>OZ007589.1:31844176-33288343 GCA_963931845.1 Maratus michaelseni | reverse complement strand
ATACATATACTCTATTGAAACAATTATTTACTCATATCATATTTAGAAAAGAATAAAAGCAACTCACTAAAATATAAATTGGTCTAAAAATCTCTTTTATATGATGTATTTTTAGATATAGGTTTTGGATATGTATTTTTCAAATTATCTATAACTTTGAACTTATCGAAGTTTCTTTATAAATGAAACATTTGTAATACTATTTTGCAATTGTAATGCTGATAAATAAATCGTCTTATTTGCTTTGAAAATAGTCCGTTTATATTCCAACGAAATTCTCGATGTAATAGAATTGAATAGAAGAAATATTAGAATAAATATTTCGAACATACATATTTTGAAAACTGTTTTAAAGTAAATATTATTTCGTAAACATTCTATAATACTAAAACGTTTTATAAAGAAAATTTAAAATTAAATAATTCTAGAACAAAATATTTTAACAATAACAATAACAATAACAATATTTTAACAATTTTAATAAACTACTTTCAATTATTGTCATTAAAAATTATTTGCCATGAATAATGATAGAGTCATATGCATACAAAGTATGTACGCGTCAGGGGATTCAGGTGATTTAAAACGTTTGAATACCAGAATTTACATAATGTAATGGTCGCCATATCAAAAGACAAAATGTTTTAAATTAAATAAGGTAAATGTTACTTTACCAAGATTCAGGTATTCATCCCCTCAGGCATAGGAACATTCACATTAACTAAATCTTATTTGGGTATGTTTTCTGACCTGAAAAAAAATTAAGCTTGTTCAATAACATTTTATCATGCAATACAAACATTAATACTTATATCTTACCACGCGTATTCTCTTACGTGGGCGGCTATGTGCTCGATTCAAAAGAATTACACGGTGGAAAATGGGAATTCTTTCCAAATCTACCATTTTGTTCACTTTGAGATGTATTGCAAAGCTATTTCAAGCATAAATAGTATTGAATTTGGTGTATTCTCTTACGTGGGCGGCTATGTGCTTGATTCTAATTCAAAAGCATTACAGAATGGTAAATGGGTAAATTTTGCCAAATCTAAATTTTTTTCACTTTGAGATGTATTGCAAAGATATTTCAAGCATAAAGAGTATTGAATTTGGTGTATACTCTTACGTGGGCAGCTATTGTTGCATAAACTTTTTAATTTTAGCTCGCGTGATCCTTAGTTTTAACTTCGCTGAGAGTGGGATCGCGTGACATGGCTTTTCATTATTTTATTGTATCTGCTTGATGTAAAAACTCATTGAATTGTTGATTTTATTTTATTATTGTAATTTATTTTTGTGATGTGGCAACTTTATGTTTTATCGTTTTAATTTTTATAGAAAAAGTAGATGTTCTAGAAGTTTCTCAGATGTATTTGAAATGACGTTGTAATGTTATTGGAGATATGTTTTTATTTGATTTGTTGTGTGGAAATAAATGTCTACCTTTGTAAAACGGGATATCTTTAATTCTTCAAAACAGACGCAAACATCGGGTAGATGTTTTGGACCTGAATATAAGTATTTTTAGCTGTTTTTAAAAGAGTTAAAGTTTAACTTTATTTCTTCTGCAACATATTTATTTTGGCGTCCGCGATCAGGACAGTTTGTTTTGAATGAATAGAAGATCTGTTTTAATACGAATTGATAATGATAAGAGTAATGTCGTCGAATACTAAAAAGAAAAATGAAAAGGCAGCATTTACGGCAGTTGCTGAAAATGTGGAAGTAGAAATCACAAATGAAGAATTTAATCTTATTAACTGTCAAATTTTGCTAAATCAATTGGATGATAAATTTAACAGGCTGTGTTTGACGGAAGATAAGATCCTGGATTTATTTAATGAAAATGATTTTGAAATTGAATTTAATGCAGCTGAAGCCGATAGAGATATATATTTGAGTTTAAAAGTAAAACTAAACTACAAAATGGAAGAACATCAATCGAAAGTGGTCGAAAAAGTTTCATCTTTGCCATCGAATCGAGAGAATAATAGAAAATTCAAACTTCCTGAATTAGAAATGAGAAAATTTTCTGGAGATGCCAGAGAATTCTTGGGCTTTTGGAGCCAATTTTCTAAGATTCATGAGGATCCTAACTTAGCTGAAGAAGATAAATTTCAATACCTGGCTCAGTGTGTGACATCGAAATCCCGAGCAGCTCAATTGATAAGCAGTTTTCCCTTGACGGCTACTAATTATCCGAAAGCTATGCAACAGCTATGTTTCCAAATCTACAATTTCTTTCACTTTCAGATGTATTGCAAAGATATTTCAAGCATAAAGTGTACTGAATTTGGCGTATTCTCTTACGTGGACGGCTATGTTGCCAAATATACAGTTTTTTCCCACTTTTAGATGTATTGCAAAGATATTTCAAGCACAAAGAGTAGTGAATTTGGTGTATTCTCTTACGTGGCGGATATGTTGCCAAATCTACAATTTGTTTCACTTTGAGTTACATTGCAAAGATATTTCAAGCATAAAGAGTATTGAATTTTGTGTATTCTCTTACGTAGGCGGCTATGTTGCCAAATCTACATTTTTTTTACTTTGAGATGTATTGCAAATCTATTTCAAGCACAAAGAGTATTGAATTTGGTGTATTCTCTTACGTGGCGGCTATGTTGCCAAATCTACAATTTCTTTCACTTTGAGATGTATTGCAAAGATATTTCAGGCATAAAGAATATGGAATTTGGTGTATTCTCTTACGGGGGCGGTTATGATGCCAAATCTACAATCTTTTTCCCTTTGAGATTATTGCAAAGCTATTTTTAGCATAACGAGTATCGAATTTGGTGTAATATCTTACGTGGCGGCTATGTTGTGAAATCTACAATTTGTTTCACTTTGAGTTGTATTGCAAAGCTATTCCAAGCACAAAGAGTAGTGAATTTGGTGTATTCTCTTACGTGGCAGCTATGTTGC
The DNA here is from genome assembly GCA_963931845.1 of Maratus michaelseni. Classification (NCBI taxonomy): domain Eukaryota; kingdom Metazoa; phylum Arthropoda; class Arachnida; order Araneae; family Salticidae; genus Maratus; species Maratus michaelseni. The sequence goes on along the minus strand of OZ007589.1, from coordinate 33,285,415 downwards.
CAAATCTTCAATTTTTTTCACTTTGAGATGTATCGCAAAGATATTTCAGGCATAAAGAATATTGAATTTGGTGTATTCTCTTACGCGGGCGATTATGTTGCCAAATCTACATTTTTCCCTTTGAGATGTATTGCAAAGCTATTTCTAGTATAAAGAGTATTGAATTTGGTGTATTCTCTTACGTGGGTGGCTATGTTGCCAAATCTACAATTTTTTTCACTTTGATATGTATTGCAAAGATATTTTAAGCATAAGTGTATTGAATTTGATACATTTTATTACATGGGCGGCTACATGCTTGATTCTGTTTCAAACGAATTACAAAATGGAAAATGGGTAAATTTTGCCAAATCTAAATTTTTTTCACTTTCAGATGTATTGCAAAGATATTTCAAGCATAAAGTGTTCTGAATTTGGTGTATTTTCTTACGTGGACGGCTATGTTGCCAAATCTACAGTTTTTTTTCACTTTGAGATGTATTGCAAAGATATTTCAAGCATAAAGAATATTGAATTTTGTGTATTCTCTTACGTGGGCGTCTATGTTGCCAAATCTACAATTTTTTGCACTTTGAGATGTATTGCAAAGATATTTCAAGCATAAAGAGTATTGAATTTGGTGTATTCTCTTACGTGGGCGGCTATGTTGCCAAATGTACAATATGTTTCACTTTGTTCCCCACATAAAAAAGTTTGATATTTTTTGAAGACTTGTTAATACATGTATATAACATATACATATATCATGTAAATTAGTTATATTATGTATATATAACATGCATAACATACGTATACTATGTATAAAATATATGTGTATCCTGTATATAACATATGTAACATATGTATAACATATATAAAATATATAACATACGTAACATATGTATTGTTAATTGTTTGATTTAATAAATGATGATAATTGTTTGGTTTAATTTTGTTGAAATTAAACCAAAAGTTTTTGTTCTAAAACTTTTAAATGAATCAGTTACACAAATATTTCTAAACTTTTTAAAATAACAAGTTAAAGTCATTCTGTAATGCTTTTTAAGAAAGTGTCTTTAAAAAACATGAAGTTATTTCTCGAAGTTTTTTCTTAAAGTACTCGCTTAAAAAATTCACTCATGTAATAATATTTTCTTTTAAAGATGAGACTTAATTCACTAGTTTAATCTTTCTACCTATAGCGTTTACAGATCATGGTAATCACCAAGAATTTTCCAATCTTCTAAAAACAATTACCTAAAAAATGCAGGAATGCATACGCTTTAACTAAAATTCTCCGTTGATAGATAATGAAAGAGCTCCATCTTTTGTAAGTAAACATATTTAATAAAAATGTTATTTGTTAAAATACTTAGTGAAAGTTTATCAATACATTTATAACTGTTGTTTGAAAAATTATATTTATTTTAATCACTCAAAATTTAGTGTAACTGATTTATCAAAAAAAACTTTTAAAGTAGGCACAGTCCTTAAATTTTAACCATTTCTCGTTTTCAGGTAGGTATGACACTTTTACTTTTCGGCTTTATATTAACACTTATTCATTCTCTTAATAAATTCACTATGTGCAAGCTAATGGTTACAATTCGAACACACTTTCATCATATATATATATATATATATATATATATATATATATATATATATATATATATATATATATATATATATATATATATATATATATATATATAGGGTTGGTGATGACTTTGTTACATAAATCCTGACAGGTTCACATAAATTTAGACAACATATAATCAACACATATATAAGTTATTTGAATGGTGAAACATTTTCTATTACTTTAATTTAAAAAAAAATAAGGTATTTCAAAAAAAATTATTATTAGCTATATTAAAAAAAACCAATTGTTTTACTTGAACTACAAATTTTTTTTTTCCACATTGGCACAAAACCTGTTTATATGATTTTATAAATTTATTAGTATCTTATAATTAAAAAGTTTTTATAACTAATTATTCCTTCTTCAATAAAACTTTCAAAAAAACTTTCATTAATTAAACTTTCATTAATATTTTCAAAAAACATTTTATTTAAAAAATGAACCTTCCTTTATTTCACTTAATTCATTAACTTATGCATACAAAAATTAATTTCATTAAGCAAAGCACGTCTTTATTTAAAAACTAATTGTTTGCAAAACTTTTGATTCAATAAAACTTGTTAAACATTTTCGTTACTTTATTTCACTTAAATTATTATCATTACAGTAATCTATTTCTTAATTTCACGATATTTGAACACCATTTTCAAAATAGTTAACAAAAAATAATCACTTAATTAAAAAATTACTTAATAAAAAAATAATCAAAATTTCTTCATTATCTTAATTAGGAGCAATAAGTCACGATGTCATGTGCTAAATCTTTGCATTGCATCATCCTCGCAGTAGCGTGGTACTGTACCCTGTACTATACCCTGGGACAAAATGGAAGTGCAGATCGTAGCGCCCACTAGGAGGAGGATGTCATAACCTGTGTTCATCGGTAGACTCTGTTCAGTTGCCCTGTGGACATCACTCCAGAAGGACGTCTCTGCATCGCTCCGTTCTTCGTAAGTATACCTTTTTGGGGGGCTCTGCATCAAGTTCAAGGATCAGGGAACTAAGTGTGTCATTAATCATTAATGATCTCCCTTAAACTCATTAACCACTCTTATCAATCACCAGTCATCTATTCATCTCTCACCTGTCACCTGTCCATCAGCTTTGGACCACGCCTACCTCCCTGCTCTTGGCGCAGAACCCCTATTTTTCTTCTACTGATGTTGGTTTTTTGAAAATAAATATATTTATTTATCATATTTGTTCAACATAAATTAAATCCAACAATACATATATTAGGGAATAATACGAAATAAATTGGAATTTCCCAACTGCACATTAAACAGTAATAAATAAGAACTACTTAATCATCCATGCAGCATAGTTAATCAAATTTAAAGGATCGAATTATAGAATACTTAACTCAGAATTTTGAAAATGCGATGTTTAAAATATTTTAATAGATTATCATTAAAATTAAATAAACATTTCACAGCACGTATGAATTTTCGCGTGCATGCTAAACACTCGTGGTTCACTAATGTTAAATAAATTATAATGAATCATACTCGTAATTTTCTACATCTTTCATAAACTTTAGCAAACTCTTAGCTGTAGAATTTTACTTTCCGGACACATATAGTGTAAGTAAAGTATTGTTAACATGATAAAATCCCGATTATGGATACTTTAGTATATTTTATTATTTTCAGGTTCTCTGAATCGGTTTTCGCTTTCCTCATGTTTTCAGGCTCACAGTGCCCGTTTTTAGTGGGTTTTTTATGATGTCGGTATGTACGTATGCGTGTGAGTGAACACGATAAGGTTCAAACTGTGCTTTCGATGGAGCTCGTATTTGGTAAATATGTTATAATCATCAACGAACTGTCTTCAACTACAAATCGGACAGCTAAGCTTAGTATCACAACTGCATTTTTCAACCGCTTTTAATTATTTCGTGATCAGATAAAAACTATTTCTCCTTTTTAAATCAATTAAATATTTTCTCATTTTTAGCTCTTTTCAACATATTTCAAAATTGTTTATTAATTCGGTTTATTTGTCTGTCTCTCCATCTGCCCGTTTTCGAACTCGCGTATATATACTAAGATTGTCATGTAATTTTTATATGTTAATGAGGTTCACTGTAGAATGTTTGCTTGTAAAAAGTAAGTGTGTAATATTTATATTTTGTTTACCGGGCACTCTAAATAATTCTGCTACATTATGGTCTATGGAGAAAAATCATTTGCAGTGCATTTTACTGAAATTGAACATTTAGATATATAATTTATTTTTATGAAAAATAACACTTCTTAATAATATTCTCTTAGTGTTGGAAATCGTTTCATAATGCATGCATTTTCTGATGCATGATTTTTCAATCTTATTTACTTCATGTTCGTACTTGTTATGTTTTTTAATGTTCTTTATTGCATTTTCATGCTGCACATCTCATGAAGATTTCTATGTGAAGAATGGGTTGCACATAATACCGCGAATATGTTCAAAAATACAAAAAAAATAGGTGCTGAAATCGTAGGTGCACGATATAAATAAGAATATACGTTAATTCAAAACAAACTCAGCATAGTTAAATTACTCATTTTTTTAAATCGTGTATGCACACATTTTAAAATGCGTGCTTGAAACTCTTTAAAACTCATTGGTACACCTGATATTAAGGGTACAAATAATTTCTTTATTTATATTATAATATAAATATTTATTATATATAACTAGCAGAACGACCCGGCTGTGCCCGGGTTTACATAAATTAAAATACAATAATACGACAATAACAATGCCGTCAATATGATTTGTGCATACTCAACCATAAATCGATAAAAAAGACAATTAGAGAAAAATGCGTTACTTTAACTCAACCATAGTAAAATTTCTCAGCTTTATAAATGAGAATGCGCGTTTTCTTTGTGTATACAATATAAAAATATATGATTTTCCTGACAAAAAAAAAAATACTAAATATAACATTTTGCAAACTTTGCTTTCATATGGCATCTATCTATATTATAAAACAAAAACATATCCGTGAGTAATGTCGACATCATACTGACGGTAGCAACGACCTAACCGTTAAATTTTGCTTGTACTTCATATTTGTAACTACTAAATATCGCATAATTTCATTTTTTAAACTATCAATTAGAACAAAAATGCACTTTCGAATATAGTTTGAAAAGTTTATCTCAATTTAGTGATTTTTTATGAATTTTAAAGTAATTTTAATGCATGTATATATTTCTTTTATCTGTGTCCAATCCAATTACGAAAGATTAACTTATTCCATCTTTATAAAGTAAAGACATTTATTTCTAAACATAGCACATTCAATTTTTATGCGGTCGACTAAAATAAATGTACTCTCAATGTTATTCGTTTAAAAAGCATATATCAATTTACTGATGTTTTATGGATTTTAAAGTAATTTAATATTCTGGAAAATTGTGTGGTAAAAAGATGTTAAACTTATTCTTTGGCGGCCAATACATTCTGTGAAAATTACGCTACTTTGTGTAATTGCTATAAAATATTAATATTTTGTGAATGAAAACCGGCACATTATTTAAAATATGACGACACTTTCACCACGGTAGATTTTCGTCTGAACCGATACGTGTCTAGTTAAAACAAATTCTTTCACTTCATGAATCATGTACGAATATGCATTTATATTTACAAATAATGTGCATGTTTGTCAACGTAGGTAAAATGTTGAGCTAAATTGCTTGAAGTTTCTCCAAGTTTCTAGTAATTTTCAAATAGTTAGAATACATTATATTATGTGTAGGAAATAATCTATTATGAATTACTAACTCCGCAAGAATTGTTACATTTCGCGTTCAGTTAATTGAGTAAAACGACTTTATTTGAGTGCGTGACGTCACATGCACATTTGTATTTAAAACATGAAAGCAATTAAAGAAATCCAACACTACTGTACTCATAGAAAATTTTTAAACAATATTATTAAATACTAAATTTAACTCCGAAATTACATTTACAATGTAATTTAAACATAATTTGCTAAAAGCGTTTTGAAATTATGTGATTTTTGATGCAAAACATTATTTTTCAAAAATATAGTGTTATTTTAAGAATTGGATAATAATTGCGAAGCTGGTGAAAGGAAAATGTCGCCACGTTGTCGAACTTATAAAAAATACATTAATTTTTTTAATTAAAATAAATGTTTTACATTAAAAAAAATGCATTTAAATTGGGTTTATTTCGATAAACGATTTTACTTTTAATCCCATTTGTTTAACACTCTTTTTTGAAGATAAAAATAATGGAAAATACTGTATTGTTTTCTTTAAATCCAATTTTAATTAATATAGGGCATCTATTGTTCACACTTGATTATGCCTCCTTGGTTGAGGATCAAGCTGAAAAAAGTACGATGCAATTATTGCTAAATGTCAATATTTGCCAGACGATTTCTGATTATGTAGAATAAATTGAATCATGAAGTTTGAATGCGCAAAAATAAGTTTTTATTTCTTAGAAAATTTACTTTAATATTAAAAAATCAGTGGAAACAATTTGCCTTTGTAAAATTTGGAGCTAAATTATTTATTTTTACCTCCAAACACATTTAAATAAACGTACTGGGCCGTTTAAAATAGTAATCTTTGTAATAGGCGAAAAAAATCACATCTGCCAAAATTGACGTCACTTTCGTTTTTCAAATTATAGTGAGTGAGTTTGAAATTGGTTTATAAAAATATTTTCCATACGCAGTTCCTTTGAATGGCAACGGGAAAGAAATTGCATTAGAAATTATTGAAAAAAAATAGATTTCTGTAATGATAAACTATGGCAGATGTTTAAAAAAAGTGGTAAAGAATGGTCAGAGAAATTTTTTAAGTTGACAGTGATTTTACTCGTAATCTAAAACGTATGTACATGAAGTTTCGTTCAAATCGGACAAAAACTGTAGATTTGTATAAGGAACATACATACATACCAAGAACGGCTTTTATATATATAGACATACATACATACCAAGAACGGCTTTTATATATATAGATATATATTTTTATATTACATATATTAAAATATATAAATATATACAATCTATATTATAATGTAAGAAAACATATTCGTCCGTAATTCTGACGTCATGTTAATGGTGACATCACCTGTCCATTAAATTTCTCTTTGACTGCATTTTTAAAACTTCTAAACATTGCACAATTTAAATTGTTACACCGTGAAATAGACGAAAACTGTTCTTTCAAACGCAATGGGTTTGAAAACTATAACTGAATTTACTAATTTATTTATTAGTTTTCAAATAATTTTTAGGCATGAACTTTTTAAATATATCTCTATCGCGTGCCGCCAGATTACAAAAGATAAACACTGTTCCACTTAAAACAGTATAAATAGTCCAGTATTTGTTTCCGGCTAATATTATTAAAAACTTCTATAATAAATTAAAAAAAATAAAAATATATAATAAATATAACACAAATATAACATACCTGTAATCGAAATACACATTTAAACTACTAAAACTATCAGAATAATAAAAGGCTGATCTTTAGCGATTTCCTCATAATTTAATTTTTGACATGTTGCTAATACGAAAGTATCGCTTTTAATAAATTTCAAAACTTTATATGAGTACATTATTGATATTTTTTACATAAAAATACTTTTTAGTGTTGACAGTGGTCATTCTAAAAGAATATATTGAATTCAAAAAATCTACTAGAATTTTCAAAAAAGAAAACTTTATTTTCACCTGTGTTCTGTAACCCGTATTGGATCTCCTTGTATATATCATACATCTCTATAATAAAACCGTAAGTCATGTGACTGTCATCAACAGTTCCGGAATGTCCGTTTCACTTTTTCACTGGCCAGACGGCCAGTTTTATTAAAAATTATTTTTTCGAATAAAACTTCATAAATGTGACATTTTTAGAAAGATCGTTCAAAATAAATTAATATTTGAGAGATGACTTACGTTCAATTATGTATATATTCTACAATAACTTCAGTTGAAATTAGCATCGCAGTTCAAATTCTCTATCCATGAAAGTAAACAAAAAAAAAAGATTCATTCGTCGTGAAGGTTTAAAATATTAAACCATTAAACCATGGAGATAATCGTTCGTAAAGTTAGTTTTCCATGAAAGATTTTTTGGAGCGCTGCCTGGTGTCAAAAAAATAATTCGTGCCAGTGACACAATCAAAGTTTACCATAATTATGTGCTATACAACTCAACTTCATTCTTTATCTTTTCTTGATGTAAGCTGAATGTAAACAAATACAACTCATGTAATGATATTTAATGAATCAAATTTCGAAACAAATTGTCAGTTAATTTGGTATTTATGTATTATACGTGAAAGGAAGAGAGACCACCGAAAATGATTGTTAATCACAAATCATATTTACCATTATTAATGACCAATCGCTTTCAAAACAGTAATTTAATATACATTTACAAAATACATAACATCATTAAGTACTTTTGTGTTATTTGGGCACAAATCTCGCCAATAGAATTTTTAAAATCGCCAATATCAGCTTTTATTTTTCGTGTATGCAAATTAGAAACGATACTTTTATTTTGAAATCAAATGTTCTGATGGAACAGCTGTCGTAGATGCACCGGGGCACTATATTAACTATAGAGTTGCAATATAGAGAGAAAAAACGGGTTGCTGTAATTAGAATTATAGGCGGTAATGTTGGTGTGACATATTTACGTGATTATCAAAACTGGCTTCCAAAAGTTCAATGTTTCACCAAACCATACTCGAAAATTACGTGTTATAATATGCACTCCGATTATGTCACATTATGCAAGACGTTTTAAATGAGAATAATGATTGATTTTCTTCTTGATTCTCCCGTAATCAAGACTACAGCCAAAGTTAGCGAGAAACAAACAAACAAACAAAAAAATATTGGCAACAATATGGTTCAGTGTAAATGGTGGATATCATTAAAGACTTTCACAAAATAGACTTCATTGCACCAAATCGTATTAACTAAAATACGCCATTTGGCAATGGATCCAATTACGGAAAACTACTTAATATGTTTAAGAATCTCCTCATTAGCAAGCATATTGCAACTGATAAGCAAACGGATATGAAGCATAAATGCTTAAGTTGGTTAAGCGGTTTTTGTCAAGAAAGATGAAATACATAACAACAAAAAATATGCGAAATGCTACCATGATCGAAAAAGTTTTTGATTTGTCTATTAGAATCTTCCGGTTTGGCGAAGGATTACGGAAAAAAATAAATTATGAATAAAAGTAACGTGTTACAGTGCTTAACATACATTTAAGGGAGACCAAACTGGTCGCCAGTGGCGGCTAGTTTAATATAGTTGTTTATAATATTTTATATGCAAATACTTTATCATTTTTTATGTCATGACTATCATATATTTTATTTTAAAACAAATCCAATTTTTATAATCATTTTACTAAACATTTATTCCTCTGGAGCAAATAATGAATCCTTTCTTTTATTGCTTACTGTCGAAACTGTAATTTTTTGCAAACATTTACTCTGAAAAAAAATGTAATTGCATTATTTTTGTGATTTTTTTAGGGATTATGTTACAGAATAATTAAAAAAACCTTTATGCTAATATGATAAAAAATAATCCCTAACTTGCTTAATCCTTAAACATATATTTTCTTAGAAACAAGTGCTATTTGTATTAAACATTAATGATAATCTTATTAAGGCAGTAAGAGGGATTATTTTGCGTTAAACACAAAGATAAAAAATACTTCTTTTTTATACGTATTCACTATAAAAGTTTAGCACAGGTATATACTCAAGTTTTAAAATTAATATCTCCAGAAATAGAAATATTTTTAGCCTGATACAAAAAAAAAAAAAAAAAAAAAAAAAAAAAAAAATCTTCTTAATCTACGGAAATATGACCTACAATAACCTGATACCGAAAAACTTTGTTTATTTTGGAAACCTCAAAAAACAATATATTTTCTTAATTTAAAGAAACATTATCAAAATAAAGTTTCTGTTACTGCCATGGAATTTTGGGAAACATTTCCAAGTCGTTTTGATACTGTAATTATTGGTTTTCCCAAACTAGTATATTGGGATACTCATAGATGGATCGTTCTTGCCAGTTTGGAAAAAGCCGGGATCCTTCTCGGTGATGACTCTTGGCTCGGCCGCTAGATCTGCCACCCAAGGGGGAGTTCAGGAAAATTCATCGTGCGGCGCTGGGTCGGATCGACGAAGGCACTTCTGTTTCAGCGGGACATCAGCAGTCTCCTCAAGACACCCTTCCGTGGAGATGGCTGGAACTCGAAGAACATACGGGCTGGAAGAACTTAGCAAAAAAAGCTACTTGCACCGATGGAGTTATTTTCTGAAGTGTCATAGAACCAAAAAAAAATGTCTCTTCTTCTTATTATTATTATTTTTACTATGTCTCGTCCAGGGCGTTGATATAGAAAAAAAGTCTATTTCTATTGGATGCCCTTTATGACCTTATGCAAATTTTAGTTCAGGAAAATCCCGTTGGTCAACTCTTTGACCCAATGATAATGTCTTTTTGGGATGGGTTAATTTTGCAGCTGCACATTTTCCCATGCGGGCAGTTCTTTGGAAAATGGGTGCGCCCAACATGCGAGTATTCCTAGAAATACGATATAAGCTTCCTGTTTCCCTAGCTAGCGTATCCGTGAACTTAAACCTCTAACACTCGTTTGGTTGATGATCACATTGTGTATATAGGAATAATACATACATATAAAGGAAAACAATGTAACATGCATAAATATAATATAACATCTAAACCATAAAAAAAATAAGTACAAAGTTCATGTTCTTTATTTATTTACTAAAAATGTGTGAACAATAGTTCCCACATTTATCGCCCCTGAAAAAAAGGAAAAGTAGAGTCCCACGGGTTGGTGAGAGCATTGTGCTTAAAGTCCTCTTAGAGACTTTTTCCTTGTGTGTATGTGTGTGAGTTTGTGTGAAATCTTGGACTATTAAATCGAGTGTTACGTGGTGTGAATGTTCTGTTTGCTGGGTTTTTTGAGTTATAGAAACAATCTTGCGTTTTGTGGTTTGGTTTTTCGCATATGTAACAATATAATTTACTAGCCGCCACTGGCGACCAGTTTGGTCTCCCTTAAATGTATGTTAAACATTGCAACACGTTACATTTATTCATAATTTAATTTTCCCTTAATCCTTCGCCAAATCGGAAGATTCTAATAGACAAATCATGAACTTTTGCGATCATGGTAGCATTTCGCATATTTTTGGGCACAAATGTCACATACGCACGTTGGCGCGATTCCCCCCCCCCTCCCCCGCCAATTTGGCGAAAACTTTGTTATGGAAATTGTTGTTTATTTACTTTTATTTTTTATTTTAATTCTATAAATTATTTTTGATATGTATATCAATATTTATTTACAACAAACTATCATTTATTTATTTTTATTCTTTTTTTTAATTATGTGTAATTTTGTTAGCCGGGAGCAGATGATAATTCGCCAAATATCGTTCCCATCACCGTCATTCATACTACAATTAATTTAATTTTAAATTATAAACCTGTCACTCATTTCATTTAAAATACTTAACTTTAATCTAAAATGCTTATATTACATAAATTTAAAATACTTCACACTTTTCATTTAAAAGAGAAAATAAATAAATAAATAAGAAATAATATCATAAATCAAAACATTTGATTTCAAAATCAAAGTATCATTTCTAATTTGTACACGCGATAAATAAAAGCTGTATTAGCGATTTTAAAAATGCTAAAAATCTGATTCATTAAATATTATTACATGAGTTCAATTTACGTCAAGAAAATGTCCGAAAGTTGAGTTGTATAGCACATAATTATGGTAAACTTTGATTGTCTCACTGGTGCGAATTATTTTTTTGACGCGAGGCAGCGGTCCAAAAATTCATTCGCGGAGAACTTGCTTTGCGAATGATTACCTCCATGATTTAATATTTTAAATGTTCACGACGAATCAATCTTTTTTTTGTTTACTTTTATGAATAGAGAATTTGAACTGCGAATCTTTCGACTGAAGTTATTGCAGAATATATACATAATTGAACGCAAGTCATCTCTCAAATATTAATTTATTTTGAACGATCTTTCTTAAAATGTAACTTTTATGCAGTTTATTCGAAAAAATAATTTTGAATAAAAATGGCCGCTTGGCATATGAAAAAGCGATGCGGCATCCCGGAACTGTTGAGGACAGTCAAATGACTTACAGTTTTATTATAGAGATTGTTTTCCTGTTGATTTTATTGTATAGAATCATTAGATCTAAGAGAGTTTACCTGTTCTTTTATCTCTTGAATCTGTTTATTATGTTGTTCTGATAATTCTATTATCGCATCGTAAGTTGTAGAGTTACTTTGTGTTTCTATATTGTTTAATTCGGAGAATTTTTTGTTATTTAACGCAATCTCGATCTTTTTAGCCATTGTTACGGCGGTTTCAAAATTATCTGGCGGGAATTTTTGAAGCTCAAATGAAAGATCATGTCTTAGTCCCTCAATAAATTTTGATAATTTAATTGTGTCTAAGAATTCGATTGCACCTTCTTTTGATGCATGCCCTGAACTCGCCAGATATATGTGAGCTGCTAGGTTGAATTGTTTTGTGAAGTCTACCACCGTTTGATTAGGCATTTGTTTGGACTGGATGAATTTATCTTGCGCTAACGTGAATGCTTTCTCTGCTTTAAATAATGCACGGATTTTATTTTTGAAATCATCGTATTTTTTTTCGTCGCGAAGGCCAGGGGTGTTTATTAAGATCTCTTTTGCAAGGCCTGATAATTTCGATTTAAAAAAAATTAATTTTAAGTTTTCAGGAATATTAGCTGCGTTGGCTATTTCATCGAATTGTGAAATAAAATAATTTATTTCTTGTTCCGGTTTTCCTTCGAAGATTTGAACACGTGCTAGCAGCGTGTCTACGCTAATTGTTACTTTATTATCCTCCATAATTGGATCTTGTTGCTGAGGTTGTATAATTATTGGGTCTGGCTGGTGGTTTCGACAGCGACCTTTGCGTGGCATTTATTCCGATTTTTCTATTTATTATTATTATTATTCTTATTTGAGTTAATTGGCACAAGATACATATATATAACAATCATTAATAGCATAATATGAAAAAGAGAGAAAAAAAATACACTATATTGAGATATAAATAAATAAATATATATATACATTTCACATTTTCCTGAACCCCCTCTTGGCTCGGCCGCTAGATCTGCCACCCAAGGGGGGGGGGGGTTCAGGAAAATTCATCGTGCGGCGCAGGGTCGGATCGACGAAGACACTTCTCTTTCAGCGGGCCATCAGCAGTCTCCTCAAGACACCCTTCCGTGGAGATGGCTGGAACTCGAAGAACATACGGGCTGGAAGAACTTAGCAAAAAAAGCTACTTGCACCGATGGAGTTATTTTCTGAAGTGTCATAGAACCAAAAAAAAAATGTTTCTTCTTCTTATTATTATTATTTTTACTATGTCTCGTCCTGGGCGTTGATATAGAAAAAAAAGTCTATTTCTATTGGATGCCCTTTATGACCTTATGCAAATTTTAGTTCAGGAAAATCCCGTTGGTCAACTCTTTGACCCAATGATAATATCTTTTTGGGATGGGTTAATTTTGCAGCTGCACATTTTCCCATGCGGGCAGTTCTTTGGAAAATGGGTGCGCCCAACATGCGAGTATTCCTAGAAATACGATATAAGCTTCCTGTTTCCCTAGCTAGCGTATCCGTGAACTTAAACCTCTAACACTCGTTTGGTTGATGATCACATTTTGTATATAGGAATAATACATACATATAAAGGAAAACAATGTAACATGCATAAATATAATATAACATCTAAACCATAAAAAAAATAAGTACAATGTTCATGTTCTTTATTTATTTACTAAAAATGTGTGAACAATAGTTCCCACAATGGTCTTTTTATATAGGTTTCAGACCATGAATATAAATTTCAAAGTCTGAATTGAAATCAATTACATAACCATAACAGCATGCGAAAAAAAGTAATACCACAGCTAGGATTTCCCTCAAAGGGATTAGTCTGAGTGATATTGTTAAGAACGTAGGATTAACAATTACGACATAATGAAAAAGAGAAAATTAAATGATAATATTACAAAATATCATACATAAATCCATATACACTGTTAAACAAATAGAAAAGAAGTACCGTCCATCAGATTTGTTTTTATAACATTTGGCAAATAATCCCTTTTTTTTTTGCTTGATCTCATAAAATGCCAAGCTTTTTAAAGTTACGTAATCAGATTTCCAGCCAATAGCGTATTTTAGCAAGCGTGGCTTAACGCAAATTTAATTTCATTGTTGCAACATTTTCCTTGTGACAAATATTTACATTTGAATTAAATTTTTTTCCTGTACCCAAACCCTACCCAACTCTTTACCTGTCTCGCTATCCATCTGCCAATCCGTCTTTCTACCTGTCTTGCTTCCCGTTTAATTACCAGTCTCTCGACACGTCTGCCTGTGTACATACTCCTCTCTCTACCCGTCTGTCAACTCGTCTCTGTGCTCTTCTGTCTGACCGTCTCTCTATCCACCACGCAACCCGTCTCTCAACCTTTACTCTACATGCCTGTATATCGGTCTCACTACTCGTCTCGTGACCCGTCTCTCTATCCATCTCGGTACCCCTCTGTCAACCTTTTTTTTACCTGTCTCGCTACCCGTCTACCTATTCGTTTCGCAACCCGTTAGCCTATCTCTGTCACTACCCGTCTCTCTACCCATCTCACTATCCGTCTGTCTACCTCTTCTCAATAGTTTCACAATTCATTCAATATACAGAAGCCGTTTACCGTTATTAAATACAAACAGAAGTAATTCATCTAATATCAGATGCAATTTTTAAAAATACATGCGTAAACCAGCAAAATAATTCATCAGTTTTAGTTTCATAGTTGTTTATATAATTTGGCAATAAATCTCAACTTCTTAAACCCGAATTGTGTCAAGCTTTTTAAATAAGCCTAAAGGTCCGTATAACTGGGAAGTATCCTCAGGGCTATTATATACATGTTATAGTTAAGTGAAAGTTTCATAATCGGGTTTGCAGTTAATTGCTTAAGTCAGAAAGCGTAGCTTAACGCCATTTTAAATTCAATGCTGTAACTTTCTTTTTATTTTTCTTATTTTTTTAAGAGTTGGTGGGAGGGGGAAAGATTAACAAATATATACATTTGAATTTAAACTTTTACTTCCATGTTTATGTTAGTGTTGTTTGTATTATTAAGTATTACTTTGTTCACCGAGCTTCATTCGAAACAAATGTAAAAGCCTTCTTCTGCAGTTTTTTCCAGGGGAAACTACCGTAATCGGGACCAACGCCAATCGGAGCATTTAATATCATTATTGTAACTGTTATAGAGTTAAAACAATGTTGTTGCTAGCTTTATTGTTGTTTGAAACCAGCCTTGCCTGTGTATCTGAATGGGGAAAAGTTCCGTATCCTGTGCCGGTTGGCGCGATTGGCGAAAAAATTAAACATGGTGCCAAAAGCATCTTACCGAAGCATCTACTTTAAAAAAAGCATCTTATTAAAAGCATCTACTTGAGCATCTTACCAAATTTTTCCAGAGAGCGGAAAAACATGTTTTTCAAATGTTTACAAACGTACTTTTATTAAACCATGTTTTGGAACCATCTTAAAAACATAAATACGATGCTAAAATAAAATTTTATCGCCATTTTCAAAATTTTAATAAGTAATGAAAATACATAAACAAACATATTTAACAAACCTAAGATTTATTTTTGGGATAAATAATTGTTATTGTCAGGGGGCAAATTGTAAAAAATTAATAAACGAATGAAAAACATACCTAAAGTAACTTTTGGGAACCTCAGGAAAAAAATATCTGATGTAAATAGCATTTAAAATCTTTAAATGGAGAAGTGTTCCGTATAAAAATGCAAAACATTATACGCTTGATATAAATATTTTTGGAACAGCTGTCGCTAGCGCACTGGGATTGGCGCGATTTTTGTTTGCGCCATTTTGGCCAGAAAACCCCGTTTTTGAGAACCCGTTAGGCCAAGATTGCTAAAACAGCATGCTAGTTTGATTTTATTATGTTATAAAACACACACAATTTTTATTTTAAGCACACAGAAATTATTTTAGGCACAGATGTCATATACGCACCACATTGGCGCGATTTTTCCCCCGCCAATTTGGCGAAAACTTTGTTTTTGAATATTAGTTACAAAGGTACTTCTCTATTATCTCGTCGACCACTTTATGAACTATTTGATGACATAACAATCACGTATATTGCTTCTGACATCAAGTAAATGGGACTGCATTTTTGGCGTTTAATCTTACAGTTTGGCGATAGTTTTTTGTTATGAAAAGTGGTCGACGGTATAATAGAGAAGTACCGTTACAAAAAGCATGCGATAATAAAGGAACAGTTATAAATAATAAACATAATAATATAAATATCACAATAAAACGTAAATATTAACACTTATTAACACATAAACAAAACAACCGGGTTACCATGTTTGCCATAAAATTGCCAATTTGTTGCAATCGCACCAATGTGGTGCGGATATGACATCTTTACCTTATTTTATTATACAACACACACAGTGATTAATTTATTATAAAACACACAATATTTAATTTAACATAAAAACACAGAATTTGCCCTAACGAGTTGCTACACGAAGCAAAATCGCCAAGTTGCCCATACATAACATCGCCATTTTAGTACCAAAAAGATACCCCGGTACGCCTGCGACATCTGTATTATCTTTTTTTAATGTTTTAATATTTTCGAAAGCATAGATAAAAAGGTAAAAATCTCATTCCCAACTGCCATTACAATTAACATATATATACAAAAAAAATATCTACAAAACATATGTTTACATAATATTACATCTGCAAAACATAACTTTAGAAAAGGTAACCGAAAGACTGAAGATCGCAACAACCACATCGAAGCACTTATCACCAAAAAATAACTCGCCAAATCTACCGGCACAGGAGATGGATTTTTCCCTCTGAATGCAGAATATTAGTGTTTTTTTTTTTTTTTTTTTTTTTTTTTTTTGTACGATGGGTGATTATAATAATTTCACATACTACATACCGTTTGATATAATGGTACTTTTATGTTATCCTGGCGCAGTTGATAAATCGCCAAATATTGTTCCTATAACATTTTCATATTGAGTTCATTTCACTTATAAACCTTTCACTCATTTAATTTAAAATACATGCCTTTCATTAATCCCATTTAAAATGCTAAAAAGAGAAAACAAAAAGAAATAATGCCATAAATCGAAACCTTTTCTTTAAACACCAAATCATTTTGTTTTTAATTTACACACGCGAAATAAAAAAAGCTGCTATTGCTGAGATTTGCGCCAAATCTCTAATACCAAGTCTACCAAGTTATTGCGGGATTTTTCTTTCAAACAGAAAAAAATCCAGATTAATTTTCGATTTCTACTAAATTGAAATATATTTTATTGTGCTGAATATTAGTGCTTGCATATTATTTTGCTCCATGTACTCCATGAACTTTTCCATTCCGATTGTCTACGAAAATCTCCCGCATGAGAAAATGACGTACGCACAAAATTTAGTGACGTATGTACTTTAATTGTGCTTTTTTATCTATTTTTTTAATATAATTTCCAAACGGTTTGACATTTATTCTTGGTAATAAATAGACGTCGTTGTCACCATTATAGGTACCTGCTGTAAAAATGTGAACGAAATCCGTTAAATATTTCTTGAGTTATGCTTGACGAAAGGTTTTAATATCCATCCTAGCTATATATGGAGCAAAGTAATACTGCGCTGTGTATGAGTCTTCGTTGCACTCAGACAATTAAATGTATTTTAGAAATATCAATTAGTAAATAATATTCATATTTGAATCGCACTTTACAATAACCTTCAAATTAGTACGCAATATTCAATTACTCCTTAAGAAATTTTAAGATGTTTTTGAACAGAATGCTGTAAAACTTCAGCTGAAGCACTTATTTTATTGATACACTGTAATAAAAGACAAATGTTTCTTAATCTAAGAAAATATAATGTAACCGTGAACGAAAATTTCAAATAACCACTTCGGAGTTGCCCATTATTTTAAGAAGCGTTCCTTATCAATAGAAACCTCAGAAACCAATGTATTTTAGAGATTTATAAAAGTATTTGTAAAAACGATGTTTTCTTTTTGCTGCCACTGATTTTCGGAAACGTTTCGAGTCGTTTTCATAGTCTATTAATCGGTTTTCTCAACTCAGAATATAGCTTTTTCGGTTGCTAGCAATTCTCATGTAATCATTTTCATGTTAAACAGACGTGTTTTACAGACAAACATTATAAATCCATTAAGCAGCTGAAAACGTTTAATAGAGACTTGATAGCATCCTAAAAAACAATATTCTGGTTTGACAATACTGAAATTAGCACTATCAAACATTGTCAAACTAAAAAACATCAGTCGGAAGCGTTTTCAAAATGCACGGCAGTAAAATAAACTTTATTTTTCAAAAATGCAGCTTTAAATCTTGAAAATATTAAACATATGAATTTATTTTCAAATTTCTAACAAAGCGTAAAACCGACATAGTGAAAAAATTTCCATACTGGTGTCCACTCTGTCGGTTTTACACTTTGTTAGCAATTTGAAAATAAATTCACAT
Source organism: Maratus michaelseni (assembly GCA_963931845.1). Classification (NCBI taxonomy): domain Eukaryota; kingdom Metazoa; phylum Arthropoda; class Arachnida; order Araneae; family Salticidae; genus Maratus; species Maratus michaelseni. The sequence continues at coordinate 33,267,069 of OZ007589.1, read as the reverse complement.
GTTTAATATTCAATAATGGCGAAATTTCACTGCTGAAAATTAATTGAAAAATTAATTTAATTATATCGGAAAATATATTGATTTATCGGATTTCTTTAATATAAAGAACGCTTTTTGGAATCGTGGTTGTCTCGGACGAGTTTATTGTATATTTTTGTACGGGGTTAATTTATATTTTCGTAGATTAAGAAACATTTATCATTTTTTACAGTGTAGTATAAATAAATGTACACCAGTATTTTTTTTCTTATACAAACGGAAAGCCTGAAAAATCATTTATTGTAACACAATAAGAGGTAAAATACTGTTATGAATTTTGTGTATATCTGTAAATATTCCATTTGTTTAAATTTATTTCATTTTACTATTGTGAAAATTGCAGTATTATTAATGTATTTCCTATTGAGCATCATGTAACTCAATGCTAAAGGCCTCAGGTGGTTTGCAAGAAAAACAACCTTACAGCATCGGTTTTATAATGAAGCTCTATTGGAAAATTGCCAAGGAATGGGTTTATCGCCAAGTTGGCGATGGTTTTGGCGACTTATTTTTGTCGCCAAATTTGGCGATATATCGCCAAATGTCGCCAAGTTGGCGACGGATTTGGCGACTTTTTGTGCAACCACCCCCCCCTTATACCTGTACATTGGGATCCTTTCTTGCTTGGGTTCTCTATCGAAAGTTAAAGCACTTTCTGGTAATTTCTAGCATCTGAAGGCTCTGGAATAATCTGGAAAGATCTCTGAAACCTATATAAGGACCTCCATCAGTTCAGTTGAGTTAGTTGTCTGTCAACTGCGATTGAATTCATACGAGAGGCTTTGCATTGAGAACTGTGTTACTCGGATCGATTTTGTCGTTGATACGTCGTATTGAACGCATTGTTTCTGTGTGAAATTTTGCTGCGCTTTTATTGGATTTGAAGATTACTGAATATCTTGTAATTTTCAGAAGATATTTGTGATTGTGATCGTATTGCACTGTTTATAGTGAATAAAGCCTTTTTATTGTTCTTATATATTGGCATCAGTCCTTTCGAACCCCGAGCTCACAACATTTGGTGTCAGGAGTGGGGTTGAATGCCGATCACCAGAGCAATGGAGGGTCAACTGAAATAATTATTGGAGAAATTAACTGCGAACCTTGGCGAGTTGAAAGAAGAAATGAAGAAAGATATGTCAGCGATGGATGAGAAAATGACTGCGAACCAGGCTGAAATGAAGAAGGATATGTCAGCGATGGATGAGAAAATGACTGCGAACCAGGCTGAAATGAAGGAAATGTCGGAAGAAATGAAGAAGGAAATGTCGGAAGAAATGAAGAAGGAAATGTCAGCGATAGATGAGAAAATGACTGCGAACCAGGCTGAAATGAAGGAGATGTCGGAAGAAATGAAGAAAGATATGTCAACCAACCTTGGTGAGTTGAAAGAATTAATAGATAATAAAATAACATCTTTAAATGAAAGAATTGACAGCGTGGAAAAAAAATTTGAAGGAAGATTTCAGGAAATAGAAGAAAAAGTTCAAAAGACAGCCAATAACGTAGAAGAAAGGATAGAGAGTGTAGAAAAAGAGTTGGAAAATGTGAAGAAACAAAAGATAAATGCCGGAAACTATACCGAAGATGTCAAGTATCAATCTATGCTTCCTCGTTCCTGTATTAAACTCTCGACCTATGACGGAAAATCCTCATGGCCAGTTTTTAAGACACAATTTGGGATCGTAGCGAACGCCAATGGATGGGATTCCCAGACAAAGGCTTGCCAGTTAGCTGCTTCTCTACGAGCTGATGCTGCCGACGTCCTACAGACATTGCCTGCAAATGAACCGCTGGATTTTGAAACGCTTGTCAGTGCCTTAGAATTACGCTTTGGCGAGAAATGCATGAAGGAATATAGCAGACTCCAGCTCAAATCTCGACAGCAGAAATCCACTGAATCCCTGCAAGAGCTTGCTACGGATGTCGAGAGACTTTCACATCTTGCTTATCCTGACTGTCCGACTGAAATTAGAGAAAGCTTGGCTCTGCAGCATTTTATTGATGGTGTGCGTGACTCTGAGATCCAGAAACAACTCCGGATTGCAGATCTCAGTGACTTAAAAGGGGCTTTATTTTATGCCCTGAAATTCGAGGCAGCCCAGCAAGCTACAAGGAAAGATCGACACTTTGTGCGAGTAGCCAACATGCCTGAGACGTCGGATAGAGCTGTGGAGCATTTACAGCAGCAGGTGAAGGACATGATGAGGCAGATAAACTCCTTGATGGACAACAAAACTGGCAGAAAGATCAAGTACTGGAAATGCGGTGGAGAAGGCCATATTCAAAGAAACTGCCTAAAACGACCCAGCACAGAAGGTAATAGCTCCCCACGAACGGCGGAGCAGGAAAACTAATTAATGGCCATCTCGCGGGGCGGAGGTTGCCAGATTTCGAGAAGCCCCATTATCAAGTGTGTCAAATTTCTGCAAGAAGTTGCGGCGAGAACGGAGTTTTTATAGTCGGGCGTGTGAATGATTTGCCCTGTAATATGATCATCGATACAGGAGCCAATGTGACCATCATTCGGAAAGATCTAGCTCACCGGCTAAAGGAAAAACTCCTCTGGACCCCGCCACGTGTTATCCTCCAAACCGTGACCGGGGATAAGATTGACATACATGGAAGAATGAAATTGAAAATAAAGTTTGGGAACGCCGCTTACCATCATACAGTCTATGTGGCCGATATTTCAGACACTTTCATACTCGGACTGGACTTTTTAAAAGAGCATGGATTTACACTGGACTTTAAGAAGAATGAGTTACGCTCTGCTCAAGAAGATGTCACTATTTTCAAACTTGGAAATGAGTCCGAGTCTATTCAACGGATCACAGCCAAGGCAGATGTTATCATCCCTCCTCGGACCGAAATGATGATACCTGGATTAACTGAGAACGAAGGTAGTTTTCAATGTGGCTTGGTTGGATATCCTGAGAAGAGCCCAAAAGGAATGCTAATAGCATCAGCGCTGGTAGATCTGTCGAGAGATGTGATACCCGTGAGGATGGCGAATGTAAGTGAAAAGTCTAGAATTATCCAGAAGGGTGAAGTGCTTGCTACCTGTGCTCCAGTCACCTGTGTTTGCAAAGACCCGAGCTTGACGTTGTCGGAGCCGCCTACAAGTTTAACACCTGAAATTGGACGAAATGAGAATTTATCTCCTGAGCAGAGACATGCCGCAGAAAGACTGTTCCAGGAATTTAAGGATGTGTTTTCACAAAACGAGAGTGATATAGGGCGCACTTCACTGACACGTCATAGAATTGATACTGCCAACCATCCACCGATTAAACAGCATCCAAGACGCTTGCCGTTCGCAAAACAAGAAGAGGTTTCTAAGCTCTTACGAGAGATGCAGGATAGTGACATCATCGAACCATCATCAAGTCCGTGGGCCTCTCCCATCGTGTTGGTCCGAAAGAAAGATGGCTCCACAAGATTTTGTGTGGATTATCGTAAACTTAACGATATCACGAAGAAGGACAGCTATCCTCTACCAAGAATAGACGACACGCTAGATACTCTTTCAGGACATAAATGGTTTTCCACGCTGGATTTGAAGAGTGGATATTGGCAAGTAGAGATCCATCCTGATGACAAAGAGAAGACCGCATTTACTACTGGACAAGGACTTTGGCAATTTAAAGTTATACCGTTCGGGCTCTGCAATGCTCCAGCAACGTTCGAGCGCCTCATGGAGACAGTGTTAAAAGGTCTGACTTTTGAAGCTTGTCTCATCTACCTAGATGACGTCATCATTGGTGGCCGCACGTTTGAAGAACATCTAGAGAATATTCGAAAAGTGTTAACGAAACTAAGGGCGGCGAATTTAAAGCTGAACCCTTTGAAATGCAAGTTCTTCCAACGAGAAGTAAACTATTTAGGACACATCATCTCAGCTGAAGGTGTTCGAACAAATCCTGAAAAAGTGTCTGCAGTAAAGCACTGGAAACGTCCGGAAAATGTCCATCAGTTGCGAAGCTTTCTGGGACTATGCACTTATTACAGAAAGTTTGTACAGGGGTTCTCCAACATCGCAAGACCCTTGCATAGGCTCACTGAAAGCAAACAGAAGTTTCTATGGACACAAGAATGCGACAATTCATTCCAGCAGCTGAAAGAAGCTCTCACATCCTCTCCAGTCCTTACCTATCCAGACTCCGACAAACAATCCATTGTGGACACGGATGCCAGTCAGGAAAGTGTCGGCGCTGTACTTTCCCAAGAAATAGATGGCCAAGAACGAGTCGTAGCATACTGGAGCAAATGTTTATCGAAACCAGAGCGGAATTATTGCGTCACTCGTAAGGAGTTATTAGCTATAGTGAAAGCCATAGAACACTTCCATCACTATCTCTATGGCAGGAAATTTCTCCTTCGTACTGACCACGCATCCCTAACATGGCTGATGAATTTTAAGAACCCAGAGGGCCAAGTAGCCAGATGGATACAACGACTCCAGGAATACGACTTTGACATCAGGCATCGCAAAGGCTCATCGCATGGAAACGCCGATGCCCTATCAAGAAGACCGTGTCCCGAGAGCTGTCGCTATTGTTCCAGAGCGGAGAGCAAGTATAATCCCGAATATGCCATACGCCAGACGAAGACTTCACTATTGACGCCACCAGATCCCTGGAGTGATGAGAAGATTCGAGAAGATCAAATGGCAGACTCTGAGATCAAACCAATCTTGGAGTTATTAGAATCTTCTAGCACGAAGCCCAGTTGGGAAGACATCTCGACTTACAGTCCTACGACGAAGCAATATTGGGCTCTTTGGAACTCTCTCCACGTCAGGAATGGTGTCCTGTTCCGAAAATTCGAATCGGAAGATGGGAAGACATCTCGGTGGCAGTTGGTACTTCCTCGATCCCGAATCCCAGAGGTCCTCAAGGAATTACATGGCAGTTCCACTGGTGGCCATTTTGGAGTCATGAAAACATTACACAGAGTCCGAGAGCGCTTCTTCTGGGGGAAAGCGAGAGCTGACGTCGAACAATGGTGCAAATCTTGCGATGCATGTGCTGCTCGGAAAGGACCAAAGAAACGTAGCCGAGGAAGACTACATCTCTACAATGTAGGAGCACCTTTTGAACGCATCGCCCTTGACATCCTAGGTCCTCTGCCAAGAAGTGCTGATGGCAACAAATACCTCCTTGTTGTCATGGACTATTTCACAAAATGGCCTGAAGTTTATGCCATCCCTGATCAAGAAGCTTCTACGGTTGCGGATGCCTTGATACACCAGTGGATATCAAGGTATGGAGTCCCTCTTCAAATGCATTCTGACCAGGGGAGAAATTTCATCTCTGCTGTGATTGAGGGTCTCTGTCAACTTCTTGGAATGGACAAAACTAGGACGACGCCTTTACATCCGCAGTCGGATGGCATGGTTGAGAGATTTAATCGTACCATCCTCAACAATCTCTCACTTCTAGTCTCAAGAAACCAGCAAGACTGGGACCAAAAACTTCCCTTGTTTCTTCTCGCCTATCGCAGCGCCGTCCATGAAACAACCGGCTATTCCCCGTCTCAGATGCTTTTCGGTCGTGATCTTCGTTTACCTTGTGATCTGCTGTTTGGTCGCCCTCCAGATGCGCCTTCATCGCCAGAGGGATACGTGCAGAATCTCCAGGCACGATTTGAAGACGTCCACAACTTGGCTCGAGAGCGGATCAATATACAGACGGAGAAGATGAAGACCAGGTACGACACGAAAGCCACGGGACATCAATTCAAAGAAGGTGACAAGGTTTGGTTTTATAATCCGACTCGACGTAAAGGACTTTCTCCCAAACTGCAATCGCACTGGGACGGTTCTTATACAGTCCTAAACAGACTGAACGATGTCGTAATTCGGATCCGAAAGTCACCAAGTTCGAAGCCTAGAGTCGTTCATTACGACAGGCTGGCTCCATACTATGGCCATAGTACATAGTTCATTGATTGTAAATAGTGTAATGTAAATAATGTAAATTAGTATGACCATGGTCTTGTATATAAGTTAATGTAAAAATGTCTATGCTTTAATTTAATTTATTTTTTTTAAATAAGTGCATATTTTGTATAATTCAGCATTATGAATGTGTTTAATGGTTATTTTGCATGTTTGCTTTAAGTGTTTTGAATAGTATAGCATTTGTTGGCAACGGGTTTGCTTTCCGATCAAAGGTTGAACTGCCCGGGACGTGCAGTTCTTGTGAGGGGGGCAATGTTATGAATTTTGTGTATATCTGTAAATATTCCATTTGTTTAAATTTATTTCATTTTATTATTGTGAAAATTGCAGTATTATTAATGTATTTCCTATTGAGCATCATGTAACTCAATGCTAAAGGCCTCAGGTGGTTTGCAAGAAAAACAACCTTACAGCATCGGTTTTATAATGAAGCTCTATTGGAAAATCGCCAAGGAATGGGTTTATCGCCAAGTTGGCGATGGTTTTGGCGACTTATTTTTGTCGCCAAATTTGGCGATATATCGCCAAATGTCGCCAAGTTGGCGACGGATTTGGCGACTTTTTGTGCAACCCCCCCCCCCCCTTATACCTGTACATTGGGATCCTTTCTTGCTTGGGTTCTCTATCGAAAGTTAAAGCACTTTCTGGTAATTTCTAGCATCTGAAGGCTCTGGAATAATCTGGAAAGATCTCTGAAACCTATATAAGGACCTCCATCAGTTCAGTTGAGTTAGTTGTCTGTCAACTGCGATTGAATTCATACGAGAGGCTTTGCATTGAGAACTGTGTTACTCGGATCGATTTTGTCGTTGATACGTCGTATTGAACGCATTGTTTCTGTGTGAAATTTTGCTGCGCTTTTATTGGATTTGAAGATTACTGAATATCTTGTAATTTTCAGAAGATATTTGTGATTGTGATCGTATTGCACTGTTTATAGTGAATAAAGCCTTTTTATTGTTCTTATATATTGGCATCAGTCCTTTCGAACCCCGAGCTCACAACAATACGATAAATTTTACAATACAAGATATTTTTCATTAACTTTTCAGGATATATAGCGTATGGTAGGTTCTATAATGTGAACATAAATTTTCACCGTTTCCTTATTGTTATGTTACGTAAATTTTTAAAATTGTATTTAAGTCAGTGTTATGGTTTCGTCGCCTTTTGCGGTCACCGTAGTACTTCTCCTAGCCTTGAGACCTTAGTCGTATGGTATTAGCTGCCGCCACCGGTATTAGACTGATACCGAACACGTTGTGAAAATAAGTTTTCACGTAATAATAATCAACTAATAATTTATTGATTAAATAAGCATGAAAAAAATGTTACAGTGATAGTCCTTATTGGTCAATACAGATTATCACTTGCCGTATGCGACTGTCGAATGACAATCTCCCTGATCGCACATTTTACTCTCTTTCGTTACGCATCAATTGTACACACCTTACGTCTACGCTGTAATTGATTCACCCTGGACCAAGCTCCTGGATGCGCGTTCTCTCTGCGATTCTACACACTCATCTGCACACTGGGCTCTGTTCGTCTACCCTCTCCTCTGCACACTGGGCTCTGCTCGTCTACCCTCTACTCTCTCCCAGGACACTGACTTTACCTACTCACTACACTGCACACCAACCACTGACTCATCTCACACACCTCACGTCATTCTCCAGATGAACTGGGCCTGTATTTCTTCCTTCACGGGGTTTCTAAACCGGTCGAAACATTTATATAGAACATTCCCCCTTTCATTATCTTCTGAACCCAGTTCGCTAAGAATCCAATGTTCATTGTATTCACATTATAACGCCGGATTAATTACTTTCACAATGATCTCGTGAACATCCTACAAATATATAAGCGGATCAGGGAAATTCCATTGTCAATCACATACGGACGCAGTATTATATAACAATTATTAAATATAATTAATTAAATTAATTAGAAATATACAACATAGGTTCTGTTAAAGTCAGAAATATGACAGTCAGGTATAGTTTTGTTTGTAAAACATAAAAAGGCTATATATAAACATTTTTCTTTAGGTTCAGTGTAAGCATAACTCTCTCAAGTGTAATTAGATATGAAAACTTTTCTTTTATATGTAGAAATGCTTCTGTCATCATACGCGCAACCTGGAATTCCAATATTTTGCTCAACTTATTTAAAAACACCTATAATAACCAATTTTTCCAATTGTTATATTAAAACAATATAAAATAAAAGAAGAAACATGTATCTATTAACAACTTTAAAAATTGTGTTTTTGTAATGTATACTTTTTAAGATATCAAAGACAAAAATTGTCTTTTCTTTTTTTCTTTTTTCATTTTTGCCAATTTAAAAGTCATACTACCCATTAATATATTTTAAGATGATTTCGAACATAATTCTGTAAAACCTCTGATGAAGTACTTACTTTATGGATAGTGTAAAAAAATGTATACATCAGTATTTTTTCTTAACAATGGAATGGCTGAAGAATCTCTTATTGTAATACATTAAAAACGTTACAAACAACACGTTATAATAAATATATTGAAGAAATATTTTAAATTATACTTTTGTACATGAGGGTTAACGTTACCTCTACAAGTGTATGAATTCGGCTTTTTCTTCTATTTACATATTCTCTCATTTCCTATTAGAATAAATGGACAGAAGTTTCAATTCGCTTACATCAAGAACTTCGTTATATCGAGGAAAGTCAATAGTCCCTTCACACTCATCGTAACCTCATTGTAACTTTATAATGGAAAAGAAAAAAAAAATGTTTATTTTTAAAACATATATTTCCAAATGTATAAAGATTTCTATACATAAATTTGGCGATATTCTTCAAATAAATTTCTGTAGTAATCTGCTGTTACACGAATGTTGTGCTGAGATTGAAACTGTCAGATTATGCGGCTAAATATAATTTTATCTAACACCAAATTATATCACTTAGTGGGAATTTTTAAAGATACTTAATCTCTTTCTTTCGTAATATTTAGCATGATTTTATACTTTACGGGGCCATTCTTGAATACCTTGATTTTTTCATTCTAATCCTAAATGACTTAACACCGATTAAGCATGGAATGAAGTTACATTTAGAGATTTCTTATTCTCAGATAATTTCGATTTTTATAAGAGAAGTTGTTATCTCATTTCATGCGTAAAATAGAGTTTCTACATAGTTTACTTAAAATACGAGGAGCAGTCGGAAAATAAGTTTCCCCTGGCGACTGTGGACAGAGGTGTGTATGAAAGACAAAAAATGTAATGAGACATTAAAGCAGGGGTTCAAAAATATAGGCGGCAATGTGCTGATTCCCACCACTAAATTTTATTAGCATTCTTCGTCAAATTTTATTAGTATACTTTGCCTAAGTTTTATCAGTATTCTTATTAGGCGAAGAATACTAAAAATTTAGTGGTGGGAATCGGCCCATTGGCGCCTAGATTTTTGCACCCCTGCATTAAAGATAAAACATAACTTTATTTTGCCACATAAGTACCAAGTACATTGAGACATTTGTCATACCGCTTTATAAGCTTCAAAAAGCTCTCCATGAAAAAATCAGGACTTTGCATACGGACGAAGCATTGAACGGCTATGGGCGAAAGACGACACAGCAGGTGAACGCGAGCGTGCAAGACACTGATACATCATTGGGTAGAGGTCGACCGCGATCAAGCAGATGGCGTGTCCGTATGCAAAGCCCTGATTTTTTCCTGGAGGGCTTTTTGAAGCTTATAAAGCGGTATGACAAATGTCTCAATGTACTTGGTACATATGTGGAAAAATAAAGTTATGTTTTATATTTAATGTCTCATTACATTTTTGTCTTTCATACACATCTCTGTCCACAGTCGCCAGAGGAAACTTATTTTCCGACTGCCCCTCGTAAAAATATATATGCTTAATATGATTACACAGTATACTGAAAGGTTTATAAAAGCCTTTTAATAAACATACCTACTAGTTTCGTACACAGAATCGGAAACAGTGTCACGATAAAATTAAACTATTTTTCCTTATTTTTATTTTAATGAATATTGATATTTCTCGTAAAATTCTATAATTTTACTAATTTCATTAATTTCCTTTAAAATCTATGCACTTCACTCTAAACTTTAATTATCACTATCGAAATTGAGCATTTTTTTTTTCAAAATATCCGCCAGAATTTTCAAATAATAATGTTTGACCTAGTTAAACATGAAATATCCTTCATGAACAAAAGCAAATATAATTACGATTTGTCATTGTTCTGAAGTGAAAACATCATAAGATTAAAATGATTTAAAATGAGTTCAGGGGCTTTGTCAATATTGAGACACGCAATTGGAAATAAAAAAATGCTGCCTTAAATATTAAATTAATGATATAACAATTGTAACAAATAGTTCTCTATGTAAGATCCGACAACTCATACAGAAAAAAAATAATTTCTTAACATTTCATTGAAATCACTTGTAAATACAAATAAACAAAACTTATATAATATTTCTGATACGAATTACAAAAACAAAGAAAACTGAATTATAATTAACTATATATATATACCTTTCCATGCATAAAGAATATTCAACAGGATATACAATTGTATTTCCATTGACAACATAATAAACTTTCCCTTTTTCCACAATTTTGCATAATGATTTTTTAATGATATTCCATCGAATACAGTTCTGGTTAGATCTGGCGTTCAAATCTTGAATGAAATTTAATGACCTTTTCTGAAAATCATGGATAAAATTTTATGCATTTTCTTTTCTTTTTTTTCTCACAGTGTTTTTTTAAAAAATAATCATTAGTTTTTGTCCGTGTATTTTGAGTGTTTCAAAGATTTTGTTTAGTGAAAGATCTGTAATAAAAATATTGTTGTAAAGAGTATAATATATTTTGATTTTTGTATGTAAGTTTAAATATGGTATTATATATATTTTTTTTTACACCCGAAAAATGTGACTCTACTTATTTACGATTTAACGGATACACAAAATATTGGATTTTTTTCCATTTGATGCTCGTTGTAAGTTTCGAACTTTCAAATATATTTTCTTACTGTGCATCAGAATATTTTAAAATAAGATTTGTGAATAAGAATGATTTACCATATCATACTAAAAATCAAAAAGGGGGAAAAATTTAAATTATATATTAAATAATACTGTATTTAAAAGCTATTAATATATTTCAAATTTGCATATTTTTAAAATGTATAAATTTATTCTAAATTACAAAAACATGAATTTTTATGAAATAGTGAAATGTTGTTTTCTTTTAAGAAACGATTTTAATATTTTATTATGGAATACAAAGTATATTCATTCTGAAACATAAATTAACTTTCAAACAAAAGTGTCAGATGATTCACAAAATAATTCTGTAAACTTCCTAAATCTCGTAACATAGATTTAATTGACTTAACTTTGTATCTTTCAAGTCATAATATAAAATTCGATATCAGTAACTATAATTTGAGCAACTCTACGAACATGCCGTCAAATGTTGCCGTATTACATTTTTACATTACTCCAAACTCAAAGATTTTATTTGAGAAAGATCATGCAAGTTCGAGTGATTACTAAATTACTGTCGAATTTTTATCAAAGCTCACCATGCTTAAATTTAAAGGCGCTAGAACTTAACATGACTTCATGTTACTGAATGCTAAATCAGAAAGTTTTAAATAAGAGTATTTTATTCTTGTTAGATTTGTTTCAAGTTGCACTTAGTTTGTTTGTCTTAAAATAATACTACTTAAATAAAAATTCTAATAAATTACATTTGCTAAAAATGTTTTCAACCAACATTTAATTTTATTAATTTTACTTTGCAATATCTGCGATAGGAATTACCAAAATACTTATATAACCAATTTTTCATAAAACTATTTCTTGAATGTGTTCAATGTTGTATGTTGCATTTAATTATGTGAAATTTGTTCTTTAAAGCCTTAATATAACGTTCTACTTTGATAACTATGCCTTCAGCAACTTTACTTGTATGTTATCAAGTATACATGTAATTATGTTTTACATTGCTTCAAATCCAAATGTTTAATTTGAGTCAAAAAATTGAAGTTCCAGAGAAAAAATATTACTTTCAAAATTTTATGAAAGCTCGTCATACTGTAAATTAATCTCTAAAGGCTATATTAATACGACTTCATGTTACTGAATGCTAAATCAGAAAGGTTTAAATAACAGTATATTATTCCTGTTAGAATTGTTTCAAGTGGCACTTAGTTTGTTTATGTAAATAAAAATTCTTATATTAAAATTATAAGTTCAAAAGTTTCAAACTCTTTAACTGTTAAGTTCTTAATAACAGTCGATAATTATTATTAGAGTCTGCTGCACATGGACTTATTTTGTTGGACTTATTTCGTCTGTTGTTGGATTTATTTTGTTGGCAAGTTGGACTTATTTTGTCTGTTGCAAACTGGACATATTTTGTTTGACTTAACTTAAGTACTTAAATTTATAGAGGAAGTTATAATATATGAATAATTAGAAACATTTCATTTTCAATTGAACAGTTATATTGTGACACGGATTATTTGTTAAATTTTCTCAATTCAGTAGCCTAAATCAAATTTGGACTTGTGGGACGGAAAGTAACTTGGACATATGAAATGGCCTGCAAGTTACTAGCCCTCATTAGACGTGCAAGTAATTTGGACTAGACAGGAAATCCGTCAAAATTTTGATTCTGTCTCTCTTAAAATAGACTTCTGCGAGGTCTGCTTAATGGGACACTAGCTATCTAACTGTTTCAACATTCGTTTACAGTGGTTGCTTACTGCGGTCCACTGTTAACATGAACTTGCGTCAATCAATTCACATGTTTGTCGTACCTTTATTCAACTGCTTTTACATTTAATATTTATCGTGTAATGTTTCTGGTGTAAATTTTCACTAATAAATTTTTTAGTAATAATTATAGATTGGGATATACAAGCAGGAATAGTAAACATGTGTTTCTTTAATGCAGAGTTTGTAAGCAGATAATAAATCATGTAGAATAACTAAACAGAAAAAAATATTTTTTTCTCTTTATTATAAAAAGCATTTCTTTCTTCTTTCGAAAGATCGTCATATTTTCCAGTGAATAATTTTCTGTTTATGTATCCGGTACACAATTTTAAATAAACCAAATTTACCAAATTCATTTTTAATTAAGCAGAAGAAATAGTAAATAATGTATAAGTAAACAATCTTCCACGTATTAAAATATTTAATTAAACATTTGCAAATTGGCTTACAAAACCTAGTGAGTTTTCATTATCAAATTTCTTCAATTCTTCTACGCAGGCTTAAACCCCTTCAAGACCAGTGTCCAGTACATGAATTTTATTCCTAACGTCTTGATGGTGCCTTTGGACAGATGCAATGCACGCACATGCGCATAGGAGCTCATTCGGTTGCATTATCACAGGGGGATAGAATGTGTGCTTTATTTATTATGTTCTTTTATTTACTGAATATGAGATAAAAGTAAGGATATACTATTTGTATGGTACTTCATAGGTCACCGAAATTATCTTTCTTGCCGGGGGGATATAGCGGTTATGTCAAACTGATTTGCATTACACAGTTGTTTACAGATTGTTTGTTCGGAGTTTGTATCGAAAATAGTACTGTATTTCACCAGAGGAAAAGAACTTTTAAAATAAAATATTTGAAAGACAATTTCATACGCACCCCTTCTTATGTAATATAGTAGCTTATGTCACTGATATTGTTATAGTAATTTTTTTCCGTCAAGTTTTGGTGGGTTTCATCTAGTCGTATTTTAATTGCATCGAAAAAAAAAACATGGGACAATCCATGGTGTCTTTCTCTCCTAAACATTGCAATTTCAATTTTGCTTTTTAATCATAAAATATAAAATAAACACGAGCGGAGACACTTTATCTATTTTGTGCTATTTATTTTCTTATAAGCATTGTTGAGCATGATGTACTCCAGAATTTTATTTTTGTGGCAACACTACTTTGAGGAAAATTTCATTTCATTTATGAAGACAATGCCGATTTAATTTTCAATTATCTGTAAATTTTATACTATTTGTTTGGTATTATTTGGATAGCTTCGTCATTTTATTTGTAAATATGAATCGGATTGTTGATTTATATGTTAATGAGACTGTAATGGTAAAACATAAAATTATGTCAATATGATTATTGTTATTTCAGAAATAATAAAAATTTCGAATCAATACACTTCGTTTCAAAACAAATATTAAATACAGCAGTATTAAAATACAAATTTCTGCCGCAAATTGACAGCCAAATATTTTGTTGTGGGAAATTTAAATTAAATTGAATGTTGTCTGGTAAATAAAATAGTTACTTGTAAACACATTAAAAAACATTAAGTATAGTGTTTAAGTATATTGTTACTGTACAAAAAGTAATGAAATCCCATCAAAAACATACATGTGAAAGAAGGCCAAGTTCGTTAAAGGCTTCGCTAATAAAAGAAGTGAGATCTAACTGGAAACCAAGTTCTTTCGAAACTCCTTAAATCATAGCTCCTGTCATGCATAACGTTCTTAAATTGCTTAAAATGATTTGTTATGTTATTTGCTACTCAATAGAGCGACTTGGCAAGTTTTTAATTATTCAAATTTCTCTACTTGATTGATCTGAACTTAAAGTTAATCACTTCCTTAACTTATCAATATCTTAATTTCGACATACTTATTCGAATACTTGATTGACTATATCTTTGCCAATGGCATACTAGACTAAATTGCACTCAAAGATTAAAATTGGTGGGTGAAAACTCATTATAAAATTTCTTCGATTCTTCTACGCAGGCTTAAACCCCTTCAAGACCAGTGCCCAGTACATGAATTTTATTCCTACCACCACTTTTTTAACAGTTACTTATAAAACCGTGAAAGATACCCCATTTAAATAAGAAAAATATTAATTCATTATTACTGATATTTAAAACAATTATTCTCTGCAGACTTTTCCATATTCTGTTAATATAGTATAAGAGTTTTCGTCACGGTGTCAGGGAAATAAGCTTTGGAAGTAAATAGAACTTTCGTTTTGACGGTTGTTAGGCCGAAAAATGGGAGGGGTTGTGATTGGACAGTTTGTTTTGCTCAAATTTGTCAACGATTTTTGCACACAAGGTGTAATAATATTTTCAGTGTAGCAGATTGGCCGTTTTTAGTAACGCATTTTTCACAAGTATTTAAACTCAAACTCACACGCACAAAAATAAAATGTTAATTATTGACATATGGACTTGAAATGAGAAATAATTTAAAGCGTGTTTCATATTTTAATATTTTTTCAGAAGTAGCTGGGATTTATTGGTGAATTAATGGTAAACAATATTTTTCTAATTATAAATAACAGCGTCAAATACCTGTTAAGCGTGACTGGTAACAAAAAATAGATAAATAATTATTAAAAAATTATGTCTCTAAATAAAATATGACGTTTTCACTATAATGGAAAATTAATGGAAATCATCATATTATACAAAGTATGTGTAATTATCATATACATTTTTTGCAATTAGTTAAAAAAATACAATTTAATTAGGATCCATTGTTTTCTTTGAGAGATAACAAATAAGTATTATTTTATTGAATTTGGTGACTAATTTAGCATATTTCGGTTAAATACAAGAATTGTCGAGAAATGTTATGTTGGCAAGAATATCATTTGATATAAATATAGTTACATATAGCACTTTATAAAGCAAGACACGAGAAGGATGTAATTCCTGTAAAACGTAATTCTAATGTTTCCAACATTTACTTACAAGAATGTAGTGAATTTTGCGCAAAATCACAACATTTACAAAGATCCAATTTCATAAATATGCATTGAATATAAATATTGGAAATAATTTTTACATAGATTTCATTTTCTTCTGTGAATTTTAATTGAAGATATGTATGTATAGATGTATTTAATTTTTATTCAAAAGAAATAACATAACGAATATCTCCTCCTTTTTGTAGTTGCAGGATTTATGAATTTACAGCTTACAAAACAATTTAAAAAAAAGAATAGATTTGTACTTTTTGTACACAAGTGTACCCATAGAACAGTTACAAAACGTGCTTGCCATAAAGGCAAAATTTTCATTTGATTCTCTTGTGCACATCTAAGAAGCAACTGATACAACTGATTTATTCTCACTTATATTTTTTAATTATTTTTTATATTCAAAGTACTCTTTAGTGAAAAAAAATATCTTATTTTAAGAATGTTGTCATAGAATGGGCTTCAAAAATAATATTGATCATAAATGATTTATGTGCTTAACATACGTATTGGATGGTTATATTTTCTCGCATAGTTGCCAACCTTCCGATTTTTTTCATACCAATATTTTTATGTAAAAATATTTGTTTTATTTAATGTTACAATTTCTTCCATTTAATAAAGCGAAAATTTTTGTAAGATTTTACTGGTATTAAAAAAATCGGAAGGTTGGCAACTACGTATGGCATGTTTGGTATTGAAAATGAAGTGTGGCACTTATAGCTTTTTTACAGGGACACTCAAAAGAATTCCGTTGCATTACGATCTATGGGAAAATGATTTGCGGTTAATTTTAATGATGCTACAGTATATCAAACATACTGAAATTGATATAGATCACTGAGGTGTGCTACAAGAAGTTTACTATAAAATAGGGTGTGCATAGCATTTAAAGTTCCTTTATAGGAACACTCAAAATAATTTCGTTACATTACGGTGTATGGAGAAAAATCGTTTGTGGTGCATTTTAGTAATGTTTCACTATTTTAAAAATATTGCAATGGATATATATCACTAAGATGCACTACAAGATACTTACTATAGAATTTTCTGTGTATAGTATTCATCGTTCATTTACAGGGGCATACAAAAGAATTCGACACTGTCAGTTTAACAATAATTGCTACAATTGCTTTTTTTAATTACTGAACGCGTTTTAAAATTTAACTCCTTTTCTGTCTATTACTTGGTGCGTGTAAATTATATAGATCATATACGGGACAGCACAAATGTTCTCGAGGACATTTTAGTTTACTGACGTAAATTCCAGAAGGTGAATTTTAATCTGTGCTGCGCGTTTTCTAACTGAACTGAAATTTAGAATTATATGTAATATATATAGAAATCTATAGATCATATACAGGGTTGCATAGAAGAGTTTGGATATTTTTCCGAACATTGTTGGAAATTTCTAAAATTTGGTTTTTTAATATGTTATGCGTTTTCCAAATTGTTTTTTCATATCTATACTGCTTGTATCTAAATTTCTAGATGAGGTTCTGATCTATAAGTTAAATAATAATTTAACATATACTTAAAATATCCGTACTTCAAGAATTTATATATAGATAAAACACATTATTCTTACATAAAAAATTAATGGCATTCCATCTGTTTCTTCTGGAGAGAAATGCTTATTCTGTTATGACTATTATGACTTAATCTTTTATTTTTCAAATATTTCCATCCAAAAGTTTAATTTTTATCTCAAATTTCATTGCTTACCCGTACTAAAAAATTATACTTCATTTGTAATTTCTTCTAAGACTAATGAAATCTCGGGCTAAAGCCTAGAGGTATAATAATTCCAGCATGCACGCATGGGTGCAGCTTTATCAAATATGTATTTATTTATTTATTTTAATAAACTTGCCAAGCAGGGCTTGCACAGGCTAAATCCATATGGTAGGCCTCCCTGCTTGGTTGAATCTGAATCTGTTTATTTAGATATTATCTTTCACCTTATTAAACGGTAAAGATTTGTAAAATTGTTTTGGAAGTTTTGGAAAATGTTATATAATCCATGCTTGACGCATTATTTTTTGTTCTTGTTTGTGAATAAATCCGACAACAAAATATTTATGGTCTTAATTTGCGTATACTTCCTTTATCTTCTATCTAAGGAGCATAGATTTAAAAAAAAATCTGTTATTAAATAGAATATTACTGAATATATTTTTTTTTATTTGTTTGCCTAAGTGATTTGTTTGTTATGTTTCTAACTTAAAGTAAGAAAAATAAAGGAACTTAGTCAGTATTTAGTAATTATTAAATGTTTTTCACCAAGAAAGGTCCCTCGAGAAAGCTAATAGATTTCTTGAGAAACTTTTCTTAGTAAAGCAAAAACATTTATTTATTTTACTATTGAGCTTAGATTCATACTAAAATTTTTGGTAAGAGCTAATTAGTACAGCAATTAATATAAAAGGACTGACAAAAACGGGAAGGTATAAGCTAAATACTAATCATTTTTATTAATCCATTGGTATTTTTTTTATTTTAATCATGCATAACCATTCCTTTGATTCATACTAACACATTTATGTAATCATATTTATCTAATATATATAAGGTATAGAATTGCCACGTGTTAAACTTTAGTATAATTTAAGAGACTTCGGGGATTGGAAATCTTATAAATTTAAATAAATTTCACTGTACTAGAAATTTGAACAAAACGTGTACAAATATAACACCAGATCTCACGAATTTTATATTTAAACTGAAACAAAATACTGAATTAAAAGGATTTTTAAATATAATTGCATGAGCAATTTACAAAAACGAACGATATATTTTATTTTAAATGCAACAGCATTATATCCTTCATGATAAATAGTAATGAAACAAATATTAATAATGATCGTGTCAGCATAAGCAAAGCATGTTATTCTTTAAAATCAATTAAATGTAAAATTTCTATTTTACTTTCTTGTGTAGTATATATGGAAATAGAATGAAATATTACAAAATAAAAATTAATTTTGAAATTATTATTATGCTATTGCGACACAACAACTCCTCTGAATTTTCTATTTGTACTTTTTTATTATGTACATATAGGTTTAAAACCTAATAAAGTAAATTGAAGGTAACAAACATTATTAATAATGATTGTAAATGTATTTTAATTTTCCTTTTAAATGTCATGATTTAGTTCGTCGCATACACGTATATTACGCTGACTCACGCACTTCGTTAAAAGAGAACCTGCTCTCTAAATTGGCGAATTTACGTTAGTCTGCAAAATACCGAACTCTAAAATTAATTGACTGCTCGGACAGCGTTAATGATAATTGACTGAATGGGATTACCTGTTTCACCTGGTTACACTAATCAACAGTAGAGAAATAATGATTATATAAATAGTTTGTGATTTCAGTTCACTAATGGAGTAAAGGAAATTTCATGTTTTGTGGGAAAGTTTATTTACAATTCAACTAAACACCCACACGCCCCCTTTTTTATTAATTTAACTTTTAATTGCATAAATCCATTATTCATATACATCGAAATATATATTGAATTTTCTCTGTAGATTTTTTTTCCCGTAATTAATTTGAAAAAGAAATTCGAAGAATAATTTAGTGGACTATTTTTTTATATTTTACTCTACAACGTAAAATCACGAAAGATGACATAAACTACTTACAAACTGTAAACATGTATCAGAACAGTTAATTATAAAGTTAAACTTACAAAAAAAACGTTATATTCAGATGAGACATCGCCCCCTGACTACTAGGCCTGCGCGCTGAAAAAATGGCGGCGGTCGCACGCGGATTTTTTTTCAGCGTTTGTACGGTCCCTCAAACTTTAACACCAATAATATCTGAAAGTTTTCTTTGACTTATTTGATCTCAGAAAAACTAGGCGAATGTGACTAATTTGAAATGAATTCCAAACAAAAATGTTTCATAATATATTTTAAAAATATGTTTTGGAATATGCGTGAAATTGTTGGATATTATTACATTGTATATTTCTAAAATAAAACCTTCGTTGCAAATAAAATGATTTATTTTAGACAAAGAACGCGTATTTAAAATACAATATTTTAAAATACGGCTTTTGCAATATACGTTACTTCAGACAAATGAAATGAAAAATAATGTTCAATTTAGAAAAGTACTCATTAACCCCTAGGGGACGAGCGACACGTATACGTGACGCAGAAGATGCTCAGAATCCTCGATTATTCCCACCAGTAACTTTTTATTGTAAACTTTGCCTTATTTAATGACAGCATTTCTGCGATTCAATTAGGCGAAAATTTCTGTTTTGAGAAACCGGTGGTAAAAGATTAAAAATTCTGTAAAGGACCCTCGTCGCGAAGGTGTTAACAATTTTTTCTTCTGAAAATACGTTGTTCTCGTCATTATTAATGCTTTAGGAATTTTTCAAGTACGAAATTTGCATGTATATATTACATATTAAAGTTTTACATATTAAATAAATTATAACTGAAACATTAACAAACCCATAAGTTGCCGTTTAATTTTTTTAACGTCAAATATATATTTTAAAAAATCGAGTAGAGTTTCAAATGTAACTGATTTAAAATGCTGCACCAAAACCTATACGTGATATCAAAAGAAATTACACCTTAGCAAGATATTAAATAATCATTAATTTTTTTAAAGGGTTAGATAGAAATAAAACTATTTCTACTCGCAAGAAAGCACAACTGTATATAATTAAGTTATTGAAAAAGCATGGATATTTAACTGGTATCTTTGAATATTTTTTTTTTATGAAGTAAAATATTTTCTTTAACCCCTTAATCGTCGCGCTCTTTCAGTGTAGGCTACTTTTAAAAAAGTCAGATTGCTTGATTACCACCAGTTTTTTTAAGTAGAAATGTTCGTCTTATTTAATAGATAGATAAAATAATGCGGGAATAAAGCAAATAAGACTATTTAAAAAAAAAAAAACTGGTGTGAATCAAACAATCTGAATAAAACATGCGCATACTACGCTGCCCGTGAATGTCTCGGGCACGACGATTAAGGGGTTAAGTAATTTAAGATTTAAAGTACAACATCGATAAAAAGGAGTTTTGTTTAATATAAGAGGTTGTTTATTTGTTTTACTTAGTGAATAAATTTATTTAAAACGTAAAGGGGGCACTATTTACCTTCGTATTGTGTTTAAATTCGTATCTAGTATCGGTGAACTGATGTAACATTGAAAATATTTGTAATATTGTAGTGATATTTAAGAATTATTAGATAAACATAAATATACTTACAACAAATGCAATATTGCGAATTCAGAAATACGTCATTATCGTATCGTTATTACGATGCATGTGCATGTAAAATAAAATTTGAATTGCACTATTTCCTTCTTAAGTTATGTGTTAAGAGTTTTTACTATAGATCTTCTGTTACTTTGTATTAATATTTACAGATTATTCAATATATACAGTATATTTACACAACCTTCAGATTTCATGTCATTTTTTTATTTGTCCATATTCGATTAGTCGGATGGTAAAATGCGGGATTTTCTTAAACTCAAAATTTTTGTGAAGCAGACTTCATGTATACAATTCTGTATTCATCTGTGAGTAAGTTTAACCATTAGTAAAGAAAAAAAAATACCAACAAAAATATAGATTTTGACCACAAAATGTTGACTTGTCACTTTGAAGTGTTGGCTACATTATAGGGAATGTATAAGGGAAAGAGTAATATGGAAAAGTAATAGGGAAAGTGATATGAGTAGTGACGCGAGCGCTTTATTTCATGTAGAAATGGGTTTTATTCGTTTTATTTCTTGTTATCACCATAATCAAGAAATAAATCTGTGTAAATTTGTGTAACGCACAAGCCAACCTTTTATAGTCGAATAGTATATGTAATTTATCAAGATATCGAACCTTGTATAATATTAACTACACAGGTATTAACAAAACGACTTCTAGTAACGAAAGAAAAATATATACCGAGAACGTACAATCGAGTTTCTTATTTCAAACATGCATTTTTTTATATTTATTTTATTTAAAAATGAGCTACATCATTAAAAAATATATTTATTTATAGTTTATATATAGAACAAGCAAAAAATACAAGGAAAGAATTTAGAAAGTTGTAATATTGATTTCAGTTTATTTTGAGAAGAATATAACATCTTGCTTCCATATCTTAACCATATTTATGACGAACACTGCAAAAGATTTTAGTTTTTCGTAAAGAAAACCTCAAGTAGAAATATACAAAAAATAAACGAAGGGAGAAGAATGCCCAAACTATCATTAGGCTCTTGATAGAAATTTCAAAGATTTCGCTTTCACATGTTACGTTGTTATGTCCGAATGTTTCGAAATGTGTTTTATCTTTTCAGCCGTAGTGTAACAGGGAATAAAGCTTTTATACATTTAGAGAAAAATATTTTCAAAACTTTTTTTTTTTAATTTTGAAAAGGAGAAAACCCTTGAATGAAGCACAAATGTCTGTGTTACAAACTTAAAATTCTCTTCGAAAAATTAGGTCCAAACTAAAAGAAAATATTTTTTTCGCATACTATTTAGACATTTATATAATAGAGCTAGATACTAATACCCTTACCATTATTTGAAAAGTACTGTAAATGCGGGAGTATTGCCAGAAAAAAAACTTGCTGTAAAATAGTAATCATTGTTTAATATTTAAATGGGGAAAAAAGCATTTAACATACGATTTTTCTGATTTGTTCCGATTTTTCAGATTTGATGTCATTTTTTTATGTGTTCATATTCGATTAGTCAAATGCGGGGTTTTCTTAAACTCATTATTTTTTTAAGCAGACTCAGTGTTTACAATTGTTTATTCCCCTGAGAGTAAGTTTAATCATTTATTTAAAAAATTCCAAAAAAGCGATAGTCTTCGACCACAATAAGTTGGCTTGTCACCTTAAAGAGTTGTCTATATTATTGGGAATGGGTCAGGAAAGTAATAGTGCAATATCTATCGGAAACGCATTAGGGGAAGTGATGTGGATAGTGACGATAGCGCTTTATTTAATAAAGAAATCGGTTCTATTAGTTACTTCTGGTTATCACCATAATCAACAAATAAATTTGTGTAAATTTGTGTAACTCAAACGCTAACTTTTTTGTAGTCGAATAGTATATGCAATTTATCAAGATTTTCGGATATTGTGTGTTCTTAAATGTACAGAAATTTACATTAACAGAGACTAGTAATGAAATAAAATATACTGAGAACGTACTATCGAGTTGTTTCTTATTTCAAATTGTTAGTATATCGTATCGTAATTGTAATCGTAGCATTACATCTTAAATTTTATTGGATGATACTTTTGTGTAAGCTTTCTCGCACGTCCGGGAACATGACTGGCAGAATCCCAGACGAATTTATAAATATAAGTGATGTTCAATTTTCAGTTAGTTACTATGTTTTTGTCATCGTGTAATGTTCTTTTGTAACTCAATATATATTCGATCCAAAGGCCTCGTCTGTTTATTTGCTTTGTTATTTCATCAGCAGAGCTTGGTTTAAATCGCAGACAGAGTGACGCTTGTCCCTTTTCATATTTATTGCTGTGGTTTTGAGAGAGAAAATTTATTTTTCTTTTGTTTCTGGTTTTTTTTTACCCAGCGATGGAAAGTGAAAAAGAATTATACGGAGTTGCTCTTTTTGACGGGGACGGTAGAAATTTTTCTGTTTGGAAAAGGCGTGTTAAAGCCATATTTGCGGCGAAAGATTTGGATAAGTTTTTAGACAATGAAGCGACAACTGAAACTGCGGAAGTTGTAAAATCGAAAAAGGCTTATGCTTTATTATTATCGCTTTTAAGCGATGGGGTTCTTGCGTCATTGCAAGAAGAAAATACTGCGCATAAGATATGGAATAAATTAGAACGAACATATGATACCAAGCGTGCAGTTAATCAAATTTTAATTAGAAAGAGGTTAGCAACTATTAAAAAGGATCGTGTTGTGTCGATGAGAAGTCACATTGATGAAATAAATAATATAATTTCGGAACTTAAAATTTCCGGTGCTGAAGTAAGTGAAACCGATACTATTGTTTATATTCTAATGTCGTTGCCTCAAGAATTTGAAAATGTTAAAACTGCGTTAGAAAATCAACCGAATACTGTTTTGACTCTAGATTTTGTCACACAACGGCTGTTAGATGCTGAAGCACTTCTGCTCGACTCTAAGAAAGAAAAAGTGCAGTTCAAAACTGCTCATGATAATACCGCGTTTGTATCAACTCGCAAAGAATATGTGTGCAAAAACTGTAATTCAAAGGGGCACATAGCTAAATCTGTAGAAAGAAACTTACTTGTTTCAAATGTGGACTTCCTGGCCATTTTAAACGCAACTGTAAAGCTGTTAAAAATTCAAATGAGGAAAAATTTGCTTCTTCAGCGGTATCTTTTGTTGCGGGGAACATTAAAAAGAATGAATTTATAGTGGATTCTGGAGCGACTTCCCATATGTGCTCTAATGAGAAATATTTCACGTCTTTACAACCATCTTCAGGAACTATTAAGTGTGCGTCGAAAACAACGAATCTTGAAATTAAAGATGTTGGAAATATTATTGGAAAATTATCAAACGGAATGGAAATTACACTAAATAATGTTCTTTACGTACCAGATTTAAGTGGACAGTTGATTTCCATTAGAAAAATCGAAAATGCAAATTATGCAGTTATTTTCAAGAATGAAAAGGTGTTCATAGAAAAAGGAAGAAATCGTTTTTGTTTTGGTGAACGTGATTCAAATGGGCAATATGTTAGTTATTTTGTCCCAAATTATGAAACTGTTCTCACATCAAAAGAAAGTGATTCTGAAATTTGGCATCGCAGAATGGGCCATCCAAGTGACAAAGTGTTGAAGGAAATGAAACTTCCAATACCACTTTCTTTTTGTGATGTTTGTGTTCGAGCAAAACAGAGTGCAACACCAATGGGAAGAGGACCTAGAAAAAGAGAAAGTACTCCATTGAATGCTATTCATTCTGACATATGTGGCCCTATTGTTCCGAAAACTTTTTCTGGTGAATGCTATTTTATGACTATCATAGATGATTTTTCACGATTTACTGAAGTTTGATTATGGAAGCATAAAAGTGAAGCTTCAGAAGAATTGAAAGTTTTCTTAAAAACTAATCCTACAGTAAAGAAAATCAGATGTGATAACGGAAAAGAATATTTAAACAATGATTTAGTGAATTTTACTCGAGATCTTGGTATAGTGATTGATCCCGCTACTCCATACACTCCAGCTTTGAAGGGAGTTGCTGAAAGATGCAATAGATCGCTCCTGGATATAGGAAGGGCTTTAATTGCTGAATCACATTTACCTAAGACTTTTTGGGGTCAAGCTATTCTTAAAGCAGCATACTTGGAAAATCGAATGCCAAGCAGCTCCATTGAGAACTTAACGCCGTATTTCTTAAAATTTGGAGAAGATCCCGATTTGAAGCACATACGTGTTTTTGGATGCAGTGCCTAC
Source organism: Maratus michaelseni (assembly GCA_963931845.1). Taxonomy (NCBI): domain Eukaryota; kingdom Metazoa; phylum Arthropoda; class Arachnida; order Araneae; family Salticidae; genus Maratus; species Maratus michaelseni. Next base: position 33,241,785 of record OZ007589.1, on the reverse strand, counting down.
ATGTTAGTTCCTTCCGTTCATCGTAAGAAGCTTGATGATAGGTCTAAACATATGATCTTCATAGGTTATTCTTCAATGGGATATCGATTGTTAGATCCTGAGACGAAACGCATAACTATATCAAGAAATGTCAAATTTGATGAAGAGAAGAAGCATACCATAAACTCAAAGCAACACATAGTGGAAAATTCAGAATTGACTGATTGTGAAATTAACCCAGATGCTCAAGAAAGAACTAGTGAAGAATCAGAGGATTCTGAAGAGAAAGAAGATAAAATGAGAAAATCCGAGAGATCAAGAAAACAACCTATTCGGTATCCAGCTTCTGAGGTGTATGAAGCATTACTTTGCCAACAAGAAACTTTATCTTTTGATAAGATCAAATTTCTCCCTGTTGATGAACAACGTTTATTGCCTAGTCAGGTGAGGGTCTCGTCACCTGATCAAGGTTCTAAATTACGAGACCTATTAAATCTGTCAATTCAACAAAGTTAAACAGAAACCTTGAACCGGCAAACAAAGATAGCGGTAGCAAATCACAAGAGAGCAAGCACAGCAGCGATGTGAACAAATCAATAGTCAGGTGGATCACAGCCATGCTGTGATCAGGCGATTTCCGCCCCGCACCCAGGTACTAACCCGTTAAGCTAGGCATTCATGCCGGGCAGGTAGGGGCCTGGCTAGCGGTATATAAAAAAAAAAAAAAAACGTTTATTGAAGGAAGCTATGGATGCAGAGATAGAAAGCATGAAAATCAACGACGTCTGGGATCTCGAAAAATTACCACCTGACAAACGAGCTATTTCCTGCAAATGGTTGTATACCATCAAAAGAGATGGACGTTATAAGGCTCGCCTTGTAGCCCGTGGATTTATGCAAAAAGAAGGACTAGACTATAGTGAAATTTTCGCCCCTGTAATAAGTATGCCTGCTTTACGTTTAGTGCTTTTTGTGATTTTAAATGAAGACTTACATGCATTTGTTTTGGATGTAAAAACAGCTTTCCTGAATGTTAAGTTAAATTAACTTAATTAATAAGGAGTTTACGTTGCACATATAAATACTCATCAAGCACTTGCTTTCAACGTAAATTTGATTTAATAAATATGAGTTACTTTAACTACATATATAGAAAACAAACCTCGACGTTTCGGTTAATCTTTATAACCATCATCAGGATAAAAATTCTTCATAAATATGAACAGTGTGAATAAGTGTGTTACATGATTGAGTCACAATATTCAATCTGCCAAGACGCTCAAATAACGGAAATTATAACAACATATTCAAAATACGCCTGGTGGCGCCCTCTATGAACCAGCAATGTAACTGGAACTAATGTTCAACGGAATTAAAATTCACTTTAAAATGCATTTCCATATGGCAGGAACCGAAAATGATGGGATATCGTTGCAAATTTCCTGTTTTCTTAGTGAAATTTCTATAGATTCACGGATGTGGGCTTTAAAGGGATTGTTTTGTCTGGAAATAACTTTGACGTTGTTAAAATCAATAAACCTAACCTGTCCGTTAGCAAAAGTCCTTGATAAAGCAGTGGAAAATTTATTGTATTTCAAATCATTCTTGTGTTCTTTAATTCTCTCAACGATGCGACGTTTTGTCATACCAATATATGCAGAATTTGTACCATCGATCAATTCAAATGGAATTTCATATACCCCAGATAAACAAGTGGCTGATAATGGGTCAATGCTTCTATTCAATAAATTAAACAACGTTTTGGAATTGGATGCTACCAGTTGTATATTATATTTCTTGAAAACTCTCTTTAATCTTTCAAAAAGAATGGGGATATATGGAATTTTTCTGTAAATCTGACAAACTTTAGGAGAAGAAACTACTGTAACCCTGTATTTATCAATTAATTTTCGAACAATGTGCGGTTTATATCCATGTTTCATACCTACACTAATAATATAATTAAGTTCATCTGCAAAGAATTCTCCTGAACAAACCAAAAATGCCCGACGTACAAACGAAGGCTGCAATTTTGAAATTCCAAGGAGAGGCTGCGGTGACAGGGATAACACAATCTAATTTCATGGATTTCCGAAAAATTTTTCGTTTTAAACTATTGTTTTCTTTAAGCTTGGAATTTCAAAATTGCAGCCTTTAGATCGTTTGTACGTCGGGCATTTTTGGTTTGCTGACCATATCGTGAACTTGTAGGTTGTTTATTGTACTTAGCATATATTTCACGACCTGATATTTTATATAGTGTTAATTGTTTGAGTCAAATGCAGGAAAATCCTACTGAAGTTGCATGGATTGCACTAAAGAAAATCTTAAGATATTTGAAAGGAACTTTGTCCTTAAAACTTGTGTATAAAAAGCAAAAATCTGATCCTAAATTATCTATGTATGTTGATTCTGATTGGGGGGCTAATACAAATGATAGAAAATCAGTATCAGGTTACATTTTAATGTTTTGTAATATGCCTGTTCTCTGGTGTTGTAATAAACAAAAATCAGTTGCATTATCGTCAACTGAAGCTGAAGTTATTGCTTTAACTAAAAGTTTGCAAGACCTGTTGTGGTTCAAAAATATTGCTTGTGAAATTGTAAGTATTAAGGATTTAGTTATTTTAGAGGATAATCAGTCTTGCATAAAATGTATCAGTAATGAAAGTAGCTATGGTAGAATGAAACATATAGATATAAAACTAAAATTTGTTCGTAATGTTGTAAAAGAAAATAATATCAAAATTGAATATATTCCTACAAATATGCAAATTGCTGATATGTTTACAACGGCATTGCCTAAAGTTAAATTTTATGAATTGTTGGTTCTTTGCTCTTTGTATAAGTAATGTTTTAACTCTGTCATATTTTTAATGTTTGTTTATTGTAATTTTTCATTCTGTACTTTTCTAATGTAATGCTAGATTATGGGCGGGTGTTAGTATATCGTATCGTAATTGTAATCGTAGCATTACATCTTTATTGGATGATACTTTTGTGTAAGCTTTCTCGCACGTCCGGGAACATGACTGGCAGAATCCCAGACGAATTTATAAATATAAGTGATGTTCAATTTTCAGTTAGTTACTATGTTTTTGTCATTGTGTAATGTTCTTTTGTAACTCAATATATATTCGATCCAAAGACCTCGTCTGTTTATTTGCTTTGTTATTTCATCACAAATATGTCATTTTTATATTTATTCTAATAGAAAAGTGAGCTACATGAGTATAACATTTATTTATATATAGCCTACGTATACAAGAAGTAAAAAATACAAGGAATGAATATAGAAAGTTGTGATATTGATTTCAGAGTTTATTTTGATAATAATATAACATCTTGCTTTTATATCTCAACCATATTTATGTCGAACACTGCAAAAGATTTTAGTTTTTCCTACAGAAAACCTCAAGTAGAAATATACAAAAAATAGATGAAGGAAATGCCCAAATTATCATTAGGCTCTTGAGAGAAATTTCAAAGATTTCGCTTTCACATGTTAGCGTTGTTTTGTCCGAATGTTTCGAAATGTGTTTTATTTTTTCAGCCGTATTGTAACAGAGAATAAAGCTTTTAAACATTTAGAGAAAAGTATTTTTTAAAACTTATTTTTATTTTACTTTTTTTGAAAAGGAAAAAACCCTTAAATGACGCACAAAAGTCTGTGTTAGGAAGTTAAAAATTACTTAGAAAAATTATGTCCAAACTAAAAAAAAATTACCTTTACCCTTATCGTTATTTGAAAAGTACTGTAAATGAGGGTACATTGCCAGGAAATAAAAATAACTTACTGTAAAATAGTAATGATTTTTTAATAGTTAAATGCGGAAAAAAGCTTTTAATATACGATTTTTCTGATTAATGTACGTAATATTTGAAAAAATTAATGTGTGATTTAGAATGAAAATTTAAAGCAAATGCAAAATTATTTAAATTATAAAATAAAAACAAAAAGTATATATAAAACAAAAATAAATAATATGTTGCTGCTGGATTTTTGGAGTCCTCTATACTGACTTCCTATTTCCATGTAGGGTTCAACCTCCAGTTATTGACACCTAACCAGTAACTGACACTTGAGCAAAAATCTAACCCAAATTATCATTTTGTTGAAAAATTCTGAAAAGCAATGTCATCTAGTGGTAAATGAGACACTTGTTTTTATTTTGGAGTCAATTTATTCACCACAAGAGGGCCAAGAACATATTCAATGAGGAAGAAACTTTTGAGAATACAAAAAGTGCCATTTTGAAGCAACCATCTTATTTCTAAAATTAAGGAAGTGTTTTTCTAATCTATTTTTTTAATGCAACCATCCTAAACTTTTTTCTTAAAGTTATACTTGTAGAAATTAGTTTAAAGATGCATATGATATATTAGGGCCATGATTTAGGGTTTAAAGTTATTTAATTTAGCTTATTGGGGGTGCCAGTTATTGGTTCCTAGAATTTCATTTTACCAGTCTCTGACAGGGGTCTTGGTTATTGGTTATATTAAAGAAAGTTGAAATCTATTATTTGAACTGTTTAAAAATGCATAATAATAAATTACATTTATCTTGTAGTAAATACCGTTAAAATTTAATTTGGTTTACCGGTGTCTAATACCAGATGTCAGTTACTGGTTCATAAATCTTAGTTTATGGATATCTGCATTACTAATAATACAAATTATTACTTCTATATACTCCTATTACATACTCTCCACTACTAATAATGCAGTACAGCTTACTAAATCTCACTTCTTATAATAAATGATAATGCATTTTGTTTTAATAATAAGTAATAAAGTTTTTTTAATGCATTTTTAACTTTTAAAATAAAGTGTCAGTCACTGGTTCACTTTGTGTCAGTTATTGGTGTTACAAAATAGGGAAGGTGTCAGTTACTGAAATTTTTTACCATATTTACCAAAATTAATTTTTAATAATAAAATGAATAATTTTTCAAAATTTTGCCTACAATATTTTTTTTAATATATCTCTACTATTCTTTCAAAAGCAAAGCTAAGTATAAAATAGATTTAATTTTTTGTAATAGTGATTTGAACAAGAAAGAATCCTTAAAGTTTCAGTTACAGGGGGTTTCACCCTATATACTGATTAACAAATTTTTAAGATCACTCGGTATTTATAAAACATTTTAGACCGCTTGCTATTGGCGGCGACAATAAAAAACCCTTGCTTAAACGTATAGATAAGGCCATTTGGCTTACATTTGTTCCTGCCGCAAGCAAAACTGCCTTTATTTTTTTACAGGAACGTACAGCGCTTCGACGTATTATATTGGGTTGTTCGGAAAGTTCATTTCGTTATGGAAAACCAAATCGTACCGAAAAATACTTCCCGTAAATTATTAGAAATTAGATATCGGAATCTATGTTTAATAATTAAATGATAGAATTTTCCGTTAGAACCAATTTTCCGAAATGGAAGGAACTTTTCCGAACATTTCAATATGTTCGTCTCAACACGGTCATTCTTGTAGGTCGATTTGATCCTTCCCTTGCAGTAAATATCCCATCTATTGCATACTTCAATATAGCGTTATGTATTCTTGGTTAAATTCAGTGTTATATGGGTTATTGCCGAAACGTCAGTGAAGGCTTACTGTTGAGACCCGAAAAGTTTTTGGTTTCTGTCTGTCTGTTTGTCTGTTTGTCTGTTTGTCTGTCGGTTTGTCTGTCTGTCTGTCTGTTCCGCGATAACTGCCGTAAAAATGATCCGATTAGGTTGATTTTTGGTGGGTATGTTGGTGAGATACCCGGAATTAGCTGTATAGTTTTTGGTTAAATTTGGTTCATTCGTTCGAAAAATAGAGAACATTTCTTTTTAAATCATAATGCTTTCCTATGGGACTGCAGACGATTTTCAAATTTCATTTTTAACTGAAATGGAAATCGCATATTTGAATAATGGATTTCAACGTAAAATTATGGATGTTGATTTTCGATATGGAGGTTTTAAATATATCCAATAATTTTGAAAAATTGACGATACATTTATTAGAATTGAGATATTAATTGTTTAAAGTTTAAATGATTGGAAATTTTTTTGCATCTAATAAAAAACTTTTATTTTCATGTTTTTTACAAATTTTAAAATGCATTTTTTTTTACTTTTCTCTTTAATTTATCAGTTGCCTAGCAACGATATTTCAAAGAAGATAAAAATAATAAAAGCAACACGCACTATTTTGTTCCAATAATTTATTAGCAAAATAAATTATTTTTGTATTCTATTGACATAAATGAAGAATTTATTTTAATACAAGTTTTTTTTTAATCTAAAAAGTTGCATGAATAAGAAGTTCATAAGAATTTCAGAATATCATTGCATAAATCGTGTTTAATTTAACGTTTCTAATTTCTGAAACCTCCGAAGAATTGTATATGCCTGTAAATATGTATGCAATAGAAAAAAATATTAAATTGCGGATTGTAAGATGCTAAATAATATGAAAAGTGAGATTAAAAAACAGTGACTTGAGCTGACGTTGAGGCTCCTGATCTGCAGATTTACTAGTTTACTACAAGGGAAAAATCAAGTCGATCAATAGCAACAACGCTTAAATGTGATCATATCATATGGCGAGCGTTTGGGAGCTGTGTGTTCGCATGGGAGTTCCTGCGAGAATATAAAGCAGCTTTTCTTGCGACAGGCAGAAATGTCAGCCTAGTTGCCGAAACGTCAGTTGAGGCTTACTGTGGAGACCCGAAAAGTTTTTGGTTTCTGTCCGTCTGTCTGTCTGTCTGTCTGTCTGTCTGTCTGTTCCGCGATAACTGCCGTAAAAATAATCCGATTAGTTTGATTTTTGGTAGGTATGTTGGTGAGATACCCGGAATTAGCTGTATAGTTTTTAGTTACATTTGGTTCATTCGTTCGGAAAATAGAGAACATTTCTTTTTAAATCATAATGCTTTCCTATGGGAATTCAGACGATTTTGAAACTTTTCAGTCGTTGGAAAAAATGGCGCAGTTGATTAATGTATTTAAACGGTAAGTTATGAAGGCTAAAATTTATCAAGTCAGGTGTTAAATTATTCATATTAATTTGAAATTTTGTTTCTACATTCCTCAGATTTTTTTAAATTAGGTATAATTTTTTGTGCAAATTTATACATATGTTCTAATAATATAATAAATTTTATTTTATCATTTTTTGCAAATTTTAAAATGCATTTATTTTTATTTTCCTCTTTAATTTAACCGTAACCTAGCAACGATATTTCAAAGAATATCAAAATAATAAAATTCAAATAACTCAGGCTATTTTGCTACAATATTTTATTCGCTAAATAAAATATTTTTGGGTGATTTTAATATTTTATTGAAATAAATTAAAATTTATTTTGATACAAGTTACCTTTTAACTACTATAGAATGATAACCGAAACATTTTTACATGAGATATTATTCATTTTCTGGAAGAGATGTGGATTTTTCGTGGTTGAAAATTAGTATTATTTTTAAAATAAGATATAATATCTCGTACAACGAGATGGTTAATCTAAAGAAATTAGCTTAGTATAACGCATTAATACAGCCTGAAATAGCACAATTACTGGAAAATGAGATCATAAAAAGTTATCACAAAAACACTTTATAGCGCCAAATCACGGTTGCTATTTAGTGAATTGACAGTGACACGATTACGAATGATTACCCAATAAGTTTAAAAGTTTTCAAATAAGCCTCATTTGGGGAGATTTTAGTATGCTATTGCCATCGAGTTAGATCATTATGTACTAAGGTAAAATAAATATTATAGAATGACCATCAAGACTGTTTTTCCGAAACAAAAATTGTAATAACACTAGATTTCTGAAATAGATATAAGTGAAATATAGTAGATTCAGTTTACAATTCCATAAGTTGATTTTGTACACGAGATATTATTCAATTTATCTATCAGATGCAAGTGTTTCGTGGTTTGCAGGTAAGTAAATATTGCTATTTAGGTATTACATGAAATTATTTTCGAAATTTTTGCTTTTCATAATAAAACCAAAGTGTAGAACGAAATCCAATATGTACTAGAATCATTCACACAAACAATTGGAAACCATGAATATAAATTTAATAAGATTACGGGAGGTTCAGGGAGATAGAGCCCCCCCCCCCCCGCAGAAATGTATTTTTTTACCTAAAAAATAAAATAAGAAGTTCATAAGAATGTCAGAATATTATTGCATAAACCGTGTTTAATTTAATGTATGTAATTTCTGAAACCTTCGAATTATTTTATATGCGTATAAATATACATGTAATAATTAAAAAAAAATAATTTGCGCATTGTAAGATGTTAAATATTATGAGAAATGAGATTTTAAAACATTGACTTTCAGAGCTGACGTTGAGGCTCCTGATCTGTAGATTTACTAGTGATTTATCTAAGCGTATAAGTAGGGTCTTTCGTATGTCATCGCGAAAAACAAACGGTTTGAAAACAATTTAACTGTCCTTAACTGTGTTTTTTCGTCAGGTAAATTTTGAATTGAAAGGCTGAGTTACCAAAAATGTTATATTAATGTTAATTTTTTTACAGTGCATAAGAAATATAGATATGTAACATTATTCAATAGAAATCCTCATACCAATTATGTTCATATCTGTTATTTAAGAATCGCTAAACTTGAATTTGTTTTTGCCGGGCGCTTAAAGAGTGAAATTTTTATAAACATCGGGTGATCATAATTTTTTTCTAATGACTGTATATGTAAAAATTTCAAATTAACTTTATTATTTTTATTGATAAAAAAAAATGGCTTTCTTATTTTATTCTACTTTATGGTGAGTACTGGGAGAGTTTTTCCTTTTTTTCGATAAACTCAAATAGAAGTATAAAGAGAAGAAATGAATGGAGAAGTCCAAAACATAAACGCCATCAGATATCATTTGCATCTTGAGAAACATTTCCAAGATTTTTCTTTCATGTATTACGACTTTAGTTTAGAAATATGTCTCGATTGTTTTTTATTTATTTATTTTTGGTCTTTTATGCATTTACAGGAAAATATTTTTTACGCTTATTTTTGTTCTTTAGATTTTGAAAAAGAAAAAAATCTTGAATGCATGCAGAAACATCTGTGTTATGAATGTACGAAATGTTTGAATAAATGTTCAAAACAAGACCAAGAAAGTCCAAATAAATGTATTGTCTATACTATTTTGCATATTTGCTTAAATAAAAATATATTTTAACTGAAAAAGAGTTACACAATCGTTACACTTATCATTATTTAAAAATTTATAGAAGTTCATGTATTTTACAAGAAGAAAGAAGTACCTTGATGTAAAGCAGCAATGTTTCTTAATGCAATTTTATAAAAGAAGAAAAACAATTTGAAGAAACTTGAAAATTATTTATAAATATGTACCAATATTTTTATAAAAAAATTTAATGTACAAAAGAGTAAAGCGATACTTATGCTTTCAAATACTATTGTATTATTTTATAAAATATTAATCCATTGCTAATCTATTAAAAATAAATAAAATAAATTGCTGTGATAAGAAAATTAAAATAAAAAACTGAGAATGATTAATTGCCTCTTCATGTGTTAATAATTATTTAAAAGAACAAAACAAAGTTTTTGGAAACACAAATGTTTATTATACCACAAGAATAATAATTTTATCCATAGGAATAATAATATTTAAAACAAAAATCAAAACCTTTGTAATTCATTTACTCTCGTTCTCTAAATTTAATTTAGTTTTTATTATTGGTGAATGTTTCCTTTTATTTTGCAATTTGTGAAATAAAAACGTTTTGCAACCAATTTAACAAAAATATTAATGAAAACTATTTACAGAATTGCGTTAATGAAACTATGCGTAGCACTATAATAATTAGAAAAAGAACCAAGTAAATGTCCGGAAGTATAATTAAAGATGTAATAATCTCAATGCATTAAAAACTGATACAGTTCAAATTATTAGCTTCAAAATAGTATATTATTTATAATATACAGTTAACAATAAATTTGTTTCATTAAACACCTTCATTGCGGAGAAGGATCAACAAACTATGTTTTGTTAGGCGTTTGGTACAGTGTGATCAAAGCAAATGCAAAAATATTTAATTTAATAAAAATTCTGCTATAAAGAACATTTAAATTTTTCCAGTTACCGTATTTCCCTGTGTTTCAATCATATTTAGATTAGACCCAGAATTTTTACCTAATAAAATTTACATAGTTGATATAACATCTACATAGAATGGTACATTTTTCACGTATTCAATTATTATCGGGTATTAAAAACTTTAATTTAAAGCGGTTTTTTTTTTTTGGTGAAACTGAACTTTTATTCCAAAACAAAGTAATAGGTACATATTATTCAAATTATTGATCATCGTTAAAAACTTTTTCCATCTTTTTGGTAAAGGACGCATTGACGTTATCCATGAAATGAGACATATTTTGATATATTTAAAAAAAATGAAATGCCGGTGAGAGAAAGGCGGTTCTTCATAGATAGAAACAAGTGGAAATTCGACGGGAAAATAAGTGATGAATACGATGACGGGCAGTATAGAACATCATACCGGAACAGTTGTTGTGTTTCCTTAATCTTGAAAAATCACTGTCTTTTGACGTCTTCCGGTAGTTTTTCTATCAATTCTTCTTGTTTCATCTGCACTAGTTTCTGTCGATTACGGTCTGCTGAAATGATTTCGACAAATTTTATCAACTCATAATAGACTCATCTAATGTCCACCAAATATAGAGTTTTATTTTCGATGGATAGTCGGTTTTGCTGTTGATGGTGATGGTTGGCCGAGTTTCTACCATGATTGTCTGAACTTGGGATTGCCGTAATGTATCCATTTTTATTGTCAGTGACGATATGATGCAAAACTATATTTCTTTTTTAACATTGAAGCATCACACTGTAAAAAAAAATTCTCAGGTTACTAAAAATTTTTTAGTATTTTTGTATTCCACAGATTTTTTTAGTAACAGGTACTAAAAATCGGTACAAAAAGACTAAAAATTTTTTGTATTCTTACTCAGTTTCAAGATAATCTGTAAGAATTACGAGAAATCAGCTAGCAGCATTACTAGAAAACAGCTAGCAATGATTCCGATTTTTTAGTACCGGTTACTAAAAAAATCTATGGAATACAAATATACTAAAACATTTTTAGTAATTTCCAAAAAATCTGTTAGAAAAACTAAAATTTTTTTAGTAGATCGACCCATTTTTTTTTTACAGTGCACTTCGCAGGTGAAAAAACGACATTCGATGTCTCTTCACTTCGACTGGTTTTGGGATCAATTTATTTTTCATTTTGAACAATTTCCATCGAATTCAAACGTTTAGAGTCGATCATTTCGATTAAATTTCAAGCTTCTGCTAATTCTTTTAGTCTGATGTTAATCTTTTTCTGACAATATCTTCAATTCTTCATTTTCAAACATTTTTCGGTTCGCCTGGGCTGCACTTATTTTATAAAACAGAATCTCTAGTTTTAAATCGTTTGAACCAGTACTTAAAGGTTGAAATCAAACACGCATAATCCCCATACGTTTCGGACAGCAAACTAAAATATGTCAATAACTGTCAATTTATTTAAAAGAAAACAAAAAAGTGACGTTTCTCGCAAGTTGTGTATTGTTATCACAATACTCCTTACATTAAATGTACAAAAAAATTTGTTTATACTATATTTCTTGTTAATCATTATAAATTAAGTTTAGAAGCCAATGAATAAAATTTCTCAATTAAACATGTTTGTTTGAACAGTGGTTTATGCGACAGAAATAACTTTACTATCAGTAATCTTGTAACACAATAGAGACCCATATTCTCTTGGAAAATTCTATTGAATTATATCCAAGTTCTTTCAAAGGCATCTTATAGAATTTAGACGTATTGAAATAAGAAAAGAAATTCTAAAATTAATTATTGTTTGTTAAAAAGACATCTGAGTCGAAAGAATAGTATGTAGAGAATAAATGAAGCGAGAGAGGAAAAATGAGGCATACATAACAGACGAAACATTGTTTTCTGTATTTATACGAGTATTTGTTATAGAATTTATTTACTTTGTTTTTTTCTTATTTAATCAATCGACTACCCACTAAACGATAGCGATTTTGACATGCTAAAAATGATTATTTCACTCCTGAATTTAACGTTTGCGATATGAATTCTGAATTGGAAATCTGCTAGGAGATAATCTACATAATATGTTTAATTAAAAGATCGAGTACTAAGAGCAAGACTTTCTTACCATCTATTGGGTTGTCCGGAAATTTCGTGCCGTTTAGGAAAATTAATTCGTACTGGAAAATTTTCCCGTTAAGTAATTGACATTAGCTATCGGAATTTAAGTTTAATAATTAAATAATAGAAATTTCCCAAACGGCACGAATTTTCCGGACAACACAATATAAGTAACCCAGTATTTGACCCATTGTTTATAACTAGGGAATCGAACCCGGGATTCCCGGGTTACAGAACGCAGGCGAAAACCATTTTTTCCCTAAATCTAATAGATTTTTCATATTTTTATTTGTCAAAGTTGCGGCATTTAGTGATTTTTTTTTACTGGTTTCTTTACTTTTTTGTGCGTGAAGCGCTCATACATGCGGTATCCATCCATTTTTTTTTTTTTTTTTTTTTTTTTTTTCCATACTTGCGATATAGTGATCGCGACATTAACGAATTTCAAGGGTTTTGTTTATTTTTTATATTTTTGGTATTATTAATACAGGGAGTTCGCTGCATCCAGTGATGCTTCTTTGTTAATTTATTATTCATCATCTTATGCATGCGATATAGTGATCGCAATATTAACGAATTTCATGTATATTCGTTTTTTCCAACTTCGCAATGACCGTTAACATTATTTGTAATACTGATGAAATATGAATTCAAACGTTGTTTCTTACTGCTCATATTAATTTTTGTATGCATTTTTATTAAATTTGTGAAATATTTTTTTATATTTTATTCATAAAAATGCAATATCTAATACAATATCTTCTGTTTATATTATCTGTTAAAATATCCGATGTTTTTTTATGGTGTAAACAAATAATTTTCTTTTAAATTTTTAAATTATTACAAAGCTTCCTTTTCTCCAAAATCGTCTGAACTAATCAAATTTTGTATCCGGTATAATGCTACTCTCATATAAAGGCACCCTATTCTTGTGACGTTTTTATTTCAAAATTCATTAATTTTACTACCTGTAACTATTTAAAAAATTATAATGGCAGCATTCTTCCATTTGTTTATTGGGCGTTTCAAAATTCATGCTTAAAAATTATTTTATAAGCCATAATATATCAGGCAATTAAGATATAGTTTTCAAACAAATTGCATTTGAAAGTAATTTTTTTTCCTCTATAACGGTGTAAAAATTGAAAATGTGCTATGTTTAGAAATTAAAAAAAATGCAATAGCAAAAATCACAAAACCGAAATTTCATCGTCAGCTGTTGCCATTCGCAAAATGACGTATGCGTTACGCACGAACACGTTTGGTCTTTATAATATAGATGTTGCCATTCGCAAAATGACGTATGCGTTACGCACGGACACGTTTGGCCTTTATAATATAGATAGCCAACAAGAGTCCTCGTAAGCGAAGCGCCATTGGACATGTCACACAACCTTTCCAACATGAATTCGCTCTCTTTATGTTGATAGCGCTGACATCCTTGGATAAAACATAGTTTCAATGTCAAAAAGATTTGAGATAGGTATAGCGTTATTAAAAAGTTCATATATATGTTGTAGAGGTCATAGCCATGGTTCAGCAGTTGGAGCAATTTTCAATGATAAATAAATTTGTCAAAGGGTTGTTAAAACAATTTCGTAAAAGCTGACCAAAGTCAAAAGTTTCAGATTATTTCTTTTTGTGTCACTTTGTACAGTATGTACCTTTTAGAGAGAGACTACTATATATACTTTTTATAACTGAATATCTATAAAAATGCTTTTTATAAATTTACTAACCTACAGAAATGAAAATTTTCTTTGAATAGATTTTTTTCTGCTTTACAGTGAAAGTATGCAAGTCCTGTTTATTTTTTTAATCTCATTTACAATCTTAATAAAATAAAGATAGTTCATTGACTTGTACGCATAAGATTCTAATTGTTAAAAGAAATGAGCTTCAAACGAAAGATTAATCAAAAAAGCGTTTAAATTCACGTTTGGTATTCCTTATAATATGTATGTATAGTTCATTATTTACATATCTCTGCCTCATAATTTCTCTCTGTTTCATTTTATTTCTCTCTTTCTCTCTCTCTTGCTCTATTTGTATGTGTGAATGTGTATTTCGATCTATCTATCCAGCTCCGTATACACCTTCAGTTTACATATATACGGTAATACAAAAGAATTATTTTGCTCTTCATGCCTTGATGCAGAGGTTACTTATTTTACAAAAATGTAGAATTTAGCGTAATAAATGGACTCAAGTAATCTTTTACTCACATGGAAATAGTCCTAAGATAGAAATTACTACCTATGTTAAAAGAAATTTCATTTCTTCAACAGTATCTTAAATGATTCTTGCACTCCAAGTGACGAATAACATGTAATTTCCGTTTACTTAAGTCATTACAATCTGCGCTCTGTCTAACGATTTCTAACTTTCTTATTCTTCGCTCGATTTCTCCTAATTAACGGTTGCCATTCCAGTCTAACAAGCTAATATATCAAAGCTAAATCAACCCTGTAACTCCGATTTCATTAATGCTTTTTGTTACGCACTGTTATGTTATTAAACATAAAATATTAGCGAGTTATAGACTTTTTATGAAAAAATCCACCATTTATAATAGAAAAATAATTTTTTATATCGGTTAGTATTTGTGTTTTCATTATATAGTATAAAATATACCATATTCTTCAAAAGGAATAAATGCTCTTGTCGTAAAATAATTTGCCTTATAAATTTTTTCAACGTATTTCAGAGTACATGATGTGTCCAAAAATAAGGACATTCGAACTTTAAATGTTATTAACTATGATAATGATTATAGTATATTGAACATTAATAAATCGAAATAAGCACATAAATAGATGAGTGGTCCGAGAAAGCATTTTAACTATAAGTTTAATATATAAACCAGGGGTGATTGGGTTCCGGTATTTTGTACACCACTAAATTTATATAGGAATCTTTTTCTTCTGTAATCGATAAATTCTGCGATGACTTACTAAGAATATTGCTATATAAATTTAGTGGTGTACAAAATACCGGAACACAATCACCACTGATATAAACATCAAAACATAACGTTCACATTGCAAAACAACATTCACAGACTATTTTTATCTACCATAAAAATTAAAGCAAATAGATGGCGTAACCATACAGACTCATTTTCAATTTTCAACGCTAGCATCTACAGAGATTTAACTAAAGTAATACTATAAATATGAAATACAAAATATATTTATACTCAATATTAGACAGCTCATAAATTTTGTATATGGTAATTAAAAACTAGTTTTTTTTAATTAGTAAAACGAATAAAGATAAAAAAAAGACTAAGTAACGCTTGATCCATCTTCAGTTTTGGTATTTTTAAAGGTAGGTTCCATCACCGGTTATTGATGAAAAATTGAGTTACAAGTGATTTATGTCGTTTTAAAATTACTGTATACGAAATGTAGGAGCTAACTTGCAAACAAATCTCTTATCTCATCTTAATATGTATAAGAATTAAAGAATTATTGCATTTAAAGTTTTTAATTAACTCTTTGTAATAGTGATATAAGTTTATAGTCCTTGTGGGATATTTCTTAATAAAATGCGATTCGAAACACAAAATCCATTTTATTCACAAAATTGATAAATTTGGATAGCTGTGAATATTTGATTGAAATATTAAGTAAAAGATTTCTTAATTATGTACGTTAACACATAAATGCTTTCCGCAGAAAAAAACTCATAATATTTTGTTGTGTTAGGCATTTAAAGCTGGGTTAATTGATCAATTTATATTACAAATTATCTGATTGCTTGGTCTAACTTGAATAATATTTAATTCAAGATAGTGAGTGGATAGTTTGAGTAATGAACACACTGAAATCTTTAAACCATAGTACTCAATAACAGTGCAAGCATTGCGGACAGATAAATCGTGCTATATACAAAACTGTGCGTTAATAAATTTCCACAATTCCCCGATAGATGAACAACAGTCGACGTTTTGCGTTAAAGCGCCAAATGTGGCAAACTGTTTATTTCCCGTCGATAATTGTAGTAACCCGATTATAAATCGTCATACATAAATTATTTCTTTTTCTTTAAAAATATTTTATTTTACGATGAATAGTTTATTTTTTAAATATTTTAGTATACTTACACATTTTGGCAATTGCCAAATGATAAAGGCTTTGCAATTAAATTCTTCCATACCAAAATATACTCATATTGTTACTCGTACTATACTACACTATACGCAATCATACTGTGGCATTTTTTCATTAAAGTATATGTTAAAATAATCTGTTTTTGATTTGCAAACACCAAATGGAACTTTAGTTTAAGGATGAAGATAGGAACATCATTTCAAGATGTACATATTCTTTTAATCACTGTTTTTTGGTTTATATACTTCTTGATTTTCAGTGTTCGTTATCTGTGAATATTCTGTTAATCATGCGTAATTGGTTTTATATAGTGACACTGGCATGAAATAATATTAGATATTTTTAGAAATTCTAAATATTATTGATAATATAATGCCTGCTGTGTAATGAAATATTCATTATATTTATTGTTTGTGACTTTGTTCCATATCTTTGTGTTCCATAAAATAGTTATAATTTTGATTAAAGAATACCATGTGTATCACTAGGATTACCGTCAGTGTTGCCACATCTGGAGGTTTTTCATTCAGAAATTCCGAAACGTAACCAGAGATTTTTAATAGTTATTTATGATTTATAAAATGACATTTATTACTTAAATAAGTTAAAAAAATACTATTCAAAAGTTTTTGATAGAGCCAGATTTCATAACACTGATCACCATTCGTTCTTATCTTTTAAATAGGATAGCAGGGTTTATTACTTTATTTTTATTTCTTTCTCAATCAATTTATTTATGGTGGTTGAGCTAATAACAAGACTATTTTTAAAGTTACACTCGAAACAAATACATATACTTTAACATCAACTGCTTTCCCTAGGATTTCATACCTGTTGCTGCCCCTTAACATTAAAAATATGTTAAAAAGCAAATAGCAAGCTAGTGTTTGAAAAATGATGTATTTTATTAATAATAAAATCATACTGAATAAGGTAGAAAATGTTATAAAATGGGTGATTTTTTTTGTTTAATTCAAAAGCAAGTAAACGATGATAGCTATCGAAAGTAATATTGCAAGACAGTAATGTTTGTAGCCGTGCGTTTTTGTAGTTCCGCTGTGTTGTTTTACAACCAAATAAGGATTATAGATAATAATGCGCTGTCTCAAAAAGTTAGAACGCTGAAAGTGACATATAAAATCGATTCATTGAGTTTTTAACTTCCATATTCTTTGATTTGGTTTGATATCCTAAGAGGTCAAACGAGGAAACCAAGTCCGTAGAGCATAATTTCCCTCCCGGATTCCTTTATTAAGGTACATTAAAAAAATACAATGTTTAAACATATGCCCTGGCTAGAGAGAACCCACACTCGACACGGGGCAGGGTGGCTATGAATGACATAAAATTAAGAAATATGAAGATATATTCTTCACTGCCGGAAAGCAGATTTCCCAAGCGATATTAGGCATTGAAATTGGTGGTAGATTTAGTTTACAATGACATCAAATGAGACACTTTCGCAATAGTACTACCTGAGCCTTGGTAATTATTATTCGTGGGACAGGGTGTACTCCAGGCCACTTGTGTGGTAAGTTGCATGGGTCATGGGAAGAGATGTGAATATTTTTAATTTTTGATAGAAGTGTTGTGCGTGTGAGGATATTGGGAAACCAACTCTTAGGGGGCGTGTATGGGCGAACGATGTGCCAGCGCTGGCGCGTGAGAGTGCAGTGATGAAATGCATGAGTAGCAGTCCCCAACTCACAGCGAGCTGCAGCGGGGGGAACTGGCACATTTGAATTTGTGCAGATAAGTATTAAAGGGGCCATGACATGTGAGAAAACTCGTTGTGTATGGTGTGAGTGTATGTAAGTTATGAGAGACACTGGGAATATGTCATATGTATGCCTGCTGTTGTCTAATGTATCCGAATACTCCTGCCATTCGGAGAAGATCCTAGCTTTCAAGACCCTCTTAATAAAGAAGTGAGGTGTTGTGGTGTGATGATCAACGGTAGTGTTGATTGTGGCATTTTTGGCCAGTAGATCCGCGCACTCGTTGCCATGTATGCCTTTGTGCGTGGGGACATGACCAATAATAACCTTCGGTTTATAACCTTCAGTAAAAGTTTTATCTGTAATATTAATGGGTTGTTTGTTCTTGAAGCCTGTAGGACAGACAGACTGTCACTATAAATGTGCACAGGAGTGTTGAAAAGTTGAATGGCCCAGTTTAGCGTGAACATGATAGCAAATAACTCACATAGAATAAACAGAGTTGTTATCGTCTATCCTGCAGGCCCACTGATGGGTCACCATACCTCCTTCCGTGAGGCTCAAGGCCAAGATATCAAGCCGGTATCTGTGCGGGAACCATCCGTGAACATTGTGAGACGTTTGGTAGGGGTATAACTGTTAAGTGTGATGTTGACCAGGAAGTGAGATTTCTCCTCCGCAGGATGAAGCTGCCAACTGTGGATCTCATGTTGGATGACCATGTTAGGGAACTGTGATTTGATCAAATGCTCTTGTTTTTGGTGAAAGGCAAAGAAATGGCTTGCAATTTATAATTGCAAGGTGATATTGAACTGCATTATAGTATGAGAAAGTGAAGCGTCAACTATTATAGGTAATGTTTTGAACTAAAATAAGGATAATTACTTAAACAATTCCTGACTATATACATTAATCACCCACAAGAATCACTTAAATAGTTGTCTCCGATTGCTGTCTTTAAAATTTTAAGACCGACATTCCATTTAAACACCTTGTTCATATGATTGCACTTTTATTTAAAGCTGCCGCTGGTTTCTGTGTTGATTCTTTTCTTTTTTCATGTTTGTTATGGGTTGGCTGTTTTTACTTTCTTCTGCATTTATAAAAATAATGTATTGGATTAGTGAAATGATTTATTCTTGAATTTTGAAAGATCTAAAAAATTATTATTTTCAATACAATTTGACAGCGTTTGTAAAACACCTGTGTGTATGCAAATTTTATGTAACATAAGAGCTAATGCAGTGCATTCTATGGAACTCCATATTTTGTCAGACTTTCAGTTTTATAATTCTAGTTTAATTCTGATTATAATTTTAATTAGCTTTAATTTTTCAAAATTAGACTAAATTCATAATAAAACAGTCTTCTCATATACAAATTATTCGAAAAATTTTTCCAGATAATACAAATTCTGTGTTTTAAAAATGTTTTTATTTCAATAGGAAATTTTTAAATAGATTCTCAAATCTTTACTAAATCTTTAGAATTAATTTTAATGACAGTAAATAAAATGATATGTAAGCTACTAGTTATGCATATTAGATTTTCTGAAGCATTTTCATAGTTTTATCATTGCTTTATACATATTTTCCAGATAAATGAACCAACTTAATTATTTATTTTACACCTTTTGATTTTTTTTATAAATGTTACTTCTTTAAGTTTAAATTCAAATTTTGAGTATGCATTTAAATAAGTGCAAAATATTATATTTATTTATAAAGTTATGGTAAATTTATTTAGAGAATATATTTTGTATTTATTTTAATCTGATTTGTATATAAATTTTTATACTGTATGTACAGACTGTGATGTTTGTCTATAAGATTTAATATAATATTTACTTATATTGCAGCCATAGTTCTAAAGAACATTCCTTTTGAGAAATTAAAAAAAAATATTTTTTAAATAATAATACAATATATAAATTTTATAAAATATACGTTGCTATCGGAACATGTTTATCCAGGAAATTAACATTACATATTCACCGTTAGTGTAAATACTATCAAAGTGTTTATTAAACTTGCACAGTGAAAATGCTTTCAGAGTATATAAAATATTCATTTAGAAATTGTTCTTAAATATGTTTTACTTTTAAATTTTACAATTGTATTATTTCATAATTTGTATGCATTTGATTTGAAATATGGAATTTTTTTTTTATTTGTAATCATCTTAAATATGTTTTACTTTTAAATTTTATAATCGTATTATTTCATATTTTTTATGCATTTGATTTGCAATATGAAATGGTTTTGTATTTGGAATCCAATTGTTAAATACCGTAATTTCCGGTGTATAAGCCGCGTCTCAAATAAATCCGTTTCCGACCAGAATGTTTATTTAATAAAGTATAACCTATTCGTGCATGGAACTTATTTGACCTTTTCTAATAAATAAAATTTCGGGTTCGTAACAGAATTTCTTTAGCTGCGGCTTATACACCGGAAATTAAATAATTAATAAAAGTGCAAATCTGAGAACCTTTTTTGTATAGTATACGCATACCAATCATCGTTATTCAAATATTTTTTTTATTTGATCTATGTTGTTGAAATATATTTGTTCTGAAACAATATTATATTTAAGAAGATATATATATGTTTTTTAAAGACTATGATTGTTAGTATAAAATTTTGTTATCAAGCACGTTGTCTCTTCAGTCTAATATAAGCAAAGCATGTTTTGATTTACAATATGGAATTCATTATAAGGAAAATATATATGCCTTTTTTACCTCCTCTGTTTTGTTTTATTTTAAAAACATCTGCAATCGACAGATTACTTTTATCATTGGTTTCATAATGTGTCTATAAGTTTGGAACAGAAAGTTTTTTTTTCGGAGAAAAAATTTTCTGTTTCTGCTTTCATTTTTTCTTAAAGGAAAACAGTCTTTTGATAACTGTGTTCTATCGACTAACTGATACATTTGAATACAAGACAGGATTTGCCGTTAGAAACGTTGAGCAACCATTTTTTTTTCATTGTATATGTTTGTTCCTATAAAGTAGTCTTAGTTTTTATTCAGAAACCTAAGTTTTCTTCATAGCAACAAGGCATTTTGCAGTCATCTGCAGAGCAAACAATATTCTATGTAAATTGTGCTGTACAAGTTAGGAATGTTTCTGTTAGAAACTTGATAAACCTTTTTTACAATGTATATATTTATTTCTATGAAGTATTCTGCTATCATTTCCAGACCGAACAATATTATTTATAAACTTATGTATAATATATGTACAAATATACATGAGTTAGACAATAATTTTGCTCATGTATTTTAATAAAAACTAAATTCTTAGTGATATGCATAAATTTTGCGCCTTGGATAAATCATAAGTATGCGTTAGAAATGAAGAAACGTTACTTAGAAGTAATAAGCAGCTAGTTAAAAAAAAATACTGGAAAATTATGATTTTTGTAGTATCCCTGATAAAAACCCAACAAGCGTATCTGAATTGAGCTTCCTGGTAGTTTCTGCTATTTTCAAGAAAAGTTGCTTAAAAATTTGTTGGTAAATATATGTCCACTATTGTGTGCATTATTCATAACTTTATTCGTATGTTTTAATAAAATGTTAATTTTCAGATATGCATATATTTTGTGTCTAGATAAATCATAATATGTTGAAAGAAAATCAAGTTACGTTCTTTTTAAGTAATGAGCAGCTGGTTGCCCAAAAACTATTTTCTGGAAAATTATAGTTTCCGAAGCATTTCTGATAAAATTTGAAACCAGCAGTATCTAAATTGTGAATCCTTGTAGTTTTTTATATTTACACGAAACATTCCTTGGACATTTGTGGGCAACTAGCTGCCCTTTATTTCTTGGATTGTTCTACAGTGTGTCAAAATCTACCTCTGTAGTCTGTAGTCCTTAAATGCACGTTTTGATTTATAATAAAAAATTTTGAATTGCAATTTTTAAGCAGAAATATCTCCAATAGAATACGGAATTTCACAATCATTACAAAGTGTAACAATTATATTTATCATAAATGACATCGATTATTTCTTCAACTGTAAGCAATAAGCAATTATGATTCTTATTTTTTTATATATATATGTTAAAATATATATATAAAATGTTGTTAAGAGGGTGGAAGATAAATATTTTTTCTTTACAAAATATGAAAATATCCGAAGCAACATTAATTATTTTCTGAAAATTATTTTCAATTATCGTGTTAATTTTATTCTAATGAAATATATTTTTGGACAAAATATAAAATTGTATTCTTCGTTACTGAATTCTTTAGAAATGAAAGTTCCGAGACGATTTCAATTTAAAATTCGTTTTAATATTGTTTTATTTCTTTATTTAAGATTAGACCTTAAAGAAATATTTTTTAATTACAGATCAAAAATAAATCTCCAAAAAATTAATTTCAGCTAACAAAAAGCTAAAACATTAACATTAATTGATAAATTATTCAAGTAAAAAATGAAACGTCAAGCATTGTACATAAAAAAGCCATTACAAAATGTTCAGTTGCAAAAAAATGTGAGATACTATGTGCCATTAACACAAAAAATGTTTTAAAGTTCTTAGAAATCATTTAAGTAAAGTATTAAGAGGATATCTTTTCAAACGAAAAAAAAAACTTTTTTTTTGTATCTTTAAAATACAATCACCACTGATTTGTTTTGTGAATTTGATAGAATTTCAAAAAGAGAATTATCTGGTTATTTTTTTTTACTTACTTAAACTACGATCATTTATATACACTGCTCTAAACAATTAGGGGAGCACATGGTTTTAACGAAATTACACAAATACTTACACCAATAAGTAATTTAATATAAAACATCTATAATTTAAAGCATAGTAGAAAACAGAAAAATAAAACTTCATTTGCAAATTAAAGTTCATGACGTCAAAAACCAGAAAAAGGAGATAAGTGATGTAGAGCTCCTATAATAGAGGCTGACGCATCCTCGCAAATTTGGTGCTCAAATTGAAGTTCAGTCTAAAAACCAAGATAATCAGAACCGGTTCAGCCAATCAGAAACGAGTCTTAGGCAACCCCGGCTGTGGTAGATTGATGCTGAACTGAGCACCAATAATCCGAAACAAAATGGATATGCGTCAGCTCCTATTATAGGAGTCTTAATGTGAAAAATCAGGATTTCGCAGAAATGTCTGTTTCACTGTCTCAGTTCCGAAATTCAACTGTTCAGCTTTTGTTTTGAGAAAGGGTGATTTGAAAATGTCACAACAACGTGATTTACCGGAATCCATGGCTTGGCGTATTAAAGATAGACTTAAATCCGGGCAAACACAACGAAGTGTAGCGGACGCTGTTGGAGTTGCAAGAAATGTCCTTGCAAGGCTGTGGAATAGATTCCAAGAAACAGGAAATGTTAGATGTCGACCAGTGCAATGTCGACCACGTGCACCACCGAAACTGATGACCGATATATCCTGTTAACAGATCGTCGAGACAGAAAAGGGGATGATACTCAGTTGCAAAAACGGCAGCTCTTGGCAACACGACAAAGGGTGTCCAGCCAAACAGTGCGAAATATGCTTCATCAGGGTGATCTCTATGCACATAGGCCAATGATCTGTATTCCGTTGACCACAAGCTACTGTGCGGCCCGAAGAAGTTGGGCTGCTGAACATCAAGATTGAAGGTAACGCATTGGAGTAAAATGCTGCTTCGCTATTCAGTCTGGAGTGTGACACTCGGCATGTTTTTGTATGGAGGGAAAGGGGCACTCGAAATAACCCCATATTTGTCCGTGAAAGATCACATTACAGACAAGGTGTGTTGATGATATGAACAGGAATCAGCATAGGTGGACGTACGGACCTGCATATCATTTGGAATGACACTTTGATAGACCAAAGGTATACAGACGAGATACTAAGACCTCATGTCGTACCTTACGCTTCACCCATGGTGATTCCTTTATTTTCATGTATGATAATGCCTGACCGGATACAGCTCGTCTGTTGGAGTACATGGTTTAAACTGAAACAATACAGCGTATGGAATTGCCAGCATGCTTTCCTGACCTGAATGAGATCGAACATGTTTGGGACACACTCGGACGACGCATTGCAGCAAGACGAAGGCTTTCTGTTATCGTCTGGGACAAGGAGACTGCAATTCTTGAAGAGTTTAACAGTATTCTTCAAAGTCTTACCGTTAACCTCATCACATCCATGGAAAACAGGTGTGCAGCAGTCTTAGCTCTTAGAGGGGACCACACGCCATATTAAAAAACTTGCATCATTACAATACTTTTGCAACAATACTTTTTTTTTGTAATTTACATGTAACCAAATTGTTGCCCTAAACCAACTTTTGATGTTTTTCCATCCTTTCAAAGAATTAAAGCTCCCTTACAATTTTTTGGCGTCTTTATTTCTGTATTGCGCATTGATACACGTGTACGCTCTATTATATACCCATGCATGGCTGGCTGTCTCGCACGGTTCTCTTCTTTTATTTGCTTGCTCCCCTATTTTTTTTAGCAGCGTATGTTACATTAATTGCTCATTTTGTGCATTTGCACTCTTTATTACTAATTTAAATTATGTTATTGTATATTTCATATAGCGTTTAGTTTTAAGATGTTTTCGCTATTAGATTTATACATAATCTGCATCATTGTGTTATCGACATAAAATTAAACGAAATGTAATTAAAATATAGATAAAATGTTTAAGTGATACAAAGGGGAACACAAAAGGCTGATGGAAACCTTTTAATGATCTACATATGTTTCAGCGCTCATATACGGCGCCATTTTCAAGATATATAAAGATAAATAAAAATACTCTCGCAAATTTTTGAAAATAAACTTAAAAACATAAATCACGAGATTATATATGTAAAAAAAGCAGGTACTTAAAATAGTCAACTGTAAACCTGAAAATTAATATGTCCTTATGTCCTTATTGCTTTTTTAAAACTGAAAAGCACCTCGTGTCAGTTTTTAGGTAATTCAAATGAGACGAATTTATTACAAATGTTCATGTTACACATATAGATTTCTATTGATTCACGTATAATAGATTGGAATTAAAGCCTTGATGGATAAAGTATTTTACTAGTTTTGAAATCAATTTTTAAAGTCTCTGTTCTATGTAGTCTTCGCAGTGCTGTCATATACTTTTGTCATACATGATATCAGCCATATGCTCTTTTAATCTTGTTTTAAACTTTATAGTGGTCATTCTTATATAATATTGTAATGTTCCATCTACTCTCCTGAACAGGATTTCATAAACACCTGATAGTTGATATGGCTCTATTGGGTCTATTTTCTTACAAAATACGCTTTTTAATTTTTTTAATGGTTTTGTTGTAAGACGTATATTAAATTTGCTAAGTTCATATTTCAATCTTTCAAAGAACGCAGGAAAATATTGTAAAGTAGATAACTTTGAATTATGTTTATTGAAGTTTTTCTTCTCCTTCTTCTCCATACTCGTAATTACTTTATTAGTAGTTTTTTCTTTATATCCGTTGTCTCTTGCTATTTCATGTATTTAATTATTTCACTAGTTAACTGATCTGGAGTATAAACTGTAAAGACTCTCTTAATAAAATGCCTAAATGCCGAAACTTTGTATGAAAAAGGTCCTTGAGCATAATGTGGGATAATGGATAGATTGGCTATTGGTTTTCTGTATACAGTACGTTCTATGCCATGGCGGGTTTTGATTAATAGCACGTCCAAGTAAGGAAGTGTGTCAGTCTGTTCCACTTCTAAAGTGAATTTAATATTAGAATCCAGGTTATTTATTCGAGAAAGGAAGTTATCAAGTAAGGTATTTGCTTGTTGCCATATGATGAAAACATCGTCTACGGATCTAAGCCATGTATGGGGGGGGGGGGGGGGTAAAATCTAATTTATGAAATACTAGCTGTTACCCGTGACTTCGTTCACGCAACATTAAAAGAAGAATAAATACATTAATTAAGCAAAATATTTTACTCCCAATAATTAAAAACGTTAATTATTAACTAACTATTTATCACATTTCATAGGAGACAATACGGTATTTTTTATTATAGGGACCTTGACATAACTCAGTCTTAAAAAACTGAAATTTTGTGCCAAATAATCGCGAAAATGAAATTGCAACCTATGCAAAAAGGAGGGCCAAATAAAAATGTGGAAATAGACGAATTGGGTAAAAACAAATGTCAATTTTGTTGCAAACAAATCTTGTTTTCTAAATGACAGTATATTGACAGGCAATTTTTGTTCTCCAGAATAAGTTGATTCATGAAGTTTGAATATGTGAAAATATGTTTTTATTTTTCGGATAATTTACTGAAATCAAGATTTTGTTTTCATCATCTATTCAAAGTGAAAATAAACTCTGTTTTTCAGTTTTAATGAGAAAATGGTGTAAAAAATATACTAATCTGTTTTATTTCTCCTTTTTTATACAGAAATATGGAGTAAGTTACATTCCGTTTTTAGAGAAACAAAAAAAAATGACATTTAATTTATTTTTTTTAATTCTGAGAGTTTGTGTGACATCCTCGGATCAATTATAACCGGCATTCGCTAAACCGGTAGTAAATCGCGTTGCGTTCGATAGTCTAGGAGTAGTTGCGAAATACAAACACACGGTCAGATTTTAATATAATAAATTCGTGTTCATTTTCCTTTTCTTTAAATTATGATGTGATTTTCAGTAGAAAACTCGGATACTCATGCGGAACGAAATAACGAAATAATGGATACTCATGCTTAATAATCAGTATAGATAACAAAACATTTAAATTTTTCGTTATAAATTTGACGTGAAACTCATCTACTTTCTACACTTATTGATCCTTGTATTATTAATGTAAGGAATTGATTCACACTCATTTTAAAACATATTGGAAAATTCCTGTTTTATTTCAAATATGACGTCTCCTTTTTCCCCAGAGAAATCCATTTGTAATGGCATAATTCTTGTTAATTTTCTTTTCCAGGCAATTAATTTCAATACTGGCAAGGAAAAATTATGTTCCTTTAACGAAATAATATTAAATATTTAGGTTTTATCAACAAAAATGGAACTATTAACATTCGTCATTTTTTTTTTAGGTAATCGAGTTATTTCTTTTAGTTTTAAGAATGAAAAAACACTATTTCTCGCTATCCATGACATCATTTTCGACATGGATAGTTTTGCGGAGCATATTATTGACATTTGCTAACCATTTTCTTTTGAAACTTCTTTTTACTTTTTTAAAATTTAAATAAAAAATACGGTATAGTTATATTAGCCGTGCGCAGACGGTAAAACGGCAAGTATTGTTACCATACAAAAGAAAAGAAAAGAAAAAAAGTGAAGAAAAAACCCAAGATCATTTTATTTCACCAATAAAAGCATATCCGCTTTATTTTCGATAAATGACGACATATTCGCCTGTTTCCTATGGTTACGCATATTGAAACCTTGTATTATTATCAAAAACTAAAAAAAGTACGTTTTATTTTTAATAATATTATTTAATCTTCTTCTTAATTCTTTAATTTTTTTTATTTCATTTTCATTTTTTTCCGTGAAAATTTTTCAATTGAAACTAAATTGTTGAGTAAAAATTATTATTCCGGGTTTTAAATTAGTTTTGACAACGAAAAAGTATTAGCAACGGTAAGGTAAATTTAGCCATTTTAAAATGCTATACGAAAAAAATTCCATTTATTCTCAATGAAAATAACGAAATTTTGAATTATTAAGAAAATCATTTGAATAAAATAAAAGAAAACCAGCCTATGTTCATATGATGGTTATAATCAGCCTATATGCAAAGATACAGGATCATTAAATGCTCCATTTTGACGCTGGCTTCAGCCTAACATTTGCACACAATCAGATTTATAATATTATTAGGATAGGATATCAGTTTCTAAAGGTCGTAATATAAATTCTGCCAAATGTCCAGATATAGGTGAACCCATTGGGGCCCCATTATTTTGTTTATAAATTTTATTGTCAAATGTAAAATAGTTCTTATTCACTATAAGTTTAAGTTCACTTTTTAATGTGGTTTTCATATTTTCATTTATGTTCCCTATGCAGTCAATGTAGTTATTTATTATTGTGGTAACACGTTAAGTGTCAATGGATGGATATAAAGAGATGACATCTAGACTAGCTAATATATATCTATCTGGTAACACGATGCTATTCAAACTTCAAACACGAATGAATTAATTTGTTGAACTAATTACTTGATCTGAATTAGGTAAGATATCTACCCTATATATATAAAATCCTAATGAAACGAATTTGTGAAACGATTTTATGAAACGAATTTATGAAACGATTTTATGAAACGACTGATTAAACGACTGATTATGTTTCAGGGCTATTTTTAATAAAATATTAAACGCTTGATGGTGAAATTAATACCAATTGTCCATAAAAATCCGCGGATGTCAAAACTGGTAATAGAATTTTGAAATTGGAATTAGTTTTCGAGATATTAATTTTTTTCTAATTTTAATGACATTTCTGTAAAGATGGCAACTAATTACTCAGTTTTTTGTGGCAAAAAAGGGGAAAAAATTGAAAAGGATCCCGATAGGGATTATTGATTTCTTTTTATTCGTCATTTTCAAATTGAAATTGAATTTATCTTTTATTTCAATCGATAATGAAGATAAGATTGTGATTAAATTATGTTTTTCAGGAAAATTTGAAAAAAAAATCACATTTCTATCGTCAGGATTCAATCGTCTGTCAGCATTTAATTTAATTTTTAAACTGAAAATATTTTGAATAAATTCGTCCAAATGACGTCATTTATGTAAACGCAAAAGAAAGGAGCAAAAACATATTTATACAATTTGTTTAGCGTAAAATGTCATTTATCCTATTTTATATATAATCAGAAGTAATTTGTATAGAAATAACAATAATAATATACGTATAATTAAAATATGCATATAAACAAAAAAATCGTCGAATTTGTTTCCATGGCTGTTTATTTCATTTGGCACCAAATCTCACTTTCTGATGCCCGAATTGTGCCAATCTTTTTAAAAAAGCGTCAAGACCCCTATAATGGAAAAGCACCAAAAGCTCATTGGGTTTGTTTTCATAACTTTTGGCAACAAATCTATGTATATTAACGAATCTATCCCTTTTTGAAGCTCGAATTACGCCAAACCTAAAAGCAAAGGATCCTATACTGGAAAAGTACCCGATTTTCTTATGGACAGTATTCAAGTGACATAACAAGGAGTAAAATTATCGCGGAAAGCAAATTTGTTTAAATATCTCATCAATTGATGCCGAATAAATGCAGGCATGCATGCACAAAATATTTAATTAATTTTGTATGATAAATAATTATTAGAAAATTCGTATATACATATTACTTAAAATAAATAATTTACATATTTAAAATAACATGAAAATATGCATGATGGTGCACTAAAATAGAGATACAATTAAAACCTGTTACTAAAAATGTCTATAACATAGTACTTTTCAATACCGTGGTTCTTAATGTTATTCACAAGCAGATGAAATTTTTTTCATCCTTAAACGCAAAGGAAGAATAGAATACAGATCGTTGTTATAAAAGTCCGAGAGGCAGCCACAATTTAAACCTAACCATTTTATACAAGCTGGTTTTCAAGTTGTAATTGATTTTACTTATCAATCCCGAAAACAGTCGTCAGTTGTCGCAACAGCTGTGTATGAGACCATGATAATCAAAAAATGCCCCATTAAAACGTTAAAAGCATGGCAACCCAATTACAGATTTACCAATATTTTTAAAACAAAGCACGCTGTCATGTTTTTAGAGGCCTCGAAGTCTGAGCTGGGGTTGGCGAGCGTAGATCGCAGGGGGTAGGCCCCCTAGTTTTTCAATAAAATCACAAGCGCTTTTTCTATGTAATACGTGGTACCAGAGCATTTTGTTACAATCGGCCTTACTGGCATCCTTGCCTTATGATCTTTAAAGCTACCCACAGTTGTTGGAATTAAAGCTAATTTATTAACTCTGACAATAATTTTCCTATAATCCGGCCAATTACTTTTATTGACAATTTAAGTAACTCTGTTGTTAATTATGTTAAGCTGGTTCTTCTTGACCTCTACACAGTCCATATTATTTATACATTAAAGAATCTTGTTTTTATAGTCATTAGTATTTAATATAGCTATTTTTTTATTTATCTGTCTGAATTAAGATCATTTCTGGATCAAGTTTCAAATTCTTCAGGATATTTTACTCATCTTTTGCTAGAACTGTAGGTTATTTTATTAATTTGATAAGTTCATGTGGTGAATTTCTTCTTTATTATCACTATGTGAAGTTTGTACAATTGTTTCAAGTTATGTAATAACAGAATTTTAAATTAGGTTTTGTAGGGAAAATATATTTAGGTCCATGCTCTACCTTTATTTCTTCTTCATTTAATATCCTGTTAGATAAGTTAAGAAATCCAAATGGTTTGCAAGTACGTTTTACATGTATACTTTGAGTGTTGCACAGGTTTTTTATTTTACGACTTTGTATTGCTTCTTTATAGTGGTCCCCCCCCCCCCCACATATCTATAATTTTCCAGATTGTGCATTAGAACATCAAAAATATATGGCGGAGTTGATGACGCAAAATCAGAATACAAATCATAAGTTCTGTTTTGTAGACTATTTATATAGGGTTATTTCTTTCCAATTCATAATGCCAAGCATTTATGTTCAAATTGTCTATTAAGACTATTAAAGTTCCAATCCGCAAATTTATTTCTGTTCTTCAAAAATGATGGAAGATCATTCAAATTACGGCATGATATAAGGAAATCCAAGTTCATCAATTCCTGATAAATCTGGTCGTAGTCTTTCATATTTAAAACGTAAAAATACTTTTTTAACAAATTCGTTATACCTTTTCAATCCAGCATCGATGAAATGTTATATAAACACATGACAAGATCACTAATTATAATTAATATGTATATAAAATGCTTAAGTGATACAAAGAGAAGCACAAGAGGTTTATAAAAACCTTTTAATGATCTACATATGTTTCAGCGCTCATATACGGCGCCATTTTCAAGATATATAAAGATAAATAAAAATACTCTCGCAAATTTTTGAAAATAAACTTAAAAACATAAATCACGAGATTATATATGTAAAAAAAGCAGGTACTTAAAATAGTCAACTGTAAACGTGAAAATTAATATGTCCTTATGTCCTTATTGCTTTTTTAAAACTGAAAAGCACCTCGTGTCAGTTTTTAGGTAATTCAAATGAGACGAATTTATTACAAATGTTCATGTTACACATATAGATTTCTATTGATTCACGTATAATAGATTGGAATTAAAGCCTTGATGGATAAAGTATTTTACTATTTTTGAAATCAATTTTTAAAGTCTCTGTTCTATGTAGTCTTCGCAGTGCTGTCATATACTTTTGTCATACATGATATCAGCCATATGCTCTTTTAATCTTGTTTTAAACTTTATAGTGGTCATTCTTATATAATATTGTAATGTTCCATCTACTCTCCTGAACAGGATTTCATAAACACCTGATAGTTGATATGGCTCTATTGGGTCTATTTTCTTACAAAATACGCTTTTTAATTTTTTTAATGGTTTTGTTGTAAGACGTATATTAAATTTGCTAAGTTCATATTTCAATCTTTCAAAGAACGCAGGAAAATATTGTAAAGTAGATAACTTTGAATTATGTTTATTGAAGTTTTTCTTCTCCTTCTTCTCCATACTCGTAATTACTTTATTAGTAGTTCTTTCTTTATATCCGTTGTCTCTTGCTATTTCATGTATTTAATTATTTCACTAGTTAACTGATCTGGAGTATAAACTGTAAAGACTCTCTTAATAAAATGCCTAAATGCCGAAACTTTGTATGAAAAAGGTCCTTGAGCATAATGTGGGATAATGGATAGATTGGCTATTGGTTTTCTGTATACAGTACGTTCTATGTCATGGCGGGTTTTGATTAATAGCACGTCCAAGTAAGGAAGTGTGTCAGTCTGTTCCACTTCTAAAGTGAATTTAATATTAGAATCCAGGTTATTTATTCGAGAAAGGAAGTTATCAAGTAAGGTATTTGCTTGTTGCCATATGATGAAAACATCGTCTACGGATCTAAGCCATGTATGGGGGGGGGGTAAAATCTAATTTATGAAATACTAGCTGTTACCCGTGACTTCGTTCACGCAACATTAAAAGAAGAATAAATACATTAATTAAGCAAAATATTTTACTCCCAATAATTAAAAACGTTAATTATTAACTAACTATTTATCACATTTCATAGGAGACAATACGGTATTTTTTATTATAGGGACCTTGACATAACTCAGTCTTAAAAAAGTGAAATTTTGTGCCAAATAATCGCGAAAATGAAATTGCAACCTATGCAAAAAGGAGGGCCAAATAAAAATGTGGAAATAGACGAATTGGGTAAAATCAAATGTCAATTTTGTTGCAAACAAATCTTGTTTTCTAAATGACAGTATATTGACAGGCAATTTTTGTTCTCCAGAATAAGTTGATTCATGAAGTTTGAATATGTGAAAATATGTTTTTATTTTTCGGATAATTTACTGAAATCAAGATTTTGTTTTCACCATCTATTCAAAGTGAAAATAAACTCTGTTTTTCAGTTTTAATGATTAAATGGTGTAAAAAATATACTAATCTGTTTTATTTCTCCTTTTTTATACACAAATATGGAGTAAGTTACATTCCGTTTTTAGAGAAACAAAAAAAAATGACATTTAATTTATTTTTTTTAATTCTGAGAGTTTGTGTGACATCCTCGGATCAATTATAACCGGTATTCGCTAAACCGGTAGTAAATCGCGTTGCGTTCGATAGTCTAGGAGTAGTTGCGAAATACAAACACACGGTCAGATTTTAATATAATAAATTCGTGTTCATTTTCCTTTTCTTTAAATTATGATGTGATTTTCAGTAGAAAACTCGGATACTCATGCGGAACGAAATAACGAAATAATGGATACTCATGCTTAATAATCAGTATAGATAACAAAACATTTAAATTTTTCGTTATAAATATGACGTGAAACTCATCTACTTTCTACACTTATTGATCCTTGTATTATTAATGTAAGGAATTGATTCACACTCATTTTAAAACATATTGGAAAATTCCTGTTTTATTTCAAATATGACGTCTCCTTTTTCCCCAGAGAAATCCATTTGTAATGGCATAATTCTTGTTAATTTTCTTTTCCAGGCAATTAATTTCAATACTGGCAAGGGAAAATTATGTTCCTTTAACGAAATAATATTAAATATTTAGGTTTTATCAACAAAAATGGAACTATTAACATTCGTCATTTTTTTTTAGGTAATCGAGTTATTTCTTTTAGTTTTAAGAATGAAAAAACACTATTTCTCGCTATCCATGACATCATTTTCGACATGGATAGTTTTGCGGAGCATATTATTGACATTTGCTAACCATTTTCTTTTGAAACTTCTTTTTACTTTTTTAAAATTTAAATAAAAAATACGGTATAGTTATATTAGCCGTGCGCAGACGGTAAAACGGCAAGTATTGTTACCATACAAAAGAAAAAAAAAGAAAAAAAGTGAAGAAAAAACCCAAGATCATTTTATTTCACCAATAAAAGCATATCCGCTTTATTTTCGATAAATGACGACATATTCGCCTGTTTCCTATGGTTACGCATATTGAAACCTTGTATTATTATCAAAAACTAAAAAAAGTACGTTTTATTTTTAATAATATTATTTAATCTTCTTCTTAATTCTTTAATTTTTTTTATTTCATTTTCATTTTTTTCCGTGAAAAATTTTCAATTGAAACTAAATTGTTGAGTAAAAATTATTATTCCGGGTTTTAAATTAGTTTTGACAACGAAAAAGTATTAGCAACGGTAAGGTAAATTTAGCCATTTTAAAATGCTATACGAAAAAAATTCCATTTATTCTCAATGAAAATAACGAAATTTTGAATTATTAAGAAAATCATTTGAATAAAATAAACGAAAACCAGCCTATGTTCATATGATGGTTATAATCAGCCTATATGCAAAGATACAGGATCATTAAATGCTCCATTTTGACGCTGGCTTCAGCCTAACATTTGCACACAATCAGATTTATAATATTATTAGGATAGGATATCAGTTTCTAAAGGTCGTAATATAAATTCTGCCAAATGTCCAGATATAGGTGAACCCATTGGGGCCCCATTATTTTGTTTATAAATTTTATTGTCAAATGTAAAATAGTTCTTATTCACTATAAGTTTAAGTTCACTTTTTAATGTGGTTTTCATATTTTCATTTATGTTCCCTATGCAGTCAATGTAGTTATTTATTATTGTGGTAACACGTTAAGTGTCAATGGATGGATATAAAGAGATGACATCTAGACTAGCTAATATATATCTATCTGGTAACACGATGCTATTCAAACTTCAAACATTGAATGAATTAATTTGTTGAACTAATTACTTGATCTGAATTAGGTAAGATATTTTTCAATAAAATCACAAACGCTTTTTCTATGTAATACGTGGTACCAGAGCATTTTGTTACAATCGGCCTTACTGGCATCCTTGCCTTATGATCTTTAAAGCTACCCACAGTTGTTGGAATTAAAGCTAATTTATTAACTCTGACAATAATTTTCCTATAATCCGGCCAATTACTTTTATTGACAATTTAAGTAACTCTGTTGTTAATTATGTTAAGCTGGTTCTTCTTGACCTCTACACAGTCCATATTATTTATACATTAAAGAATCTTGTTTTTATAGTCATTAGTATTTAATATAGCTATTTTTTTATTTATCTGTCTGAATTAAGATCATTTCTGGATCAAGTTTCAAATTCTTCAGGATATTTTATTCATCTTTTGCTAGAACTGTAGGTTATTTTATTAATTTGATAAGTTCATGTGGTGAATTTCTTCTTTATTATCAATATGTGAAGTTTGTACAATTGTTTCAAGTTATGTAATAACAGAATTTTAAATTAGGTTTTGTAGGGAAAATATATTTAGGTCCATGCTCTACCTTTATTTCTTCTTCATTTAATATCCTGTTAGATAAGTTAAGAAATCCAAATGGTTTGCAAGTACGTTTTACATGTATACTTTGAGTGTTGCACAGGTTTTTTATTTTACGACTTTGTATTGCTTCTTTATAGTGGTTTCCCCCCCCCCATATCTATAATTTTCCAGATTGTGCATTAGAACATCAAAAATATATGGCGGAGTTGATGACGCAAAATCAGAATACAAATCATAAGTTCTGTTTTGTAGACTATTTATATAGGGTTATTTCTTTCCAATTCATAATGCCAAGCATTTATGTTCAAATTGTCTATTAAGACTATTAAAGTTCCAATCCGCAAATTTATTTCTGTTCTTCAAAAATGATGGAAGATCATTCAAATTACGGCATGATATAAGGAAATCCAAGTTCATCAATTCCTGATAAATCTGGTCGTAGTCTTTCATATTTAAAACGTAAAAATACTTTTTTAACAAATTCGTTATACCTTTTCAATCCAGCATCGATGAAATGTTATATAAACACATGACAAGATCACTAATTATAATTAATATGTATATAAAATGCTTAAGTGATACAAAGAGAAGCACAAGAGGTTTATAAAAACCTTTTAATGATCTACATATGTTTCAGCGCTCATATACGGCGCCATTTTCAAGATATATAACGATAAACAAAAATATTCTCGCAATTTTTTTAAAATAAACTTGAAAACATAAATCACGAAATCATATATGTAAAAAAAGCAGGTGTTTGAAATAGTCAACTATAAACGTGAAAATTAATAATTCCTTATTGCTTTTTTAAAACTGTAAAACTGAAAAGTACCTAGTGCCAAATTTTATGTAATTCAAATGAGGTGGATTCATTGCAAATGTTCATGTCACGCATATAGATTTCTGAAAATTTGCAATGAATTCTTAATTAGATCGTGTTAAGTTGAATGAACTAATTCTCGTTGAAATTGGGCCCATAGAACCTTAGAAAATACCCCTCCCTGGTGATTAATGTTCAGAAATGGTGGTAACCAAGGGCTGAAAAAAATTATACCGAAGTTTATCTAGCATCTGGAGGACATGAGAAAAGACTTTGTTTGAATCGGACTAATACTGAAAAAGTTCTGATTTAAAAAAGTTTTGAGGCAGGGGGGGGGGGGGAAGAAGGAAGTTTCGATCAGAGATTTAACGCGATATTTAAATTACAATCGAACACTCACCCCCCACCCCCCAGAATTAATTCAACGACGTTAAAAAAATGGAAAATTATCATTAATTTTTTTAACAGAATCAAAATTACTTTTTTTTACATACAAAAACAGTAAGTTATCGTTGTTAATTTCTGAAATAAAATACATAAATGTCGTCACGTACATGAAAAAACTCAACATAAAACAAATTGCGAAAAATTCACACCTTGCTCTTCGAATTGCAATCTGCTGACGACCTTTTCTTCCAATGACAATTGCCCGGTTGACTTCTCGTTGCGCCTACAATCCGATCAGCTACCAATCACAACTGACCTCCAGCGGTGTTTGACTTCAAGTGACTTCAAGCCTCAAGTGACGTCATACGCTACAAAATATGGGTAAAAAATGTTAAAAACGCATAAAGATTAAATTAAAAAAAAATTCTAATAAAAAAATCGGGATAATAAATAATCCACCCTTCCTTTTAGTAAGGATTTTTTATCTGTAAATAATTATCAACTTTCTCCCAGCTAAAAATAGAAAAAAAAATAACGATTATGAGCGTAGCTGAGGCTGAAATGGAAGCAACCACCGAACCAATCAAGCATTCTGGGCAAAATTTTTTAGAGTCGAAAAAAAATTCGCCAAAAATCCAAAAATCGCTGTACGAATTTCGCATAAACTTTATTGAAAAGAGGATAAAATTTACTATATTGGGCTAAAAGAGTGGAACCGGATTCCGGTAACTAATATAGAAGTATTGCAGTGAAACGTGAAAAAAAAAAAAACACTATCTGAAGCTAAAAAGCGTATAAAAAATTTCATTCAAAATATATTCAAAAATCAAAAATCGGGCTTCGAGTTGCGAAACTCCATGCATAGAGGTACCTTCCCACCAAAATTTTTAGCTCTGCGTGAGCAGTCTCTTCAGAACACAAACGAGAAACACACACAAACTTCCATCTTTATTATAGTTGGAGAAATACATGAAATAGGAAGATAGATGGGTATTGAATACGATTTAAAATTCTAGTACTTATTTGAAGCATTTTTAGTTTTTGATTTACGGTTAACAATTTGCATTTATTGTTTTTTTTTACATAAAATTTAAGTATGGCGTTCAGAAACTATTCTATATGTTTTATCAATTATTTTTAAGTAATCAAACTGTCGGATATTAAACTTTTATTACCAATTTATTTCTGATATCAGGAAATAATGCTTCAAGACTTGGAACATTATAAATGATTTTGAACTACATTTAGAAAACGGCTTTCTTGAGAAGAACTTTCTTGAAACTTCATCTACTCAGTAAAAACAATTAATCTAGTCTTTATCTAAGACCTGACTTTAGAATTTTAGTAGGAGAAAAGCAAACTCAATTTATCTTCTATTTCAATTACCTTATAACCTTATTACCTAGAAACACATCATAATCATTCTTAATAAAGACATTTATATATTTTGTACAACATTTTTAAACATTAAAAAATTTCACGCCTGTTACAGATGTTTAGTGTTTCAATCTCCAGAAACCATAGTGTCATTTTTACTTTCTTCTATCTTTACAAGAATAAAGTATTGGAATCATGAAAATTTTTGACTTCTGGTTTTCAACGGATTTATACATTTTAGATGGTCCTGAACATGATTTGACTATTTTTAGAAAATGTCTGTCTGAGAGTCTGTGAGTCTGTCTGTTTGTCTGTCTGTCTGTATGTGACACAAATTTTGTGGTCGCTCTATCTCAAGAACTAATGCACGAAATTTAATACAACTTTATATTCAGTTAGTCCCTGATATAAATTGGTGCTGATTAGTTTTTGGTGAAAATCGCCCCACAGGTGGCGCTCCTATGTGGTATTTTTAACAATTTCCGGAATAGCTCTATTTCAAGAACAAATGCACTTACTTTCATCAAACTTCAGATTCAGTTAGACCTTGACATAAATAGACGTTGATTACGTTTTGGTGTAGATATCCCAACAGGTGGCGCTGCTATACCACTTTTTTCCTGATTTTTGCTATAGCTATATCTCAAGAACTAATGCTTGGAGTTTCATCAAACTTCAGATTCTGTTAAACCTTGACATAAATAGATACTGCTTACGTTTTGCTGTAAATAGCCCAACATATGGCACTGCTATGCTACTTTTGTCATTATTATCACGATAACTATATCTTAAGAACTAATGTACGAATTTTCATCAAACTTCAGATTCAGTTAGACGTTGACATAAGTTGTTGTTGATTAAGTTTTGGTCTAAATCTCTCAACAGATGGCGCTGCTGTGCTACATTTTGCAGGATTTACACGATTTTAGTAATAGTCATATCTCAAGAACTAATGCACGAAATTTAATAAAACTTTAGATTCAGTTTGACCTTGATATAAATTGATGCTGATTCTTTTAAGTGTATACAAAACCTGTGTGAGATAGAAGAAAGTTTTGGGATTAGCACATCCGACTATTTTATTATTATTATTACCTTGATTATGCAAAACCATTGTTGTAGCAAGAATTACGTTGCGAGTTTGGGTCAGATCCCAATTAATGCAAAGCAAAACTTCTATTTGTAATTTATTAGCGTATTTTCCGGGTTTTATTTAAAACGAAAATTGCAAAATTTTAAATATTAATTTTCTATCATGCGGTGGGAGTTTGCCTATTTGATAACGGGACCCTAATTAGGATTATGGAAAATTTTTCATTAGTCTTTATATCCTTAATTTTTAAATATAAAAATTCATTTATAGTACCAATTCGCCATTTATCATAATCATTTATCACTACATTCATTTATATTATCGATATATTCATTTAATATTCATTTTCTGATTATTTGCTTCAATTGCAAAATGTACTATATTTTCGAAATAATCTTTCGAAACAAATCTGAAATGTAACCTTCAATTTGTTAAAAGAATCGATTTTTAGAAGCTTTAAATAATATAGTACAAAAATGTATCTCATTTAGCCAAATAAATTTTGAGTTGGGCTTAAAAAACACACGCATTGCAATCTTTTTTTGGGATGATTAAACTTGAACTGAACTCATTAATTCAAAACAACTAGATACAATAATTTGCAGTTTGGTACTCTTAAGCACAATTTTCTGGTAATGCCAAAAATGAATTCCAACAATCCCAAATTTCAAACAAAGCGGCCACATTAAAAATTTCAGAGTTTGGTCAATTTCAATATGAAGACAGACAGTAATTATATTTTATTTTTAACGAAAATTAAAAGAAAACATATATCCCAATCGAATGGCTGTTTTTTTGTCGTTTTTTTTTTCTTTACGATGATTTGGTTTTTAAAATGTATAGAATATTCTATATTTTCTCAATTTTTTTCCGACTGTACATGGTTTTTTATTTAACTCATTTTGTAAAAGAGCATTTTGTATGTTTATTATCTATGTATGGTGTTTGTTTGTCAAATTATGGCGATATACGTTAGTAAACTAATACAAAATACTCATAAATAGTTCATACAGGTTATATTAAAGTAATAACATGTACTCTTGAAAACATATTTGAAGGATAGGTATCATTTGCAGAGCAAGTGTCTACAAAAGGCAAATTTTCAAAAACATTTAAAATAAGGAAAATTTTATAATCAAAGAACATTTTTTTAGCTTAACTGCTCTGGTTCATAAATGTAAAATGTCAATAAGTCGTTTTCATTTATTGTTTTAGAATGAAAGGAAAAAGTAGACACATTTTTCTGACTGCAGATGCGTGAACCCATATTTTGGTAAATTTTAGAATTTTAATTTTTTTTCATTGAATCCTTAACATTTTTTGTCTATTGAAAATTTAAATAAATAGCGTAAACATTTTAAGTATCATTCAGAACATTACCATAAATTAGTCAATATTTTTTTAGACACGTCGAACAGTTCGAGCACTGCATTCTAAGTTAAATTCATGTTTTATTTCTGTTGACGTTTGTTTT
This sequence comes from Maratus michaelseni, assembly GCA_963931845.1. NCBI lineage: Eukaryota > Metazoa > Arthropoda > Arachnida > Araneae > Salticidae > Maratus > Maratus michaelseni. The sequence goes on along the minus strand of OZ007589.1, from coordinate 33,201,545 downwards.
TTGGAGCAAGCTTCCCTTATTATCCTTTTCTCCGTACAGAAACAGAAGATGGCCTACCTGTATGTCTTTGCCGTCCATATTTACCGGGATTTTTAAGATAATTGTAAATAACCGTTCTTGATCTATTAAGCTTCGTCGCATTTTGACGTACAGAAAGTTCTGAACTTTTAACTGCATCCACTTTCCCTTTCTCAAACTCCGAAAGTTTTGTACCTAGCGGCATGACTGAAAAACAGAATATGACGATCTCAAACGCTCACTATGCATTTATATCGTTTGGAAGTTCCGTGTGCAGAGCAAAAAATATGCAAATTTTACTTTTTAGAACACACTACAGTTGTTGTTATAATTTTGTCCATATCACATGAATCTATAAATCCATAATACATTTTATAAATATGAATTTTCCACATATTTCCATACAAACTTATAAAAATATTCTTAATTTTTCATTGGTTTTCAGCTATTAAATTTGCATAATTTTCCGGCCAAGTGTAGCCAAGATTTGGCGATTTTTGCCTTGTCCTTATAATTTTGACCACCACTGTATGATTTTTGTATTATAATGATAGGAATTTTAAACAAAAATCAATGAAACATTTATTTATAAATTGCATATTCTAATAAGTGTGAAATGATTTGACTTAAATTCAACGTCAAAGTACAGATGGGATGAAAGAACATTTGATGATTTTGGTTAAATACGTAACATTAGCGATGAATGTCACATAAATATTTATAGTCTTTAATCCTTCTTGAAATAGTATGGTATCCCGCACAACAATCAAAAGAAAACATTAAAAGTTTTACGATTGGGCGTCGCCTAATTGTAAAATCGATATATCGCTTAAGAAAAGAAGAGTTTATCTAAAGAAGTTCAAAGTTCTGCTTTAGAATAAGCGATGAACTACAGTAGAGTTTTTTTATAAATAAATGGAAACGGGAAATTTTAAAAGTTGGGACTTCTTTGAATAGTTATACTAATATAAATTTGAATTTAGAAGTTAAATGTATATTTAAAACCAGTAATTCGCAATGCATTTCTTTATATTGTTTCAAATCTAGAGTTCACTCCAGGGATGAGATTTCTCCGCTTTTTTCCATACCAGTATAATCTTACAGAAAATGTTTTTTTTTATTTAATCGGAACACTCTGTGATTTAAGAGAAACAACGTTTTCTCTAAGATTATACTGGTATGCAAAAAAGCGGAGAAATCTCATCCCTGGTTCTCTCATAAGTACTACATTTTTTTTTTTAATGTGATGTGTAGGATAATGTGATATAAACCTTAACTGTAATTACATATACATACGTATGTGTTAAATTAAGATTAAAACGACTAATTTTCTTCAATTTTCGAATTATATTATAAAAGTTAGCTTTTTAGCATAAATGCATGTAGTATTTTTTTTTATGTAAAACTAAATTATAATAAGAGTATTATTTGAAAAAATTATCAGTGAATAGGTGTATAATACTTGATTTACCAGTAATATTTAGAAATAAAAAATGAAAATATTAATAAATCAAGCTAAATAGTAATATCCTGATTACTCCATGATAGATTTGTGTATAGAGAAGTATATTTTGTTCGCTACTTATTATCTATATTTGATTTACATGCGACAAGATGAGCACCAAAGCTGCAATTTAAAAAAAATGTTCTTTACCCCTAGAGAAATAAATATCACATTACACCTGTTATAAAAAAAAATTAAAAATAGAAATAATTCTTTTATTGGATATTCAATACCATTTGAATAATTTATAAATTACAAATGGTTTTAGAATATCTAATCATAACTTTACGAAAGGATGCACTTTAATACAAATACCTTAAACAGCTAAACTTTATATTTCCTTAAACAAAACCAAATAAATTACAATTTTTAATATCTAAAAAATTTTTTTTTCGTATATTTGAATAAAAAACAGTACACGATAAGCTTTCTTTTTCAAATATTATTTACCTGGCGACACAGAGGATTATATAATATTTTTTCTGGATATTCAAGCGCAAAAGTAAAATAACTGCAATTAATGCAGCTATATTAAATGCAAATATTTGAAAACTTTTAAACGTATAATTTTGATATCATTATTCTTCAACGATTTCATTAAAAAAAAAAGTCAACAATGCATTTTTTTTAAATTGCAAATAAATTCTTTTTTTTTTTTTTAATGTGTTCTAAATTTTGTTTAAAACTTTGAACATTGGCAGAGACTAAAACTAGGCATTTACTTTTCACTAAATGAAAAAAAAAAAGCAATCCTTATATATTATTTATCCTGTCAACATCCCTTTTACTCAGAAAATATGAAACGCAGAACAACGAATGTGATACCATATGAAAGGTTTTAGAACAGGCTTCTGACATAGCCCACTTAACAATTCGTTAAAACATGTTTTTGATTAAAATTTGCTGAAATTAAAAAATTAAATCGGCATTGTTTTCATGAAAGAATGAAAGGTTTTCCTGAAATTATTGTTGCCAAAAAAATAAAATACCACATTATATGATGCTCATAGCAATTATTATAAAAAACACCGCACGGGTTTATTTTATACTTATGATTAAAAAGCGAAATTGAAATTGAAATGTTTAGATTTATATTTCTAAGTCCCATGGTTTTCCCGAAGCGGATGACGTCATCCTCTAATGCAGTCAAAATACGATTGTTATTTTTTTTTTTCTCGCGCGTGCCTTTAGCAATCTTGGATCAGTTTTTAGTCTAACTTTGATGGAATAAATTAGATGATATTCTTGCTTGACTAACAACTAAATGTTGTTTGCAGATATTTTTATCCTTGCTTTTTCTTTAGAAGTTTAAACCTGCATCTAATAAATATTACATATTGATAAAAAATTATACTTCTCTATTATCCCGTCGACCACTTTTCATAACAAAAAACTATCGCCAAATAAACGGGAGAACGTTGCCATTAGAATATCAAAAAATAAATAAAATATAAGAATTTAAGGACACAATTGTTATTTTAATTAATAAAATAACTACTAAATCAGTAAAACATAATGAAAAATACACGCAAATGTCGAATGTAAAACCACTAGATGACGTAACAAACATGCGTAATGATTCTGACATCAAGTAAATAGGACTGCATTTTTGGCGTTTAATCTTACAGTTTGGCGGTAGTTTTTTGTTATGAAAAGTGGTCGACGGGATAATAGAGAAGTACCTAAAAAATATTAGATTTCAGTGCGAAATCTTCGCACGGGCCCTCTGGTCTATATAAATTCTTAATGTCTATTATGTAAATAAAATTTCTTTTATAAGAAATAAATATATTTTACACAACTTAAAAAAATAACATCACCCAGTGAACTTTACACTAAAACTGAAAGATAAATTCAAATTTAATATCAACAGAATCAAAGATTCTTTATTTAAATTTATATAAATAATGTTATTGTGTTAAATCTGAATTTATTAATTTCATGTACAACCGATAAAATAATATTAACTGGCCGATTTGTTTAAAAAGAAAATTCAATCTGTGATCTCTTGTTGACAATTGATCCTCGATGCTCCACTTGGAGAAGACTTCTATATCTTATTTCTTTATAAACTTCTTACCAAGCCATTATTATTCTCGTTCTGATTTAATATACATTACGATTATTTAATTTTATTACTGTGAAAGAATTCTTGGTAGTCTTAAACATTTTGTTAATCTAAGAAAAAAAAATGAATTTTGATAAATTTGTATGAGTTTAAATATTTATAAATGTTAACACATTTTGATAAGGTATAATATTATTTTTGATGTATTTTAATAAAGTTATTTTTAAATACTCTGGGCAGAAATCACTCACATAGAAACCACTAAAATGGGGAATTTATTGAGTTAAACTGAGTTACCTCGTAAACGTTTTTTAGAAAGAAGCCTTGAAGAAGTAATCTAAAGATAAGTAATTAATTATATATGATTTGAATAAAGTATAATATAAAAATATTTCTGAAAACTAAGATACAATGAAGTAAGTAGATTCGCACCCATTTCAGACACTGGGCTTTCTTCTTTCTAATTGCTAGATAAATTATACGAAATGTATAATTCTTTTATCAATAAAACTACAAAAGTTGGTGCATACGTACAGAGCATAACGTAAAAATCATTTATTTTTACTAAAAGTTCTACAATGATTGATATCCTAATAAGGGAATATTTTTTTTTCAAAAAGCCCTTACGATATAGAACAATGCATATTTCCGCCCATTTGATGTTCCGAAATAACTAAAAAAGAAATTAAACTTTTGTGCATAATAATCTGTAACTGAAATGTCTGAAGAAATCATTCTTAAATGTTCATATTTGGGGTTGATGTCTCTTTGCGAGTGGAATGTTCTTTTTTTAATGTAAAAAACACAGTTTCATTTTTAATAACTTTTTTGTTTTATGACTTTCGTCAATTAAAAATGCAATCTGTTATTTTATTTTATTAATAATAAAGAATAAATGTACAACATATTTTATAGAAACTTTTCCACTCAATCTTTAACCCTCCACCCACGATTCGATTATGACACTTTCCATTTAAAAATGCGGGACTATTTTGTGTTTTCTTTATTTACGTATAATACTATTCATATTTTCATCATTAATTTAAATATAATACAAGAATTCTAATATTTTTTGCTTTTTCAAAATACAAACAATACGGCTGCTAAGTTTGTAAGGGACATGGTATACAGGAGTTGCTTATTTGACTGTGTTTTTTTTTTTTTTTTTTACCACTATTTCAAAAGAAGCATCTTCGCTGTAAGTGTTTAGTAGAAATCAATTACGAATACTACTTTTTGGAAAAATCAGTCGACAAAAGAATAAAATGTTAGTTTTCTGCGTTCACTTATCGCCAGAAATTTTCAAGTCTGCTCTGATAGCACATCAGCAAGAATTAACCCGGGAGAAGTCGCATGGGGTATGACATACCCCGAGTGCGTACAGATTTTACAATTATCACCACTACTTTTCGAAAAGTAATATTTAGCGTATTTTATCCTACAATTTGTAACAGTTGTCACTGACTAAATAAGTTGAGAATTATTGTTTGTATTTATTGGTGACAAAGTAAAAACTACTCATACCCTAGATATGCGCGATTTCTCCCGGGTTAATAATGAAAAAAAATCTTTCTAGCTACTAGCTACTCTCTTTTAAAGGGAATCTAGTTTTTGAAAGCAATGTTTCTCCGATATTAATCTGTGTGCATGAAAGAGAACTTTGTTCAAACTTTTTCTTTACTTTTCTCTATTGAGTTTATGGCTCTCATAATCTACAGCTCGCGATTTCCGCTGTGGTTTTATGTTAATTAAGGCAAGCTGAGCAGTCTGTGGAGTATGAAGGTGGAATTGAAATTAGGTATCAGTGGATTTTCTTTCGAGGCTGCCTCATCGAAGAATACAATTCTGGACTTCTCGCCTTTCGATATTTGAAGCTTACCACATGCTCTGGAAGATTTGAAGCATACAGTTAGCTGAAATAATGAGCCATTTTTGGTGAGAAAGTATTTGACCATAGTTTCATACAGTTTTGCGGCCGCCACTGGTTGGTAGTATCTTGTGACATTTTACGTAACTTTTGAATTTGTGAGCTAATAAATTCTTTTCAAAGGTAGCGCTTTCCCAACATCTAAATCTTTTTTGTTTATAGTTAGATCATGAAACCTTACGGCATATGTAAGTTAATTTTAGATCTAGTAATTTCGCATTTTTATTTTTTTAAAGCTGATATAAAGATTAAAGTGAATTTAGTTCGGAGTAGCATAGGCTAAGTTTAGAAGCTCCACTGAAATCCTTCCCTACTTTTGTTTCAATAAACATTGTTTTAAACTTTAAATCTGAGTATGTCTGAATTACTCCGAGGCGGCATTGATAGAGTTTTCACAACTTAACCCAAATGGTTGACATAAATGCAGCACGAATAATAAGTATTTATAATAAAACTTATCTATAATAGTTTCATATATTTGCATTGCATTTAAAGCACAATTTCAGATTTATATTTTTGTGGCTCATATTTTTTAGTTTTATTTTTTAGATATTTCATGTTAGTTTGTAAAATTTATTGCAAAGTAAGCATTGCAGAGTAACATATCGCAGAAAAAATACAGCAGAAATATTTTACTACAATATTATACTAGTTTTTGAAGAAGAATATAATTTGTCTTTCAATCTTGCAATCTAAATTCTTTCGAGAGGATTAGAAAACATGTTATTTTAAAAGAAACTTACCATTTATTATTACCATTTACATTATATACCCATTTACATTAGGTAGCAACCACGATTTAATCTATCACAAAGGCGCTGAAAGATTTCTCACTGTTATCAGTCTACAATAAGTATGAGTCTACAATAAGTCCTTATGAGTAATGGAAATTTAAAATCATATATTCGTTAATTACGGCGCTCATAACTAGCAACTAGCATTGTTTCAACAAATAATGCATTTTCCTCCCATTTAGCACATTTTCTTCCCCTGTAGCATCACGAGCTCTTTTCCAGCTATCCATAAAATGATTGTGGGAGGATTGTACTTATAAAGGGTTGTTTTCAGATAACAAATTTCTAATTTCTTTGACTAATGTTTTAAGCAAAATAAACTGAAAGTTTCATTTTACCATAAATGAAATAAATTATATCTAAGACATTTTGAGACAAGAGAATTTGTGAAATACGCCTTAGATTGCGTTGTATGTTAGCTCAAATTGTAGATAATATTATGGGACTATCGGAAGATGTTTTCATTTTAGCAATATTGAAACAGTTACACTTTGTCAATAAAAGGAAAAGAAAATGTGAAAAATTTTGCAAATGTATAATAATGATAGTTCAACACAAAGCTATAACGAATTATTATTTTGAAAAAGGAAAACACATTCGCAAACACGGAATGTTATATACAGATTCATGATTTTGATAAGGTTGGTCATGCATACGCTACATAGACACGAGTCCGAACAGATCGCCAATAAACAAACACCTAGAACAACTGGAAATCTCCATGCACTTAATTGAGGAATGAAAAGGCACATCACACCATAGGCAGTTGCTACTGCATATAAGAATAGTCGTGTAGAACATACCCTTTAAATTATAACAAAAAACATAATATATATTATTCTGACATTAGTAATAATATTATGTATTATTATTAATAATAGGTAATGTCCCAATGGACATATTAACTAACAGAAGCTAATTAAACGTTGACTATTGCACACAAATTTCCAAATGCTACAACAACAAAAACAAACGACATTGGCTAAATCCAAAAATGCACTAGAATGCGGCTAGGTGGCCCGCTCTACACTTAAGTGACCAGGTAAGCTATAACACAGTGCCTGCGTTACTTAAACATCTTAAATACATTATTTAATGCGTTAAAATCAATGTGTATCCAATCTATAGGGCATTATCTAGTGTAACTTTTAGGTGAAGTTAATAAGCACCATTGCGTTTAATGGAGAATCATATGAGATCAGCATCATTTATCGTTCATATTTTTCATATCACGCTTTGTTTGTTACACTATCGAATAAAATTATTGGCTATAGAGCGAGAATTTAACTCAAGTGCGGGTGAATGAAAAAACAGACTTGATCCCATTTAACACCTTCATCAACACAATATAAAAGTTCGTTCCCATCTGAAATATAACATCATTCTGAAGTACAAATTTCTATATTATTTTTCGGTCGACATATTAACTTTTAAATATATTAACATAAAAAATATACTTAAATATTAGTATATTAACTTTTAAATAACTTTTAATTTTTAGGTTTTTTTATTAACTAGCAATATAATTTTTTCTTACATAACAAAAGATAATTAAAAAATGATTGCGGTCTTTTTTAATTATTTAGCTTTGTTATATTAGAAGCTCATATCGTATTAGATTCAATGTATCTTTTAAAACGTTAACACGTTGACGGACACTTGCGGCTATAGCCGCCAAAGCGAAGTTCACAATGTGGCATGACGGCTGTAGCCGCCCAAAACGAAACGGTCGTTTTTAGACACTACGGCTATGGCAGCACAAATGTGCATTTTCCGCCGTACAAGTAGAAGCCCAGTGTCATGTTTTGGAAACAATATTTTAGGTTGAAGTTCGTGTCCCACCTGTTATACGAGTTGCAGCTTCAGTATGCACGTCATGGTTGTGAAGGGAGTAGTGCAAAATAATTAAAGGTGCTGAATTAATCAAAATTAAGTTTATTTAAGCAAAAAGAGTAAAACTATACTTCTAATAGTCTAAAAATTACAAAAACATGTAGTGTCAATTTTCGAACTTCACTTGTTCCTACTGTCCGTCAATGTGTTAAAAGACGCACGCCTTATAAATACTTATTCTTTTGTATCAACAATGACAAATAGTCATGTTTTGGACAGAAATCACGGATCTCATTAACATGCGGAGTTAATTAGGGCTGCGATCTGTCTTCGAATTGTGTCTTTTCGTTGGATGTTTAACATGTCAAAAGGCGAGTCAATATATTGCGGCATTTAGTTCCCGCATTTTAAAATAAATTCTTTAAAGCATTATAATAAAGTGCAGATGTCAAAGTACAAGAAGAGACATGTTAGATGCGAAGATTTAAGTCTAAAGAAAAATTTTGGAATGTAAGGAATTTTATAAAGTCAGAATTATTTTAAATGAATTTAGTTTCTTTCCGTCAGTTGAAATGTCAGAAATCTTAAATTTATTTTTATATTTTATAACTTTTAAATACAATTTTGCACTGATTAGATTTTACGTTATTCCATTAAGGGGTCAAGTAACCTTTAACGTGTCAGAAATTCGAAATTTTCTTTTAGCTTATAATTAAATATGATTCTTTAAGAACAATTTAAAATAAACCCCATGCAAAAATTCACTTTAGAAGTGGAGTTATGTCTAAAACAGTCTGAGCTTTTTTTATATGATCAAGGGACAGTTTGATCTTTGAAGTCAATTTTCTCAAAACTACGATTTTGGTCACTGCGCGCACGATTTAAAAAAATAGTTGGTTAGAATTTCGTGAAATTTTTACTGAATGTCTTAATCAGACAGATGCACAAAATGACCTACTATAGTCTGTCTCAAAAGTTTAAGCACTCTGCAAATCTGGTTTAAAATAATTGAAGAAGAAAAAATATTATGCTAATTTACAATAAATACTCGACATTTAATCAAAATAAAATAAAATAAGCCATTTTGGGTCGTTAAAATATAAAATATATTTATTTTTATTTAATTTTTCCTTTTTCTTGAAGAATAGCTGTCTCAAAAGTTTAAGCACTTTATGCATTTTTTTTAGAAACACGGGATTGGCCGTGTGTAATGACGTTGTATGACATCATATTGCACTTTTATAAAAGTATAAAAGGTGGAGAAATTATTTCCTCTCGTTTTAAAAATGCCAAAGGGTAAAGAATTCACACAATGTGAGATTTTGAAAGTTTTTAAATTGAAATCGCAAAATAAAACTGTTTCTGAAATTGCAAAAGTTTTAAATCGATCAAAGCGAGGTATATATCATGTACTCTCTAGAAATGATAAGTTTAAGCGGAAACCAAGATGTGGACGACCACGTATGACGACTGTTCAGACTAATCGGAGAATACGGAGATTGGTATCTATACAAAATATGTCCATACGGCAAATTAAAATTAATCTCAGTGTACAGTTGTCCAAAGACACTGTACATAGACGTATTAAAGAGTGTGATTACATCATAATAAAGAAAATGGCTCAAAAAGCGTCTCTCAAATTATATCACGAACAGGCAAGAATGAACTGGGCTAAAAAGCACATGTCCTACGGGGACAAATGGCTTACTGTTTTATTCAGCGATGAGAAAAAGTGGAACGTAAATGGCCTTGATGGTTGGAACGCGTATTGGCATGATTTACAAAAGGAACCAAGGGCATTTTTCAGCAGGCAGCAAGGCGGTAAATCTGCTATGGTTTGGGGGACATTTGGATTCAATGGCCAGACCTCTCTGGCTTTTCTAAAAGGAAGACAAGATTCAAAAATGTATCAAGAGACGCTAAACCAACATTTGCTTTCATTCGGTGAAATTTTGGGGGGTCCTGAATGGACATTACAACAAGACAATGCCTCAATCCACGCATCACATTCTACAAAACTTTGTCTTTCTCAGAAAAATGTTAATGTTCTTGACTGGCCAGCTTTAAGTCCAGACTTAATACCGATTGAGAATGTTTGGGGTATTTTAACCCCCCCAGGTTTACGGCAATGGAAAGCAGTGTGACTCCATTGAAGAACTCCAAAAGGCTATTGAAAAAGCATGGTATTCTTTGCCACCAGAAACCCTACAAAAACTAATAATTTCGATGGACGCACGTTTATTTGAACTAATCTGAAATCGCAGAAAAATAATTTGCAAGTAAAAGTTCTGTAAAAAATATAAATCTGGTTGTTTTTGACACTGTGCATAAACTTTTGAAACAGTTTTTTTAAACATTTTTTTTAATATATTTTTTACAATTATGTAATTTATTTTTTTCTACTTTTGATATCATTTATTTAAATAATGTTGCGGAATCTGCAAATAAAAAAATGTTATTCATTCTAACTTTTTATAATTCTTTGAAAATCGACATTTTATGCTTGAGCTTAAACTTTTGAGACAGACCTTATTATGATTCTCAAGTAACAAGTTTAGAATTTATGACTACTTTTGTAGTAAAAAAACTCAATATTTCGAATTTCTCTCTAAAAAACAAAAAAAAAAAAAATTCTCAAGATCAAATACATTTTATTTTTTTCATCGTAGGTCATTTTGAGAACACATTATATATGTACTCGTTAAAAAAAAATTGCCTTGTTTTAGCAATTAAAATGTGAAAAATCATGCGCGCAGTACATGCAAGAATAATTCTTTCGTAAAAAAATTTGTGAAGACTCTTCCGAATGTGGGAGTGTTCTAATTAAACAGGCCTTTCTAACGACGAACACAAGTTTAATAAAACTATGACGAAACGATGACAAATACAGATGACAAGGACAGGTACATTACACGACATGTAAAAAAAATAAAAGATTATTCATATTTTTCAAGATTCATGACCGGTCACATTTACGGCCATTTTCATAACAAATTCTGGTTTCTCATATCACAAATGACGTTCTACGCCGCTGACATTCCAAATTCTACTGCCGCGCTTTTTCCATTTCTCCAGAAGGGGGCGCTACTAGAGCAAGAAAAGGCATGCGCAGTCCTCACACCTCCCCCTTTCGAGAATTTGATTTAGTTTTTTGAGACAAATCAATGTCTGGTAAATATCTAAATATACAAGTAAAGCATATTAATACAAAAATTCAAACATTTAAAGAATTTCAAAGAAAATAAACAAATAGAATACACTATAACACTTTAATATACTAATGCTAATATTTTAAAGTTCTAGGATAAAGTTAAAGTTTTTAAGTTCAAACTTGTAACACAGAACAAAAAAATTTTCAAAGTTTTTATATCCAATGTGAGGCATGTAGCCTACTTAGAGAGTCAGCATTCGCGTGGAGTTTCCCACGTCGGTACGTTATTTGGGCTTGAAAGCGGTGAAGTGCAAGGGCCCATCTTTGAAGGCGGGCACTTTGAGGTGCACAGTCCGTGAGAAATTTCAAAGGATTATGGTCGCTCACCACAGTTACCTGCTAACCATAAATATAGTGTTCGAACTTTTTCAGGGCGAAGATAACAGCATAAGCTTTCTTTTCGATGGTAGCATAACCCTCTTGGCATTTGGAGAGCTTTTTACTTGTAAAAGCAATGGGGTGCTCTTGTTCATTTTCATCTTTTTGAGATAGACAAGCGCCTATCGCATACGAAGAAGCATCTGCGTGTATAATAAATGGTTTCTGAAAGTTCGGAGAATAACATATGGGTGATTTACTGATCGCCTGTGAACTCAAAAAAGGCTTTGTCACAATCCTCAGACCAGGTAACTTTATTAGGGACACGTTTCTAGGTAAGTTCAATCAATGGACGAGCTATGTCGGAGAATGAAGGAACATAGGATCGGTAGTAAGATAAAAGACCTAATATGCTTCTGACATCTTTCTTTGACTTCGGAACTTTTAAGTTTTGTATCGCTGATACTTTGTCGGGATCAGGTGCATGTATACCAGATCCTACCACATGACCTAGAAATTTTATTTTTTCTCGTTTCTGCCGTCTTCCTGTACTAAATGTATTGTTCATTCGGCGGAAGCCATCACGTGTATACTGTTTCTTCCTCACAGTTTCCTTTATTTTCACTTTAACATAATTTTTAGAAAGTTCAGTTTCATTTTTATGTTCGTTGATCGTCACTTCCTTAGTATCTGTAAACTCATCAATCTTCTCAGATTTCTTCTGGCATTTTTCTAACATCATGTTGTCAGGATGATTTAACTTAAGGAATACATCGGGTTCTTTGTTTGCTATTTCATGTGATTTCACACAACCATTGACTATAATGTAGTCAGAATTTTCATCGTAAACAAGAGGTTATTTCTCGCTGAACTCAATCGTGTTGGATTCGGAACTTCCATCAAGTGTTTTTGGCATTGTATTATTGAAAATAGAGTAAGATTCTTCTGTTGTCGTGACATCAACTTTTGAATCTTTATTTTCAGAAATTATGCTTCGTCTTATATTTTCTTCCTGCATGTCTTCTAATGCAATCAAATATTTATCCGAGGCACTTGCATTCTTTTTAGTATAATTTGCGGTTTCGTATTCGGTTTCTTCATCAGGTGTAACTGCATAGTTTGAGGGTTCGAAAATTGAAGTTACATTGTTAACTATGGGAGTATCAGTCATAATATTGTGTTCACTCTGTAAATAATTTTGGACTTTTAAATCTTTTGAATTATGTAAAAATTCTTCTGCTTGCCTAATTTGGGGATCTTCTTCCTTATAATAAATTTCCGTTTCGATTTGATCTCCACTCTCTATTACGATTAAATCGGCAACAGTACATATGTCATTTTCATTATTATTGGTTTCTTTCGTGATCGATTGTGTAATACTAGTGCGCGGGTGAGGGTTATTTTTCGTCTCATCGAATAATTTATCCAAGGAATATAAGAAATTCTCATGAACGAAAAAGCTATTAAATTCATTTTTGTTAGCTGTCGAACACTGATTTAACGAAGGGTCGTTTTTCTGTTGTCATTTAAATTTCTCTGAATCATTTATAAAAGTATCAGGGTCATCGCCAGGTGTATGATGAATGTTCTCGTTTGCATTCGCATTTTCAACTGACACATGGTCTAAAATTGAAGCAGACAGATCTACAGTGTTAGTTTCTTTCGTATTGTCACTTATCGCGTCAATATTACAATTTAATGCCTTTTCATTTTCATTATATTTATTCAAATTATTTAATTCCTTGTACGTATCCAAAGAGAGTAATAAATCATTAATTAAATTATCAACCACGGCACATGGTATCATAATATTAGGATATATCTTGGGGTTTAATTTATCAACTGCAATACTCAATGGAGTATTTCTTAAATGAGCTTTCAATTGGTGTTCGAATGCAGATTGCAATATTATAGTACCACAAGGATTTTTAAGTATTCGGGTACACAATCAGTCTTTGTTATAGAAATTTGGGTTCCACTATCTACTACGCCATGTCATATTTTATTACCACATTCGATATCTACTGTCGGTAATGTTTCAATTAATTTCGTTTCTTTTCGCAATGTTTTCAAATTTAAAATCTCATCCGATTTTACTCTAGCAGTGTGTGCTTTTTCATTTGCATTCGAATCATCTTCCCTATCAACTTTATTGGCATTGCCAAATAAATAACTACATATCGTAACATTATGGTATCTGCCGCAATTACTGCATTTTTTATTTTTTATGGTGCAAGCTGTAGCGACGTGTTTACCTCTTTTTAAGCATAAAAAACAGCGTCCCTGAGCTCTTAATTTAGCTATTTTCTGGTCAACGGGTAATTTATTGCACTCCTCAGTCGAATGACTATTACTCGCACAAAATATACAAAAGGTTTCAGAGGTGGCTAAAATATGAGATACTTCAGAATTAATTCTATCACTAGCGAACATTTGTCTACGAAATGCAGGCGAATCATTATTATACGACTGTTTTGACCTTGGGTTAACAAAATTACCAGTTAAATAATTTTGTTTTTCTCTCGACTCTATTTCTGTACGAATAAATAATAACAAATCATCAATACTTGATTGCGAGTCACTAGAATTTTTTATACAATGTTTATTATATTCTAACGAAAAATTATTTGGCAGGGATTTAAGAATTATCGGTGTCAACAGGTTATCAAATCCATTTGATTCAATGTCCAAAGACCTGAGACTTCTTATTTGGGATTGGATGGTGTCAAATAATTTTCGTAGAGCGGTTACGTTATTCGTTTTCAATACAGGTTTAAAAGATAATAAAGTACTTATGTGCGCCGTTACAATGAGGGCTTTTCGGCCAAATTGTTGTTTCAGAATTTGGATAGCTTCCAAATAATTTTTATTTGATAACGCAAACCCGGAGATGGAATTATACGCGCTACCGCCTAAATAACTTTGTAAATAGCTCATTTTTTCAATATTTGACAGCGAATCATTATCATGGACTGCTATTTTGAATGAGTTCCAAAAATTTTGAAATTTACTTATTTCGCCGTAAAATTTCTCAATCTTTAAGGTAGGGAGTTTAACAGATTGCGAAACTACTTCCGCATGCTTATTATCGATGTGAGTTACGGGGGAAACTTCGCTTTTGCTATTATTTTTCAATTTCGTATTAATTCTAAATTTCCATAAAGTTATTTTTTCATGATATTCGATGGTGTCCTTCGCGTCTTTTTCGATTTCATCTTCATCATTAATTAACGCTAAAATTTGGGCATCTTCTCGTTTAAGGTCAACACCTTTCTGTTCCAGCTGAGGTAAATTTTCTTCTATTTCCTCAAAATTCGGTGATTCTAAAACCCATGCTTCTTCGATCTTTTTAACGATAGAGGTAATAGATGCTTTTATTACGCCTCTAGTTTTTTTAAGCTTAGTCAGTTGATCAGCCATGCTTAAACAATAAAATTTACCTTACCTCTGTATAAGTTATCCAAAATTTTTCACTCAGTAATCAAAATTTACAGCCTGTTTTCATCCATTATTTCTGACACCAATGTCAAGACTCTTCCGAATGTGGGAGTGTTCTAACTAAACAGGCCTTTCTAACGACGAACACAAGTTTAATAAAACTATGACGTAACGATGACAAATACAGATGACAAGGACATGTACATTACACGACATGTAATAAACATAAAAGATTATTCATATTTTTCAAGATTCATGACCGGTAACATTTACGGCCATTTTCATAACAAATTCTGGTTTCTCATATCACAATCGACGTTCTTCGCCGCTGACATTCCATATTCTACTGCCACGCTTTTTCCATTTCTCCAGAAGGGGGCGCTACTAGAGCAAGAAAAGGCATGCGCAGTCCTCACAAAATTTATTATATTTTTAAATAAATGTAAAAGCTTTATATGAGTGTATACATTTTTGGAGCATATTAATTTATAAAATATTCCTTTATTAATACACATTTGAAATTTTATAATTCAAAGTCAAATATTTGTCAAATAGTTACAGATTTATGGTAATTCTTATAGAGGTCCCTTTTTCATGTATTTTGTGAGTTGAAAGGTTACCTGATCCTTTAATAGATTTATGTGGAAAAATGACAGATGAGTCTATCAGAATACGTTTCCACTGATTAAACTGAAAAAAAAAAATCAATTAGAAAATAGTTTTTTCACTCATTTATTTCATTCAATATTTTCAAATATTTATTTTTGAAGCGATTAGTTGCAGAGATTAGCTACTCTTAACAAGGAGTGAAACAATTTCTGCAGACGTTCCTGTTATTCGGCTAAAAATTGGCAGGAACGAAAACTAGATTTTATGGAAAATATTGTCAGAATATGTTTTAACATTCTACTAATTACTTGATGAAAAGTGTAGCTAATTAATTACCCTCGAAACTATTGTACTGTTCTTACTCACATTCTAGAGTGAAAAAATTTCTCCAGTTACTATAGTATCACTGATGTGAAATATAAGAATGTATGTGAATGAAAAATAGGAAAATGGGATAAATCTATAATAATAAAAAATAAAATAATAATAATATAATAATATATAATAATATATAATAATATAATAATATAATAATATAATAATATAATAATATAATAATATATAATAATATATAATAATAAAATAATATAATAATATAATAATATATAATAATATATAATAATATAATAATATAATAATATAATAATATAATATTAATAAATCTATATAATAAAATCTATCAGAATAAATTTTCACTAATTAAACTGAAAAGAAAATAAAACCTTTCCATTAGAAAATATATTTCTTTCATTTATTTCATTTAAATATTTTTAGATATTTATTTTTGAGGTGATTAGTTGCAGAGATTAGTAACCCCCGACAAGAATGAAACATTTTCTGTAGACATTTCTGCAATTTTGCTAAATAATTGGCATATAAGAAAACTAGATTTAATGGAATATATTGTCAGAATAGGTTTTACCCTCCTACTAATAATTTGATGAATAGTATTCCTAATTAATTTCTGTAGAAACTGTCGTAGCGTTCTTACTAACATTCTGAAGAAATTAACTTTTTTTTTTTAATATCAAGCTATTTTATTATCACTGATACTTCAAATAATCGTTATGATACTTAGTATGTTTAATTTATTAATTTCTTCTTGAATATGTATAAATATAAAAATTAGTTCATTCAACATTGATTAAGCTAAAAAATAAGTCTTGCTATATTTTATAGAAACGTAAGGAATTTCCCGTCAACATCTTTCCAAAAAATTCATAACAATGCTGTATTTATTGTAATTCTTTTGAAATGCGTATCGTAATAAAATGAGATAATATTATTGTTCAGATAAAGTATTTTCTCTTAGATTACATCTACTTTATCTTTTGTGGGAATGAAATTTAACTGCAAATGTCAGCAAGGCGTATAAATTAACAGCACGATAAGTCAGGAGTATTTGAAGATGGGAGATAGAATTTAAGCATGCAGATTCTGAGTGGACCAAACGAGGTGGAAAATACGTAGCATGAGATGAAAGTGACTGAACTGTATTTTGTAATGTGGCAAATTGATAAATTAACAAGATTACGTAAAGGACTTAATATGAATGTGTCCCCTAGCTCAGAAACGCACACAATGATTAGAAATTGTAGAAAATAAATATAAATAATGTTAAATATTTTGGTATAATGTAACAAACGTCATATGCCGTATTCACTCGTGTATATTACTTATTTTATATCCAGAATTACAGGTCACCACATAAGGGTGTTCATTATGCATGACATCTATGTGAAACCCCATCTGATTTCACTATGTCTCTGAATATAACAGGTATATATCGCCATAAAGCTGTACGTATATAGAAGTAATAAGTAAAATGAGAAAAATGACAGCATTTATATGTGCCGTAGCATGTGTTATTATAATGAAATACGAAAGTGTAATTAGTAATTTTTATAATTACTAAATTTTATTATTACTGCCAAATTGATTAGAAAAATCAATCTTTGGAGTATCATAGTTGACATTTATTTCAACAAGTCCTGGTTCGGGCATTTTTCGCTCTGTTGGAATAAATGTCAACTATGATACTCCACCCATTGAATATGATGTAACTTATTTTTAAAATATCATATTTTCAAATGTAAATATTTTGTTCAAATTTGTCGAATGAAAAATAAAGTAAAATAGTTGAAAAAGAGGTATTCCAAGTTTGAACTATTTATCTTTAACGGTTCTTGGCTTAGAACAATTTAAAGACGAGAATTGTAGAAAAAAACTTTATGCAGAAAAACGCAAAAACGTTTCCATGACAAACACTACTTGAAAACTAGATTTTGAAAACAAAAAACAATAATATATCCTGTTATAATTAGAAATATGGTTTAAACGCCATTTTATGCGAAAAAAACAGCACATTTTGTAATGTAATAAAACGTTTTTCAAAAATTTTAAGATTTTTACCCCCCTTAATTCAATGCGTTGAAAGAGGTCAAGTTTCTTTGGGAAAAACCGACTAGCGTAGCAAGATGAGGTATGTATAAATTATTTTCAATAATTTGTTAAGTTATATTAGAGACTGTACCCGGGGGGCATTCAACATTGGCGCAACGAAATGTCCTCTCTCGGAATATTTGGGATTTTATGCTTATTAATTGTCCTGAAGTGCAGTCCCACCTCCTCCATACCTGCAAGTGTCTCCCACGGAGCTTAAGAAATACTTTCCGGAGAAAAATGTCTGAATTCAACACTGATTTTAGATATATTTAAGGTTATTAACCAGGGTCGGACAACTTTTAAATGGTGAGCTAGTTACAAATAAATTATTTATTTTTATTTATTTAGCTTATTTTAAAACGTTAAACCGCTATTCTTTACGCACTATTAATTCTTTCTTTTGCATTGAGATTCTTCTTATTGACATTGATCATATCTATAATGAAAACTTGTTATAATATAGAGATTCGCTTTTAAAATATCGGTTTAACTACATCTTTAATTGAAAATTCTCGAGTTTTACATTCAATTTAACTCGAATGTGCAGGTACTTTTTATCGTGAAATTAAATACAAACCATATGTATTGACAAAATTTACAAAACCAAGCTCTTCAAATACACATTCTAAACCATTTAAATAAAACATATCTCACTTAGAAACTGCATGTTTCAGAATAAAATTTTATTCTATTGAATTTAAAGCCAGCAGAAGCTATTCAACGAATAATGCTGATGAATGACTAGTTTTTATCTAAGTAAATATAATTCCTGCTCACATAGTTTTATTTTATATACTATTTTTGCTTAGTGAAAGTCTTTTATAAATTAATAAATTACTGAGTTTATGGAAATTTAAATAAAGAATTCCAGATACTAAACAACAGAAGGAAGAAATGATTTGAGAGTACGGCTTTAGAAATCTTAAACAAATCTGGCAATAAATAATTAATGAAAAGTTAATGCTGTTGAAGGTAACTAAATATTTCATCTAATATTCTATCATAAACCAAGATTAAAAATATCAGTATTTGTGTTTGAAATAAATTATGCAGTAAAGGAATTAAAAGTTACACAGTCAAAATATCAAATTGTGGATAAAATGCATACTTTTATTATTTAAATTTTAAATATATACATATTTAATTTCGAAAATTTCAAAAATGAGAATTTTGGTAAACACAGAACTAGAATGCATGCATTTTTTAAATTAAATATTCATGACTCATAACGTTAGAAACTGAAAGTTGTTTATTTTTTAAATATTTATTTGATCATTTATTATTTCAATATGCGTTTTTCATTCTAAAACATATGTTATTGTGCGTATCTTTAATAAAAATAAAAGTATTGTAATGCTTTGTGTGAAAACTGACAACATGGAAATTAATGGAAGTGTATAGTAATTCCTCAAGTAAAACCATATGTCCTGTCAATTACAATTCAGATGTATGGAGCGCTATTCCAGGGCTCCGAAATTGTCAACTTTTTGAATATCAGTCTTTTCTAATAAACATTTCAGTGTTACATTTACACAATTTGTACAATAGAAATAACCTTCAACGATGGCTTCTGCAAGATTTGAAAGAAAAATGTAAAAGACTTTTTTTCTTAGAAAATACTGGTAATCAAGAAGCGGATCATTTGGTAGACCTGCTATTCAGATGTCGATGGTGTCCATTTTTATTGCTTCTCGTGACATCATCACATCTTGCAAAAAGAATACCGTAGTTTCCGGTGTATAAGCCGCGGCTCAAATAAATCTGTTTCCGATCAGAAAATTTATTTAATAATATATGACATATTTGGTCATGGAATTTATTTTACCTTTTTTAATATATAAAATTTCTGGTTCGAAACTGAATTTTTTTAGCCGTGGCTTATATACCGGAAATTATGGTACTGAATATTTTGCAAATTCTGTTACAATATCTTCATTCTTGTTAAAGATTAAAACAAAAGCTAGGATTCAGATTGGAATAAGAAATCGTATTTTGAATTGAATAAATGGATTGCAACTCTAGTTCTCACCTCTTAAGTTTTGTATGTTTGGGATTTGCCTTATCATGTTTATGTGCAAGTCTAAATTATATTTGTAGCTCTTTCAGGTGTGTTAATATCTGTCATTTTAAATAATCATACAATATGAGTCACCGCTTTACAAGCTTTATATAATTTCGCAAGGGCATATTTATAAAAAATAATAATAAAAATAATAATTGTTTAAGTATTTGGCTACATTCCTGGTACATTTTGACTACACAATTGAATGTTCGCCATAGGTTGCGAAATTGTGGACTAAATACTATGTTATAAAAGTTATACGGGACCAAATTGCATGCTACAATGCTTATATAGCATCCGAAATTCTTCCGTCAAATGTTGGTTAATTTGACTCAGGTTAAACACGTTTCGAACATGAAATTATTTTGAAAAATAAAATGCAATAAGTCCAATATAAAATTATCAGATTTAAAAAATATTAATTTTCTCGTTCGAAACGAGTTTACCCAGAGCCAAATTAAACTGCAGTTTACGGACGAATAGTTGGAGATTAGTAATTATACTTTTGTAGCAGAAATATTTTCTCTTTTTTTCTGTGTAACAGCCATTCAGAACTTTCTTTTTGTTGAACTTTTAATCCTCCTTTACTTATAAAATAATATTATAGGTCATTATGTATACATATATACTAAAACCACGTAGAAAAGATACATATATGTGTGTGAGGGAGAAAGTTTTACAGTTTAGCCTTCTTTTTTATCCAGACCATTACAGAAGTTTCCGAATTTGTAATTTTTGCTTTATTTGACGACAGACATTTCGTGATTAAATAAAGTAAAAATCCTTCTTTCGGAATTTCTAGTATGAATTCAGAATTTCTGAATAAATAAAGAGGCTTAACTAGCAACATTAGTGTAAAAGAGACGTTATGCGTGCAGTGATTGTTTGTATGGTAGCATTAAGGTCATATTTTGCACAAGCTGATTACTCGGACTGCGGTATCTCATTAACTTGAATCCTTACATTACCTGAACCGGGATTCGAACTAGGAAACTCTTGACGGGTACTTAATGTATTATCCAACAAAATTAAAATTTAACTATTCGTATAATAGAACAATAACAAACTGATAAAATTAAAATGGAAATTACAACATTTTTAAAACGAAAGAAATATTGTTATTTAGAAAACGCATACTTTAAGTAAGTTATATGACCAATATATTTAACTTCATTTATTTTGATTGCATTTCGTGATTTAAAAGTTTTAAAATACCTATTGCATACCGTTTTTCACAAAGATTCATTGCAATATTAAAATCTTTTTGAAACATGTAAATATGTACAATTGACATCAGTTTGCTTAAAAATAATAGCTTATCTCCAAAGGATTGACAAGATTCAAATTTTATTCAGCACTATGTTTCTGTTATTAATCTATATAAATGTTAAATATATTTTTTCTGTTTCTTAAAAACAGTTATTTTAAATAAATCCAATAAAAAATATTTTATTACTGCTTTCTTAATATATATTTTATTCAACTGAACTCTAAATGAGTTGAAGCTGGTCAATAAAGTAGATCTATACTGGCCGTGTCTGAAATAAATATATTCATACCCCAATCTTTTGCCGTTTCAGATTATGTAGCAGATTTTAAATTTCAATAAAAATATGCGTTTTTGAAATTTACATAAATTGTTCAGAAAGTAAAAATTTTAAAATCAGTACTTCGGAAATAAAAGATTTTGAATTTTCATCAGGAAATTTAAAATATATGTACCGAAAATAATAAATGAAAAGTTACAGTTTTTTAATCTATATGTTTTTTATTTACTTAAGTTTGCAATTCGTGTTTTCTAATTATTATTATTGCTAAAATATGCTACAAAATTATTTCTTAATTTTCTTAATCTGTCGGCACAGATTGTACTAAATGCTAACAACAGCAGATTTTTCCATATTTAGATATTCGAGCTTCCTTTAATGCAGAGAACTCCATTTAATCCATTTAATTCTGCAAAAAAGGGGACAGTTCCTAAAGTACGCATACAGAAACGAATCCTGGGATTGATTTAATGGAAAAATTACCATATTAGTCCAATTTAAATGCTGGAGAATTAAAGAACATTTTCACTTGAATGAAGATATGGATATTTTTATTCCCAAACTAATAAATCCTTAGTTTATTTTTGGAATATTCGTTTCACAGAAGAAACATTTTTAATAATACAGGGCACATATTTTTTGAAAAAGGGCTATATAACATGTCTATAAAGTAGTCAAATATATGAAAAAATATTTATTTATCCAATTAACTATTTTTTTTTTTGTAAAATGCAAACATACATCAGTGATGATGAACCTTTTTGCCCAACACATTAAGAGTATTTATCGGCATTTCAACATGTCATCAGCTTCTAACATTAAAAGCATCTTAGTTAGGGATAATTTTTTAAAGAATTTTTGCCAAAACAATTTTCACTTTTCTTAATTTTCATTTTTAGATTATTTCTGAATATACTCAATTGTATAGCCATGTCCGCTTGAAATATGTATTGATACTTAAAATGTTCAGTGGGAGAAAATACTTAGTGTCTATGGAAATTAATTCAGAGAAAAACGTAAATTTTTCGATTGGCATGGTACTTGAACAGAAACGATGTACTTCCAGCTAATTTTGTAAGAAATGCACAGATGCCAAGTATACTTTGTTTCGCAACCATTATGGTTATCTATTAATAATTCTTTTAACAAAATGTTTCATTTATTACTTCATAAAAAAACATCTATGATTTGAATTGTAATTAAATCGTGGATACAATCATGACCAACATGTTCAAATATAACACCATTACATTGCAAATAAATAAATAAAGGAAATAGAATAAAACTAAATAAATAATAATAAATAAACAAATAATGCAAAGACGAACACTATGGAAAACAAAGTAATATTGCGTCTAATTAAATTAGTATATTTATTATTATAAGATGAGAAACATTTCTGTTCTATATTTAAATATAGAATCTCATATATATATGTAATCATGGGGATAATTAAAATGTCAAGAGATGGAAAATCTCTGTAGTGCGTAAAAAGTAAAAAAAAAAATAAAAAATAAATGTGAGGAGTAATGATTATCAATTTTGATCGAGAAAAAAAAAACATACTGTTTCGATATTCGAAATGTTATTTCGATGTTATGGTCTTCCATATGCCGTCTTTCTAGGATCCAGCCTCAAATTTCTAGTTTCCAATATCTAGTTCACAAAAATTTTTAGCATCCTGGATTGAAATGCATAAAGAATATGTACATAATATTACGTTTAGTTCTTACCATAGTAATAAAACGAATGATGTGCAGAATTGTATTATTGTCCATAATTTTCAAAGAAAATGTAAAAAAGAACGAAAAATCATGCGTCAAGCATAGATTATGTAACACTTCCCAACGCTTCCAAAATAATTTTACAAATCATTACCATTTAATAAACTGAAAGGTAACATCTAAGTAAACAATTTGGAAAACGCATAAGATAATTAAAAACGTAATTTCAGGAATTTCCAACATATATTTCCAACATATACAATATTCGGAAAAATATCAGAGTACTTTTATTCAGCCTTGTATAGGACCTACTGATTTGTATATATACTACATAGGATGCTAAATTTTAGTTTAGTTAGAAAACGCGTAGCACAGTTTAAAATTCTCCTTCTGGAGTTTCTGTCAATAAACGGAAATGTGTTCTCGAACTTTTGTGCTGCCGTGTATATGATCTAAAGAATTTATACACACCAAGTAATAGACAAAAAGTGAGTTAAATTTAAAATCGCGTTCAGCAACTTAAAACGCACTTCCAGAAATTATTGTCAACAGACAGTAGAGAATTATTTTGTGTGTCCCTGTAAATAAACGATGACTGCTATACACACAATATTCAATATTCTGTAGTAAGCCTCTTGTAATGCACCTTAGTGATATATATAAAATTCACTGCGTTTGAAATAGTGAAACATTTTTTAATTAAACCGCAAACGATTTTTCTCCATAGACGTAATGTAACGGAATTCTTTTGACTGTTCCTGTAAAGTAACTATAAGTGCTATGACACCCTATTCCATATTTAGCTTCTTGTAATGCACTTTAGTGACATATATCAATTACAATGTGTTTGAAATTGTGGAACATCATTAAAATAAACCGCAAATGATTTTTCCCCATAGACCGTAATGTAACGGAATTTTTTTGAGTGTCCCTGTAAAAAAACTATAAATACTACACACTTCATTTGAAATAGGGAACATTCTATAGATAACGACATTAACATATAAACATTGCAGGGCAATCTGAGCATATTTACGGGAGTTAGAGCACGGACAGACGGCCATACGTACAGACAAACCGAAGTCATAAACACTTTTCAACTAGGTTGGAAAGTGTTAAAAAGGAAATTGACGTCCTATCCTTATCAGATAATTAGACGATTAAACGAGAAGTTAAACATTTTATGACAGAGAAACAAAAAGGTAAATTTTTATATGTTTTGGGCGCTAAAAATTATTTAGGAATATAATACCTGAAAAATAGTAATGTGAAATATTTAATTTATATAAAATGTAAACTTTCATAATTTTGTGAATATTAGTAAAGTTTAAAATGTAATGAAATGTGGCTCCAACTGCGTTGGCGTGCCATGTTTGATACTTTTGTTTTATTTTGCAGGTTTTGACATGTAAATTCCAAATATCATAGGTGCCATTTTTTTCTTATACATTTTTGAGGTGATTTTTAACATGGCGTCCAAGATGGCTGCCATTTACTGATTCATTTAATATTTGTGGCATATTATTGACCAATATGTCAAATTATATGTTTTTGGGGTCATTAAATACAAATCGACAATCAAAATAGGAGTAAATTGAGTTTTTCAAGTGTTTTAAGTGATAAGATGGAAATAAAGCAAAATAAATGTGAAAGACATTATATATATATATTAGTGTTTTATTAACCAGTTATAAACAAACAAAATATATAAATGAAATAACATAAACAATTGAAGATATTGAACAGAATTATTAGCATTTATATGTTTATACGGTAATGGGATATTACATATCCTCTTCTGAAGTACATATCCTCTTTCATCTTTCCCCAAGTTCTTGAAAAACTTTTATAATATCATCATCACACTGAAGATTGAGATACACTTTTATCCACTTCTCTTTTGAAATGCCTACAATTTTTTTCCCCAGTCTCCACCAGTATATGTATGTAAAACTAGTAGACCTTTGCTTTTATGAACACCTATTGCTCGGCATCTTTAAATAATATTAATTTTTCTGTGTTTGTTGTCTCGACCAGTAACGAAATTAATTTTATTATTTACTAGCTCACTTGAACCCAAGTCGATCAGGAATATGAAAATTTCAGTATCTTGCGAAAACACATCAATATCATAATTATCATGATGTTTCACTATATCAAGTACATGAAGGTGTATAATGATGTCTGCTTCTTCATGTGTATGGTCGCATAAATCTGAATAAAAAATATTCATGTGTATGCCTTACTGCCAAAAACAACAACAATTGTCTTCTCACTCTCAGCAAAAACCTGTAGTAATTTATTTCCGATATATTCGGTCAATTGTGAGTTTTTTCATTGTGTGAAAGAAACGTCTTGAATGACACCAGTGTTATATTGGCACTATTTGTAATAGCACATCTAATAGGTTTTGTCTCCTCCAATCGTTTCTTGCGAGTTTGCTCTTTCAATGAATGCTCAAGGTAATGGTCAAATATTATACTCCCCTCAGTGTATCCATTTGTCATTTTCATAATGATATCGGTGAAAGCATTTGCGAAGTGTTCACAAGTTTTCATAGCAGGTGTTTTGTTTTTGTTTTTACTGATTGTACGATTACCATTCCATCTGTAATGCACACTTTTTCTATCAAATAAATCATCGAGGATTCTAATGATTCAAGTACGGGAGAACAATTATATTGTTCTATTTCTGCAGTAAATGAACTTTTGTTAGTTTGAATATGAAGATATCAATCAGAAGAAAATAATCATCTTGGTATTACAGAAAACTCGTAGTTTTCCAATTGCATCTTTTAGGTTTGTAGACATTTGAGGTCTGGACTCCATGCCTATAAGAAAACGATCAAGAAGTTGCCTATCTTCTTGAATTTTAACCAATTTATTACCAATCTTAAATAGAGTCTTCTTGTTACAGGTACTAAATGTTTTTCATTTCATTTTTTTTCAGTGAATGCCAAACTGACAGTGTAGCGGGTTCACTCAGTAGTTTATCTCTTACGAATTCTTTGAATTCCAATTGGTGACGATTCAGAATATCATTCTTCCCAGATTCTGGAACCTTCATAGATGATGCAATATTAATTAGTGTGGTATTATCTTGGAAAGGGCGTCTTCACAATGATCACGAGTACTCCCCTTGACGATGGTTGCATTGTAAAAATGCTTAGCGACTTGGAGGTCTGAAGTTGATAGTGTTTCCTCGGCTGCTTAGAGACTTTATTTGGGTAGTACCATTGAATCAAACCTGAAACAATGTGCAATATTTCTGGTGCACACAAGAAGTATCTTTTGAAAGCGCTTTCATTCTGAGTTAAACCAATAACTCCACCAGTGTTCTTCAGGTCTTTGTTTTTCTGTTCCAAGTTCTGGTCTACAAATAGTTTCCTAAACGGCACATTGGATTTAGATACTGCAAAACTACCAGATTCAAGCGCATTCCATACTTCTGGATATATTGATTTAAGGTTCTTCATCTGTGCTATGTATATTGGAATGTGTCTTGCATAATTATATTAGTCATAATCAAAATAATAGTTGTTTGTTTCTCTAATGATGCGAGATGCCCAATCTCCCAGGCGAGTAGCACATATAAAACGCAACAAAGATCCAAATTAGTTCATATACTGTAACGATAATTTCTAATTCACAAAATTCGGATTCTAAATTTTTCAAGTATATACAAATTTTTACAAAAACAGGATCGCATGCAAAAAATGTAAGTAGACCCGTGGTAAGATATTTAAATGTTCTTGTTAAAAATGAAAATTCATGTGCGAAATCATTTAAATAATTACAAATAAGTTGAAATTTTAATATAAAATGTGAAGCATACATTTATTTTTAATGGCATAACTTCACTTCTTCATGCAATCCGATGATAATCGCCAGAAATATTTAAATACTAATAGAAACACATGACATGCAATTTTACCCTTTTCAAGCTTTTTTACTCTTTTGTTTCTGTTCCTTAAATATAGATTTTTAAACTTGTCTAAATATATCTTTTTAAAATATAAATCCATACAAATAAGTTTTGCAAAGAAAGTCTAAACAATTTTCTGAGAAACATTTTGTTGAAAACAATTTTTATAAATATTCAAAAATCCGCCTGTATTATAACTTTCATTATATATATATATAAAGATTTTGAAATATTACTTTAAAATAAAGAACTTAAAACATTACTTTAAAATAAAGAATTTAAAACTTAAACTAAAACCAAAACATAACATAGTTGTAGTTTGGGTTTAGGCTGGAAAGTTGTACCAAAACAAAATATACAGGAAATGAAATTTCTAAGTGTAAGAAAAAAAAATCAATGTAATATTGTAAATTGTTACCTATTGTTAAATAATGGGAGATTTTAAAATGATAATATTTATAATGTAACAGCTACAATAATTTGTTTTTTTTTTAAATTAAATGACTTATTTTGTATATTAAAAAATAGTATGTAGAAGTAATGTTTCAAGTTGCTTTCAAACTGCAGTAATATTACTAAAACTAATAGGATTATTCTTCACTGTTATTTTTTAAATTAGTTCTCGTGGCAATTGAACAAAGGCAACTGCAAAATCATTTCAACAGAGACATGATATTACAGACAATTGTGTTAAATTAAACAAGAAAAGCTAACCTCAATTATTTGAGACTGAAAAACTAAAATTTAAAGCCGTCTTTTTTTTTTTTTTTTTTTTTTTTGTAATATATTTATGTAGAGTGAAAATAAATTTTTAGTATGCAGAAAATTTTAAAATGTTTATTATTGTTTATATTTTTTAGGAAAACATACCTTATTTTTGAGAAACGTATTAGATTTATTTATATATTTATTGTCTTGACAAAATATTCCAATTTTGCACCGGAAAAATTTAGGAAATATTACTAAACTAAAATTAAAAAATACGATTAGCGTTTACAAAAAGTAAATTGGACAAAATTTAGTCATCAACCATGCTCTTCAGCGGTTTAGAAATGAAAGAATCGTGAAACAGCTTACGAATATTGTGACTTTATATAGCTTTCGTTGTTAACACTGTCATGCCTGAACTACATTTCAGTGGAGAAAAAACATATTTTGAATTTAAAGTCTATATTTAGTTAAAAGCAAAAAATTGTCCATGAGTAACACTTACATCATATTAACAGTAGCAACAATCTGAGCAATACAGGGTTCGTACGCTTTTAACACAATTTTTTAATATAATTTTTCGATTTAATATTTAAATAGCAGAAATTGTAGACGCCTCGTTTAATTGTAGGATTTGTGAGACTTTTCTCCATTTATATAGGGCGAAAAAATCTACTAAAAAATTGTGGTAAAAATGTACGAATTATCAAAAATCAGATTTTGATTTTATCGGAAATGTTTCTACTTCTAAACATCGCACAATTTCAATTTTTCCACCGTCCAATTGAGAAAGAAGTACTTTAAACTGCAAAATGTAAGACACAAATACGAAGTCTTCAGTTGCTATCTGACTTCATATTGATTTGAATTATTAAATTGGCATAATAGACTGTTCTGAATGTATCGGAAAAACTAATTTCAAATTAATAAAGGTTTTATTTATATATATACATATATATTATTGTTTTTATGTACCAGTAATTTCAGTTTTTATTTAAAAACAAGTAAATAGCATCTGTATATTAAATAAATTGTATAAATGTACACTAAGTGGCCAAAAACTTAAAGACACCATCTAATAACGAGTTTGTCCACCGTTAGCTCTGTTCCCAGCCGATATTCATCTTCGCATGTACCCAACGCGTTGCTGATACCGTTACTGAGGAATGTTGGCCCATGCTGACACAATGCCAGCTGTAAGTTGGACCAGACTGGATGGCGGTGTTTCCAAGCTTTGAAGTGCTCTTTCATCTTCTTCCCATAAATGCTCAATATGATTGAGTTCAGGGGACTGAGCCGGCCGTGTAAGCAGGTTAAGCTCTGATTGATGTTCGTCAAACCAATTTAAGACCGAACAAGTGCCGTGGCAAGGTTCATTGTCCTGCTGAAAGTGACCATCTCCATAAGGGAACAATATAGCCATAAACGAGTGCAGTGATTGGCAACTATGTGGAAGTAAGCTGTGCTGTTCAGAGGTGTGTTCACAAATATCAAGAGACGCAGTGAACTCCAGGAAAACACTCACCACACCATACTTCCACCGCCACCAGTTTGACAAGTTGTCATTTGGCAGGAGGGGTTCATAAATCCGTGCTGTTTGCGCCGTATTTTGAGCCCGCCATCTGTATGATGGAGGAGGAAACGATATTCATCGGACCAGGGTACTTTTTTCCAGTCCTCTAGTGACCGATTTCGTCTTTCCATAGCCCACAACAGGCGGCATTTCCTAGTTTTCTGTAATACCAAAAACATTCTTGAAGGTCTCCTGCTTCTAAATCCCATCCTTTTCAAAGTCCTTCTTGTTGTGCGTTGTGATATATTTAGTGCTGCTCCTGCATTCGTTTCAGCTGTAATTTGTCGTGTTGTTGCCCTTCTGTGGATGTGGACTATGCGTGGTACTTGCCTTTTACCTTTCACGTTCACCAGCCTTTTTCGACCAGAATGTCCTTATCGCTTGAAGTTTTTTCTCAGCTGCCACTGTCTAATCATCCGATATGCTACTGTGAGAGAAAATCCTAATAGAGTCGTCGTTTTAGGTATGCTGTCACCAGCTCTTCTTGCACCGATAATCCCCGCCCCCATCTCTCGCTCAGACTCACTTAAATATTTCGTCTTACCCATTTTTCAGTAACTTCCATGCGTACGTCGTACGAAGCTGAGAGTTCCTTATATAAGCAACACTGAGTTGTTACGTCATTCTACGTCACTGTCGGACTGGTTTACTTTCAAATTAGGGGTGTCTCTAATTGTTTGGGTACTCAGTGTATAAAAAATTGCTATTGGCAGAGGAACGAGTGAAAACAGAGACAAAACAGTGAATACATTTCCAGAAAATATGCATGAAAAATTCCCGTTTTTTGCCATGGTCATTTTATCGATCTCGCCAAAGTGCCTATATTGAAAAAATACCAAATATTCTATTTACTGAAAATTTGATTTGAAAATGATTTCAATTATAACATTACTCTTTTTATTAAAGTCTACTAAATTTCTATTAAATTTCTAATTTGTAAAGCAAAATAAAAACCTTAGGTACTGTTTAAAAAATACTCAAAAAGAAAAACATGAATTTTATTATTTTGAAAATACAATTAATTATACGTTTAAGTCAGAACAGATTTATTTCTATTAAGCTTTATGTTAAAGGCGTCTTTAAAAAAAGAAATCAATTCGTACATAGAATCCAAGATGCTATATAGAATATTGGACTCTGCAAACCAAGTAATTCAAAAATATCATAAAGTAGAAAAAAAAACAAGCTTAAATTTTTAGGTTATTTAAAAAGTGTTTTAATTTCTAGACAAAATTTTAAAAAATGCAGCAGTTTTCTTTATAAAAACAATTTTGCAATTTCTAGAAATTTAAAACATTTGTATGATAGTTTTTTATTTAAAAAAATAAATTATTGAATTATATTTCGAATTCTTGATGAAAATTGTACTTGAAATTTACATTTACAACTTATTCTACCGTTACAATAGTAAATCCTTAGAAACTATGCATGAGATAGTATCACTTTGTGAATCAGAATGAGGTAAGACTCAACTACTAAATCTAGCAATTGAGATTGAGATTGTAATCTGAAACAAATCATAGGGATAAATTTGAGAGAGTATTTACTATAAATTACTACGGGCTTAGAAACACTTTCGATTACGAGAAAGCTTTCAAGAAATCGGATGTAATACAAAATTCATAAAGATGCTCTTTTTACGATGTTTCTTTACTTTTTTTTGTATCTTAATAAAAATGAGATGCTCCTTAAGTGTAAATAAAATACTATTTTACAAATAATGCAGAATAGAAACTAGACTATTTTAAATAACAAAGGATTTTTAAAAGGCATTTCAAATATACGTAAGAAAATGCATGTCATTACGAATTTATTTTAGAACAGCCACATGGACTAGAGAGAATTGGAAGAAAAATAGTATAATTTTTTTTTATTTCCTACGGAAATGAAAGTTTTTGAAATTGAAAAATTCGTAATGAGGTATATTATTCGTTGAGTAAAGGTATTTATTTTATTAATGTTTTAAAGTTTCCTCTATAGCGTTTCAAATCATGGAAATAGATGAAAATGTAAACAGCGTATGTGAGTAAAATTTTTAGTCCAGCGTCGTCGAGAATAACACAGTCAGCAAGAAATTACATGTTAAGTCAAAGATCGCCTGGCTAGGGTTACTAGTACGACCTCCTTTTTTATTCAGAATTTACGAACTCACACCGGAAATTCCGACAGAAGAATTGTTACTTGATGTAATCACGAAATATATTTTATTAACACATATTAGCTTACCATTAGATTAGTTCAACAGTGATGTTTTATACGGCAAAATTGTATCATGTTAATTCCTAGTGATGATTTTATTCAAACAATCTGACCATTACAAAAATATATATAAATGCGTCTTAAAACTTATAAAAATATGTAATTGTATCTATATTATTTTACAAGTCCGAATTTCTGAATAAGAAAGGAGACCAAACTGCAAACCCTGCGGTCTGGATATTTTTTCATTCAGTTGGAAAAATGTTTCGAAATAAATTTCTCGCTAAGTACTAAAAAAGTTTTTTCTATAAATATAAACATAATCATGCATTAATCTTTATTACATATTACATAAGTCAAACTATATTATTTAATGAATCTGCATAAATTATTTAACATTATTTATAAATGTATAACTATTTCTGAGTGAAAGGCGAATAAAATTTATAATATAACATGTTTTTGAAAAACATTATTCTCTGTCAATTCATAATTCATCGATATTCAATTTCTTTTTCTAAATTCTTATGTAATACAAATTTAAATCGTTGAAGCCTTCGAACATTTATTATTTTTAAAATACTTATAATATTAAAAAATTAACAACAATAATCACTTTAGTAATTTTAAAAGATTCATTTAAAAGATGCATTTCAGCTTTCTTATTTTTTCTACGCTTTTACCACTATTTAACAAGGAAAAATTTTGTCGAAAATTTTCTTAAAATTTGCAATAGAAATAAACAATATATTTTTTACTTGATAATAGTGGTAGCAAAAATTTTAAAAAAAATGTAAAATGCTGCTAGCCCTGATATAATATGTTTAGTGATTAGTTTTAAAATAGGGTGCAAATTTAAAATTAATGTTTATTTTTGCATATATGGCCAAATTATAACGATTGCACATACTCGCAAAATATATTCTTTTACCCACTTTTCAAAATAAACAAAAAAATTCAATACTCTAAAGAATGCAGGCTCCTCAATGTCAAACGATGAAAAGCCTTTCTTTTCGACAACGCGTAAATCTTTATAAAAAAACTGAGGAAAAAAGGACAAAGGAAAAAAACAAAAATATTCCCCCCGCTTTAAGAAAAAGAACAAGCCAAAGAATGCATGTATTATATGAAAGATCCGAATTTCAAGGGTATATTCGATAAAAATAGCCTCTCTTTAAAAAAGAGATAAGTTTTTTACCGGTGATGAGCAATAAATTCTAAATTTTAAGATTAGAAAATTATGTATATTATTATAATTAATACGAATTTTGTTTTTGTTTTGCTTATAATGCGTTATTAGACATTCATATTTTTTATGTTCCTGTAAATGGATTATTTGGATTCTACGTTTCCAGAAAATGTTATATATGGTTTTCTATTAAAACCATAAATTTATCATCATAAGAATGTTTACACGATAAAATATTCACATTGTGGAATGAATTATTTTTATATTTTCTTTTTTTACATGCTGATTTTTTTATGTCGGGCTATATCTATATAGTGTTTGATTACAGAGTTATTTGTATATTTTCAGATAATACCAAAGAAAACTAAAGCAGCTCACATTGGCAAAAACAGTAACTATCATCCTCAAGCTGTCAAATGTGTCTACAAAAATTTAGGAAACACAAAAAATTAATGTAATAATAATTAATTTTTATTGAAAAGATTTGGGAGAAAAAAAACGTAAAAATTCACTTGATTAGTATTCATTGGGATAAAACATTTATCTCAATTAGATAGGGTTTCTGCATTTCACGCGATTTCTCAGCGAAATACCAGCAATTACTTACAGAAAAATTTGCCTACTTTAATCTCGTGACACATTGCCTTATTTGGGATTAGTTTCTCTATAAGAAAATACTGGTTTTCGAAAATATTTTGGTCTGGAAATTCCGTCACCTTTAGGAACACTGTTAGATTTCAACTTGAGTATTGCGTGTATTAATCTCATGTTTCCTTTAAAAATAGCATTAACTAAGGAGATAGATACTGTCTTAGTAAGCATAAGAATTAAACTTTTTTTTCCATTGTTACAATCTCATAAATTAAAAGAGAAATTATTTATTTATCATTACTAATTGTTGTGTTTTAAGTGTGTAATATACGTGAAAGAGAGTGAAATTGCGTTTAGTGTAATAAAAATATATAGGGGTTTGATTTCTGAGGACCCCCCCCCCATCACGATGACCTCGGTTAGTAATTTACTAAAAGTAATTTTTACTGAAAAGGATTAAAGAACAGACAACATTAACTAAAGTGAAAGTAAAA
The DNA here is from genome assembly GCA_963931845.1 of Maratus michaelseni. Taxonomy (NCBI): domain Eukaryota; kingdom Metazoa; phylum Arthropoda; class Arachnida; order Araneae; family Salticidae; genus Maratus; species Maratus michaelseni. The sequence goes on along the minus strand of OZ007589.1, from coordinate 33,167,369 downwards.
TCTAAGGCAAACAACTATTACATACTCGTGAAATAAATTTCAGCCTTATAATTTTTGCACATCGCACTGTGTTATTCAATTTATTTATATAAGAATTTTTATATTCTATGATAATTCTCTGTATTATATATAAATCCTATGTAATGCATTGCATATTTAAAATTATTACATGACAGATATTAAGATTGGCTGATCGATAAGTAGACATACATAAATTTTAAATAACTTTCAATTTAATTACAATATATTATAAAAACTTTTCACATATCTTGTAAAAATATTTAGGCAGGTGAAAAGCGATATCTAAAAGATTTTAATAAGTATTTATTAGCGAACTACAGAAAAAAAGCCATAAATCACCATTAACACAGGGTCCTCTTATGGGTACGCAGCGTCAGGGTCCATCAGACACCAACAGACTGAAAGGAAATATATCTCCAGAGAGGTTACATTCATTGGTTTTGATAGCACCTTAATGAAAATTGGATTTTTTCTTCGATATTAGTGTTCCAACTTTGATCCGCGGCAGAAGGGCTTGGAATAACAGAATTAAGTATTTTTCACTCTTTTGGCGACTTTTCGTTTTGAAACACACACAAAAACGGCGCATAGTTTAAAAACTGAATAACCAGAGTTTCCCAAACTATATGTCGCTATTGAGCAATGTTTTGGAGCGTCACGAAATGATAGGTTAGATTTTCAAAAATACATAATCTGTGGAATAAAGACCTATTATCTTTATCTGTAGAAATGTATAATGTTTTCTGCCTCTAAATAATTAAATAAAGGTTTGTGATTTATATTTTTATTACAACTAGATGGAACCTGTCAAAACTTGATGACAAAAAATTACTATAATAGTGTCAGTAAAATAAGCTTCTTTATTATTTAAGAAGGTGCGCGTATCAAACAGTCTTTCAAATATTTTATTTACAAAATAATTTCTTCAGTGAAATACAGTACTATTTCCGATGCAAACTACAAACAAACAATACGTAAACATCTGTGTAATGCAAATCAGTTCGACATTACCGCATATTCCCCACGGCAAGAAAGAAAATTTCATGGACCTATAAAGTATCATACAAATAGTATACACCTAAGTCCATATCATATTCAGTAAATAAAAGAACATAGTAAATAAAGCACATATCTCTCCATGTGTCATAATGCAACCGAATGAGCTCCTATGTGCATGTGCATTGCATCTGCTCAAAGGCACAGTCGAAATGTGACGTTAAAAAAGTTTTAAAATGTCCTGTTTAATCATTGTTCGTTTCAAATTCATATCTTCTAAAAGGCATCCATTGTTTTAAGCTAATCAACTTTTATGTAAAGATGGATAAATGTTTTACAATAATAAATCAATCTGCAGATAAGGGAGATTTTTAATGCTTCTAAGTGTAATTTATTTGTATGGTTTCTTCGGTCCCTTTACATAATGAGGAGGACTACCACTTTTAAATCACAGTCGAGGCTATTTTCCCTCTTATACAGTTAAATACCCAATGGATCTAAAAAAAATAATAAAATACAATTCCTAGCATATTATGATGCACCATATACATTAATTATTTCAATATATCAATTTTATGTTCCACATAAACGGATTTTTTTTTTTTTGACAGATTTTTGTTTAGCGCCAAAATGCTCGATCTTATGCATAATCTGATCTTATGATTTTCAGTTTTTTTTTTTTAATTATTTTTTATGATGGTTAGGGAAATCAACTTTCAACTGTGGGAACTGTCCCAGTTCTATTTTACATATTGAAGCAAACTGATTGTCATTGTTGAGATAGATTTGAAAAATATTTCGTGCTTGAAAATTATTTATAAAGTCGTTAAATTAAGCGGCAGTTTTCAACAGAATAAGTTTTCTTATCTACTTCTTGTGACACTGTTTCAAGTAACTGTTTCAATAAGTTTTTTTTTTTTTTTTTTTTTTTTTTTTTTACACATTGATATACATTATGGACTAGTATTACATAAAATAATGTTTAAAATGTAATTTTTTTTAATCGGTTTGTAAAAAAAAAGAGCATGAATTCTAAAAATATATATTCTTTGAATTATGTACGAGTATTTATATGCATTTAATCTAACTCAAAAACAGTATTATATATAAACAGTGTACATAAATTGCTTAATTTAGTATATCTTTTTTTTTTAATAAAAAAAGTAGAAACTGGAAATTGTTGAATATTTCACTAAAGAAGCAATGCTTTTATTATTATACTTTTCGTAAGAAAAGAAAAAGTTCATATATTAAGAAGTTAATCTGTTGAATTATTTATATCATTCTCTGTTGCGGTCAAAATAATATTTTATTAACAATTGATTTTAATTTTTTGTTTGCTATGAAAGGCGTGTAAATTACTCAATTTTTAATATCGGATTAAAAATATTTAAATGATTAAACATCTGCTGAGATCTGATTTTTATGTATATTTTTTTAACGCGCAATTTTTTTAATAAAAACTGTTATCTTCCCCAGTTTTGTCTCTTAAATATTTTAATAATTGCATTCTTACTTTAAAATTGTCATTAAAACTAATTCTATAAAAAGTGTCAAATTAAGTTCCTTATTTAATTATTATTATCCTTAGTTATTCCTTAACGTTTAAAAGCAAATTTTAAATGTTTTGTTATATCCAAATTATTTTCCATTTATAAATATCACAATGAAAAGAAACAAATATTCATGACTTTGTATTATTAATAAAATCAGTATTCAAATTTCCCATTGTTTAATAGATAATTTTATTTCATGTTGTAACGCTCGAACTATACCCACTCCATTATATTTTCTCTCCTTTTCTTTTTTTCTTTCAAAAGAACTGCCAAGCTGAGTAATTTAGATTTTACCAGAAGAGAAGAATGTTTACAGAGTTGTTGTCGACAAGACATCTGAGCTAAGCCGTAATATTAAATTAAATGAATTATTTTGTAAATAGTAACATGTAAATATGTTGTAAATATTAAATTTATTAGTCTATAAAGAAGTTATCAAGTTTTATTTGTAACTAAAATAGTTTCCACCCCGGATTACTAAATAATATGTTAAAAAGATTGGCTCCCCAACGACGGGCTCGAATCAATGGGCAAGATAGGAAGATAAGTATTATTTTTAAATTGTGTTAAACTGTTTAATAAGAAAATTTAGATACTAAAGTACAAAAAGTATTTCTTTTGATTCATCCGGAATCTGAGGATTTTTTTGAAAAATTGTGTTTGATTCGTCCAGAATCGAAATATTTTAGAGTTATTCTATTCAACCTGAATGGTATTTTCCTTAGAATTGAAATACGAAAAATCGTCTGCAGCTTCAAGTATTTTAGTATCTCAATTAAATGAAGATATTCATAAGAGAAATATATCTAATAATTATTATTGAAAAATAAACTCGTTTGCTTTATTTTATACATTTATATAGTTGCACTGAGCTATATTATTATTGAAGTTATTATTATAAAAGTGCTTGGCATTATTTTATTTATTATATGAAGAATTGATTTAAATTATTTTGCTAAGAGTTATTCGTAACACAAATTAAGTTTGAAGTTAGCTAAAACATAATTAATTCAAATGATGGCGTTTCTTTCTTAGGGTAAGAAAATTGATTTAATCACTTTGGCTTCAGAGTTAAAAGTACAAATAAGTAGTGATGATAAAGTCCTAGAATTACGTGATAAAATTGTAAATAGTGAGGCATTTAAAGATAACATAGATTTTATACAGGGAATTTTAGAAAATATCATAGAAGAAAGAAAGACTCTTGAGGAAGAGAAGCCTTTAGCCGAAAAAAGAGAGTTTGAGCTACAGAAGCAGCGGCGTAGCGTCAGGGGGGGCACTTACGTTTTACTACCAGTATAATTAAATACTACATTTTGCCTTAATTAAACTATGTACGGTATGAATTAAATAAGGCCAAATATAGTATATAAAAATACTGGTAGTAAAGTGATCCGTGCCCCCCTTGACGCTACGCCTATGTACAGAAGCTCAGGTTAGAAACAGGAACAAGAGATGTTGTTGCAAATACAAGCAACCCTCTAGAAACTTCTTCAATACGCGTTGACTTGAAAAAGGTTTTACCCTATTTCAATCCTGAAAAGGATGATATGAATTTATTTTTAATAACTTTTGAGAGGCAAATGAAACTTTTAAAGGTTTCTAAAGAACTGTGGATTACGTATTTAATTGGAGTCCTTCCAAATGAAATCGGTAAATTAATAGCGCATGAACCGGAAGAAAAAATTTGAGGATTATTCTTATATTAAAGATATATTGTTGCAGAGGTTCAAGTTAACTGCTGGAAGGTTTAGAGTTTTATTTAATCGACATCCAAAGCGAACCGATATTAGCTGGAAAGAATATTACTTTGAAATTAGAAGCTATTTTGAGGGATGGCTATCCGAATTAAATATAAATTCCTTTGAAAAACTATCGGAATTAATTATTGCTGATCAATTAAAGAAAAAGGTTTCCCCTGATTGCAGAGAACATTATTTAGACCAATGGGAGAATTTAACAGATCCTGTTGAATTAGCTGAAAAGTTAGATTTATATGATAATTTGAGGTCACACAAAGTAGAAATAAAGAGATCAAATAAAATCAGTAAGGTCGGGAATTCTAATCGCTTTGAAAAAACGCCTTTAGATTTTAAAAGAAATGAGTTTGGTAAATTTGGCAATCAAAATGAGTCCAAGAGAAATAAAAGTAATTATCCTTCAAATTTAAATCGGCCAATGTTAAGTTGCTATGGATGTGGAAACCAGGGAGCTATTAAATCCAAGTGTCCAACATGTTCTCCTAAAAATGTATCGGCGCACTTTCAATCTCTAGAATTTCGCACATGTAATATGCAAACGTCACCAACATCATTGGTAAAAATAAGTATAAATGGTCTCTCTGGCACAGCCTGTGCTGACACTGGCGCAACACATTGCGTTGCGGGTGAAGTTTTGTATTCTTTATTAAAAGACCAAGGTGTGAAGTTTGAAAAAACTCAAATGATCGTAGTCTTAGCAGATGGGCTACAAAACACTACCGAAGTTTAAAAAACAGAAGTTCATATTAAAATTGAAGGTCGCGATGTTAAAACAACACTTTATGCTCTGCCGAATGCCAAAAATAATCGTACAATTTTGGGAATCGATTTTTTACGCAAAGCAAAAATTGTTTTGGATGTAGTAAATCAAGAATGGTTCTTTGCTGATAGATGCAGGTGGAAGTATAGATTCGCCGAAGATACCTATAGACCTCCCAGTGAATTAGCAATAAAAACCGTCGAATTAGACACTGTTTTTCTTAGAGAAGATGAAGGTAGACATCTCACTTCAGAGCAACGAGTTAGGTTGAATGAACTGCTTGGAAAATTTTCAAGTAGCTTCAAACTAGGGGAAGAGGCTACATCTAAAGTTAAACATTATATTGATACTGGATCACATCCTCCTGTTAAAGAAGTTGTGCAGCTTGCAAAAAGTGTTTTATATCCCCCGAATCCAAATTCACCTCGACCTACTACTAGAGAACGGTCATTGGGGTGCAAAAAAGTGTTTGTGGGCGGTTTGCCAGAAAAGATTACGGAGGAAATTATTCGAGAAATTTTCGAATGTTGTGGGTCTGTAGAGACAGTTAGAATGTCTAAAAAGAATTTTTGCCATATAAGATTTTCTGATGAGCTCTACGTAGATAATGCTTTGTATTTTTCTGGATATAGGTTAAAAATAGAAAATAAAGACGAAGCACCTTTTACTGTAAGGCTACATGTTGATTATGCTCAAGCTCGAGATGACCAGTATGGTTATGAATGTAAGCAGAGAGCTCTACAACGTCAAGCACGCCATCAAGAAGTAGACTATTATAGACCGCCTAATCCGCCAGTAGTGCATTATACAAATCATGAAGCCTCACTTATTTATGAGAAGTTGAAAAATGAACGACAAGATGAAGAAATGGAACTCACTGATGATGAAAATTCAGATAAAACAAATACTGATACTGATCAGGTAAAAAAACTATATCAAGAAGATGTTCATAAGTACCAAGAAGAGGCTGATTCTTTGAGATGTCAGTTAGAAGCTGCACAAAGTGAAATTATGGTCATGCAGTCTGATCACAAAGAAGAACTTAAACGTAAAGATAATCAGTTGGCAACAATGCGACAGGCTTTACAAAACTCAAAAAAGGAAGAGCTAAATTTGAATCAAAGATCTAATGAAGCTGAATTAAAAGAGCTTCGTGCCTTTAAGCGCAGAATGACAGAAGAAAATCTTGATTGTCTTAATGATTCAGCTTATGAGAATAATTCCCAATAAGGAAATTTATCTAATGCTAATATAGAAAGGGAGGCTCGCCACATTGGTCTCATTTCAACATTCCTCCATGTTCATACATTTGGTGCAAACATCGATTATATTTGTTCATACTTGCACCAGATTGATTCTACTATCAGGTCCAGAGATGCTGAAAATTTATTAAAAAGATATCCAGTGATTTTTAGAGAAGATTCTACTGGTGTTGGAGCAACTTTAAGGAAAAAGTGGCATTTCACTGGTTTTTAGATGGACGACTGTTTAAAAGTTTAGAGATCAGTATCTGATGTTGAACATTTTAATTATTTTATTTTATTTTATTTTAACTGCTTGTTGAAATCACCGTCATAAGTCTTTTATATATTCAAGTACTTCAAATACTGCCTTTTTTTTCCCTTGAAAAAAAGTTTTTTTTTTTCTCATGGATTATTTTTCATTAAGGCTCACCATGAATACAACCTTTTTCTGGTGCATATATGGTTAAAACTTTTTAAGAAATTGTAATTTGATTAACGTACTTTTTGTACCAAGTGCTTCTGCTCAGAATTTTTATTTTCTTTTCTATTTGGAGAATAACTTGTTTCTCGTAGTGTTATTTATAGATATGGTGGATGATCTAAAGGCTCCATTCGTCCAAGAGGCATACCCGGGAAACGTCAGACGCCCAGCAAGCTAATATTTTGGAAAGGTTAAAAAAACACGAGAACAACAGAGGTATTTAGTCACCAGAAAGCATCCCGAAGGAATCCACCCAGGAAATGCACACTGCATCTGAGGGATCAGTAATGCAGTGTGAGGGGAAGAGTGTAACGCTCGAACTATACCCACTCCATTATATTTTCTCTCCTTTTCTTTTTTTCTTTCAAAAGAACTGCCAAGCTGAGTAATTTAGACTTTACCAGAAGAGAAGAATGTTTACAGAGTTGTTGTCGACAAGACATCTGAGCTAAGGCGTAAAATTAAATTAAATGAATTATTTTGTAAATAGTAACATGTAAATATGTTGTAAATATTAAATTTATTAGTCTATAAAGAAGTTATCAAGTTTTATTTGTAACTAAAATAGTTTCCACCCCGGATTACTAAATAATATGTTACAATGTAACATAAATTAATATTTAAAATAATATGTAAAATAAATTAATATTTAAATGAAATTTTCATTTTTTTGTGATTGTATAATAATAAATGGGAAAATATTAGAATATAAAGCAGGGCTGGTGATTATTCCAGAAGCAGAACCTAATTAAAGGATGGGCAAACACTGGGCTATGGCACTGCCTGTCCACACATTCCCGCCCCTGCGCCCGATTTTAGGGGGCCTCGAATTTGGTGTGTAATTTTAGTAACGCTAATATTTTAAATCTTTTTTGACATTGCACTGATTATAATCAGTATTTCGACCTTTTAGAGCAAGATAAGATTTTAAAAGAATGTCTATCTATAAACTAAAACCTCCCAATAGCGGGCACCTCTTGACCGTGGAATTCGTCCGCTATTCGGAGGTGTCTGCTTTTTAGAGGTAAAAGTATGTAAATATATATTGCAAAATATGGGTGTTCGATAAATAGAGGTGTCCGCTATTCGGAAATGTTTGTTATGGAGGTTTCACCTTCACAACGGAGTGAAACCTCCATCTTGCAAACTACTTTTTCAATTCATGACGCATACATATTTACATACTTTTACTTCTGAAAAGCAGGCACTTTTGAATAGCGGACAAATGCCACGGCACAGAAGTGTCCTCTATTGAGAGGTTTTACTGTTTTTAGATTTAAAAAAAATGTTTTCAATCTTATCTTATTGTAAAAGTTCAAAACATTCAATATAATCAGTACAGTATCTCAATAGATTTAAAATATCAGCTTTACGAAAATTGCATATCAAATTTGGGGCCCCTAAAATCGGGGGGGGGGCACAGGCAGTACCATGGCCCAATTTGCCCATGCTTTAATCAGATTTTGCTTCTGGAACAATCCTCAGCCCTTCTTTATATTCAAATATTTTTCCATTTATTAAGGATTCAATGTAGTCAAATATGGCTGCCTTTAATGCTTTAAAAAAATGTGGCCAGAAATGTCTGTCTATTGTCGACAAATCAGAGCACAAAAATGGCCGCGATTCAGATGTTTCAAATGTCTGAAATTCAGACACAAATAAGTGTCTTAAAATTTTAAGACACTTTAAAGCGTCTCTTTTTTTTAACCATCCGTTTCATACATTTCAGTTGTTCAGACATTTCAGTGTAGTTGTATCAATATTATGATTATAGTTCAAATTTATCAAATTTCTGAATTCATAATTTTTTTTATCAATAGTTCAAATTTATCAATTTGATAATATTTATCAATTTTTTTTTTTAATTTCTCAATTGTTTTTATTGTTCAAATGTTTTGTATCAACAGTTTGAATCATGAAAGATGATATAAGTTATGTTATAGCAATTGCTAAATAGATTTCATAATTTTGACTCTTATTGTAAACTTCAGTTTTCGGAAACTTTAATATATGTTGCAATCTTCTATGAAGTAGGTTCTAATTAATTAATTTTGAAAATGTATGTATTTGAAATTTAGAACTGAGTATTTAAATCGCATCTACATTTTAGAGAACGAATTGGTGAACACAACGATTGATAAAGACTGGGTTTAATTTTTTTAATAATAAAAATATTTTATTATTATATATTTAATGTAGGTATTTATAAATTCGTGAACATATCTCTATTTATTCAATACACATACCAGGTATTTTAAGACTGGTTTAAAATGACATTTCCTGACATAAAATATAAAGAATTCTAAAATATATAATTCAGTTCACTTCCTTTGTTAAAAATAGTTTGTAGGCAGAAAATTTTATTTCTATCATTTTCCTGTTTTCTTTATATCTTTTTATAAGCTTTTGTCCAATTTTAGTTGATGATTGCAGGAGGTTTATTTTCCTTTTGTACTTGTTTGAAGCAAAAATGTTTATATTTCAAATAACTTGATATATTTTGTAATGGACAAAATATTGGCGATTTGATAAAAATTTACACATTTTTCTATCAATTGGGTATTCTATGTATGTCATAAATATATATCTCAAGATGATAACCGCTGCAAATGTACACATATTACGTAGTTCATATTATCATGTTATCATGGTACATATTATACGGTTTATATTTTATATAATTGGATATACCATTGGTTAAAACATCTCTTTTTTTCATTTAAAATTTCCCTTGTGTTTCTCTTGCATAAGATTAATACTCAAATAAAATAAACTTTTTGTGAAAGCTGTAAATGTTTTTTTCCTGATATTTAGTACAAAAGTATAATCTTTCAAATAAAATTTACTTGCACCCATAATAATTTTAATTAACTTGCATAATGTAATAAATGAGTGACGTCTATTTTTATATGCTTACGCACAAATTTTTATATGTAGAACAAAGTCCGTGCACTCTAAGGAATTTCAAGGCATCTGCCACTACTTTTTCTGATTAGAAAATTTCAATTTAATACAGTATCCACAGAATTTGCTTTGACATTCAATCTCAGAAATTTCTATATTTTTCTGCAATTACACAAGGCGAACAATCCTGTAAAAAATTGTGATAAAATTGTAAGTACCCTGGAATAAAAAAATATTGTTAACAAAATAAACTTTTACAACATGAAATGACATTTTAAGGGCAAAACGTCTCAAAAACGCTGCATTATGATACGTCAAATAACACACAATTTGAATAAAAATATTACGCATCAATATATGCGATATATTGCAAGTAATTTTTGATATATTATGTACAGTTTAAAGAATCACAAACATAAAGTTTAATTAAAGACTTTTTCAGCTGCTCCCAAGAAAAACTAAAAGTATTTAATAAACAGTATAAAATGTAGGGTCACTTTTTTTACGAATCTTTATTTCGCCCATTCAAATTTTGTGCCCCTAGCATTTGTGCGCTTGGAGCAATTTGCTCCAACTGCACCACGGTAGCTACGAATCTGTTTCTTTCTTCCGTTTCTTTTCTTTTATAACATTTTGCGTAATCATTCTTTTTCTACCATTAATTTTAAACACTGCGAAAAAGAGAAACCTGGGAAGTCGAATTTTGCTATTTGATCTCGGATACAAAATTTTAGAAAAAAGAAAGATTGAAAATTTTTCGCTGATAGTTCGATTAGTGGTGCTATAATGGTTTGATAAAAGAAACTTTTGCTGATCTTTTTTTATGTTAGGAAACATTGCAATTCGAGTGAAAATTAGAAGAAATGTGTTGTAATTCTTTTCTTTCTCAATATAAAAAGTAAAATTAGTTTTCGTTCTAAATTAAAAATATATCGAAAATTTAATTACGGTGGAATAAAAATTATTTTCCTATTTTGTTATATATTAAGATTATTTTACATTTCAGAAAGAATAGATTGGTTCGTAAAATAGGATATTACAAAGCAATGTTTTCTTTGCAAAATATATCGAGTTTTAAAAAATATATCAGCATCTTTTTAGAATGAAATGTTTGTATATTGAAGTATTTTTTATTTAGTAACAAGCTAAAATTAAAATAGTTAATGTTAAAGTCGTACAATGGATGCATTAAAATCAAATACCTTCAATAAAAATAAATCGTGAAACTACTAATGGAGTTTCTTGTTTTGTAGTAAATTAAAGTAGTAAAGTAGTAAATTAAAAGTAGTAAATTAATCTTTCCTTTAACCCTTTATATCCTGAATTAATTTTAGAGCTACTGTATAGATGCTCAGAATCCTCGATTATTCCCACCAGTAATTTTTTTTTTGTAAAGTTTTCCTTATCTAATCCTAGCATTTTAGAGATTCAATTAGGTGAAAATTTCTCATTTGAAAAACCGGTGGTAACAGATTAAAAATTCTGTAGAAGACGCTCGTCGCGAAGGGGTTAAAGTGGTGCTTATAAGTACCGTCTGGATAAAAAGGGTTAAAACGCAAGAAAAAAATTAAATTAATTAAATTTTAAAATGTTGATTTTTTTTCTTGATTTTTTCAATCAAATCGATAAAGCATTTTCAAAAACACTTTCAATTTAAAAATTTTTTAGGATTATTTCGCAAAATATTAAATATACGTTTTTTTTTAATTATTTATAACAATTTTAATCAGGGATGAGATTTTTCCGTTTTTTTACATACCAGTATAATCTTACAGAAAATGATTTTTTATTTAATCGGAAAATTCTGTGATTTAATGTTTTCTCTAAGATTACACTGGTATGCAAAAAAGCGGAGACATCTCATCCCTGATTTTAATTCAAGAAACTTTTTAAAACTTTGTGTTTATTGTGCTAAAAAATAAGAGTGGGAATTGGGGTAGAGCGTGAGCAGAACGATTCATCGAGATTTTTTTATGTGTTATTATGATTTAGCGTTTTTAATAGTTCAGTGTATTAATCTCACTGATAAAATGCAGTAAAAAGAAAATTTATTGACCAATTTAGATTACTTTATTGCGAACACGTTTTTAAATAGTTAAAATAGATAAAACAAGGCGAATTACATTATTCCAAAAAAGTGATATCAATCGAGCCATCTGAAGTTTTACAAAATGAGTAGCGACCTGGAAACACTGTTTACTATCTTAAATAAACAGTCCTTTTTTTTCCTTTTTTAAATATTACACATTATTAAAAAAAATAACTCCTTTCTCTTTCTTAGATATGCATATTTAACAAATTACAAGAATTGATACATGATTAAATATAAAATGTTTTACACAAATGATAAACTTTATAAAAAGAAACATATTCTGATTTTTTTTTTCATTGTTTAATCAAAAGAAAGCTTTATAAAAAAATGCTACTCTCACGTTTTACATTCCAAGATAAAATAATTGTGGAAAAAAAGATTTGTTCTTAAAAACTACCAGTGTTTATGTTATTGAGCTAAATATACGGATGTTGATAGAAAAAAAAAACACTGGAAAAAAATATTTGCTAGCAGTAGCAAGATAAATGTTTTTATCTTGTGAAGAAAAGTATATAATTCCTTTTAAGCTGACAGGTTTATTAGTAACGGCTTGCGTTTACTAAGTGCGTTCTGCACTCTGTTTTATTGTGTTCTGATATCTTCTTTTCTAAATTTTATGATTTTTTTCTTTTGTTTCTAGACTGTGTTTGATTTTTCATTGAAAAAACCATACATTTTTAGATATGTTCCATTAAAAATAATCAAAAGGGACATTGTGTCAATTATTACCACAATTGTTTTATATGGATATTACATGTTTAATTATTAATCAAACTATAGTTGTGTCCTTTAGTATAATGTTAAGCACAAATACTCAAATTATTAGACGTTTAAGCCATATAACATACTTAATCATAAGTAAACGCTGTTGTAACGATTTTTTGTAATTTTTTAGGACAAATTTAGACAACATTTTAATGAGTATTTTAAATACGCGGACATGCAGGGAATTTAAATATAGATTTTCATAATTAATGTACAACTATTTCTGTTTTATATTATATGACATTCAAGATGGATGCTATTATTTAATATTATTTTTGTAGTCAACTTTTAAATTACCAAACAATTTTCACCAAATTTGTAAACGTCTCTAACAAAAATGTATCATATGTGTTATAGTTTAATGAACGAATTATAAACATTACAACAAATCTTCATATTAAGCCAATTTAACATTGGATTATTTAAACGTATCAACATCAATCCATACTTTAGAGTGTGAAGGTAATTCACAGTAGGATATCAAGACATTATATTGAGTATACATTGAGTCAATCATTTATCATCTATAAATTGAAAACCGGTAGGTAAAATGGATAATAAATTAATTTGAAGTTTTTCGTGCAATTTTTCGGTTAGTTATAAATATGTTCTGTAAATAATGTAGCATGCAGACAGTTTTTACATTATGAATATAAGATACGCGTAAAATACAATTGATACTTGTACTTGAAGAAATTCAAATGTAAAAGAAATGTGTATTTAATGCATTTTTCGAAGATTACGAAAATATTGGCATTGAAAATTTTTAATCTTAACACTTGATCACATAATCATAACCACTATCATGTTCGATCTATTTTTCTGCTTGTTATATTATTAGCCATTGGGATATATATGGTGCTGTCATTGACGAACGCTATATTCGCAATAAACGACAATTTGGAGTTGCAACAGAGAAATGAATCTATGTATTTTTTCTTATACATATCATATTGTTCTCATATTGTATCTATATCTTATATTGAATCTATCTATATATTGTACATATTTTCTAAAAATTTTAAAATAATGAATAGAATGAAAAACATGCATATGCCAATTTTAACACAACAGAGCTATTTAAGAAGCTTGGAAAAAAGAATGTTAGTTGCACATATATATGTTACGGTCAATATGATTAATCCGGTCATTATTAATAATAACCGGTTATTATTAATAATGACAGCGGTTATTATTAATCGTACGAATTATTGATGTGCCATTACATTCTAGTGAATCATTCCAACGATTCGATTATTACAAATTATTCGAATATTTCGATTTTAGAAATATAACTCGGAACAATCACTCCATCTATTATGTTTTTCCAAATGATACACGTTTTTCTTTTGTTTCTTCAAGTTAAAATAAAACATCATATATACCAGAAAAAGTAATTTGTCATGATTTTTTTACTTGTAAAATATCTAGCGTTATTTGATTTAGAAGTCACTACTAGAAGGTTGACAGTTATGCTTCTGCGCATGTCCGAGTAATTAATTCGAATTATTACATATGGGCATATTATGCGATTAATCCAGGGATGAGATTGCTCCGCTTTTTTGCATACCAGTATAATCTTACAGAAAATGTTTCTTTATTTAATCGGAACATTCTGCGATTCAAAATTACAACGTTCTCTCTAAGATTATACTGGTATTCAAAAAAGCGGAGAAATCTCATCCCTGGATTAATCTTTAGACCAGCTATTTATTCTAAAATTTAAGTATGCTACTAAGAAGCCTCACTAAATGAGTCAAACAAATGGCATCAAAATTTGTGAATGGCTGTAGAGGATAAGATAAAAAACATATGCTAAACTAGGTTATTCAGGCATTGGGACAGCCACGGGTGTGACATTTTATAACTTTGAGTGGATATTTGACACCAAAATTAAACGGATTTTCTTATTAATGGAAGTAAAACCTTTTCCATTTTACTAGAAAAAAAAGAAAACGGCACATTTTTATCCATTTCTAGCAAGTGCATACAGTGTAAATAAAGAGGCTTCTGTTCTTTTTTAATTATCAATTTGAAGATTAGTACATGCGCCTGTCTCGTAGGCGAACCAAATCCGAATTCACTTAATAATAACTAATTGCGCATGTTAAAGAATTTTTCTAGAGAAGTTTTTTTTTCTTTAAGATTGATATACATTGTAATTAAAATGTACATGGCTGTCAGCTGGTACCTTCAAAATATAAAACAGAAGCGTAAAAATGTTAAAAGACTTATTCATTAAAATATTTTGCATCATGAAAAATGTTTTGAATTTTTAATTACAAAATTTTGATTACAAAAAATATTTTTCAGCTACTTTATTCGTTGTAATATATTTTCGAAATGTAATCTATTTAAATTTGAATTAAATTAGAATCTTTGTTACAGTACCTCTCATTTATATCTGTCTTTTAGAAGCTGTAAACAAATTAATAGAAACAAGAGTTTTACTTTAATTCAATCTATATTCAAAATAGAATCCCCAGATTCAAAATTATATGTAGAAAGTCAATTGATCACGTGTGACACAAATCCGCGTCTGTCAATTCATCGAAATCAGGATTATACATGTTTGATGATATGTACAGTTTTTAGATTAACCTAATTAAGTGAAATGTGTTAATAAAAATTATTTTTAAATACAAATGTAACACTTGAATTTTGCGGTCTGGAATTAATATTAGTACTATTAATAAATAATACATTGGAATTAATATTAGTTGTGCATATTAATTAAACATGTGCTACACGTTCGCTCACGGAATTTAATTCACTTGTATTTTACTGCTATATCAAACTTAGCTGTGAAATTTATTTTACTGTCAAATTAAATATATTCATGATATTACGTGCATTTCACAAATATTCAAAATATAAATGTTTAAAAGAAATAAATTAAAATCCTTTCATTAGTTGAAATTTAGTGTAGTATATAAAATATATCAAACAAGGCTTAAAATATATATATGAATTTGATTAATTTATTTTTAGTTCAAAACAAATAATAATGAAACAAGAAAAGTATGTATCATTGGTATCTGTGGATCAGTGAAAAAAAACATGTCAATTAATTTAAACATAACTAATCATACAATTAATTATACTTTTAGTTTAAACAATGCGCAATATTTTATCTTTGTAATTTGGCATATATGTCTCAATTTTGATTTGTAATCTTCTGCAAAAAATTAGCCACACTATTTAAAATTGAATATGATGAAATTAAATACATATATTCCATTATATGCATAAATATACATTTTTATTTGAGCTAAAACAGCCGAAATTTAATATACTCGTTCAGTCAAAGTATTTATGATTCACAACTGCAATAGGAATAAAACTGTTGGATCGAGTAAATAGTATTCAAATACTTGAAGCAAAACAGTTTGAACTTATTATTAGAGTAATTGAATTAAGAAATTGATGAATTGTGTTCCATAGTATTTTATTATACAGGCTGTTTCAAAGCTACAAAAACAAACTTTCGTAGATGATAATAAGCGGAAGGATACTTTTGAAGAGCAGACCAAGACGGAATCAAACAATGTCGTTAAAAAGACAGAGTGCCTTGTTTTAAACTGAATTCGAGATTTCGTTCACAACAGCAACATTAATAAATAGATATTAGCTATATTCTCATCAGATTGTAAAGATCAGATCAGATTGTTAACCATCAGATTAACATTGTTTTATATTAAATATAGTGATATAATGGAAAGTGCTGCACGTATCATTTAAATTCATCAGCTCATATTGTAATACGCGTCGAACGCACATGACTAACATAATTGTAAAAAAGCAAAACCAACAGGTGCACAAACACAAATCGTGGAACACCAGGCGGCAAAATAACGTTTGCCTAAAACTTTTAAAAATCATCGCGGAAAACTTGTAATATCAGTGAAACATTTTCTTTTCCAGTCGTCTATATTGTTATTGGTTGTTTAAAAGGCTGTTATTTGCATATGTCTTACGTCGCCGTTTTTTGTGCTACATCTAACGTTCCAGCGGCATTTGCGGTTTTTCAATGCTCTGGTCACTTTGGCATGGGAAAAGGTGGATGTTACCATTCAAGAATATCAATTGTTTTTTACTTTAACCATAACAGTGCAGGCTCCATTGCCCTTGTTTACCACTACATACATTTAAATAATTACATCTTACATTTCATTTCATTTGGTTGAATGGAGTGGCCACTATGGAGTCATACATCGGCCAAATTTCCTTATAAACACCCTGTATACTATTTGTAGTTTGCCTGTTGTTTTATCATTTAACTGTATTAAAAACAATAAGTATTTATACAAAACATTGATGAACATTCTTTTCATAAATTTCAGGATGTTTGGCAAATAAGAGTTCGTACGCAATTACCACAATTTGTTAAGAGAATTTTTCTATTTAATATTTAAATAACTTTAAATTGTAGACGCCTCGTTTAATTGCAGGATTTATAATACTGTTCTGTATTTAAATAATGCGAAACATTCTATTTAAAAGTAGAGGCAAAAACCTACTAACCCTGCATATATATGTATCATTTTCGTTTAAAAACAAAAATTTCGCATTCCATTTAATAATTATTGCACTGTAATTTTATCTCAATTTATGTTCTTTCATTCATTATTTTTTTTGCTTATACTCTAAAATTTTCCACGCGAGCGCTGTTATAGATTACTTTAGATTGTATGTAGTGATATCAGGATATCATTGAATGTAGGAATATTCGGTTTTCGGAAGATTTTCTTAGAGGGGACCATACGGACTTTCGGAGACTCCAATGAACTAATTCTTCTAACCAGGAAACCACGCCATAGTGTAATAATGAAAAAAATTTAAGTAAGTAGCAATTGAAAGAGAATAGTAAAATGTATTTTTTTACACGTAAATCATTTGCCCTCGTCTCCTAGTTATCGAGATATAAAGTCTTAAAGTTTGCCAATTTATTTGTTTAATTTAAGAGAGAGGCGTGGAGAAAGGCGAGGTTCTGATTCAGAAATTTTAATAATTAGATTAATATGAAATACGAAACATATTTAGATATAGTAATATAAAACTGAAATAAGCCCGCGAAAAAAATGCTATTGACAAATATGGTACTGAACCAAAAAATGAAGCATACAAAATAATGGCACTAAGAACATTTCATGAACTTAATTCTAGTACAATGATTATAATTCTCTACCTCCTGCGAAAAACAAAATTGCAAGGGCGTATCAAATGGAAGTGGCCCAGTTTGCACTAACCAAGACTTGTACCAAGCATACTTAATCATGTCGGAGTATTACGGCGCACTAAATAGGAAATGGACAAGTGACTGGAGTTTGAGGATGTTGTTAAGTTGGACACGCAATGACTCCTCCTTCCCTTCTATTAATTCAATAAATTAGCACATTTTAAGACTTTATATCTCGATAACGGAGAGTCGAGGGCAAATGTTTTATGTCTCAAGAAAATTTCACAGTACTCTTTCGATTGCTGCTTACTTAGATTTCTTTCATTATTAGACTAAAGGCGTGGATTCCTGGTAAGGACCAATCTTCTATTGCAATAGATTTTAGACGAGTGTTTTCTAATCAATAAAAGAATGATCAAATTACAATTATCCATGTTTTTGTGGGGGGAGGGGGTAATGGAAAATACTTTAAATAGAGTTCTTGGTTTACTTAGCTATCGTGTGTAAGAAACGGCCGCAGCATCTGAAAAACAATCAATCAACTACTGATACTAGCAGTTGGGTTTTCTGTGATACACTCTCAAAACCTTCCGTGAATTAAACGAATTTTTCTGTCCATTACACTTCGTTACAGCACAAAATTTTTGCAATGTTTTGTCCATTACCTCCCTAAATATGGAACACTCCCCAATCTAACATAAACATTAACTCAAAGCATGCAATTTAAAGCTACATTTTCCTGAAAACATAGGGTTGTTCCTGCAACTGTGCTGTTTGTACTTTTTCATATTAGAAACGGTATTTTCTCGGAATGGGATCGTTTTTCCAATTAGAACGGGATTTTTTTTTTTTATCAAATGGCAGTAAAATCACAAATCTAAGCTCAAAATTTTCTGAAAATCATCAGTCAAACGAAGGAAATTTCTTCAAATAGCGCTAAAATCTCTTCAATAGACATGGGGTATACAAGAAACTTGCTACCTGTACTTTTTATGTTTTGTGAGGAATCTTTTTAACGTGTATTTGATTTATCATGTCATCATGTGACATTTAAATAACTTGATAGATAAACTATTTAAAATATTTTTCAATAAACTAATTTATTTTGTTGGTACAAAGCTACATTTTACTAAAGCCGTGTTTTGCAGCACAGAGGGTTATCAGTGGTTCTATTGGGTTGTTTGATAAGTTCGTGCCGGTTGGGAAAATCAATTCGTACACGAAAATTCTGCTCGTTAATTATTAGACATTTGATATCGAATTTAAAATCCAATAATTAAGTGATATAATTTTCTGGTACGATTTGATTTTCCCAACCGATACGAACTTTCCGGACAGACCAATATATTTACAACAATAACTCGTGTATTCTCATGTAAACTCAATAACTCGTGTAACAAACAATCACTCAATAACAATAACTCATATAACTCATTTATTCATGATTACAATAAAAACTACCAAACTACGCATTTGTAAAAATACTAGAAAATATATTCATAAAAGTGAATACTAAAAGAGAAAAACAAATCATTAATTACAGGAATTTAATTAAACTAATCATAATCGGATTTATTTACATTCAATAACACACTTACGTGTGTAATTTTCCTTGGTACCGTTACAACAAATCAAGTCAAATATATTTATGTGTTATATTATATTATAAAAACAAATATCTTAAAAAATATATTCCATTTTTTTAATGCCTTTGATTACACCTTATTATATACTCATGAATATATGTATCTATGTTAACGAATGAGAGCCTTAAAAAATAAGAAAAATATTTAGAAAACTGAAACTAACAAAAGGACACTAACATATGCTTCTTCTCAAAATACTGAATTAATATAATTTTTCTTATTCTCGTCAATACGATAGATAAATTGATTTTATCAATAAAAGCAATGTTTATGTGTTACAAGAATCATGATTTATGATACAGATGTCTCAAAATATTTTCAGTATTTCTAAGACGTCAGCTTGCGATGTTGGGGCTTGTAGTCGTCAATTGAATAATGCAAAACCTATTGTGATTCATCAATCTCTAAATGTTTTCGATATATATTCTTGACTTATAGATATATATTTTAAGATTCAAAATATGTTGAATAGAATAACATGCAGAATAAAAAGTTGTTTCAATAGATAGTAGTGATATTTTTCTTCTTAAACTAGATAATATATTTTGAAATATGAATGTTCAAACAAGAAAGGGAGATGTATGCAAGTGGATAGTATGATGCAAATAAATCATTTACATAAATTTTATTTACGATTTTGGATAGCGTGGCACAAAAGATAAGTCAATTTATTGAAATAAATACATTTCAATGCATAATATAGGCTCCAGGGTTGCCAGTTTGGCCTTTTTTAAATTCCGAATTTCCAAATTCACACCGGTAATTTCGATGAAAAAATTATTACTTTCCGAAGTCAGAGAAGCGTCTCTCATTAATTAAAATAAAATTTACACCTATTAATTTCTGGTGTGAATTCAAAATTCTGATTTTAAAAGAAAGTTAACCTGGTATCAAGCTCAGTGGAAGTAATATATTGAACAAAGTATTGGAAAATTAAAAGTATTGTTTGTATGTGTAAATATACTTTAAAAGACAAACCAAAGTAATTTAAATTGAATTTTAAAACAATTATTTAAATTCACGTCAAGGCGTCACTCGAATTTTTATATAATGTCTTTTAAAACCCATACTTTGAATTTATGAGATATGTGAATGAAAAAACATCAGCGAATAAATTTTACTTTTCTTTTCACGTAAAAAATAATATTTGCACCTGTGTGTCTAAATAAAACAAAAAAGAAAATGAGGAATTTTATTAAAAATTAATAACATACCATCACTCGAATTTATAATTATTCCTTATAAGATCAATAATTAAAATTCTTGAAGCCATAAGGTAAAGTGCTGCGTCACAAACTTCGAACCCGTTAAGGGTTTTTGTACTGAGAACTATTACAAATACTATCCAATAAGTAGGTACAGTCTGCCAAAAAAGGGAGAACAATCCATACATTTTATCTACCCGCTCTTCGCAAAGGGGTGAAAATAACGCTACAGATGGATGTAAATATGAGGCCTAACCATTTTATTATTTTTTATCCATTGAACCACGTGTATCGTAACAACATGTGTTAGACTCGCACTTTTGTGTTGCCGATATTTGTAAAGGTTGAAGTAGTAGTGTGTTAATAAAAATATAAATGTATTATGTGTATATCTGTGTCTATCTTGACGTGTTTGTAAGTCAATTAGAATTTATCAACAGAAGTAAAATGATTTTAAAATTGTGGTAATCGTAAATTTATATTTTATAGCAAACAATCATAAGATAAATTAAAATGATTTTCTACAAATTTTAAAATTAATTGTTAACTGAAATTATATCCAGTTCTCTGTCAAAGATATTGTGAAATCACAAAGGCACTAATATTTGGCGCAAAAAGTTTCTATGACTGTACAACCTTTACGTTTTAATCTAGAAATTTATCTATTTCAATTGTAGTTACGGTTAAGATTTTTTTCTTTCTTTCTTTTTTTCTTCTGGTATGACAAACCGCATGTACAGGAAAATCTGATATTTTAGTATTGCATTTCTTTTATAAATAAGTTTTCGTGTAGCTGTTAAGTTTCAAATAATATATCGAGAAAAATATTTTTCTTATTCGATAAGCTTTTATGTTTCTCACACACAAAAAATGGCAAAATTCATTGGACACTTCGGTCAAAAGAGAAATCAGAAACTTTGTTTTTCTTTTTAGGAATAAGACTTGTGGTGTCCCAGACATTTCGTTACTTTTTATGATTGCAACAGAAATAATAAAGGTCACATGTTTCAGTTCAATAAAAGTAAATGCTCGGTAAATATTTTCCATATTTTAGGTCTATAGGAAGTGTTTGTGCTAAGCTTGAGCAGATAATTAGTTATAAAAATACTGATGTATTATAAGCGATTTAATTCACTTTTGCAAATGAGAGAGTATAGTAGTTAAACCTACGGACCGCCCTACAAAAGGGCAAAATTGTAATGCGTTTTTCTCTGTAATTTTTTTAAAATTCTAAAAAAATATGATATTTAAAACATGATATAAAAAACTTAATTACGTATATGGATATATTTTTTGAAAGAATTAATCATTACTCATTGCTTTAAAACTGCATTATACCTCTAGAATCTAGAATTATATTCAATTAAACAATGCTTCTATTGCAGTGAAACATACAGCTTAGTGAATGGATATATCTACTCACGGCAATGGGGTGATTTTCAGTGATTAGTTGTAAAAATACTATGAACCGTCACACAAACTGCCGAGTTTAAAAAAAAAATGGTATTTTATAGAGCAATGGAAAAAAATTGTATACTGGTGTAAGCAAATGTAGCACTTTGACTACGCGTTAAAATATTTATTCTTTTTAAAGATGGTTGAATGCGGAGAAGTTGGCTTCTTCATTCCACCAATTCTTAACCTTATGAATAGAGTTAATAATATGGTTAGTACAGATAGCAAAAATGATAATAAAAAAAGTGACGAAATGCATAAAATGTAAAAGGTCAATAAAGAATTTTCAGCTTTTGTTCTGTTATTTGAATTTATTTTTTATAAAATCATGTTAAAAAAATATATCATTAACCCTTCTTTGCATGAGTTCTTCTTTTACAATTATGTTTTTTTATACATATATTAAATATTAGACACAAGAAATTTTAAGATATATTTTTTACTTTCTTCAGCAACATAGTTCACGGGAAATTTACTCAATTAATATATCTATATAAATATAGTGGTGGCGAAGAAGTTGATTTATTTATTAAAAGTTAAATAAACAGTGATGGAAATTTACATCACTATGCAATTAATGGTTAACAAATTTATACAGGGTGTTCCGTTAAAGGGGACCAATATTAATAGGGGTAATAGAGGAGATCACACGGAGCATAAATCAGTATATAATGCCTGGCCGGATCTCAATAATTTTCAAGTTACAGCAAATAGAATGAAAAATCGGAAATTTGTAAAAAAACCCTCATTGCTAAACTATCGATAATGCTACATAAAAACGAAGCACATATTTAGAAAGAGCAGAAAAAATCCTACGAAATGACATAAGTTGTTTTAGAATATTGAGAATTAATGGCGAGTTACAAGCTCTGAAACAGTGAAAAAATACAAAATCAAATATTTAGCAAAATAGTTAATCGTTAATTCCAAAAATGCAACTCCACCTACATCAAGGAAAATGTTATAAAATTTGGTCTATTCCGAAAGCTTTCGAAGAAGCTGACAATAAACCATATCAGTTTAATTGTATGGGAGAAATCAAGCAGTTCCCTAGTTACAACTCTGTACTGTTGCACGCTCGGAAAGAGCGAAACTCCACCCATGACGATTGTAAACACCCCGTTTTAATATCTTTCAATTATACATTTCTGATCAACCTCTCTCAATACCCTTTCATTATTCAATCTGGTCAAGTGAATGACATATTGTGCAGCTCTCGCCTTGTCTTAAAGCAAACTCCGTGACTGCTGCGTTTCCTCCATGAACTTTCAGGATGATGAAGAAGAAGTACTTTTTATGCAAATTTTCTATGTGTATAGGAAGAAAAGTGTAATAAAACAGCAGTCATCAGTGGGCGTTATGTTAAAGGGATGCTGTTGTAAGTGGGATTGTAGTAAGTTGATGTTATAATAATTATGCCGGAATACTCTAACGAAGAATATGCGGACATGCATCTGATGTACGGGCAAGCTCATGGAAATGCATGTCTAGCACAGCGCATGTACCGTGAGCAATTTCCAAGGAGACGTTGCCCAAGTTCGAAACTCTTCATAAAAATCGATAGACGATTACGGGAGACTGGATCGTTTAATACAGCAAGCATTGATGCAGGGAAACCTCGACATGTACGAACACCTGCAATGGAAGAAGATGTACTGAATATTTTTAAAGATAACCCCTCCACGAGTACACGAGCTGCTGCGTCTGAAGTCGGTGTTTCTCACCAAAGTGTGTGGCGTGTTCTGCGTGCAGAAAACATGCACCCCTTTCATGTGCAGCGGGTACAACTGTTATCAGTAACAGATTGTGCTCAGCGGACAGAATTCGTACGCTGGTTGCTTAATGTAACAGAAAATAATCCACAATTTCTGGAAAATATTTTATTTACTGATGAAGCAACATTTACGAGAGAGGGCGTGGTAAACACGCACAATATGCACACATGGTCATATACAAATCCGCACACTGTTTTCCCGTCGAACGCACAACAAAAGTTCAGTGTGAACATATGGGCAGGTGTCCTCGGCGATTATCTCATAGGACCATATTTACTCCCAGATGTACTCAATGGCAGTACGTACTTGGTTTTCCTACGGGATATCTTACCGCAGTTACTGCAAAATGTGCCAGCAACATTGTGCCACAATATGTGGTTTATGCAGGATGGCGCACCGGCACATTTTTTCATAGGTGTTCGCAATCACCTCAATTCAACATATCCTGGGAAATGGATTGGACGCAGTGGACCTGTTGCTTGTCCTGCACGCTCTCCAGACCTCAATCCGTTAGACTTTTTTGTTTGGGGACACCTTAAATCGCTGGTGTATGAAACGCCTGTGGATACACCGGAGGATTTACTAGCGCGAATCGTTGTCGCTGCAGGAGACATTCCCAACTCCGTCGGAGTTTTTCGGCGTGTTCGCCAATCTTTACGACGTCGCTGTCGGCTGTGCGATTCTGTTAATGGGAGCAACTTCGAACACCTATTATAATAATGTCCGTTCGTCTGCCTTCCGACATTGAACTGTGCAGCGCAGGCCAGAAGACTATGCTTCACATATGTCATAAAGTACGTGGAATGTAATTCTTTATTTGTCATTTTTCTTTTATTTTCAACACTTTTTGGCACAGTATTTTGTAAGTCACAGACTGTGGTGTACTCAAATTGTAAATTACAAAGTTTGTATGAATTAATTTAAAATTTAGTGTCTTTTTTAAATTTATAATTAATAAAATTATTATGCTATTTGTTATTATTATTTCCTATCATAAATTATGATGCACATATATATACAATAATTGTCCATGTAAAACATGTACTGAAACTTCTTGCATAGTTACAAATCGCAATATTTTTAATTATTTCCGAATTTTCACCACCAGTTTAATTTTAAGGAATTTAACTTAAGCTTTATATCAATAAAAGACCACTTTAAAATGTAGACTATTATTGTAAAGTTATTTTGGTTCATTCAACTCTTGAATAATTAAAAATGTTGCATCTCAGAAGAAGCATGATCGAAAATGAATAGTTGAGAGTAATTAAAAAGGCGGTGTTTCCAATCGTGATGGGCGGAGTTTAACCTTTGCTAGTGTCAAAGAAAGCGGAGTTGTAACTAAGAAACTGATTAATTTCTCTCACACAATTAAACCGACATGGTTCATTGTAAGCTTTTTCGAAAGTTTTCGGAATGGACCAAATTTTACTACATTTTCCTTGTTGTAGCTAGAGTTGTCTTTTTGGAATTAACGATTAACTATTTTGATGTATATTGGATTTCGTACTTTTTTCACTGTTTCAGGGCTTGTAACTCGTCAATAAATATTGCTATTTTAATACAATTGATGTCATAAACGATTAACTATTTTGCTAAATATTTGATTTTGTATTTTTTCACTGTTTCAGAGCTTGTAACTCGCCATTAATTCTCAATATTCTAAAACAACTTATGTCATTTCGTAGGATTTTTTCTGCTCTTTCTAAATATGTGCTTCGTTTTTATGTAGCATTATCGATAGTTTAGCAATGAGGGTTCTTTTACAATTTTCCGAATTTTCATTCTATTTGCTGTAACTTGAAAACTATTGAGATCCGACCAGGCTTTATATACTGATTTATGCTCCATGTGATCTCCTCTATTACCCCTATTAATATTGGACCCCTTTAACGGAACACCCTGTATACGCAAGTCGCACCCAGTTAACCCTTAAATGTATAGCGTATCCAATTGGCAACACTTTTTATTAAACTTTTAATAAATAAATCTAGTTCTTCGCAACCACTATATTTATATAGAAATTATTAATCCTGAAAAATTAACGTAAATATGCTATTAAATAAACTGAAAAATCTATCTTAAAATTTTTGGTGTCTAATTCTTAATATAATTATAAAAAACCACAATTCTAAAAGAAAAATTCATGCACTGTAGGTTTAAGACGTGTTTCAAGGGTTTGGACAAAAGTCGCGTTTTAAGCAGGATCGCTTATTAAACGTGATTTGTATAATGTTGCAATATCTGAGCTTATATACACGCCTGATTGTCTAAATAATTTTCGCTTAGATGTTTACTGTCAAAAATAGTGCATTTTACGTTTATTTAGATTAGGTAAAAATTTAACTGTATTCAAGTTTAATTCATTGTTGTTTTTACAGGACCGACTAAAAGAAAAACTGAATAAAATGCGTATTCAAATTTGATTTTAACGTGTGCGTTACAATAAAAACTAAAACAGCAGAAATCATTTTTCCTACTAACATGATTTCTTTTAACACAAACAAAAATATTAAATCTTGTCAGAACAACGCAGTTATTAAAATCATATTTATTACTTCTGGTAATGAGTAACACCTTCCTTTTAATTTTATTACTCTTCTTCATATTAATAGAAAAATTGCTAAAACTCGGCACACACAATCGGAGACGACTTGACTCCATGAAACTCGGGGTGCACGTAACTCACCGGACATGAATAAAACAATGGAAGTCAGGAATCAGAAGAAAGTAATGGAGCAATAAAATTGAAAAAGAAAAAACTTTTCCATTTCTCTTCAAACACGTTTAAACGCACACACTACTAAGGATGTTTTATTTAAGGCAGTGTACGAGAGGAAAAAACAAAAAATTACACCATACATCGCGCAAAGAATAAATAACAAAAAGCAACTAAGATTTGTCTATCACACTTTACTTCAGTAAAACGTATACAAAGATTATTAGGACGCGGGATCAAAGACGATTTCCAGGTTTGCTAATTTAATGAGATTTTTTATATTCAATTAGCTACCGTTATTTTCGGTTAATAATATTCGACTTATTCAATCTGTCATTCAATAAGCGGAATATTACTATTCGGAAATAGTGGTAGCTATCCGAATAAAAATTTCCCCTAAATCGCAAAACAGCAGAAAAGAGAAGAAATTCGGATCTTGATCTACGAATTTGCGTATTCACTCAGGAGTATTACATACTCCGCCGTGTATTACATACTCCTTTCGCGTATGTTATTTTTACAATTGTCACCACTATGTTTCTAAAAGTAATCTTACACTAATCTTAGACATTATCGCAGAAGTTGTAAAAAATGTCTGTCAGTGATAAAGGTGACGATATAAAAATCGTTCATACTCTGTTTATGCGCGTCTTTTCCCTGGTTTAAACGAGAATTTTTACCTCAAGGACGCCGAAACGTCATTGCGTATTAAGCAGGACCGCTTAAAAACCATTCGCGTATTTTTGCATTAATCTTTTGGGCTATGATCAAGGGACAAAAAAATTCCGCCTATTAAACGGGATCACGTCTGAACCGGGTCCAAATGTATACAGGAATTTTCAATTTAATATAAAAACTGATGTATAATACTTTCGAAACCGGTTCCAAAACTGAAAGTGTCAAGTGTCTTCATGAAAAAAATATGTAACCAAAATCGAAAAAGTACAAAAGTACCCTGTTAGACATCCACCTCCGATATCCGTTACAAAGAGAATCATTTCAAAAATTAAAATACAAACCAGATATTAGAAAAAAAAGCTGTCAATGGTTTAACATTAGCTTGTGGGTAAATTCGCATTACTAGTGTAGGCTTAAAAAATAATATACCCGACTGCTCAAGAAAAATAAGGTAATGTTTTGACGTTGTAAAATGTAACATTATTTTTTCTCAATAAAATTTAAATGTTTGGATGGATTTTAATAAATGGGGCAATCTAAATATTCGTCTTTGCACCAAGTGTGTCATGACCTAATGTTTCCTTGCCTATATAGTCTAATATTTTCTTGAATAATAGCTCTAAATGTGTATAAATGTGTTTTATTAACACTTTGCCGTTCGGTGACACTACAGTGGTGTCGTACGTAAAGTAACTGAATTTTAATCTTTAAATGCTACATTGGCACCAGAGTTTTGGAATGAAAACTTCCCTTTTATCAAGTAGATGAAGAAAAACATTTTACTGATTTTCGAATAAATTTGTCTCTAAATTCTGGTGTCAATCAATCATTTCAACATTTTACGAATAGACGTATTTTTACGATACATGCGGACGGCAAAGTGTTAATTATTTTTCAATATCATTAAACTTTTCAGTGCAAAGAACTTCTGGTGCTAAAAAGTTGAAATGATTGATTGACACAAGAACTTACGAACAAATTTATTTGAAAATAAGTAAAAACTTTTTATTACATATATTATTTTGAAAAAAATCATTACAAAATACAGATGCCATTATGGTATTTGGGGATTAGAATTAAGTGGTACAAAATATACCACCACTATTCAAGGGATTAAGGGATAATCCGATATATACTACAATGAATCTGTGAATCCTTATACGAATGTTGATTTAGTAAAGATTTCAAATTAGCAATTTAACATTAGGATTTTTCTAAAAATTTATTTTTGTACCATTTTTATGTCTTTCTTTTTAATAACTGTTAGTTGGATATAAAAAGTATTCTTGTACTATGGCTCAAGATTGCCTGGTATCATTATAGAGAATTGTGGATGGAAATTCATGTAACATTTTAAAGTATAGATTGCGCCAGGGCAGTGTTTGCAAAAATGTCCAGATATTGTATGGGATGAATGCACCATGTCACACAAGATTACTCTTCAGGTCCTCAATCAGACACTCCAATTTTTAAGAGGCAATGATTTACTCATGGATGGAATCACTGTGGGACTGCCTGGAGGACAAACATTGCCGGTCATTCTAAAAGGAACGATGGCGGATGAAATTTACGCATGCCTTAAATCGTTAACTCTTTAGAGGCATGTTCGCAGTCTGAAAATATGAGAGCTCATCTGTATGAAAACGTATTATATCGTCAATTTTCTAATCATTTCTTAAATACGCTGAATGGATTAATGCCAATTCATCCAGTAACGGGTCTGTTCAAAATCAAAGAAGCATTTTGTAACACAGTTATGTCTGTTGAAGATCTCAAGACGAAGGTATTTCCAAATATTCGACATTTTACAAACCGTAAATAGCTTTGCGAACGTGCGATTCTTGCACTAAAAAATGATAGTGTTAACAACATTAACTTAAAGGTACAAGAAGAGTTACCTGGAGAAGCTGTATTGTATAAATCAATAGATACCGTTGTTGAAGAAAATGAGCTTTGATGTAATCGTTTTTCAGTTCGTTCCATAATATACAATTCAAAGAGAATTTGACATTTTACCTTTTTAGCTTTTATTGCTCCAATGATGAATGGAAGCATGCTGATTTACAGCTGAATTCTGATGTGTTTATAGTATAAATTGGGTTTTTATTAGATTCAATTGTATAACATTTCGACTGCTTACTTTTATTATGTTTTTTATATAACAGTTTAATTTTGAAATAAATTTTTCTAAACCAACATTCTTAAAATCCCTGACAACGCCGGGTATTTCAGCTAGTAATAAATATATCAATGTTAGACTGACTAATTTAACTTTAAAAAAGTTAATGTTTTAAACTATATTTATTGGAATAGATTTTCTATTAATTATAATTTTTCATGTTATTGAAAACTAAAACTCGATACTTTCATGTGTAACTTATTTTTTAAAGTAATCTGTGACCTGTAACCAATGTATATCTAATGCAGAAAAAATAACTAAATAAAGCTCAAAATTCTAACACTTTGAGTAGCGAAATGAAACATCAACGAAAGTTACACCGCTTTACTAAAATCGTGTTAACTTTTTTTTTGTTCTATCAACGAAACTTAGATATAAATTTAACATTACGGTATAACTTATCCTCGCAAACGTTCCATATGTACTTTTAAAAATTTCGATCCATGTATATTTTAACGCGCAATTGTTTATGTTTACACACAAAAATAAGGTTGTGTTTGTCAGCGATGACTTTGCGTACGAAATAATGGAATTATGACTACCGGAGTACCCTTAAATCCTAATCGCATTATCGGCAGAGTAATGAGCCCACAATTTATGCCTTTTAGATGTATTCATAGTAAAATATTTTAGTTTTATCAACAAAAATTCTCAGTTATGTCTAAATATAATTCCATTTTCCCATACTGAAGCAGTTTGCTCCTTTCCGAAATCAAGGGCTTAAACAAAGAGCGGCAGAATACTTTCACCAATGGAAAAGAACGTCATAAACATGCATTTTATTTCATAAAACTGAAGAAAAATATTACAATGTATTGAAATGGGGCAGTTCTATGAAATAATGCCTGTTTTCGCTTATACATGACGTCAGTTTCATTGATAGAAGCATATCGCCTTTATACGATTAGGATCATTTGCAATGTAGTGGAAATGTTTAAGAGGCTTTTATGCCTAATTTGAATATGGGAGGAATGAAAAGTTAATGTAAATTACGCAATTTAGACACAATCGTAACATTTTATGAATGACTGAAAACGTAACTGAAACGTAAATTTTATGAATGAAAATGTACGATTTTAGATGAATTTTTTTTAAAATCACGTTATGTTCACTGGTGAAAACGCTTTCTTCTTGAAAAATTGGCCTCTAATTTCAGATCTGGTAGAATGAAAACATCAGAAATTGATGTCATTTTGACGCAATTATAGCAAATTGTTTCAGTTTAACTTTTTTAATCAGATTCTTTATTTTAAAACTGATGCCAGTTAACTTTTAAGACCCTTGAGATCTTAAACACTGTCTAATCAAATTAAATATCCAATTTCTTTTTCATTACAATGCGAAAATGGCATCAATAAAGATATAATACTATACAATACATAAAGATTACATAATCCCAAATCTGGTTTCTCTAAAAAAGTAGGAGTAACCCGGTCGCCACCAATTTGAAGAAATTCCTTTTTAAACTTTCAGAAGTACAAATAAAATATAAGAATTAAAATCTATTAAAAAATAGCTATTGCGGTCACATCTACACATGAACAATTTTCAGTTAAAAATATAATTCTTAAAATTTATTCAGTACGAAGCTCAGAGAAAATGACGAAAAAAAGTAAACAGATTGTGTTTAAATATCTAGATTTTCATATTAAGCATGTACTTGTTTGTAATTTACGTCAATATAAAATTGAGAATGTATTTCACGTTTAATTAATTTGTAGAACGCCAAGATGCACGTTAGTTTAGTGTAGCAAGTGTTATAATATAAAAGTTAAAATACATGTTTTAAATCTGCTTAACCTGTCTCATCTATTCTTATTTAAAACGAGATTAGTAATAAAAATGCATTATGTCAAACTTTACTGAACTCGTCTTCGAAGTCCTGGAGGTGCTGAAAATACAGTTAAAGAGCATATACTTAAATTTTATATCTTGAGCTGTTGAAATGCGAAGATTAGTAAATGATTAAATCTGATCTAATGATTGAAGATATTTTATTAAAAGCTATCATGAATAATTTGTAAAAGTCCAATTTAAAATTAATTTATTAATCTTATGTTGTGAGTTTTCAAAATTCATAAGACAAAGGAGTTCATTTGAAAATGTTGATTTATTGTAATTACGATTTGCGCAGTTCATTACTGAAATTAGAAAAAAAATAATATCATTGTACTTTATATTATGATATAACTTCATTAAGTTTCCTAGACTTTGTATTTTTTTAAATGTGTTACATTTTACTGTTTTATTGTAATCGAGAATAGTAAATAATTACGCAGATAACTAGTAACATATTTAGTTTTTTGTACTATTAATTAAACGGATCAGCTTCACTTAAGGCCCTACACTATTCACAACATGATATTCGAAACCTAATTTTAAACCAACTACAGAGTTCTTTTCAAATTTCTCGTTTCCATTTCAATATTTTCAACATATTTTAAACAGGATATCTGAAGTCGATCTCTAACCGGGTACGTTTTTACTTTTTCGATTTTGGTTACAATTTCTTTTTAGTTTTGGTTACAGTTTTCCAAGGAGGATATTTTCACTTTCATAACCAGCTCCAAAATAGAAAATGGCCTCATAAAAAATGAATCTGCTATTTTAAAACAGAGAAAAAATACCCGATTTGAGATCAACCTCAGATATCATATGCAAAATATGCTGAAAATATTGATTCCCATGTAAAAACCAATCGTTCAAAAATTTTAAAATGGAAATGATAAATTTAAAAAGTACGTTGCAATTGATTTAACGTTAGCTTACGAGTGTCTTCGCATTACTAATATAGGCTCTTAACCCTTTGATTTTGGGCCTTAGCAATAAGTAAACATGTTAAAAAATCCCTTCACTTTCTTTAATAGCACAGTTAATTGTAGTTTCATGGAAATTCATTCTCAAATTTTGTTATACTTTGGAATACGGGTCCGGACATATGCGTCTCAGTGACCTATTTGGTTTTATTCTATCCGTACCACTTTTTTGAAAAATAATCTCTATTATATACTTATATTATTTTCAAGACAAATCTAGAGAATTTTATGTACTGCGCGAATACCTACGGGAGTACGTAGATGTAATCTGTTAGTTCTGATGCTGATATTTTAAACCGACAGATACTTTGATTAAGGTTGTTTAATTAGACAGTTTCACAATTTCAAAAAAAATTATACATCGTAATTATTAATATGGATTCAGATTAATTTCAATTCGAAGTCAACATAATATTTAAACTATAAACTTATTTTCATCTAAAATATTCTGCATAAGTAAAACCAAAATGCTAATGTGAGTTTTTGTTAATTTTAAATCTTTCATCCTCTTGTCAAAAATCTGCATTCCATCGAGTAGAGGCTGGAAGGTAAGAGGAAAATTTGCAATTATTTTTCATTTAGTATAAGAAATAAGTTTTCTAAAATGGTATATAAATTTATATTTTATAATTCCGTTTGAGTATTATACGCATATGAATACTTTAGAATAAAAGCAAATAAATTAACAAAAATAAGTTATAACTAATCTTGTATTTGTAATTTTTTCGTAACTCAGTATGTCCAAAAATACAATTTTATAATGAGTATTTTATTTATGTACAGCACTTATGACTTATACTTGTCATTTAGAACTCATAATGGAATTTTTGGATTATGTTTTTATAGGTTTTTTTATATATCTTTTTGCTTATTATGTTTTTCAGACAGATAAATTTAGGAAACCATACAGCTAAATTGTTTCATAGCAAGATTTATCAACAGCTCGTTTTATCTGTTTATTTTCAAATAAGTATATGCAGGGATATCAAAAATTTTGCATTTGTCTATTTTCATTGTGGTAAATAGAATAAGAAGAATGCGATAACAATGTAAGTCTTATTTTATTTTAAATGAAATGTTAAATCTATTGTATAGTTAATGTATGTTTAAATTTTTTTATATCTATTAAAAGTAGAAAGTATTTTATACTCTACTAGCGGCCCTCCCTCGCTTTGCTTCGGGTTAACCTTGAAAACCTTCATCTCTTTGTGTTTTCTGTAGACCTTTTTAATGTGTACAATAATTAGTACATTATTTTGATAAATCTTGTAGGGTTCAGCCTGCGTTTGCAATGTATAAGCGGAAAAAATGAAATTATTTACGACATTACATTAAAAACCTCAAAAATAACGGTATTTCTCCACTATTTAATGGATGTTATTATACATATAAACCTTCCTCTTGAATCCCTCTATCCATTAAAAAAAACCGCATCAAAATCCGTTGCGTAGTTTTAAAGATTTAAGCGTACATAGGGATATAGGGACAGAAAAAGCGACTTTGTTTTATACTATGTTAAGATTAACAATATCAATTATAACTTGATTATTCAATTTCAGAAATTTTACTTATGTATATCTAAGGACAAATACGCGCATCAAATTTTTACGCAAAGCTCATAAAGATTTGCACTGAAAGGTGAATTTTTTAATTAATTCCTTAATTTCAATCTATTTTCTGAATTTCAAATATATTGTTTTACTAACTGTATATAATTTTCTCAGACAATCGAAATTACTAGGATTACGTAATACAGATAATTGAATAAGATAACTATGTTTATGTTTTAAACAACTATTATATTCTACCTGGGAACTGCGGATAATTTAGAAAAGTTAAAAAGTTTTATAATATCTTATTTCATATTTGACATTAGATTAGGTATAGTTTATTTTATCATCAAAACATGGTTTAAATTTATGCATGCTTTTAATGAGGCAAAACTTCTTTAACGTTTTAATTCATCATAATATTTCTTTACTGTAAAAATACTTGTGTTTCATAACTTGGTATTGCTCATTGTTACTCATCTGTCCAATGTCGTCATAAAAGTTATATACAATCTCTTAATTATGTACAAATATGTAAATATTGCACAATATATAAAATGTAAATTTACCATTTTACTGTAAAATACATAGTTGTACAGACACATATTTTAAATTTATGCACAAAACAAGTAATATGTTATTTGGAAACGAATAATTATTGGTTAAGCATTAAATTTCAATTATTTTTCCCTATAGCAAATTACATTTCTATATAAATTACATAAACAGTATTCAAAGATGAGCGATATAAATATGATTCATTAATAAAAAAATTTAAAAGAATAACATTGTCTTTTTTTATAACAGTGTGAAAATGCCCGTTTTTAATTATATAATTTACTCAAGAGAAATTATTTTAACTACTTTTATATTTTGCTTCCAGACTTTGGTTAATTTACATAGTTGAAATACTTGTTGAACAACTTGAAATTGGATTAGGTTTGGTTAGTTTTATGATCGAAACATAACCTAAATTCCAGACTACTTTTATCAAACAGAATTCTAAATTTTAATTGATGTATTAATACAATATAATTATTCATGACTTCAGATATACCTACTTTTCATAACTTTGAGCTTTCCATTAATACTGAACTGGTTATTACTTTCACATAAAATATCTACAGTATTTAAAAAAAAGGGATCAAGGTCCATAATCCGTGTTTTTGGCCCATGAAATAAGACTAAAACTTGATTTTGTTATACTGACTTGATTATTTCACTTTTTAATATTAAAAGGTTTATCCTGTACGATTTCAACAATAGTTTTTTGCATTTTGTTCGACTTACACAGACTCAAATTTCGTATTATTCGTATTTTTTTAATGTAAAATACGCAATTTCTCATAATTTCACCTCATTTATTTATATGAGCGCAATCGTGCAGCAATTTCCTCTTTACATATATTATAAAATACATCAAAATGTACAATATATGTAAAATAAAAGTGTTGAAAAGCTGCGCTCATAATAAAATATTAAAAAATATATTAAACATTGAGGTAAAATTAGGAGAAATTGCGCATTTTTCATCAAAAACTGCGAATAATACGAACTTTGAGCTTGTGTAAGTCATATAAATCCGAACAAAATGCAAAAACTTGTTGAAATCGTGCAGGATAAACCTTCTAATATTCAAAAGTGAAATAATTAAGTCAATATAACAAAACTGAGTTTTAGTCTTATTTCATGGGTCAAAAACACGGCTTATGGACCCTGATCCTTTAAATGAGGATTAACTTTCTATTTAAAAACTTTTCTCGATAGCAAATACCTTATCTCAATAAATTACACTAACATTATTCTATGATTAGTCAAATAGATATGATTATTTAATACAAAGCATTGAAAAGAGCAACAGATAAAGTTTTCGGACGGCATAGTCAAAACGCTCTTTGCAATTATATACGTTACACAAGCGACAATATCATATTTAGCTTCAAAGCTGTTGTTATACTTTATAATTGGAAAAATTGTACATTCCTTTAAAACAGTTTTGAAATTTG
Source organism: Maratus michaelseni (assembly GCA_963931845.1). Classification (NCBI taxonomy): domain Eukaryota; kingdom Metazoa; phylum Arthropoda; class Arachnida; order Araneae; family Salticidae; genus Maratus; species Maratus michaelseni. The sequence goes on along the minus strand of OZ007589.1, from coordinate 33,131,582 downwards.
TTATATTAGGTATAGTTTATTTTATGATGGAAATATGATTTTGTCAGGTATTGCATTCATATAAACAAATTATAATTTTTATAAAACAAATTGAGATACATCCCATAATCCTTTACTTCAATTAATCCTATATTTTACTCCAGTTATTCATATGTTTTATTACTTTATATTTCATATTTTTATTCACTTGGTGAATGCCGTTACGCAAAACTATAACCAACCTCTTAATTATGTATAATTGTATAAATAATATAAGATATACAAATTAAAAATATATCACGAGATGTTTTCGGTCAAATACATATTTGTAAGTCAAATATTTAAGATTTTAAAACAAAACTCAAAACAAATTATTTTCAAACGCGTAATTACTAATTAACTTTTGAATTTGAAATTCTATTTCACTAAAGCAAATAACTTTTGGGATAAACTTCATAAACTGTTTCCAAGATTACAAAATTAATGTGATTCTTCAATGAAAACATTGAAAAGAGTAACTGATTATATTTTCGTATAATATATTGAAAACGCCATTTTTAATTATGTAATTTACACAAGCGAAAATTTCGTGTAACAACTTTTATATTTAACTTTGGAGGTGCGGTTAATTTACGAAATTGGAAAACTTTTAGAATCTCTTATGTCAGTATTGAAATTGGTTCGATTAATTATAGTTTATTTTTATGATTAGAACATGACCGAAATTCAGATACTGTTTCTATAATTATAATTTTCATTTCACTTAACGAGGTTCAAGTAACATTTCTGCATAACTCCATAAACAAGATTCAAAGATGAACGGAATGAATATGATTCTTTAGCACAAATTTTTGAAAGAGTAATTGATTATGTTTTGGGATAACATAATGAAAATGCCATTTTTAATTATGAATTTAGTCAAGCGAAACGTTTTTCCCAAAATTTAATATTTACTTGGGAAATATGGTTAAATTACATAATTTATAAACTTTTTTATACATCAACTAAAAAAAAAAAAAAAAAAAAAAAAAAAAAAAAATTTTTAGTGCACTTCTGGAGAAGTTGTACACTTCTTAAATGATCTGAAGACATACATTTATTGACTATTTCTCAAAATATTAACTAAATATTTTTAATAAATTTTGCATGTAGATTGTAGATAGTTGTACAATTTCCGTGAGCATTTGTAAGCGTTTTATATACATGGTACGTACACCTCTGTGGATTTATGTGTATGTCACCACTATTTCAGATAAGAATTTTTATTATTATTATTATTATTCGAGAAATCCCAATTCCCGTACTATATCGCAAAACAAATTTCTGCGATTAAAGAAAGAGAAAACATACTAAAAAATAGTATCACACTACATATATTTAAAATGATTAAAAAATATATCATTTTTAGTTAAAAAAGAAAAAAAGAACTCACGTATATTTATTTGGAAATTGATGGTCCCTTTTTGGATGGGATATTCAAAATTCCATTTCATTTATGTTGTCGTAGATTTTGAGCGTGCTTTTGAAAATATATGGCTGCCAAGTGCTATGATTTTTATCTATCATTTATTTTTAATGGTAATCTATGGCGTATAGCTGCCAACTTTAGCGCTTTTTATTATCACTAAGATTTAATAGTAGTTTTACCAACAATTCTTTTACACTTTTTAGACTTTTCCAATTTTGGAAAAAAAAAAAAAAAAAAAAAAAAATCTACCAGCTGTGTATTTAATCGAAAATGTACGTGATTAACACGTTGACGGTCAGTAGGTACAAGTGAAGTTCGAAAATTGACACTATATGTTTTTGTAATTTTTAGAACAATAGAAGTATAGTTTTACTCTTTCTGCTTAAATAAACTTAATTTTGATTAATTCAGAACCTTTAATTAGGTTGCATTACTCCCTTCACAACCACGTCAGGGTGGCTACTGGTCAGGGAAAAATACAGTCAAAAAAGTGATAAACACCAGTATATTCTTATAGAAAAATTTATGTTGATTATTCCATCAAATAGTAATCAATTTGATTTTTTCTATAATAATATACTGGTAATTATCATTTTTTACTGTATTTTTCCCTGACCACTAGCCACCCTGCACGTGCATACTGAAGCTGCAACTCGTATAACAGGTGGAAAACGAACTTCAATCTAAAAAATTGTTTCCAAAACATGACACTGGGCTTCTACTTGTACGCCGATAAATGCACATTTGTGCTGCTATAGCCGTATTGTCTAAAAACGACCGCTTCGTTTTGGGCGGCTATAGCTATCATGCCACATTTTGAACTTCGCTTCGACGGCTATAGCCGGAAGTGTCCGTCAACATGTTAAATAAGGCGAAGAGTTCCATTAGATATTACTGGACGCAAAAAGCAGCTGTCAGCTATCCAAATATGAGTATTTGCCCCTTGTATTACAGTCTTTATCTCCAAAAATCATATTTCTTGAACGAAACATTACAAATAAATCATACATAATTTATAATTCATATATCTAATCAGTGGCGGATCGCGACTGCCTTTATTTGGGCCACTAAATGCATAATTGCAAAATTTATTATTTTTACCAATATTTTATAAAAGAAATATTTGCCTTTTTTGTTGGTAGAAAATTTGCCGTTTACCCATTTATGCCTAGGGACGCTTCAGTAAAATGGGAAAAAGTGCATTTCACACCACTTTTTTTTTCTACAAAAATTTGGTGTCCTAATTTATCGAGGAATCCTCGATAAAATACACCAAAATTCTATTTTTTTTTTTTTAAAGTGGTGTGAAATGCACTTTACTAAAGCATCGACGTTACGCATAAATGGGTTAAACCTGGAAAAAGTTTTATTTAACCTTCATACCCTGACTGGGTCGAATCGACCCACTTCTATAATTTATTTAATTCGATTGGAACCAGATTTTTTTTTTAGAAAGTAAGTTAAATAAATGTTACAGAGAACTACGTTAAATAAATATGTTAAATCATTATCGAAAACAAATTCTGGTGTAAAATGTTTTTATCAACATTGCGTAAAATTTCAACAAGGTACGAAGGTTAATAAAATGATGGCAAGAAAAGAATAAATTTTTCAGCCGTGTATTTAGTGCCCCAGAAAGAGCGAGTCACGAGCCGCAACTGAGTCTAATGTTTTATATTTTTAAAACTAATTCTGAACATAATATCAATTTCAGTGAAAAATAAATTTAAACTTGTTGCATATGTCTCATAACTGGCAATGCTAATCAGAAACTTCATTCAAAATTATGGCTTGATTCTGATAATTTTTTAAAAATATATAAGCAAAAAGTATGTAACAACATTTTAATTTAGTTTAAATAATTTACACAATTAGAGAAATTGCGGAACTTTTTATTATTATATAAGAACCCCCCTCCCCACCCCGCAGTTTACGTATACAGTAGAGTCCCGCTATTTCGAACCCCGCTATTCCGAAAATCCGCCTATTCTGAACAGAGTTCAGAAAAAATACCGATTTTTTTAACTTAAAAACAGAAAAAATTAAAAAGACGTTCGTGAAAAAACGTACATTTATGGTTATACAAAGAAGTTAAATAGAGACATACATAAAGCCTAAGCTTGATGAAAACGCCGGAAACCAAATTGGAATGAAAGCTGATTACATACAGTACATGTCGGCACCATTTATACAATTCTGTAGAATCATTTTTAATCACTGCTAAACACAAAAAATAACTAATTTACACATACTTAAGAAGTAAAGTCAGTGATATTTTTCTGACGAAGAGCACTGAATCGACTTGAACATGCAATGTCCTGCCATCGCCGCATGAACATAACATCATTTGGTGTTGATGAAGCGTGTTGTTCGACGTACCGTAAGGCGAGGTTAAGAGTATTTGCCACGTCTGTGTGCGATATGAGTTCATTTTGAGCGTTCACCTCCTCCTCGTTTTCCTCCGAGTCGATCTCACCTGATGACTACTTGCACCATTGCTACGATGTCTTCGTCTTCGTACTCCTGATAGCCATTGTCGTCGAAAGCAGTCCACTTCTCAACACAGATTTCTTGTGCGTCTTCACAGCTAGGGATTTTGTTGACTAGTGGAAGAGGGTGACAGTCGTACATTGGTGTAAAAGTTGTTTAAAAAATTCCAATATAGGCCAGAGAATTTTCCATGTTTTTGTATGGCGCCCATTCTTCTGCCACCCAGTAAATCACATTTTTTATTGTAATTTTCTTAAGTTTTTCTAGGATTGTGAGTTCATTTTCATCCTCTTAAAGTAAAGTGCGAATCAGCATTTTTCTGTTTTTTTTTTTTTGTTTAATGGCCTGCAACACACCCTGTTCCATAGGCTGAAGAATTGAAGTAAAATTCGGTGACAGAAAAACTGTTTTGATGTCTCCACAAAAAAGTTCCGTTTCTTCTGGGTGGGACGGATCATCGTGTAAAATGATCAGAGCACGATTATGCAATCCATTTTCTCTATTGAACACAGTCACTTCACGGACAAATTGGTGTTCGAACCATCCCTTCAACAAGTCGCGTTCCATCCAAGCTTTTTATTATTCTTATAATACACAGGAAGTGAGTTGATGTTAATGTTTTTGAACGTTCGTGGTTTTGCCGATTTGCCTATTACCATCGAAGTTTGTGTGTTGTCAAGGCGTTGCTATGTTAATAAAGACAGTTAGACGTTGTTTGTCCATTTTAAGCCCTGAGGCAGATTTCTCTTCTTGCGAAGCAAGACTTTTTGCAGGCAAAGCCTTAAAATTCAGTCCGGTTTCATCCGTGTTGTAAACTTGCTGCGGTGAGTAGTTTTGGGAAGAAACAAGGTCTTTAAATTCTATTATGTAATTCGCAGCTGCTTCGTTGTCAGCTGACAGCTTCTCCCCAGCAATCGTAAGCTGTCTAATTCTGTGTCTTTTCTTCCAACGATTCCTTCCAATTTTTTGTCGATTTTGAAGAGTTTTTTCGTATGAAAGAGAACAAAACTGCACAATTTTAAGGTGATTTTTTCCAGTCACTAATCATTGCTTTTCCAACACTATAGTGTTCCGACACTTGTTTCTTCCCAAAACTACTCACCGCAGCAAGTTTACAACACGGATGAAACCAGACTGAATTTTAAGGCTTTGCCTGCCAAAAGTCTCGAGTGATAATTTAGTAGCACTTTCTCCATTGTCAAGTCTTTTTAACACTTCAAGTTTTTTTTAAAGTACACGAAGAACGACTTCGTTTATTTACCATGTTTAATGTTTAATAGTTGACATCAAGGACTACGAACATAAATAAAAAATGCACAGTGACTCGCTAAAGTAGTAACTGAATACTCACGGAACCACAATTTTTCACAATAAATTTGCAATAAGTGCACACAGTTCATCAAACTCCGCTAGAGTAAACACTGACCGGGAGGCGAGTTTCAAAATCAAAGTTGACGAAAACACGGAATCTATACGCCAACGCTCTGTGACAGTGGAAATGCAGTAATCCTGGTAGTAATTCTTAGAACGCGGGAGTGAATAGGATAGGTAGGGTGGGGTGATGAGTCGTCGAAGGTCACTACCCTTTCCATCCCACTGTCATTGAACCAGTTCACCACGAGCCAATCAACGCTGTATAGATCGGCCACTAGCAGATGTCCCCGCACATAATTTACGCCTTAATAAGTCAATACACTGATTATTATTAATGAAATTCGCCTATTCCGAATTCCCGCTAAACCGAACGGTGTTCGGTCCAAATTAGCTCGGATTAGCGGGACTCTACTGTATTTATATTTAGTATAGATACAGGGATGCCAAGTCTCCAGCTTTTTGGATACCAGTAATCCAAACCAGAGAACCAATCCAGAGAACAATATTTTCTCTAAAAAATTACCGGTGTGGAAAAATCCGGAGACTTGGCAACTCTGTAGATATTTAATAATTTCGACTCCTATTAAACAGCAATATAAAGACTAATTCCTGTGTATTCAGGGTTCATACGCTTTTACCATAATTTTTTAAATAGAATTTTTCTATTTCATATTCAAATAGGAGAAACTGTAGACGCAGGATTTGTCATACTTTTCTGCATTTAAATAAAGCAAATAATTCTATTAAACAATTGTGGTGGCATACGAATTCTGGATTTTCATCGGAAATGCTAAATATTAATTTTGGCTTTTTTTTATTACCAGACGTTTCACGATTACATAAAATACTTCTTTTGGATTCCGAATTTCTCAATAAAACACAAATTGTTGAAATGGACGCATATACATGCTAATGCTGCAAATTGGTTAAAGCAGGTGTGAATGTTAAAAATGTAGCATTACAATGCCATTTGATATACCATACCAAATATTTATCAAAAAGAAATTAATTGAAAAATAATCACTGAAACATTATAACTATCAAAAACAAATAATATATTCAAGTATGTTTTCTTTAATATCATATTTTCATTTATAATTCCATATAAACAATTCAGTTATATAAACAAAATAGTTATAAATACAAACAAGCGAAGTTTCAACTCTCTAGTTTCAATAGATTTTACACAACCTTACCTAACGTTGTAAAATGTACATTCTGAAAAAAAAAATTAAATTAAAAATAAAATAAAAAACAGTTATTCACAAATGGGTGACACCGTTCTTTCAGAACTTTACAGGTCTGTTTTAGTGGTTTATTATAGTGTTTAATTGTACAAATTACAAATTGGGGTGTGGAATTATTTATGAGTTTTGCTTTTTTCCCAATTCTAAACCTATAGAGTATAGGTGGTTCACTACATTTTTTTGATGAGATCACAATCCATCTTGTCCGCGAATGCTCTAGTCGTTTGATATGGATTTTTAGGAAGAAACTGAGTCATCGGTCTAAATTGGCCGATCAGAGTGTGATTCATCATCGAGGTCAAAATTCTTACTTATTAAGCGCTAAAACCAACTTCAAGCGATATATTAAGGCATCGCTCATTCTACACACTCATCTTCTGAGCAACATTGGCGGCTTTAACACCAATTACACGGAAAAGCAAACTGTGTCAAAATGCACTGTTTTGTACTCTTTCTCTTCATTTTAACAGTCTGAAACTACACGAAACTACACACAATCTAATGAAAAAAATCCAAATATATTGTATTTAGGGGCGAAACGTTGTCTTTTAAATAATCTAAATATGCGAAAGCGTTTCATTGCAGGGTTCGTACCAAATTATCAGAAATTTTTAATTGATTTTTTTTTGCCTTAACTAAAAGCAGAAAAGTATTACAAATCCTGCAATTAAACGTGGCGTATAAAATTTATGGAATTTAAATATTAAAAAAGAAAAATTATATTAAAAAGTTATGGTACAAACGTACGAACCCTGTATTACTAAATGCATTTAATTTTTTTTTTTTTTTTTAGCTCATCAAGAGTACAAAAATAGTATATTATATTAGTATAATATACTATTATAGTATATTATATTAGTATAATATACTATTATAGTATATTATATTAGTATAATATACTATTATAGTATATTATATTAGTATAATATATTATATTAGTATAATTACTTAATTATTCCAATATTTTGGAAATGTTTCAATCTGCATTCTGCTGTAAGCCCAAAATTGAATATTCGAATCTTAAAAACATTTTATCTTGTTTGATTCCTTAAAAGATTTCCAATAATATCGCAAAATATAATTATTTCTCAGTTAATACAAATAGTTCAGATTCCTTTGATGTGAGATTAAGAAAACTTCATGAAAGAGAATTTCTTAAAATGATTAATGCAATTTTCGGAAAACATAGATTTGACATCGCGGATCAAAATTTAAAAAGGCAAATATCTCGGTATGTGGCCCCAAAATAATTCTGAACAATAATCGTAGGATATATCTTAGGATTCACTGTCTATAAAGTTAATTCATTTTCGTGCTTAATCTACCCCAAATCTTTCAACTTCAGTTATAGGGTCAGTTACTCCAAGGATTATTAAAATAGAAATACAATTAAGCGTCAGAAGAACCTTTAAATATTTTCTTAAGTTTTTTAATAACGTATATCTTTTATAGAGATAATGGATTCCATATTTTTTGTACTCTTGATTAAAGACGTCCCCTTAATATCATGCTATAGTTGATGTTTTTGAATATGTTTATTATGCTTACTGAAATATAAAGATGACTATAGTACTATTAATAATTTTTAAAGAATGAAACATTTTAATAGAAAATATTCATAATTACGTGTTTATTCTACAAATTACATTTATCCAAAAACATAAATATGATTATTTTGTAACGAGAATACAGGCAATAAAGACACATAATTAAATAGTTAAATACATTATAATCAAAGCCCTATTATCAAGCTATATTTGCAACAACAAATTGTCTTATATTTAATAAATGCGCAAGCTATGAAGAAATTTAAACTACTTTTGAAATTTATCTGAGCACTGAGATTAGAAAATGTCAGCGATTTATAGGAAAAGAAGAACACAAACATGGCCTAAAAAATATATATAATGTTACAAAGAATTTATTGATTAAAAAAAATTAAAATTAAATTTAAAAAAATTAAATTAACTTTTGGGAAAAAATTATCTGGTTTAGATTTTCAGCCTTTTCTGCCTTGGTAATTTATAAGATCAAATATCTATGTATTTAAAACGCTAAGCGTTTTCTTTCGACAATCCGTGAGAACAAACTGCTGCATCAAATTACATCATTCTTTTTTAATTGAAAGATATTTGGACACAGATTTGTTATCATGCATTCGTTTTTTCGAAAATTTAATTAATTAGCCGTCATTTTCAATTAAATTTTTACTTCTGCTAATGACGTCATAAAGTCGGCAATTGGATAACGCCCACCCTTGCGAGACACAGAGTTTATTCTCTAAACTCTGTGGTTGCGAGGATAAAAGAGAAATAATAAATATTAAAAGCACGTGGCTTTTAGGCAGAATTTTTTAATTTGCAAGTTAAATTTCGGTAAAAATATTTATCCGCGTGTTTTATAAGCGAATAAAAATTCATATTTATTGTGACGTCACGGGAATATTGTCCATTGGGTTTATTTTATCATTATGCATTATAACTTTGTTGATGCCAATTTTTTCATTACAAATAAATACAAAGTATATTTTTATTTTTATACATGGTGTTTAAGCATTAAATTAACGTATATAAAGAACGTGTGAAAAGTTTGCGCCGGTGAAAAGCATGTTATGCTTAGCTTGAAATGCATTTTAACATTGATAAAACCATAAAACTAAAGATAAAAATGTATCTTGATTACATGTTACCAATTACTTTTTTTTTTAATTATATGTTGGAGGATTTCCTTTTTTAATAAAAAAAATCACAAAAGTAAAGGATTTCTGGAAATTTAAAATTATTACAAATAGTGTTACGGTAGAAAAAAAAAACTTGAAATAATGATTGTATTTTTAGCTAGAATAAACAATGTAAGACTAATATTTCATAAGAATTATTTTGGTAGGTTTATTATAAGTTCATTTAACAGTTCCTTATTAGCGCAAAGTCCTATTTCTTTCACTGTGAATTTCTCTTTCGATGTCATAAAATGGTTTTCTACTTTTGGACGCCAGCCAAAATAGAGTGGCAATTTTTAGACATGTACAACGGTTATGATAACAAACGACGCTATCGCGCATCGTGCTTACATCACTTCTAAATACTACAAATTTCTATTTTTTACTACATTTTACAATTTTAATTCTTACATCATCAATTAGAAAAACAAATTAACTTTCGATTGAAATTTATTTGAAAACTGCCGGTTAATTTAACGACTTTTTCAATAATTTTCAAGTATGAAATATTTTTCAATTCTATCTTATCAATGACCACTAGTTTGCTTCAATAATGTAAAATAGCCACTGGGAAAGTTGCCACAATTGAAAATAGATTTATTTAACCATCATAAAAAGTGAATAATAATAATAATAACAATAATAAAAACAGTGATAGATTATAAGATCAGATTGTCCATAAGTCCATTTTGGCGCTAAAAAAAACTATTTTCAGTTTATGTTGAACATAACATTGATATGCTGAATTCGTTGATGTATATGTTCCATCAGATGCTAGGAATTGTATTTTATTATTTTTTTAAAGATCCATTTGCCAACTGTATAAAAGGAAAAATAACCCCGACTCTGATGGAAAAGGGATAATCATCCTGATTATGTAAAGGAGCCGAAGAAACCATATAAATAAATTACACTTGAAAACATTAAAAATCTCCCTTATCTGCAGATTGATTTATTACTATAAAAAATTCTTCATCTTTACATAAAAAATGATTAGTTAAAACAATGGATGCGTTTTAGAAGACATGGATTTGAAACGAACAGTGATTAAAGAGGACATTTTAAAACTTTTAATTTAAACATTTTAAAACTGTTTTAACTTCGAATTTCGATGATGTGAATTGACGGACGAATTACGACTATTTGTATGATACTTCATAGGTCCATGAAATTTTTTTCTTGCCGTGGGAAATATGGCGGTAATGTCAAACTGATTTGCATTACAAAGTTGTTTACGGATTGTTTGTTTGGAGTTTACATCGGAAATAGTACTGTCTTTGACTGGGGAAAAAACTTTTAAAATAAAATATTTTAAGACTGTTTCATACGCACCCCTTCTTAAATAATAAAGAAGCTTATTTTACTGATATTGTTATATTATTTTTTCCGTCAAGTTTTGACGGGTTCCATCTAGTTATGTTTAAGTTTCGATAGAATTTAATGTTTAGGGAATTAGTAAATTCTAACAGTTCATTGTAAAGCGTACCACGTAATACTGTTGGGTTGTTTTGAAAGTTCCTTCCCTTTGGGAAAACCAATTCGTGCTGGAAAATTCTGCCCGTCAAATATTAGACAATAGCTATCAGAATTAATGTCTAATAATTAAATGGTAGAATTTTCCGGTACGAACCAACTTTCCGAACAACCCAATAGTTTTTTGTAGCGTACTATATACAGGGTGCGGCAAAAAAACGATCATCAAGATTTTTTGCAATAAAAACAAATTTTATTAACAAAAAACAATAAAGTACAACCACAGTTATAAAATATTCAAATGGTTTTAAAATGGCCTCCTTGTGCGCATTTGCAGAGCTTCCGAAAATTTTTGGCCGCGGCACGCCCCTCCTCCGGCAACATTCGGTCCCATTCTCGGCGCAGCGATTTCTTCAGAAACTCCAAACTTTTGTGGGGCTTAGCATAGGCCCTGGTCTGCAAAATGGACCATATGCTGTAGTCCATCGGATTCAGATCTGGTGAGTAAGGCGGCCATTCTGCACACGAGATGAAGTCCGGAAAATGGCTTCTGCACCCGTCCTGAGTCGCTTTCGCCTTGTGAGCCGGGGCTGAGTCTTGCTGAATCGTCCAATTCGCATGATTGAAGTGCTGCTGGACCCACGGAAGTACCAAGGTTTCCAATGTCGCGTCCCAAATGTCGCGTCGGTACACTTCTTGATTGATTTTGACGCCTTGGTCCAACAAAACGAGTGGAGTCTTGCCACTGGCGCAAATTCCCCCCCAAACCATCACGGACTGAGGATTTTGCTGGCATTCGACAACGGCCGAACTGACGGGGCCTCGGCGGACCAGCTTCTGTCGTTTTGGTGATTGTGGGCTTGTTCGACGGTGAACAACTTCTCATCCATGAACAGGATGCGGTCCCAGTCGAGAGCTAGGTGTCGACGAAGAAGTCATTTGCATATTTCGAGTCGTACGAGCTTGTTATCGCCGGTGAGGAGTTGAACTTTTGTAGCTTGTATGGCGTTAAATGGAGATCCTCTGTGGCTATTCGCCGAACCGATCTGTCGCTGATTCCAATATCATGGGCGATTTTTCGCATCGAGACCCTCGAATTTCTCCTAAACCGCTCTCGAAACAATTATCGGTTCTGACGGTCCGCTTTCTGTCGCTTCCTGGACAGCAGCCACCATGGCCCAGCTCCTTGTATCGTTTGATTGTCCGGGAGACAATGGCCGGGTCGATGCCGAGAGTTCGAGCGATCTCACAGTTGCGCTTTTTCAATCAATGTAACGCCAAAATTTGTGTACGTTGGTTGGACATCTGAAAATAACATATAAAAAAACATTAAAAATTATGCAATTAGACATACTAGTACAGAAAAACATGGGCTATCCAATTTAAAAAAAACTAAAATCAAACAGGTTCAAACAATTGTGTTAGAACAACAGAAACATCGTTTTTTTGTCGCACCCTGTATATATTTAAGAAAATTATAGGACTTAAAGCAGATGCCATTGTATCATAATTGCAGTAGCAATGTCTATAAAGTATATTCCATACTAAACAATGCCATGAATAATGTTTTAATTATGAAAGCGCCTTGGTAGAATCGTCAATTTCAGCTTTTCGGTGAAATGATTGAAATGCTTAAAGCTGAAGTAAACTAATGCGTTCTGCCGATTGGGAAGGGTTGCCAGTTTTACCTACTTCTTTATTCAGGAATTTCGAAATCATACAGGAAATTTCGAAATAAATATGTAATAAAAAATTTTATTATTAAAAATAAAACAAAAATCAAATCTTGAACGCATAAATCAAACAAGAAATAATATATATATATATATATATGTGTGTGTGTGTGTGTGAAAAATTATAGCAAATGGAAGATCAATGAAATTAAAAAAAAACATTCATTCTTTTCTTAATGATGATATCATTCTTTAAATAAAACCGAAACTGATGTAAGTGTTTACAAATAATTTTCTGTAATGTAAATTGCAGTTCAAATTTAAGACATACATCTTTATTTTAAACATTTCCGTAATAGAAACTGCTTTCTGTTATGAATTTTCGGTTGAAGAAGATATTTTATTTCTTTAGCACGCAAGTATTTATTATTTTTTATTTGAATAAATCAGCCATTATTTTTAATGTTTTAACATTTGTTTGTTTTATACTCTCTGGAATTTGCATTTCAGAAGATATGATAAAGCATAACCTATATGTTATTTATTATAATTTATTGGAATGTTGTGATTTTTTTCGTCTTCAAAATTAGTTTTATTTAACATTTATCTATTTCCATTCCGAAAGTTTAAATGATTTATTTTCTTATGTGATCCCTAATCATTTTACAGCTGTCTCATTAATTTCATCATAAATTTAATACATCCTAATCTAAACACTTTGTGATATTCAAGAGGAATTCGAAAAGTTCTATAATAGTAAAGATCTAGTTATTGTATTTTTTTAAGTTCCGAACTTTCAAATGTTTAGTTTTAAATATCATTTCATTTTAGTGTAACGATAGTTAAATAATTGGGGTTATTAATCATTTAAAATATATTATGGAGAGAAAAAGTACTTACGAAAAGCATTATAATTCTATAGCAAAAAGTACTGTACAATTATTCAGTTTTTTTTTTCCAGTTTAAATTTCTACACAGTAGTAAAAATTGATGAAGCACGAAAAAAAAAATAATAACCGCGAAATACCAGGAAAGGAACATCCATTAAAACAGACATTTGATAGATAAAATCCGTAACTGTTAAACCTTAACCTACCTTAACCGTTTGAATAGGGGTCAGGACTGTCGACTATTTTTACATTCAATCGTACCATAATTTGCAATAATTTTTCTTTGTTGTAAATTTCTCTTTAAAATATACTAGTATAAGTGTATGACAGAGATTATTTTTCAACAAGTGGTACGTATATGTCACAGTCCGTATTGAACGCGCCATATTCAGTGAATCCCAAAATGGGCAATATCGCCGCCGTGTGCGCGATGATAGACTCTTGGAGGGGCAATCAAGACTGAAAAGTACTTTGAAATGTGAATTCATTTAATTTTCGGCAATAACAATTCTTTTTTGGCACATGCATTTAAAAAAAATTAAGTTTAGGTTTTAATTTTATCGTACTGTTCATTGATAAAGGATTACACAATGCGATAAGGTTGTCCTGAGACAAAATAGTCAAAACTTATTTTTTCGATTTTGAAAAAGACATTTGTTAGATGATTGCTTCTCTCTTTTAGCGCTCATCCAAAACGGCACACGGCCTATAGGAAGGATGATCGTAGTTGCAGATATTTTTGTTTGAGATTATTTTAAACTAAACCGCTTAGTACGAATAACGGTATGATGTGATGGATAGTCCAAATTCTTGTATAGTCCACTGTATTGCTTATACAGACAATGAGTAAATAGCTAAATAAATTTTTATTTAAAACAGTATGTTTAGATTTTTCCCGGTTACGATAACATTTTCTTTTGTCGATGCAGACCATAGCACGTCAGACCGTCGAAAAATTAATTTTTTCATATAAATCATACAGACATAAGTTAAATAAAACAATCAAATAGTGTTAAATATAATTTCTGATGTGAAATATTTTTTATAAAACGTTTGTGTTATTCCCGGTACGTTTAGTGTTTTACTTTTTAGCACGAAGGTACTTAATACGTTATTTAATAAACAAATGTTTTATTTTTTATTTTTCAACACGTGTTTCTTTTACACGATCGGAAACACAATTCTGTTTACTTTTTTGAGTTTATATTATTCCATCAAAATTTAATTTCTGCATATCCTAAATATTTTCTTTCTGCTGCTAAAATAATTTGCTAATAATATTTACTGAGATGAATAAAAATTTTAAAACATACTCTATAATATTGCTATTATAAATATTGTTCTTTAAGTCTATTAGTTATACTTAAACTAAAGTAATAGGATTACCACAATTTTAAATAAAAATATGCGTGGTTGAGGAAAAGGGATTATTTTATGCAGAATTTTTTTTTCTCCTTTTACCATAAGTGGCATTAAAAATATGCTTTACCATATTCTCTACAAAAACATGAAAATAATATAATGAGTCAAACGATTTTAGAAGTTTTAATTTTATGTACATAAATTATTACACTTTTTTGAATAAAGAAGCGTTTTATTTTTTTAACTGAGAAATATTAGAAATTTGTTAGCGGAAAAATAATCGATATGTATTCAAGTATCTGCGCGTTTCAGTATATCGATTAAATAAATGCCCATCAAATTCAGGAAAAAAAGAGATAAAACTAATCGCTTTGTATTAAAAAATAAGACTGAATAAAACTGATTTGCATAAGATATTTAAGTCATAACTTACATAGCTGTTTGGAATTAATAAAATATTCATGTTATTGAGATTTTAATATGTCCTTTTATAATTATTAGCAGAAATTTGGAGTAAATTTGCATTCATGTAAAAATTAGTTGAACTCCGCTTTAAAATTTTTCGTTTGATGTTTTATGATAGTTTTAAGTAAATATTTTCTCTCGTCATCTTGTATGTAAATCAAACAAATATATTTAAAAAAAGTGAAATTCACGAACGGCTTGCATCTGACTTTGGTTATTTATAAAGAGGCAATAATTAAAGGGATTCGAGCGTTCTTAAGGATATCTGTTTTTGCCACATCTATTTTAAAGCTACTATCTTGTTGTGTATTTCTGCTGCAGGATGTTAAAGGAATCTACCGCGAATTTATGTTTTAAAATAGTGAAAGAAAAATTTATCAACTGTGCGAACTCTGCAATTAGTTATTTTTGGTCTGATTTTTTTTAGGTGAATATTTATCTGTATAATTTAATATATGGTATACAGACTGTCTTTTAAAAATTTAATATGATACTGAATAACTGACTGTAAATATATTTCAATGTACGAATGTAATCTAAATTATCTTACAAAAAACTATATGGACGACAATATATAAATGCATTTTCTGTAAGGTAGAAGCCACGCACATAGTCAATGATGGTTTTGGAATAAAAACGAAACTTTCCGTCGGTAATAGGTTAAGAGCGCATTCACGTGCACCAACTTACTTCACACGACGACGTTCACAGTGAATTTTGAAAGAGTCCAGATCGATTATTATATGGAATTATTTACACACTGGGGCTAAAATAGAACAAATTCTTTAAAAAAAAAAAAAAACGATTTTTTTCTAAGTACAGTGCATTATTTAAACAAAAGTCCCTTAAATGACCTGAACATCGAGTAGAATCGGCAGAATCTCTCCCTAAAATAGTTTCATACCTGCAATTTCATGACGGTTCACAAAGAAAGTGTTTAATGTCTTTTCTTTCCAATATTTAGCAGTCAGATTTTTAAATGAATTAATTCTACCCGGATGTAGAAATAAAATAAAAATGTCACTAAAATATTTTTTTTTAATCACTTCCTCTGAGCATAGCTGCCAACTTTTACGCTTTTCTCCTACCAATAAAATTTTAAAATAAATTTAAACTTATTAAATCGCCGAAATTGTACGATTCAATAAGCCAAAAATTTCTACTACTTTTTAGTGGTAACAAAAAAAAAACGTAAAAGTTGGCAGCTATGCTCCGAGGGAAAGTTTAATATTTACGAAGTATTTTGCTGTTATTACTTTTTTTTTTCATTTCACAAAGAAGCATCAACAGAAAAAGAAGTTCAGCCTACAATTTCTTAAATTTTTACCAACTTTTAGCATTTAAGTGAAACTGTATATGTATTTCACATGTCAGTTTAAAATTGATAATAATTAATTCGCTTAAAATTACAACAACAACAAAAATTGCTTTAGAGTTAATAAATATGCCCATGGTTCGTTCTATTTACCACAATTTTTTAATAGAATTTGTAGACTTATTTAAATGCAGAAAAGTATTACAAATCTTGAGATTAAACGATGCGTCTACGATTTCTGCTATTTAAATGTTCAATAGAAAAATTCTATTAAAATTGTGTTCAAAGTGTATGAAACCTGGTATTCGTCAAAAATCAAACTACTAACGAAAACCGGAGTTTTGGGACTGGAAAATGCGAAAAATTTTAAATAAATACAGCATTTTTTTTTTTTTTAAAGAAAAGGGAAATATATAATGTTGTGCAGAAAGATCAGAGCAATTTTGATAAAAAAGGATTAAAAAAAGAAAAAGAAACTGGCACGCAGATGTATAAAGGTACGCCACTCTTTTCCTAGTATAAGTGTAAGACGGAGAACATTTTTCAAATGTGGTACGAATAGAATAAAAAAATAGTTGCTGGGACGTATTTGTAACGACACCTTAATCAAACGGTTAGTATCAATGAATGCAGTACATATATGGGGTGTCCCAAAAAATGACTGATGGATTATAAGATTCAACAACTTGCAAACGGTGACAGTTATTAAAAAAATCTTGCAGTAGGGTTATGTATGATGTCAGGAGTATTTTTTTACTGTAACTCTTGATTTGGGTTCGAATTTCAAACAACAGATGGCGCTGACAGCGATCGGTGCTCAGTCGAGCCACTCAGCATTGATGCGGATTTTTTTTCAGCGTTTGAACGGTCCCTCGAATTTCAACACCAATAATTTCTAAAAGTTTCCTTTGCCTAGTTTTTGTAAGATAAAAAAGTCAAAGAAAACTTTTAGATATTATTGGGGTTAAATTTCGAGGAACTGTACAAACGATGAAAAAAAACCCGCCTGAGACAGCAGCTGTTTTTGTCAGAGCGCAGGCCTAGTAATCAGGGGGCAGTGCATCAATGCCGCGGCTAACGAAAAAGAAAGGCTACTGCCGTGCTTTACGCATATCTTTTTTTACAGACCGCCGGAGTCACGTGTTGCTCGAATGCACCAATGAAGGCGTACGAAAAGACCCGCATAGCATGCACAGTCACAGTGACGTCATTGTGACGTCAATGTGAGTCACGTACGTCACGTCACATCTGTGACCAAAATGCCACCACTTTGTAACGTCACACTGTGACCAAAATGTGAACGTCTTGGAGATCTAAAGAAAACTTAAAATAAACTTTAGAACATCTTATAACATAAAGAAAATTACTTTTTGACAGTTTTAAAAATTTTTGTGACGTTGCAATGACGTCACTGCAAGTCACATAAGTCACGTAAAACCTATGACCAAAATGCCAACACTCTGTGACTTCACGGTGTGATCGGAGAGTGAATTCGAAGAAAAACTCATAAAATATAGATTTGAATTATGTCATGTACCTAAATCATTAATAAAAATATTGTCACACACTATTTAAATATATTGAGTATTTCCAAAATAAAATAATAAATAAATATCTGTCTACATATATGAGGCAGATAATTTTTTACAATTTTCATTACCATTTTCATGAAATTTAACAAAATATACTATATAATACAAAGGTAAAAATCCTTAAATAGAAATTTAGTTATTTATCGAGTTATAAGCAATTCGTGTCATGTGACGACCAGTTTTTCACTGTCACGTCGGATATTCAAATCAAAACGCCGATTTTGACATTCTTTTCTGAAAGATCTTCTGCTTTTAACAAAAAATGGAAAAGGTTTTTCAATAACATAGTTTCTGAACAAAACACGAGCCAATTTCGTGTATTTCCGAGCAAAAACGATTTAAAAACATGTTATAAAGTATATGTCTTTCCTATAGCAATTTATCCAAAACTGGCCAGTGCTTAGTAAGATGTCACCTCTATTAAATATATTGCTCTTTTCGATAGAGTGTAAAAAATGAAAAATTTGTACTTAGGAAATTTGATTGCAATTTAAATTTATATCGAAATTACTTTATAAAGCCTATTAAATCAATTATTATTTAAAATATATCTTTACTTTTGACGACTAAAGCAAATGCAATGGATTAAAAAATATATAAAAATGTAAATTTTCACAGCTTATTTCTAAGAATACAAAACTCTCTCATATAAAAAAAGATTATTATAGCATCATTAGAAGTTCATTTCCCAGCCATATAAATTATAAAGGTTTTGAAATGTCTTTATTTAAATTATTTTCTTCCTATATCATTTGCGGTAAAAGTTGGAAACATCTGCTAGCTGTTATTTTGTTGTGTTTAAACAATACTGCGCGCGCATATTGAAGGCAGGCGACTTTTTCTCATTCGAAGCTAGGATTAGCGTGTGTTGGGTTCTTTGAAGTTTGTAGATTTATACTGTGTAAGTAAATTAACGTTTTAAAGTGAACAATCTCCATTTTAAAGTAAACCATCCATTTTAACATATCACTGTGTCTAGCCGGGTGTGCTCATAAGGCCTGGGTGATATTTGATTTCTCAGATCTATGAACACATCGCTTCTGCTGGAATAATTTGAAAATTATTGTAGTGGATTTACATTCTAATTTTTCAGTGAAAGGGAAGCAGATAAGGAGCATTCTATCATAACCCCTTTATCTATAGATCAGCAGGTAACTTTTAATGTCTTCGCAGTTTTGTTAATAGTGCATGTTTAGTACTAGTACATTTAATAGTGAATTATTTAAAAGTTAAGATGTTTAAATTTTCTTTTAAAAAATCACTTGTATTAAATTTTATCTTTAATGTTTTATATTTTTTAAAATAGATTGTTTGGAAAAACTGTATTTACTAAGAATATGTATTCTAAATGTAAAGTGTTACATAAAATGAGGAATTTATTTAATATTTTGCGTTTCTTAGTTCAATTTTCATAGTTATTCATTATAATTAAAAACATTGCAATTTTTAAAACTATTAATATTTGATTTGCAATTTAATAATTTCGTTGCTAGTGTAGGTTTCCAGAAATAATTTTCCGGTATATTTGAAAAAAAAAAGTGACAATTTAATGCATTGAATAATTTATTTGTCGAGATATGTCAATGTTAGATGCACAAAAATAATAAATATTGATGAAACAATAAAACAACTGTTTAGTTAAGGTAATTTTTCCAGCTGTGTTATTGAATGTTTTTACTGTAAAAATTTATATTTAAGTTCTGCATTTAGTATTCTATCAAAAACTATAAATAAAATAATTTGTAAAGAAAAAAAATATATAATTTTTTTTTTGGCATTTATGATCTTAAGTTCTATATTTCATTTACAACGAAAACTGTTTTACTGCTTGATACAATGTTTATTATTTAATAATATCGCACAATAGGTATATATATTATTTAAATTGATTCCTAATATAAATTTTTCAGAATGCTTATTTGAAAATGTGTACTTATATTTTCTTTAAAGTTGTTCTCAAATACAAAATAGCTAATTTCTGGCATATTTCTGAATTCATTTTTATTCGGAAATACATGAAATTGGCAGGTGTTCTTATTCAGAATAGGGTAGATGTGCCAGTAATGGACCGCCTTCCAGTAATGGGACACCTTCAATGTTTTTGGTTTATAAAAAAATAACCAATAAAAATTCAGCTTTATTTATTTCATTAATATGCTATCTTTAAATTCTAGTTTTAAATGCAATCATAATATCAATTATCTATTACTTATTGTGAGGTGTCCATTACTGGAATTTAGGGTGTTTTGATTTATTTCTGTTATTTACAATTAAATTTAGATTCACATTGGGAAATGTTACTATGAGCATTTTTGAATATTGTTGGTAGAGTAATATAATATTAAAAAATGTTGAATACAACAATTATAACAATTAATTAAAAAATAATTGTTAAAGAAATTCCTTAAGGGTGTCCATTACTGGCACATCTACCCTATATATAATCGAATGGCGTTATCCATTTTTTGGTAACGGCAGATGATGTTTCAGAAAACACTATCAAAGTCGGTGTTTTGAACCAAATTTCCGACGCGCAGCGTCAGAAACGGGTAAAACGTGACCGACATTGATCTTAAGTATTACATTTATCTAAAAATGGAAAACGCTATTCATTCCAAATAGCTTTAACAATCAGGCATGCAAGTGCCATGCGTTTAAAAGTTTGTTCATAAATGTGTCAGAAAGTTTCGTGTTAACCGGTTTCTCAATCAGATGCAAAGTTTTAATTTGAATACGAGTTGCATCAATAAAAATGATTGCCGATCCAATCCTTATCGTCGATCTTATCCGTATTTGGTGAAATCTTGTTATCCGAATCCATGCGAAATCATTTATCAAGTTCGGTCGGGTTGTGGGCTTACAGATTTTTTGTTGTTGTTGCTGCTGAGTTAAGGTAAGAATACGGGTTGAATCAAAATATAGTTTCAGTCAACCATCATTCATGTTCAAGTTGACATTCAATCATGTTCAAGAAGTATATAACCGGATTCGTGTATGACTCTAGATCCGAGCCGACATCAGAAATTGTATCGTAACGCAATTTCTGATAAAATCTGGTTACTCGGTCGTATGCAAGATTCTATTCCAAACAAGACTTACAGTAAAAACATTATACCCGACTCGGGTCAGATCGGGTTCACGAAAATCAGGTCACACGACAACTAATCCAAATCTATTCTGTAACCAAACAAATCCAAAAAGATCGATCCGAAGTTTCTGGATTGGATTCGGGTAAAATCTGGTCACCCGACCCGGTGCAGTGTCGTCACAAACGTCACAAACTTGAACCATAAAAAAATTTTGATCCGAACAATCCGTATAGGATTCGGGTAAAATCTGGTCACACTATCAGATGCAGATTCGTCACATTTTTCACATTTAAGTCGCACGACGGTGATTCACAAAGTAGTCACATTGTGAGGTCACAGAAAGCCTTGAAAACGGCCATAACGACCTCGCATTTACGTCACAATGACTTCACATCGACGTCACGTGACGTCACGACGACGGTCACAAAGTCACAGTGTGACTTCACAGTGACGTCGCCGTGACGTCACCATGCCTTACGGGGAGCATCACGTCACTAGCGGCCTGTAAAAAAAGTTAAGTGGAATGTATCGCGGTAGCCTGTCTTTTTCGTTAGCCTCGATCAATGCTGAGTGACATCAGTTTCGGCCTCGACTGCGCGCCAATCGCTGTCAGAGCCATATATTGTTTGAAATTCGAACTAAAATCGAGAATCACAGTAAAAAAACTCCTAACATCATTCATAAATAACCCTCATGCAAGAATGTTTTTTAATATCTGTCACCGGTTGCAAGTTATTAAAATTTAAAATCCATCAGTCATTTTTGGGACACCCGATATATGCATAAAACGCTCAAATGTAAACTCAATCGATAAGATGTAATCATTTTTCACTCAAGAACAATCAAATTTCTTTAGTTTCTTAAATGAATAATTTGTATCCGATCATAATTTGGGACTTACTTGACCCGATGCTACAGTCTATTACAGATTGTGAAACCATCGTGAGTCGGCCTGCTATACCGGCTATAAAAAAGGCAAAACACCTCCCAATATTGTTACGATTGATCCCCATCTTCAGTATCATGTACATCTCTTCGGAAGTCTTTTTTCTGATTTCGCTGAATATTTCTTTTTTTAATATTCGAAATGACATTTCAGGCTACTTAAAAAGCTTCAGCCGGAGACCCGTAATTGGATTGAAGATCACTTTCTAGAATATCCTTTATTTTTGGCTCCCTGCGTTACAAAAGGTTACTACCTTCTGTATTTTCTGATTGTAGGAATTATTGTTGGTGCTGGACGTTGTTATGCCTTTTGTTGTGAATGGCATTATTTTTCTATCACTTGATTCATAAACGATGCTATAAATTTTAAACAAAACACTAAACGTAACAGGATTACAAGTAATTGATCTGTTAAGTTTTGTTTTATTTCTAAAAGTTTCCAAATGCCTTGAATATATTTTTAGCCGCAATCTTTTATAAAATATGAAACAACACAAACCAGTAAATTTAAATTATTAAATAAACAAAATAATACATTTTTTTTCTTATCTTGAAACATTATATGAATAATCAATGCAATGTTGAATAAAATTTATTTCTGTCTTTCATAACTGTGTTTCCAGCGATGTTTTAAAAAGAAAATTAGTTAAAATATATACAGTTTAATATACAGGGTGTTTCTAAACTCATGGTGCAAACTTTAAGAGTAGGTAGAGCACACAGTAACAACCATTTACTGTATAGAAATGTATGGGACCAAGTGACGTATTAAGGTAAAAACACCAGGGGGGCAATTAGGCCCCTTTTTTAATTTTTAAAATTTCTCACACCAGAAAAATTTTATGCTATCCTTTTCTTGACATTTCATAATTACTTAACAATAAAATTCTTTTTTGAAAATTTTTGGTATGAAATCGAAATTTTTGAATTAAAAAAAAGCGCAAAACTGGCAAACTTATCAAACGAAATACATGAATAAAAAAGATAAAATGTTTATTTACAACGTAGTTTACAAGTAAATAATAATGCATATAATAATATTACAATAAGTGTTCAAAATTGCACCCACCAACTGTGATACATGCTTCGCAGCGTCGGTGGAACGACTGGCGTACACCTCTAAATATGCTATCCTTTTCTTGACATTTCATAATTACTTAATAATAAAATTCTTCTTTGAAAATTTCTGGTATGAAATCGAAATTTTTTTAATTGAAAATAGAAGTAGAAATAGAAATTTTTTGAAATAGTAATGGAGTTTTTGGTTGATTCCACTCGCGGTAGACGGCAGTAAGTGACTGGTCGCCGTTCAATACCATGCATTCAAGTAAAAGATATCGCCATTTTTAATTGTGCTATCGTTCGTCATGGAAGACTTTACATATACCGAAAAAGCTGACATGCATTTCATGTATGGTCGTGCAAATGGCAACGCCAGGGCTGCCCTACGAATGTATCAGGAGCAGTTTCCTCGCAGAAGAGCGCCTGATCATAGAATGTTTCAGCGCTTTCACCGTCAGCTTTCTGAAACAGGTTCTTTCCACGTCATCCCTTCCGTTTTCAATGTGTACAAAATTTGAATCCGGAAGGCTATCTTTTGCGGTTGAACTTTTGCAGCAACATGTATTGCAGCTAGACTTTACTGATCATATTCTATTTACAGATGAGGCAGTATTTACACGCGAGGGTGTATTTAATGCGCCCAATTTCCATCTTTGGGCAACCAATAATCCACATGCAACGCGGCCACATGCTTATCAACAACGGTTTTCTGTGAATTTGTGGGCGGGTTACGTTATTTTTTGCAACAGGTTTTACCAGAACTGCTGGAAGATGTTCCGATCGCCATTCATAACCGGAAGTGGTTTCAACATGATGGAGCACCCGCGCACTTCACCACTGATGTGCGCAGTTACCTGAAGATCACATCTGGGACGCGATGGATTGGGCGTGGTGGACCAGTTACTTGGCCATCGCGATCTCCCGATTTATCGAGCCTTGATTTCTTTTTATGGGGACATCTGAAGAGTCTTGTTTATGAGACTCCAGTTGACTAAGACGAAAATCTAGTATCTCGCATATCCGAAGCTGCTGCACGTGTGCGTGAAATGCCTGACATATTTAGAGGTGTACGCCAATCGTTCCACCGACGCTGCGAAGCATGTATCACAGTTGGTGGGCGCAATTTTGAACACTTATTGTAATATTATTATATGCATTATTATTTACTTGTAAACTACATTGTAAATAAACATTTTATCTTTTTTATTCATGTATTTCGTTTGATAAGTTTGCCAGTTTTGCGCTTTCTTTAATTAAAAAATTTCGATTCCATACCAAAAATTTTCAAAGAAGAATTTTATTGCTAAGTACTTATGAAATGTCAAGAAAAGGATAGCATAAACATTTTCTGGTATGAATGAGAAATTTTGAAAATTAAAAAAGGGGCCTAATTGCCCCACTGGTGTTTTTACCTTAATGCGTCAGTTGGTCCCATACATTCTTGTACAATAAATGATTCTTACTGTGTGCTCTACCTACCCTTAAAGTTTGTACCATGAGTTTAGAAACAACCTGTATATACAAGGTACCTATGCCTATGGAGATTTTTATACCAGTTTTTCATAAAAGTAATAGTCGCCAAATTTAAACTCAGAATTTCTTATTTAATTTAGGCAATCCTATCTAGATCTCTTGAGGTGTGGAAAGAGTTGTCTTGTAAGAAATCTATTGATGTATTTAACCCTTTCAGAGACGAAGTAATTCTGTTGATAAAATTTTGAAATGATTGACTATCTCCTGCATTTACGGACAAATCGATTTGAAAAAAATTAAGTGTTTTTCTTGCCGTATTATACTACGTATCACGAATTATCACGTATATTTATCACTTATAGGTCCTTATAAAAGTATTTTTTTAATATCTTGATGCAATTTCAAATATTGAGAATTAAAATTATGTGGTTTAAAAAAAATACAACATACCTATGCATCTGAAAAACCAACATCATATAAATGCAATGTATCAGGTTGAGTAAAAAGTTTTCCGCCAAAAAATGTTTTATTGTAAAATGACAAATACATGCGAAATCATCAAAGCTAATGAGAATAGTAGTATCCGTTTAAATCTACATTCGTTTACCGACGTTTTGGCAATATTTCAATCCCTTCTGCGAAAAATTGTGGCGTGCGTGAGCCCAGAAGGAGATCGACCTCATTTATGACCTCCTCATTTGAATGGAAGATTGCGCCATCAAGATGCAGCTGCAGGCGTGAAAAGAGATAGAACTCTGAAGGGGCCATGTCGAGGCTGTATGGTGGATGTTGCATCAAATCCCGCTCCAGCTTGTAGAGCGTCCAGCCGGCTATCGTACTAACGTGTGGCCGGGCGCTATCTTGATGAAAGAGAACCACCTTCCCTCTGAACTCATTTCTTCGTTTTTCGCTAATGGTATCGCAAACTTTGATTAGCATGTTGCGGTATATTGCACTATTGATAGTTTGTCCGCTTTTCAGGTACTCTTTGTACAGAATTCCACGACAATCCCACTAGATGCAGAGGAGCACCTTCTTGTTAGTTAAGGCACGTCTTGCAACCAAGCCAGTTGATTCTCCAGGTTCTAACCACCTTCCTTTATGACTTGTATTGTTGTAGTACACCCATCTTTCATCACAGGTCACAATTATGTCCAGAATGTTCTCTTTCCTTTGATCTCTGAGCAGAGCCAAACAACAGTTTTTTCTCCTGCGCTTGGTCTTCAGCAGTCAATTCGTGAGGCACCCAGCGGTTGAACTTAAACGTTAGGTTTATGCGTTTTAGAGCGTGAACTATTGTTTTTTGGCAAATGTTAAGCTCTAACGCAATAGTTTGTGTTGAAACATTTCTGTCTTGATCAATGATTTGCTTTAACTGTCACAATCAACTTCAATAGGGCGGTCGGAACTTGGTTCATCTTCACTGCCGAAATTTCCAGCATTAAACTACCGAAACCAAACTTTGACTGTATCATAAGAAACAGTATTGATTCCGAAACTTTCACACATCTTTCTGTGGCATTCAGTCGGACTGAGTTTTTTACGGAACTCATAGTAAATAATCGTTCTGATCTGCTGACTTGATAGCTCCATTTAAAAAACTTTTTTGAAGAACAAGATAATAAATTTTTAACTAACAAATTACACAGTCATATAGGCCCTGTGTTCTGCTTTCGAATGCAAAATTTGGTTGGCGGAAAAGTTAACAACCGCACGAATGACAGCTGTTTGCGCGAAGGTATCTCCCCTTGGCAGAAAACTTTTTACTCAACGTAATATATCTTTAAAATTTACGATTCAAACGTGTTTTTCTTTTAATGTTAAAACTTTATATTATACATTTAATAAAATATATAAACATAATAAATTTATAAGGTAGGAGTAACTTTGCAATATATATTTTTAAAAAATCAATTTTAAACAACAAAAACGAAAAAAAAAAAACAAAAAAAAAAAACACGTTAGCTAAGAAAAAAAAATCAAACTATTTAAACAATTTATAAGAGTTCCGGGATTAGAAGTTGAGGAAGATTTAAAATTAGAATCTAAAATATAAAGAGGTTTTTGCGAAACAAATTATGTTAAGTAAAAAAATATGAAAAATGTTTTCGATCAGGAAACGGTGCTGCGTCTTCAGGGAGCAAATATATTCTAGATATACTCTATATTTCTCATGTTTTTAATCTATAAAATTCATTATTTTTTACGTATTTTTTACGTATTTTGATTATGAATGCTGTAAAGTGAGCAGTGGGAGATTTGAGAAATACAATTATTTTTTTTATATATGCTGATATGCATTAACTCGGGAGAAGTCGCGCATACTCAAATAATGAATGGTTTTTACATTGTCACCAATAAATACAATTAATAATCGTCACTTTATTCAGTCTGAGACAATTGTAACAAATTCCATGATAATGTAAATTGTAGATTACTTTTCAAAAAATATTGGTGACAATTGTAAAAACCGTACGTACCCTGGGGTATGTCGTACCCCGTGCGACTGCTCCCGGGTTAATAATGAATTCTGTTTAGTTTTATATATATATATTTTTTTTTGCATAAAGCTGCAAATATTGAAAAAAAATTAAATTAATTTGCTTAATAACCTAACAAAATTATTATAATTGTTGATTTCAAAATGAAATGATAATTTACTTTTTGTCTATTTTGAGTGTTAAACATGCTTGTAAATGCAATTAAATCTCCATGTCTAAAAATATTTTATAATGTTGAAAAATTATCAAAGATCTTTTAAAAGTATTTGACTGTTGTCGGAGGAAAAAGAATTAACATAAATGAAAATTATTTAAGTAAGAGAATCGAATTTGTTAAACGTTTTTAGGTATATAGGCATTAGATGGTTGTCATATCAGATATTCTAATACGAGCAAGGTCTTGTGTGGGTGCAAGTTTTATCTTAAAAACGGCTCTAACTATTTCGACAAAATTTTGTATCCATGTGACGGCCGAGACTAACATAGAGCTAGCTGGAAGCCGCAATAGTCTTTGCAAGCTTTAGAGCCTTGAACTTAATCACTCCACTTTTTCGAGAAGTTTAATTTGTTCATTTTTCCTTTCAAATTTCTCCGGTTTCAATTATCAGATTTTTGTTTCTTTCTACATGGCTTCCGCAAGGGTATCAGTATAAAAGAGCCGTAGCAAAGGACCTCATTAGATGGATATAGTTTTCATTAGATGGATATCATAGTTATAAAAGGATATTAAAAAAACGGACTTTTCTAATATTTACTGAACCTAACTGTAATTTTCTATAATGTTTTAAAAATAATATTTTGGTCAAGACAACATTAAATGCATTTTTATAATAAAAACACACAGTTTAAGATACTAGGTACAATAAAGGGGAAGAATGATGAAAGTTAAAACAAACACATTTGGAGATTGGCATAAAGGGACAAAGCCAAAGAAAAATGCCAACAGCAGTGAAAAGAAAAACGATGAATAATCATTTCTCTTTAAATATCTGCAAATATAATACCCCCCCTCCCGTCACTTGAATTTAAACTCTTACGAGATGTTACGCGAATGCGATACTTAATGCATTACATATTAATAAACAAATAAAAAAAATGGAGTAAAAATATTTTATAACTACAAATAAATTAATAAATAAATAAATTATATTTTTAACAGAATAATATAAGAATTCAATTTAACCAAACAGACTAATAAATTTATGTATTTCGTAGATTTAAATCAGGAATATTTTCTGCATCTGTAGTGCATCAAAAACTAATTTAGATTGTGCATTGCAAGTCGAATACATTTTAAACATTCAATGGTTTTTAGAATGCTATTTAAATGGTACAACATCTTTCAGAATTGATTCGCATACAGCTATGAAAATTTAGTTTTTCTTTTAAATATTATGTTTTGAGAATTTTTAATACTGCACATTTTGGAAAGTTTACTCAAATTGTATAAAAATGTGCCATACCAGTAATTTTTTAACAAATCTTTTCCCTCTTGTAATAAATTATTTCTGTGCTATTGTATATTATTTACTGTGTAAAGACATTTGGTTTAAATCAAAATATTTGCACTTCGAACCGGTCAAATAAAGGGTTATTGATATATTTAGTGTTAATTAGGATAATAAGAAAAACCACTGTTACCATTAATAAGTTTATAGAATACTAATAATTTTTTAAGCTTTTAAACCTAATTTTAAATATAACTTTTCCATATCGTTTCTAAAAAAATAATAGCTATTTAAATGTAAAATGCAGAAACGATTAATTTTTTAAATATTGAAATATTTACCAGATAAAAAATATTTTCAAATGAATACTTTAAGAAAAGAATTGATACACAACCAAGATGGGAGGATCCTTTTATTTATTTTTGGCATGATAAATGATCCATGTGCTTTGGAGTTCTTTTATTTTTTTTTTACTCTTTTTCCTTGGATGACAGCTAAATATGTCATTTCTGTTCGTAAGACGCTTCTTTTTGTTTGTAATGTTTGGACGTGATTTTAAGAATATTCGTAACCTTGATTTGACCCAAGGGATATTTGTCTGATTGATGTTATGGTTTCTGTGCAGTTCAAATGCATTTGTTTATTGTGGTGTAATACGATTTATAGCATTTGTCTTGTTTTGAGTGCAACACATAAAATAGTGTCATTTGTTAAATAGGGTATTATTTTGAAACTTATGTTAATGTGAAATGCGATATTGCAGCGAAAAATATGTGACTGAAATTTAATTATTTTTTATGAAACACTCAAAAGCGGAGAATTTCATATTTTCATATTTTCTATTTAATAAATGATGAAATGTCCATAATATCTGAATAGCATATATAGAATGAGTGTTGTGATTAATGGTCTTATTATTGTTAATAAAAGGTATTATAAGTTTGGCAAACGTTTGTTTTAAACCATGCCATTTGAACGTGTATGTCATTTCTAAATGTAAAAATTTTGTTTTAGTTTATATTACTTGGACGTGCTTTTTTTAATATTCTTAGTACAATTCCGATCTTATTTATTTAAAAGAGTTTTTTAAATATTGAAAAATTTCGTGGATCAATTTCTAATTCTTTTCTACTTCAAAATTGTTAAGTTCTTTCACAAACCAGTATTTATATTTTGGTAAGTTCGCATTGTTTTAATTCTAGTCTTAAATTCCAATAAACATTGAATGAAAATGTTGTTGAATAATTATTTTCTAAAGCTTCAGGAGAGTAATATTTTGGAATTGTTTTGAATGTTGTATGTATTTCGGGATCTGCAAATAAAGGTTTTTGAAAGACACAACATGGATACCCCAAAAATGAACTTTTTATCTTTTTCTGCGTTGTTTTAGACCTTTCTATTGTTTTTCAATACTCCAAGAGCTGATCATTGTCCTGTATCCAATATTTTTCTCCTACAAAGTGAAGATGGAGATTTAGAAAATTATAGAGAAGGTCTAGAAGAGTATAACAACTTTTATTCGAAAAAGACTTGAAAGAAGCTATATCTTACATGTTTTTAATATGTTATAATTGTGAAGCTACTACATGTTCAAAAAGTTATATACAATAGAGTCCCGCTATTCCGAACTAATTGGGTCCGAATACTGTTCGCTTTAGCGGGAATTCGGAATAAGTGGATTTCATTAATAATAATCAACGTATTGACTTGGGAAGGCGTAAATTAAGTGCGGGGACATCTGCTAGTGTCAGTTCTATACCGCGTTGATAGGCTCGTGGTGAACAGATTCAGTGAAAATGGAAAGGGAAGGGCAATGACCTTCGACGCCTCATCACCCCACCCTACCTATCCCACTCTTTCCCGCGTTCCCAGAACTACTACCAGGGTTACTGCATTTTCGCTGCCACAGAGTATTGGCGTATAGATTCCGTGTTTTCGCTAACGTTAACAAATGATTTTGAAACTCGCCTCCCGGCCAGTGTTTACTCTAGTTACAGCGCCTAGAATACATAGTGTGGAAAACGGTTTTACCGTTTCTTAATTCAAAATTTTCAAATAGAAATCGGAAATTCTGAAACAAGAATTTTATTTTAAGAAGTCGCGAAATATCTGTCATTAAGTAACAAAAAGAACATTATAGGGAATTTCCGGTATGAATGGTAAATTTTGAAATTTAAAAAAAGCCAAACTGGTAATGCTTTAAAAAGTGCTAAAAATTGTAGTCGATAAATGTGCAACGATGCGGTACAATAATAGGGCGATCACAGCGACATTTTCTGTAAAAATATATTTACCTCTAGCAAAAGTAACCGTTTCACTATTGACAACATGAACATAATTTCTGTTAATAAAATCCTCTTGTAAGAGTATATTTCAGATGTAGCTGATTTTGAAGTTAGTTTTTTTTCATATCAGGGAATTAATCTTTTGCACTCTTTTAAAAGAGATTCATCTTTTGGTATGCCATTTAGGGATAGTTTCTAGTTTGCTGTCTTGTATCGAGTACTGCAACCAGGACAAAAGAATGCGTTTCACGGTTTTTGGCCATATCAATATCATTCATATTTTCGAAGCTTATGAAAATCACTATCAAAGTAAAGAGAAATATGGTATAATGTAATTATTTAAAATATTTACCACCAGCTGAAACGTTTTCTCAGTTCGATTCTTATAGGGTGGGGGTCCAAATGCAGTGGAAACCAGTAATATTATAAAGTTTTCTTCGGCTTCAATATCGCAGAAAATTCTCCGATTAGATAAGGCAAAAATATTTTAAAAATTAGTTGTATCCAAATCATCTGGACCTCTACCCTGTCTACGCCACTGCTAGAAAATATCGCAGCGATCGACTCGTTATCTTTTCAGCATCCTTCTACATTTATCGGTTTCAATTTTTTAGTACTATTTTGTTCGAGTAATAATTTTCCAACTGGACGAAAAATGTCCGGGCCAGGATTCGAACCTGGGATCGCTTGGCTGGAGCCACCACGCACTATCACTGAGCTATCCCGGTCGAATCTGGAGGGCAGGATTCGAACCTGGGATCGCTTGGCTGGAGCCACCACGCACTACCACTGAGCTATCCCGGTCGAATCTGGAGGGCATAATTCATCCAGTTAACCTTATTGATCAGAGAATCTGGTCTGATATTTTAATCAGCTCAGCAGAAAAGATCGCAGGTAAAGGAACTCCAGTAAACGCTGGATACGTGATTACACTAGATTAATTTTAACACAATTATTTCAAATTGGTAAATAAATAAAATACTCGTATGATTTATTTTTACGTGTTTCCACGCGTGTCCCACACGTTTTTACGCGCTGTAACCGTAGGAGGTACAATTAACTATAAGTTTGTCATTTATGAATTCGCGAGAGATAAACTATCACACGAGACGTTTTCCAACGTTTTCCTTCTATAAAACCTGTTTATGAAGAACTATCTGATATTGTCTATGATAGGGCTGTACATGAGATGGCCGCTTTGTGTGATAGGTTTGAACTTTTGTTTTTACAGTTACATTATGAGGATACGTTCATCTTCAAAACTATATTGGTTGATTCGTTTATAAATTTAAGTTGTATTCAAAATGAGAATGGAATCGTAATACTGCAAAACATTCATGTTAGCGACATCAGATAATTTAAAGAAGCATTGAAAATTTTGAAAAGAAAATAAGAATTTCGCAAATAACTCCTTTTTAGCACTTTCCAACCTAGTTGAAAAGTGCTTATGACTTCGGTTTGTCTGGCCGTCTGCCGTCTGGCCGTCTGGCCGTCTGCCGTCTGGCCGTCTGGCCGTCTGCCGTCTGCCGTCTGTCCGTGCTCTAACTCCCGTAAATATGCTCGGATTGCTCTGCAATTTTTATATGTTATTGTCGTTATCTATAGCATGTTCCCTATTTCAACGGAAGTGTGTAGCACTTATAGTTTTTTTACAGGGACACTCAAAAGAATTCCGTTACATTGCGGTCTATGGGGAAAAATCATTTGCGGTTTATTTAAATAATGTTTCACTATTTTAAACGCATTGTAATTTATATATAATACTAAGGTGCATTAGAAGAAGCTTAATATGGAACAGGGTGTGCATAGCACTTATAGTTACTTTACAGGGACAGTAAAAATAATTCCGTTACATTACGTCTATGGAGAAAAATCGTCTGCGGTTTATTTAAATAATGTTTCACTATTTTAAACGCATTGAAATTTATATAGATCACTAAGGTGCATTACAAGAGACTTACTACGGAATATTGTGTGTATAGCAGTCATCGTTCATTTACAGGGACACGCAAAAGAATTATCTACTGTCTGTTAACAATAATTCCTGGAAGTGCGTTTTAAGTTATTGAACGCGATTTTAATTTTAACTTGCTTTTTGTCTATTACGTGGTGTGTATAAATTCTGTAGATCCTATACAGGGCAGCACAAAAGTTCGCGAACACATTTCTGTTTATTGACAAACTCCAGACGGAGAATTTTAAACTGTGCTACGCGTTTCCTAACTGAACTAAAATTGAGCATCCTATGTAGTATATATGCAAATCTATAGATCCTATACAGGGCTGAATAAAAGTATTCGGATATTTTTCCGAATATTGTATATGTTGGAAATTCCTGAAATTATGTTTTTAAATATGTTATGCGTTTTCTAAATTGTTTACTTAGATGTTAGCTTTTAGCTTATTAAACGGTATGATTTGTAAAATTATTTTGGAAGCGTTGGAAAGTGCTATATAATCTATGCTTGACGCATGATTTTTCGTTCTTGTTTAACTTAACATTTGCTAGCGAAGGTTGTCATGGAGCTAGAGTAGGTTCGTAAGACGTTTTGAGGTACGCAATTTTCAACAGTTTGACTGCTTGGTAACAGGAAATATATACATACGGATTCTCCCTCACACACACGTGAAAACTTTAACTAAGCAATATTTTACGGGGTGGGGGGGGGGAGTTACTGGTGTTTCTGCTTTAAATTTACGTATATCACCAGATCATCATTTGCGTGCCTTTTAGAATTTTTGAAATGAAAAAAAAATCTAAATTTATATATTTTTACATTGAGAATATTGGGCATAATGAAAGTTAAGTTTAAATTCCATTGTTTTTGGTAAGTAAAAATTGTAAATATTGTGTTTCTCACTGTGTTAATAATAATGAAAATAAACATATCTAGAATTATTATCATTATTTATGCCTTTGTAAAAAAAAAATAACGTGGTTTACTGATTTCTTTCCTTTAGAAAATATTTCACAGGCTAAAATAATACTTTCATGAACATCAAGGAACATCTCGTTAGAACTTCACTGAAATGCTGTATACATAATGAGTTTCAAATGACATGCCTCATGTTAATAGTTTCACATACAGAGAAATGTCTTGATTTTAGTATTTATTTGTACTTTAATGAGTTTTGGAGAAAACAGGAGTGAGAGAGTGTTTTGATTGATTGCCATTTCAACTCTTCATTTTATCTTTTATAACAGGAGTACGTTTGAATAATGGAAAATTTTATGCGAATATTACTTCAGTTATATTTATTTAAGCTAGGAAAAATACGACTATTTGTGAAGAAAGCTCATTTATGAAAATAACAATTTTATGACTTTGTAAGTTTATGTGGCATATTTGTTTTCACAGAAACAAAAACAAATGTTGAATTATCTATTTTTTTATGATCTCATTAAACACTCTTTGCAATGATGGATACTATATGATGTTATTCCGAACAAAATTAACGTTTCCTTTATTCATTCCCCGCTTACTATCGAACTTGTGTCATTTGACCACGCCTCATAAATTTTTTATAATTTAATATTTGTAGAGGCAATATAAGAAATGAGAAAAAAATAATAATCACCAGTTTGAATAGAAAAGTTTACATAAAATTGAATCATATTCCAGAAATTCACATAGACATATGTTAATATAAAAAATCAAACAGCATCTAATATCTTGAATGTTTGAAACTGTACAATAAATGAGATTTTTTTTTTCAATACACAATCACAAACTTGATAGAAAAGAATGTAAGCTAAATTCGAAAATTAAGCAGATAGTTAATTCACCTAATATTTTAAATAATATAAAATATAATTTGAAAATAATTCTGGTTGCATTTGGTAAAAATAAATTTTTAATGCATAATGACTTTCTTTAATTTCTTGGAAAAAAATTCCATTGCTTAAATTTAAAATTAAAGTTTTCACTAACGATTTCATTTAGTATTAAAATTTTCAAGTAATTTACCCTTGAATTTGTTCAGAACACTGTCTGCTCAATTTCAACTAATGATAATAAATAGCATGACTGAAAATGTTATGCAATTAAATTCAATTTATATGAATTATGTAAGGTTTTTGAAAATTTAATTTCTTTACTTAAAATAAATTAATGATATAATTTTATGAAAAAAGTTTTGAGTTTGAGATGTCTTACTGCTTTATTTCTCGTGATAAGAAATATTAATAAATTCAGTTTTGGAAGAGGACATCAATTGACAATTTTTAATTCTTAAAAAAATTATACATTTTCTGAACTTATAATAAATATGTAAAATTTGATTTTCGTGCGGTGTTTTACTTACCTGCATTGCTTGTCAGGAAAAACAATATATTAAACCTGTTAATACATGGTCCATGTAATTAGTAATGATTTTCTATAAAACCGAGTGATCAATAGATGAGTTAAATTATTTACATAATTATTTTTAATGGTACTTTAAAATTCGGCCGTCGTCGTTAAAATTCGGTCGAAAAGTGTAGCTTAGCACATTTCTTTTTCTATTTTATATAAATCGATTTCTGAAAAAAAAATAAACAGAGAAAATTTTATCATATAAGTAAACAATGGATGATTTTTGTTATACTTAGCAAGTGTACAGCAATTTTTGAATTTTTGTCGTTTTTTTCCATCGACACTAAGAAATTTTGCCAGAATGCTTGATTGGTTCGGTGGTTGCGCTTCCATTTCAGACTCAGATACGATTAGAATCGTCATTTTTTTTCTCTTTTTAAATATGCGATTATTAGTGTTTTTTAACGTATCGCTGCGATTTACCATTAGTAACCGAAATCCGGTTGCAATCTTTTACCCAATATATTAAATTTTATCCTCTTTTCAATAAAGTTTATGCGAAATTCGTACAGCAATTTTTGATTGTTTGGCGAATTTTTTCCTTCGACACTAAGTAAATTTGCCCAGAACGCTTGATTGGTTCGCTGGTTGCTTCCATTTCAACCTCAGATCACAATCTTCTTTTTTTATTACTCTTTGTAGCTTGGAGAAAGTTGATAATTCTTTACAGATAAAAAAAAAAAAAAAAAAAAAAAAAATCTTACTTTTAAAAGTGAAGGGCAGATTATTTATTAACCCAATATTTTTATTAGATTTCATTTTTTAATTTTTTTTCCATGTTTTGCAGCGTTCTTTTTGTTTCAAATGACGTCACAAATCGCCCACTACAAGTCCAACACCATTGGAAGGCAGTTCTGATTGGTAGCTGATAGAATTGTAGGCATAGCTGGAAGTCATCCGGGCAATTGTGTTTGGCAGATGAAAAGTCGTCAGCTGATTGAAATTCAAACAGCGAGTTGTGAATTTTTGAAATTTGTTTTATGCAATTTTTAGAGTTTTCTCATGTGTACATCATTTATGTATTTGATTTCAGAAATTAACAACGATAACTTACTGTTTTTGTATGTAAAAAAAAAAAAAAAGCCATTTTGTTTCTGTTTAGAAAGTTAATGATTATTCCTAATTTTTTAGCGTCGTTGATTAAATTCTGTGTGTGTGGTGGGAGGGGATGTGAATGTTCAGATGTAGTTTAAATATCGCGTTAATGCTCTGATCGATATTCCCTCCTCCCCCACTGCCTACAAAATTAGAACTATTTAATTAATAGTCCGATTCAAAGCAAATCTTTTCTCACGTCCCCAGGTACTAAATAAACTTTGGTATCATTTTTTCAGCCCTTGGTTATCACTATTTCTGATTATTAATGACCAGGCAGGGGTATTTTCTCGGTTCTATGGGCCCAATTTCAATGAGAATTAGTTCATCCAGCTTAACACGAACTAATTAAGATATAGATAACTATACTTATATACGTAATTAAGTTTTTTATCTCAAGTTTGAAAATTCAGATTTTTTTAAGCATTTTTAAAAATTAAGGTGAAACAACATTACAAATTTGCCCTTTTGCTCGGCGGTCAGGGGGTTAAGATACAGATTTGGCGTCACCTGGCGGAAGAAAAAGGAACTAAAATTTTTTGCAGAGCGTGCGCAGCACGCCTGCTATACTGTGTCGTAGGCAGCAGGGACATGTGTCAAAGTTTCGATCGGAAAGAGTTTTATTTAGAACTGAGTGCACCCCTTAGCAGTGGGAAGTAAAACTAAACAATTTTGCATTTAAAATTTGTCCGATTCAAACAAAAGGCCCGATTTCAACGACAATTGATTCATTCAACTTAACATGAAATAATTAAGATATAGATAACTAATTAAGACATACATTTGACGCCCCCTGGTGGTGGAAATTGGAACTAAAATATTTTCTGCCTGTGCACAGAACGCCTTCTATACGTTGTCATAAGCAGTGCGGACACGTAGTGGAGTTTCGTTCTGAAAGAGGTTTGTTTAGAACAAAGTGGACCACCTGGCGGTGGAAAATGTAAGTAAAAGATTTTCCATTTAATCTTGGTCCGATTCAAACGAAATTATTCCTGACATTCTTCCCAGGTACTAAATAAACTTCGGTATCATTTTTTCTGCCCTTGGTTACCACCAAGGGCATTTAAGAATATTACCATTTATGAATATTAATATCCAGGGGGATTGATTTATTTTCTCCGCTTCTATATGTCCAATTTCAACGAGAATCGGTAAATTCAACTTAACATGAGCTAATTAATATATAGCTAATTATTTCATACATAGATTTGATACTCCCTGGCGGTGGAAAGTGGAACTAACATATTTTTCGCGCGTGCAAGGCACCCCTTCTACATTGTGCTGTAAGCAACAGGAACGAGTGCCAGAGTTTCGTTCGGAAATAAGGTTGTTTTACAACAGAATACTCCACCTGGTGGTAGAAACTGGAACTAAAAGATTTTGCAGCGCGTGCCTAGCACGCCTGCTATACACGGTATCGCAGGCAGCGGGGACAAATATCGGATAATACGTTTAGACCTAAATGTATCTGCTGGCGGTGTAACTAAAAGACTTTCCTGCCGGTGCGCCAAAAATGGCTATATTTATTGAAACCGCAAAAGAAAGTTACTGATTTAATAGTCCCAGACAACGAAAAAGTTTCATTTTCATTCATCCTCGAATATTCAGAAACGTATTTGAATATTTGAATCGGAACTCTCATTTTATTTTTCTGATTCCGAAAATGCGAATTTTGTGAAAATCAAACGGTAACTTTTTTTTGAATTTTGACCAAAAACTGACCCGTTTTGAATCAAATGATCCAGACATTTGAGGAGGTGGTATTAAATTTACTTCCGCTTCGGTGGTATTAAATTTACTTCCATCTCTCTATTTAATTTCCGAAAGACAAAGTGGAAAGACCAGTGGAATGGTTTCTTGCAGCGAATTTTAAGATTGAATTCGCGTTTCGTATTATTTTTTTACGGGTCCGGGCAACCGCGGACGGATCTGCTAGTTATTAATATTTTTATTTTAGAGGAAAACAAGAAATTATGACATGCATTAAATGAAATTTTAGATTACGCATTAATCAAGTAATATGTTTCATTTATAAAATTATTTTATTTTTTGAAAACAGTTTTTATTGATCGAGAAACAAACTTTAAAGTCAACTTTAATGCGATTTTAATGAGAGTTGTTCCAAACCACTAATACTACATATTTATAAATTCGTAATTTACACTTAATAGAGTATTTTTTTACTTTTCCAAAATTTATTTTTATTTTGCTTAAAAATGAAATTTTATTGCCATGAATGAGGAAAATAATTGCTATAAACGTTGCTAATTAATGCATGTGTATATGATTTTTGGACAGTTTAAGAATCGATTCATTTCAATATAAATTTTTATAACATAGATGTAGATAATTAATATAGTTTTAAAGATTAAAAATGGATGTAATTTTGAAGTTAATAATAAATTGTTAATCTCAGAATTCTGAGATTACTATATGGAAAGAGTGATTCTAAAAATAAGGATCACAACGCACCTTGAATTTCTATCTGCGTTTGTGATAAACAGGAAGGCAAATTTCTGACAAAAAAATTTTAAATTATTTCTTTTTTACTTTTTGTACGTATATATGTTAAAAAAAATTACATACTATTGTTAAAATTTCAATGTTATATATTTATTTGAGAAATTGTCTTATTTTTTATTAAATTCACTTATTGAAAAACTATCTTCTTTCGTTACATGAAATATTTCATTTAAAATAGATAAAATTCAAAATAATCATGTTTTAATATGAAATAGCTTAAAGTTTACTGGAAACGGAAATAATTTCGCTCCACATAATTATGACTATAATATATTCAGAAAGCTAGTTACACATATTTTATGTTTGTCATAAAACCACATGTTTAATTTAACGTGTAATAAAGCATAATATAGCGGCAAACTGCAGGCTGTTTCCGAAAGCTATTTTCAACAGCACAATTCCTCATAAATCGTGTAAAATATGGCGTGTGCCACTTTACTTAATTTAATTGAAGAAATATTTTTGAAACTAGTTTATTTCGTTAAATAATTTTATGTTAATACATAACGACTTTCAATTTCCTGATAAACAAATACAAATTGCAATAAATATACTTTCAACTGCATTGTAATTTATTGCTTTTAATGTAAAAAAGAATTTAAAGCTATGAAAACAATGCTAGAAATGTTGTAATTTACAATAATTAGGTAAATGTTATACATAAGAAGTAAGCAAGTGTTGACGTTGTTTGTGTTTACCGCAATTATTTTAACAAAATTTGGTTCAAAAGGAATATTATATACCTGTCAATCTTACATATTTTATGTTCCATACTTTTCGAATAATAAGTTTTAACTTATTTAGTCGCGGAATTTCAGTTATTAAAAAAAAAGAAAATATTTGTATTTAGGAATTATAATTTTGAATTATATTATTCATATTTTATCAGTTTTATTCAGAATTATATCAGATTATAATTTTCAACCTCAAGTATCTAAAATTAGCATAGACAATAATCATATTTTAAAAAAAGTTACAACGAGAAAGGGTGTGTTATTAATGTAAAAATAATATTGTTACAAAATAACATTAATATTTTTAATAATATTTTCTAAGAATCGATGAATGTCAGTTCGTTCAATTTACTGTAATATGCAGGGGTCACAGAGTACCTGTTTTATATATACAATAGACTCTCGTAAATCCGCATAGCTTAAAACCAGGGGTTGTGTAGATTTTAGAATTTTTCAGGTTTATGGTCTCTGTTTTGTTTATTTTTTTTAAACAATAATTCGAATTTAATAACTCGAAATTTTAATGAATGCTTACAATAAAGTAAAATAATAAAAATTAAGAAAATAAAAAAAACACATTTAAAATATTAAAAGTAAAGGTCAAATAAATAATTAATATTGCATGACAAAATATGACTAGATAATTTTTTCTTGAATTATTCAGTGAAACTCGCCTTATAAATCTACGCTAATAATTCATATCAAAATCTAAAAATAACAAAGTTTTATTTCATGTTTAGCCATACTACAGCGCCTAGAACACATAGTGTGGTAAACGGTTTTGCAGTTTTTTTAATTCAAAATTTTCGAATTCAAACCAGAAATTCTGAAACAAGAATTTTTACTTTTAGAAGTCACGCAATATCTGCCATTAAGTAAGGAAAAGAACATTATAGGAAATTTCTGGTATGAATGCAAAATTTCGGAATTTAAAAAAAGCCAAACTGGTAATGCTTTAAAAAGTGCTAGAAATCTGTAGCCGATATGCGTGCAACGATGCGGTACAATAACAGGGCGATCGCAGCGACATCTGCTTTAAAAATAGATTTACCTGTAGCAAAAGTAACCCTTTCACTATTGACAACATGATCATAATTTCTGTTAATAAAATCTTCTTGTAAGTGTATATTTCAGATGTAACTGATTTTGAAGTTAGTTTTTTTATCATATCAGGGAATAAACATTTCCCCCTCTTCTAGCAGACATTCATCCTTTGGTATGCTAAATAGGGATAGTTTCTATTTTGCTGTATTATATCGAGTGCTGCAACCAGGCACAAAAAAATGCGTATCACGTTTTTTTGGCCATGATAAATATCATTCATATTTTCAAAGCTTATGAAAATCACTATCCAAGTCAAAGGAAATAGGGTATAATTTAATTATTTAAAATATTTACCGCCAGCTGAAACGTTTTCTCAGTTCGATTCTTACAATGTTTGCGTTGAAAAGCGCTAGCAAATAACAACGTAGCCAGAGAGGGGCGGGAGAGGGTCCAAATGCTCTGGAAACCAGTGATATTCTAAAGTTTTCTTCGCCTTGAATATCGCAGAAAATTCTCCGATTAGATAAGGCAAAAATATTTTTTTTTTGAATAGTGGTATCCAAACCATCTGGACCTCCACCCTGTCTACGCCACTGATGTCGCTGTAATCGACCCGTTATTTTTTTAGCATCGTTCTACATTTATCGGATTCAATTTTTAGGTTGATTTCGTAAGCAATACTACCTATTACATTCTCACCTAAGTTGGAATTTTTGAAACATTTTTGCAGATCTACGCCGACCAGGAGTCCCGGAACCCAAAACCACCCCCAGTTCAAAACTTTTTCTATCTATATATCTATCTATGTATCTATCTATCTATGTCACTTTTTTATGGACACGATAACTGCAATAATTCTGCACAAATCTTTTCCAAACTGATACATAAAATCAAGGGGCATAAAATCTCGGTCTAGTTTGTTAATGGGCAAAATCGATCCAAGAGGACTTTGTGCAAACAGATTTTGTGCAAACAGAAAAAAACCCATAATTTCTTGATTATGATACGTGTCGAATCCGTTTAAAGTTATTATTACTTCTAGGAAAAGGGCTGAAAATTTATCTATGACAGATTTTTGATATAATTAAAAATGGTCCCAAGGGGGAGAATAAGAGGGGGGGTAGAAGAAAAAAATGCATTACTTCGTCAAGTCACAAGATACCAAATCCGCTTAAATTTATTATAAATCCTCTTAATAGTATCTAAAACTTTTATATTGACAAGTTTTTTATAGAACCAAGTTAGGTTTCGAAGTGGGCCATTCCAACTGCCGTATCATGGCAAAAAGGTCATTTCTTCCACAATTCCCAACAAACATGCGTCCCACGGTCTGAAAGTGGTTTCGAAAGTGTTCTTCTAAGCGTTACCTTACATGTCCTTTAGCTGATAAGTCACAGATATCAAATAATCACAATTTTAATATGGTAAAATTTTGTAAAGCATGCAATGTGATTTATTCACTGAAATGCAATTCGTATAATATGGAATATATAGGTCAAACTTGTAATAATTTACATAGGCGGCTAAATTTACATCGTTCTCATATTGATAAATTAAAAAATCTAAATTTCAGACTACCCATAATGATGAATATACTCAGCATTCAGGAAAATTAAGGACCTGCTCAAAATTTCGGATTTTTTTCGCTTAAATTACTTTGTATACACACAAAAACCATCATTTGTTAGTTACAGGATTCGTACGGATAAGAGAATTTTCCAGGACTTTCACCAGCATTTTCTTTATAGAAAAAGAAATCTAAGTTGAACGCGTTTAAGGAGAGATTTTCTGTAAGAAAATACTGGTATCGAAGAATTTCCTGGTCGCAAAATTCTAGGAGCCGTACGAACCCTATAGTTAGAAATCGATATCGAAAGTGAAATGAATTTTTGGAACTAGAGAAACTTTTTGGTGTGGATTATATATGGGACTGTAACCAGTAACAATACTATAGTTAGGTGCTTTTTTAAAATTCAGAACGGGATTTTAAAATTCGGTAGACACTCTAACTTAGGTAATTTTCAATCAATCTGCTCCTATTCCTCTGAAAATAATTGTCACAATTTTCTTCAAATTGAACTCAATATTATATCTATATTTCGCTCTCTGGCATAACTTTCGCTGACGTTATTTGTGGTTGAAAACTCACATTTTACCAATAAGCGATGTCATTTCACTAAAAACCCATATATATATATATTAAACATATACGAATGTCACTAGCTTTTATAGAAAGAAAACTAGATCTTTTGTTTAACTGTTCTAGGTCAAATCTATGATGGCCCTACTGGTTCACCGCTTGACCCTCTGTTTCGAAGTCCTCCCGCCAATCAACTGTTAAGCAGCCATTCTGTAATATATCAACTAAACACAGGGTTCGTACGGCTCCTGGAATTTTGCGACCAGGAAATTCAACATTACCAGTATCTTCTTACAGAAAATCTGTCCTTAAAAGAATTGAAGTTTCGCGAGTTTTAATCCTGATTTCTTTTTCTGTAAAAAAAATACTGGTGAAACTCCTGGAAAATTCCCAGATCCGTACGAACCCTGTAAACAACAGTGCTGTTTTCTACTTTAATATAGGCATAATAAATTAGTGTAAATGTATCTGTATAAACGCTTTACATTTCTTAAACGAATAATAAATTAAAAAAAAAATAAGAACCCTTTAAATTTTAATGTGTTAAAATGGCGTTATCCCTTAATTATACAGCAAGTTAAAATATATACTGAAAAATATATGCTGAATATAATATTGTTGATTGCAATGCAATATTTATAGGAAATTGTTATTTTTTTAACACATAGTTTCTTAAAATATACAAGTTCTGCAATAGTTAATAAAAATAAGTAATAAAGTTAAA
This sequence comes from Maratus michaelseni, assembly GCA_963931845.1. Taxonomy (NCBI): domain Eukaryota; kingdom Metazoa; phylum Arthropoda; class Arachnida; order Araneae; family Salticidae; genus Maratus; species Maratus michaelseni. The sequence goes on along the minus strand of OZ007589.1, from coordinate 33,088,117 downwards.
ACTATAAAATAATTAATAGTATAACTTTTTAACCTTTTGACTAAGGGATTGGGACACCGTACATCCCAGCTATTACTTTTTTTGTACTGTTTGTATAATATTTTAAAAAATGATATCTGCATAGCTGCCAACTTTTACGCTTTTTTCCTACCACTAAAATTTTATAATAAATTTTACCTTATTGAACCGCCGAAATCATGTGATTCAATTAGGCACAATTTTCTATTAATTTTTAGTGGTATCAAAAAAGCGTAAAAGTTGGCAGCTATGTATCTGTCACACACTTATACTATAAACTACTTTATTTTTAAGAGATACCTACAACAAATAAATCTTTTTGTGCATTTTGCTGTGATTGAAGGGAAATATATTCGCCAGTCTTGCCCTGTAATCAATAATTTAGTAAGAATTTTTCAAAAATTCAGTGATATTTATTGATTAAAATAAACTATTTAATGCGATCTATATTTTTCGCAATCCCTAGGGTAAAACAAACGCTAATAAAATCTTATGTTGCCATTCGATTGAACCCAACAACAATGACGTTAATCGGACAACATTACGAAAGACGTATTTCGATCATTTCTTGTTCGTTAAGCAATTGAGTTCAATCCTAATTCCGTCGATTCATCACTTGCTTGTTCATCAAATGCTTTGAGATACTTAACGTTTATCTTTTCACAGCAATTACAGAAAAGAGCATGATAACATTTCAGTCTTAGGTCAATCGTTTATCTGATTTATTAGATAGTAGATAATTACCTAGCAGGGTTGTTTACAGGGAATATTCATTTTTACCTTAATGAAAAGAGGGTGTACTTATTTACGAATGCTAGGGAATCCCCCCAAAAACTTTGTTCTTTGAAGATATCTCAAAAGCTTAAGATTATCTATTTATTTGCCCTAAAGTAATTTTTTTAAACAATCGTGTATGTCGTTATATATACAAAATTGAATTTTTAAATCCTGTATAGCACATGGATGTACATGAAATGACATTATTATTTGATCCTTCATTTATTATTTTAAGAGTGTGGTTATTTTCCAAATTCTAACTACGAAATATACATATCTAATTGATGAAAAATTAAAACAAAATTGTATGAATACTACATCACTTGAATACTTTTAGTCTAAGTGTTAACCCATACAACTTGAGTTATTTTTTAATTATTCTCCAGGAAACGCACCAATCCTTCGGGGAAAATGTATAAATCCATTATTTCAAATTTAAAAAGTTAAATATATTTAATTTCTTAAAAAAAATAAAATTTGAAAAAGGATGGTTATTTAAATATTTTTAAAAAATTTTTTGTATTAACAAGCTTAAAAACTTTGACTAACTTTCAATATTTGCAAAGTACGTTAATTTTGAATTCAAATTGTTTTTTTTTTCGTTTATGCAAAATAGCTATATATACATATATTTTACTTAGATAGTCTTGCGTTCCTTTTCATGCTATTTATTACATTTTGCAAAAGGAAATACAGGGTGTTTCAAAAATGACCGGTATCTTTGAAAAATCAATAAAAACTAAACGGGCAGCTATAGAAATACACAGTTTGTTGCAATATGCTTGGGACAACAGTAAATTTTCAGGCAGACAAACTTTCGAAATTAGTTACAATTTTCAACAACAGATGGCGCTGCAGTCTGGAAAAATCTAAACCACGATATTTTCCACATATCCACCATGCGCAGCAATAATATGGCGTAGTCTATGAACGAAATTACCAGAAACCTTTGTAAACGTGTCAGACGGGATGGCTTCACCTGCAGAAGAGATGTACTGCTTCAGTTGTTCAATTGTTTCTGGACTGTGGTGGTACACCTGGTCTTTCAAGTGTCCCCACAGAAGGAAGTCACAGGTTTACAAAGGTTTCGGGTAATTTCGTTCAGAGACTGCGCCATAATATTGCTGGGCATGGTGGATATGTGGAAAATATCGTGGTTTAGATTTTTCCAGACGGCAGCGCAATATGTTGTTGAAAATTGTAACTAATTTCGAAAGTTTGTCTACCTGAAAATTTATTGTTGTCCCAAGCATATTGCAACAAATGGTATATTTCTATCGCTGCTCGTTTAGTTTTTATTGATTTTTAAAATATACCGGTCATTTTTGAAACACCTTGTATATTTCTTACTGAAGGTTGACATTAAGTAAGGCAATAATCTTTATATGCAATAATTAATAAGGTTATTTTTTTAAATCAACAGTTTTATATTGCTGTGCCAATTTATTTTGTTTTACAAGGCCTTGGATGGAGTGACGATCATCTTCTTCCATACAAATATCGTGTATCAATATTATCAAGCATATTTTAGTGGAATTTGCTAAATTCTCACTTATGTACCGTAAATGCATTTACAATTCCCACCAGAAATTTTCTATCACTAGAAACGGATTCGATTGCAGAAGCCAAGAATGTTCTCTTCTAAATTTATTTAATTTTAACTCCTGTTATTACAAACACATTAAAATAAAACGTTAAGAAAGGTGCTTTTTACGAACGGTGTCGCCTTTATCTATGGAATTGTATAATGGAATTCTTATTTTCTGTCTTTCGAAAAATGGACCTAAAAATTCATAATTTGAAATTAGTTTTTCTTTCTCTAAAATGAATATGTCAACTTAATGAACATGTATATTGATGTTTACCACAGGAACGCTTTCATAATAAATAGACACATTTATTTTAGCTTAAATAAAAAGTAATTAAAATCACTTTTGAATATAAATTCGCCTTATTTATATCATACAGCATTCAGTAAAAGACAAATGTAGAAATGAGATGGCAATCAATCAAAATATTCACTATTGCGTGGTTTTCTCAAAACGCATTACATAACAATTAAATGCTAAAAACAAAACGTTTCGCTGTAACTAAAACTATTAACATCAGTCATGTCATTTAAAACTCATTATGTATACAAATGTTCAGTAAATTTTAAGTTAGATGATGGAGAATGTTTTTAAAAGTACAAATATTCAGCTTGCTAAACACTCTTTTAAAAGACAAGTTGGCTGTAAACCGCACATCTGTTTATTTTGATTAGCATAAGATTTGTACAATGATAGTAATTGCTTATATGTTTATTTCAATTATAATTAATATATTGCGAAAAATATCATATTTACACTGCTATGTAACTCTGCAATAATAATGTTTAATGTTAACTGTCACTATTCAAATTCTTCTCAATAAAAAAGCATATTTTATATCTAAATTATTTCAGAAAACATAAAATATACATGGGTGTAAGTTTTATCCCCTAGGATACAGTGCAAAAAGAAATTCAGTAACATCAGTATCTCTGTCTTCGGAAAAATGTTTCTTAAATAACTGATATGATGCCTGTATAAAGTAGATCCTTATCTTCAAAAAAGAAAAAAAAATAGCTACCAATCCGCCATGCTATTGAACACCTCATGCTACAAAACGTCATAGTATGCATTTATTGCTTTCATGGTGAGAGGCAGTTATGGAGAATGTAATGCAAAAAATATCTCTTCAAAGATGTAGTTTTATCACTGCTTATCAAACCGCACTAGATGGTGACTTTATAGTTAATGCAAATGAATTTCATAAATAGTATAAGAAAATTATGTTATCCAAATCCTGTCTTTATATGCGTTAATTCCGTCATTTATGTGAACATTGTACCCGAGCATGTTCAAAATATTTGAGGAACAAACATTACCTCAAACTGAGCAAGGAAATTTAAGTCAAAATCCTCTCTTTGAGCAAGACGTTTTAAAATTACGAAACACAACTGATTTTGTAACGACGATAATTTAGCAATTTACGATTCATTAAATTTACGCATATTTTTTAATAGTAAATGTGTTGGATTCCAAACAGCTTGTATTCATAGCTATCGTGTGTGTTTTGCATGGTATATATATATCTAAATTATTTCAGAAAACCTAAAATACTATGTGTAATAATAAATATAATATAATAATAAATATACTAATAATAAATGTTTGGGATGCCGTGTGTGTTTTGCATGGTTGATTCTTTCACTTAAAAGAAAGGTTGCTGAGCTTTTACATACTGTAACAGTCTTCCACACTCGATGACAGACGATGGATAACACAACTGTGGCATCGAATTGTTTGTAAACATTTTAGAACATTTTGAATAAAACACTATCTTGTCAGTAATAATAAAAGAAACATAACCTGTAAAAGAAACATAATTTTTCCATAATCAGGAAACAACCGAGTACAATTTAACATTTTATTTGAGATCAAGCATATTATTCCAAAAAACTGATCGTTTCTCTGTTTTTAATATTTTTAACATTTGTTGCTTTAATTAACAAACATTCTGCTTAATGATTTGGAAATCTTGTAGTTAGACCACAAAAACATTACATTAGAACACTTATTCGTAAAGCAATATTACTCAAAATCAGTTAATCGTGAATGTGAATAATTCTTAGACGATTTGTTCTTTCTTTTATAAAGAACGGCATTTTTTTCTCTTTATTTGTTTGAAATGTATGTCTTTAAGGAAATAAAATTTTACAGTCCTCTTTAACTTTGAGGAAATAATGTTATTATATTACACATTATAATTATTGTTGTTTAAATTATTAAATAATTGGGGTAATAGTGGAATCAATATCATTCTGTCTGTACGATATTTTATGATCAAAACAAATAAATTTAAAATCGTATATGTAATAAAGATAAGAATATTTGAATGTTATCCCAAACAAAGTGTTATTTAAGTTTTAATAAATTAATCTAAAAAAATATGAGATACTTTTTACCAAAAGAAGTACGAGGAGTATATGATTAACATAGTTTCACTCACGATGAAAAAAACAGTTTGAAAAACATCGTCTCCATACAAAAAGTAAATGAATGGGGGTTTAAAAGAAAATTTACACTTTTCTATTAATCATACATTCTCTTTGTAAAAGTAAGTTTCATTTAGGTAATTTATCTTTAAAATTACTTTTAAAATAATGACGGGATTAATTTGAAATACTTTTATCTGAAATGCTTTAGAAATGTTGCATAGGAAGATTTGAGTGAATGACAGATATTGTTTTATCTAAGGCGTCAATAAAGGAAAAATGTAGATTGTTTCTGCGTCAAAAATAAAGAAAAGATTTAAAAAATGAAATTTAAAAGTACATTAAATCTGCAAAAGATAATGGTATTTCTAGTGACTCACGATTTAAAATGAAACTAAACATAGGTTGATTAATAGTTTAAACGCAAATTAATCTTGATATTTAAAAAGAATAAATAATGAGTTTTGTATAAAATTCATAGAGAAAAAAATATGAGCTAAATCCATTATTTAAATGTGTCTTTGTTTACAAAAATATAATCGAAAGCGATGTTTTAACCAGGAAATATAAGTTATTTTAAAGACGATTACAAATGAAATACAATTTATCAAATTATTTATATTATGTAATTATTTTGTGATTTTTTCGGTTTTTAAAGTGTAATTTTATTTTAATTTTGCTAATCTGTAAATTCGCCACACTACCCGAAATGTGAGTAAAGGAAATAGATTATTACACAAATTACAATAAATGCATTTTTTCTTGATTGTTTGATTTTATTTATGAATATTGATGAACATCCTAGTAACTTTATATTTAATGCTATTATTGAATTTCACGTTTAAGTAATTCCAGTAAAAATGCAGAGCATTATATTCCTCATCTTAGTTTTAAACTGAAAATATAGGTTAATAATTCACAAAAATATCATTAATTAATTACGAAAATATTAAATTAATAATGAGAATTCGTGTCTAAAAGTGGAAACAACCTTTTTCGTTAAGGATTATTTTACTTTCAATAATTCAAAATACATTAAAAGAAACCATTAGAAAAATAGGGTTCCTTTTTTATATCTCTTTATTTTTCGAACACATAATGTAACGAAGATATTGTAATCGTGATTTTTAAATGTGTGTGTGAGTGAGCACGATAACTCCACAACGGTGCTTCCATTTTTCTGATTCATCTCTCATTTGCCGAATATACAGGGGGATCAATTTCAAAGAGTACCCATTTGTTTTTTTACTATCCACATCTATAATATATGTAGCAAGACTTTCAACATCATTACTTATTTAATATGTCTATATTTAATGAGCGGGTATCGTTGCTTTCCCTTTCTAAATGCGAAAACTCGTTTTTTAAACATAAATTCGCGTGAACATCATTAGTAATTTTTAATCTGATTCTAGTACGCAAATGATTTGAGTAAATCGTCTGCTTCTTTCAACGTTTTAATTAATTTATTTTTTATGTGGGGTTATCTCAAAGATAGTGTTTTATAGAAAGGTCCTGCAAACATCGATGAATTAAAACAAACCATAATTGAAGAAATCTCGTCAATAACACCAACAATGTTGCGAAGTCTGTCAAAAAACTTGGTTTGACGTGTTCATGTTTGCAGTCAAAATGGTGGCGAACATTTTGAACATTTGCTGTAGAGAATGATAATGTAAAAAATTGGAATTAAATTATATTGTTCAAAAATAGAATTATCACAGGATTAAGTAACATTGTGTGTCTCCATTTCTGTTTTACCTCACAAATAAAGTTGTAACAGTCCAACAGTATTGGAAATTGTCTCCACACTTAAACAAGGTTCAAAAAATTATTTTTATGTGTTAGATTAGTTACCACATCTGTCAGATTTAAGGCTAATAAGAAAAACCAACGGGTACTCTTTTAAATTGATCACCCTGTATATTATACACCACTGCCAGTAGGGTAATGTATAGATTTTCGTAAAAATGGTCCTACTGATTATGCATTTAATCAATTTTGAAACTAATTTCAAACCATTTGGCAACTGATGAGTGCGAAATATTGTGGGGACATAATCAAGCATTAATATTCGTGAGGTACGGTCTCTAGTTCCAAAACAGGATTTGCATCGTTCGAATCCAGCATAAGATTTTATATGGTATTTCCTCTCCAATTTATCAATTAGAACACTGTATCGCCTGTATATTTTTGCGATTAAAAAAATTGGACTGGTCATTTTATATGCGTTGCTCTATAGTATTGACTACCAAATTATGACAAAAAAATCTTTGCTGAAGTTCTCGCATGTGCAGTTAAAATACATTTAGCACAAATACGCATATCTCATTAAATATTCAATATTTTAATATTTTAATTGCAGTATACTATTTCTACTATTCTTGGTCAAGTTTTCGGAAAATGGTGTTAAATTCCATTGAAAACTCTGCATGCTTCATAGAAAAAAATTTTGAATTTTTCATCGAAATGTTACCATTTTCACGAATATTCGTGCTATGCTTACACAGATACACACAAATGTTGAACAGGACCTATATAGTCATTTTCTACAGTGCCAGACAATTTTGAGTATTTTCTGTTATTAGGGTGATCGCAAATATTATTTTATTATTAAAAATTTATTGCCCCTCTAATTGTCTTCGCGACAATATCTTCGCTGAAAATTATGAACGCAAACATTTTCTTCATTTTCTTGAAGTTCAAGAACAATTCGTAAAGAATTTCAATAGATATTCGACAAAACGTCTAAAATCGAAAAAAAATCAGACACTGTTTTGGACATCAATTTTTGTACATCACAGTATATATATAAACTCTATTAAAAAGTAAAAACATGTCCGTGAGTAAAGGTGACATCATATTGACTTTAGCAACACTTGACCGCTAACTTTCGCATTTGCTAAATTGTTAAACTTCGAAACAAAGCACAATTTAAATTTTTACCGAATAAAGTAAAATAATGTTCCTTCAAATAAAAATGGTTTGAATATTGTATCACAATTTACTGGTTTTTTATTATTTTTCAAATAATTTTCAGGCACAAACTTTGTTCTATCTATCTCTATCGCGTGCCGCCCGATTACAAAACATTAACACTTTTGCACTTAAAAAAATATAAATAGTTCAGCATTAGTTTCCGGATAATATTTCACAAGGAATTTAAACTTCAACAATAAATAAATAAAATAATATAAATATAACAGAAATATAACAAACCTGTAATCGAAATATGCATTTAAATTATTACAAATATAAGACTAAAAAAGGCTTATTTAAGTACCAAAGCCGTTGGTGATTTCTTCGGCTACTGACTTCTGACGTGCGGCTAATACGAAAGTATCGCTTGTAGTAAATTTTGACAGTATATGTGAATACAATATTGATATTTTTCATATAAAAATGCTTTTTAGTGTTGTCAGTTGGCAATAAAAATAAAAATAAAATATAAAATAATATATTAGATTAAAAAAAATGGTTTTCACCAGTGTTCAGAAATTTAGGAAACCCGATTCGGATCCCCTAGTATATATAATATATATATATATATATATTCAATGTCTATTTTTATATTATTTTTATAAACAGACATTTTTTTTTATTTTATATGTATTATGACTATCGTGTATTTCATTTAAAAGTAAATCAAATTTATTTAATCATTTTACTGAGCAACTGTTCCTCTAGAATAAATGAGCCCTTTCTTTTATTTCTTACTGTCGAAACTAATTCTTCCTAAGCATTTAGTCTTAAGAAAAATTTAATTTCATTTTCTTGCTTAAAAAAAAAAAAAAAATACAGTAATTGATGCGCATAAATAATAATAAAAAAAAATCAAAATATTTTTGCTTCGAACACGTTAAATTATTTTATGATTTTTTAGAGATTATATTACAGAATAATTTAAAAATCCTTTATGCATTACGATAAAAATAATCCCTATCTTGCTTAATTCTTAAAGATATGTTTTCTTAGAAACAGGTGTTTTTTGTATAAAAAATATCGATAATCTTGTTACTAGTCATTAAGGAAAATCATTTTGATAAAGATCAGAAATACTTCTTTTTTATACTTATTCATTTTAAATGTTTGGCACAAGTTATTTCTAAAGTTTTAAAATTAGTATATGCAGAAACAAAATCTTTTTAGCCTGTTAAAAAAAAAAAAAAAAAAAAAAAAAAATCTTTATAATAAATTTAAAAAAAATTCTTTTCCGAGCTACCCACGATTCCGAAAAGCGTGGTTTATCTTTAGAAACGTCAAAAACCAATATATTTTTCTAGATTTAAAGAAACGTCATTAAAAAGTAAAGTTACTTTTACAGGACTGCCACTGGCGATGGCGACTATTTTTATATTCTACTCGCACCACTAATTAAAATAAATAAATTTTGCAGCATATTTCTCTTGCATATGTTGTCGAAGAATATGTGAAAAAATTTTGTTTACAGAAAGTGGTGCGAGCTAGAATTAAAAAATAGTCATCTTGCTTTTACTGCCATGGAATTTTGTAAACGTGTCCAAGTAGTTTTAATAGTATAATTATCAGTTTTCCTAAACCAGACTATTATTTTATAGGATTTTACACTGTAAAAAAATGTAAATTCACGGGCATTCTCCATGAAATTTTACGGGAAATGCCCCTTTTTCAATGTAAACGGTAAATTTCCGTAAAATTTATGTTTTTACGGGCAAAAACCGTTTATGTAAGAACAAAGATCGTTTATCTAGGGACAAAACCCGTTTCTTATGAACATTGCCTGGAACTTCTGCTGCAGTAACTTTACTGCAGCAATTTTTTACAGTGTACAAATTCTCAAGAAATTCAGCTGTGCAACTCAAGTTATTCGTGTAGGAATAACAAAATAATATTGATTTTATTGTTAATATCAATGCTGTTAATTTAACATATTTCCCTGTAAAGCACGTTTGATAAGCATAAGAGTGTTTACTTGAGAATTGATAGCATCGGAAAAAACTTATATTCCAGGTTGAGAAAACGGATTAATAAACTGTAAAAATGTACTCGAAAACGTTTCCGAAAATCTGCGGCAGAAAAAGAAACTTTGTTTTAATAAATCAGGGTCCGTACATTTTTATCACATTTTTAAAAATAATTTTTCGCCTTATTTAAATGCAGAAAAGTATTACAAATCCTGCAATTAAACGGGGCATCCATGATTTCTGCTATTTAAAAATCAAATAGAAAACTTTTAATAAAAAATTCTGGTAAAAGCGTACGAACACTGTAAATGCTTCTTTAACACATTTAGGCCTAGCGTCGATGCATTAGTAAAATGGGAAAAAGTGCATTTCACACCACTCTTTTTTTTAATAGAAATTTGGTGTCTTATTTTATCACAGACTCCTCGATAAAAAAAGCCACCAAATTTCTATTAAAAAAAGTGGCGTGAAATGCACTTTTTCCCATTTTACTAAAGCGTCCCAAAATTGGGACTCTAGGTATAAATGGGTTAAAACTCAAAAATATATTAATTTCTGAGTTTTCTATACATACTTAATGCTTTTCGGAATCGTGTTTAACTCGAAAGAGGTTATTGTATACTGCCAACTTTTACGCTTTTTTCCTACCACTAAAATTCGACAGTAAATTTTTACTTATTAAATCGCCGATATCATGTGATTCAATAATGCAAAAATTTCTATTAATTTTTAGTGGTAGCAAAAAAGCGTAACAGTTGGCAGTTATAGGTTATTGTATATTTTCATTTGTGGTTATGATATATTTTCCTTGATTAAGATACATTTGTCTTTTTTTATAGAGCATTAAATCTAAATTTAGCCGTTTTTGTATAGCCTATAGACATTGAACATAAGTTTCAAAGTTTGAATTTAAGTTAATTACATATCCATAATAGCATCCAAAATAATAAAAAGAAAACTGCCCAGTTAAACTGAGGGCATTGAGCTCACAGGCTATTCACACTCATTGTATATTGTACTCTTATTTCAAAGAATTTGAAATATGGCCTCGAAAAATAAAGAAATCAACAATATATTAAGGGGGGGGCATCCCCCTGTTACCCCCTCATAGTTAACTAATGAACTCCTTAAACTAATCAGGGAAGTGTCTAATTACAATGAATATACATACAAAATTTGAAGAATATTCGGATAATTCTGCATGAAAAACTCATTTATCTAAATTAAGGGGGGATTAGCCTCCCTTTCCCCCTTTATACTTAACCAATGAACCCCCAAAACTTTTCAGAGAAGCGCATTATCACAATGAACCTATATACAAAATTTGAAGAAAATCGGATAATTCTGCATGAAAAACACATTTATCTAAATTAGGGGGGTGTTATCCCCCCTTTCCCCCTTTATACTTAACCAATGAACCCCCAAAACTTTTCAGAGAAGCGCATTATCACAATGAACCTATATACAAAATTTAAAGAAAATAGGATAATTCTGCATGAAAAACTCATTTATCTAAATTAAGGGGGGATTAGCCCCCCTTTCCCCCTTTATACTTAACCAATGAACCCCCAAAACTTTTCAGAGAAGCGCATTATCACAATGAACCTATATACAAAATTTGAAGAAAATCGGATAATTCTGCATGAAAAACCCATTTATCTAAATTAGGGGGGTGTTATACCCCCTTTCCCCCTTTATACTTAACCAATGAACCCCCAAAACTTTTCAGAGAAGCGCATTATCACAATGAACCTATATACGAAATTTAAAGAAAATAAGATAATTCTGCATGAAAAACCCATTTATCTAAATTAGGGGGGTTATCCCCCCGTTTCCCCCCTTTATACTTAACCAATGAACCCCCAAAACTATTGACAGAAGCGCATTATCAAAATGAACCTATATACAAAATTTAAAGAAAATTGGGATAATTCTGAATGAAAAACCCATTTATGAACCTCTTAAGGGGGGATTAGTCCCCTCTTTCTCCTTTTATACTTAACCAATGAACCCCCAAAACTATTCAGAGAAGCGCATTATTCCAATGAACCTATATACAAAATTTGAAGAAAATCGGATAATTCTGCATGAAAAACTCATTTATCTAAATTAGGGGGGGTATCCCCCCTTTCCCCCTTTATACTTAACCAATGAACCCCCAAAACTATCGACAGAAGCACATTATCAAAATGAACCTATATACAAAATTTGAAGAAAATCGGATAATTCTGCATGAAAAACTCATTTATCTAAATTAGGGGGGGTATCCCCCCTTTCCCCCTTTATACTTAACCAATGAACCCCCAAAACTATTGACAGAAGCACATTATCAAAATGAACCTATATACAAAATTTGAAGAAAATGGGATAATTCTGCATGAAAAACCCATTTATCTAAATTAAGGGGGATTAGCCCCCCTTTCACCCTTTATACTTAACCAATGAATCCCCAAAACTATTCAGAGAAGCGCATTATCACAATGAACCTATATACAAAATTTGAAGAAAATCGGATAATTCTGCATGAAAAACTCATTTATCTAAATTAGGGGGGGTATCCCCCCTTTCCCCCTTTATACTAAACCAATGAAGCCCCAAAACTATTGACAGAAGCACATTATCAAAATGAACCTATATACAAAATTTGAAGAAAATGGGATAATTCTGCATGAAAAACCCATTTATCTAAATTATGGGGGGTTAGCCCCCCGTTTCCCCCCTTTATACTTAACCAATGAACCTCCAAAACTAATCAGGGAAGCGCCTTATCACAAGGAACCTATAAACAAAATTTAAAGTAAAACGGTTAGTTCTATCAAGAGTTATCGCGGTACGTACATACATACATACATACATACGTACGTACAGAACCGGCGCACGGTGGACGATTTGCTGATTCTATCTGGCCAAAAGTCGATTTTTCAAAGTTTATCCAACTAGAATTTTTTTTTTACCACATGTACCTTATATGTGCAGGTGGTGGGCACTGCAGATGTTTTTGATATAAATGCAACCGTACTGCCAGTAGGTGAGTATGAAGTTGGCGTTTATTAGAGGAGAATAAATCGATGATTTCTAGTATATTGTTTTAATATGTGAATGTTGAAGAAATTGAAAGAAATTGCACATTATGAGTGCTTTAGAACAAGGCATGTACTTTATTTTTTTTTTTAATTTATAAGCATAATTTTTTTCTTTTGTCAATAGTTATTTCACATTTAATGTTTTTAATGACTTTATGTATTTTTTATAAATTTCATTTTGAAAATTCAAAAAGTTATATGATAAAGCTAGATAAATCTCAACTTTTAATTTTAGTAAATAGTTATTGGATAAACGTTTACTTGTCTGCTTCTATCTGCTTCCGTAGATTTTAAAGTTGTTTTTATCATACGAAGTCTAAAGTTATTATTATATTTTTTATTCTAAGAACACTTTTCTTTTTACCAGGGTCATCAGAATGTAAACCAATCACACGAATAAGCTTTTATAATATTATACAGCAGCAACAAGCTTCCACATTTAACGAAAAAATCGAATTGGCTTAATATGTTTTGTTGACAAATGAAAATTATAACGAAGTACAAATGAAAGTTTTCAAGCAGGAAATGATTATACAGAAGGCCCAGTTTAGACAAAAGTGGACTGCTGTACATAGAGCACATGAGAAATTTATGAAAAAATATGAAACTTGGCTGCAAAGCAGTTTTGAAATACCTCGTTCAATCAGTACTCGTAACTTACTGAGGAAAGCCGGAATGAAGAACTATTAGATGGCGAATTGTCAGAAAATTTCTACGCAATTTTCTTATTCCTTTGTATATATAATAATATGTATTACTCTTTAATATTTATTTTGTATCCCAATTTCTAGTAGATTATTATAAAAAATTACTTTTATAATTTGGTATCATATAATAAATATAATTCTATCGCTTAAATCTTAATAATATTATAAAAGTTCATAAATATTGTCCTTTTTAGTTATCAAGTAAAAGATTAACTCATTCATACATGTTTTAAAGCTTTAAATAATTGAAATATTTAACTCAATGGTACATCATAGTAATATAATAAAAAAATTCACATCAGGGTGGCTAGTGGTCAGGGTAAAATACAATAAAAAAAAGTGATATACACCAGTATATTCTCATAGAAAAATTCATGTCGATTATTCGATCAAATAATTAACATGAATTTTTCTATAAAAATATATTGGTGTTTATAACTTTTTTGACCGTATTTTTCACTGACCACTAGCCACCCTGCACATCTAATGTACTACATTAATAATTTTTAATTAAATATAATGATTTCTTATTAAACTACCGTTTAAAATTTCATATATTTTCTTTAAATCAGCCTACTATATCGTTTATATAAACGAAAAATAGATTTCATCAAATAGAAGTTGAAAAATAATTTTGGCCAGCTGGAATCGGCAAATCTCCCACCGTGGGCGGGCACATAAGATCTCAGGCTTTGATAGCCTGTGAGCTAAAAATTAATATAACTCTAAATTTATTTTAGAAATAACAATTAGTAAATGATATTTATATTTGAATCCACTTTACAATAGATTTCAAATTATTTAAAAAGGTTGATTAAACTTTGTGCCGTTATATTAAAAATAAATATACAACGTGAAATAGCACAAATTAAATATATATATATATATATTGGCAAACAGCTGTTTCGGAGCCCCTAAAGCTCCATCATCAGTGCCAATTCAAAAGATTAAAACGAATTAAAATCCTGAGTCATGTCAATTTGCCTGTCGTCTTTTGTACGCGCCGAGATGAAATGGCGGTGACCTTTTCAAAATGAACAGCGGAGACAGAAAAACACATGTGACGGAGAGACCAAGAGGAACGCTCCGCCAGACCAAGAGAGTTTATGTATGAAGGCGAATAAAGGGGGGGGGACGAAGAGAATGAATTAAGTGAAAGGCACTCAGACGTTTTGAAACGCTTTGTACGGAGGAGAAAAAGTAGGGGGGGGGGTGATGAGAATGAATTAAATGAAAGGTAGCCAGACATTTGAAAAATTTGGTGTATTGGACATATCATTAACTAAGCTGCCGAATTCTCCCATATGTGATTCGACTTTAAAATAGTTTATGCACCGTTTAACAAAATCAAATTTACAAACTTCAAAAATCCAATAGACAGATTTTCACATTGGGAAATTTATAAAATATCTTGCGAATGTGATAAAATGTATATCGGCCAAACCAAGAGACCCCTTAAAGTCCGCTTAAGGGAACATAAAAACTATGTTAAAAATTGTGACATTAAACGTTCTGCAATAGCTAACCATTGTTGGTCTGAAAATCACAGTTTTAATTTTTCGGAGGGTACAATAATTCAGAAATGCTCATCTATTTACGACCTTAATTTCTGGAAGGCTTATCACATATGGAAGAATTCGGGCAGCTTAGTTAATGATATGTCCAGTACACCAAATTTTTCAAATGTCTGGCTACCTTTCATTTAAATCATTCTCATCGCCCCCCCTCCTTTTTCTCCTCCGTACAAAGCGTTTCAAAACGTCTGACTGTCTTTCACTTAATTCATTCTCTTCGTTCCCTCCTTTATTCGCCTTCATACATAAACTCTCCCGGTCTGGCGGAGCGTTCCTATTGGTCTCTCCGTCACATGTGTTTTTCTGTCTCCGCTGTTGTTTTTGAAGAGGTCACCGATATTTCATCTCGGCGCGTGCGAAAGACGGCAGCAAATTGACATGGCTTAGGATTTTAATTCGTTTTAATCTTTAGAATTGGCACTGATGATGGAGCTTTAGGGGCTCCGAAACAGCTGTTTACCAATATATATATTTTTTTTAATTTGTGCTATTTCACGTTGTACATTTACTTTTAATTATTTTTAAGAATTTCAAATTTGAACGAAAGTTTAAATTACTTGACGATTACCCCTTAATAAACTTTTTCTGGTGGGCAAATTTTATTTTCATTATATATAGGAATTTTTTAATGATTTTTTTCCTAAAATGTATTTATCTAGAAAAATTACTTCTGAGGAAAAAAGTTTTTTTCAAATTTTTTTTTACAAAATTTTAAGTTTCAAACGTATTTAATATTTGAATAATTCAGGAATTATAGGCCTGTTTTCATTAATTTTTTACTATTGCAGTAAAGGTTGTTTGTTAATTTATTTTCAGTATTTATAAAAATATTGCTTATAAAATTTATATAAATTTAAAAGTTTAAAAAAAAGAGGATTCTTATGAGTGATTTTTACTTTGAATTATCTATTTTCAACAGTTTCACATGAAATTAAAAATCATGAAGGCAATTTAATGAAAACATAACATAAAAACTCTGTATAAAATTGCAAGATAGTTAAGATATATCCTTTTAAACAAATTACGGAAAAGTCCATTCTGAGATAAAGGGGCATAGTGTTTTATTTATGGTCATGCCACGCCGAACTAAAAGTTCAGCGAAAGAATTGTTATATCTCTTAATCTAATCCAGGGTTCGTACGGGTTTACTACAATTTTTTAATTAAATTTTTCTATTTAATATTTAAATAGCAGAAATTGTAGACGCCACGCTTAATTGCAGGATTTGCAATGGTTTTCTGCATTTACAAAAGGCGAAAAGTTCTATTAAAAATAGTGGTAAAAGCGTACGAATCCTGTAATCATCGTAGAAATGCGCGGTTTGGTTTATTTACTTTATTTAACTTGGTAGTGTTTTATTGGGAATAAAAATTAAAAATGCTTTTTTTTATTACTTTGATCCTTGGACTCCCTTAAGATGTTTACCAAAAAAAATAAAAATGCTGTAAAACTTTTGCTGAAGTCTTACTTTATGGAGAGAGTAAATGAATGCATACATCAATATTTATTTTACCAACAGAAAGATTGAAAAGTCATTCATTATAATACATTAAGATTCACCTTACAATAAATACATTAAAAGAAATAATTTAAATTATACTTCTGTACCTGAGGATTAAAGTTTTCTTTGCAAGTGTATTAATTCAGATATTTATCTGCTATTCACGTATTCTCTCATTTCAGATCAGAATAAACGGAATGAAGATTGAACTCGCTAATGGAAAGAACTTCGTAATAGAGAAAAAATGCAATGGTTCATTCACCCTCATTGTAAACGAGTTCGACTTTATAACAGAAATGAAAAAAAATATTGATTTTTATGTAGAAAACGAATAATTCCAAATATATAAAGGTACCTATACATAAATCTGGTAATATTCTTCAAATAAAATGCTATATAGTAATATGCTGTTATAGGAATGTTGCGTTAGGGTTGAAAATGTCACAATATGCGGCTAAATTAAATTTTGCTAATACTCAAATATCGCTTACTAGGGATTTCTTAAAGATATATAATCTCTTTCTTTCGTAATCTTTAGCATGATTCTGTATTTTACCAGACCATTCTGGAATAGCTTGATCTTTTAACTCTTATCCTAAATGATTTAACACAGATTAAGCACGGAATGAAGTTATGTTTAGAGATTTCTCATTCTCAGATATTTTCGATTTTTAAAAGGGAAGTTGCTATCTCAATTAATGCGTAAACATTATTTTCTAATTGGTATTACTTAAAATAAAATATATATATGCTAAATGTGGTAACACTATAATTAAAATTTTAAAAAAACCTTTTATTAAACATATCTACTAGTTGTGTACACACAATCGACAACATTGTCATAATCAATTATAATAAAATAAATTTTATTCTATTTTTATTTTTTTCTAAATGATAAATGATGTTTCTTATATAATTATATAGTTTTACCGGCTATGATGTCATACACTCACGCACAGTTTTTTTTTAAATCGGTTATAAAAAGAAAAAAAGTCGCCAAATTTAGGGGATTTATTCCTTTAATGGCAACCTAGCCATTGTATTAAGTTATTCGTTTGGCGCGGTCTTGAAAATAGCGCCAACCAAAAAGTTGCCGAACATATGTTTATATGTTTGCGTGAGTGTAAAGCATCTGTTTCGTTTTACCTATTTAACTAATTTAATTTAAAAGCTATGCGTTTTGTTCTAAACAGTGATTATCACTATGGCCTTTTAAACCCGTTTTATTATTCAAAAGATATACCAGGATTTTCAAACACAATTTTTTAGCTCACAGGCTATCAAAGCCTGAGAGCTTATGTGCCCGCCGGTTCTGTATGTACGTAACGCGATAACTCTTGATAGAACTAACCGTTTTACTTTAAATTTTGTTTATAGGTTCCTTGTGATAAGGCGCTTCCCTGATTAGTTTTGGAGGTTTATTGGTTAAGCATAAAGGGGGGAAACGGGGGGCTAACCCCCCATAATTTAGATAAATGGGTTTTTCATGCAGAATTATCCCATTTTCTTCAAATTTTGTATATAGGTTCATTTTGATAATGCGCTTCTGTTAATAGTTTTGGGTGTTCATTGGTTAAGTATAAAGGAGGAAAGGGGGGGGCTAATCCCCCCTTAATTTAGATAAATGGGTTTTTCATGCAGAATTATCCGATTTTCTTCAAATTTTGTATATATATTCATTGTAATTAGAGACTTCCCTGATTAGTTTAAGGGGTTCATTAGTTAACTATGAGGGGGTAACGATGGGATGACCCCCCCCCTTAATATACTGTTGATTTCTTTATTTTTCGAGGGGCATATTTCAAATTCTTTGAAATAAGTGTACAATATACAATGAGTGTGAATAGCCTGTGAGCTCAATGCCCTCAGTTTAACTGGGCAGTTTTCCTTTTCATTTATCTATTTAAACATGATATGTCTATCGTGAGATAGGGTATAGCTATTTACGATTCGTCATATTCCTGACATGAAAACACAATAAGAACGGATTAAAATGATTTGAGGTCTGAGGTTCAGAAAATTCTTAATTTCGTACACTTTCATTGAAATCAATCCTTATACAATTAATCGAAACTTAACTCTTTCAGGAACAAAGTACTTATGTTTCTAAAATGTTGAAATCATTGAATCACACCGGGATTTAATAATAAATTTATTTTCAAATAAGTAAAAGCGTTTCTTCCCGTATAACAGAGGTTCCCAAAGTGTGCTCCGCGGAGCCCTTGGGGCTCCGCCTCTACTTTTCAGGGGCTCCGCGGCATTCCATGAAAATAAACAAAACATGAAAGAAATTAGCATATTGCAAGGAAAATTTTTTCGAAAATATGTTGGAATTTGTGTGTGCGTGTGTCAAAAATAAATACATCTATCACTGGGTTGAAAAATACTATAATATATTTTTTAAAATAACATAAAAATTTGCGTTATACATGTATCCATTTTCTATATAATATTTGTGGTTTGAACTACTTTGTTTTATGTTTCTGTTTTTCATGTGTTTTAACCCTTAATTGCATAGTGATGTAAATTTCCACACTTTTTATTTAACTTTTAATAAATAAATTAACTTCTTCGCCACCACTATATTTATATAGAAATATTAATGCAGTAAATTTCCAGTGAACTATGTTGCTGAACAAAGTTAAAATTTCTGGTGTCTAATATTTAATATATGTATAAAAAAACACAATTGTAAAAGAAAAACTCATGCAAAGAAGGGTTAAAAATCCGAATCAAAACAAGCTACAAGAAATAGTATTCTGAATCGAATGCTTAACGTGAATCGAAAGAGCAAAGGCGCGCTAATGCTGTTATCTCTGCCAGCAGAACAGTTTTGTTCTTTGGAGCTCCGCCTATTCATATGTTTAAACTTAGTTCTTTTTCACTTAGTAACCAGGTTCTAAATTCCTAATGAGGTAAGTGATAGATTCATTTGAGCATTTCTTTCCAGCTGCTCAAAATAAGATGCTGGACGATTTTAAATGGGTACTAAATCAATTCAGTGAAAAAAAGAAAAAAAAAACGCACAGTTTAAGCTCTGAGGCATACGATACTCTCATTGATTTAACATCTCAAAGCAATATAAAAATCTCTTTTCAAAACCAACTTATCACAGAAACTTGGTGTCACTTGACAGAGAAATACAAAATCTTGTCAGACAGAGCAAAATTTATTTTACTCCCATTCTCAACGACCTATCTGTGCGAAGCTGGATTCTCCGCTTACACAAGTATGAAAATAAAGTACAGAAGCCGGTTAAATTCAGAGCCAGACATTCGCTTACAATTGTCAAAAATTGCACCAGATATAAAAAGCTGTGCAAAACAATTCAACCACATTTTTCACACTAAACTTTTATACGTTATTGCTCGTCATACTTTCTGCAGAAAACAAAATTCTATCGGCATTTAATATTTGTATATATTGTATATTGTATTATTTGTATTTTTGGAATTGTAATTTCCTTAAACTGTTTATTTTAATTTTATTAAATTTTAGTTATTTAAATCTTCTATCCTATTCTTCATAATTGTATTTAATTTTTAAAACAATGTTCGTCGCTTAAAACGTCTTTTTTATAAGATCTTGTATCACTTAAAGCCCTTCACTAGATTCATTTCACGTTTGTGTATATTGTGCATATATATTTCTTTTTCTTTTCATAAGTTTGATTTCTTTAATCTGTTTATGTTATTTGTATGTTTAATTTTTTTATACTGTTTTTCATAGTAAAACAATGTTTGTCGATTAAAACGCTTCATTTAATAAACCCCTCATTAGATTCATTTAATATTTGTATACGTTGTGTATATACTTATCTTTTTCTTTTTGTAACTTTAATTACTTTCATCTGTTTATTTTATTTTTATTAATTCTTAATCATTTAAATTTTCCATGCTGTTTTACATAATTGTACTTAATTTTTAAAGCAATGTATGTTGCTGAAAACGTATTTTTTTTAACATCTTGTATAACTTAACAACCCCTCTAAAATTTTGTTTTAATTGGTCTCGGCATTAGCTAAGATTCTTATGTTATGATGCCACATTTTCCTATCAGAAATAAGGCTGTAGCAATTTAAAAATATAAATTGGTTCTTTACATTTCTCATCACACTAACAATCTAAACTTTTGCTCAGCGTCACCCCCTGCTTAGACTTTTCGTCAATGAGTACCCGCCCTGATATAAATTTAACCCCATCCATATATCTAGTTTTGTTAGTAAAGTTTTTGTACTAGTTGCAGTTCTTTTAACATGTGTAGTTTTTAACAGTATAGCTATTTTGAGGCAAAAACAATGGTGAAAGAAAGTTTCTTTCAAAACTATAATTAATAGCTAAATACTTCAAATAAAACATCCAAAAAAAGTGAACGATGCTGCACCTAACAATACAGGTTATAGATTTTGCACCGCCCACTTAAACACTAAAACGATGATCTGCTTCTAAATGTATTTTTAAAAAAGGCTTCAAAAGAAGAAGCTCAGAGGCGATTCGTTTTCGTTGCAAGTTTAGAAGTACTAGAAACGTAAAGAAGAACGAAAAAGAATCCGTAATCGCATGATTTTAGTACGGGTGGGCGCGGACTAGCGAAAACGTGTTATATAATTACTCATGGGAGACTTGGTTTACGCATTTTCTTTCTTTTCGCGAGTAGCCTATTGGGATTATACAGAAGTCTTGCTTTGTAAACGAAAACTGTACAAATTACCTTTTCTTTCTGTGTGTTTCCGGTTTTCACCATAGATAATAATAGTTTCACGTGAGCCCCAATGCAATGCATGACCAACGCCCAGTGAATATTAGGCCTGAGCACTGACACAAAAATTGATGCAGCCGCAGACGGAAAATTTTCCGCGTGTGTACGATCAATTGAAATTCTGTACCAATAATTTCTAAATGTTTTCTCCACTTTATTTATATGAGATTCAATAAGTCAAAGAAAACTATTAGAAATTACTGGAGTGTAAAACTAGGGGACCGTACAAATGTTTTACAAAATCGGCCCACGAGCACCGCCATTTTTGTGTCAGCGCTCAGGCCTAGTATTCTTGGGGCGGTGGCATGACCCAGACAGGGTTACCATTTTGATCTTTAATTCCGAGTTCATACAGGAAATCCCCAAAGAATGGATGTCATTAACCCCTTAACAGTATTGCTTGAACGTCGCTCGGGTAAGAAGAGTTTGTTTTCTTCGTTGCTAAAAGCTTTCAGAAACCACAAATTTTTAATTATAATTTTTGTTGTATTTGGCGAACATATCTCGATTATACAAAACAGATATTTTAATACAAAAAAGTGGTTTTTAGTCCTTATTATTTATTTATTATGTCCAATAATAGTAGTATTAAATAAAACTGTTAAAGGGTTAAATAAAAGAAAATCGGATTTTCAAAATTTCTAGTATGAGTTCAGAATTTATGTATCAAGAATAGGGCCAAACTGAGAACCATGGCCCCATGCTGGATCTTTCTCTGCTCCATACGCATAAAAAACATTAATTTGTAAACCATACAGTACCGGGAGATTAAGGGGCTCCGCCTTAGAAATTCTTCCCAAAAAGGGCTCCGCGAGCCCAAAAGTTTGGGAACCACTGACGTATAATATAAAAGCAAATTTTGATTAGAAAGTTCCGGTGTCATTATGGCGTTTGGGAATTAAAAATAAGTGGGATATATTATATCATCCCACCGCCCTTCAAAGGGTTAAATGTATTTCGGTTACAGAAAAAGGAAAAAAAAGAAAAAGAAAGAAAGAAACTGGATTATAATTAACTATATACGTTTTTATGTATAATGAATAATAAACAGGCTTAACAATTGTATTTCCATTGACAACATAATAAACTTCCTTCTTATCCACGATTCCGCATAATGATTATTTAAAGATATCACGTCGGTTACAGTTATGGTTAAACATCTGGGTTTCAAGTCTTGAATGAAATTTAATGACCTTTTCTCAAAATTATGAAAAGGATTTTATACATTTTTCTTTTCTTTTTTTTTTTACCTCACAATGATTTGTAAAAAAAAAAAAAAAAAATTCCGAAATCTCTTGTAGTAAAAATAATGTATGTATAAAAAAGGAAAATATATATTGATTATTGATTTTTGAATGTAAGTTTAAATATACTGTTTTTTTTATTTCTCCAACTGATAAAATATGACTCTACTTATTTACAATTTAACGCAATCACAAAATGTATTTTTTTTCCAATTGATTTCGTTATAAATTTCGAACTTTTAAATAACTTTTTATACCGTTTGTAAGAATATTTTAAAATAAGATATGTGAATAAGAATAATTTCACATACCATAATTAATATAAAAAAAAGGAAAAATGTAAATTATTTATTATGTTTTGCTGTTTTAATAAGCTACTAGTATATTTAGCATTTGCGTATTTTAAAAAATGTATGATTTCATTCTAAATTATAAAAAAAATATGAATTATTACGAAATAGTAAAATCAGGGTTCTCGCTGACTTTTGACCAACGTTAGTCATTTGGCTAATCAGAAATAAAAAACGTTAGCCAAATGAAAAACATTTTAGCAAAATAGATTCGTCATGAAACTCTAAAAACTCGATCTTTTACCCCTTAATGTACCATTCTTTTTTTTCAGTATGTTCTAAAATAACCCAAATTTTTGTAACTACTTATAGATCAGTTATCCATCTAAATTCAACTATCTGCTACAAAAACTATTAAACATACGTACATTTTAAATGCCTTGAGCAATCAAGAAAAATTCCAAGCCCAATTTAACTCATTAAAATGTTATGAAATAAAACTTCCAACCCATGATAACAAAGGATTTTAAGATATATTTATTGATTTCTGAAAATTGAAAATATAAACAACAAAATATATGTCGCATTAAAAAAAATTATTTTTCTAGAATTTTTCAGCTTTTTATTGAAGTCTATACATCAAAGGCAGTTTCAAAATTGTACTGTTGCCTATTAGGCCCGTTAGCGCATACTGAAAGACATTATTCACATTTTTTATATTCATTCGATTTCTCAATTTAGTTTTTGTTGCGTTCATCACACTGAACTCTCTTTCACAGTTCACTGAATGTAGTGGCAAGACTGCAGAAAAATACAGCATACCACCTGTTATGGGATAAAGCTGCTGCAGATCGTTTTTACTTACCCATCATACGTAGTGTAGGGTAAGTCTTGTAATCGTTTTGAAAATCGAAAATTTTTTTTTGACGGATTTACACGTTTCAGACACTGGAGATTCCGAAAAACATATTTTTAGAAAAAAAAATTTGCCGTCCGTCTGTGTGTCTGTGTGTCTGTAAACGCTCTATCTCCCGAAAAAATTGAGATAGAGACTTGCAATTCGGTATGTACTTAGTATGTAATAATGGGAAGAAGTCTATTTCATTTCAATAACCTCGATTAATCGGAACAATTTTTTTCGGACTCTCGAAATATTCGTTCTGATGAAAGGTATATAAAAATTTTCGAAATTGTTTATTTTAAGAAATGAATATAAAAGACAATAAAGAAACATAAATTTTGCATAAAGCATGAAGTCGATCGGATAATGAGTTGCCGAGATATTTGGAATCCTATTTTCCACACTCTTCGATTTTTCATGACCCTGTATTTCATCCAAATTTCACTTCAAAGATATATTTTAATTGGAAATTTGACGCTTAATCAGATGCAATAAACCGCTAGTTAATAGGAGTATTATTTTTGGAGTTATAAGGATGTTTCTTTCAAGCAATTCAGTAATCGAGCCTTTAAAGTTTGTGACGTCATCAAGCCACGATTTTATTTGAATTGCAATGCATTTTATAAGTAGTTTACACATTTTTATTTTAATATTTTACATTATGCATATCCATGATGGGTAAGTATTACGGTGGCCCCCAACGACTAGTGTCAAATGAAATCTATGGAATCTCCTAAATTTCATGGTTCTGCAACGAGAATTTAAGAAACTTTTAAATAATTTACATTCTGACAATACCTCAGATAAGGAACTGCGTGTATCATCCAAATGCATAAGGTTAAAAATTTCTTCAATTTCTTTTATACCATAGTTTTGAAAAGTGTCCTTTAGTAACGCGAATAAGAGTATCACATGTGACACCACACGCGCACACAGAGACACACACACAAAAAAAAAATGAATACCCGCAATTTGGCGAGTTTAATTGTTCGTTTACTCGCCAAATGAAGAATTGTGTCGCGATTTGGCGCAATGGCGGGCGGCAGCGAGAACCCTGAGTAAAATGCTGTTTTCTTTTAAGGAAATGTTTAATATTTTATTATAGAATTAAAGTATATTCATTTTCAAAAATAAATTAACTTTCAAACATAAAGTTCAGTTGATTGAAAAAATATTTTTGTACATTTTTTAAATCTTGAAACTCAGATTTGATTTTCTGTACCTTGTATCTTTCATGCCACAATATAAAGTTCGATATCAGTAACTATAATTTGGCCAACTTTACCAATATGTAATCACATTTTGGCGTATTACTCTTTGACAATACTCATAAATAAAATATTTTACTTGACAGAGGTGATAAAATTTCGAGTGATTACCAAATTGCTTTCCAAATTTTATCAATGCTCATTATGCTGAATATTTAAGACATTAGAACTTAAGGCTATGATGTCATACACTCACGCATCGTTTTTTTTTTATCCGTTATAAAAAGGAAAAAAACTTGCCAAATTTTCAGGATTTTTTCTTTAATGGTAACCTGGCTATTGTATTAAGTTATTGTTTTGGCGCGGATTTGGAAATCGTGCCAATCAAAAAATCGCCAAACATCTGTGCGTGAGTGTAACACGTCTGTTCCGAACTTAATATGATCACGTTTTTGACATCTAAATCAGAAAGCTTTAAATAACAGTATATTATTCTTGTTAGAAGTGGCACATAGTTTAATACTATTTAAATAAAAAAATCTAAGCAACTGTTGATTACAAAACACAATGTAAACACATTGATAATTTGTGTTACTAAATAGGTGCAATAATTTAAATCAAAGTTTTAAAACATTAAAACTATTAGATGTCAAAATACATGAATGAGCTTTCGGCTAAATATTAGCCTTCCTCAGATTATAACAAGCAGTCGAAACACGCAGCTCCGAAGGAGCGCACTGGACAGGTCGAAAATAAATGGGCGAAACCAACCAACTATGAAATGGATGCAGTGAGTGTTGAGTTGGGTTGATTATTGACGGCCAATTATCGACACTAGGGATATAGGCCCGGGGGGAGTGCCCTTCGTGGGGGTCTTTCTAAGGGAACCTAATCCGTATTTACGCATGGATAAATCCACGGCTCGAAGAAAACCACGAAAACTCCGAACGATTAGGCCGACGGGCGCGATTGGGATCGAACCCAGCACCTCCCGCCTACCAGCTTTGAGAGCACAACCTCTCATCCACTGGTGGGGCTTTGAAATGGAGGCAGTGAAGGAAGTTGGGATGATACCACTAAGGCTGGGGGGGGGGGGTCAGCAAAAACCAAAAACCCCAGTGACACCAAGTACATTATACCAAATACGAGGGATCTGATAAGACAATACATCATTACAAGTATTATCACCTATTTTCAAAATTTCTAGGGACTTTCTGATTATGCAACTATTATACTGTGAACCTTGTGAAATTATTTTAGCTTTACTGAAAAATACATCAAATCAATTGATGTATAAGTTTGATAAGGTGAATATAACGTTCATATTATATGGAATTTTTTATATATTTTTAACTGTTGATTACTCTTGCTAAAATTACTTTTAAGCGAAATTTAGTTTGTTTGATTTTAATTTGTAATATCTGCGATAGGATTTATCAAAAACAAATATAACCAACTTTTCATAGAAGTATTTTTTGAATGTGCTCAATGTAGTATGTTACATTTAATTTCGTGATATTTGTTCTTTGAAGACTCAATATAACGTTCGATGCCTTCAGCAACATTACTTGTATGTTGTCAAGTAGCCGTGTAAAGTTATTTCTCGTTACTTTAAATCCAAACGTTTAATCAGAGACCAAATGTTTCATTTCAAGTAAAAAATATTACTTTCAAAATTTTTATCAAACATCGTCATATTGTAAATTAAACTCTAAAGGCTTTTAGATGTTGAAATGTTTCAAACCTTTCAATAGTTAAGTTTTTAATAACAGTAGATTACTATTATTAGAGTCTGTTGCAATAGGACTTATTTTGTTTGACTTATTTCGTCTGTGGTTGGATTTATTTTGTTGGCAAGTTGGACTTATTTTGTCTATTGGAAGTTGCACTTATTTTGTCTGACTTAACTTAAGTACTTATATTTAAGGCGGAATTCACGATATATTAATTATTAGAAATATTCGAACTGTTGTATTGTTTCACTGGTTATTTGTTAAATTTTCTCAATTCAGGAGCATAAATGTAATTTGTACTTATGGGACTGCAAAAAATTTGGACTTATGCAAGGACCTGCAATTAACAAGCTTGCACTGGAGCTGCAAACCTGCAAGAAATTTGGACTTATTAAATGTAATGTATACTTACTGGTCTGTGAGTAATTTGTAATTATTATACTGCAAGTAATATGAGCTTCAGGTTGTACTTGTTTTGTTTGACTTAATATAAATACTTAAATTTATAGTGGAATTGATGATATATGAGTTATTTGAAACAATTCATTTTCAACTGAACAGTTTTATGTTTTCACTGATTACTTGTTAAATTTTCTCGATAGACTTAAATGTAATTTTCTAATTTTTGAAAAATCAATTTTCATTAAAAACTTCCACTTAAATAACTGTGATTTCAAAAGCTTCATTAGTATGTAGTAAAATAAATTAACTTAAATTATTTCAATATTATATTATTCAATACAATACAATTCAATACAATATAATTTTTCAATGCAATACTGTTCCGCATTACTCGAATACTAAACATTTTATTTAAGACTGATGACGTAAGTTCGAGTGATTACGAAAGTAATTTCGAAATTTTATCAAAATGAAAAGAATTAGAACTTAATGTTTTACGAAGTTTCAAACAGTTATTTTTAAATAATAGAAAATGCACCATTGGTTTAGATTTATCTAAATACATAATTTTGAGAAATGCATAAAGTTTCTATATAAAAGTCTATAATTGTATTCGGTCTTATGCGCCTTTCTTATTGACGTTATGTATTACATTGTATTGGTGTAATAATGCTTGAAGTACTTGAGTTATAACGTACCAACTTTGCCGATCCATAACAGTCAGCTCTAACCGGTTGCTGGTGTAATCGATTAAATAACAACAGATTACCTTAGCAAATGATTGTTCTAAGTAGCACCCAATTTGTTCAGTTTGGTTTTATAAATGGAATTTAATTTACACCGAAATGCACGAATGTAATAAATCATAAAAAACAGAAAATTAATGAAACTATTTGAATGTTTCACAAAAGATTTTCCTAGCTATTTTCTATCCAGTAACACAGATTTGATTTATAAATCAGTAAAGCTTTGAAGCTTTAACATAAATGTCAATTTTAGAAACCGTGATTTAAATGTATTAATATGTAGTTAAGCTTCAATACAATGTTAATTAAATATTGCTATAAATCCAAACATTTATTTTTAGAATTTGGAATCTTCAAGGTAGACAAAATTTACTTTCGGAAGGTTATCGAATGTAGCCATACCGTAAGTTAAACTCTACAGCATTAGATCGGCATTTGTTGCTAAATTTCTATCAATTAAGTTCTTATGTGAGCCAGAAAAGTTTCAAATAACTAAAGTTATAGTAATACAAAATATATTTTCATTTTTTCAAACCTTTTTGGTTTCTTCTAAGAAAAAACTCCTTTTACGTCTTAGAGGTTTTTGAAAATAGGCATTGGATCATTTGGTTTGACTTGAATGTACGAATATATATACCGTGTATGTTGCAACAATAGTGCTAAAAGTATTACGATCCATAATCGAACTAAGGTAAATACAGATTAATTTGCATAAATAGGACAATTTAGCAATAATAATATTTAATGAAGCTGTGAACAAAGAGGAGGAAGCATTCTAGGGTTTCCGGTCCCGAGCGAAGTAACTAAGGATGATAGAGGATGGCGGATTTTGATTGTTTATATGGATTAGGGCGTAAATCCAACAACAATCAAAACAAATAAACATGTTTGCCTCATTTATGACAGAAATTCTGCATCGATAAGGAGAAAATATCTATTCAAATTCAGAAATGGAAGTTTGCTCCGGCAGCAATCATATTCACCGACATGACATTGACAGGGGTCAAAATTGTTTATGCAGTCAAAATATGGCGGAACAGCAGTTCCTTCCTACGACCGTAGAAAACTTCTACCAGTAAAAACGAATAGACATTTCCGTCTTAAATAGGACAAACAATGTGCATGAATAAGGTGTTTAACCCTTTTCGGCACAGAAAAAGTCTGTTCGTAAAATGAGAAATTACTTACTGACAATTGAATTTACAAACGAGTTTTTTTTTAAATATGAACTCCTTATTTTAAGCTATCATTCTAGAAACAAAATTTTATTAAAATATTTTTTGTGCCGTTTGCAAGTTTGGAATTAAAATTAGGTGTGCCCGGAGTGGGAACACTGTGCCGGAAAGGGTTAAATAAAGGGGAAATTTCTTCTGAAATTATGGAAGTTTCCCACGGTAGTAATGAGGCCTTGCGGAACTGGATGCAAAGTTCCATTTATAATTTATGCATCACTAAACTGAAAAAATACATTATAACAAATTAAACTTTTACACTGTCCCCAGTTAAAAAAATCAATAAATAAAGTTTGTTCAACTCTCTTAAAATCGAAAGAAATTTGAAGAAAACTTTAATAAGTTATTCATGCATTTTTCATTAAATGTTAGTCGTTATCGCAGTGTGCTTGGAATTACATTGTCTTTTACAGACATAATTTTGATCAAGGTATGTTTTAATTGTTATTTGTATAATTTGCCTTCTAGGGCAGCTTTACATACAATTTTGAAGGGGTAATGAATTGAATACATTAGCCACTTTTAAATATTTTGTCTACACTGGTTAAAGTGAAATATTTTTAGTATGTCTACAACGTTTTAGAAGTGTTCGATCATTTTTCAATATTAAGGAATATTTTTTATTCGTCAATGTCAACAACGATAATAATTCACTTATCAATTCACGAATGCTTCATCAATGGTTCATTCTGAGCGCAGTGCCAATATTCGCAATCAATGTATCAGTAACAACTTTGTGCGCCTGACCTGAACGCAGCAAATCCTTACGGCCGTTGAGGCACATTCGCGACCAATCCGTAACAGTTGTCTTTGATAGGCACTCCGATTTCTCCGATGAATCTCAACAGACTTGCATCCCTCTGCCGATAAAAACTGTATTACTGCACGTTGGAAGTGTTTGGAGTGTTCGTAATCACTCCAGCCATTTTTAACGTACTGCCACCTTCAAACACCGAAAGCAGAATGCTCGTTTAGCAAGGCAATGCATGCTGCATACATATGACGTTACTTCAACATGGGTATTTCTCACCTTAGTCACCAACTCGTCAATTTGTACTTTTCGAACGGGTTTCATTTGAACACGCTTAATGTTTAATATTATATGAATTATAAAATAATCCCCTGTAAAATGTATTTCAACACTGAATTTTCATTATTTTTCCATATTGATTTATGCCAGTGATCTTATGGAATAAAAAAACTGATAGTTTTAAATCTCACGGGCGAATAATAACAAAAACTTAAATAGATTTATACAATAGTGATTCAAGATATATGTGTTTAGAGATACATATGATTAGAGAAATATATATTTAATGTTTGCTTATTTGTAACAAAAGTTTAATGTTAGTTTTGTTATTACGAAGTAATTAAAGTTCATTAGAATACGACGCTTTTTTAGTGTAAATAGGGCTATGCAGATACATCAAATACAATAAAGATACAATTAATAACGGTTATACACATTTAATATAAGGACAAAATTCGTTTTCTTTCTGAAAGTTTATATAACTTGCTCCTTTTAACATAAATACAAATTAACATTGTGATTATCGTATGTTACTTTAACATTCTTGTAGAATTCTTCCAGTTATTTAAGATCATTTATACATAATATGCTTAACATTCGGTAAAAATATTTTTGATATAGAACATTTTTATATAATTATCTGCTAAACGTTGAGATGTTTACTAAAAAAATATTTTTTGCAAGTAAATCTTCAAGAGAAACACATTTATCTCATTTAGGAAAAAACTTCATTATCATTACTTTCATTTTTGTTTTCTGCTTGGAAGCATCATTAACTGCAAAGATGAATCGTTTTAGCCTGTAGAAAAGAGAAACAACGTTTCATTAGTGTAAATCTGATAATACAGAAGAGATTTTACTAATCCGTATTGATTGTTATCGTGAAACATAAGAATAAAACATATAATGAAGCAAACATAATTAAATCTATACAAAATTATTTATTTATTTTTCCTGAGAAAAGGCATTACGAAGACAAATTTTCGAAGCACATAATTGCTGAAGTGTTGAAAACTTAAATGGAAAACAAATGAACACAGTCATTTCTTTTTTAGAATTTATATATTTTAATTCAAGTACAACGTTTAATCAAACAGCTAATTGATGAGCAGTCACTTTAAAATAATAACCAAAAGGTGACTTCTTTACTTTTATTTATTGTGGCTCTCCTTTGGCCATTACTGCGTAACTCGATTGTGATTTAATTGCGACCACTTGTTTAATCGTTTACATATCTACGAATTTTTAGTGTTTTTCAAACCAAATATAAGTGGAAAATTTATTAAGTAAAGTAAGTTATTGACAATCACTCAAAAGAATATGTATAAAAATAAAAGCTGGTTGATGTTATGTTTATTTGATTTGAAAAAGCGGGAAGGATGGCAGTTATGCATTTGCAATTCATCAAAAAATGGGACAGATCGATATCTTAGTGACATAGATGTGACTTATTTGCAATGTGACTGGGCCTCAATTCTCAAAAATAAGAGCTCGCTTTATGTACATCTTTATTAGCAGAGTTAATATTATACAGAGTTGTTAACATACATTCGATATTTTAGTAAAAATTTTTACGTTAACTTTTAATTAACGCCTTCTGCATGAGCATCCTTTACAGAATTTTGAATTTGTAATCACCGGATTTACAAAACAGAATTTTTACCCTAATTGAATCGCAGAACTTTTTTATTTAAATGAGGCAATTTTTCTTTTAGATGATGTAAAGTGTTTCGGCATCATAGAAACTCGACAGAGTTTCTCGCCAAGCATAAGAACCAGCAATGCATTGAACCGTAAATGAAAGGAATTTCCGCCAATGGATGCCAAACGATTTTACAATTTTTAGCACTTTCCAACCTAGTTGAAAAGTGCTTATGACTTCGGTTTGTCTGGCCGTATGGCCGTCTGGCCGTGCTCTAACTCCGTAAATATGCTCGGATTGCTCTGCAATTTTTATATGTTATTTTCGTTATCTATTGCATGTTTCCTATTTCAACGGAATTGTGTAGCACTTATAGTTTTTTTACAGGGTCACTCAAAAGAATTCCGTTGCATTGCGGTGTATGGGGAAAAATCATTTGCGGTTTATTTAAATAATGTTTCACTATTTTAAACGCATTGAAATTTATATATATCACTAAGGTGCATTAGAAGAAGCTTAATATGGAATAGGGTGTGCATAGCACATATAGTTACTTTACAGGGACAGTCAAAGAATTCCGTTACATTACGTCTATGGAGAAAAATCGTCTGCGGTTTATTTAAATAATGTTTCACTATTTTAAACGCATTGAAATTTATATATATTACTAAGGTGCATTACAAGAGGCTTACTACAGAATAGAGTGTGTATAGCAGTCATTGTTCATTTACAGGGACACACAAAATAATTCTCTACTGTCTGTTAACAATAATTCCTGGAAGTGCGTTTTAAGTTACTGAACGCGATTTTAATTTTAACTGGCTTTTTATCTATTACGTGATGTGTATAAATTCTGTAGATCCTATACAGTGCAGCACAAAAGTTCGCGAACACATGTCCGTTTATTGACAGAAACTCCAGAAGGAGAATTTTAAACTGTGCTACGCGTTTCCTAACTAAACTAAAATTTAGCATCCTATATAGTATATATACAAATCTATAGATCATATACAGGGCTGAATAAAAGTGTTCGGATATTTTTCCGAATATGGTATCTGTTGGAAATTCCTGAAATTATGTTTTTAAATGTGTTATGCGATTTCCAAATTGTTTACTTAGATATTATCTTTTAGCTTATTAAACGGTATGTTTTGTAAAATTATTTTGGAAGCGTTGGAAAGTGCTATATAATCTATGCTTGACGCATGATTTTTCATTCTTGTTTTTTTTTTTTTTAACTCTGTCTAGTTTATATTTTGCGGACGGGACAAAACGGATTTTTGACACATCTATATCTCGCGTTCTATTTATGATAGAAACAAAATTCTTGATTCTATGGAATGGGGCGTGCCAGGGGACTAAGAATTCAAAAGTAAAGCAAAATCCGACGAATAGGTTTTCAGTAAATTTGATTTTAAAAGTGCTGTTTTTTGCATTTTTTAAATCTTGTTCAGACCAAAAACTGTTGACAGGGCTACAGCAATGTGTAATTATTGAATTTTTACGCGGTTTACGTTATTTGAATCGCTTTTATGAGTAGTTCGGACCTTTGTAAGTTTCATGTAAAAATATTAATTAGTTTTTGATTTATATCAGTTTAAAGTTATTGATTCCTATACTTAACATAGAGCAAAAAAGTGTTGACAGGGCTACAGCAATGTGTAACTATCGGATTTTTACGCGGTTTACGTTATTTGAATCGTTTTTATGAGTAATTCGGACCTTTGTAAGTTTCATGTAAAAATATTAATTAGATTTTGATTTATATCAGTTTAAAGTTATTGATTCCTATACTTAACACAGAGCAAAAAACTGTTGACAGGACTACAGCAATGTGTAACTGTCGGATTTTTACGCGGTTTACGTAATTTGAATCGTTCTTATGAGTAGGTCGGACCTTTGTAAGTTTCATGTAAAAATATTAATTAGTTTTTGATTTATATCAGTTTAAAGCTATTGATTCCTATACTTAACATAGAGCAAAAAAATATAAATGACCCAACTCTTTTAGGAATGGTCGTATACACATTATATTAAGATATGTTATTACACTCGACCCGAGTAAGCTTCCTATTATAAAAAAATAGTAACATTTAAGGTTCATTTACAGGGTCTCACAAAAGATCTTTTGATATAGGGCTAAAGAGTTGTGTAATTATCCGATTTTTACCTGGTTTGCAGCATTTGAATTGTTTTTATGAAGTATTTGAATTGTTTTTTGTCAAATTGGCTATATACACAAGACATTCAAATATGTTACTACATCCTCTCTATTGTAAAGCGGCATTGAAGCATATATGTTTCGTTTACAGAGTCTCTTAGAAGATCTTGATTACATTACAACCGATGTATATATACTGAGTGAGATGTATTTTAATGATTTTACACTGTTTCAATCTCTGTAAGGTTTCTTTATCTTGCTTTAAAATTTAGTATGAGTTCATTTTGTCCGTCTGAAATCTCGTCGACGTTAAGCTCTAAATCTATTAAAATATAGTATTTTCATCTATTAAAAAAACTCTGTTTATTTATAAATATATAATTCTAGCGTATCAGGAATTGATTGAAATAGCGATTACAAAATTCCAACTTTACGTTCATGCGCTGAGTAATAGAATGTAAAAATGTTGCTAACGCAAGATTACAAGTTTTGAGTTTAAATACTTGCCGTTCATCGAATCTCCGGCTATGACGAACTTAAAATGCTAAATTTCGTATACAATAGGTGATCGGTAACGAACTGTTCGGTTTACGAACAAATCGGTTAACGAACACTTTCGCGTGAGATTTTTATGTTCGGAGAACAAACACCTCCCGAAACAAAGCCATGATGAAGCAATGCCGTGTTTCATATTTGCCGAGCTATACTTATTGCCTCTATTGTCAACTTTGAGAACATTTTAATGCATACATATGTCCTAATTAATTCATGGACTGCCGGAGATTGGGGACCTATATTTTAGGATCACCGAAGTGGAATGAACAGACTATATGAACAGAAATCACTTTAATCGTTTTTATACTTTTGCAAAAGTTGCGAATTTTATATTTTTCAAATTCTCGAAACTTTGAGTTAAAAAACTTAAACAAATAAAAAAACTTCTAAGGTGCTCAGTAATTTTCAAAAATAATATATTTAATATGTTAGTATAAAAACCCCTGTAAATTTTTATACTAATAGAAATAGGTTCGTAGAAATAAAAAATGTTGATTATTCTCGGTAAAGTATGCTCCATAAACTTATCGTTGTAGTTGACCGAAAAAAAGTGCTTCTTATTTTTCCACATTTTTCTGAAACTGTAGTATTTTAAATAGTTTGTAAACTACTGTAACATTGTCTAATTTTTTGTTTCTGAATGTATATAAACGGAATAGTGATATAAACAAAAGAAAAAGGAAAATAAATATGTCATAAATAACCTAATGAATACATTGTAAGGAAATTAATATAAAAGTTTCCCCGTTGTTATGGTAGCGACATGTACATTGGAATAAGTCACTCAATAAATTGTATAATTCTGTTTATAGCATCACTATTATTTTTTTTGCCCCTTTCATCTTTTCTTTTCTGAATAAAAATGGAATCCGTATAATTGAAATTAAATACCTTACAAAAAGGAGTGATATCTCATCAAAAAAAACTCGTTGTAAATGATCCCGCCAAGCCACAAACCTAAAACGTCAGTCATAAAAAGAAGTGATATCACATAAAAAGAAGCGATATAGAAGTGCATACTCCGAGTCCCGTGTAAAAATCTATCACCACTCATAATGTTTCCAAAGGACTCGGAATGAGGTACAGTATGTGAAAACTGCTTGGCGACCTGCAGGTTTTTATAATGTTTGCGTTTCCTGCAATTACAAATGGCTATATTATTTTTCTTTTCTGTTCTTTTCTTTTCTTTTCTTTATTTCTTTCTTTCTTTATTTTGTTCCCATAAAATTGTAAAAGTTGAAGCTTCTGTGTTTGCATGTCCTTTCTTATTTATGAGCTTGAAAAATCAATTTGTTGATTTTATTTACCATTACTTAAACTAAAAACACCACTATTACGAAGAGGATTTTTTAAGTAAACGTATAAAGATTTTGAGTTTGTAATATATATATAAACCTTATAATAAACGTTAACTAAATTGAGATATATTGCAGTAATTCTAGCGTAAGGTAATGGCATAGATCAGGGGGAAAATCCGTTCTGTAAGTTCTTTCGCATACAAAAATATTTATAAAAGTGATATAACAAAAATATAAAATTTATTTTTTGATTTTCAAAATTGATATACTACATATATTATAAAAGCCTGCAGGTCGCCAAGCAGTTTTCACATACTGTACCTCACTCCGAGTCCTTTGGAAACATTATGAGTGGTGATAGATTTTTACACGGGACTCGGAGTATGCACTTCTATATAGCTTCTTTTTATGTGATATCACTTCTTTTTATGACTGACGTTTTAGGTTTGTGGCTTGGCGGGATCATTTACAACGAGTTGTTTTTGATGAGATATCATTTTGCGCTCCGCGCTGATCTTTTTTTTTGTTTTCACCATATATTTTTTAAATATTTCAAAATTTATTTTGGGGAAGTTTTTTAATAAATGTTATGTACCGGTAAGAGTCAGAAGAGTTAAAATAATTGATATAGTAGCCGCAGAGATCATTAAATTCAAATAACGACAATGTAGACAAAAAATGACCGTTTTTATACCTTTATAAATATGTCGTATACGTTTTCTCTGATTTCCTATCACGTAATTCGGAAATTAAATACCTTAAACTCATTGCTTTCGACAGAGGTCACAACCCTTGCATCATTTATACTACTTTGTTTAACCTATAGCATCACCGTTACGCATGTTCACCTAAATCTTCTTCTATTTCCAATATTACCAATTGTTTTACATTACTTTCCGAATTCAGCTTTCCTATTGCTAGAAATATTTAACAATATGTTTTTAAAATACATTTCTTTCCTGCCAATGGACATGCTGTCTTCAAACTGAAAGACCCTATTGATATATCTAATTGCTATGGCATCTATATCAATTATTGCTAGTGTTGTTTTTCCTGTATTAGACAAACTAAACCTGGTTTAAAATGTCGAATTACAGAACGTTTTCCTGCAACATTTTCTATCTGTTCAGACAGATTTTTAACTGTTTGTTATTGTTTTA
This sequence comes from Maratus michaelseni, assembly GCA_963931845.1. Classification (NCBI taxonomy): domain Eukaryota; kingdom Metazoa; phylum Arthropoda; class Arachnida; order Araneae; family Salticidae; genus Maratus; species Maratus michaelseni. The sequence continues at coordinate 33,051,136 of OZ007589.1, read as the reverse complement.
GTAAATTGTTTCACAAGAATGTATTTTAATTAATGAAAATCATTAATTTTGCAAGCGACGGGGTCATTGGATATAAAGTTTCGAACGTCGTCTTTACCATTTAGTTTAAGGACTACTGATTTTCTTAAATTGTCCCACTGCTCCAAGTCATCCACATTTACACGTTGTTCAATAAAGAAATTAAAATTTTCATTTTCTTTGCCTGAAAAATTTGGCAGTGAATTTACAAAACTAACTTGCTGAACCTGATATCTCCTCATATTCAAATTTATAAATGATCGATAATAACTTTGAAAAGTGATAAAATAATGATAATAAATTTTAAAGTTTGAAATACTGTTAATACAACGTGATGCAAAAATATTAAATATAATAATCAAAATAATAAATTTCAAAAACTATAATAATGGAAATCAAATAATAATAATTATTATATTGAGAAACAATTGAGACAATTGTGCTATTAAAATAGTAAATAAGTAATATTCATTAAAAATCCTTTTTTGAAAATCAGTTCTGTCTTTGAGAACTGTTAAAAGTAATTTTGAAAAAGAACAAGAAAATAATAATAACAATAATACAATGATGTCTATGAAAAATGCTTCTTTTTAAAAAAAAAATGAATGATTGCAGAATTAAGAAAAAATCTGCTTGGGAGATTTGTATATCGTTCATTAAACTTACTGAAATTCATAAAGTAATAATAATAAGCAATACTCATACAAGAAAAGTAATTTAAGAAAGATAACTTGGATTCGAGACCTTACATACAGATGATTTGTAGTCAAAAACTGCACCAAATATAAAGAGGTGGTTTAATTATAAAATGTATAAGAGGAGGAAAAGGTACCGTAGATATATTAACAGAGGTACATTTTTTAGGCGTTGTGAATTTATAAGCTATGAGTATTACTTATTTTGATAATTATTAGAAAACATTGATCATATTTAAGAACTGAAAAAATATTATTTACTTATTGTAAGCATATAAGAAATGGACACATAAATGAAAAATCAAATTATTATAGGAAATTCTGTATTATTTATTTTATAAAAAAGAAACACAATAAATGAAAATATAATGTAGATAAAAGGATAAATTAATAAATGTGAAATCAAAAAGTGGCATGGGCAATTAATTGACATCGTGAACATTATATAGTATGGTCATCCTTGCATGAAAGCCTGATGGAATCACCATCATGAAAATCCGACAAGTTTAGGCCTATTTTATACTGCCTAGAGAATGACAACGATTTCCTGTAACATTATAGATCTGTCAAGATCTATCTTTATCTTTGGCATATTTTAAATTTTGATTATAGATTCTAGTTGAATCTTTCTTGTTGTTTTTCACTATTATGAATTTGGCATGATTTTTATTCTTTGTTGAATGCAAGATGCATTGGATGTACAATTCATATTTGCAATTGCTTTAGGACGAATTCTATGGAATGTTTTCAAAATCTTTGACACAAAAGAAACTTTAGATGACACTGGACAACACTGGACATATCACAAAACATTAGTCGAAGACGCTTATAAGAACTTCAAATGAAATCTAAATTCAGTAAAAACTTTGTTGACACAAAATAATTCTTCTATGATACTGAAGTAATTACAATATTTTCATCGAGGTGCTTCTGATGACATTATTTCATATCTGTAGACCTTCACAAATCGAACTTGTTGTTTATCTTCACATTTATAAACTATAGTGTTTTAAGAATGTTGATTAAAGAAAACTTCATCTCATCGCGTAAAATACTGTCACACTTCGGTCAGTATCTCCAGAAAAAGGCATAACTGGCGGGCGTCAAATTGTTGTCGATGTTCTTTCAACAGTGAAAATGAAAAAAAACCACTACCTTGTTGTTTCAAATCTCGCGCGGGAGAAAAAGATAGTTTTTCATCTGTCGTTGGCTTGCTCCATGGCTCAACGGAAGTGATGGGGAATTCAGAAGCCGCCAAGTTCTCCCAGATTAGAGAAACCTACTAAGACAGAAGAGGCAGTAGAGTAACCAAGGTGGGGATCCAAATGCCCCTTTTACCAGAACTATAGTAAAGGTTTCTTCGGTTTGATTATCGGAGAAAGTTTTCCTATTAGATAAAGCAAAAAAACATTACAAAATTACTGGTATCCAGAGTATCTGGACCCCACCCTGGCTACGCTACTGAGAGGAGGCACTGGCGATTGCACTCGCTAGTTTCTCAAACCAGAAATTTGCTAGTTTTCAGAACGCTGCTGGTTATGCAGAGATATAGAAATTTATTTATAGATTTATGTATAGGAACTTTTCATTACAGTTATATCTATCTTAACTTCAATAATTGTTTTTATTCATTTCTTTTTGATAAAGTTGTGAAATGCTCCTTATTATAATCCTATAGTTTTAACATCCATGCGTTGTTTAACCAATTTCGATCAACAGGGCATGCATGCGCCCATATATTTCAGGTATTTCTTTTTTATTTTGAAATTTTGAATAAATACTGGAAATTTCGAACGAAGTTTTTTTTAAGTTATAATGAAACGTCTGTTATGAAATAAACAAGAGATATTTTTCAGAACTTCTGATCAGAATTTTGAATTTCTGAAAAAAAATAAATTTCGGAAATGAGCGCCTCGGATGCAAATGGGTTAAAGAAGCTCCCATTGTTTTCTTCAATAGTTTTTTGTAGAAAAGTGTACCATACTAATTTATAGTTGTAAACATATTTATACAAGTAAATAAAAATAAAAGAATCGCAATAATATAGATATAGTGCACTATTTTTTTATATATATGAATTAAAATACACATATTTTATACAGGATAATTTTCTTGTACATTATTGTAACATAATAATAATAATAAAGTTATTTTTGACGTATTTTGTCTCGACCTAATGACTTTCCCAGTTGCAAATCCAGTAGTCGCTGAAATCATTTAACCCTTTAACGGATAAAGCACTTCAATTGCTAAAATATTGAAATAAATGATTGAGACCGGAAATTATGAACAAATTTATTTGTATATAATAAAAAAGCGATATTTCACATACATAATAAATAGAAAACATTTATATTAAAATTCTGCTGTCATTGTAGAATTTTGTAATTAAAATTTTGTGATTTCATAGGGAAATCAATGTCCGTTAAAGAGTTAACCCTGCTGCGCAACAATCTTAAATCCACATTATGTATAAAGAGTTCTTCAAAATAAAACATACAATTGCAAGTTATATCGGACGAGATATTTAAACATATCAGTAAAAATAATTTTTTATGTTAGTTCTTTTGCGTAACATTTCGTTTGCTTGTGACACACTCTGATTTTTTTTTCAAATTAATGTTCTTTCTATATGAATTTAAGTCAGCAACAGTACCTATAAATATACAGGGTGTCCGAAAAGTCTTATACACTTATACACTTGCCGTTTTTCAATCCGATGTATATTTCTCGAGTTATTTGACCGTTTCCAGATTTTTCGGACACCCTGTATATATTAGTTAAATAAACTTCCTAAAAATGCTATATTAGGAGATTGAATTGTCTGTTTCTTTGTGAAAATTAAGGCTTTTTAAAAATAATTAGTACAGAACATGTCAATTAAAGTATTGTCCACCGGTAGCCAGTGCTCTTTCCCACATTTCTGAAAGCAATTGAATTTCACTTGGAAGGACGACTTTTGGACAAGTCTTTTGAGACTGTACAAGAGTCGAAACGTTTTTTAGCATCTTCATAAGAATGGAAGTGCTGCTCAGCCAGATTATATGCCATCGATCGGAACAAGTGATAATCGGAAGGGGTAATGTTTGGTGAATACAGCGGGTTTAGTAGGACTCCCTATTTAAGCATTTCCAAGATGTTTTCAAACCAATTTAGTAATATATGACCGTGCGTTTTCATGTTGTCATCCGTTTTACCTTCAATACTCTGCTCAAACGCATCATTTGTAGTCGATATCGATCTCTCGTAATGGTTTCGCTTGGTTTGAGCAACTCATAATATAATACACCCAGCTGATCCAAATTTAGAGCAAAAGCTTGGAACCATTTATACTTGTCTTCTCTGACGATGTTGATGCATTGCTGGGCTTACTTCACGATTTTCTACGCTTGGGGTTATCGTAATGTATCTAATTTCTATATCTAGGCACGATACGATGAAAAAAACCTGTCCTTTTCTACCGTTGAAGCAGTTGCTCATACGTTAAAAGGCGCCGTTTGGCATCTCTCTGTTTTAACTCGTACGGCAATCAATATCTTTGCTTTAGAAGCATTCCTAGTACTTTTAACGTCTAGCGTCTGACATTAGTCTTCATGGAGTAAAGCGTTCAATTCTACATCTTCAAACTTTTTCGATGCGCAAAAGCGTTCTTCATTTTCATAATCAAAATTATTATTTCTGAAGCGTCTAAACCAATCTATGTATGTTGTTTCCGACAGAGCATGGTCGCCCTAAGTATCAACAAGAATTATGTGATTATGTGTGTCATTCACTGCAGATTTTTTAAAAACAATGTATAGCAGTAAAATTCCACGCAAATACTCTTTTTTTGGCTAGAAATTCGACATGTTTAACATTATAAAAAGAATGTTGGGTACTTTTCCGTTAGCCGGGCGCCAGTGATATATATACATATATAAATACATATGTATATACATATATATGTATATATACATGTGTATGTATATATGTATACATAGATATGTGTATATGTGTGTGTGTGTGTATGTATACATGTATATATATCACTGGCGCCCGGCTAACCGAAAATTACCGAATGTTGTTTACACTTTGGCGAAATGACATGCACCGAATTCCAAACTTCTTTATAGTACTTCTTTATAGATGCGTTACCATCTTGAACTACGCGCACGCTGTTTTGGTAACGTGATCTCTTTGAAAACAGCGAGAACTTACTCAACCTCGCAATATATTTACAATTTTTTGTTGATTCGAAAATTACGGGAAATAAGCTTTATACAAACTATATACATGCTTTATACATGCTGTTCAATATGAATCCGAGTTACTAGACATCTTTACTAAGAATATCCAAACATCGAGGAGTTCGCGGCTATATATTTTGTAAAATACACTTTAAATCTTTGAAAACAGAAAAGCATTGCCAATTTCAAAATACAGAGTGATTATAATTAAAGTCCCACTTTCCAAATGCTGTAAAAAAGAACCACTGGCCAGAATGACTTTAAATTTGGACTGAATATATTGGAAGAAGAGGGAATCAGTATGGCATAAGAAAAAAAGTTCCAAAGTGTATCAATAGATGGCGATGTAAGCGGCATACTATGCAAATTAAAAGACACTCATTCGCAATTAAAAACCGAATCATTACGTTCTTTTTATGCGGTGTTTGGCCCAAAGACAACTAAAAACCGATTTTTTCCATCCATTGTGGTACGACCTTGCCGTGGTGGATGGGCTTTCCACTAACAGTACCACAACTGTTCACTAATGTGGAAACACTCATGCACATTAAACAGTACGATTGGTTTAATGTGCAACTCATGCCAAAGCCACCGTATTTCGTTTAAAAATGTCAATTGTAGCCGAATTCACGTTCATTATACTACTTACAACACCATCTGTTGATACACTTTGGAGCTTTTTCTTTCTCATGCCATACCGTATCCCCCTTCTTCCAGTATATTTAGTTCAAATTTGAATTCATTCTGACCAGTTGTTTATTTTTTACAGCATTATGAAAGTAGGACTTTAATTATAATCACTCTGTAAATATACGCCTGTTGGTTTTTACTAAAGGTGATATTTTTCTGAAATGAATTTGTAGGAGAGATAAGATGCGCAGATTTCTACCTCAATTTTTAATAGAATTTTTCCTTTACTGTAACTGCAGAAAATCATTTTATATTCTGCGATTTAGTAAGGCAGTGGAAATTGTAGGATTTAAATATTAATTTTAACATTTCAAATCAAAAAGAGTAGGCCATACTCCTACGTTTTGTACATTTCTAACGTATGTACGCACCATGTATATAAAAATACTGCAAACACTTATGTGAATTCTAAAACTATCTACAACATGCAAAATTTATTTAAAAGATGTTGTAAATATTTTGACATAAACATAAAGACAATAAATGTATACGTTCAGAACATGTTACAAGTACACAACTATTCGAGATTGCCCTCAAAATATGTTTCTGTTAATTTTACACCTGATGTACTGATTTGAACCGCGTGCGATAAAATGAAAAATATAATTCTCGTAACAGTCAATGCATTTTGATCATGTTTTAATCATAAAATAAACTGTAACTAATCTAACCAATTTCAAGTCTGGCATAAGAGATTTTACAGGTTTTCCAATTTCATAAATTAGTCGCAGTTTCAAAGTCAAATACAAAAATTGTCACACAAAGTTTTTGCTTGTGTAAATTACATAATTAAAATGGCGTTTTCAATATACTGTATTAAAACATGATCAGTTTCGCCAATAGAAAATTTTCTATTAAAGAATCACATACATTTTGCTAATCTTGAAATACTGTTTATAATGTTTATCAGAAAAGCTTTCGTGGGAAAATATATTTTAAATTCTAAAGCTAGTTAGATTACATGTTTCAGAGTAATTTGTTTCCACTTTTGTGTCAAAATCTCAAATATATGACTTACAGATATGTATGTAACTATAAAATATTTTCGTGATACATTTTCAATTTTTATATCTTACTAGCAAGCTACGCCCGCTACGCTGGTCAATTTCTCTTAACGAACCTTTAATAAAACAAAATATAGACATTTCATAATTCACTTTTATATTTTAACAGAATAATAAGGCTACTATTAATTTGTGATTCGTGCGATAGCCAATATACACGTCAGAACACGTCGCACTTATCATTATCTTTTTACGCGTGAAGGTTTCGCTATGGTACTCCATTGTGAAATTTGGTAATTTTTGAAATTCAATATTTGAAAAATGGCACAATCATTAGATTTGAAATTTATATCAAGAAATATACAATTTTTTATCTTTATAACACAGTTTGTCTAACAATTTTCTGACAAATACTTTTCGAGCAATCACTTTTTTCAGTAACTTCAAATGTTTCATTTTCCGAGATAAATCTGTGGCAATGATTAGCGAAAACCCAGTCATCAGCAACGCATAGCTTTATATTAAAGAGGATGTTGGATCAGGGATTGTCACCATCACTTTTGAAATCGGCTCTGTAGTTCCAGAGATTCCATAGAAATTGTTATTTAGAATGATTTTAGAACGCTTTTCGCTCATCTCACCCTTTTAAATTTCGAATTTTTTTTTTAATTTATTCTTAGAGAGCATTTACATTTTATAAGTACCTACAATGCCAAATTTAAAATTTCTAGCTCCTTCAGTATAAAAAAAGTCGCAATTTTAGAACGTTTTTCGCTTCTGCACCCTCCTGGAATTAGTGGCACCGACATAAAATATAGCCTATGTTGGAGCAGGGAGTGTCACCATCAATTGCCACCATCACTTTTGAAATCGGTTCTGTAGTTCCAGAGATTCCATAGAAATGGTAATTTAGAATGTTTTTAGAACGCTTTTAGCTCATTTCAACCTTTTAAATTTCGATTTTTTTTTTAATTTTGTTCTTAGAGAACATTTACATCTTATAAGTAACTACAATGCGAAATTTCAAATTTCTAGCTCCTTCAGTATAAAAAAAATTTGCAATTTTAGAACGTTTTTCGCTCCTGCACCACCCTGGGATTAGTGGCACCGACGTAAAATATAGCCTATGTTGGAGCAGGGAGTTTCAACAAAAATTTGCCACCATCACTTCTGAAAACAGTTCTGTAGTTCCAGAAATTGCATAGAAATTATAATTTAGAATGTTTTTAGAACGCGTTTCGCTCTACTCAGCCTTTTAAATTTCGAATTTTCTTAGAATTTGTTCTTAGAGAACATTTACATCTTATAAGTAACTACCATGCCAAATTTCATGTTTCTAGTCCTTCAGTATAAAAATATCGAACTTTTAGAACGTTCTTCGCTCTTGCGTCCCTCCGCCCTGTGGTAGTGGCAACGATATAAAACATAGCCTATGTTACAGCAAGGACTGTCATCATCAATTTGCCACCATCACTTTTGAAAATGGTTCTGTAGTTCCAGAGATTCCATAGAAATTGTATTTTAGAATGTTTTTAGACCGCTTTTCGTTCATCTTACCCTTTTAAATTTCGATTTTTTTTAGAATTTGTTCTTAGAGAACATTTACATCTTATAAATAACCAACGTGCCAAATTTCAAGTTTCTAGTTCCTTCAGTATAAAAAAAATCGAAATTTTAGAACGTTTTTAGCTCTTAGACCCCCTGTGGTAGTGGCACCGACATAAAATATAGCCTATGGTACACCAGAGACTGTTATCATCAATTTGCCACTATTACTTTTGAAAATGGTTCTGTAGTTCCAGAGATTCCATTGAAATTGTAATTTAGAATGTTTTTAGAACGCTTTTCGCTCATCTCACCCTTTTAAATTTTGACTTTTTTTATAATTTGTTCTTAGAGAGTATTTACATCTTATAAGTAACTACGATGCTAAATTTCATGTTTCTAACACTTTCAGTGTAACAAAAATCATAATTTTGGAACGTTTTTCGCTCCTGCACCCTCTGCGGGCAGTGGCACCGACAAAAAATTTAGCATATGTTGGAGCAGGGACTGTCACCATCCATTGGCCACCATCACTTTTAAAAACGGTTCTGTAGTTCCAGAGATTCCATAGAAATTGTAATTTAGAATGTTTGTAGAACGCTTTTCGCTCATCTCACCCTTTTAAATTTCGAATTTTATTAGAATTTGTTCTTAGAGAACATTTACATCTTATAAGTAACTGCCATGCCAAATTTCATGTTTCTAGCTCTTTCAGCGTGTAAAAAAAATCGAAATTTTAGAACGTTTTTTGCTTCTGCACACCCCTGGGGGTACTGGCACCGACATAAAATATAGCCTATGTTGGAGCAGGGACTGGCACCATTAATTTGCCACCATCACTTTTGAAAACAGTTCTGTAGTTCCAGATATTCCATAGAAATTGTAATTTATAATGTTTTTAGAGCGCTTTTCGCTCATCTCACCCTTCTAAATTTCAAATTTTATTAGAATTTGTTCTTAGAGAACATTTACATCTTATAAGAAAATGCCATGCCTAATTTCATGTTTCTCGCTCCTTCAGTATAAAAAAAAAATTGAAATTTTAGAACGGTTTTCGCTCCTGCACACCCTGGTGGTAGTGGCACCGACATAAAATATAGCCTATGTTGGAGCAGGGACTGTCACCCTCAATTTGCCACCGTCACTTTTGAAAACAGTTCTGTACTTCCAGAGATTCCATAGAAATTGTAATTTAGAATGTTTTTAGAACGCTTTTCGCTCATCTCACCCTTTAAATTTCGATTTTTATTAGAATTTGTTCTTAGAGAACATTTACATCTTATAAGTAACTGCCATGCCAAATTTCATGTTTCTAGCTCCTTCAGCGTAAAAAAAATCGAAATTTTAGAACGTTTTTGCTTCTGCACACCCCTGGGGGTAGTGGCACCGACATAAAATATAGCCTATGTTGGAGCAGGGATTGTCACCATCAATTTGCCACCATCACTTTTGAATTTACTTCAGTAGTTCCAGAGATTACCCCCTACAAACAAACAAACAAACAAAAAAACAATCTTTACTACTTTATATTTTTAGTATAGATTATATTTAGCAATTGTACATAATGAAGAGGTTGAGTATATTTTTTCGTAATGACATTTTGCCGATGAGTAATAATGTGAAATATAAATTGATAAAGCTTATGGAGAAATGGAGCAAAATATATGATTATGTGGAGTTAAGAAAATATGAATGCATCAAGATGTTAAATAAAAATTGTAATTTGTTTGCATGAAAGCAATCCTTATCAAAATCATGTTTTGATTATAAAGTAAACTATACCTAATCTAACTAATTTCAAAACTGGTATAAAGGAATCTATAAGTTTTCCAATTATTTAAACTAACCACAGCTCCAAAGTTAAGTATAAAAGTTGCTTCGATATTTTCGTCTGCGTAAGTTACATAATTGGAAATAACGTTTTGACTATGTTATACAAAAACTTGATCGGATACTCTTTTCAATGCTTTGTATTAAATAATCATATTGATTTTACAAATCTTAGAAAAGTATTTATGTAATTTATTTAGAAAAGTTATTTGTTATTAAGAAAAATATTTTTAATTCGAAAGTTAATTCACAATTACACGTTTAAATTTTTTAATTATTATTTTTGGGTTAAAATATAAAATATGAAGTTATACATTTTGGGTTTGACAGTAAAATATCTGCTGGTTTTAAAAATTATACAACTTGCAATATTTACGTGTTTGTACATAAAGAAAAGCATGCAAATATTTTATGTGATAGAATTAGCCCGTTCAGCAATAATGAAAAACACGGAATTATGAAACGCAGATCAATCTCAACTACCAAAGTATTATTTTGAATCAATAAGTTAAATAAAAATTAGAATTTTGTTTCATGAAAGACAGTCCCAATATTTATGTTATGTTTTGATTATAAAACTTACTAAACCTAATCCAATTTCAAAATTGGAGTAAGCCTACCTGAAAGTTTTCAATTATGTAAATTAACCACATTTCCGAAGTAATATATAAAACATATTTAATGGTTTCCTCTCTTTATTATAATATATAAAAGTTGTTAAAAACCTTTCGCTCGCGTAAATTACATAATTAAAAATGACTTTTTCACTATTTTACCTAAAAATAGAAACAGTTACTCTGTTAAAATTTTGTAATGAAGAATCATATTCATATTGCTCATGTTTGAATGTTGTTTTATAGAAAACTAGCAAGCTACGCCCGCTACGCTGGTCAATTTCTCTTAACGAACCTTTAATCAAACAAAATATTGACATTTCATAATTCACTTTTATATTTTAACAGAATAATAAGGATACTATAATTTGTGACTCGTGCTATAGTCAATATACACGTCAGGACACGTCGCCCTTATCATTATCTTTTTACGCGTGAAGGTTTCGCTATGGTACTCTATTGTGAAATTTGGTAATTTTAGAAATTCAATAGTTGAAAAATCGCAGAATCATTAGATCATTTTTCTTTAGAAATTGTTCTTAGAGCGCATTTAGATCTTATAAATAACAATCATGCCGAACTTGAAGTTTCTAGCTCCTTCAGCATCGCAAAAATCGCAATTTTAGAACGTTTTTCGCTTCTGCACCCCCCTCGGGGTAGTGGCACCGACATAAAATATAGCCTATGTTGGAGCAGGGATTGTCACCATCAATTTGCCACCATCACTTTTGAAATCGCTTTAGTAGTTCCAGACATTCCATACAAATTGTAATTTAGAATGTTTTTAGAAAATTTTTTGCTTATTTCAGCCTTTTAAATTTCGAATTTTTTTAGATTTTGTTCTTATGGAGCATTTAAATCTTGTAAGTAAGGACCATACAAAAGTGTCAAGTTCCTAACTCCTTCATTATTGAAAATATCATAATTTTGGAACGTTTTTCGCTCCTGCACCCTCTGCGGGCAGTGGCACCGACAAAAAATTTAGCATATGTTGGAGCAGGGACTGTCACCATCCATTGGCCACTATCACTTTTTAAATCGGTTCTGTAATTTCAGAGATTCCATAGAAATTGTAATTTAGAATGTTTTTAGAACGCTTCTTCCTCATCTCACCCTTTTAAATTGCGAATGTTTTTATAATTTGTTCTTAGAGAGCATTTACATCTTATAAGTGACTACCATACCAAATTTGATACTTCTATCTCCTTCATTACACAAAAAATCGAAATTTTAGAACGTTTTTCGCTCCTGCACCCCCCTGGGGGTGGTGGCGCCGACATAAAATAAAGCCTATGTTGGAGCAGGGATTGTCACCATTAATTTGCCACCATCACTTTTAAAATCGCTTCAGTGGTTCCAGAGATTACCCCCTACAAACAAACAAACAAACAATCTTTACTACATTATATATTAGTATAGATAAGGGGGAATTAGCCCCTTGTTCCCCCCCCCCTTTATACTTAACCAATCAATCCCGAAAACTAATCAGAGACACGCCTTAACACAGTGAACCTATAAATAAAATTTGAAGGAAATGGGATAATTCTGCATGAAAAACCCATTTACATAAATTAAGGGGGTATTAGCCCCCGTTCCCCCCCTTTATACTTAATCAATCAATCCCGAAAACTAATCAGGGAAGCGTCTTAACCCAATGAATCTATAAACAAATTTTGAAGCAAATAGAATAATTCTGCATGAAAAACCCATTTATATAAATTAAGGGGGGATTAGCCCCCCGATCCCTCCCCTTTATACTTAACTAATCAATTCCGAAAACTAATCAGGGAAGCGCCTTAACTCAGTGAACCTATAAACAAAATTTGAAGGAAAACGGAATAATTCTGCTTGAAAAACCAATTTATATAAATTAAGGGGGGGATTAGCTCCCCCCCGTTCCCCCCTTTATACTCAGCCAATCAATCCCGAAAATTACCATGCAAGCGCCTTAACACAGTGAACCTATAAACAAAATTTGAAGGAAAACGGAATAATTCTGCATGAAAAACCCATTTATATAAATTAAGGGGGGGATTAGCCCCCCGTTCCCCCCTTTATACTTAACCAATCAATCCCGAAAAGTAATCAGGGAAGCGTCTTACCCCAATGAACCTATAAACAAAATTTGAAGGAAAACGGAATAATTCTGCATGAAAACCCATTTATATAAATTAAGGGGGGAATTAGCCCCCCGATCCCCCCCCCTTTATATTAACTAATCAATCCCGAAAACTAATCAGGGAAGCGCCTTAACACAGTGAACCTATAAACAAAATTTGAAGGAAAACGGAATAATTCTGCATGAAAAAACCATTTATATAAATTAAGGGGGGGGGAATTAGCCCCTTGTTACCCCCCCCCCTTTATACTTAACCAATCAATCCCGAAAAGTAATCAGGGAATTGTCTTAACCCAATGAACCTATAAACAAAATTTGAAGGAAAACGGAATAATTCTGCATGAAAAACCCATTTATATAAATTAAGGGGGTGATTAGCCCCCCCGATCCTCCCCCTTTATACTTAACTAATCAAACCCGTAAACTAATCAGGGAAGCGCCTTAACTCAGTGAACCTATAAACAAAATTTGAAGGGAAACGGAATAATTCTGCATGAAAAACCCATTTATATAAATTAAGGGGGGGGGGGAATTAGACCCTTGTTCCCCCCCCCTTTATACTTGACCAATCAATCCCGAAAACTAATCAGGGAAGCGCCTTAATTCAGTGAACCTATAAACAAAATTTGAAGGAAAACGGATATTTCTATGAAGAGTTATCGCATTACGTACGTACATACATACATACAGAACCGGCTGCCAAGCTCTCAGGGCTTGACAGCCAGTGTGATAACTGAAAAATCGCAATTTTAGAATGTTTTTTGCTCCTGCACCCCCTGGGGTTAGTGGCACCGACATAAAATATAGCCTATGTTGGAGCAGGGGTTGTCACCATCAATTTGCCACCATCACTTTTGAAATCGGTTCGGTAGTTCCAGAGATTACCCCCTACAAACAAGCAAACAAGATTTACTCCTTTATAATATTAGTATAGATAGATTACTTGTCATTCAGAAAAATAATTTAAGTTGAAGATTTAAAGTAAAAGATAACATATGTTTACAAGGTAAAAGTTATTACAATACGTATAAAAAGTCTTAAAATCATTTTAATAACAAACTGACTAGTTTGTACACTTCCAAAGGTGATATTCTCAAGGAACGTAAAAAATAAATAATATCTTATTATTCGCAGACCTTGCTAATATCACTATTGTAAGCATACGAAGGTATTCTGGTTTGTTATTAAAATGTTTTAAGATTTTTTTATGTATTGTTATCACTTTTAGCATGTAAAGGTATAATGTATTTTATTTTAGTGAAAAAAGTGATTTTTTTCTGATACATTTTACTTCAAGAGTTAATTAACAATTACAGGTTCAAAATAATATGTCATTAATTTTGTAGATAAATCTAAAATGTGGGGTTGTACATGTACTTAACAGTAAAATGTCTTATGGTAAACTTACATGTTTTACATTGTGCAATAAATGCATATTTTATCAAAATTAGGACATTGTAGAATTTTAATATGCCAATATGTAACAGATGAGTAACAAGTAGAAATACAAAGTTATAAAACACAACTATTGCTTCAATAAAGAAACTTATAATGCATTAAAACGTTAAAGGAATTTTGTCTTATGACAGCAGCGCATGAAATTGGATCATAAAACAAAAAATATCTAATCTAATTTCAACAGTGAGATAAGACATTATACACATTTTTAACTTGAGTAAATTAATCGCAGATCCAATTTTTAAAAAAATGTTTTGCTGATATAAACAGTGTGGCAAGCTGAAGATACCAGTTGTTTCTTATAGAAAAAAAAGCCTTATTTAAAAGCTCGCTTAAATAAGGTCAATTTTTTATAAGAAAATACTACTAATATCTGAAAAATTCCCTGATAAACTGTTTAGTATTAAATAATAGAGTTATGAGTTTGGTAAGATAGTCATCCTATTCAATCATTTGCATTAACCATCTTACTGATTATTCCGCGATTTCCATGAGCAAAGCACTTATAGAAAAATTTATATGATGCATGTAATTTTCGAACAAATTTTGTTTTAAAAAATTATACAAATGACAAACTTACTACATATTTCAAATACATAATGATTTGAAATATGTAATAATAGAGGATGTACTGGTAGATTACATATTAGTCGAAAGAATTTTGAAAAAAAATAACCAGTCTCAGGGTCAAACAATCATATTAATTTCGATTACCGTGGAATACAACATATACAATTGTTTAAAAATGATTTTGTTTTCAGAAAAAAATGAAATTACAGAATTAATTAAAATTTCACCTTTATTATTCATGTATATATTTGTAAATAAACTAATAATTTGTGTTACTATTAAAAATATACATTTCTATGAAATAATCTAGGCATAGTATTTCATAAATTTATGAGGCTGGGACACGGTAATTGTAAGTAAACGGTAATTGTAAACGGTAAGTAAACGGTAAGTAAACGGTAATTGAGAGGCACTCTGCAACAACAAGGCAAGTGAAAAATGAAGTTTTCAGCTATAAAGCTTTTAAATTTTATTTCGACATTTTAACTTAGAATATAACTTCTTTGCATACATTCCTATTGAGATGACTTTTCTAGAAATTTTACTTTGCTTATGATAATAATATTTATATTTCCTTACATGCAGAATAATACAAAATACAAAAAAATGAAAATTGAACACTTACCAAATTATTGCATATCCTACAGTTTTCAGTGAAAGAAAAAGTACATTTGGAACACATAATGACTTTTTTTACAACTTTTATAGAGTGCAATACGAGAGTTTACAAAATATGAAATCATCTTAGCGTGTTTTGTTTATAAAAGAGTAATAATACTGTCCTCGGCCCTGTTATCAGAATTGGAAAGCTGAGACATGAGAGAGTTGAAAATGTCTTTAGAAACCATGGCGGTTCGAACATGAAATAAAATCTAAGGAAGAGCAAGGTAGATCCTCAAGCCTACTTCTCACATGGTTTTCCAGGAATGAAGGTAATTCCACTTGCCTTGTTATTGCATAATGCCCCTCAATTAAATACTTTAATAATAAACAATCCAGAAATGCCCCGCATATAATAAGTTATAAGTGACAAGTACGAAGACATTAGTTATGATTCTTGATAAAACACTGATTATAAAAATAAAATTTGGATAGTATGAGTTATGAAAAAAATTACAAGGAAATAGTTATAAAGTATTTTTGTTAATTCATTTGCTTTTATTCTGAAGTGATAATATATATATTTTCAATTAGTCATATTATAAGATTGAATATTTATATAATATACAAATTATTTTATATGTGCATATGACGCAAAGAAGAATATAAAATATAAATTAATAGACTACATCAGAAAATTTATTTCTTATGTAATTAAATTGAAAATAAATACAATTTTTTTTATTTTATGTTCCAGCTTTCACTACATGGATTGTAATTTTTTTACAACAGGATGAAAACCTTGAAATTAAACAAAATCTGAAATTACCAGTTCGTTTCATAAATGCGCAATACTATAGGCGAAATAAATTTAAAATCTAAATATGATTTTTGAAATGACTTTGAATATGAGAGTTGCCTGAATCTATAATCGCAACATATACAATTGAATTTGACTTTCCTAATTTGTGACATTGTCCAATTAAAAACATTATTAAAAGTAACCGGCTGTCGAAAATATCAAAATCGGAACCAAAATATACTATACTTTATTTCTTGCTTGAAATTAGGGATATTTCAGGAGATTGTTTTTCATTATTATCTAATAAGCATGAAGAAATATTTTACTTATTTTCAATTTTTTTCGTAAATTGTAGTGTCATTGAATCATTTCATCATTTTAGCAATAAAAGTACCAAACGTCTAGTCGCTTACAAGTTGCAAAAGATCTTACAACTGTTCTGACGTTCATCATTCAGCAGCACATATATCAGACAAGGTACAACATCGTTCACAGTACATTATTAAGCAACCTTTCTTCTGATAAGTATCTTTCGATGTTGGCAAATATGGTGGTTTCAAGCATAATTTTTCTTCAAGCATTTGCATTTCTTCAAGCATTCTTTTTTGATTTCGTCCCAATCCGTTCGAGAAAACCACAAAATTTAATTTTATTCTTTTACGAATTTTGAATTTTTAAAGTTATTCTTGACTCTTGGTCAATCCGGCACATTGACCTTAAATCAGGTTATACGTTTTTTTTTTCAAAACTAAGTTGATGTGTCTGATTAACCCTTTGATTACAAGCCAGGACTGCCGACTATTTTTATATACAATCGTACCGCAGTTTACAAAAATATTTCTTTGTAGTAGATTCCTCTTGAAAATATCCCAGTGTAAATATATGGCGGAGATTATTTTTCTAAAAGTGGTATGTTTACAATAGAATATAAACCATTGGGACGTATATGTCGTGAGCAGTAATTAACTCGTTAACAAAATTTGAGAATGACCTTACATGCACAGCAATTCACCATGCTATTAGATAAAGTGGAGGATTTTAATGTTTTAATTTTTCTATCGACCGGGAACCGTGGCCAAAGGTTTAAGAACCTACATTAATCACAAGACGATACTGGCAAGCTAATGTTAAACCAATGGCCGCGTTCTTTTAAAATTTAAAATTTGTATTTCCATATTTTTAAACGATACTCTTTTTTTTTTGCATAGGATGTTTGAGGTTGATCTGCAACTGAGTATTTTGTCTTCAATTTTGGGTTCTGTTTTAATTTATAATAGGTCACTTTGAAATTCGGAACCGGTTCCTAAAGGGAAGGTATCCTCATAAAAGAAATTGTCACCAAAATCGAAAGAGCAAAAAAGAACACGGTTATAGATCTTCCTCATATGCAAAAGACAAATACTTCAAATATTGAAAAGTAAACCAGAAATTTGCAACAACGCTGCCATAGGTTTAACAGTAGCTTGTAAATATCAATTTTTTACAAGCGTAGGGCCTTAAACGAAATTGAGATGTGTGATTAATAGTATAAAAATGAAATACATCCCTCGATAATGGATAAAAGAAAGTATTTTCAACTAGGTAAATAATATTCAATGGTTGGAGTATCATGGTTAAGATTTATACCAACAGGGCAAAAAATGTCGGGACCAGGACTCGAACCGGTGTACTTTGGCTTGCCGTGCCAACGCTCTTCCTACTAAGCTGTCCCAACGATATCCTGGCTGGCATATTTCACTCTTATTTCTTAGACAAGGCTTCGAACTGAAGCGCTAATTTCATTCATCCGAACTATAGCTATAGTATTTTACATGATGAATCTGAAATAACACGGAAACTCAAGTATACCATGTATTTAGGTCATAATGAGCAGAAGAAAGTATTTTCAACTAGGTAAATTATATTAAATGGTTGGTGTAAGATAGTTGATATTTATTCCAACAATGCAGGAACTTATCTCGACTATGATACTCCAAGCATTGAATATATCCGTCGATATTTACACAATTATTAACTACTTTTGATTAAAATAAAATAGTAAAATGCAAGAAGTAATAAAATTTACGAAGTCAGAGTAAAATAATACAAATATAACATAATTTAAAGTACACTGTTATTAGTTTTTCTAATTTCAGAAATGACCTGCGTAACCCGTAATTGCAATAAATCAATATTTTCAGATGAACTCATTTGCCTTATGAATTTTAAAAACTCAGAACAAATGATTAATCGAATGAATTTTAAACTGGTCTTTCACCAATTATTCATGATAGCTCTTATTAAAATCTCTCCATTCATTACGCTGAGATTTAATGATTTCCTAATCTCTGCATTTAAGCAACTGAGATAATTCTTAAATATCTGCTCGTTAACTGTGCTTTCAGAACCTTCACTACTTCGTAGCCAAGTTCAGTAAACTTTGACATGATGCATTTGCATTTATATTATCGTTTTAAATGAGAATAGATGAGACAAATTAGAGCAGCGTTGAAACATGTTTCTTAAATTTTGTTGTATAACTTTTACTTCCCTAATCTAACTTGGGTCTTGGATTTCTACAAATTAATTAGTTTTGATGTAAATTCTTAATTTTATGTTGTCGTAAATTGCGAACAAGCACATGACAATTATGAAAATATACATAGCTGCCAACTTTTACGCTCTTCTGTTGCCACTAAAAGTTAATATAAATTTTTGGCTTATTGAATCACGTGATTTCGGATATTTAATAAGGTACAATTTACTATAAAATTTTAGTGGTAGGAAAAAAGCGCAAATTTGGCAGCTATGAAATATGTATATTTGAAACACAATTCGTTTTTTTTTCGTCATTTGCTCTGAGCTTTCTCCTGAGCCAATTTTAGTAATTGTATTTTACCTGAAAGCTATTTATTTTTAGATGTGTCCGCAATAGCTATTTTTGACTAGATTTGAATTCTTATATTTTATTTGTACTTTTGAAAGTTTTTAATGAAATTTCTTCAAATTGTTGGCAATCGGGGTATTCCCACTATTGTAGAGAAAAATGAATTTGGAATATTTAATGTGTATTCATTATATATGTAATGATGGCATTTTGTCTTTGCAATTAAAAATAAAATGTATATTTAATTTGAATAGACTGTGTTTGATATCTCAAGCGTCTTAAAATTTAACTTCCATCAGTTTTAAAATAAAGCCTCTCTTTAAAAACAGGAAACTGCAACAGTTTGCTGTAATTGAGTCAAAAAGACATCATATTCACAGCTTTTTTATTTCTACCAGTTCTGAGATTAGGTAAAATTTTCATGAAGAAAACGTTTTCACCAGTGCAAATGACGTAGTTTTTAAAATGCATTCAACGGAAAATCTACACTTTCGATCATAAAATTCACTTTTGAGTTACGTTTTCAATCCTTCATAAAATGTTACCAATCTGTCTACATGATATAATATACATTGACTTTTCATTCCTATTATATTAAGATTACACTCAAAGGCCTTTAAAAAACACTCCTACTACAATACAACGGTTCTTAATCGTTGTAAAGCGATCTGCTTCTGAAATGAAAATGATGTCAGAAGTCGAAGCAAAGAAGCGTAGTTTAAACGAAAACAGGCATTATTTCATAGAATACCCTTCATAGAAACAGAAATATTTTACTATGAATACATTTAATGACATAAACTTACTTACTGTTACTAGACTTACTATTCTGGCGATACTGCGTGGCTATATAAAAATACATATTTCCGTATCTGGTGGAGGGGAAGGGGGAATAGATTTAAAAAATTAAAAAATAAAATAAAATGTTTTTAATTATATTTAAATTTTTAATTATTTTTTATGTTTTATAGCTATCTTAATACAACGTTTGGTTTAAGATAATTTAAAATGAGAAAAAAATAAAAATATATAATTTTTCTATTAATGAATTTGTTATTTTTCTATAGGATAAAGTAAAGATTCAATTACGGGAATAACGTGTAATAGAATTCTGAATGATTTATAGTAAACGCATACGGATACACCTGCATTTATATAAATACGACGTTTACACAATAAAAGAATGTTTTATGTTTTAAGATATACAAAATTACCCCTAATTTGATCATCACGCTAATGTGAATTATGCAAATAAATTTAAAGGTATTTTCTGGAAGTGAAATTAATACGATAGTTGCTTGGTTGAATGGGGTTTTATGGCGCAGAGTCTTTTTAGGGACATGCTGCGCCAAAAAAAAAATAATAGAATAAGAACGTTAAATTAAAATTTAAAATTGATTCAAAAATTTTGTCATAAAAACAAGATGAATGAAAATAACAGAGTTAAATGAAAAGAGTGATGTGATGATAAATGTATAATTAGAATCATTCATTGAAAATATAACACAACGTCTAAAAGAAATAAACACATGCTTTCACAATTAAAATAATATACAATCTTTAAACTAACAGTTAATAAAATGTCCAAAATTTCTAGCAGAAATATATTTAGCTTAAACAATAGATTACCAAAAGAAACATAGTTAACATCACGTTGGCTCGAATTCCTCCAAACAACATTATCATCATTTGAGTCAGAACTGTAAGACTCTAATTCCATAGCTTTTTCTGCATTGTGTAGCAGCTGTTGGGAATCCTTTGTAGTAAGAAGCGATGCATCACGACGAGGTTTCTTGTTTTTTCCTTTCACAGTTGCCCACTGTGTGGAGGCTTGGGTTAAGGTTTTCTTTTTCTCCTTCTGTGCACATGAATTTTATTTTGCTTTTTGTGTAGGGGAAACAGGTTTTTCCAATTTCTTTGCAGATAAACAGAAGTTTGACCTGACTCATGTTCGGTTGACTGTTTAGATTGCCGATTAGAATATTCTATATTCACAGGTTCTGAAGAAGGGGGGGGGGGGAGTTCTAGTGCAGGCAAATGTCTTATTCTAGCGCAACAATACATATTGCGGAATTTTTTTTTATAGTTCTGGTTAGTGTAATAGAAGAATCATTTTGTGGTAAAGAAAATTCAGTTTGGGTGCTGATATGCCTTAGGGATTTTATTTGTTGCTCCAGTAAACTAGAATAAGAAACTCCTACAGATGCTGTTCTAGATTCAACAAGTTTTTGAGCTTCAGGATAAGAAAAATTCTAAGTGAATTTGACTGCAAGAATTACTTTCTCACGGATACAGTGTGGACAAGAGCGAGAGTATACTGCATGGTCACACTTGCAGGTTATACAGTGTTCGGATTTGTCACATAAGTCTCTCATGGCCGACTTCTGAACATCTTGCACATGTAACGGATCCAGGACAGGAAGTTTTAATATGTCCATAACGCTGGCATTTAAAGCAACGTTGAGGGTTAGGAATATAAGGCCGGACGGGGCAACTCAGGTATGCAGCTTTAATTATAGTTGGTAGAGTAGGGCTATTGAAAATCAGAATAATGTTCTTTGTAGGAAGCACTGGCTTATTCCGACGAATAATGATACGGCGTACATCTATAACATTTTGATCTTTTACATTATGCAAGAGTTCATCTTTTGTAGAGAATAAAAGTTCTGGTTATGATATTACACCACGGTTTGTACTTAGAGTTTGATGAACCTGAACAGAAACAGAAAAAGAACCTTGTTTTGTGCACTTTGAGAGAAAATCTCCAGACTGCATTTTTTTAAGTGAATGACCATCTCCAAAAATTGACTGAAATATTTTCGCGATAAGAAATGGTGAAGTTATCTTTAAAAAACTTTGAGAAAGACTCTCAGTACGTTTAATTACAAAAGAAGCCGGAAATATTCTGTACAGTTTGTTGCTCTCCACATGGGACAGAGATAGAAGGAATTGAAGTATTTCCATTCATATTAGAGACAAAACCAATTCAGACCCAGTCGCACCACCCACTACCGAGCCCAAAGAGGGAATGCACATTCGTGCACCAGTGCTAACCAGGGCTTATACGTTCACAAGACACACCTATATCATTCTGCACTCTTAACAATATTATTAGTATGTGACCTCTCACTTGATCCTTAGCCAGTGAAAAGTTCACTGGCTGGCCAGCCGATAAGCAGCCGATGACCAGCCAACTCAGCTGACCAGCCAATTGATGCATACGGGACCAATATGCACCTACCGTCTACCTGAAGCAGAGGCTAAAGTAGTGTGGGTTTCCCTCACCTGCCAGGATCCCCATTTCTATGGACACGGGTCGCGCCGCACGGCAAACATGTGTGTGGTTTACATTTCTCCATAAATCGATATAAACAAATAATATCGGCTTATGCAGAAACGCCCCCACATCAAAAGAGGAAACCACAATGAGTGTGAAACAAAGAGGAAAGATTAAACAAGAGAATGGAGGGGAAAAAGAAAATAGAAAGATCGCTCAAGCACCTGAGGTTGCGAAGCCCGTGAATACCTAAAGAAGGTATTCCGCTGGGGGGAAATTAATACGATATTCATAAACTTTGTTAATAACTATGTAATTAAAAACAGCTGCAGAATACATTCTAACATTATTCGTATAGCGCAAAACTACAAAAATATTATGAATTTTATTAATCAGACGACAGAAAAGCATGTACAAATGCAAGTTTCCTTCTTGTAATACGTGGAGCGGTTATTGTAAAAGTCCTTTGCACAAAAATTACACAAAAAAGGGATAATTTCAACGACGCAATAGAGCTTAGTAAATCCAGCAGTGAAAGTTCTCCTGCAACAGAGGTTTTCAACAGCTGGATTGCGCTGCAAAAATATTCTGTCAATTTGTTCTATAAGTTTTCCGAAGTAACAGAAGAAGATTTTCCTAATGAAGACACTTAAATTATGTGATTTACATTGAAATGCGATTTAATGCAGTACAGTCGAAATGCGATTTAATGCAGTACAGTCGAAATGCGTGCAGTATAAATCAAAACCTTAATACAGTAGTGTGTTCGTAATTTTAATGCATTTCGTAAATCGAAAGTGATAAATTAAGAATGAGTAAGAGTCAATTATAATTATTTCGTTCAGATTTAATTTTTCTCAATCTGCCTAGAGTGACACGATTGGAACTTGAATTTCAGAGTTTTCCAACTACTAACGCTAATTTGCAATGAAATTATTTTTTTATATACAATGTTTTCTATATAACTTTTCTGGTTAGAGTAACATTTGGAAAAAACTCTTATAAAAATCAATTAAAATTTGACTGATAATTAACGTACTATCATGGTTGTCAGACTACGGTAATTCCGCAACAAAACTTGTAAGCTAATGTTAAACATATCGGGCGTTCTTTTCACATTTTTGTTTGAATTTCAATATTTTTAACTGATTGTTTTCCTAGGTTGATGAATTCTCCATCTTATCTCTCCTTTCTTTTCAGCACTGAATACGTGTTTATATTTTCGATTTTACTTTCAGTTAATTTCCGGAGGACACTTACGATTTCTGAAACGGTTCCGAAGCTGAAAGTGTCTGTAATCGTATAACTGCAAAAGATTGTTATTGTAAATTTGTATATATATCGTCAGAAAATATATTATAACTTTATCGTTATCTATTTTTCCCATATAGATATAAAAACATGACGTCACAAAAAGGAGCATCACTGTCATTTTTCTCAGTATATTAAAGGTACCAATTATGTATTAAAATAACAAAGTTTCGAAATGTATTTAAAAGTATAGATTTAAAATCTTGAAGGGCGGTGTGATAATATATTGCACCTTAATTTTAATCCCGAAATGCCACAATGGCAGCAGAAGTTTTGGAAAAAAATGCCTTTTTGAAGAAAACGTAAAATACTTTTACTTCTTTAGGAATAAACTTATTTTTTAATTCTGGTGTCATTCAATACTTTCAACATTTTAGCAACATATGTATGTTAAGTAGCAGCTTTTGGTCAAATCCCGCTTGTAATAAAAATACTAATTTGCAAATGAATCATTTTAGCATTTTTGTTTCTGTTTCAAGAAATAAAATATTATTTTTCATAGTTATTAAAAAAAGTAGATAAAGTTGTTATCGCAATGGGGAAATGCGTTTCAAAATATTGCAACGGTGAAAGCTTCTTTTTTTGTTTGTTTGTTTTTGCTATTGTGAATGATACTTTATATCTATGTCTCCGTTATGAAGCAAAAACATGTCCGCGAGAAACGTAAGAATGTTTGAAGGTGTCAACGTGTCACAAAAATTTCGCTTTTACTGCCATTTTTAAAATTTCTAAACATCGCAAATTTTAATATTTACAACCTTCGAATAGAAAAAAAAATGTTCTTTCAAATGCAATTTATTTGAACTCTCTGTCTCAATTTACTAATGTTTTATGATATTAAAAATAATTTTCAAGCCTTTTTTTAAATGAATCTCTATCTCGTGCATCCAGATTATAAAAAATTGACCTATTTCCATTTAAAACAATATAAATAGTTCAGAATTTATTTCCGAATAATATTCAATAGCGAAATTAAAACTTCTTGAATAAATTAATAAAATAATACAAGAAAAACAAAAATTTAACGAACATGTATTCTTAAACCATTGAAATTATCAGAATAAAAAAATCTGCATTAAGAGGAAAAGTCTTTTGTGATTTTTTTTTTTTTTTTTTTTTTTTTTTAATTCCTGGAATACGGCTAACACGAAAGTATCGGTTTTAACGAGTTTCAAAACTTTATTTCAATAAATAATTGATATTTTCATATAAAATTGCTTTTTGTTGTTGATAGTGGCAATCTAACTATATACAAGGAGTCCGAGACTTATTGGACATATTACAAAATTATGAAAAACTAAAACTAGGTGGTCTAGAAACAAAATAACTTTATTAATTTACAATAGAATTACAAAAGTTAATAATCTCCATGTGAGATCGATTGGACACATTACAAATCTTTAAAAAAATAATTAAGAACTTTGGTGTTTATCGATGTCACGTATTAATAACGGGTCTCCGAAATTTTTTTCGCAGTTATTGAAGTTGTTGATTAATTGAATATTTTTTATTAATTGAATATTGGTTATTGTCATTTCTAGAATTTTACCCAACAGATCCATTGGTCGAGGCGGTCACCTCCTCGACATTCAGATTTATTCTTTCAAGTGGGTTTTTGTGGGGAGTTGTGTTTGTGTGTATCTGACGCCTTTTATTAATTTGCGTGAACTGAACGTATCATAGCTGCTATTCCATTCATAACTCTTCGGATGCTTGGAAATGCAGGGTAGTTATAATTAAAGTTACCCTGTTTAGACCTAGGTAGATTCCGCTCTGGTCGACTGATATCGATTAAACTTGGAATATAAGTTATATGGACCAATGGGGAAATGAAATCTGATAAAAAGTTCAAATATCGACCGATAGATGGCGGTTTTCATCTGCGACTTTATTCCAATTTGGAGTGGTTTAGAAAGACAGTAGTCGCTGCCATAAAGTCATTCTGCACCATTAGAGAAGAAGGAACGAGCGTTAATGGTGAAGTTGGTTTATCAGAACGGCAGTAATTTTTCAATTGCACTGCGAGAATATCGATGCTTGAAAGGCTTACGAAAAGCACCAATGTCGAGGCAGGCTTTGAAAAATATTATGTCTAAATTCGAAGAGACTTTGGAGCTGGGTGTGCTGCAAGGAAGAGGACAGAAACGGATTTCAAATAAAACTGCCTGAGAAGTCGTTGTTGCTGTGGTCGAAAGAGCGTCCTAATATTCTTCGACAAGTGCTCGAGCGGTGTCACGTGATTTGTCCCTTCCCTGGTCTACAGTACGCATGGAACTAGGAATGATTACTGGAAGGAAACCCCCTATCTCCCAACACAAACGTGTTTTTGCTGAACGTTTCCACCGATTTTTGACTACCTGTGACGTATTTGACTACCTTGCAGGCGGGGCAAGCAGGCAGGGCAATAGCCTGGCGTGATTATCGCTGTTTGGCTTTTTTTTCTCTCTCTCTCGATACTTCTCTTTTTGTTGATATTGTTTTGTTTTGATGACGCAAGAATCAGTATACTGTTTGAGTTCATTGATAGCACATTTCGCATACCTGGTCGGTAGATTAAAGTATTTTAATGTTTTTTAGCGATTCATTCTAAACACTTTTTAATTTATATTACATTTTATACTGAGAATTATAATTTAAAAAAAATAATATTAAAGAAATGAAGAATTCTTAAAAATAATAATTTAATTTAATCAATCTATTTACTTATTATTCTAATAAAGTGATGCATTTATTTTAATTTTAGCGATATTTTTATTTTTGTACTTTGCTTAAATATATATTTTTAAATACTGAATTCTATAGAATTACAGTTATAAAATTTTTGAGACAGTAGAAAGTTTTAGAAATGATACTAAAAAAATCAAAATTCACAACAAAAATATCTCATTTCCTGTTCCAATTTTTAAGAGTGAAATTTTTTTAAACAACAAATAGAAATTTTAAGTCTAAACATGAACTAGGGCTGAAACTAAATTTTTCTTTACCCCTCCCCCCCCCCCCCCCGTCGTTTCAAAATAGTAAAAAGTTTTGCTTTCATGGGCTTCTTTTATGAAGCCTTGAAACTTGAGTGTCAACGATATTTATTAGATGATTTAAAACAGTGATTAAATCATGTATGATTTAAATCATACAAGGCAATCATCTTAGGCAATTAACAGGGATTTTTTAAATACAAATGCAAAACATACTGCAAATGATATTTGTTTGGTTATTTGTGCTACTAATGAAATAAGCAGTTTTTATTAATTACGCAATTACTTAAAGTTCCCTCTAGGCCATTTTTTAAGGGCGCAGCACCCTGCCCTTTTGAAAAATTCACCTTTTTTAGGGTTTCGTTCATCTCACGAAACCCTATTACTCCCGCTCCGTTGTCTGTCCGTCACAGAGCCATTCTCAAAAACTATAAAAAATTATAGAGTTGAAACTTTGTGTATATAGATGAATACCAGCTGTAAAGAGCTCAAAATATTAAAATTTGAAAAATTCGTATTATTTTAATAAATAGAAATAAAAAACCAAAATTCTAACAGCCTTTTCCTATTAAATTTAAACATTTTTCGTTTTAGCAGATGCCAAAAATTTTAAATCCACAATGAAATTCTTTCTACAATAATTAATTTTCTATCAGACGATTTCCACGTGAAATTTAAAATGAAATAAAAAGTTTCACCAATTGAAAAAAAGATTAATCTGAAATAAAATTGATTGACGCCATAATCGTAATAAAACGGAAAATGTCTAAGATTTCTTAATAATACAAGGAGTATGAGTATGTGTATGTACACAAAGCAGATTAATATCACGTCATTAGAGAATTAAAAAGAAAATCTGACGTCATATTGGAAGCTTAACGAATTTTTCAAATGGTTAAGGATAATACAAAGTGAGTGTCAATATGAGTAATAGAGAATAGTAAATATATGAGTTTGAGATACATATTGAATCGTGATAAAAATCCGCTTATGGAAATATTCGCATATTTTAACATTTTGAAGGGGTACAATTTGTTTAATTTTGAAATTATTTTTTTAAAATATTGCATTTAGTCCGTATGACGGATATTACTATGACAGAATATAATAGCGGGCTTCGCCCACTATACGGCTGGTTTAGATATTCGAAAAAACGAAAAAATAGACCGGTAAATTTTTACTTTATATAAAACATGACTTTTTTTTGTTGTTGTTGCTAAATTATATTTATTTGAATTTATTAAAAAAAGGATAAAGTGTTTTGAAAGAAATATTAAACGAAACCCTTTGAGCGATCTTTGATCACACTTACCCATTTGTTTTTTTTTTTTGTTTGTTTGTTTGTTTTTTAAAATAACGAATACATTTTTACTTCCAGTTGTCAGCTTGCATGATTTTTTTTATTTATTTATTTTGAGCAAATCAAATGTTATTTTTACTCATGGGGCATATATCCAATGCATACAAAGTTCATTGTGTTAAGGAATGTAAAAAAAAAAAGTGCAAAATGAACGAGAAGTAAGAAACAATGCAATAACAGCAAAATATCATGGAACTAAATAGATGTTATTGCTTCTACTTTTTCTCATTCTCCAATTTTATTTCGATGAGAAGTTTGAATTAGGGGCTTCTTTTATGAAGCCTCGAAACTTGAGTGTCAACGATTTTTATTAGATGATTTAAATGAGTGATTAAATCATGTATGATTTAAATCATAAATTTTCTAAATGTTTAAACTGACAAAACAAAGTATTTAATTAAGATGAACAGAATTTGAAAAGTTTCTAAAAAATATTTAATATTTTTTGTATTATATTAAGTTTAGACTTAGGCAATTTGATTTTTTAAGTACAAATTCAAAACAAACTGCGAATGATATGTGTTTGATTATTTGTGCTACTAATAAAATAAACAGTTTTTATTAATTATGCAATTACTTACAGTTCCCTCTAGGCCATTTTTTAAGGGCGCAACACCCTGCCCTTTTGAAAAATTCCCCCTGTTTTTTTTTTGTTTGTTTGTTTTTTGTTTTTTTTTAATAACGAATACATTTTTACTTCAGGTTGTCAGTTTGCATGATTTTTTTTTTATTATTTGGATTCATTTTGAGCAAATCAAATGTTATTATTACTCATGGGGCATATATCCAATGCATACAAAGTTCCGTTGTGTTAAAGAATGTAAAAAAAAAAAAGTGCAAAAGGAACGAGAAGTAAGAAACCATGCAATAACAGCAAAATATCATGGAACTAAATATATGTTATTGCTTCGATGACGTAGATATATTTTTTAGGATATATATTATATACTAGATGATTAATAATAGGATTAGGCGCACGAAATAGATATAAAAAAGTACGAAATCTAAATAGCAGACGCCTGTCGAATTCGTGTTTACAAGGCTTAAAGATCCGATCTAATAGTGGCTGAAAATGAGCGCCAAAAATTCGCCAAGACCTTCGGGTTACTGGAATCGCGTTACCCACAATTCCGTGTCGGAGTAATACCGAAAGTAAATTCTAATGTTCCTTCCAGTTAGTTCGTAGTTCCATGACAGTACGGAAGGTTCATCGATCCATTATAAAGTCGTATCCATACAAGTTTCACGTTGTGCAATTGCTGAACTTTGCAGACCCGGACACACGAACTGAATTTGCGAGGATGTTTTTGGCCAGAATAGCCGTTGACAATGCATGACTTTGGAACATTTTGTAGTCGGACGAGACGCATTTTACCCTAGATGGAGCAGTGAATACTTAGAACTGTCGATTGAATCATTAATTATCCTAATATTGTGCATAAACAGTCTTCGCACCCTGATTACATTAATGTATGGAGTAGCTTTACGGCTGATTTCATTATTGGTCCCTTTCTTTTTTGAGGAGAACATTTCTCAGGGTCCTAAAATGTGTTCCATTACGGATACCCATTACTGCGACCTCCTTCAGCAGCAGGTCATTCTATCCTTACAAAAGCGAGAATGTTTAGACACTACCGTATTCATCCAAAATGGTCCACCACCTCACATAGCCCGAGCAGTGACGACGCTGCTTCGTGACCACTTTGGAGCTGATCGGGTAATTTTGAGAAGTTTTCCGACAACCTGGCCTCCTCGTTCTCCGGACTTGAATCCATGTGACTTCTGGTTGTGGTGATTCCTGAACAATCGTGTGTATGGAGGAAGCATACGGATTCTTCCTGATTTTAAAGCAAGCATAACTCGTCATGTTGCTGTAATTGATCGAAAAACCCTTAGCGATACTGTCATGGGCCTCCTTCTCATCTAGTAGTCGAAATTTGAACTACTTTTTTATTGCAGATTTCATTTAACCATGGTCTGTATAACTTATATTCCAAGTTTCAACGATATCTGTCGACCAGAGCGGACTCTACGTAGGCCTAAACAGGGTAACTTTAATTATAACCACCCTGTACATGGAATGAAATCGAGTATCGCTTTGACCTATTACGGCGATCTCACATTATTAAATTTTGTACTTCTGTTGTAAGTTAGTAAAGATATTTTGTTTCTATACCATCAAGTCCTTGTTTTACATAATTTTGTATTGTGTCCAATAATTCTCGGACACCCTGTATTTTTAAATTAAAAAAATATATTAGAGTTTTCCATAAAATAAATGGTTTTGACTCATATTCTGTAACGCGGGACTTCCGAATTGAACTCCCTAGTTATTGTAGCAAATTAAATTTTATTGTTGAGATTTGAAATAAAATCAAGAATTAAAATAATTTAAAATGTTATTAGTAAAATTATAAACTGAATTTTTTCGAATTAATTTTGCTTTAAAACCTTCTCACTGCCGCGAACTGATATATCAGTTCACTATGCTGCAGGTTTCACTACAATATGAACATTATTTAAATTAATATAATTCTAAAAATATAATGTACTTTTAAAACATTAAGTAATGATAGGTAGCCTCAAGGGTTACATTCACATATGTAATTAAATATTTTGTATAATTTTCAAATATCATGCTTTTTTAGTAGTTTTAAAAAATTACAGAGAAAACAACATTACAATTTTGCCCTTTTGATCGGCGCGGTCAGAAGATACAATTTTCGTTTATTCGATGAACTTAAAATTTAAATTAAGCTATATTAAAATATAACTAGATGGTACCCGTCAAAACTTGACGGAAAAAATTACAATAGCAATATTAGTAAAATAAGCTTCTTTATTACATAAGTAGGAGTGCTTATGAAACAATCTTTCAAATATATTATTAAAAAAAATTTCCCCCCAGTGAATTACGTTATTATTTCCGATGCAAACTCCAAACAAACAATCCGTAAACAAAATGGAAATCAGTTTGACATTACCGCCCTATTCCCCACTTCAAGAAAGAAAATTTCCTGAATGTATGAAGTATCAGAGAAATAGCATATCCCTACGTTCATCTCATATTCAGTCAATAAAAGAACATATTAAATAAGGCACACATTCCCCCCCCCCCCTGTGATAATGCAACCGAATGAGCTCCTATGCGCATGTGCATTGCTTCTCCCCAAACGCACCGTCGAAATTCGACGTTAAAAAAAAGTTTTAAAATGTTTTGATCAAAATTTTTAAAATGTCTTCTTTAATCATTGTTCGTTTTAAATCCATATCTTCTGAAACGCATCTATTGTTTTAAGCTAATCAATTTTTATGTAAAGATGAAGAATATTTTTTACAATAATAAATCAATCTACAGAAAAAGAAGATTTTTAATGTTTTCAAGTGTAATTTATTTGTATGGTTTCTTCATTCCTTTACATAATCAGGATGATTATTCCTTTTCCATAATTAAGAGAAATAATGTAAATAAATAAATATCCAAGATTATTTTTGATTCTGTTTTCATTAATATATTGTAAATTTTATTGTTAAAAGTTACTGATAAATGATACTTTAGTAAATGGGGCATTTCTTAATTATTATTATTATTATTATTATTATTTTGAGATTTAATGGCAACATTCTTCCGTTTGTTTATTGGGCGCTACAGTTTGGCGAATTATTTGAGGTACTTTTCGGTTAGCAGGGCGCCAATGAAGTATATATATATATATATATATATATATATATATATATATATATATATATATATATATATACATAGATACAAATATATATAATGTATATAGTTTTGATTTTCTAGTATTGAATTTATGTGGTTTATAGATTTTGGTTGGCTTTTGTGATAATGATTCTGCAAGTAATTTTCCATTGGAGTTTGTTATTATGTGTATATATATATATATATATATATATATATATATACTTTATTGGCGCCGGCTAACCGAAAAGTACCTTAATTTGGATATTGTTTTTTTTCTTAATCGGACGACGGGATAATGCACGGAATTTCGACGGGATAATGAATATTTTTTATGGTACCAGAATATTTTTCTGTATTTTATAGTTATATTAAGAAATACATATTTTTATGATTTGCTGAATCACTTAGTTGTTTACTTTTTCATGCATTATATTATTGAAGGTGTTAGTTCTCTTATTCGTTTTAATATACCCTACTTATATAAAAATAGCGTGTGTTCTATGCGGTGTTTCGCATAAACGTTGTAAAATTCAGGTTATTAGATTTTATCCAACTTTGCTGTCATAACAGCTGATGAAGCAGCCATTTTCGGCGAATTTTTTGTTACCTGTAAAATGTCTGTTTTTGGTATAGCCCGAACTAAGAAAAAAATTAGTACTTTTCCATTATACGGACACCATTGTCGCCAAGCATATATTTACATGTATGGCATGGTGTCGGTATAACGGAAAAGAACCAAAATTTGCGATCGGTCAAATAATTGAATTTCGTTAAACATTAAATTTTCTGGTACTTTTCTATTATCCGGTCGACCACTTTTCATAACAAAAAATTATCGCCAAACTGTAAAATTAAACGCCAAAAATACAGTCCGATTTACTTGATGTCAGAAGCGTTGAGTTGATTATTGACGGCCAATTATCTACACTTGGGATATAGGCCCGGGGGGAGTGCCCTTCGTGGGGGTCTTTCTAAGGGAACCTAACCCGTGTTTACGCATGGATAAATCCACGGCTCGAAGAAAACCACGAAAACTCCGAACGATTAGGCCGACGGGCGCGATTGGGATCGAGCCCAGCACCTCCCGTCTACCAGCTTCGAGAGCAGAACCTCTCAGCCACTGGTGGGGCAGATGTCAGAAGCATTAAACGTGTTTGTTACGTCATCAAGTGGTTTTTAATTCGAGGTTTGCGTCTATTTTTCATTATGTTTTACTGATTTATTAGTTATTTCATTAATTAAAATAACAATTGTGTCCTTAAATTCATGTATTTTATTTATTTATTTATTTTGATATTCCAATGGCAACGTTCTCCCGTTTATTTGGCGTTACAGTTTGACGATAGTTTTTTGTTATGAAAAGTGGTCGACGGGATAATAGAGAAGTACCAATTTTCTTATTTTTAGTCTGAGAAAGAAACAATAATCATGGATTTAATTAATTTTGTAATATGCGGTGCAACCAAAATAATTTTGATTAAATCAGTACAGATATCGCAGACGCACCTGGGTTATTTTTTGGCACCTAAATGACGATTTTTGCTTTGTATGGCAACCTGGTGTTTTATAATAAATTTGAATATGTGTGTAAATAAATAAATTAAAATAGGTACTTTTATGTTAGCTGGGCGTCAAGGATAACTCTCCAAATCTTGTTTCAATTGGAATCATTTAAACTGCAACATTTTACGTGAGATTTGTTATTCATATTGATATGTTTACGTTTAGATATTTTATTATGATTATATTCTAGCTAATTAAGTTTTTTTTTAAGATTTTATACTACAATGTTAAAATATTACCCAGTTGATATTAGTTAATGTCAAAAGATTGGTGAACCACAGGGTTCAGGGAAAAAACTCTATGCCCTCAAAAGTGGGAGTTGTCAACTTTAGGACGTCATAAGCAGAAGTAAATGTTTAATTGAAAATTACAGCTAATTAATTAAATTTTCGAACAAACGAATGCACGATAACAAATCTGTGTCGTAATATCTTTCATTTAAAAAAAAAAATGGTGTAATTTGATGCAGTAGTTTGTTCTAACGGATTGTCGAAAGAAATCGCTTAGCGTTTTAAATATATAGATATGTGAGCTATAAAAGCGAAAGGTTAATATTAGCCCTGATAGGTATACCGTCAGCGTCAGTGACGCACATGATTTTGCTTTATAATATAGATTAGATTTTGTATGCGCACGTTAATTTTTTTTTTATTTTTTTTTAGTTATATATTAATATGACAGAAAATTTTATTATTGAAATGTAAGGTCTGATATATACATAAACGAAATGAAATCATAAATATCAAAACCTGATCAGAGTTGTATAGTTTCTAATGTTTTAATACGCAGATTCCACAAAAACCTACGTTCGGAAATGCATTACCATAACTTGCAGTGAAATAATTCCCAAAACACGATGAACATTGTACATTAAAATTTAGTTTTATAATGTTATTTATTTATATTTATTTTTGTTTATTAAACAAGCTTTAACAAGGAACAAAATTATTTTTTCCTAACTATTACGACTAATTTTATTTTTATTTTATAAATACTAAAGAAATGTGTCCTTAAGTAAACATCAAATACATACAAATTTAGTAAAGTAACGTTAGATAATTTAATGATTTTTATAAGTTTGGTTATGAAGTTATTAAAATATTATCTTCTGAAACACATTCAAAGTTTATATATTCATTCTTGGTATAATTTTCTCATACTTTAAAATTCGCATTTATGAAATCATCTTCTAAAAATTCAAAATAATATTCGTTCTAAATCAAGTGTTTGCAAAATGTGCATTAGAATTTATACTAAAATTTTCTCTATGCACTAACTTTGGTGGTTTCTTGTTTCTTATACGTTATAAGATAAATCAAATGAAAACGAGGATTCACAATTCAATTTATATGAAATACATAATAGTTTTCTGCAGTTTTAGATTTAAAAATTCTTTGGACTTGAAGTTCAATTTCTAAGTCTTTGCACCGAAATTAATCTTATTTTGTATCAGGAAATAAGATTGGTGTAATTGTAAATTATACCGAGTGTGGAGTTGTTTTCATGATTTTGACAAGGACTCTAATTTTAGAAATAAACTCGGTGTTCTGTAATCTTACGTCTGAGCATTGCACCAATGAAAATAGTTTTGATTAATTATTTGTGTAAATGAAATGTACGAAATTGAGAACTGAACATTTTAATTGGATCTAATTTATGAAACGTACAGTGTAGAGAAGTACTTGCAGTATATAAAATGATGTATAATGAGATTTAATAGGGATACATCGTGCATTTATTATTTTAAGAGAAAATATATAAATATATTTTGTAAAGTTTATATTATTTTATAAACCTGAATGTAAATTAATCGTGTTTTGTGAATTATTTCACTGCAAGTTATGGTAACACATTTCCGACCGTATGTTTTGTGAAACCTGTGTTTAAAAACAGTAGAAACTCTTTTCCTTCGGAAAGTCACATACATTCAATAGGATTAAAACCAGCGGTTTCGGACAGGCCGAAGGTTTTTAAGAATCATATCAAGTTAAAAAAAAAATTCGTTTATCTGTATGCATTCAAGATACTAAACAATACTCATATTGAAAAATTAAGTAATATTCTGACAAATATGTGTAATTTGGGAATTATTGTCCTCCACTGCATTCTGGAACGCATACCTTAAAATATATGAAACTACAATTTCATCACATTTCTTAAAACGGCATGGTCAGTCACTATAGGCACATATATCGTCAATATTTGACCTGTATATAGAGTTGCAAAGGCTAGAAAAACCCGGTTTAAACCTGGGAATAAACCTGGTTTTTTTAGGAATAAACTGGGTCTTTTGGGAATAAACCTGGGAATAAACCGGATTTTGGCAACTCTACATGTATATGAAGAATATAGTGTTTGAAAATCATGCTGATAGTTTTTTACTAAGTAATGTAATTTTTTCTTTATTATTTATTTCTTTTTATTTTATTTTGTTTATTTATTTAATTATTTACTTATTTTGTTTTATTTATTCATTATTAAATAATCCCATACATAAATTGATTTCCTAGCATCAATAAATTCCTTTCAATGTACGGATTAAATGTAAAATGTCTGGAAAACTGAAATAATATGGACAGCAGTTATAAATACATTATATGTAAGGTAGAAGTCACGCCCTCCATCAATGCTGCTTTTTAAAAATAATTAAAAACGACAATTCTCGTTCCGCGTAGAAAATGTATTACAGTATCATTATCGTTCGACTTTTAAAAAAAACTTAGATTAAAAGACAATTTTTCTTATGAATTGTCTATGTGTTTTGAAATATTCGTTTTATTCCATTAAATGGTCTTAAAAAATGCAGTTCTAGAAATCACCAAAGATAAACATTTTCACTGCCAGAATCTTGCTTATAGAAGCAATCAGTAAATTTTGTTCTGATAAACCTAGTTCTTTTCAACGACCGCCGCTACTTCGCGAAACAAGCGACGCGAGCGTCCTCGGAGATCCTTCCTTTAGTTACTTACCGAAACGGTAGTATGCCCAATCAAGAAAGATCCCACCTAAAAAATTTAAAAGCTAAATTCAATAGGATTAAGACATCAACCAGCGGTTTCGGACAGGCCGAAGGATTTTAAGCATCATATCAAGTAAAAAAAATTCGTTTATCTGTATGCATTCAAGATACTAAACAATACTCATATTGAAAAATTAAATAATATTCTGACAAATATGTGTAATTTGGAAATTACTGTCCTCCACTGCATTCTCGAACGCATACCTTAAAATATATGAAACTACAATTTCATCACATTTCTTAAAACGGCATGGTCAGTCACTATAGGCACATATATCGTCAATATTTGCCCTGTATATGAAGATGCCCTGTTTGAAAATCATGCTGATAGTTTTTTACTAAGTAATGTAATTTTTTCATTATTAATTATTTCTTTTTCTTTTATTTTGTTTATTTATTTAATTATTTACTTATTTTGTTTTATGTATTCATCCTTTTTTTCTATCCCTCTAGAGTTGCAAAGGCTAGAAAAAACCCGGTTTAAACCTGGGAATAAACCGGGTTTTTTGGGAATAACTGGGTCTTTTGAGAATAAACCTAGGAATAAACCGGATTTTTGAAACTCTATATCACTCTGACTACACTTTCCTCTTCCGCATGTGCTCCTCTATGATTGGTGTTTTCCTTTCAGCTTGCGCCACCTGGTGCATTCTTTGTATGCTCTCCGCTTGGCGCTTCTGTTCATTTGTCACATTCTCCCTTTACGCACACGTGTTTACTTTGGCTGATGACGGGCTGTTAAATATTTCCAACCCAAAACGGGTCCAGTGTGTTCAAGGTGATCCATACAAAGTTTTAATATTTAATAATGTAATTATAATTCAAAATTTTCCACATTTCGCATAAATTGAACTTCTTAAAATGCAATTATTAAAAAGATTTATATTAAGTTGCGTGTAAAATGGAATTCTTATTTATTCATAAATATAATATCGTAAAAATGTAAAAGTATATGTTGCTTATCCTATCGAAATCCATTTACTATCTACATTACAGAACTGTGCTACATATTTTGAGAAAATAAATAAAAAAACATACTGCGCAATCGTTTTTATGCATTCCTATCGTTTCAGACAATTTTATACTTTAACAGTTTTATAAGTAGAAAAGTTTTTGATGCATTTCTATCATTTTAAAAGGGACATGGTACCTTCAGAATTTTACTCTTTTCAACAAAGCTGTTTAGAAATATTTTTTCTTTTTTTCATCAAGTTTTTATTGCGCTTCTATGTCATGCTCTTGTTGCCTTTAGAATACCAAAATGGAAATCATTCGGATAAATAGTTTAGGAATTATGAATGTTTTCCAACTTTATAACTCCTATTATTAAATTCATTTTAATTCGTTGGAATGTGGAGAGTTTTTAAAACATAACTTAAAAACTGCTTTTCAGAATACGTTGTAAATTTAGGTTCGCCTACTTAGGTTCGTTTAGCTTCTAGGAATCGATTTTTGTTAAAACCATTTAAGTTACTAATTTTGAAAATACCTTTTTTTGAAATTAATAATACTATTCATCAAACTAAAACAATTTACTTATATATATATTTTTTAATTTTAATTTGCAAACAATAGTCGTTGGAGGCCACCGTAATACTTATCCATCATGGATATGCATAATATAAAATATGAAAATAAAACATGTGTAAACTATTTATAAACTGCATTGCAATTCGAATAAAATCGTGGCTTGATGACGTCATAAACTTTAAATGCTCTATTACTCCAAAATTGATAATCAAATTAACTAACGGTTTACTGTGTCGGATTAAGCGTCTCCTTTCCTATTAAAATATATCTTTGAATGGAAATTAGAATGAAATACAGGGTCATGAAAAATCGGAGAATGTGGAAAATATGATTCCAAATATCTCGGTAACTAATTATCCGATCAACTTCATTCTTTATGCAAAAATTATGTTTTTTTATTGTCTTTTATATTCACTCCTTAAAATAGACAATTTCGAAAAATTTTATGTACCTTTTATCAGAACGAATATTTCGAGAGTTCGAAACAAATAGTTCCGGATAATCGAGGTTACTGAAATTCAATAAGCTTCTTCCCATTATTACATACTAAGTACACACCAAATTTCAAGTCTCTATCTCGATTTCTTCGGGAGATAGAGCGTTTACAGACACGCAGACACACAGACAGACACACGGACGACAATTTTTTTTTCTAAAAATATGTTTTTCGGAACCTTCAGTTTCTGAAACGTGTAAATCCGTCAAAAATTTTTTTTTCGATTTTCAAAACGATTACAAGACTTACCCTATACTACGTATGATAGGTAAGTAAAAATGAAGAAATTTAAAAAGAAAAAAAAGAAATTACAGGAAATGGTCACAGAGTTATAGTTGACTCTTGCAGAATGAAAAAAAAATGTTTACTTAATGATGATATTCTTTATTTTGAGAGAAACATATAAACTACGTTTAAAAATATTTTTGTTTAAAATATTTTGCAAAGGAATATATATTGACATATTAAGTAATATTTCATTTGCTGAAACTTTTTAGGAATATGTATTATTTTACAATACTGATACGAGTGTTCTATAAAAGAAGAAATAAAACTTTTTAGCACGAATGTGCTTTTCTTTAATTTTTTTTTTTTTTTAATAACAGATTTATTTTTAATGATTTCAACGAACCGTGTTTGTTTTATACAATCGGGAACACCTTTCAGGTATTTTTTTTTCGTTTTCAATCAAAATTGAGTTTTTGCATATCCAAAATATTTTACTCTTGCTGCGAAAATGATTTAAAATAATATTTTTTAACGCGAATAAATTTTTGAACATACATATATATGTAATATAACTATTATAATCATTGTCCTTTTCCCTTACTAAACATATTTAAACTAAAACAATAGGATTAGGCAAATTTAAATAAAAATACGCTTGCTTGCAAAAAGGGATTATTTTAAATAGAAATCATTAAAAATAATATTTACCATAATTTCTAAGAAAACATGAAAATAATATAATGAAAAAAACGATTTTATAAGTTTTAATTTTATGCACACAAACTATTATACTTATTTGAATAAAGGAATGTTTTTTTTCCCTTTCTTTCTGTCTTTCTTTCTTTTTTTTTGAGAAACATTAGAATTTTATTATTTAAAAAAGAAAAAAAATGCTATTTATTCAAGTATTGGTGTGTTTCAGTATAACGATTAAAGAAATGCCCATTCTATTAAAAAAAAGAAGATAAAGTTATTCTATTATACTAAAGTATAAGAAAAAATTAACCTATTTGCATAAGGTATTTAAGTAATAACTTACACAGCCATTCAAGATTGAATATATTCATGGTATAGAGATTTTGGTAACATGTTACACTTTATTTTTTATTTTCAGAAATTTTAATGACAATTTTTGCTCGTATTAAGATTACTTAAATTCACCATTTAAAATTCTCAGAAATATCACTTGATGTTTTATAACAATTTTAAGCGAAATTTTCCTTTCGTCGTCTTGTATTTAAGTCAAACAAAAATAATTTTAGAAGAATGTCACGAACGAAATATATACGTGCCTGACATTGATTTCTTATACACAGGAGATATTGCAAAAGGTCGCAGCGTTTTCAAAAGTATCTACAATTGCTACAACTATTTAAAAGCTAGTACTAACTATCTTGTAGTGGATTTCAATTGCAGATGTTTACAGGAATCTACCACGAAGATTTTTGTTTTCAAATAGTGATAGCAAAGGTAGAAAAATTTAGGGTTAGGGACACATGCACAAGTAATCATGAAAGCTTAAAAAATAGCTGGATATGAAATTTATTCAGATAATATAAGAATGTAATTCTGTGATCATATATAGTTAATGTTTGAATATTAAATGTGCTTTACTTTATTTTTTTTTTGGATTATTAATTCTACCCTATTATAGAATGAATTACACAGTTTTCTAGAAAGTATTTCCTCTGAAGAGGATTTTATTTTTTATGATGTACTGTGTGGTGTTTGTTATTTCAAAGAGAAACACCTATCGAAAAAAAAAATTAAAATAAAATAGCTGTTTTGTCTACAATTTGTTAATTTTTTTAATTTATATTAAACATTTAGGAGAAACCGTAAATGTACTCGACATTTCATAGGGGATGTACATTACAGTGTTAAAAATGAATAAATAAATCGTTTGAAACAAAAAAAAAATATGTAATTGCTTTATATTTTATAACTGTGTTGCTCATCGTCAGAAAAAATCAAACTATTACTATTTTTTCTAATGTGGGACAAGAAACTGACAATTTTAAATAAAAAAGCAAAATAAAAGTATGTTTTTGTGATAAAAATACGATGTTACGTGAAAAGATGAAAAGAGTTTACGACCAGAAAGGATTCACCCATTCCAAAAAAGAAAAATTATATAACTGTCCAATTTAATATTCATATTTGTAGTAAGATTACAGTTTTACGTTTTTTGATATTTATCCGTTGATTATACCTAATTACAATTTTTTTGTTTGCCTCCCCCCACACGAATTTAAAAAAAATCATTTACAGAAAAGTTAAAGTGCTATTAAAATAATAATAATAATAATAATAATAATAATAATAACAGATGTGGTATCTACTCATTTTTCTGCATTTTTCACATACATTTTGTAACAACTTAACAACTTTTCAGTGTCCCCCCCCCACCCGCTCCGTTTCCGAGGTTTAGAATTTCTGATTAAAAAAAATAATATTTAATCACTTAATTGTCCATTATTTTTTTTTCTTCAAATGCATAGTTAAAACAATAACGCTTTTTGAAGCATTAATATGTATGCGACAGAAGAAAATTTTGGGAATGGCACACACAAAGAGTTTAATTGCCGAAACGTCAGTGAAGGCTTACTGTTGAGACCCGAAAAGTTTTTGGTTTCTGTCTGTCTGTTTGTCTGTTTGTCTGTCTGTCTGTTCCGCGATAACTGCCGTAAAAATGATTCGATTAGGTTGATTTTTGGTGGATATGTTGGTGAGATACCCGGAATTAGCTGTATAGTTTTTGGTTAAATTTGGTTCATTCGTTCGAAAAATAGAGAACATTTCTTTTTAAATCATAATGCTTTCCTATGGGACTGCAGACGATTTTCAAATTTCATTTTTAAC
Source organism: Maratus michaelseni (assembly GCA_963931845.1). NCBI lineage: Eukaryota > Metazoa > Arthropoda > Arachnida > Araneae > Salticidae > Maratus > Maratus michaelseni. The sequence continues at coordinate 33,009,775 of OZ007589.1, read as the reverse complement.
TGAAATGGAAATCACATATTTGAATAATGGATTTCAACGTAAAATTATGGATGTTGATTTTCGATATGGAAGTTTTAAATATATCCAATAATTTTGAAAAATTGACGATACATTTATTAGAATTGAGATATTAATTGTTTAAATGATTGGAAATTTTTTTGCATCTGTTCCGGAAATATAAAACTTATTTTCATGTTTTTTACAAATTTTAAAATGCATTTTTTTTTACTTTTCTCTTTAATTTATCAGTTGCCTAGCAACGATATTTCAAAGAAGATAAAAATAATAAAAGCAACACGCACTATTTTATTCCAATAATTTATTAGCAAAATAAATTATTTTTGTATTCTATTGACATAAATGAAGAATTTATTTTAATACAAGTTTTTTTTAAATCTAAAAAGTTATCAGAATATCATTGCATAAACTGTGTTTAATTTAATGTTTCTAATTTCTGAAACCTCCGAAGAATTGTACCGTAATTTCCGGCGTATAATCCGCAGCTCAAAGAGTCGTTTTTCGACCCAGAAATTTTATTCAATAATTGTAGTTAAATATTTACAGCGATCTTTTAAGTTACATTTTGTAAAATAATATTTCTGGGTCGAAAAACGACTCTTTGAGCTGCGGATTATACGCCGGAAATTACGGTATATGCCTATAAATATGCATGCAATAGAAAAAAATTAAATTGCGGATTGTAAGATGCTAAATAATATGAAAAGTGAGATTAAAAAACAGTGACTTGAGCTGACGTTGAGGCTCCTGATCTGCAGATTTACTAGTTTTATTTATTGAAGAGATGAAAGTTTGGCTTGCTGTTTTATCTGGCCTGCAGTTGAGGCTCACTGTGGAGACGAAAAGATTTTGGTTTATGTCGGTCTGTCTGTTCCGCAATAACTGCCGTAAAAATGGTCCGATTAGGTTAATTTTTGGTAGGTATGTTAGCGAGGTATTCGGAATCAGCTGTATAGTTTTTGGTTAAATTTGGTTCATTCGTTCGGAAAATATAGAATTTTATTTTAGGTCATAATGCTTTCCTATGGGTATGCAGACGATTTTTCAAATTTCATTTTTATCTGAAAAGAAAATGGAATATTTGCATAATGGATTTAGACGTAAAATTATGAATGCTAAATTTTCGATATGGATTTCCAATAGTTTTAAAATTTTACTGATAAATTTAATACAATTTAGAAATTAATCGCTTGAAATATTTGAAAACATTTTTGCATCTGTTCGGGAAATATAAACATCTTATTTTCATAATTTTTACAATTTTTGAAAGCGCTTATTTTTACTTTCCACTTTAATTTATTCGTATTTTAAAGAGTTTAAAATAATAAAATTCAAGGAACTATTTTGGTGAAATATATTTTTTTTTAATCAAAACGAATGTAAATTTAATTGAGACAACAGGGGGATGAATACCTATTTATTTAGAAAAATTAAAAGAAGTTCATCAGAATTTCAGAATATCATTGTATAACACAATGTTTAATTTAATAATTCTAATTTTTGGAACATTCGAAGAATTTTATATGCCTATAAATATCCATGCAATTGAAAAAATAAGAATTGCGGATTGCACGATGTTAAATGATATCAAAAATGGGATTTAAAAAAGAAATGGCTTCCAGACCTGACGTTGAGGCTCCTGATCTGCAGATTTACTAGTATAACTTTATTTGAGTTTATGTTTTAAAATATTTTTGCCTTTTTTCTGTTTATTTTTTTTTCTGTTTAATTTTTTATATCAAATCCAAAGGTGCTAAGCTCTCACTAATCCTCCGTAATATGTGGGTTAAATTAACCCCCGTTTCAAACGTTTCGCACCAGAAATTTTTTTATGAGATGAAATTAAAAATATTCCATGTAGATATCTGAAATTAACTAAATAAATAATCATCAAATATTTTTTCTCGTTCGAAACGTCGTTAAACTGGGTCAAATTAATCCACATATTACGGAAGATTAGTGAGAGCTTGGCATCTCTGCAAATATTATAGGTTAAATCTATTTAAAACATTTCGGAGAATAATACGATACTTCAGTGTCTCTTTTGATTTGAAATGCATGTAACAGGAAATTTTATCTCATTCATTTGTTAGTGTAAATTTCATACAGTACCAATAGAGTTGTATTGGAAAGACGAAGTAAACTACTTAGTGTTATAAATAATAATAATAAAAAAACAGACTCTGAAGTAACAGTTTTAAGATTTAGACTACGAAAATCTAAAATGTATAACATCAATGAAAGAATATGTCAATTCTTAGACGTTTATAATTGATTTTGCGTTATTTTGTGTGTAGTGAGTTTGTGTGTATGTTCATTTATTCTATGTTACAGCTTTTCCATTTTTTACTAATAACTTTTGCAGAATGAATTTTCTAGTAAGAGTCAGAAACTCCTGAAACTTTGCAAAAACAAAATTTTTTAACCCCTTACGCACCACGACGTACCTGCGTACGTCATGAACTCTTCATTTGCAATACCAGGACGTATGTGCGTGCATCCTCATTTTAAGTCCAGGTTGCAATGTTCTAACCAATTCGTACCGGAAAATTTTATCAGAAATTAATGCCGATATCTAATGTATAATATTTGACGGGCAGAATTTTCCGGTACGAATTGGTTTCCCCAAACGGAAGGAACTTCCCCGAACAACCCAATATATGGTCTGCAGCCTACTATCAATAAATTGAATATGGTGCTTAAGGGGTTAATGACTAGCTTGATTAGAAATAAATCTAACTTGAACAGGTATCCTGTTCCTTCGTCTGTTTTTATTTATTTGGTAGTTTTATTACATTATTAAACAATACAATTGTTGTCAAAATATGAAGTAAAAAGCTTAGAAGTTTTTAAAAAAATGAATAAAATACGGATTTGAAAGTAATTGTTTTAAGATTTCTTCCGTGAATGTTTCAAAGTTATTGCTTCGGAAGAAAATGAAATGTTAACTCCTTGACTTTTACAGATTTTTTTTTCTTTTTGAATTTAGAAGTTAAATCTCTTTTAATTTATTGTAGTTTGCAGTTTCTTTTTATCATTTGATTTCTTTTTTTAACTTTACAATGAACTCAATTGAAATCTGAAGCACTTGAAATTTTAAAAGAACAATACATTTGATTCGAAATAAATCTAAATTAGATTCGTATCCTGTTATTTTGTCGTGTGTTGTTAGACTCGAATGTGAATCGCTTTATGAACTACCATCATCTGCAAAGGATGACCTTTTAAAAGAATCTATCGCTTAAAATTCAGGTTACAGAGTTCAGGAGCTGTAACACAGACTAAATATGAGGAGGTCGGGGCAAGAAAGTGCCAAGCTACATTTTTGGTGAAATAAATCTAACACTGTAATCCCTCTAAGTGCGCAATCTCTCTGACCGCGCCATCTCTCCTGGCTTTACCTTATATGATATTTTATTTGAATTCGATACTGCATCTGAAAATTAAGTCAGTTTTCCCCACACCGAATCATATTTTGGTTATGAAACATTGAGAAATTGCTAGAAAAATATAAAATTTGCGAAGTGACGAAATTTATTGGCGTATTAAATTGTATAAAATGAAATTCATTAAACTTGAATAACTAAGAAAGCTTGGGATACTTACTGAACTTACAGAATTTATCAGGAATTAACACACACAACCACTATCGCCAATGGTTTAAGCTGCACTAACATAGTAAGTGATATTAGACAGATTCCACGGGGATGACATATTGGTTGAAATATTGTTCATTGGTGTCGGGTGGATTACTTATTATTTACTGGTCTCTCTTTGATTTTAAGATAGCACGTTGTTTATTTAAATCGCCAAAAATGACATAATAGGGACCTTTAAAGCTATATAACAAGACAATGTATCCTGGAAGAACATTATTTATTACATTCTGTTTCGGCATTCCAAGCATGTGTAATAGATCTGTAAAATTAAGGTTTAAAATCTTTGTTTAACAGTGCCATAGAAATTATCAAATAAATAAACAGATCTGTTTCGGATCATATTAATGTCAGCTGCAAAGCCACACGTCATTCGGGAACAAAATGCAAGAGCCAAATTTACTTTCACTTATTTTGAAGTTTTATGTTTCTTTTTATGGACACTTATGAAGAAAATTATGTCCATTATATACAACAATATCCTTTACATCTTATTTTCTAATTTCTTCTGAAGAGTGGAATATTGTTTTTTGCAGTTAAATTCTGTATTTAAAATAAAAGTTCCTTCATTTGTTCGGAGGTAAGCGTATCAGTAGAATTGTGAATTGCAACCACTGTTGCCAGTGGGCTACTTTTTAGGGTTTCGTTCATCTCACGAAACCCTATTGCTCCCGCTCCGTTGTCTGTCTGTCACAGAGACATTCTCGAAAACTATGTAACTTACAGAGTTGAAACTTTGTGTATAAATCAGAATATCAGCTGTGAAGAGCCGAAAATATTAAAATTTGAAAAATTCGTATTATTTTAACCCTCTGAGCGTTTTGAAAAAGGGTAAAATTGAAATGTTTTTTTCTCTGCATTTTGTTTCAAATGCTAAAAACATATGATTCTTTTAGCATTATAAATAAAACTTAATTACAAATATAAATGTAACCCTTGAGAGTATTAATCATTCTTCAATGTTTTGAAAATTCATTAAATCTATAGAATTATAGTATCTTAAACATTGCATATATTGCAGTGAAACCTGGAGCTTAGTGAACGGAATATTACGTTCTACACGCTTAGAGGGTTAATAAATAGAGATAAAAAACCAAAATTCTAACAGCCTTTTCCTATTAAATTTAAACATTTCTTGTTATAGCCGATGCCAAAGATTTAAAATCCACAATGAAATTCTTTCTACAATAATTAATTTCTATCAGACGATTTCCACGTGAAAAATAAAAATGAAATAAAATGTTTCACCAATTGAAAAAAAGATAAATATGAAATAAAATTGATTGACGTCATAGTCGTAATAAAACGGAAAATGTCTACGATTTCTCAATAATACAAGGAGCATGAGTATGTGTAAGTGGATAAAGCAGATTAATATCACGTCATTAGAGAATTAAAAAGAAAATCTGACGTCATATGGGAAGTTTAACTAATTTTTGAAATGTTTGAGAATAATACAAAGCGAGTATCAATATAATCAATATAAATAATAGAGAATAGTAAATATATGAGTTTGAGAAACATATTGAATCGTGATAAAAATCCGATTATGGAAATAGTCGCATATTTTAACATTTTGAAAGTGTACAATTTGTTTAATTTTGAAATTATTTTTTTTTTAAATATCACATTTAGTCCACGACAGATATTATTATGACAGAGTATAATAGTGGGGACAACAACGCGAATTATACCATTTGAAAAAGGGGTGCCAATCAAGCAATCCGAATTTTTAAAAAGTAGCCAACTGGCAACACTGATTGCAACTTATTTGCTAAAAAATGGCTGAAGTAAAATAAAGTTATTGGTGAATCATATTTATTTATTGTTTTATTGATTTGTTTGTTTATTGTAACAACTATAATAAACTCGAAAAGAATGGAATAAGAGATTCTCAGATGGCCGAATTCCACATGAATTTTAAATTCATTATTAGATAGTAACAGATATAAAATATGTTGCATTCCAAACACATTTCGTTATAAATGTGTTAATTGGTGTAATGTGTTGGAATGTGTAATTGGTGTAATGTGTTGGAATAAGCATAGAAAAATATTTCATTTATTTAGATAAAAAATTATTATTTATTTAATTTATTTTCCTCGAACAAAATTTGTAGAAATGTTAGGAAAGTATCATAATATATGCCTGTTAAACATATTTTAAAACAATTTTTATAAAGTTTCCTTATTTTAAAGCATATATTTAAAAAGCAAGTTAAACAAATTGACCGAAGATAATTTCTTTGTTATATTGATCAAAGAATCATTTTAGGTAAATAAAATACGTAGAAACATATTACATTGCCAATAAAACACGAGAGGTATTTAGTATATAAGTTTTAAAAAGTTAAATAGGAGTATTTCAAAGTACATTTTATAAGGTGAAGAGAAAGCTGTAAAAAAGTAATATTTCGATATTGAAATGCGGTATTTTTCAGAAAGCAAATATTGAAATCACTTTAACAGAGCAAAATAAAACTACTAAACTTTCAGTGAGGTTTTTATTACAAAATATAAAATCTTTTATATCTTCAAGCTTTGTTCAATGCTTTTTCATAAAAAAAAAAAAAAAAAAAAAAAAAAAAAAAAAAAAAAAAAACATTTTAGATAAAATACAAAAATTACTTTAAAATAAATTTTATTAGCTTTTGTTTAAAACGCAGCAAGCATAAAAATTGATGGATATTTTTTTTCAAACTGTTGTTTAAAAAAACTATATAGTAGTACTTTTAGCATATTTTTTCAAAGGTCAGTCAATATTTTAAAATTTTGTCATCTAGTGCACATGTTGTGATCATTTGAATGAAATGTGAAATATGCCGATTCCGACCATAATTGTTGTAAAAGTTATTCCTTTGAATATCAAAAGAAATTTTTTTAAATTATAAATTTATATAACAACTAGTACTCTAATAAGATCCGATAAAATTTTAATAATATTGCACTAATATCTTTTGGAAGAAAAATGGATTTTCTTCAATTATGTTATCATAACAAGAAAAGTAGATATGCATAATTTTTTATATGATTCTAATGTATAAAGTCTAGACTAGGCGTGAATCTTTAATTGGTCTATAATTATTCTATATTAAATTAGATACTCTAAATTTCAGTAGAAGTATGTTTTATTTCAAATTTTAATTGCTTAAAAGGCGCAATTTTAAGCAATTGAAATTTTAAATATATGAATTCAGGGCGTGTGAAATTTTCTATGGAAAAATTTTCAAGTATTAAATATAGAGTGTGTTTTATATTGTATAAGAAAATTATTATATTAATATCATATTTTATAATTTTATTAAGAAAACTCGATTAACTTCCACTCCTTTAGCCAAAAGCATGTAGAAATATATATCATTTATGTTTAAAAATAAATATACATCTTAACATCCTTTAAGTTTTGCAAAATTCTAGGAAGATACGTCTTTAATCAAATACTAATGAGATTATTAATACGTTGCAGTGACACTTGAAAAGGGTAACAGTGACACAGCTTTCGAAAAGTACAATAAATAGCAATAAAACACAAAAGATTTTCATGAAATACGTATTTTGTTTAGTTGTTTTCTTGGCGTGTTTGTCTTGATAACAAAACAAAATTTACTTTACTTTCGGAAGAAAAATCCATTTATTGTAAAAAAATGTTTTTACTTTTGTTATTCGGCTTTTGTTAATTTTCTATGTCTCTTACATTTATGAAATATTTAAAAATCTTAAATAACTGTCATAGAATTGCTTTTAATTAAAACCTCTTAAAACTCTTAATTTCATATACTTATTACTGGAAGTATAATTTTTAAAACAAGAAGGTCTCGAATTTTATATTTATTAAGAAACTAGAATTTAAGCTGTTATCTTCTTAACATTTTAGAAACGTACGAGGACTGACGACTATGCTTATATTCAATTCAATAGTACTATAATTTCCAAACAAAATGTTTATGGTAGATATCGCACGCAAACATTCTAGTATAAGTGAGTGGAAGAGATTATTTTTTAAAACTGGTACGAATAGAATACGAAAACGTAGTCGCTGGGTCGTGCAATGTCCCAACACCTTAATCAGAAGCTTAAATAATAGAAAGATCATTTCCCGCTCAATGTTTAAATAATAACTAGGTATGAATACATTGTAAATAATTCAGAATATCTAAAATATAAATTTTGTATGCGTTTATTGCTCAAAACATCAATATCTACCATCTTTATTTCATTACTCTACACTTAACCCATTTGCATCAGTAGTGCATTTGAGGAACTTCATTTTTATTCAGAAATTCGGAATAAGCACCAGGAATTTTGAATAGTATTGTTTGTAGTATTTAATGACATACGTTTCGTTATTATATAAAGTAAAAAAAAAATATTCTTTACTGTGACCAAACATGCTGAAAATACCAAAACATCCTCAAATTTGGGGAGCTTAGTTCATTCACTATTCATGCAATTATTGATTTGAATTATTTTTTAATTTCAAGAAGGGTTTGAATTCGTAAATCCCGAGCAAATGCACGTAGAGTGTGCACAGTATGTGTTACATTCTTAGAGCCACATTCTTCTCCTGCGGCCAGTAGTGTAAACAGAAGTGAGTTGCAGACACACTATATGCAATTTTTGTTCGCATACAGGAGCGCCATATTCTTCTCCTGCGGCCGCTAGTGTAAATAGAAGTGAGCTGCATGTACACTATATGCAAATTCTGTTTGCATACATGAGCGCCACTTTTCTCTTCAGTGGTGAATTGTCAAAGCAAAAATTCTTGGGAAAAAAAGAGTAGCAAACGACAATTCCTAGGTTACATAATCCATCTTACTGACTTTACAACAGTGTGACTGTTATGGTCAAATTTTAAAATTGATGTGTTTCTCAGTTTTATTTTGGATTAATATTTATAGCTTTTACTTTATGATTTTTCTGGTTTCCATCTTTTATTTTTCAGTAGGCAAAATACTCTAGTCTTACGAAGGACCTGTTTTTAACTTTAGAACCTTCGATTCATCTGCTCAGGCAGAATATATAATGACTTTGTAGTGGACAAACAAAAATAAAGCTGAAAAATATACATTTTTCAAGTTATGGAAGCTAAAAAAATCACATCTTTTAAAGCCGTTTTAAAATGTGGTTAATCTAGCCATACAGTTGCTTCAGAAACATTTTATTCAACTCTGTTACAATTTTAAATAAAATAATGATTTATTGAAAAATAAATATTCCATTTTACCATTTAGTAGAAAATGTCAGAAACTTCATTAATTGCGAAACATTTGTTTAGACCAGGGGTAAAAAATATCTGGTTTAGAGACATAAAAAAAATAGTAGAATAATCGTAATATTATCTGCATCTAATGAGGTCGTCTCTAGTCTAAAATATGCCTCTAAATATGTTTGCATGACTGAACAGTTTCTTACATTGATAAATTGCAAAATAGTATTTTTAATAATGTTTAAAAAGTGGTTGGATCTTGATTCTGAAACAATCCCCCCTAGTTCCTACAGCTTTTATTAATGGCTATAATGGTTCCACAATTTTCTCTGTGTAAATTGTAAAGACAATTTTTGAAATATTTTAGCTGTTCTGATTAGTAATTGAAAATGAATTAGCAAAGCAAATAAATTTCTAATGTAATATAATAATTAATCGTAGAAAATTGTTATAAAAATGCACAATTAAATGTTTCTTACTAAATAAATAATGTGGAGCAATAGATAAATTTAAAATTATTTTTACGAAAACGAAATCTGCATACTAATTTTTTCAACTAAAATAACTTTACTTTACCCATTTAAAAGACTTAATGTCAGCAATTTAATGGAAAAAAAACCCCAGCAATATTCAACTTATTTATTGACAATTCACTTTATAACGTTAGCTATATAATAAAACAAAAAAAATGATTACATGATGATGAACATGATTAATACGTGATTAATATCTTTCCAAATATTTAACCAACAAATTAACAAGAACGAATAATATATATTCATAAATAAATCAATACTGTATGTTAAAGTATAAAGAATATAATAAACTTTTAAAACACTTCCACTAGTCGCATAAATGCATATCAGACAGTTACAGTGATAGAATATTGGCGCAACAGTTGGGCGGCTCTTATCACTAAATTTTAATAGTATTTTTCGCCTTAAAAAATCTCTGAAACTCTGTCCTTAAATAAGACAAAGAGTACAAATTAAATTGAACGGTTTTAATTGATTCGCTGCTGAGCCACTGTTCGATCGCTGCCCTTAAAAAGAAATGAATTTGCGCATTATAATTCATATGATGATTTCTTTAATCTGTTTGCTTTTGACGATATTTAATTATATAATTTTAACCTTAATTTGAATTAAATTTATTACAGACTTATGAAAACAACAGGAATCAAAAGATTGCAAGCGTGTGTTATATTCCAATTAATCACCAATCCCACTATGTTATCATCAATAACACATTAATCTTACACAATCAGCTGTTTTACGATTATCAGTCGAAATGGTTTTCCGAGGCAGCGAAGTTCACGTATACAGGGCTGCCACTGGCGACTATTTTTTATTCTATTCCGCACCACTTTCTCAGAACAAAATTTTTTCACACACGCTTTGACAACATTTGCAAGAGAAATATACTAAAAAACTATTTATCTAAAATAGTGGTGAGAATGGAATATAAAAATAGTCGACAGTGGCAGCTCTGCGTATATGAATCCCTTATTTTGTTTTTGTGCAACAAAACTCACGTAAGTTTATCTTCATATGAGTGTATAGTATTGATAAAAATTAACAGAGGCAAATACAAACAAATATTTATCTAATATATGAAAGTGAAATAATGTCTGTCTGTATTTCTATACAAAACCAGAGTTTAGAAGCCAGAATCGTGAAATTATACGCACAGGCCTATTAGAACACAGCCGAGACAATTAAAGTAATCCGAAGTCGAAATAAATTATAGTTAATTTTTAATTAATACAAAACCACCACTCAAACAGCCATTCCATATCAAATTTAAACATTTTTCTTTATAGGAGCTGTCAATAAATAAATGTCCAAAATAAAATTCTTTCGACAACAATCAATTTTTTATTGAAAAATTTCCCGTGAAAAATGAAAAGGAATAAAAAATTTCAAGAATGAAAATAAGACGAATATTACGTCATATTGGAAGTAGGACAAAGATATTCAAAGAGTTCTCAATAATACAAGGAGAATAAATGTGAGTATAGGTGAATATGACGCCAACAGGTAAATATATAACGTAATATGAGCTTGAGGAACGTATCGAATCATGATAAAATCCCGATTATGGAAATATTTGCATATTTTAACATTTTGATATTCTGTATATTTATTTTAGCTATTTTTAAATCTAATTTACATATATACGTGTATGTATGCGTGTATATTAGAATTTCCATAAATGTTTAGGTACCCAGAGCTTATTCTTAAAAAAAAACTGAAATAAAGATTTCAGATTTAAAAAAAAATAGCAATAAAATTCCTAGAATTTTTGTATTTGTCATTTTTTTTTTTTGAATAACAAAATAATCGGAAAAAACTATTCAACAAAAGGTTTTAATCTCAGTCTCAATCCGGACGACAGATTATTTACTAAGTTAGTAGGTAATCTGTCGCTCGGATTAAATGAAAAAAAAGTGAAAATTACGCAAATTAAAATAAAACTCAAGATAAAAACGTAAATTAAAACGTTACGTTTTTTAAAATGACAACACATGAACTTCGTTACAAACTAACGCTTTAAAAACTAATTAACGCTCTAAAACTAACGCTCTTCGTTAAAACTAACAATCTAAATAGCAGTAACTAAAACAGCTTAAAATGAGGAAAACCCGCACTAGTTATCAGTTTGGGAGCAAAACTACTACCATCATTATTATATTATCATTATTGATATTTCATTTTTAATAATAGCCTTTCAAAAATGAACTATGAATTTAAGACAGAATTTCATTTTCACTGAAAACTTTCTCGACAAATAAAATAAATTCATCGAAGTAAAATAACTGAAGCAAGGAAAAGAAATGGGAATTTCTTGAGATGTAAATACGTCTTACCGACTTTATATACAGTTTTGAAACGAGAAAAGTGAAATTTGAAAATGAATGTCTTTAAAATTACATTGATAGCGTAAAAAGCCTATTTGAATCACTGAAAACACATTGAGAAGGAAAAAATTACATTTAAGAAACATATCTTTTTCAAATAAAAAGTAATCGCGAAAACATTTTTTATTTTTAAGTACTTTCCCCAAAAACAATATTTAACATAAACTATTTGGATGTTTTAAGAACATCATATAGTCACAACAACATCCTTAGTAAAATATAAACAGTGAACATTCTCTATCTGAACACTCTCTAATGTGATCACCCCAGTATTACGAACACATTCCGACGATCCCTTCGAAACTAAGTCTATGGAGTTTCAAAAGTCTATGGAGAACAAAAGATGAACTCTCTGTATTCTGAACAACTTCTAATCTGATCCCCCCACAATTATGAACGGCACTTTTGATCACCATTCAACATCACATCTCTGAAAACCGAACCTGTGTTTGATATCGGAATTCGGGAAATTCACCCATCATGGAAATTCGGAAAAACTGTTGCAGAAGAATAAAAAGATTCAATGAACTGAATTTAAAAATAAACGGACAAAATCATTGCTAGATTTTAAGCATCTACCCGATGCTGCAGTTTGTTTGAATAATTCAGATATAATCTTCAGTTGACAAAACAAACAAATCATTTATTATAACAAAAAAAAGAAAGAAACAAAAGAAAAGAAATCGAAAGAATATTTTTCAAAAAAACTAGAACATTCTTATATTTTTAATTTAAGAAAAAGTCCAGATATTGCCATTTCACAAAAAGTAAATCATGATAATCAAATAAAAGAAATGAAGAAAACAATCCCTATGCAAAGCGATACAAAAAAAATATTAAAAAACCATGTCACGTGATTCTCCCTCTCCCGAGATGAGATAAAAATTGAAAGATTATGCAACAGAATTGCCCAGCCTCCCAGTGACAGATAAGCAACAGCAGGTGTTAGAGGGAGTGGTAAAAAAAGGATCGTTTCTTTTCCGCACACTTGATTGGACAACATTATCGCTTATGTTTCTTTCTTCCTTTTTTCTTGTCAAAGACATTTTTTTACCCTTTCACTATCGTTACAGGGAACGGCAGTTATACAGATATGTCAAAAATAAGTAGGAAAACGGAGAGAACTGAAGCTTCAGGAAAAATACGAAATTGTTCAAAAATTGCATCTGAGTTTGGAATTTCAGTAGGCCAAGTCAACGCCATCAGGAAGAAAGATAAAGAAATTATAGCCGCTTTTGAAGCGAATGAACCTTCCTCATGTAGAATTTTCGAAAAGGAAATGAGAAACAAGCAGGGATGAAATTTCTCTGCTTTTTTTCATACCAGTATAATCTTAGAGAAAATGTTGTTCTGGTAAATCGCAAAATGTTCCGATTAAATAAAAAAAAAAACATTTTCTGTAAGATTATACTGGTATGTAAAAAAGCGGAGAAATCTCACCCCTGGAAAAAAGTACACACACATTCGCGTCTGGAAGTTTATTTGCAAAAATGAGAAAGAACAATCTTCCTGTCATTGGACATCTGCTGAAGCAGATTGCTATGAATTTTACAGAAAAGGAGAAAATCACAGAATTCAAGGCATCGGAAGGTTAATTCACTAGTTTCGAATGTCGGCATAACATCGAATTCAAAATAATCAATGGTGAAGCTGCAGACATAAATATCGTCACTGTGGCAGGATGGATAAGAAAACTTCCGGACATAGCGAAGGACTTCGACGCCGCAGAAATTTTTAATGTTGATGAAACCGGCCTGTTTTTTAGAGCTCTTCCAAATAAAAACCTAGCAAAAAGAAACGAGAAATGCGTGGGCGGGAAAATGTCAAAAGAAAGATTTGCGGTCATACTCTGTATCAGTGAGAATTTTACCGGTGAGAAGCCCAAACCACTTGTGATCGGAAATTGTAAAAAGTCAGGATGCTTAAAAAATGTGAAGATCGCATCATTGCCTGAGCACTATAAATCAAATCGAAAAGCCTGGATAATATTCGCAATTTTCTCACAATGGTTGGAGAACATTAACGATATGATGAAGGGAGAAAGACAAAAATTCTTCTTTCTCTGGATAATACCAGATCACATACAAATATGTAGCTGAGAAACGTGAGCCTGAAGTTCCTCCCACCGAACTGTTTTTCTATAATCTAACCACTCAATCAAGGAGTAATCAAGACCTTTAAAGCTTACTACCGAATCCATTTTCTGAAGAAAATGTCCCTGGTGATGGAGGAGGCAAATCTGGCAACCGAACTAACGAAGAAGGTCAACGTCATGGATGCTGTCCATTGATATTTAACGGCTTGGGATGAAGTAACCCCCTACACCATAAAAATATACTTCTACAAAGCTGGATTCCCGTGTGAGAATGAGCAATGAAGAATAGAGGACCAAGAAGCCACGGATGTGTGTTACTTGGGGGTCAATTCTTCAGACGCTTCATATGGAAATTGAACCTGGAGCTTATCTCGAAGCTGACGAAAACGTTCCGGTTTGCGACAACAACATCGTTGAAGAGGAAGAGGATAGTGAAGAAGAAGCAGAACCAGAAAAGACCGATGAAACAAGAAATACGATTACCTTCAAGCAATATGGCCAAGGGTTTCAAGACCTTTTGAACTATGAGGCTGAACATCCCCCGGAAGCAACTTTTTAAATACTTTCTAAATTCAGCACCTCCATATTGGTAACTGGCATGGCTAACCAGGCTAAGTATTATATACAGTCTATAAACTCAATACATAGTAGTAGTAGTAATGCATTTCCCAATCTCCCTCTGTCATAAACAGCCCCATAATCCTAACATTTTTGGTCGGTCTCATGAGTTTTCAGAATAGAGCGAGTCCACTGTATATCAGATTCACGGAGTATATTTTAATTGTTTTTAAAGTTTACTTGTTTATATGGAATATGTGACACTTAAATATTAATGTCGTGTTTAACTGCTACATTATCATTCAATAATCGGAATAATGTTGGATAATAAAAAGATATTCCTCCAAGAATTTCTTAAGCTATAAAGTTGGTTATCGCTTTAAGGCGTCTATAAAGTGTCCTGCTATTTATGGGAAAAGCACGCAAATCGTAGAGGAAGAACATTGTTGAAGAGACTGCTTGTGTAATAGGATTTGGGAATATTCCTTAGTAGCAGAGGCGTAGCGTCAAGGGGGGCACGGATCACTTTACTACCAGTATTTTTATATACTATATTTGGCCTTATTAAATTCATACCGTTCAAAGATTAAATAAGGCTAAATGTAGTATATAATTATACTGGTAGTAAAATGATCGTGCCCCCCCTGACGCTACGCCACTGCTTAGTAGTCACTGTGCTTTTCATTATACACTGTTAAACATTTGCAGCAAACTGTCCAGTAATTCGACCGTTTTTACGACAAACGTTTACATAACCGATATTTAACTCAATTCTGATCATACTATTGCCCATATTATGGGTAGAATAGAGTTAAATTGCGGTTATATAAGCATATTCTATAAAAAACGGTCGAATGGCAGGTCAGTTTGCTGCAAAATTTTAACAGTGTAGAAAAACTTAGTTATTTATATTCTATGATTTGGAAACTAATTTGTGTATGTGTAATATATAAGATGCATGCCACCAGGACAGGCAAATGTCAACCAGTAAATTTTAATATAAATGTTCGTATTACTTAACCGCCCTATTCATGCAAAATTACTGTCACGAATAAAACAATATATATTCATTTTTACTGTTGGAATTATACATCGTTGATAAATAAGCCCTGCACATCAGTAGGTAAGATGGATGCATGTTAACTTATTATAAGTCAGGAAAGGATGCGTTGTCAGGATGTAGAAATTGTATTAAATATGGTTGCACTGAGCATGAAGATATTAAAAAACTAAATCCTAGTAAAAAATATAAGAAAAAATATTAAATTCAAATTTAATTGCAAATTGATAAGGGCCATTTTTCTAATTGAACTACCTAATGATGCTTTGAGCAGGTTAGAGAGGTCAATATATTCAATATAAGAAAAGGTCAATATAAGAAAAACAAGAATGTTCCAGTATATCCTGGAGCAACGTATCTTATAAACAATTCAACTTGATAATAATTGTAAGTTCAACATTAAAAAAATGAAGTCTATCTTTTCGTTGATATATTTCAGTTTAGACCGAAAGTGGGGTATTTTATGCTTAATGTAATCTTTAGGTTAATCTTTCATAATTAGGTTCATAGCCAAATGGCGTTTTTAAGCAAATATGATTTCGTGCAAGAGTGTCTTTTAAAACATTTAATCGTACTAATATTCAAATTCGATGCCATACTAGTCATAATGTCAAGATTCGAAGAGAAGATTTTTGTAGAATTAAAAAAATATATATTATTATTATTTTTCACTTATGAAGCATGGGCAATCAATTACCAATTGTAGTAATTCTGACGCATTCTCTTTAATGTCAGAAATAACTCAAAATTATTATTTCTATATGAATGTATGTTGACTTAATATATACGAAATCAAAAGAATTCTTCTGAAAGGAAAACCTTTTTATCACATTATTAACCCTGGCGTGGAATGAATAGCTGCGTCAACTTTACACCTCTGACAAATAAAAAAATATGAAACAAGCAAGAACATTTTATTGAAACATTTCTTTAAACACTAACAAATACAAGGAGTTATCAAAATATTAATAAAATAAGAAATGTTTTCCTATAAATGTGGTTTGTTTCATCAATATAAAATATAAATAAGAAAGAAAACCATGAGTCGAGCATAGCTGATGAAACACGAAAGAAAAATCATGCGTCGAGCATAGCTGATGAAACACTTTCCAATACTTCCAGAATACTTTAAAAAAACTTCGTCGTTTGATAAGGTAAAGAAAATACCTAAGACAACATTTTAGAAAACGCATAACGCATTTGAAAAACAGATTTCAGCAATAACCGCCCACAGCCGTAAAGGTACGCCAATTCTATTGTGCAGTTCTGGTCTCTAGATTTGTATATATTCTATATCTACATAGTATGCCAAAATTAGGTTAGTAAGAAAACGTATAACACAGTTGAAAATTCACCTTCAGCAATTTCTACCAATAAGCGGAAACGTATTTGAACTCTTTTGTAATACCCGGTATATTACCTACATATTTTTATACATGCGACGCAGTCATGTATGTAGTTCTTTGTAAGGATCTGTAGATGCTTTTATTTATATTGTACAAACATATTTTAGCATACAAAGTGTAGTTGCACATGAAAATGCATAACTCGAAAAAAAAAATTTAAGCAATTTACATTTATTCCCAGCAATGCTTACCTATTATTTTGTGTATCCTGTATATGATCAATAGAATTTATACACACCAGGTAGTATGCAAACATTTAGTTAAACTTAAAAACGCATTATATAACATAAAAGACACTTTCAGAAATCATATCTATTTTCCCAACCAGCATGAACTTTCCGGGCAACCCAATACATTATATTCTACTACAAGCAACTTGTAGTAAACCTGATCAAAAACACATGCTCAAAATTAAATTATAATAACTATATAAGAGAATAAAACTCTAAGTATAATTGTTTTTATATTTAAAGTAGAATTAATATTAACAATTTTATTTTTGAAAAAAATGTTATTTTTTTAATAATTAACTTTAGGCAGGAATTTACAGGTAATGTTTTTTTTTTTTTACAAATGTAGGAGTAAAGAGATAGTTTTTCATTTTTAATATCATTTCTGTAAAAAAAAAAATACTTTTTTCGATCAACCTTTGAACTAGCACCAAATTCAGCTTAATTATTTCATTATGGTGACAAGATGAAGGCCAATTTGTCTGGGATAGCTTAGATGCGGAGTATTGGCAGGAATAGCTAAAGGTCATTGGTACGACTGCTGACCTGATAGTCCTTACACTTTTTTAACCCATTCGCTGCCAGCATTCAACATAAAAGTGCATGATAAAAAAACCTGCCTAGCCATAACTATTTAAATATGTTAGAAAAATACTTTATTTAATGACAAAAACTTTGCTATTAAAGTTTCGAAATATCATCTTTTAGAATTTTTGGTGGGAAACGAATTTCAGTAAAACTCCGCCCATATAGTTTTGGTAGCTAATTGGTTAAAATCAATTTCGAAAAAGAATATATTAGCCCGTGTGTTTCGAGCTCCTTTCTGTGCTAGTATCATATTTAATTCGTCTCTTCATTTTCATGTTGCAATGTGTGTGAATATATATATAATGTATGTGGGTATGTACTACCACTTTTTACTTCGATTTTTCATGCGAGTAATATAATAAGGGCAAAAATTCTATTAACACATTCGCATCGGACAAGTTTTATTAAATCTGAGTTTTAAAATGGTAGAAGGTCTTCCAGTTTCTGAAAGTCTTTCGTAAATCGGTTACCTAAATAGGTTTTTCAAGTTTATTCATCAGTAAATATCTTCTAATGTATATTTTAATATAAAATGCCTTCCAATCTAACAAAAATATGGACGAAATAATATAAATGGGCGACCTGGCTAATAAATTTCACTTTTCAAGTTATTTAACTTCCAAACATCGCACAATTTCAATTTTTACAAAGTCGAATCGAAAAAGAAAGAATCCCCTGAGATTCAATTTGTTTGAAAACTCTCTCTGAGTTTACTAATTGTTTATGTATTTTAAAATACTTCTACAGCATGGATATTCTCAAATCTGAGTACAAATCAAGTACGGAACATTAACCCGTTTGCTTTCAAAACAATGAATAATTCAGCATTTGTTTGTTTCCGTGTAATATTCCATACCTACATTGTCGAACGAAGTTAAAACGTCACTAATAAATAAATAAAAACACGAATTTAAGATATATGCTCTTAAACAATGATATAATCAGAATCGATTGATTAGTTATTATTTTTGAAAAATGATATTTTTAAATACTATTTTTCAATCACCTGTTACATGTATTGTAAACCGCATACCCTAGTTAAAAAAAAACTAACGAAAATTCAGACTTTCTTTATTAATATTTTCATTTATTTATTAGTTATTATTTTTAATTAATATATGATAATGACTATTTTGAATTACAATTTTTACACACTTTGAAAAGATTTCCCGTCAAGATACCCCACCATACTATAGTTCAAATCCGCATACTCTAGTTAAAAAAAATCTCGTCAAATTTCTAAAGTTACTACCATAATTAATTATTTTTAATTACTATTTTTATTTTATTTTTATTTTTTATAATTGATATTTTTAAATACTATTTTTCATTTACCTCTTGCATGTATTTCAAACTACATACTCTAGGTAAAAAAAATAAAAATAAAATAAAAATCTCGCGAAAATTTACACTCCCTTCATTAATCTTTTTAATTTATTTATTAGTTAATAATTTTAATTAATATTTCTAATGGCTATTTTTAAGTAATATTTTAATCACTAACCACACATCGAAAAAATATTTCCCGCCAAAATACCCCACCATACTATTATAGTTTAAAAAGAAAAAACCTCGAAAAATCCTTATCTTCCCCAAAAACTTTTATCCCTATTTTACCCCCTCATCTTATAAGACGCTCTTGGAGTACTTTACTCCCTCTAGGAAGAGGAGCATACGAGGAGTTAGTCATAATTCCTCCTCCACCACCGCCGCCTGCGATATCCGGGCCGGCCTTTTTCTACTAGGCCTAACAATGCTTCTTTGGACAGTCAGTGGGCAAGATAATAAATTATACCAAAAATTTAAACTCCATTAGAGTTTTAACCCTTAACGGTCGAAAGACCCCGCTCCCGGCACATCATCTTGGAAAAAATTATGGCCTGCTGAGCCAAAAAAAACCACTCATAATCAAAAATAAAAATATATTTAACAGTGGCAATTTGCTGCCTTCAATAATAGAGGTAAGTGAGATTAGCTTACCTTTTATTCTTCATTGCTCACCTACTGGTCGATAATCCATTATGACATATGGCTGGGTAATCCGTGTTGATATATGGCCAGGGATTGCACGTAATTATTCTTGAGATTCGAATTTGTTCTTTTTATTAATGTGAAGAACACATATGTTTGTGTTCATTATTCTTGAGAGCTATTCAAGATGAGAAAAATAATATAGAATTATTATGTGTAGTTTTAATCGAAGATAAGGACACCATTTTCTGATTGAACATCTGTATTTTATAAGAGCAGTTAAGCTGCGATTTATTAAGGCAGTTAAATTTTTGGGAGTGATTACATTTTTGTGTGGCGTAAAATAACATATGCCACTATCATTAAAATATAAAAATATCGTCTGTTTACAGTCAGTTATAAGCTTTTTCTGCGAGCAGTTTCTTCTATATAGTTCAAAAACAGTCATTAGCGCAAAAGCGGCACACACATATTTCACATCTGTTCGTTAAAGTACTAATTGGATTCTTTTGTGCTATAATTGGATGATGTTCTGGAAATTCATCTGGATGATTAAATTCAAGACCCCTCCTTAATCACCTCAGATGGATAAGGTGACAAGTTCATTGTTTTTCTGTGGTACAGCAGTTGAGGCTTGGGTATGGGTTTCGTCAGACAATCAGTAATCATGTGTTCCGTAGAACAATACTTCAGTTCAATTATTCCATCTTCCTTTAATTGTCTTATGGCATGAAACCGAATGTCTATATGTTTTGTCCTCTTCGAAAACTTTTCATGTTCGATCATCTTTATACTTCTTTGATTATCATGGTAAATTATTATGGGTGTTTGTTGATGCAAATTAAGATCTAGCAATTTTAAAAGCCAAATAATTTCTTGGCCAGCGCTTGCTGCAGAAACATATTACGCTTCGGCGGAAGAATATGCTATGCTGGATTGTAGTTTTGTGTTCCACTGAATGGGATTTTCACCTAGAATAAATAGATTCCCATTCGTAGATTTTCTGGTTTTCGTTATATATATTTCCGAAAATTAGTTTCTAGATGTGCAGTGTGAAAGCTTAATATGGGTTCAATGATAGTTAAGTGCATTTTCCGTATAATAGTTATTCTATTATGTCCTCGAAAAATAATTTGCGTGTTTTAAACGTTATTTTTGCATTTTCTTTCATTTGACATTTTGTTTCTTTTTTTTATTAATGAAATATTGATTATAGATTGAAACACGTTAAATAATGTAATAAGTAACTAGTGATGTATATTAGTGATGTATACTAGTGATGTATACTAGTGGTGTATACTAGTGATGTAATGGTGATACATTAAATAATTGTTATAAGTGTGTATACATATTCGGAAATTTATTAATACTTAAAATAAAAAACTTAAGTAACGAGAAGTGAAGACGTGAGAAATGCTGTAAATGATGATCGTTTCTGTCCAAATAGTTTAAGATTATACGCTGTTTAATTAACAATGAAAATGACAGTACATACTGTGAGCAACGTATCGTATCACGGTGAATTTACAGCACTTTCAATAATGTTGTCATATTTTACACAATACAAAGTGAGTCTATAGAACTTTTGTTTCTAAAATATATTCATTATTGTAAAAGTTAAGAACAGAAATCCGTGTTCTGCTTGCAGAGAGACATCCTGTATTTGTCACAAAAAATTGGATTAACTCAATTTTATACACAAAGATTGTTTGTTTTGATCGTTTTATGCTACCCTCTCATTTTGTTTAATGTGTGTACGATCATCCAACATAAACAATTGCTATCTATCCCTAAAATATGTGCCTTACACAGGGATTTAATTATCATTAATCTAAAATATTTAATTAATGGTATAGAATTTACGATAACTGGGAAACGTGTACCTTACTTTAAGTTTAGAAGAGCAAATTACTTTCTGTTATGTAGACTACACTGTAAGTATCCTAAATGTCATGAACACAAATATGTTTTACTAAATTATATGATTAAACATGAGATAAAGGCAAACTACTGACTATTTACATAAGCTGCTGTCAGCATTAAAATATCTATAAACTTAGGGAAATATAGCGTAAGCAACATTAAACATTTTGTTAGGGAATGAATGCATAATAAAATGAAATATTATACATGGAAAGTTATAAGGTTAAGTTTTAAAAGCGGCAATCAAGAAAATATATAATTAAACGGGCGTGATCATCAAACATAGAATAATATTTAATTAATTTTAATCAATAGTAAAATTGGTGCTATTTTTGATATTATATTGGCATAACGCATTAAAAAAATTAAACTAAATGTTGTTGTTTTTATTGTCAAATCTTGGAAAGTACTAAGGCCTTTTCATGGAAGAAGGGCGTCAAATCCTCAAAATATTTTGAAAATCTTCCGGGTTAACACAGGAAATTCTGAAAAAAGTATTTTTACTTTATGTAATTCTGAAATGTCTGTCATTAAATAAAGCAACAATTACTATTCGGCACGAATTCGGAATTTCTGTTTAACAAAGGCGGCCAAACTAGAAACCCTACTTCAATTATCAAATTATTACAATAATTATTTGGATAATAGGAAAACATATAATTCTTTCAGGAGGTTAGGTTTCATAAGGAAAATATTGGACTCTTAGATTCAATCTCTAGAACATATATATGATAGAAGTCAACATCACATTTTATTGAGAGATTACTTTAGCTGGAGATGACAAATATGTAGAAGTACGTTTTACTTTTTTTTTCTCTATTATATCAACATAGAACACTTTACTCAATGCATGGAGAATAAAGATGTCATTTTACATGTACAATTTTGTATCTTGTGATTGTAAATCATCAACAGTTTTTTTTTAAATATTTATTGATTTATTTTGTTTTTTTTAATACTTTAACAGTTATTATTTATGACCATGTTTGAAAAGTTTTACATGATGTCAAATTCCAAAAGCAAGATAATATATATATATATATATTATATATAAAAAAGTAAAATACAATTTAATATTAAAATGTACTTCTGCTTCGCAAATATTTTTAAATTAACTTTCAACAATAATACGAATAGGAAATATTTTTAGAATTTACATAAAATATCCAATACACTTATTTTATTAAAATGGTGAAAGCTAAAATTGTAATATTTTATTTCACTAAATAAATAGTTAAAATCCGTTCCATATAAGTTATCAATTTGTAATTCTTCAAATAAGTATAAATTTCCTTTAAGAATTCATTTTATCTCGAAGAAAACTTCAAACAATAGTAAAGTTCTAGTATGAATTCAACATTACTGAAACACAATTGCTTTTGTCTCAAATCGTTAATACGCCGGAAATAATTTGTTCATTAACGAAAAATCCATATATCCTCAATAATGTGTACTGGAAATAACTCATGCGTCATGCACATATGTGTATTCTTGAAAAATGTATTCCGGCATATATGTGTGTAACAATGTCTAAGACTTATTACAGACGTTCTTCATTAGGAGAGTTTGAAATACATTTGTCAAAAAATATCCTACTGAGAATTTTGTTATTGATGAATGTCCAGATTATTGTCTGGGTTTGATTCAATAAATTATCAGTTCCATTTATTTATCAGATACTACACTCTATAATTAAAAGAAAAATACTTAGACGTTCCTCAGTAAAATATAACCTTCGTACATTGACAAAATATATATATATATTTTATATTTAATATGTTTTATTCCTCAAGAGCTAAAACGTGGTTATAAAACTTTCTAAAGAGAAATCATTTTACTGACAATATATTTGAAAAGACAACTTTACACTAACACACTGTATCCGGGCGATTTTTCAAAGAAAAATAATCAAAAATTATTTACAGTCGTTTACAAGAACGTTACGCGAATATTGATTTATTTTATTGTAAACACCAAATATCAGAGCTAGTAGTAATTATAAAACGCAACGTCTCAAAGTACGCTTTGTTTGCATCTTATCTATTCCACTTTACAAACTTTCCGGTTCCAACAGTAATTTCTACAATAAATTTATAAAATAATATTTTTATGTTTCTCTGATACAATGTGTTAAAAATCCATTCGCATCATTAGGGTATATATTCTTTCATGTGCACATTACATATTATTTCGTGCATTTCAGAAATTTCTTTCCGAATTCATTCCAGAAATTATGAATAGTATTTTTTTCATTGTTTAATCATAGATGTTTAGTGATTACATAATGGAAATTTTTCTCTCAGAATTTTCGGCACCGATTCGGAATTCCAGAATCAAAAAGAAATTCCTGAAATACATGTATATATTCACTACTGATGTAAATGGGTTAACAGCCTAGTAACGTGAAGGCACTCACTGTATAATGTTAAACCATGGGGCTGTTCATTTGAAATTTGTTGTTTGTATTTCAGTGTTTTTAAATGATTTTTTTCTTTGCATAGGACATCTAAGATTTATGTATTACGGAGAGCTTTTTTACTTTTTCCATGTGGTAGCAGTTTTTTTTTCCCAAGGAGAGCTTTATTTCCGAAACTGGTTCTGAAAGTGAAACTATAAAAAGTAAAAATACAAAATAAATGAACAGAGATAGGTTAGCCTCACTAATTTAAAGGCGTGGATATATACACCTGTACATAAAATTAGATTTGTAACTAATAAAATGCAAGTTTCGCGATATTTAATATTCAATATTTACAACAAAATTATCTACAAAGAAAACTATTGCTTCCTCTAAAACAGATTATTTGTTATGACTGAACCTTCAGTTATTTTATGTGTAAATGTTTTTTGTGATATACTTTATATTATTGGACTTACGTGCAAAGAATTTTCATTAGTAATATTAATATTTAAAATTTTCTTCGATTATTCCGGTATATATTGACTTAAAAATAAATATTATACTTTTAAATCGTTTACATTTTACAAGATGCAGTTAAACGATTTTACATGTAAATCAGAAAAAAAATCAAAGGTGTTCAAAATTTGCACAAACGTTAAAAAATTTTGACTGCACTTTATTCTAATAAAACATACTGCATGGATTATAATAAAATTTATTGAAGATCAATAAATTATATCTTTGCTTCACTAAATGTAAATAAAATGAAACGGTTTTATGTTTGCCGTATATTATTAAAAACTCTTTCGATGAAATGTAATTTGAATGTATCTAGATACAAATATATGAAATACATAGTACTTCGAGAAATTCTTATTTGAGAATAACACGCTTATAATTAACTCACATTTCCATAAAAATTTTCTATATGTGGACAACCTGAAGACAAGTATATTCAGTCATAAAAGGTTCTAAGAAAATAATAAAAATTCTGATTTTTTTCTTCTGATACTTCCCTCTCCAAAGAACTAAATATTAAATTTATATTTCGCAAAATAAAAATTTAATATCAAGTGTGGATTTAAGTTGTACATTTTCGGGTAATTTAAAAATTATTTTACCATTTTTTATAATTTTTTTCTCAGATTATTTTTATCGCATTAATTAATTAAATGTTAAACTTCGACAAATAAATTCAGTTCCATGCTACTAGTACATTTAAATAGAAAATTTCGTCTCATGCAAAAACAAAAGTTTGCTTTTAATTAAGAAGAAAAATATTCTATAAAATTTGTAGTGTTTGATACTAAATATGATTATTAAAAATATATATACCGTAATTTCCGGTCTATAATCCGCTGATCAAACAATCATATGTAGACCCAGAAATTTTATTCAATATTTGAAGTCAAAGGTTTACAGCGATCTATTAAATTACATTATAAAAAATAATACGTCTGCGGATTTTAGGGCGGAAATTACGGTATTTGTCCAAAATAACAATTCGTGTACTGTAGTGTAATTAACGTATTAACTCGTATAAAATGCGTGCATTTGTTCCAAAATTTTAGGATTAATCTACGCGATGAACGGAATATTTCGATATGTATATCAAATCACACATGCTTTCATTACGTAACTAAACACAACATATATATATATACTAAAAGTTTATCAAATATGAAAAATATTTGCTTGTTTACGTGTTGTAGTTTGTGCATTATTAGCAACTTAATGCTAACGATAGATGCATGTATTTTTGATAAATATTTTAAGAGACAGTGTCTAATGAAAGAAAAGTCTATATAGCAGAAATTTTATAGTATTTTAAAAGTACACTTTGCAAATTTCTTAATTTTACTGTATTTTAAAGAGATGACTTTACACTTGAATGAATACAGTATAGATTTGAGGAAGATTTAAATGTGAATCAGGATTTTAATTAAAACAATTTCCAAATTCCTGAATTTTCTGTTATGGTACGCATGATATTCGATATATGTGTATTTTGCGTTATCTTTTATCAACCACAGATAACGCATTATACACGAGTAATATTTTATACGAGTAAATACGGTATGCAGCTTTTAAATAAGATAAATATATGCAATTTTGGATTTTTTAATTTAATCACTATAGTACAGCAGACATCATCGTGCTTTGGACACTGGAACCAGGGTTCTCAGTTTGGCCTCCTTTTATATTAAGAAATTCCAACTAGTTGTTATGGCTTTCTTAAATGTTAGGCATTTTGTGATTACACCAAGTGGAAATTCTTCGTTCCGAATTTCCGGTATGAATTGGGAGTTTCTGAATAAAAATGGAGCCCAAACTAGCAACTCTGACTGGAGCAATATGTTTTTTTTATAATTTCCATACGGTAAAGTTACTAAACTTTTAAACCAACGATAAATATAAACGAAATGTCAGTACTAAAGTCAGGAATTTTTAACCCGTTCAGTGGTAAAGTAATTGTTTTCCTAAAATGTTGAAATGATTGACGATACGAGGATTTACACGCAGATGTATTTGAAAACAAGTAAGTGTTTTCCTTCACGTACAAAAAAGTAAAATTTTATTCCAAAATTCTGGTGCTATTGTGGTATATTTTGGGATAACATTTAAGTGGGATATATATCATCCTACCGCCCTACAATGGGATAAAAGTCACGGTAAACACAAAACGTAAGCTACGTCGATGTGTGGCGGTTCAAAAAATTTGAAACGATATTAAAATCAGGGGTGCAAAAATCTAGTCGCCAATTGGCTGATTCCCACCACTAAATTTTATTAGTATTCTTCGTCAAGTTTTATTAGTATACTTCGCCTAAATTTTATCAGTATTATTATTAGGCGAAGAATACTAGAAAGTTAGTGGTGGGAATCGGTCCATTGGTGTCTAGATTTTTGCACCCCTGATTAAAATCATCTGGTTATAAAAGCAATTGTTGACTAGATATCAATATTTTCTACCTACACAAGTATTCACAGTATTAGCAGGAGCTCGCGTGTGGCAAATTTATGTACAAATGACGGTGTCAACATCAGCAGTCAGACTTTGTAAGAAAAATAGATTTAAAAATTATTATTATACAGAAACCAAAAATAAATTTATAATAATTAGCTTATAAGAAAACGTTTAAATACTCTGTATATTTTGCAATGTTTATAGAAACAGAAACATTTCTTAAGGGACTTCGCTAGTAACGCGAAGATAATCGCAAATTAATTTTCAACCGATGGCAGCAATCTTTTCACATATCTAGTTTGCATTTTTATATTTTAAAATGATTTATTTTGCATAGGATATCTGAGGTCGGTACCTAACAGGGTAACTTTTACACTTATTAAAGTTTTGGTTGCAGATTATTTTCCGAGGACATTTTCACCTTCGAAACCGGTTCCGAAAGTAAAAGTGTCCACCCAAAAGAAAGCAACATGCAATGAAAATTGAAAAGGTACGAAAGCAACCCGCTTAAATATACTATGTCATTTAAAAATATTACATTTCAAACGTGATATTTGAAGAGAATGCTGCCATTGATTTTATATCAGCTTGTATAATTCATTTAAATTGCCTAGGCCATTTTAAATTTATACACGACTGGGATTAAAAAAAAAACTAGGAGAGTGTAGTATATAGAAGTGCGGTATCAAGAATTCCATTTTTTAATTCATGAATTACATTTTATTAATTTACATTTGCACATAATACGAGTAGTAATTTTCCTACTGGACGAAAAATGTCCGGGCCAGGTTTTTCGTCCAGTTGGAAAATTACTACTCGTATGATTTATTTACCAATTTGAAATAATTGTGTTAAAATCAATCTAGTGTTGCACATAATATTTAAATTAATCACCAGGAAATATACACAGTTTCTTCAATTAGTAAAAGTGGTATTTTTCTTTTAGAAGTGGGCCATTCTTAGATTAATTATTACTACTT
Source organism: Maratus michaelseni (assembly GCA_963931845.1). Taxonomy (NCBI): domain Eukaryota; kingdom Metazoa; phylum Arthropoda; class Arachnida; order Araneae; family Salticidae; genus Maratus; species Maratus michaelseni. The sequence continues at coordinate 32,981,796 of OZ007589.1, read as the reverse complement.
AAGAGAGGCAGTTGTTTTGAATAGCATCTGCATAGAAATACAAAATGAGTAGAAAAACTGCTGTTAAAAATCTTCGATAGTGTTTTAAACATATTTCTGTCTTCCACAAACTTTCTGTTTTTGTGTGTTTTGCTATACTTAAATTTTCTATCTGGTATCTCTGTTTCATTTTTCTATGAGATAAAATTTCCAAATGTTCACTGTACTTTTACATAATATGTCCCTCATTGCAAAACCCTCTTATTAAGCAACTTTTTAGAACCTAGGAATCTGTGATATTGGTAAGAGGCTTCTTAGAGTAAACCATATTCAAAGTATCTTTAAAATGTAATAATCAATTGGATGAGTAGCAGTCGAACTCTAGAAATGGAAATAGTGTAACGCCACTGTCATTACTACAGATATATCATTGTAAGATTCTGAAATATGAATTGAAATAAAACCACCTGAGACTTTTCTAACAAAATAAAAATAGAAAATGAGAACATCCGTTTAAAAGTTCTGAATAGACATATATAAAAAATATAGAAATTAATTATATAACCTCTTCCGTAGATGTCGGTTTCAATGAAAGCAATTGAGGTCGTCGATCATTTGAAAATCAAAGCTGTCTTCCATTTATCTCACTCGAGAAGCCACAGCAATTAATTCTTAAGTTTCGCGGGCCATACATAATTCATTTAAATCGCCTAAGCACGAAATTTATACACGCCTGTGCTAAAAAACCAGGAGTTAGTAGTATATAGGCAGTACAGTATTACAGAATTCCATTTTTTAAAAATCCGTTAAAAATATTTTTTATGTATTTTTGCACAAAATATTTAAAGTAAAAACCAGAAATTCTAGAGTAATTTTAGTTAGTAATAGTAGTACTTGTACTTTAGTGGGCCTGTTGTTCCGCTCAAGAGAGGCAGTTGTTTAGAATAACATCTGCTTAAGAAACAGAAATGAGTAGATAAAGCTGTAGTTTAAAATTTTAGAAAAAGTCATAAATGTATATTTTACCACATATTAACTTTATATTTTTTGTATTGCTATATTTAAACTTTCTGTTTAGTATTTGTATTTGCTTTTTCTATCAGCTCAAATTTCCCAGTGTTTACTGTACTTTCCTTTGAGCCCCTCATTCTTACCATCTAATATTGAGTGATCTTCTGACCCAATTATTAAGCTACCTTCTGGGAACAGGGAATGCTTGACATTGGTGATAGGATACTCGAAGTAAACCATCCTCGAAATACCATAAAAAGTAAAATTAACCCGTCGCGTCGCAGTCAAGCTCGAGAGAGATTTTAACAACGCAGTTTTGAATACAATAACAATAGCATACAGATACATGTGCAAGTATACACATACTACATTGGAAACTATTAGCATAAAGCGGTAATGCCCATCTGAGTTGAGAGTTTGGCCTGTTTTAATTCAGAAATTCCTAACAGTAAATTTTGCTTTTCATAATGACAGACATTTTATAATTACTTAAAATAAAAATTTAAAAAAATTCCAAATTTTCTGGATTTTTTGGAATTCCTGGATTAAAAAAAATTAAACTGGCAACCCAGTATCTCCATATCAAAGTTACAGCGTTTTACACGAAACGAATAAATTCACTTCTTCGGCATTTCCGTTAAAGAAAAATTGTGTATCAAGTAGATTTCCCCCTGATTTCTTTGAAGAACCTTTCATCTATAGCATATATTTACCCTAATAGGGCCTTTCTGATGACGAGGTAAACCGTTGTTACTTAGCCCTTTCAAGGGCGGGGTACGTTAATGAAACCAGTTTATTTTAATTCGCTAACGCCAGAATGACACCAGAATTTTGGTATAAATTTTCTATCAATTAAGTATGTGAACTATAGCTTTTTGTTATTTCCAAATACATTTGTTCGTAAATTCCGGTATCATTAATTGATTTCTACATTTTAGCAATGGAAGTGCTTTGCACCTGAAAGGGTTAAATTACAAAATGACATTGTGGTCCACTAAAATGTACTCAGTGGGCTATCTACGATTTTCACAATATATTAAATATTCTATAAAAACTGTTTAAAATATTGTTTTTGTGAAACTGACAACTGGTTCGTACGTTTTTACCAGAAGTTTTTAATAAGATTTTTCTATTTAATATTTAAATAGCAGAAAATTGTAGACACCTCGTTTAACTTCAGGATTTGTAATCCTTTTCTGCATTTAAATAAGGAGAAAAATTCTATCAAAGTTTGTGGTAAAAGCGTACGAACTCTCTGACATTAATAAATATTTTGAATGTTTATTAATCGCAGAATTATTTCACTTTATTATTTGTAATCATAATTATCCCATTTATTCAAAAATACGTATTTAACTCGGGAGAAGTCGCGCATACCCAGATAATGAATGCTTTTTACATTGCCACCAATAAATACAATTAATAATCGTCACCTTATTCAGTCTGAGACAATTGCTACAGATTCTATGATAATGTAAATTGCAGTTTACTTTTCGAAAAATAGTGGTGACAATTGTAAAAACCGTATGCACCCTGGGGTATGTCATACCCCGTGCGACTGCTCCCGGGTTAAGCCCCTTTCCTATGCAACTATCTTTCACCATTGATAAATGAAGCAACGGATTGCAGTCCGGAATTAAAAGTGTTCCACTTTATATAAATCAACACAAATACTTATACCTGAAAAGGGGCAATAAATATGAAAGTAATATCCGATATGAAGCTTGTATTGCAGAATAATAAAAGAGAATTCAAAGGAAACCGTAAACAAACAAATAATGAAGCTTTTCAAGTTTCATAAACTATTCTTCCATAATAAATCAAAATAAAATTATAACACTTACTTTCAACAAGTATTGCATAATGTGCCAATTGAGGCCTTTCAAAATAAAATTTATTTATCCAGAATGATATTGGTACTTTTATTTTCTTCTTTGACTGTCTTTATGTGAAATAAATAGTGATATTTACAACACTTTAACTCATTTAAGTTCATTGTCACTTCCACGATTGTAAAACAGTCACTGTCATTAGATTTCTGTGTATGGTAACGAATTTTTTTTTTTTACGTATTTTTTTAGTTTTTTAGTTTTAATATCTAGTTTTTATTTATCAAATAACTTAAAAAAGAAACAAAATACATCCTTAAAATAGTTATTTTAATTATATACAAATATATATTACAAAGTAGTTTTACATTACTGTTTCTGGTCTTTCTAGTATGCATAGAAGTTATCTTTGTTTCATATTTTTCTACGATTATTTCATTTTTTTATATTAAAACTTCAGAAGTGTACTATCTCTCATATAAAACTTAGTGTGTCAATAGAAAAATGATGAAAATCTCAACTTACAAATGTATTTCATAATAAAGACAAATATAAGTTGTGTTCATATTAGGAAAGGATATTTCACTTGCTTTATGGATTGCCTATAAAATTTAATGTAAGAATAAACAAATATCCCTTACACGTGTCTGCAACTATACATGATTTAACTGTTGTTAAAAAATGTATTTCGGAAAAATGATCCAAGAAAACTTAGATAAAAATATTATATGATGAGGGGGGGGGGCTAACAAATGAAGATTTTTTCCATACTCGTATCCCAGTTAGCTAGAAATTGCGTTTGTTAGAAATAGGGTTTTGTTTATTAACAGTTTTTTTATAACAACTCAGTCTTGTTGAAAATTACAAAATCATAAACAATGAAATGACAATATATTTCAAACCGGAAAATTTAGTGAGCAATATGTAAAAGTATTACTACATATAATTTTATTTCGTGCTTCTCTTTTGCGTACACCAGTGGTTCCCAACCTTTTTTTAACCGCGCCCCACCAAAACATCTCTAAAATGATGATGCCCCCCCCCTCCCCCTATAACATATATATTCTCATAAAAATTTAAAAGAATTTACTCCTGACAGAGTAAAAAGCATTTAACATTGATCCTGAAACGTGCCGAAGGTAATGGAAGAATCAAATATTTTTTATAATCATCTGACACTCCTCGTAGTTTACTGGCATACGGTCACCACGTATGCGTGATGTATAGAGTGCTCAGAATCCTTGATTAGAAAAATCCATAATTTTGAATAAAACATTTTTGTCTTATTTAATCACAGAATTTCTGCGATTAAATTACTAATCAATTTCTAATCAGAATGAAACGTGATAAAAGATTCGGTAAAGGAAGGTCGTCAAGTAATTGTTAAATATACACTTAAATAGTTTCATGTGTAAAATTGATTTTCATGTGACATATTGCAGTGCGACTCATTCAATAAATAATCGAAAAAGTTGTTTAAAATTCTAAAATACTTCTAAATCAGAAAAATTATAAAGAATTTTTAAATATATAAAAGTATCTAAATATCTGAAAATGTTTTTTCCTATAATTATTCTGGTAGGATTGTATTTAAAACTTTTGAATGGATACTTTTTAAAATTTGAATAAAAAAACTATTTTTTTTAATTTTGTTTTTGAAATTTGAATGTGTAACTTTTATTTTCAGTCTACAACATTACTATTAGAAAAAAAATTCAGAAGGTATGGGTTCACAGAAATTCTGAATTGTCCCCTTGAAAAGTTAAATTGCCCCCCTGAAAAGTGAAATTGCCCCCCTGTGGAGCGTACGCCCCCCGTTGGGAACCACTGGCGTACACGTATGTTCTTGTAATAAGCAGTCTTCAATGATAGCTTAATATACAATAAAAAACAAGAATCATAGGAGATAGAGATGTAATGAATGACTGCTGGCAGAGTCGATTGATTCTGATAATTGATTGATTTGTATTCTAGTTATTTTAATAGCCGAATGATTTTAAACACGTTCGCTGCCAACTACGAGTATACTCGTAGTGCTACCTACGTTTCTTCAATCTAAAATTAGTTTTTTGCACATGAAATTTCAAAAGAAGAATTTTTATTTTATGTAATCCCGAAATGTCTGTAATAAAACAAAGTAAATATTGCTATTAGTTTTTTCTGGTATGTATTTGAACTTTCTAAATAAAATGAAAATTCCGGCATTTTTAGCTTGGCAACGGACGTGTTAACAATGCTTATGATTGGTTTTATCTTTATCATGGCCTTCAAATATTTTTCTTCCTTTAGTTACAATTTGTCACATGGCACATGAGTAATTTAGAATTATAGTAAACTTGAAGTGAACTTTAAATGTTAGATTGTAAAACAAGGTATCAGTGAATATTAACATTGATGAAATACATCCAGATATAGCTGTGACGGAAATCGTTCAAAACACAGAATAGCAGCATCACCCGTTGGGCGATACACATAAAAAACTAGTGAATATATTTCCATGTTATGTTCTAAGAAAATATGCAGTTTTATAAATTTCTGCCCATTTTTACTTCTACAAATATAGCTATCGCGGAAATCGTGAAAAATGCTGCATAGGACTAATGATGGAAAATGTAAATCTTGAAACATGATCCAAGTAAACTTAGGTAAAAACATTATATGTTCAAAAAGTATTCTTTTCTGCTAACAAATGTAAATATTTTCCATACGTCGTATCCCAGGCAGCTAAAACTGCATTTGTTAGAAATATGGTTTTCTTTATATTAACTTTTTTATAAAAACTCCTTTTTCGGAAAATTACAAAATCATAAGCAATGAAATGAAAATATTTTTATTTATACCAGAATATCGATTGAATAATATTAATAGTAATACTACATATTACTCCCCGGGTATGACACTATCTCGATCTACACCTTCAAACAACTTCCTAATAACTGTATCATCTACTCTGCAGGTCAATGTCTGACACAACTTTGGAAAATCTTTTATTATCTATAAATACTTAAAAAATATTTGTAAATAAACTGCAAACTGCACCTGTACATCTTATATAGTCCTCACGAAATATACAAAAAGCAAATTATTTTGTTTAATTATCAAGAAAGAGTGCAATAAATGCATTGTTTCCAAACATCAACGAATGCCGAGTATGAACAAGTCAGGTAGAATCAGTGATATTTTCTTATGTTTCGCAGGTGGTCACTTATTTAACTATTGTTTAATTTTTTAGGCGTTTCATATTAAGATGCACTGTCGAAGTTCTTCACGCACTTTCTTGTTTAGTCTGATTTTGTGGTTACTTTTGTCAAGACGTCTTATACATGAGGAAAAAACAGGAAATCAGCATCGAATCACGGTCTGCCATCATTGTTCTATACAATGAAGATAAATCTGAAAGTGTGATTGCCACTCAGTTAAAATTATCGAAGACATCTGTTAATCGCACAATCGTTCGATAAAAGGAAACCGGCAGTAATCAGGATTGTCCACGCTCAGGACGGCCGAGAGCAACCACTTCTAACGTGGATAATTTCATTGTTCTTACCATCAAGTGGAATAGACACCTAACAGTGCGCTGAAGTAAACAAATCTCGATCCAAACATGTGTCACTTATTACTGTAAAAAAGACGATTGAGAGATGCTAATTTGTTTGGTCACGTTGTCGTCCGAAAACCGCTATAAATGCCCCAAAACAAGAAGAGAAACGAATGCAGTGGGCCCTTACCCAACAAGATTGGAGAAAAAAATATTTTTAAAATGTTCATTGTAGTGATGAATCGAAGTTCTGAATATTTGGAACAAAAAGGAATTTTTTGTTAGACGTTGAGCCGGTGAAAAGCTGCTTCCAGATTGTGTGTGCCATCTGTGAAGCACGGCGGTGGCTGTGTTATGGTCTGGGGTTGTTTCTCTGCTAAAAATAAATATACAAGTGGGTAAGATCGCACAAAAGGTTTCGTTTAATATTCCTTTCGAAACACTTTAAGCTTCCTTTAATAAATCCAAATAAATTTCATTTAAAAAAAAAAAAAAAAAAAAAAAAAACATCATGTATTTTATAAAGTAAAAATTTACCGGTCTATTTTTCTCGTTTTTCCGAAAATCTGAACCGGTCCGATAGCAGGCGAGGCCCGCTATTATATTCTGTCGTAATAATATCTGTCATGTGGACTAAATACGATATTAAAAAAAAAATCAATTTCAAAATTAAATATGTTGTATAGAGACCTTCAAAATGTTAGACATCAGATTACTTTTCTTTTTAATTCTCTAATAACGTCATATTGAGCTGCTTTCTGTACTTACACATACTCATACTCGTATTATTGAGAAATGTTTGAAAATTCCCGTTTTATTACCAATAGGACGTCATATTAATCTTTTTTCAATCGGTGAAACTTTTTATTTCATTTTCATTTTTCAAGTAGAAATCTTTCAATAGAAAATTGATTATTGCAGAAAGAATTTTATTGTGGATTTTTAATTGTTGTCAACTGCTATAACGAAAACTGTTTAAATTTAATAGGAAAAGGCTGTTAGATTTTGGTTTTTTTTATCTCTGTATATAAAGATAATACAATTTTTTCAAATTTTATGATTTTGAGCTTCATAGTAGATATTCAGCTATAAGTATACAAAATTTCAAATATGTAAGTTATATAGTTTCTGAGAACCGGCTCTGTGACGGACAGACAACGAAGCGGGAGTAATAGGGTTTCGTCAGATGAACAAAAACCCTAAAAATATAATTTCTTCCAAAGCTTGTGAAAGTATCATTCAAAATGAGAGACATGTACAGGAAGGAACCCAATCTGTTACTGAAGTGGATCAACTGGTTAAACCAAGAACGGAAGTATGTAGAATGAAGCGGTTAACAAAAGGTGCTGGGTTTATTTTTATGGGACGAATCTTTGTGGTTGTCTGGGTGGCTGTTGAAGTGAACAGATGAATAAACTTTGGAACTGGAGATCTAGTACGGATTCAAGGAATTGTGAAAAAACAAACAATACAAAACGATTCTCGAAACAAATGCCATTCCCTCAGGGCTGAGATTCATTGGCGACAGGTTCATTTTCCAACAAGTTAACGACCCTACACATACTTCGAAATTATGCAGAAGCTATTTACAACAAAGAGAAGCAGAAGGTGTATTAAAAAACATGGCATGGCTTCCGCAGATCCCCGATCTCAATCCGATCGAATTTATATGGGTATAACCCTATAGAAACGTTCCTGATCATTACATGAAGACATGTGGAAGGTTTAAAGTGAAATCTGGAGCAATATACCACAAGACACAATCGATAAATTGATTGCTCGTATGCCGGGACTGGTGAAAAAAGTCATAAAATGCAAAGAAAGACTTTTGATGAAAAATCAATTTAAGCTGTTTTTACCATTAAAAGATGCACCTTACAAGCAATAATTGATAATTTATCTATATTTAGATAAGTTTATTTTTCATGTTGTATATTTTGTGATGATTATTTTTTTTCTGAAACCACAAACAAGTTTTTGAGTTTTATTTTATTTTCTCGTTTTCCTTAGTATGGTCTCAAACTTTTCGCCGGCAGTTTATATTACTCATCTTACGAACCCCATCCTTTAATTCTACTATTTTCCAAAACCTTGGAAAACTTCCTAGAGAAAGCCATAAAGACGGTTGTTGCTACCATCGTTATACATATTTTAAAACAGGTACTGTTTGTTGGAAATCTTCGAAACACGAACTACATTTTTAAAAAAAAGTCGGCAGAAAAGTCTATAGTGATAGAAGTAGGACTTCGTGCTAAAAATATTGAATACGGCCATTCTAATATATATACGCGTATTTTGTGTCTCATGTGTGTAATATAAAATACATTTTATTAAAGAAAATTTTATACCAGAAAAATTAATTAAAATAAGTTACATATATTTAAATATTTTTCAGTCGCTTAATGGATGTTCTAAATTTTTTCTTAACTAGTTCATGTGATGAAGTCGTTTACGAATGACTCTGCAAATCATTTTGCACTATTGGATTAAATAATGCTCGAGTTACGTATTTCTTATTTCCTGCACATACACAGCAGAGGTGACAAGCTCTCATTATTCTTCCGTAATACGTGGGTTAATTTAATCCAGGTTTATTACGTTTCGCACCATAAATTTTTTAAATAAATAAAACTAGATAGATTTTACGCATCCGCCTGAAATTAAGTAAATAAATATTCATTCGATAATTTTTCTGGTTCGAAGCGTTGTTAAAATGGGTCAAATTAAACCGCGTATTACAGAAGATTATTGGGAACTTGGCATCTCAGATACAGTATAATTAAATAATGGAAATACAGTAACCTCTCACTTATACACGATACACGGATTATTATTTTTCAGTACTAGTTTTTTTCTTTTTTCTTTTTTTTAATTTTAAATAATTTTCGTCTTATTATATTGCAGAAATTATAAATCGAATTTTACATTTTAAAAATAGTGGTACGAAAAAGTAATTGCTGAACATCGCGTATAAGTGAGAGGTCACTGAATCAGTATATTCTTACATTTCGGGGTTGTTTGTATCTTTTTTTACTAATTGCAAAACTATTATTCTATATGTATGTTTATAGGTATGCGTTTGTATTAGAATTTCCTCACAGTTGTAATTCTCTAGTGATCGTTTTTGTTGTTTTTAGGGTTTCGTTCATCTCACGAAACCCTATTACTCCCGCTCCGTTGTCTGTCCGTCACAGAGCCGTTCTCAGAAACTATATAACTTACAGGCATGAAAATTTGTGTAGTTATAGCTGAACACCTGCTATGAGGCTCAAAATATTAAAATTTGAAAAAATCGTACTATTTTAATATTTAGAGAAAAAACCCAAACATCTAACAGCCTTTTCCTATTGAATTTGAACATTTTTCGTTATAGCAGTTGCCGATAATTAAAAATCCACAATAAAATTCTTTCTACAATAATTAATTTTCTACTAAAAGATTTCCAGTGATTAAATGAAAATGAAAAAAAAAAGTTTCACCAATTGAAAAAAAAAAATAATAATATGAAGTCATATTGGTAATAAAACGAAAATTTTCAAACATTTCTCAATAATACAAGAAGTATGAGTATGTGTAAGTACAAAAAGCAGATTAATATCACGTCATTAGAGAATTAAAAAGAAAATTAATCTGACGTCATAACGGTTTTTTCAAATGTTTGAGAATAATATAAAGAGAGTATCAATATTAGTAATAGAGAATAGTAAATATATAAGTTTGAGGAACGTATTGAATCATGATAAAAACCCGATTATGGAAATATTGGCATATTTTAACATTTTGAAGGTCTCTATACACCATGTTTAATTTTGAAATTGATTTTTTTTAACATCGCATTTAGTCCACATGACAGATATTATTATGACAGAGTATAATAGCTGGCTTTGCTCTGTATTGTGCGAAATCCTTTGTGCGATCTGCGATCACACTGACACACTTGTTTCAGTTGTCGATATGCGTGTGTCTATTGAGTGAATACGATAACGTCGCTTCGAGTGAGCTCCCTTTGTGTGAATATGTTACAAGCCATCAATACAGACATATCAATAAAGTTATTTTAAGTCATCATGTTAATCTTAAGTCGATACAACAACTATGCTTTACAAGAACGTTACTGAATTTAGTAATTTTTTTTTTTTACTAACACTAAAATATTTTTAGTTTGTTTTGTAAGAAAAAAGATTTTATTATATAAAAGCAAATTGGAATTTATATATTAATTTTAAAAAGAAGAAAGAAAAAAAATATATATAATTAAAAAATTCGAACAAACTACTTAAATTACAGCTTTAACAAAATTAAACTATACTAAAATAACACTTTTTTGGTGAAAAAAGTGTTGTAATTCTATTACACTTGAACCGAATTGTAGCAGGATTGCTCATGCTTGACGGCCGCATTGGCTGTATCCAATCCGATTGCGGAACCTTCTCTCTACAATTGAAGTATTTTTGTAGAATAAATTACATATGTTGCGTTACATATTTTCTTGAGTTACTTATGGATTACCTGGTCACTTTAGATTTTTTTGTTCGAGTTTATATATATATATATATATATATATATATATATATATATATACCGTTTGTCCCAAAAATGACTGATGGATTTTAAAATTCAATAACTTGCAAACGGTGACAGATATTAAAAATATTCTTGCAGGAAAGTTATGTATGATGTCAGGAGTTTTCTTACTGTGATTCTAGATTTTAGTTCGAATTTCAAACAATAGATGGCGCTGACAGACATTGGCTCTCAGTCGAGGCCGGAACTGACGGCCCTCAGCATTGATGCACCGCCCCCTGACTACTAGGCCTCGCTCTGACAAAAAATGTGGCTGTCGCTGGCGAAATTTTTTTTAGCGTTTGTACGGTCACTTGAACCTCAACACCAATAATATCTAAAAGTTTTCTTTGACTTATTTGATTTCACAAAAACTAGGCGAAGAAAACTTTTAGAAATTATTGGTGTTGAAGTTCGAGTGACCGTTCAAACGCTGAAAAAAATCAATCGCCTGCGAAAGCCGCCATTTTTATCAGCGGGAAGGTCTAGTATTCAGGAGGCGATGCATGAATGCTAAGTGGCGTCAGTTTCTTCCTCGACTGAGCGCCAATTGTGGTCAGCGCCATCTATTGTTTGAAATTTGAACTAAAATCAAGAATCACAGTAAAAAAACTCCTGACATCATACATAACACTCCTGCAGGAATTTTTTTAAATATCTGTAACTGTTTCCAAGTTATTGAATTTTAAAATCCATCAGACATTTTTGGGACACCCGGTATATATTAGTTGTTTTTCCATAAAATTTCAGAAGTAAATCACTTTAAATCAGTTTCGAAGTCGGAAATGATAATTTGACAATTTATGAATATATATATATATATATATATATATATATATATATATATATATGTAATAATAAAAAAAATTTCGTCATTTTTCCTTAATTAATTTATTCCAAATTCTTACAATTCTAATTTCCCCTCTCTTTTAAAATATCTCTTAAATCTAATTTATATTTTATTCCATAACTTAATCAAAATATTATTTTAATTAGCATTCTAAAAATCTTAATCTGTTAAACGCCACACTTATTTGTAAAAATCTTAATTTATTTCTTCTTTTCAAACATTCATACCTGAAACATTCACATATGTTATCTGTTATTTTAAATGTTGTAATGGTTTTCTTACTTTGTTTAGTATTTCTAAGCTTTTTATGTCTTTGTTAACAAGATTAATATCTTGTAATTGTATTTTTATTAACAACTCCACTAATTCGCGTTATAGTTATTAAATTTAATGTTATTTGGACTTAATGAAATTTTTTGAAAATGCACTTATTTTGACCTTCTCCAGTTGACAAATTATAATCCAAGGCCGTGTAACATTTCCCTACAATGGACTTGCAGGTCATATGACCAACCAATTCATTCGTCTTTTTGGGTGGGGGGTTATGTAAAAAAAATCGCCATTTTTTCTTAATTAATTTATTCCAAATTCTTACAATTCTAATTTTCCCCTCTCTTTTAAAATATCTCTTAAATCTAATTTATATTTTATTCCATAACTTAATCAAAATATTCTTTTAATTATCATTCTAAAAATCTTAATCTGTTAAAAGGTACACGTATTTGTAAAGACCTTAATTTATTTCTTCTTTTGAAAGATTCAAATTTTATTTCTTTAGAACGTCTCTTAATATCATTTTTTATTTTTATTAAAATTATCATTCGATATCCCAGAATCCTTTCGGCTCCCGCGTCTTTACGCTTCACCTCAAAATTATACCACTGACAGTATTAAGTTCCCTAGATGTGTTAGCTTCCTATTGGGTCATCCTTCCCCTGCATTGCGGAAATACTCTTTCGCCTTTTACCTTTAAAACGGGCTACGGGAACAGCTAGGAGAACAGATTTTTGTACGTTTTTCTTCTGTCAATTAGACCCAGTCACTAGGGGGTCAAAATGCGTATGTCATCGGTAGAGAATTCTTCAAAAACATAGCTTTGTGCCGTCATCTAATGCATTAAATAGCTTCGAGTTTCTGATGAGACTTAGTGGAGTTGTTAAATCGACGTAATTCTAATAAACAGTTGTCTCGTCAATAGTGTTTGTTGTTCTCGAGTGGGAAACTGCCTGTGTTGATTTACTTAGCCTGTTCTCCGGTTACGTGCGACTGCCTCTATGGAGTATAATTCGTGATCTTTCGTCATCATATAGCATGGAACAGCGTTAGTAACTTAAGGCGGTGGAATAATAGTGCTATGATCTGGTGTAAAATTATAGAGATCGTGGTTGGCCTGTCAACGGTTGCTGGATCTAGAATATTTCATAACAATTAAAGCCGGCGAGGACTAGAAACTTGACCTGCGAAGCAGCAGTAAGTGAGGATGTTCCTCTATTCCAAGACTTCCTAGTGGCTGAAGATCTCTACCGACCAATTTCATCAGTTGAGGGGACTTTTATTATTCACAACGATTATTCATTACGATGATTCATTCTATTCTTCTTTAAAATAAAATTAAATGACTGTAAAGGAGGTGTCACAATTTAGGAAAGTAACTTAATTCTATTATTTGTGCATGTTCTTATTTTATTTATTTATTTATTCCATTTTCATTCTGTGATATTTGTTCATATGAATTAATTTCTATTTATCGAAAAAAAATATGATTAATATCTTTTCATTTATTATTTAAATAAAATTTATTGGAAGGTATTAAATACCGATTACATCAGTGATTGCGTAATAGTCGCAAAAATAGCTGTAGAAGTTTATTAATTTGAAGAATAATAAAATGTTATCTCAAAAGAAAGTTTGCGCTGAACTTGCGTAACATTGGAACGGTAAATTATTGTGTGCAGTTTAATTTATTTGTTTAATTCATTACTTTTGTTTTATTTAATTGATACTATGCTCCAGGAGGACAAAGCAAGAGTCAAAAAAATTTGTTCTTATGAAATAATGCTACTTATTTAAAAAGTGTTTTATTTATTTATTTCATTCTGTTTTTCTTTTTGTGATATTTATTCATATACAGTAAATCTATTATAGAAAGAACAGAGTAGCAGTTTTACATTTACTATTTAAAAAATGCGAGGAATTTTGTGTTAGTGACTTTGAACTAAAATAGTGGAATTAATTTAAATATGAATTTGACATTTTTACTGTTGAATATTTTTTGTTCTTGTTATTTAAAATATTAAGAGTTAGATATTTTTACAGTTATTGTTAAGTTAAAGAATTCTTTATACATTGTTTATTTTGTTACATGTTATTAAAGTCGGGGTTTATTAAAGTTATTACTGAAATTAAGGGTACTCAAACAAAAATGGCTGAAAAAGATCTTAATGTCATTATTTTTGATTCAGAAACTGGAATGGATATCACGTCTTGGCTTAAACTTTTTGAAGGTTTATCCCCGCCAGATAAAAAAGAGTGGAAAATCAACAATATTTCCAAATATTGGAAGGGCGAAGCATTAATGGTTTATGTTAATGAATGTCTAGAATGTAAAGAGTATGAAAAAATTGCTGAGATCGTAACTGAAAAAATTCTAAAAGTAACAGTTCCTCGTTTTTAGGGTTTCGTTCATCTCACGAAACCCTATTACTCCCGCTCCGTTGTCTGTCCGTCACAGAGCCTTTCTCAAAAACCATATAACTTACAGAGTTGAAACTTTGTGTATAAATAAGAATATCTGCTGTGAAGAGCTGAAAATATTAAAATTTGAAAAATTCGTATTATTTTAATAAATAGAAATAAAAAACAAAAATTCTAACAGCCTTTTCCTTTAAAATTTAAATATTTTTCACTATAGCAGATGCCAAAAATTAAAAATCCACGATGAAAATCTTTCCGCAATAATTAATTTTCTATCAGACGATTTCCACGTGAAAAAGTAAAATGAAATAAAAAGTTTCACCAATTGAAAAAAGATAAATATGAAATAAAATTGATTGACGTCATAGTCGTAATAAAACGGAAAATGTCTAAGATTTCTCAATAATACAAGGAGTATGAGTATGAGTAAGTAAACAAAGCAGATTAATATCACGTCATTAGAGAATTAAAAAGAAAATCTGACGTCATATGGGAAGTTTAACTAATTTTTCAGATGTTTGAAAATAATACAAAGCGAGTATCAATATAAATAATAAAGAATGGTAAATATATGAGTTTGAGAAATATATTGAATCCTGATAAAAATCCGATTATGGAAATATTCGCATATTTCAGCATTTTGAAGGTATACAATTTGTTTAATTTTGAAATTATTTTTTTAAATATTGCATTTAGTTCGTATGACGGATATTATTATGACAGAATATAATAGCGGTTCTGGCTGGTTTAGATATTCGAAAAAATAGACCGGTAAATTTTTACTTTATAAAAAACATGACCTTTTTTTTGTTGTTGCTAAATGAAATTTGTTTGAATTTATTAAAGAAAGGATAAAGTGTTTTGAAAGGAATATTAAACGAAACCCTTTGAGCGATCTTTGATCACACTTACCCACTTGTTCTGATTTCGCCTCGCTGAAATTGCATGACTTAAACAACCTAGAAAGATATTTTCGTCAGAAAATAGAGATTGGTCGACAACTTAAACTATGTGAAACCATTATTTTACAGGAATTGACCGACGGCTTAAAACCTGAATACCAGAACTATTTAATAGTAAATCCTCCTGAATCTACTATCGATTGGTATAGATTAGTTAAACAACTTGTTGTCATTCCATCTCATTCTAGCAGTAACAATAATAGTAATGTTAGAAATATGTCTCAAAATTCAAGATCTTTTTCTCAACTAAATAGTTCACCTAGACATTGGATTCGCCCGCAACCCAATTACATGAATTCAAATTTCCAAGCAGCAACTAATTTTAACCCTTCAACGTCCAGGTTCGTTTGTCCCCGATTGCCTGTCAACCACTATCACAGAAGGATTCCTAGTCGACCATGTAGATTGTGTCGGGATAGGTGAATTTCAGAAGCTTATCATTGGGAGAGGAATTGTATTTTTAACTTAAACCCTCCACAAACAGGTAATATTCCTGTTAGTAACCAGTCAACAAGTCAACCCAATGGCTGACAGTTAATTGTTGCTGGGTATGCCAATAATAAAAAATTAAATTATGTTATTGATTCAGGATCGACAATATATATTCTTCTATTTAAATTTATTCGTTATTTAAGTGCTAAAATTGTAAATCTTTCACCTATTATTGTTGGTCAAGCTAAAGGTAAAGTTACAATTAATAAGTCATGTAATTTATTAGTTAAAATAGGTAAAATTACACATTATATTAAATTTTTGTTATGTGACAGTGATTTCGAATATGCTATATTAGGATTACCTGATTGATCTCAATTTAACTTGATCATAGACTGTGCAAATTGTCGAGTTACTCAAGGAGATCTTGTCTTAAATCAAAATGTTGACATATCCAGTAATAATTTAAGATTATTGCATTTTAATGTTCAAGATCAGTCTCAATATGTGCAGCCCGATTATGGAAGTATGATGGCTCCTCAATCCTCCGCGCAATTTAATGTTAATGATTATGATTTAATAGGGGAAATAAATACAGTACAAAACAAAGCTTTAAAGGATATAATGGGGAATTATTTGAATATTTTTTCAAAAAATAAATATGATGTGGGGAAGATAAATATTGAGCCACAGCGTAATTTTCTCAAATGTGACCTACCTATATCTATGAGGCCTTATCGTACTTCAACAGTGGAAGAAAAAGAAATCTCTGAACAAATTCAATCATTATTATCTGCTGGATTAATCAAAGAAAGTAACAGCCCATATTCTTCACCAGTCACTTTAGTAGAAAAACGCGATGAAGGTAAAAAAACTAGATTATGTGTAGATTATAGAAAACTTAATTCCATAAGGAAAAATGATGCAGAACCATTATCCCGTATTGACGACATTTTAGACAAATTAAGTAGTGCCCAGTATTTTTCCACCCTGAATTTAGCCTCAGGCTACTGGCACATACCCATACATCCAACAGACATGAAAAATTAGCTTTTACTACCAATTGTGGACTTTGGGAGTGGAATGTTCTCACTTTTGGTGTAAAGGTAGGACCATCAATATTCAATAGAACTGTTAGGAGAATTCTTACTAAACATAAAATTAACTTTGCTTGCTACTATTTTGATGACATAATTATTTTTTCTTCAACTTTGGAAGAACATTTACAACATCTCAACAGAATATTTGAATTATGCAGAAGGGAAAATCTTAAACTTAAATTATCTAAGTGTAACTTTATCCAAAATACAATTAATTTCTTAGGTTATGAGATAAAAAAATGGTACTCTAACTCCTGCTAACAATAATATAGAAGCTATCAAAAAATTAAAACCCCCCTCAAATGTTAAAGAACTCCTTAATAAATATGCAGAAATCAGACAACCTTTCAATAAATTGCTCAAAAAAATATACTATATGGGAATGGAACTTGGATTGTCAAAATTCTTTTCAAAAACTATAAGACGCCCTAATTGCTAAACCTGTTTTGAAAATTTATGACCCTAAATTAACCCTCCGTATGTTTGTGGATGCCTCACAGGTGGCAGTAGGTGCAGTCCTTAAGCAGCCTGATAATAATAATTTCTTACAGCGAATTGCATACTATTCTAGAGGATTGAGAAGTTATGAAAAGAATTATTTAATTACAGAACTGGAGTGTCTTGCCATCATTGACACCTTAGACAAATTTTATCACTACTTCCATGGCGTTAAATTTACTATTCACACAGATCATGCGTCTCTTGTCTGGTTAAGAAATGTCAAACATTTAAGAGGAAGATTATTCAGATGGTCCTTAAAGTTAAGTATGTTCGAGTATGATATTGTATATTTAAAGGGTTCCACAAATGTCGAGGACGACATGTTGTCCAAAAATCCTACTACATATCTTATTCAACCACTTACCTTTCTTTTGGATGTTAGGGAAGTCATAGAGATGCAACAAAAAGATAATGTATGTGTAAAAACTATTTCAAGGAAAATGGACTTATGATAGTAAAAAAGAAAGGTTTTAGAAAAATAGTAGTACCCATGTCTTTAAGAAGAAAATTGCTTAATGATACTCATGAAAGATTTGGTCATCCTGGTATTCAAAAATTGTTAAACTTAATATCTTTTAATTATTATTGACCTGATATGACTCAAGATATAACTAATTTTGTGAAACACTGTGATGTCTGTCAAAAGAATAAAAAACCGAGATAGAAAACATTTGGCTTATTACAAGCTATGACCACCACAGATCAACCTTTTGAATGCATTTCTGTTGATACTGTGGGATGATTTAATTACTACAATTGCACAGAAAAATATTTACATCTTATAATCGACCATGCTACTAGATATGTTTGGGCCTTTCCCTCAAAAAATTGTTACCACAGAAACTTATACTAATTGTCTAAAACAAGTTTTTAATATTCAAACCCCACAACAGTTATTCGGTTTTAATAAAATTCTTAATGTCCAGACCCATCAAAAAGTATTAAGTGATAGAAATGCAGCCTTTACTTCATCTAGATTAAAAAAATTCCTGCGAAACCACAATATTAAGCAACGTTTAACCACATCACATCATCCACACACGAATGGCAAATGTGAGAGAGTGAACCAGACAATAGTTACTAGATTGAAGTGTAAAGTCAATTCTAGCAACTTCAGAACTCCTTGGACAAAAATTTTGACAGAAGTAGTTAATGAGTATAACAATACACCTCATTCTATCACTAAATTCCCGCCTGCTTACTTACTTTTTGGCCAATTACCATATGATTCTCCCCTTCAAAAAAATTATTACCCTCCTGTTCAAGAAGCCCTTAAACTTGCTAAAAAACGCACTGATGAATTTTATTAGAGAAGTAAAAAATATTATGATCGAAATTATCTAGAACCAAAATTTGAGATTGGAGATCTTCTAATTTATGAAGAGTTCCAATATCCTAATACCAGAAAACTTTCAAAAGTCTTTAGTGGTCCTTATCAAATCCTTAATAAGTTATCTGATGTCAATTTTGAAATTAATCGACAGATTCAAAATAAACCTACTGAAATAGTACATGTATCAAACTTACGCCCTTATTATCCTCCTGATCACTTAAAATTATCCCATGAGAACCAACAACAAACTACTGTTAAATCTATAGTTCGTCTTAATTTTATCATAGTCCAAAGATAAACGAAATAAAATAAATAAGAATTAACTAATAAATTATCTTCTGTATAACAGTGGTATTCTTGATTGTGCACACGAGAGTGTCATTGCTGAAGTTTCCACTTGAATTAACTTTTTATGCAGGCGTAATGTAGTTGATTTAAGTTAGGAGTTCTAATACTGAATTGAATTAGATTAGTATAATAAATTAAACAGTAATCACTAAATTAATAAATAAAACTGGATTAAATTATATAATAAAATAATCAAATATGATATCTTAATAATAATTGAGAATTGTACAACCTTTCTTAATATGCTAGAAGGTTCCATTTTTTCATTTCACAACTTATGTTTTCTTGTTTGACTGAAAGCAAGATAATTACATAACCATCCATCTACACCAATAATGATTGTTTTTCACAAATATTTCTTATTTATTCCTTATTTTATATTATGTATTTTATTTGAGTATATTCTCATGCCTCATTCACTATTATATGGATGAGATATTAATTATATACTTAAGAAAGTATTTAAAGAAAGTGTGTGATATTTGAATTATAATGCTTGTTATTGCTGAACTTATTGTTGAATATTATCATTAGTTATACTATTTATAATTTGATATTGAGAGAGAATTATAATGAAGAACACTAGTCGTCACTATGATAAACAAGATGAATTAACTTGATACTGAAGATAATTGAGATTAAATATTACTTGAAATTGAATATTACTTGAGTTTGAATATGTTGAGATATATAAATTTTACTTCTAGAAGTAAACAAGTAATAAAGAGTAAAGGTAATTGAAGTTATAAAGGTAATAATGGTAATAGTAAAATTGATGTTGAGTAAAAAGTCTCTTATACTGATTACAGTACCTACTTACCTTATTAAATTATTTACTATTTGTCAGACAAACTATACCAGACTATACCACGACAAAAAAAAATTCTCTTAAGAGTTTTTCAGACAGACATAAGTTCAATATTTGAAATTAACTTATGATTATTGTTATTGTTAAGTATTATTCTTTTTATTTTTTATTGTTGATATTATTCTTGCTATTATTATTATTGTATTATTTTATTTATTGCGTTTTATTGTTGTTAATATTAGTCTTATTACTATTTTCGAGTTGCTGCTAGTAAAGATAAAGCACTTCAGATGAACTTTAAATTCTGAAAATAGACTTTCATAAGGAAGATCGGTAAGTCTAAAGTTTGAAAGATTTTTTTTCAATTTGTCAATTGTTCAGTTTAGTGAGGTATGCAATAAAACTTTATTGGATGGACTACTCATAAGAGGACTGAACGAATATTTGAGCAAACAATTCTACAAGTAATTTGCAACAATTTAAAGGAATAGCAAACAAGCAAATTGCAACAAATTTTGTTATATAATATTCTTGAAGTATGTTATCTATTATTTTAAATGTTGCAATGGTTTTCTTACTTTGTTTAATATTTCTAAAGCTTTTTATGTCATTGTTAACAAGATTAATATATTGTAATTGTATTTTTATTAACAACTCCACTAATTCGCGTTATAGTTATTAAATTTAATGTTATTTGGCATTAATGAAAATTTTTGAATATGTACTTATTTTGACCTTCTCCAGTTGACAAATTGTAATCCAAGTCCGTGTAACATTTCCCTACAATGAACTTGTAGGTCATATGACCTATCAATTCATTCGTCTTTTTGGGTGGGGGGGTTATGTAATAAAAAAAAATTTCGCCATTTTTCCTTAATTAATTTATTCCAAATTCTTACAATTCTAATTTTTCCCTCTTTTTTAAAATATCTCTTAACCCGTTCGCGACGGCGCGCGCACTCCGAAGTGCGCATCTGAGGACGGAGCGGGAAAATTCGATTTCTCCTTCTGGGCCGAAGGATTTTGCGCAGTTAAGCCTAACGCTTGTAAAATACTCTTTAAAAACTTATAACAAAATAAATATTCCATGAAACATTTTCTAATTCACGTACATGGAATAAGTTGTTATTATACATATATTTATTCAAAAATGAGGCATATTCTCTGATACTGTAATACAAAAATGAATTTTTAAATAGATTTAATGCTTATGTTTAACCCCGTTTTTAGTTTAAACAAGAACGAAAAATCATGCGTCAGGCATAGATTATGTAACACTTTCCAACGCTTCCAAAATAATTTTACAAATCATACCGTTTAATGAGCTAAAAGATAACACCTAAGTAATCCGAATACTTTTCATCAGCCCTGTATAGGATCTACAGATTTGTATATATACTACATAGGATGCTAAATTTTAGTTCAGTTAGGAAACGCGTAGCACAGTTTAAAATTTTCCGTCTGGAGTTAAATAATACGGAAATGTGTTCGCGAACTTTTGTGCTTCCCTGTATAGGATCTACAGAATTTATACACACCACGTAATAGACAAAAAGCGAGTTAAAATTAAAATCGCGTTCAGTAACTTAAAACGCACTTCCAGGAATTATTGTTAACAGACAGTAGAGAATTCTTTTGTGTGTCCCTGTAAATGAACGATGACTGCTATACACACAATATTCTGTAGTAAGCCTCTTGTAATGCACCTTATATAGATTTCAATGCGTTTAAAATAGGGAAACATTATTTAAATAAACCGCAGACGATTTTTCTCCATAGACGTAATGTAATGGAATTCTTTTGACTGTCCCTGTAAAGTAAGTATAAGTGCCATGCACACACTATTCCATATTAAGCTTCTTGTAATGCACCTTAGTGATATATATAAATTTCAATGCGTTTAAAATAGTGAAACATTATTTAAATAAACCTCAAGTGATTTTTCCCCTAGACCGCAATGTAATGGAATTCTTTTGAGTGTCCCTGTAAAAAAAGTATAAGTGCTACACACTTCCGTTGAAATAGGGAACATGCCATAGATAACGACTATAACATATAAAAATTGCAGAGCAATCCAAGCATATTTGCGGGAGTTAGAGCACGGACAGACGGCAGACGGCAGACGGCCAGACGGCAGACGGCCAGACAAACCGAAGTCATAAACACTTTTCAACTAGGTTGGAAAGTGTTAAAAATGTTACTAGGACTTCCCTCAAAGGGATTAATCTGAGTGATATTGCTGAGAACATAGGGTTAACAATTATAATATAAAGAAAAAGAGCAAATTAAATGATAGAATTACAAAATATCATATATAAATTAATATACACTGTTAAAAAAATATAAAAAAATACCGTTCATCAGATGTGTTGTCATAATTTTTTTTAACATGTGGCAAAGAATCTCATTTTCTTAAGCGCGTATTTCGCAAAACTTGGAAAAAAAAAAAAAAAAAAAAAAAAAAAAAAAAAAAAAAAAAAAACCGCTGGATCTTTTAAAACGCCAAGCTTTTTAAAGTTATTGGATTTGCAGCCAATATATTATTCTATCAAGCGTGGCTTAATGCAAATTTAATTTCATTGTTGCACCTTTTTTTGTGTGTGAATTTAAATTTTTTCTTCCTTGATTATAAATCTGTTATTTGTATAACTGTTTATAGAAACTCTTACACTTCAAACCACATTGATAGCATGCTTTGCTACAAATCAGATTGCAAAACTATAGTCTAAATTACTATTAAAGTATACAAAAAATAACTTTTACATTAAATCTCCATATCGGCAAAATTGAAAAATTATATATATTTCAAAGTTAAGCTTAACAGATACTTCTTGATTATTTTCTAGGAGGCTCTACCCACTGCGCCTTTACTGCGCCAATCCGCAGACTTTTCTTTTGCCTGTCTGTCTGTCTCTCCACAATCTGTTCCCCTATCCGTTCTTCTGCCCGTCTCGCTAACCGATTGTCTATCTCTCTACACGTCTCGCTACCTGTCTCTATATTTCTCTACCGGTCTCGGTACCCACCAATCTATTTTTCTAACAGTCTGTCTATCCGTCTAACTACTTCTATGTCTAGCCGTGTCTCTATCCACTTCGCTACCCATTTGTCCATCTATCTCACAACTTGTCTATCGATCTCTCTACCCGTCTGGCTATAGGCCTCTCAACCCATCTTCTTACTCATCTCCGTACCCATCTACTGTCTCTCTACTCGTCTGTATACCCGTCTCACTATTCGTCTGTTTTTTTTACCCGATTCGCTACCAATTTCATTACCCGTCAGTCAACCCGTCTCTGTACTCATCTCTCTACGCGTCTCGCAACCTTTCTCGCTACATTCCTGTCTACCGGTGTCGCTACACGTCTCGTGACCCATCTCGCTACCCCTCTGTCAACCCTCTTTTACCTTTCTCTCTAGCCGTCTGTCTATTCGTTTCGCTACCCGTTAGCCTACCTATATCGCTACTCGTCTCTCTACCCGTCTGTCAACCCGTTTGTTTACTCGTCTTTCTACCTCTCGCCACCTCTTCCCAATATTTAAACAATTCATTTAATATACAGGAGCCGTTTATCAGTTATTAAATGCAAACAGAAGTAATTTATCTAATGTGTAATCAGATGCAATTTTTTTAAATACATAAATAAACCTGAATAATAATTCATCAGTTTTGTGTTCATAGTTGTTTATATCATTTGACAGTAAATCTCAACTTCTTAAACCTGAGTTATCTCAAGCTTTTTAAAAAAACCACAAAGTCTGTATAACTGCAAAGTACCCTGAGGGCTATATAACCTACATGTTATTAAGTTAAGTGAAAGTTTCGTTATCGCGTTTGCAGCCAATTGCTTATGTCAGAAAGCGTGGCTTAACGCCATTTTAAATTCATTACTGTAACTATACAATAATATGATCACTGTCTGTAAATATATACATTTAAATTAAAACTTTTGCCTCCATGCCAGTAGTGTTGTTTGTATTATTAACTAATACCTTGTAGAGCGAGCTTCATTTGAAAAAAATGTAAAAGACTTCTTCTACAGTTTTTTTTAGGAGAAACTTTCGTAATTGGGCCCAAAGCCAATCGGAGCATTTAATATCATTACTGTAACTCTTATTGAGTTAAAACAATATTGTTGCTAGCTTTACTCTTGTTTGAGACCAGCCTTTCCATGTGTATCTGAATGCGGAAAAGTTTCGTATCCTATTATGTCGGTTGGCGAAAAAAATTTAAAATGGTGCCAAAAGGTAGTTTTAGCATCTTACAAAATTTTTCAAGAGAGCGGTAAAACATGTTTTTCAAATATTTACAAACATACGTTTATTAAAGCATGTTTTTGCACCATCTTAAAAATTTAAGCACGATGCTAAAATAAAATATTATCGCCATATTCGATATTTTAATAAGTAATGAAAATACATAAACAAACTTATTTAACAAACCTAAGAGGCATTTTTGTGATAAATAATTGTTATTTTCAGGGGGATAAATTGTAAACAATTAATAAACGGCTAGTAAATAATAAATAGCATTTAAAATCTAAAAATGGAGAAGTGGTCCGTATAAAAATGCAAAACCTAACATTATACGCTTGATATATGTAAATCTTTTTTTATTTTTTAATATTTCCGAAGGCACAGATAAAAAGAAAAATCTCTTTTCCAAATGCCAAAGAGAAAATATACAAAATAGAATGCCAAATATACAAAATAGAAGAATATCAGCAAAACAATATATTTACATAATACTACATCTGCAAAAAAATAAGATTTAGAAAAAGTAAGCCAAATCCTGCAGATCCCAACAATCACATCGAAAAACTTATCACCAAAAAAGAACTCGCCAAATCTTATGGCAAAGGAGATGGATTTTTCCCTCTGAATGAAGAATATTAGTTTTTTTCGTGTACGATGGGTGATTATAATATAATTGTTTCATTTCATATACTACATACCGTTTGATATATTGGTACTTTTATGTTATCCTGGCGCAGTTGATATATCGTCAAAATATGTTCCTACAACATTTTCATATTGAATTCATTTAAATATAAACCTTTCACTCATTTAATTTAAAATACATGCCTTTCATTAATCCCATTAAAAATGCTAAAAAGAGAAAAAAAAAGAAATAATGCCATAAATCGAAACCTTTTATTTAAACACCAAAGAATTTTTTTTTTCAATTTACACACGCGAAATAAAAAAAACCGCTATTGCTGAGATTTGCGCCAAATCTCTAATATCAAGTCTACCTAGTTATAGCGGGTTTTTTCTTTCAAACAGAAAAAAATCCAGATTAATTTTCAATTTCTACTAAATTGAAATGTATTTTATTGTGCTGAATATTAGTGCGTGCATATTTTTTTGCTCCATGTACTCCATGAACTTTTCAATTCCGATTGTCTACAAAAATCTCCCGCCAATGAAAATGACGTACGCACAAAATTTTCGTGAAGTATGTACTTTAATTGTGCTTTTTTTATCTATTTTTTTAACATAATTTCCAAACGGTTTGACATTTATTCTTGGTAATAAATAGACGTCGTTGTCACCTTTATAGGTACCTGCTGTAAAAATTTGAACGAAATCCGTTAAATATTTTTTGAGTTATGCTTGACGAAAGATTTTAATATCCATCGTAGCTATATATGGGGCAAACTAATACTGCGCTGTGTATGAGTCTTCGTTGCACTCAGACAATAATATAGTAGAAAAAATACTTACTTGTTTTTAAAATATCAAGATATAAAAGATTTTCTTCTAAACGTAACATTTTTTTACTAAATATTTTGTAACACTTTTAACTCTCAGTAAGCAAAATAAATGTTTTAAAAAAGACAATTTATTCAAAAATGAAAATAATTAAATAAAACTTGCAAACAACCAGCAATTGTTACCTCTTAACACTTAATGTACATAAAAATAGACACAAAAAACTTGTTTTAATTAAAAAATATTTTTAAAATAATATATATATATAAACATATCCTATATAGTGCTGAATAATAATCAGTAATAATGAGTAAAATAGAATCAAATTTTAAAATGTACATTTCCAAGATGTTTTTGAAGTTAAAATTATTAAATATATATATCTATATATACAGGGTGTTCCGTTAAAGGGGTCCAATATTAATAGGGGTAATAGAAGAGATCACACGGAGCATAAATCAGTATATAATGCCTGGCCGGATCTCAATAATTTTCAAGTTACAGCAAATAGAATGAAAAATCGGAAATTTGTAAAAAAACCCTCATTGCTAAACTATCGATAATGCTACATAAAAACGAAGCACATATTTAGAAAGAGCAGAAAAAATCCTACGAAATGACATAAGTTGTTTTAGAATATTGAGAATTAATGGCGAGTTACAAGCTCTGAAACAGTGAAAAAATACAAAATCAAATATTTAGCAAAATAGTTAATCGTTAATTCCAAAAATGCAATTCTACCTACATCAAGGAAAATGTTATAAAATTTGGTCCATTCCGAAAGCTTTCGAAGAAGCTGACAATAAACCATATCAGTTTAATTGTATGGGAGAAATCAAGCAGTTCCCTAGTTACAACTCTGTACTGTTGCACGCTCGGAAAGAGCGAAACTCCACCCATGACGATTGTAAACACCCCGTTTTAATATCTTTCAATTATACATTTCTGATCAACCTCTATCAATACCCTTTCATTATTCAGTCTGGTCAAGTAAATGACATATTGTGCAGCTCTCGCCTTGTCTTAAAGCAAACTCCGTGACTGCTGCGTTTCCTCCATGAACTTTCAGGATGATGAAGAAGAAGTACTTTTTATGCAAATTTTCTATGTGTATAGGAAGAAAAGTGTAATAAAACAGCAGTCATCAGTGGGCGTTATGTTAAAGGGAGGCTGTTGTAAGTGGGATTGTAGTAAGTTGATGTATAATAATTATGCCGGAATACTCTAACGAAGAATATGCGGACATGCATCTGATGTACGGGCAAGCTCATGGAAATGCATGTCTAGCACAACGCATGTACCGTGAGCAATTTCCAAGGAGACGTTGCCCAAGTTCGAAACTCTTCATAAAAATCGATAGACGATTACGGGAGACTGGATCGTTTAATACAGCAAGCATTGATGCAGGGAAACCTCGACATGTACGAACACCTGCAATGGAAGAAGATGTACTGAATATTTTTAAAGATAACCCCTCCACGAGTACACGAGCTGCTGCGTCTGAAGTCGGTGTTTCTCACCAAAGTGTGTGGCGTGTTCTGCGTGCAGAAAACATGCACCCCTTTCATGTGCAGCGGGTACAACTGTTATCAGTAACAGATTGTGCTCAGCGGACAGAATTCGTACGCTGGTTGCTTAATGCAACAGAAAATAATCCACAATTTCTGGAAAATATTTTATTTACTGATGAAGCAACATTTACGAGAGAGGGCGTGGTAAACACGCACAATATGCACAACTGGTCATATACAAATCCGCACACTGTTTTCCCGTCGAACGCACAACAAAAGTTCAGTGTGAACATATGGGCAGGTGTCCTCGGCGATTATCTCATAGGACCATATTTACTCCCAGATGTACTCAATGGCAGTACGTACTTGGTTTTCCTACGGGATATCTTACCGCAGTTACTGCAAAATGTGCCAGCAACATTGCGCCACAATATGTGGTTTATGCACGATGGCGCACCGGCAAATTTTTTCATAGGTGTTCGCAATCACCTCAATTCAACATATCCTGGGAAATGGATTGGACGCAGTGGACCTGTTGCTTGGCCTGCACGCTCTCCAGACCTCAATCCGTTAGACTTTTTTGTTTGGGGACACCTTAAATCGCTGGTGTATGAAACGCCTGTTTTACACCGGAGGATTTACTAGCGCGAATCGTTGTCGCTGCAGGAGACATTCCCAACTCCGTCGGAGTTTTTCGGCGTGTTCGCCAATCTTTACGACGTCGCTGTCGGCTGTGCGATTCTGTTAATGGGCGCAACTTCGAACACCTATTATAATAATGTCCGTTTGTCTGCCTTCCGACATTGAACTGTGCAGCGCAGGCCAGAAGACTATGCTTCACATATGTCATAAAGTACGTGGAATGTAATTCTTTATTTGTCATTTTTCTTTTATTTTCAACACTTTTTGGCACAGTATTTTGTAAGTCACAGACTGTGGTGTACTCAAATTGTAAATTACAAAGTTTGTATGAATTAATTTAAAATTTAGTGTCTTTTTTAAATTTATAATTAATAAAATTATTATGCTATTTGTTATTATTATTTCCTATCATAAATTATGATGCACATATACATACAATAATTGTCCATGTAAAACATGTACTGAAACTTCTTGCATAGTTACAAATCGCAATATTTTTAATTATTTCCGAATTTTCACCACCAGTTTAATTTTAAGGAATTTAACTTAAGCTTTATATCAATAAAAGACCACTTTAAAATGCAGACTATTATTGTAAAGTTATTTTGGTTCATTCAACTCTTGAATAATTAAAAATGTTGCATCTCAGAAGAAGCATGATCGAAAATGTATAGTTGAGAGTAATTAAAAAGGCGGTGTTTCGAATCGTGATGGGCGGAGTTTAACCTTTGCTAGTGTCAAAGAAAGCGGAGTTGTAACTAAGAAACTGATTAATTTCTCTCACACAATTAAACCGATATGGTTCATTGTAAGCTTTTTCGAAAGTTTTCGGAATGGACCAAATTTTACTACATTTTCCTTGTTGTAGCTAGAGTTGTCTTTTTGGAATTAACGATTAACTATTTTGATGTATATTGGATTTCGTACTTTTTTCACAGTTTCAGGGCTTGTAACTCGTCAATAAATATTGCTATTTTAATACAATTGATGTCATTTTGTAGGTTTTTTTCTGCTCTTTCTAAATATGTGCTTCGTTTTTATGTAGCATTATCGATAGTTTAGCAATGAGGGTTCTTTTACAATTTTCCGAATTTTCATTCTATTTGCTGTAACTTGAAAACTATTGAGATCCGACCAGGCTGTATATACTGATTTATGCTCCATGTGATCTCCTCTATTACCCCTATTAATATTGGACCCCTTTAACGGAACACCCTGTATATATATATACATAATATATATATATATTAACGTATAATAAAGCATCTATATTAAAAAGTGTTGGATAATTATCAGTAAAATTGAATGATAACTTAAACTATATTTTTCAAAAACGTTGCTGATCTTAAAAGTATATATTGAAAATGTATTTGAATACATAATCTATACTATTATATAAAGAGGAAACGGTGACTGACTGACTGACTGACTGACTGGGTGACTCATCAACGCCCAGCCGAAACTACTAAAGTCAGGGTCACGCAATTTGGACTGTAGATTGCTGTTATGGCCCAGGTAAGCAATAAGAAGGGACTTTCAAAAATTCCCCCCCGAAGGGTGTTAAAGGGGTGTTCAAATGTTTCAGGTCATTTCGCCATATCTCAGCAGCAGTTATAGGTAGGAGCTTGAAATTCCAGAAAAAAAATCTACTAAAAAAATGATTAAACACCTATTTCAGTGATTTTAGAAATTCCCCCCAGAAGTGGGTTAAAGGGGGTGCTCGAATGTTTTAGGTCATTTTGCCATATCTCAGCAGCAGTTATAGGTAGGAGCTTGAAATTCTAGAAAACAAATCTACTAAAAAAATGATTAAACACCTATTTCAGCGATTTTAGAAATTCCCACCAGAAGGGGTTAAATGGGGGTGGTCGAATGTTTCAGGTCATTTCGCCATATCTCAGCAGCAGTTATAGGTAGGAGCTTGAAATTCCAGAAAACAAATCTACTAAAAAAATGATTAAACACCTTTTTCAGCTATTTTAGAAATTCCCCCCAGAAGTGGGTTAAAGGGGGTGGTCGAATGTTTTAGGTCATTTTGCCATATCTCAGCAGCAGTTATAGGTAGGAGCTTGAAATTCCAGAAAACAAATCTACTAAAAAAATGATTAAACACCTATTTCAGCGATTTTAGAAATTCCCCCCAGAAGGGGCTTAAATGGGGGTGGTCGAATGTTTCAGGTCATTTCGATAGTTTTCACCCCCCCAGATTAGATTAGATTCGATTAGACCCCCCCAGAAGGGGGTTAAAGGGAGGTGGTCGAATGTTTCAGGTCATTTCGCCATATCTCAGCAGCAGTTATAGATAGGATCTTGAAATTCCAGAAAACAAATCTACTAAAAAAATGATTAAACACCTATTTCAGCGATTTTAGAAATTCCCCCCAGATAGGGTTAAAGGGGGTGGTCGAATGTTTTAGGTCATTTGGCCATATCTCAGCAGCAGTTATAAGTAGGAGCTTGAAATTCCAGAAAACGAATCTACTAAAAAAATGATTAAACACCTACTTCAGCGATTTTAGAAATTTCCCCCAGAAGGTGGTTAAAGGGGGTGGTCGAAAGTTTTAGGTCATTTTGCCATATCTGAGCAGCAGTTATAGGTAGGAGCTTGAAATTCCAGAAAACAAATCTACTAAAAAAATGATTAAACTCCTATTTCAGCGATTTTAGAAATTCCCCCCAGATAGGGTTAAAGGGGGTGGTCGAATGTTTTAGGTCATTTGGCCATATCTCAGCAGCAGTTATAAGTAGGAGCTTGAAATTCCAGAAAACGAATCTACTAAAAAAATGATTAAACACCTACTTCAGCGATTTTAGAAATTTCCCCCAGAAGGTGGTTAAAGGGGGTGGTCGAATGTTTTAGGTCATTTTGCCATATCTGAGCAGCAGTTATAGGTAGGAGCTTGAAATTCCAGAAAACAAATCTACTAAAAAAATGATTAAACTCCTATTTCAGCGATTTTAGAAATTCCCCCCAGAAGGGGGTTAAATGGGGGTGGTCTATTGTTTCAGGTCATTTCGCCATATCTCAGCAGCAGTTATAGATTGGATCTTGAAATTCCAGAAAACAAATCTACTAAAAAATGATTAAAAACCTATTTCAGCAAATTTAGAAATCCCCCCCAGAAGGGGGTTAAAGGGAGGTGGTCGAATGTTTCAGGTCATTTCGCCATATCTCAGCAGCAGTTATAGATAGGATCTTGAAATTCCAGAAAACAAATCTACTAAAAAAATTATTAAACACCTATTTCAGCGATTTTAGAAATTCCCCCCAGAAGTGGGTTAAAGGGGGTGGTCGAATGTTTTAGGTCATTTTGCCATATCTCAGCAGCAGTTATAGGTAGGAGCTTTAAATTCCAGAAAACAAATCTACTAAAAAAATGATTAAACACCTATTTCAGCGATTTTAGAAATTCCACCCAGAAGGGGGTTAAAGGGGGGTGGTCGAATGTTTTAGATCATTTCGCCTCATCTCAGCAGCAGTTATAGGTAGGAACGCAAAAATCAGGAAAACAAATCTACTAAAAAAATGATTAATCACCTATTTCAGCGATTTTAGAAATTCCACCCAGAAGGGTGTTAAAGGGGGGTGGTCGAATGTTTTAGGTCATTTCGCCATATCTCAGGAGCAGTTATAGGTAGGAGCTTGAAATTCCAGAAAACAAATCTACTAAAAAAATGATTAAACACCTATTTCAGCGATTTTAGAAATTCCCCCCAGAAGAGGGTTAAAGGGGGGTGGTCGAATGTTTTAGGTCATTTTGCCATATCTCAGCAGCAGTTATAGGTAGGAGCTTGAAATTCCAGAAAACAAATCTACTAAAAAAATGATTAAACATGTATTTCAGCGATTTTAGAAATCCCCCCGAAGGTGTTAAAGGGGGGGGAGGTCGAATGTTTTAGGTCATTTTTTCATATCTCAGCAGCAGTTATAGGTAGGAGCGCGAAAATCAGGAAAACATTTCTACTAAAAAATTATTAAACATGTATTTCAGAAATCTTAGAAATTCCCCTCCCGGAGGGGCTTAAAGGGGGGGGGGTCGAATGTTTTATGTCATTTTGCCGTATCTCAGCAGCATCTTTAGTTAAGAACACAAAAATCAGGAAAACAAATCTACTAAAATCATGACTAAACATGTATTTCGGGGATTTTAGAATTTCCCCTCCCGGAGGGGGTTAAAGGGTGGTGGTCGAATGTTTTAGATCATTTCGTCATATCTCTGCAGCAGTTTTAGATAGGAGTGCGAAAATCAGGAAAACAAATCTACTAAAAAATGAATAAAACACATATTTCAGCAATTTTGGAAATTCCCCCAGAAGGTGGTTAAATGGGGGGGGTCGAATTTTTTAGGTTATTTCGCCATATCTCAGCTTTTATGTAGGAGGGCGAAATTAATTGAAACAAATCTACTAAAAAATGGGTTAAACACGTATTTCGGCGATTTTGGAAACTCCCCCCAGAAGGTGTGGCTAAAGGGGTATTCAAAAGTTTCGGGTCATTTCGCTATATCTCAGCAGCGGATTTAGGTAAGAGCGGGAAATTCAGGAAAACACATCTACTACAAAATGGATAAACACGCATTTCAGTGAGTTTAGAAATCCCCCCCTCCCGAAGGTTTTTTAAAGGGGTGGTTTCGAAAATTTTAGGACATTTCGCCATATCTCAGCAGCTGTCTTATGTAGGTGCGCGAAATTCAGGAAAACAAGTCTACTAAACAAATGATTAAACACGTATTTCAGTGAATTTCGAAATCCCCCCTAGAAGGTGGTTAAAGGGGGATTCGAAAGTTTTAGGTCATTTCGCCATATCTCAGCAACAGTTTTAGGTTGGACCGCGAAATTCAGGAAAACGAATGTAATAAAAGAATTACATTGTCTACTCGTGCAAAGCCGGGACGGGCCGCTAGTTAAATATAGCATGGAGCAGCGTTAGTAACTTGTGGCGGTGGAATAATAGTGCTATGATCTGGTGTAAAATTATAGAGATCGTGGCTGGCCTATCAACGGTTGCTGGATCTAGAATATTTTATAACATATATATATATATATATATATATATATATATATATACACCAATACCTTTTTCTGTTAAACTTTACTTATAATTTGCGCATTTATTTTGGTAATAAATATGGATACAAACAGGAAGGCTTTATATTCCACTTTTCCAAAATCAAAGCAGAATTATCGCACTGGATTAGACATCTAGCAAGAAAACCACTCGTTCGAAGAAACTAAACTAACACTATGCTTTAAAACATTGGTACTCTCCACTTTTTAAGATTAGTGCACTTTGAAGCACACATTTACACACACTTTGTAGTCAATAAATCTTTCCGAAGCACAACAAAATTTTAAAAGCACAACAAAATTTTAAAATTTCCACATTAGCGAATGTATTTCAACAGATAAGCAAACGAACAAGAAGCATAAATGCCTTACAGTTATTTTAAATTTAAGCGGTATTTGGCAAGAAAGATGAAACAGATAACAGCACAAAATATGCGGAATGCTGGCATGATCGCAAAATTTTCTTGATTTCTCTATCAGTATCTTCCGGTTTCACAAAAGATTGACCAAGTACATCAAATTATGAATAAAAGTAACATGATGTATAGCTTAGCATACATTTAATGAAGAGCAAACTGGTCGTCAGAGGCGTGCACTGGCAAAAAAATTTACGCTGGCTAAAAATATTAAAATAATAAAGAAAAAATGACAATAATAATAATGCGCAAACTATGAATTGTATTAAAATGCAATAAATAATTACGCATTAAAACGGTTACATTTTATAGATTTTACTTACGAACTCTGATTTCTGGTGAGGTTTATTTTACAGATGACCATTACCTATGCACAACTAGATGACATACCCTTTGATCACATGTATATGTTTAGAAATATACACAAGTGTACATTATAAAGTTTAATGTTACATAATCACATTGTATTCTTATTACGGAATATTGCACAGTGCTATTTCAAATATGTTAACTTTAGAAAACGTAGATCAGATAATTTTTGTTAAAAATGTTTAGAAGTATTTTGTATTTCCTTTTATATATAAATCTGTTCTGGAAAAATTCAGTAGTGTAATAAAGGGTGAACAAATGCATTCTTTATAAAGTTATATATTTTAAGAAATAAAACGAGAAAATAGAAAACTTTAGGGATAAAATATAATATTATATCCAAAACACGCATCGTTTGATATTTTTAAATTATACAAAAATGGAATTATCATTAATTAAAAAACAAAACAAAGTACTGATAAAAAATCACAGATGAAAACTTACAAGTTCAGATATTTGGGTTGTACGCTGAATTTTCATAACTAATTTATACACTGAAATTTACATTCACACTGAAAATTCCGTAGTTTAAAATATACAAGGAAATTTAAGCAGTATATATTTAATACTGCGCCATTCAATGTCGAAAAAACAATGAATGGAGAATAATAGAAATGTAAAACATTTTAATAATAGTAATATTTCAGTAATCAATTTTTTTATAGTTGTGTTTCTAATAATCATATTTAAGGTTATTTGCGATTGAATGGAATTTTTTTCAGCTTCATTAGCTCTGTATTTTATTCATGTTCTAAACAAAACTAGTAAACTTTTCTAATTTCATTTAGTCTCCCTCAAACCAATGTTCTGGAATCCCATTATTCCTATTATTTTCGTCTAAAATTTTCTAATTTAAGCAAATCTCATAAGTTAAACATATTATGTTTTTTACAAAAGATCATCACGTACGTTAAGCAAGATGTCGAAGAAATGTGAAGCCCTTCAAGAACATAAAATTAGAAATATGCATAGCATTATACATTCCACAAATTAATGTTTCGTAAACACATTATACAAAACATGTGTTATATTTTTAAATGTTTACAGTTCTATTTCAAATATGGGAAATTTAGAAAGCATAAATCAAATTATTTTTGATAAAAATATTTTATAAAAATTTTACATTTTTAAAATATATAACTCTGTTCTGCGAATATTCATTTTTTAATAATGGATGAACAAGTACATTTTCTATAATATTTAAATTTTTTTAAAATAGAACGAGAATATAAAACATTTCAGGGATTAGAGATTATATTATTTGTAAAACTCGCATCATTTCATATTTTTATATTCAACATAAAAATGGAGTTCGAAATGGGAGTTAAAAATGGGATTTCGAAGAAGAGAATTTCATATCATGTTTATCCTTTATTTATTCCACTTCCATTTAAAATTTAGTGTAGGATAAAATTCTATAAAGATTTTTTTTTTGTGTATATTTGTTTTCATTTATCGATATACCCTGTACCTGAAAAATGTGAATATAAAAAGATTATTCTAGAACATAAATTACAACAGTATGTTCCATTTATAACGGAAGGTATTTCAGTATTGGTAAAAATATACAGATGAAATAATATTTTCATGTCATTATTTCTTTTACAAAGTTTGCTTTTCACCGTTACTTTATATATTTTTTGCCTAGTTATATTTATATATTTAAAACAATAATGTCGATTATGACAGTTTAATGCTACAAAACAACATTTTTCCAGATTATGCTACTTTTATTTACGTGCAGCATTTGCATCGAAGATATATCTCTGATGTTTGGATCGTAAACTGAATTTTTGCACAACGAATTTATACACAGAAATTTGCACTATAAATATTCACACTAAAATTTGCGCAATTTAAAAGAGACAGTGAAATTAGAGCAATACACTTTTCAAACTGCGTTATTCAATGTAGAAAAAAGTTTAATAAGACTAACAGAAAGATAAAGACTTTAAATAATAATGATATTTCAATAATCATTTCTTTAACAATATTGTTTCCAGTAATAATATTTAATGTTATGTGATGGATATTTGTGATTAAATGAAGGGAGTTTTTTTTTTCAAATTCTCTATTCCTATGGTGTTCATGTACTAACCATAACTAGTAAACTTTTCAAATTTAACTTACTGTCCCTGAAAACAATGCTTTCGTAGCACCTCAAGCGTGTTATTTTCATCTTAAAGTTTGAGATGTAAGACCTCATCTTCTAGTATGTTTCAAAATTCATTTTGTTAACCCCCTTCCTTTCCCCTTTCCGTAGCTGTGGATTGGAGTAAATTTAAAAATATCTTTCATCATTGTGATTTAACTTTTCCTTCCATCAATAATACCAATAATATTGACAATGCTGTAACTTATTTTCAAAACCTTATTATCACTGCTCAAAAGCAAGCTACCTACCATCATTTAAAAAAATAACTCTTTCATTTTTCCGAACTATATTCACAATAGATTAAACTAGCTTAATGTTGACACAATTATTCGAATTGGTAAAGAAATCCCAAGATAAAGATCTTCCCAACTGGGCGAAGAAATCCGGGCCAGGATTTTAACCCGGGATCCATTGGCTTAAGCTGCCAATGTTCTACTAACTGAGCAATCCTGGAAGAATATGGTGAACTAATTCACCCAGTAAACCTTAATGATCATATCATCTGGTCCAATGCTCTACCAACTGCCAATGTTTGGCAACTTCAGCCAAGGGATCCCGGGTTCGAATCCTAGCACGGACTTTTTCACTCAGTTGGGAAGATTATATCTCATATGATTACCAATTTGAATAATTATGTCAAAATTAATCTAGTTTAATCTATTGTGAATATAGTTCGGAAGAATGAAAGAGTTATTATTTTTTAAATGATGATAGGTAGCTTGCTTTTGAGCAGTGACAATAAGGTTTTGAAAATAAGTTACAGGATTGTCAATATACTGTTGTTATTGGTAGTAGGAAAAGTTAAATCCAAATTATGAGAGATATTTTTTAATTTACTCCAATCCACAGCTACGGAAGGGGGAGAGGAAGGGGGGGTTAACAAAATGAATTTTGAAACATACTAGAAGATGGTCCGAACTGAGGTCATTAATAACAGTTGAAGAAACTGGGAAAGAAAGATTTTTAGAAATGGTAAACTCAATAATGGAGACACGGGAATTACCATACCCTAAATGTGCAGATGTGTTCAGTGCATGGAGACTCTAAGATCTAAGGAAAACGTATACATATTTTAAGTGTGTGGTTAGATTGCGTAGTGATCTGACACTGTGAGTGGTTGAATAATAAATCCATCGTCGATCCACCGCCCCCTGAATACTAGGCCTGGGTGCTGACACAATAATGGCTGCGCTCGTAGGCCGATTTTGTAAAACTTTTGTACGGTCCCCTAATTTTACACCCCAGCATTTTCTAAAAGTTTTCTTTTGCTTATTGAATCTCAGATAATTAAGGCGGAGAAAACTTTTAGAAATTACTGGTATTGAATTTCAAGGGACCGTACACACGCTGAAAAATTTCCACCTACGACTGCATCAATTTTGCAGCGCACAGGCCATCGCCCACTTAACCCATTCGGGACCATGGGTGCATATATACACCCCTCAAAAAGAGCATACAGAAT
Organism: Maratus michaelseni; assembly: GCA_963931845.1. Taxonomy (NCBI): domain Eukaryota; kingdom Metazoa; phylum Arthropoda; class Arachnida; order Araneae; family Salticidae; genus Maratus; species Maratus michaelseni. The sequence continues at coordinate 32,944,511 of OZ007589.1, read as the reverse complement.
TTGTTATAGGCACCAGTAAAAAATAAAAGTAATATTTGCTTTCTCTAATTAGAGCATTTTTGTGATAGTTCAAGTAAAGGTAGCTTTTTTAAAAAAGTGGTACCAACCGAATAAAATTTGTGTAAAAGCAGCCGGTCTCGAAGGGGTTAATATTAGGCTATTATATATAATTTTCAGATTATCGAATTTATTGAAAGCTTAATAAGAATAGCTAATTCAGTTTTATGAATGTTAAGTTGGCAAGAAAAAACATCTCGATTGAAAACTAGAATTTAGAAGAAAATTTTCGTAGGAAAGTCAATGAAGGGGAGACTGACGACTGTGAAGATGAAGGTGATGATGATTGTCCATGTCCATCAAGTACTGAAGATAGTGCTGTACTATCAAAAGGGGCTCTATAGAACATTTAAACTCTTTACAAGTTATTATCCCAGTAAAATAATGTTCCGAAAATATTTTGTACAATTTATTTTGAAAAATGCGCTGTCAACTTCAGCGTAGGAAAAAGAAAAAAAAACTTTTGATTTTTTTTTTTTTTTGTAAAGAAATAAATTTATAATAACGGCAGATGTCAGACATGTTTTTGTTAATCCCTCAGATATTTAATATAAATTGTAATTATTTTATTAAAATCTTGAAACTTAATGAACTTAATAATTTTCCTATTTCTAACTTGTAAGTTCAAAATTTATTAATATTGTATATTAATTATTTACTGACAGGTTTAGATGTTAAAAGAAATTTAATAGAAGTGTCGTAATAATATATATATTTTTATTCAATATGCATGAAAAATTTCTTTTGTAAAAAACGCCATGTTGTAATTCTACATTAACGAATCTTACAGTATAACGGATTTAATCGCTTGTCTCCAAAAATTCGTTATAACGAGGTTTTACTGTACATATATTTACGATGGACTTTCTGTTTATTAGGTGATATCTTGTAACATTCGCAACACGCTTAAAGAAGCAGGTCTACGAAGTCGCGTGGATGCTAAAATAACCAGTATTAACCCTTTGAAGGGCGGTGGTATATATTATATACCACCTAATTTTAATCCGATTCGAACCAGAAACTTTTAATTAAATTTTACTTTTTTAACTTTGACGGGAAAAAGTTGAAAATTTGCTTTTCCTTATTTTGAACTAAATTCTTTCGTAAATACCGGTGGGAAGTCGACGTTACAGGAACACAATTGCTTGCCCCTGAAAGGGTTAACCGAAAACTTCAACGTCGCTAAATTGTTCAAACCTATATTAACTCGGACATAAATGAATGAAGCTCAGTTTTATTTACAGACGAAAGCTGTATTCAGTAGATTTAGTTTTAGTTCTTCAAATAAATTGGAATATAAATCATACGAACCTATCTCAAAACAAAACATGTCCCCCCACCCCCCTAAAAAAGGAAAGTCGGAAAAAAGTTTTAAAAATATTTCATTAGCAATTGACTAGGGATTTATTTTCAGACTAAAAAGCAATTTGTCTGCGTTTTTTCTACATTGTTTCCTTACGCTGCTCCATACTATTTTTTATTCTACATTTTGTATTTGCCAATATTATTCACATTTCTGCCAATAAAATTCCAAACGAGCGAGTTAAATAGATTCAAAATCTGATAAAAAGCATTATAAAATCATTTGTAAAATTCCAGTCACATTCACTTATTCGAAAACTATTTTAATTACAGATAACCTTAAATTCAACACTCGTAAACATTATTTTACCGGATATAACAATAACCGAAACTTATTAAGTGAGTAAAATGATCATATTGGAAAGAAATAATACATTAAAGGGAGTGACTTACCGTAATTTCGCGCGTATACGCCGCACCTCAGACAATTCGATTTCCTTCCAGAATTTATTTTAAATAAAATGTGACTTTCTTCTGCTTAGCACTTATTTGACTTCTTATTTTCAACAAAATTTCCGGTTTGAAAAAGACTTAACTAAGCTGCGGCGCATACGCGCAAAATTACGGTAGTCATTCTGCAGCATTTCAATAACCGAATACCGAACTCCAATTTGGATACAGCCCCTAAAATATGCTCATTTTTAAATAATTAATTTATCTGAAACTAATCGTAGGAATTGCATGAAATTTGATATCTAGGTTTAGTTTGAACTGCAGATTTAAAATATTTTGTCAAATTTGGGTCTTGCTATTGATAAAAACTAAGTTTTGTTTTGTTTTGACGTGTTGCCTCCTAAGAAAATTTTATATACAACATTTAAAAGTAGACTTTATTTCCAATCGTTTGGTACCAGTAACTTTCTCATGCAATAATTTGTCACAGAGTTAGTAAGGGGTGTTCAGTTTCTTTTTTACACGACTGTACACATATTTAAAAAACTGTATTGGCCGACGCTAATAATGATTCACAGGGTTTTCAGTACCACGATTGCTGAAGATTAACAGGAAAGCATACCGACTACGAAAGACAAAATCTTTAAAAAAAAAAAAAAAAAAAAAACATCATCCGATGGCAGAATACATAGACGACTGAAGACATTTCGTGGCGAATGAACTTAAAAAAACACTGTGAAGTAAAATGTTAATCTAAATTTAAGAGCTCATGCCGTCGTATTTATTTAATTATTTAATTATTTTATTTTAATAATATAAATATATCTGATACGTGTTCGTACTTTAGTTTTCGTAAATGTATTTCATTTATCATGAAAAATACAAATCAACTCGTGAAGCATTATTGATAAAAACAATAAAAAAGAACAAAAAATCTAAAATAAGAACGGAAGATGATTTTTCAACACATTTCGTCAAAACTCTATCCTTTAACCCCTTCGGGACCGGCGGCTTTTACAGAAATTTTAATCGGTTGGCACCACTTTTTTTGAAAAAGCTACCTTTACTTAAACTATCGTAAAAGTGCTCTAATCAGAGACTCTCATTGATGCCTTCTTAGACTGGTGCGACCTATGGCGCATTAAAATCAATAAAAACAAAACTGCTGATGTTTATTTCTCAGGAAAACTAACATATCCCAATAGAATAACCATTAATAATACCACTATACCTTGGACTAATGAAGCAAAGTACCTGGGGGTGACCCTTGATCAAAGACTTTTTTTCAAAAAACATATCCTCACCATCAGGGGGAAAGTCACTGGAGCAACGATTGCACTAAAACCTCTTCTTAATAGTAAAACACTGGCTATCCATAACAAACTTCTCCTTTATAATTCCTGTATTTTACCAATTATCACCTACGCCTGTCCGGTCTGGGGCTATATCTGCAAATCCTCCATGAAAAACCTCAGCCAACTTCATAACAAAAATCTGCGTATTGTCAGAAATGCCTCTAGCTATCTCCGTAATAGCACTATTCGCAGAGACCTCAAAACTACCACATTAAATAAAAGAATCAACCACCTTGCCAAAAATTTTTATGAAAAATTATATGACCTCCCTAATGATATAATCGCAGAATTGCTGGATTATGACGCATTCGAACCACATCACCGCAAGCGTCCAAAAATGCAGCTTTGTCTATCGCTATAAATATTTGACTTCAAATATTAAATAAAATTTCTGGGTATAAACATGATTGTTTGATCCGCGGATTATACGCCGCAAATTATGGTATATAAGGCAAATATCTTAATACGGAAAAGATGGTGTTTCATCCCTATCTTTAGTTTATCGTGTCAAAAAACAAAGGAAAAGTTAAGTGGTTGATAAAAAAGTGTTTTGTTTGTAGAGAACTTTATCGAACGTTCGATTGAATTCACTTCTCAAGAAAAAACTTTTTGGAAAAAATAAAAACTGAAAGGAAAAATTTCATACACACATGAAATTGTCCCTCATAAATTATAAGAAGTAATTTTGAAACCAGCAATAAAATAAATCAATTACCTCTTCATTGCAAGAGTCTTTCATATAAATGAGAAAGAGGCTTTTGTTTACATTGAAACTTTAGTTGAACAAAAGAATTCTTAATGTTCTTACATTTTGATAAAATAGAAGTTTTAAATTTTTTAGAAGAACACAACTCTTTGTAACATATCTTAATAACATTTGTTATACATATTTTTTATAACCAAAGCTATATCGTATTTCGTTTATAATTAACTAGGTTTTGTAGTTTTCCTAATTTTTTCTAAATTTGCTGCAAGTTTTTGAAAATATCAATGTTTTTGGTAGATTCCTTTAATATTTGCAGTATAAATATACCAAAAAAGATTATCGTTTAAAACGAGTGATAGCAAAGTTAGACCATTTTAGGAACGCTGCGAACCCTACATTAACTAATTTTATTTGTATTATTTAACACTTACTTAATCCATTCGCTGCCAATCAGACGCGCCTGCGCGTGGTTGGCAGCGAATCCCCAAATCTAAAATTATGAATTCGCACCAGAAATTACGAAAGAAGAATTTTTATTTCATGTAATCGTAAAATGCCTGTAATTAAATAAAGTAAATATTGCTGTTGGTATTTTCTGGTATGAATTTGAATTTTCTAAATAAAATACAATTTAGTAATTTTAGCTCGGCAGCGAATGTGTTAAATTACTTCAACAGGTGGTGAATCTATAATATATTTTTAGTGAAAAAATTAAGTAAAATAATGCGTAGATTATGGTTTGAATCACGTTAATTTAAAATACAATAAATGAATATTAATACATATTAAAACACATTTATTTTGTGATAACAGTAACAAGTTGGCGTTTCTGATTATTCCTATTCAGATCTTCCATACGCATGTTCAGCCAGTTGTTGTCTCACCCCTTCAATAATATGTGTAATAAAAAATATACGTAGGGCTTAACACATTTCAATCTAATGTTTCATAAACGTGTTTTAAACAAATGAAACATAATTAATATGGTTAAGTGGATTATAGTTTTTAATTTATTATCTTAAAATCGTAGCGCAAATATTATGTGATGAAAATATCTTGTGAAAATGTTAAACTTTCTTGTCCATAATTTCGTTTAACAGAGACTCAGTTTATCACATCGAACCAGCAAACTTTTTTTTCTGCTACGTGACATATTCTATAAAAACAGACGAGAACTTACAGAATTTTCGAAATTAGAGATTTTAAATTTTAAAAACATTCAACATTTGATATTTCTGTATTCAAAATAATAATTTAATGTCCATTTTAAAAAATATTTATCGTTTATCTTTTTGCTGCATTTTAAAACGTAATATAGGATAAATTCTAAAAGAATATTCGCTACTAGGTATCCTTATTTATATCTTTAGAGATTTGCTCTATATAATATACATGTGAACAAACAACAGATTGTAAAATAGAACAATTTGTTTTCTCTATAATAGCAAATTCGTAGGTTCTGATACAAAATTAGACACGTTAGCAGTTTTATGTTACTTTTTCGTTACTTTAATATTTTTGTTTTTATTAGTAGTTTCATGTATGATCTTACTTAATAAATTTTTATTGTTGGATAAAAGCTAATGCTGATTCTGGTACCCTAATATTGTAAAATTTATGTATCCATTATTTTAGTTTCATGAATATGTCGCGTTTACATTAAAATTATATCTTATGTTTGGTCATGCACTGTTATTTTACACAATTAATTGATGCACTGAATTATGCATTTTAAAATATCGCACTGACATTTGTGCAGTTTAAAATATAGAATGAAATTTGATGAGAGTCTAAGTTTGGTTCAAACTAAAATATTTTGATAATCATATTTTAATCATATTTTAATCCCTAATCCGATTTTTATTAATCAGTATGAATATCAATGTTATTAGTTGCTTTTTTTTCGTTATTTTTTTATTTACTTTGAAAGAATATATTTAAATGCGTTGACTAAACACATAGTAATCCAAAGAGTAATAATCTCAATAAAAGCGTCAGCATCAAATTCATTATTTACATCGAACCTGGAGAGCGTTTCTATAACTTCTTACCTAAATGAGTTTCGACTTGTGGCTTACTGAGCTCGGCATTAACGATATTTTATGTAGTTTCAATAAGCCGTTGTTATTGATAACTTTTACAGGAGTCATAATGACACAAGAGATGGTTTCAATTACCCATCTCTTTCTATTTACTATTTTATAAATTTGCGGTTTATTTTTGCAGGTTTCTTCACTTTCAAATATTTTGTGAAACGCACATTTGTGAATTAAATAAATAATGACTCATGATTCTGAGATTACAGCTTTTGCATATATTTCGTATATAAAGCGTATTTTTTACCAAATATTTATTTGGTAATTGATGATAGATGTAGAATTATTCCAGTGACTATTAATTTAAGTTGTAATTTAATAATAAAAACAACTTAACTTCACAGTAAGGTGACATTCTGAGAAAGAAATTAGATAATGAACATAATCTTAAAAATGCATTTGTTGCACAGAATATTTTTCTGTCATGGATGAGATATGCAATGCATAATTTTTTTTACGTATATACCAGAGTCGTGCAAGTCTTTGCCTGTTCGATGCATGTCATCACTATTTCAAAATAGTTATATTTGACTTATTAATCACAGAGTTTCTGTCATTAAAAAAGGTGAATTATACTATTCGGAAATAGTGTTATTTATGCGATCTAAGGGGCAAGTGTTGCACACCCCTGATATAGATGATTATCATAAAACATTTTAATTATTTTTTATTTATATTTGAATAATCCTTGTGTTAATATTATGAATATTTTAAATGACATACGCTCAATTTTTCTGAATGGGACTTTATCTCTCTATCTCTAAAATTAACACGAGCCTGTTTTATTACAATATGTTCAGCTAAAGAAGACGAAAATTGAAAAAAAAAATAACTGATTATCTGCAAACTTATATAGCATATTTACTTGCGTAATCTGTACATCTGCATACTTTTAGCAATCTGTACCTTTGAAAAAAATTATATAATCGAAACTAATCACTTAATTTGCGTAAGCAAATAGCAATATAATTTAAAATGATTAAATTATATTTCATATCATTCGAATTGCATTTGGAATGTGGGTTTCATTTCATAATCGAAGTTGCGTCTTATGAGAAGATTCGATTTTCGCAATACTTCTATTATTCTGACATGACAGTGTGCAGATAGTAATAGCAGAATATTGCAATATCAAAAATCATGCAATGCATAAGTGTGTATGTTTATTTGTCTTCATTCATAATGATATATGGAAAATAATAATTTCACTGCATATTTTATATTTATGATTTATTAGTTTGGTGAAAAATAATTATAATACAACTCGAAGAGAAGTCACAGAGAATGAAGTGCTGGATAATACTTATTCGATATTTTTAAAAGGAAAAGCATTTAGCAAAGGCTAATCAAACAAATAAATGCACAGCTGCAAACTTTTAAAATATCCTCATTGTTTTGTTTAATTCAACATTATTTCGATTAAATATTCATTATACAAACTGTTTAACTATTTGTGCATTTACATATAAAGTAATAAAAGCAATCGAAACTCACTTTGTTTTGTTTCCTTACTTCAGATGTATTGATTCTCTAGATACAGTTTCTGTTTTTTCCTTTTCTAAATCTTATTTTTTAAATATTTTGTAAACTAGTCAAACTAAATAAATATTGTATGCTAAAAATATTTCGCCTAGCCATCTTGAGCTTTGCGTATATTCCACTTCACCGATGTGTGTATACAGGGCTCCCACTGGTCCGTTTTTTGAAAACTAGTAATTTTTAAAAAAGAAAATTGTGGTAGGTATTTGCAACAATTGCAACTAAAACGAGCTTCGAAGAAAATTTATAAAGACGATTTTTCTTTAGAAAAAAGTGGTGTTCAGAAAACGGACCGAGTGGGAGCTATGGATATATTTTTTTGAACTTTTAAAAAATAGTAGAGAGAAAAAAGGAAAAACTAGGAGGTGGGAGAAAATGACACAAACAAAATGTGCTGTGAATAAAATATATCTCATTATTAAAGACAATAATTTTTTTTTTCAAGATAATGGTTGTTTGAAGAAATTTCCTTTCACTTAATTATATATATATATATATATATAACCTTTTTATTTACATGATTACATGTTATGCTTTCAAGGTGTATTTGTTGTAGAAAATCAGTGAATGGGGTAATCTGCGTTAATAGTTATGAAACAAAAGTTTCATATAAAACACTTTATAGTAATATCATATTTATTTCTGTGTCTTCGCTTGGCATTTTACCTGTACTGTGAGTTTTTTTTTCGTTTATTAGATATAAAACAAATCTTACATTGAACACTGATGTCATCTAAAAATATATTTAATGTTTAAATCCTAAATATACGTCTAAAATATGAATCTAACGTAAAACATTTAAAATACAAATACTTACTTTAGTCATTTTTAATCGTTTTGATTTTCGTACTATGTGCCCTATGGAGGATAATATTTTGATTTTATCTTATTCGTAAATGATTTTTTTATACATACTATGAAATCATCTGTATTCCGAAATCATTTAAACCGCAAATTCTCATATTTTCTTATTTTTAAGAGAAGTATCCTCTTAAGAAAAATAATTTGTTTTCATTCCATATATTCAAAAGTTATAACTTCTTCAGATTTTGTACTTTAACGGTTGGTTTTTAACGGAAACTTTTAAACATGGAAGTATGTAAAAACAAGAAATAATTTTGTGAAAAAATGGTATATTTTCTGAAATTTACGGGGGAAATGCCATTAAAAACAGGAAATATTACAGACGATTGCTAGTACAACTTCTGAATTGTAACGGATGATTTTTTTTACAGTGCACGTGTCTCGAAATAGTAAAACATTAAACCACGTTTCAACATTTTTTAGGACCTCCTGTATATATGAAGTATTTCTGTTTTCAAATATCCCATTTACCCGTTTATCCCATTAAAAATGTTCAATTATACCATTTATTTTATATTTTTCATGTTTAATTAACAACACTATGACAAAAAATTTGCAAATTTTAAAATTAGAAACTAATGTCATTTAATGCTATTCCATCTGCTTTTCGAAATTAACCTGGGTTATACTATTGTTTTCTGAAACTCCATTACTAATATCAAACAAACAAATAAGAAAGTATAGTTGTACTCTTTGTGTAAGTGCTTTGGGCGTTACTCTTAGCGACAAAAAAAAGGAGTCTTTTATTAAGGCAAACAATATTCTCATTAAGACTAATGGATTTCTACTGAAGATATTAAATGTTTTTTCCTTTATTACTTTATTTCATAGATATTATTAAAGCTAAGCCTTTTTATTTTTAACACCAGAGAGGCCAGAAATTTAACTCAAGTCATATATATACATACTGAAAACTAGAATTTTTATATAATGAAATTTAAATGATTTAAATGATGAATAATTATATAATGAAATTTAATTTGTGTAAGTGCTTTGGGCGTTACTCTTAGCGACAAAAAAAAGGAGTCTTTTATTAAGGCAAACAATATTATCATTAAGACTAATGGATTTTTACTGAAGATATTAAATGTTTTTTTCCCTTATTACTTTATTTCATAGCTATTATTAAAGCTAAGCCTTTTTATTTTTAACACCAGAAAGGCCAGAAATTTAACTCAAGTCATATATTTACATACTTAAAACTAGAATTTTTATATAATGAAATTTAACTGCTGGATGGCTGTTATGGAACAATGGATGGCTGTTATTGGCTTCCTACTTGCTGATAAACTTTACATCTAAGCATCATACAAGCGGCTTGCAGAGAGACATAAGAGAGCCATTAACCCCTTAACAGTTTCATATATATGTATATATAAAAACTAAAATTAGGAATCAAACACCGCTTTTTCTGTATTGAAATATTTGTCTCATATAATCGAAAAATATCTGCTAATCAGTAACACAAAAATTATATTTGAAAATTAGTGGTACCCAAAGGCTTTTTATAACGAAAAAAGAAAATACTTTTTCCCTGAGCGCAGCTCTGGCAAAACTGTCAAGTAGTTATATATTACAGTATTTTAAATAACTGTTTTGAAAACTAAATGACAGGTATTATACTTAATTTATTTTGTTAAGAAATTTCTAGTTCAAATAGATAAATGCTTATTTTGTCCTTGTCAAATTAATCGCCACGTCTCTTCTGGTGTTGATACAAGGATCACAGATACTATATATTTTATATATTCGCTACAGTATTTTCAAACAAAATTATAAACAAATAGATCAATTTATCTTTATAAAATTTTTGCAAGACTTAAAAAAGATAAATCTATTATCAACATCGGTGAACTGTTTTTCACAGAAATTATCTTTTATAAGTTCAATTCCCTTCTATTGTTAAATAATTTTTTTACCGACCCCAAGATCATCATAAATTAAGAAAATACATTATCGAAACGATATCATATAAAAAATGTCTTATAAAAAACGTCATTTTTGCAGTAATACTTAATTTTATTTACGTCTCTCTAGAATTTATAGTCTTCCATCTATCATACAGACTTCCACTCTAACATCTTGAGAACAAAATTTTAAAAATTAAAGTATTTTAATTGTTGTACTTAATTATTTTAATATTTTAAGAACTTTAAATAAAGTAAAATATAGCATGGTACATGTGAAAATTTAAACAAGATTCTATACTCTGTAAATTGGGACATTTGGAGTCCTGCGCAATGGTTCTGTATCTTGTAATCCCTAAAATTCTGCACACCAAGCAACACTAACCTCAATTAACGTGTTGGTGGCATTTGTGTATGAGAAATCATCTCTCAGAGCTGAAAACATGGTAGGTAGATGCACGTTTCACACAGGAAAATTCTGCAGCTGTATCTCCTCGCAATTATTTAATATGTTGTTGCATTAAATATATACAGGGATTATATATACATTATATATACCTGTATATATTATATATACAGGGATTGGAAGTAGCCAGCTACAAATAGCGCAACTGCAGCAGTTTCTACTTTTTACAGTAGTTTGTACTGTAGCGTGCTACATTTTGAACAATATAGTGTAAAGAGTAGCGCAATACAAAAAATCAGTAGTTCGTAGAGAGAAGCGACGCTAGTTTTAACGCTACTTCATTGAAAAAAAAAAAGTCCCATTCTACAAATCACGTGATCGTAACTTGTTTCTTTTGTGCAAAATTAATTCAGTCCAGCAATTTCAGCTATAGTGTTTAGCAACGTTTCGCATAAAATCTAAATGTGTTTTACCAAATGCTGAAACCAAACCAAAGAAATTAATTTCAGGCTGACAACACCTGTCTACTTACTCGTTATTAAATTTTCATATTTTAATGCCGGGTTTCTTCATTTAGAATTGCTTTATTTGCAGACTTGTTGTTTGCAATTAGAGTTGTTTTCTGTAATTTTCTAAATTATAAAAGTTGTTATGTCTTTGAACTCACAGTATCCTATAAAGTGTTCGGAAAGTAGTGTAAAGTCAGTCAATACATATTATTTTATGTACCTGTATCAAATATTGATTGTGCTATGTACATCTCTCTTAATTCGCTAAAAAAAATTAATATGTATATAAACTAACATTTTAGAGACAAACACAAACCTTTTACTTCTTTTTGGATTCTTCTCTTTGGTCTTCTTTCTTTTAAATGGTTTCGGTCATATCGCACTTATTTAATTGTAACCCGGCAGACCCGATATAACGAGGGTTCACCTTCTTATTTAATCCGTGTCTTCAATTTCATATATAAATTGAATAATTTGGCAAAATCTGGAAGTGAATCATTAAAAAGTAGTTTGTAGTTGCTACTTTTTAAAACAAGCAGTTGTAGTTAACAACATTTTCGATAAAGTACTTGCAGCTCGCTACAGCAAAAGTAGTTCTTCCGAACCCTGCATATATATTTCTGTATCGTGGTGTAAAATCAGGTCTTCTGTTTTCTGGAATAGCAGCATTCTCAAATTTTCTACAATTGCTAAGCAATCTCAGACACGACAACACGTTTGATACGGCAGCTTTTGATGGATTTCTAGTGTCAATGTTAAGATACTTTTGAAATAGTGGTAGCAAATGAAATAAATTTAAGAATGCACAAGGCCTGTGGTTTACACAATCAAATTAAAACAATCAAATTCTGAACATTAGAAAACTGATTTTCTCAAATTCTTTTCATAATAGACAATCATTATCATCCATCATTACTTATTTCAATTACATTTCATTTTCACTTAATTTCATTGGAAGTTAATTTTTTTTCTTTAAACATTTTGAATATTCTCTTATTTTATTGCACTTATAAATGATGCAATACACAATGAACTTACACATGTATTAGATATGATTTCCACACTTTGATGAATGTATTGAAAAAATGTGGAAATGCATTTTATTTTATTTTATAAATATGATAATATATTTTAAAAAAAAAAGACATTTTTATTTTATCCAGATATATTTTTATAATTTTCTAATGTATATGAAATCTAATCTACATCGACTATTTTCCCATTTCAGTTTTAAAGCCAGCCTAATATTTCTTTAAAGAATTGTATTTTTCAATAATCCATGATGAATAATTTAATGCGAAATATTGGGAAAATTTTTTACATTAAACAAGCAGTTATACCAGACTGGTCTGTAATTAAATATACATCGTAAATTTATGTGTAAATAATAATAATAATGTATGGATATGTGATACGATAATTTAAATAACGATACCTATAAGATGACATATGATAACTTATGATAACTATATGATAACTTATGTTAGTGTATAATAAGTTACATATTCGTAATGATTTCTCATTGATTTCAAATAATGCAGTATTATTTTGTTAATCTAAAATTAAAATCGTCAAAAATATCGATAAATACTAACTTTTTATATAAAAATATACTTTATTTACAGTTAGATACGTAGTTTCAAAAATAATTTAAAATAAATCACTTTAGGAAATTTAAGCTGTATATATATGATAATAAATCACTAATGATATTAATTAGTGAATTAATTAGTTATCTAAAAATTTAATTTTAGTTTTTCAATAATATTTTGTATTAATAACGTAAAAATGTATTAAAAATGTTATGAGTTTTTTTATTTAGGAAAAAACTTATTTAAAATTCATTTATTATTTTCAAAAATTTTTTTTTATTGTATACGATAAATAAAATTTAGAAAATTTAAGGTAATAATGTCTCTGTATTTATTTATTTTATTGATGACTAATTTTGAACAATTTAAAACATTATCATGGCTAAATTGTAACCTATTTTTTATTTTAAAAAATTGGTTAAATCGATTAAAAATGAAATCTAAATTATAATTTAAAGATTTCTTAGTAAAAAGAAATATTTACACGTCTCGAATAAAATCACGCAAATTACACATGTTTTAGCTTACAATGCATTAAATTATTTATTATATTCCATGTAACTGCAAAGATAAAATGACTTTTATTAATTTTATTTACTTGCTTACTTCTGTGGTGCTGTTTTGTGGGAGAAATTCTGCACAGTGTGTGAATTAGAGAGCATTACATTCAAGATCCTGTGAAACTAAGAAAGAAATTTTATGCTACGCATTCAGCTTCCAAAGAGATTATTCGATGCAGAAATTACTATACGTCAAGGGATATAAAATGCTAGTCAGCAGTTCATTAAATCCACACGCTGATAAAAATTGTATGGCAATTGTTGCATTAAATGTTTTATGAACGTCAACAGAAAGTGAATAACGGAGTTGAAATTAATATGGATAATTACAATATAGAGCGTTTTGAACAATACACAACATTCATTTCGGTTAACCGGGAACGAACTGAAAACCGGAATTTTTTTTATTTATGATAAGCTGGAAAAGAAACTATTTTTTTATTCATCTGCTATGGGACTAAACCAAAATTATTCTTCTGCTCTTCAATTGAAACTTAAAAGCATTTTTAGTTTTAAAAATTCAAATTAGGACATTGTGATTACTTTAAAAAATTCAATTATATTCTATCTACATTAGCTATGTCTGGTCTATAACTTTCTAATCTACAAAAATAACTTTAATAATAAAATAATATTCGAAACGAAAGATTCGCCTTTGCTTATCCACAATAAGAAAAACATTTTTATGAAAAATGATTTATTTTACACATTACTAAAATAGACGTCCGATAAAAACATATGTACAAATGTCTTAAAAACTTTAAAACACTAGATATTAGTAGTGCATAACACTTTCCTAGTGCTTTCGGCACTAATCTAAGCCAATATAAAAGATTTCATTCATCGGAGAACAAAGTTCTGATCTTGTTCAAGACTAGAACTCAAAGTGACAGGAGTGTCTCCTGTTACTTTGAGTTCTAGTCTTAAACAACACCAGAGTCTATTTTAGTAATGTGTAAAATAAATCATTTTTCATAAAAATGTTATGAAAAATGATATATTTTACACATCACTAAAATAGTCTATGATGTTGTTCAAGACTAGAACTCAAAGTGACAGGAGTGTCTCCTGTTACTTTGAGTTCTAGTCTTGAACAACACCAGAGTCTATTTTAGTAATGTGTAAAATAAATCATTTTTCATAAAAATGTTATGAAAAATGATATATTTTACACATCACTAAAATAGTCTATGATGTTGTTCAAGACTAGAACTCAAAGTGACAGGAGTGTCTCCTGTTACTTTGAGTTCTAGTCTTGAACAACACCAGAGTCTATTTTAGTAATGTGTAAAATAAATCATTTTTCATAAAAATGTTATGAAAAATGATATATTTTACACATCACTAAAATAGTCTATGATGTTGTTCAAGACTAGAACTCAAAGTGACAGGAGTGTCTCCTGTTACTTTGAGTTCTAGTCTTGAACAACACCAGAGTCTATTTTAGTAATGTGTAAAATAAATCATTTTTCATAAAAATGTTATGAAAAATGATATATTTTACACATCACTAAAATAGTCTATGATGTTGTTCAAGACTAGAACTCAAAGTGACAGGAGTGTCTCCTGTTACTTTGAGTTCTAGTCTTAAACAACACCAGAGTCTATTTTAGTAATGTGTAAAATAAATCATTTTTCATATATATATTTTTTAACCTTTTGCTTACGGTGGGATTACCGTAGTCCCAAGAAAAAGACTGTTGAAAAATACGGGGTTGGGATTATCGTCATCCCGAAAATTTCCACCCCTCAAAGATGGAGTGCAGGAAATCCTTAATAGCGTTTGGCTCAACGGGGGTCTCATTGGGTATTGGAGAAGGGAAATTCTATAGGGAATATATTAGTTATCATAGGGAAATACAGGGAAAACTTATGCAGCAAAGAAAGTAAACATTGTTCAAGCGCACGATTTGAAGCTGTTTCTACCTCACTTCCTCCAAATTAGTGGAAGATAATTTTTGTTTGTGATATTAATATGAAGAGAATAGATTATTTTCAGTAAATTGTTTTATTATTTTAGTATCGCTGATTTTGATTAAGTTTTTCTTCTTAGAATGTTAAGTATTGCGGGTTTTTTTTAATTTCGACAATAGTACACTCAATATCTTAAAATAATATACGTAACTTTATTTATTGAACTCAACAAAAATGAAATTATTATATATATTACTATCTAACAAAAATACAGTTAATTTTGTAAAATTTTTATGTATATATATATATTTTTTTTTTGTAAAATTAATTACTTTTACACAGTAGAAAATAGTTAGTTTTATGCTCACACACAACTTAATAATCAAGTTTTATATTCTTTGCATGGAATTGAACTTTGTCTGTTTCAGAATGATATTAATAAGTAATGAAATTCTAACGATATTTACAATTAATTTACTCCGCAATCATCTGATTCAAAAAAAGGTAATTGAAGTTATGCAAAAAATAATACAAGTTACATTAATTGTTCTTTATATATTTTTTAAACATATGATTATAAACAAATATAAATGTCCTACAAATGTAAGTCCTAAGCATTTTTCTGCTATGTTCAAAGAGGCAATAGCTGTTCCAAAATCGTTTCGGAAAACAATTGTTATTGCCGTACTTTTTTCTCAGAAACTTCTAAAACTAATTCAATACTTTATTTTATTTTTATTTTGTATTATACTTATTATATAATTAGTATTATGTTTATTAAACTTTGTATTATACTTATATATAAATAAGGATTGTCTCTCAAAATTCATTCATTTTCAACAAAGTTAATTAACGCTGTTCTCAAATACAAAGGGCCTACTATCAGATACATTTTAAAATTCATTTTTGTTCAGAAACGCATGAAACAGGCAGATGTTGTTATTCAGAAACTTTGCAATCGAAACACGTTTTCCATTTTTTGGTAAAGCAGAAGATCTTTTATAAAACACTGTCAAAGTCCGCGTTTTTAACCGAATTCCTGATTCTTCGTCGCACGAAAGGAGAAAAACCTGTTGTCACGTGACACTAATAGCTTATAACACGACAACTAATTTATTTATCAAAAAATTGAAAACTCATTTCGATTCCAAATTGCTTCAACAGTCAGGCCTGCAAATTTTATGATTTTGCGTTTAAAAATGCGTCAGAAAGTTTTGCGTTGTTCAGCAGAACATTTGAGAACCACATTCAAAATAAAGTAGAATGTTTAGTTTGTGAAATCGTACACCTATTGCACTTTTTAATTTAATTTATTGCCGAATGACCATTTATTTTTTAATAAACGTCAAAAATATGAAAAGGAATTTCTTTTAAATCGTTTCAGTAATTCTCGAGAAAAATGAACTTACTCCCAGCTATTTTCTATATGATTTCTCTAGTGTTATTGCTTCCTTTAGTATTATTATTCTAAGGTTGTTTGGGGGGGGGGGCATTAAAATTAGAGAGACTCAAAATCAAAAAAGCACATTTCATAAATTAGCAAGGCATAATTTAATTTCAACACAGCGGTTTTAAATTCCACGTACGGGAAATATAGTATTGAGTTGTTAGAAAATACACAGCACACACGTAAAATGCACATGTTTAGTTTTTTTTTTAATCCTTAAAAGTTATATATATATATATATATATATATATATATATATACATGTGTGTGTGTGTGTGTGTATTAACATTTAGGCCCCACTAGTGGCTGAGAGGTTCTGCTCTCAAAGCTGGTAGACGGGAGGTCCTGGGTTCAAACCCCTGTCACGCTCGTTGACCTAACCGTTCGGAGTTTTCCGTGGTTTTCTTCGAACCTTGCCGTAAATACGGGTTATGATCCCTTAGAAAGACCCCCACTGATGCCATCCCCCCTAGGGCCTATATCTCTTGTGTAAATAATCGGCCGTCATAAATCAACTAACCAACCGACCATCAGTTTAGAGGAGCTAGGTATTTTTTAACTATATTCTCTCATTTTTTGCACATTGAAAAAAAATGCTTATTTAAGGAAATTATTTTTATTAAACTTATTTAATTTTTAAATGTATCTGAATGCTTGGAGCTATTATTACATAAAGTATTTTTGTATTAGCATACAATTTTTTTTCTTATTTTACTTATAACATTTGCTTAATATTTTTATTCAGATTTCTACTACTATTATGTTCGACTAATTTAAGTACAACATAAATTATAATACAATTTGGAAATAGCGGTTTATTTTTTAATTTAAAAAGTAAATGCCCAACTGTTAACACCAAACCCGTTGCATATAACTTTATTCTTCTTTACTGCTTATACCGATTTCAATGTATTTATTTCTACCTTTATCTTCTATTTTTTTTTTTTTTTTTTTTTTTTTTTTTTTTTTTTTAGTTATAATCTAAATTGTAACGGGAAAAAAAAAAAAAAACTTTTTTTTAAATAAATTATTTTTGTATTACTTATTTAATTTTTAAGTGTATCTGAAAGTTTACAGCTATTTTTAAATAGTATTGTGCCTAGTTGTTTGTGTTATAAAATCAGTATGTAAATGTTTTGCTTATCACATTTGTTTAATTGTTTTTATTCAGATTTCTGTCACTATTTCCGAATTTTCGCTAATTTAAGTACAAAATAAATTATAAAACACTGGAAGTGTAAGTTTATTTCTGAATGAAAAAAGTTAATGCCTTACTGGAAACACCAATTCCGTTGGATAAAACTTTATTTTTCCTTACTGTTCTTTGTTGCGATACCCATATATTTATTTTTACATTTTTCTTATCATGGAATTTATTTTTTCTTATAATCTGAATCATGATAAAAAGAAAATAAATGTTTATTTAAGGAAATTATTTTTATTTGCTTATTTAATATTTTTAAAGTATCTGAAAGTTTAAAGCTATTTTTAAATAAAGTATTTTTATATTAGCAAAATTTTTTTTTTTTTTTTTTTTTTTGTTTGTAACATAACATTTTCTTTTATATTCTCCTTTTCAAAATATATAAACCACTATTTAAACGTTCATTCTAAGTGTTTTTCTGCTTATTTTTAAGAGACATCACTCAATTATTTCAAAACCTAATCACTTGAATTTAATGACTTCACAGAAAAAGTGCAATTTTCATGTCCGTATAACATTTAAACCTTATTTATAACGATAAGCTATTACTTTTGACAGATGAAAAAGTTTCCTTTAGGGAAAAGTAAATCCCGAAATTTCTCACGATTGAAAGTCGTTAGCGGACGCGCCTAATGATCCCAGATGTTCTACCGTCACCTGGGGTGTGATGCTTCTGAGGAAAGGGGGATGAAACGGTCAAGTTTTTCCCGTAATCGGAGGATATTTAAAGTATTCATTTCCCGTAAGCTACAGGTTAATTAAGGCAAGTTAAACATTAAATGACAAATTATCTATACCGAAACTAATTAAACTGCCCCAAACTAAAAAAAATATTATTAGCTATGTAGAAAATTTAAAAAATATATATTATAACTATTAAATACAAAATAATATTGTAAATATTATAAATATTAAATAAAATTTAGTATTTAAAAATGTATTAACTACAATATGAACTGAATTATAAACTACATTACACTCAGAACAGATTATAGAAATAAATGAGAAGCAATATAAAGTGATTTTTAAATAAAAAAGTTAGAAATCTGATGATTTTATTCTAGAATCCGCTGGGACAATATATATCCCATAAAACACACATTTTAAGGTATGTGTTAGTTTTAGATACAACTAAATATAAACTGCCAATGTGGCAGTTTTCTTTTGAATTTATTTTCTATGTAAATATGTTACTTATTCATATTTCTAGATGATCTTTTTTGTTGTGTTTATTTACAGAAAATTCTTAATATTTACATTTTCACATTTTAATTTGAATATAATTTCTGGAATTTTAATTAATAAATAACTAACTTCGAGTTCATACATTAAAATAAGTATACTTTTTGTTGATATGATTAAAATGGATTTCATTTTAATTCTAGTTTTTATGTGTGTTAAAATTAATCATTTTGCTAAAAATGATTGATAGGAATCACACAGTTAACAAATGGTGTAAATTAATGATTCAGTATTTTAAACAGAAATGTAATGAGAAATACAGGGTGTCCATAAATAAATTACTCCTTTTTAAAGTTGTCTACAGACAAAACTATTGGTCAGAAAGATGTGAATGGATGAAGGACATAATGAACGAATGGGAATTTGTTTAAGGGAAAAAAATTGTAGCTCAAAATTTCCCCGCCAGAGGGCGTTTTTTAAGTATTATACATTTACGATAGGTTTCAAATGTTATTACAACAAAACATGTTGAAAAAATCTTTTTCGCGATATGTTTTTAGCATTTCCCAGAAGACACTGCGGTCAACAGTGGAACATGCTATCTTACGATTCCCGAGGATAGCTGAAAAGGATGGCCGTCATGTTTAACATGTTTTGTTGCAATAAAATATGTAAACTATTGTAAATGTAAGCTAAATGTGTAATTCGTTGAAACGCCATCTGGTGGCGAAAATGTGAACTATTTTTTTTTTTTTGCTTAAACTAATTTCCATATTCATTATGTCCTTCACAAAATTTCGCAACATTCTGTTCAATAGTTTCGTCTGTAGACAACTTTAAAGTAGGGTCCTTTAATTATGTACACCCTGTATATCAGTTTCTATACACAAAATTAAGTATAATATTTTGACAAAAAAATTAAGTTTATATTACCACCACCATTTAAATTGAGAAAAATGTGAAATATATTTTATGAAATTAATTTTTTTTTTTTAAATAAACAATTTACATTCCTCTGCTAAAGAGTATTACAAAAATGAAATTAAAAATGAGCTTACTAGAAACTGTATATATATATATAAATTTTCTGTATAATTAAACTTCATTTCAGAATAAAAATGCACTGCGTACCGTCAAATCATGACATGAATATGTTAATGTTCAACTTTTTTTATTCTCTTTAACGGAAATAAGAGAGAAAATCTATTGAGAGAATAGTTGAAGTTATTTCTATTAACTTATCAGTCAGTTAGCGGGGGTAATTTAAAACCTCGAATTACTTCATGCTAAGGATTTATTTACAATACTGCCAAGTCAGGATTTATTTACTGTTCATTTTTAACTGTTCATTCTTTTTATAAAGTGAAAACAGATCTTTTCAAAAATATTTAAACAAGTCTGTAGATCATGCATTTATGATCATGGGTAGATCATGCATTTTCGGGAATTTGATTCTCTTTCTCAGACACTACAAAATGATATATTTTATGCTGAAAAGTACGACTTAAATATGTTTAGCAGAATCTATAAAAGAGAAATCCTCTGTGTAATTAAGCTGTAAACGGAAGATTTTATTTCAGGGTAAGAATGTACGGGATCTGCAACGAATGAAGGCATGAAATCTGTAGTATACAGTCTATTATATTGTCTTCTTTTGAAACTGGAGAGTTTACAGAAAAAAAAGTGCAAGTGAAAGAATTACTGGAGTTACTTGCATTAAATTATCATGCTGTTATTTATAGCTTAAGGGAGGGGGGGGGACTAGAATTCGTATTACTGAATGTATATATTAGGCCGTTGAGGATTTATTTACAAATATATTTTACAGTTTTCTTATATATATTCTGAAAAAGATCATTTCACTAGGCAATTTAAAACGACAGTTCATAAACATCTAGGAGTAATGTTTCCAAACCCTTTGTTAACTTTGAGTTATCATTTTTATTTTAGGAATAATTAAAATTTTCGAAACCTGTATTAAGGTTATTATTTAATGAAATGTATTACTTAATTTATGTAATTTTTCAATAAAATACATTATTTAATTACAAATGCTATAAAAAAGAAAACAAACGTTCTTTTTATGCCGTTTGCTCCAGATAAGGTAGACTTCAGCGAAGAAAAAAAATAAAAATATATATTCCAATATTGTGCTAAACTATGTTTTGATTTTACACTCTTATATTTAACTTAACTGAAATGATGTAATTTCACAATCTATTTTTCATCCACTTCCTGAGATGCTAACTTTAACTAAAGTACTAAACTAATAATATTTCAATTATAAGTCTAAAGATTTAATATTTAAAGACAAAAGGATAATTATCTACATTACAGTTTGAAAAATTGAAGAAATAGTATTTACATCTTTATGAGCATTATAAAAATAATAATCACTCTGGTCCATGTAGTTTTGACTTTTTTTTTTTTTTTTTTTTTTTTTTTTTTTAACGTTACATACAGGCTGTTTAATTATAGTTTTCCAATATTTTCTTCTGACATAGCGTCCCAGGACTTAGCTGACGAGAATGTACGTCGGAAAATAAGTTAGAAAAATGCACTTTTAGTTGCTAACGTAAGTTTCATTGTAAAAGATAAATCCAAATAAAAATATATAGATATATAGAAAAATCTATATAACACGAACGTCAAAATTCACCTTAACAAATTTTATAAACACAATGTAAACACATTGATAAATTTCGTTACTACCGAGGTGCAATCAACCAAATCACAGTTTTAAAACATTAAAACTATTAGATGTTAAGATACATGAGCTTTCGGCTAAACATTAGCCTTCCTCAGATGAAACACCAGCAGTCGAGTAGACGCGGCTCTGAATGGCGCGCTTTTGGACAGGCTGGGAATGGGCGAAACCAAACAGCAATGAAACGAAGGGAGCGACGGAAGTCGGGATGATACCATTACAAGCTGGGGGGGGGGGTCAGCAGAAACCGAAAACCCCAGTTATACCTAGTACATTATACCAAATACGAGGGATCTGATAAGATAATACATCATTACATGTATTATCACCTCTTTTCAAAATCTCTAGGGACTCTCTGATTATGCAACTAATATACTGTGAACTTCGTGAAATTATTTTAGCTTTACTGAAAAATACATCAATGTCTTTAGCTTGATTTAATCTGGATAAAGCAGTGGATAAATTTCATTTATTCATGTCAGCTGTATGTTCCTTAATCCTTTCCTTTAATTTGCGAGTTGTCATGCCTATATATGAATATATTTTAGAACTGCCATTAACTTTAAAAGGAATAATATATATGCCAGATTTATCTCGGTTATCAATAGGGTCAATCATTCTATGTACCAGATATTTTAGCTTTGTTGGGGACTTAGCGATAAGAGTTACATTACATTTCTTTAAAGCATATTTAATCCGCTCAAACAGATGCGGGATATAATCAATACTGTAGAATTTTGAAGATTGCATATCTTTTTTAACTATTGTAGCTTGTTTATTTCTGTACTCATAAATTAACTTATTAATAAATTTGTTTGAAAAACCATTTTCATATGCAATCACTTTAATTTTGTTCAACTCATCATTTAAATAACCTTCTGAACTAACCTCAAATGCCCTTTTGATATAAAACCAATATGCGGCTGCTTTGTAATTAAACGGAACATTACTATTGTATGATATTGTGTCATTGGATCTGCAAGGTTTTCTATAAATTTTCCTATCAATGCTACGTGTTGAAATATTTTTAATAAGCTCTATATATAAAAATGGTAATGAACTATTTTCTTCAATTTCGCAAGTAAATTGTATATTTTTATCTATATTGTTGGCATGCGCCAGAAAATCATTTAACGTAGAGATACCGTGATTCCATATGATCAGTATGTCATCGACATACCTAACCCATAATGCAGTTTTAACGGGGGATGTAGAAATGATAAGTTCTTCCAGAGGTCGTAATTTTAATTCTGCCAGTAATCCAGAAATAGATGAACCCATAGGGGCTCCCTCAGATTGTTTATAATAACATCCGTTAAATAAGAAAACATTGCTATTAGTAATTAAGTTTATACCTGAAAACAGAGTATGTTTAATGCTGTCATTATAAGCTGGGTTATTTACAATGCTATTTTCGATGATAGGTTTTACTTCCTGAACATCAATAGAAGGATACAGAGATTTAATGTCAAAACTTGCTAGAATGCTGTTATCTTCCAGTTTAAAGCCTTTAATTATGCTAACTAAATCTGCAGTAGAATTGACTACATGCTTAGTGGAGGGTAGCATTGATTTAAGTAGTGGTACAAATGATTTCTCTATTGTGTATGTTGGTGCTGTACATTTTGAAACAATAGGGCGGAGGGGGAAATCTTTCTTATGGTCTTTTAAACGGCCCTGTAATCGGGGGGTGACTGCAGTTTTATTAATAGCCAGTTTTATTTTAATGTCACTTGGCCATGTAAAATGTTTAATCAGTTCCTGAGTTTTCCTATTAATATTGGTATTAGGATCCTTGTTCAATTTTTCACAATTCATATCGGTAATGCGTTGCTCCATTTTAGTGATGTAATCCCGAGTAAACATAACTGCTAACTTATTTGATTTATCTGTTTGTATAATGGTAATGTCTGACCTATTTTTAGATTGTTTAGTAATATTAGTATGTTTATCTTGTTTATGAGTCTTTTCCTTTAAGTACCTCTGGACATTATTGTATAACATGCTCCTAATTTCATCTTTATTATTATTGTCCATTTTATTAACAATCAATTCACAATCTGTAATGATATTCATTATATTTGGCTGTTTTCAAACATATGTTTAGGTCCCAAACTTAAAGTATTGTGTAGTCTTTTATCCAGGTCAAGATTGGTAAGATTGATATACTGTACTGGTTTTTTCTGTGGTATTTTATAATACATATTATCTTTAAGTTTGTTGAACTTCTGATATATAATTTCTTCCTTTCTTATACGCTGATTAGTACGGTAGATGTCTACTATGCGTAGAAAATCATCAAAATCTGTATGCTCCAAATATTTTGTTAAGTTATTGTAAAGATACAACACTTTTTCTGAAAGTTGATCAATTAATTTAAACTTACTTCTTATGATCGCCTTTAAGGGCAGAAAATCTAGTTTAAATGCAACTGTAGGTATGATACTATGAACAAGCTTATTACTGTTTTTCAAAAACGTAGGTATAATGTTAGATCCTTTACATAACTGCTAAAATCTAATATATAAGAGAAATTATTAATATTAGATTTTTATTAATAATTACCGTAATTACCGTATGCGCCGCACCTTAGTTAAATCTATTTCAAACCGGAAATTTTATTGAAAATAAGAAGTCAAATAAGTGCTAAGTAAAAGGAAGTCACATTTTATTTAAAATAAATTCTGGTAGGAAATCGAACTGTCTGAGGTGCGGCATATACGCGCGAAATTACGGTATATGAATATGCTATATTTGTAGATGTAAATTTAAATCTCTAAAAGGAGGAAAAGTATTGTGGTAATAAGATTAAATACTATTGTATTTTCTTTAATCCTTAAAAAAAAAAAATTTAAAAGTTCGTGTCGATTTGAAAAAAAAAAGTTTACTTTCATTGAACATACAATGAATAGTTAAGTTTTTAAAATTGTATGAATATTTAATTTTTGTTATGTTACTGTAAAAACATACTCATAAAATAATTCAGATTATAAAATACTCATAAACACTCATAAATACTCATAGAATACTCATAAAAATCTGCATTGACTATTAAAACTATTAATCTTTTAACTTTATTATTTGTACTACACTGGTGTGCAAAACTTAAGCAACAAACACAAAATGCTAATTTCTGAACACGTGAGTACTCAAAAGGAGATTCTATAAACAGGAAGTGTAGAAAATAGGTACGACCCTAACAGCACAGACAGTCGATGTTAAGTCTTCTTGACATCAAAAATGGTCACAATTGTCACAGTCACTACAATGAACAAAAATGTGATATATTTCATTCGTCTCATTTTTACTCTCATTTGATCACTCCACTCACTGAACAGTCACCATGACTGCTGCTTTTTGACGATTCACCAGGTGACTTTACGATGAAGTCTTGTGACTCTCATGTGACTGTCATTTTGACACTCCATTGTAAAGTCATCATAAAAGCTGTTCTGTGACGAGTTCCCAAGTGACAGAAAATGAAATCATCTGGTGACTGTTCACAAAGGAGTGCAATGATGACTTCACAATAGAGTGTCGATCATCGGGAAGTCACCATGCGACTTCATTGTGACATTATTTGGCGACTCATCACAATGCAATGCTCACAATGACTTAAAAGTTCAGTCTTCAACTGACAGTGACTTGAGAATCACAAGGTGACTTCATTGTAATGCCACCTGGTGACCCATCACAAAGTGACAGTCACAGTAACTTTTCAGTGTTAACAATCATTTGAGAGTAATAATGAGACAGTGAAATATCTCATACTTTGATTCACCGTAGCGATTGTGACACTTCTAACCATGTGTGATATCAAGGGGACTTCACATCGACTGGCCGTGCTGTTAGGGTAGTACCTCTTTTCTACACTTGCTCTTTATATAATTTCCTTTTGAGTACTCACGAGTTCAGAAATTAGCATTTTGTGTTTGTTGCTTAAGTTTTGCACACCAGTGTATATTAGTAGGGATATTTGTACTATATAGTAGTTTATAGAATGCCACACATCTTGTTATATTTTTGAAAAATATATAATAATTGCATTTAAAACATCTCGTAACGCATTCTATAAACTTAAAACAGCATGCGTTTGATAGATTTTTTTTTAAGTAATAGCTAGGTATATATACCATGAGCAAAGAAAATATTAATTAAAATATCCAATGCTATAAACTTTATCCAGTTAGAGAATGTTTATTTTTTTGCATCAAGAAAACCCCCAAAAGTATCTGAAAACTGGATTATTTCAGAATAAATGTATTGATAAGTCAAGCAGGTGCATTGCATTGATAAGTGAATTAACGGTACAGAGATAAACTACTTTGTAAGGCAAGTTGATTTGGCAAATAGATTGGAATAAACTAAAGTGCGAGATATTTTCTATAAAACGAATAACTAATCGGTAAAAACTGTTTATTTCATTGTTTTTACAAAAAAAATAATTATAAAAATATAAATAAATAAATAAAGACGCTTGAGATTTTCCGATGTCTATATCCGAAATCTACGCATGTGATGCATTTTATGATATAAATTTATTTATCTGTTAACCAAAAAATGAAAAATTGCAAATAAGATTTCAATATTTTTTGAAAATAAATATTTTTTTAAAACCTTAATATATACTTTATATATAGACATTCAGCGAGAGATTTCATGTTGGCTAAAAACAAAGTTAAAAACAAACTTTTATTGACCAACCAATAGAAAATACCATTTTGAAAAAAATAATCTAAAATTAAGAAAATTCTTTTCTATTAGACTTATAAAATCTTACGCTCAACATTCTAGATCTGCATTTAAAAGTCTGTAACTACATAAAAATTCATAATATCAAAATTAAAAGATAGAAAAATCAAATCGGGTTTAAAATCAGAAAAATCCCAACAATTTATATTATCAAATTTAAATTTCACTTTTAACAGTGTTTTCTTATTTACCAGCTTTTTTTTGTAATTACCGATAAAGCGATTCTAACTTCTTAACGCAAGTAGGAAATTATACATGGGATAAAAACATGTTTGTTGTATAGGCAGGTTTATGAAAATGAAATAATAGTAGATGGAACCCGTCAAAACTTGACGGAAAAAATTACTATAACAATATCAGTAAAATAATCTTCTAAGTATCAGTAAAATAATTCTTTATTACATAAGAAGGGGTGCGTATGAAACAGTCTTTCAAATATTTCATTAAAAAAAAATTCCCCCAGTGAAATACAGTACTATTTTCTATGCAAACTCCAAATAAACAATCCGCAAACAACTGCGTAATGCAAATCAGTTTGACTTTACCGCCATATTCCCTACGACAAGAACGAAAATTTCATGGACCTATGAAGTATCATACAAATAGTATATCCCTACTTTCATCTCATATTCTGTAAATAAAAGAAAATAGTAACTAACCCCCCCCCCCCAGATAATGCAACGGAATGAACTCATGTGCGCATGTGCATTGCATGTGCCCAAAGCACCGTCGAAATTCGATGTTAAAAAAAAGTTTTAAAATGTTTAAAATAAAAGTTTTAAAATGTCCTCTTTAATCATTGTTCGTTTCAAATCCATATATTCTAAAACGCATCCATTGTTTTAAGCTAATCAATTTTTATGTAAAGCTGAAGAATTTTTTTTACAATAATAAATGAATCTGCAGATGGAGATTTTTAATGTTTTCAAGTGTAATTTATTTGTATTGTTTCTTCGGTCCCTTTACATAATCAGGATGATTATTCCCTTTCCATTACAGTCAGGGGTATTTTCCCTCTTATAGAGCTAAATATCCAATGGATCATTAAAAAAATAATAAAATACAGTTCCTAGCATATTCTGATGCAACATATACATCAAGAAATTCAACATATCATTTTTATGTTAATCATAAACTGAAAATATTTTTTTTGACAGATTTTAGTTTATCTTACGGATAATCTGATCTTATGATTTAGCAGTGTTTTTATTATTATTATTATTATTATTCATTTTTCCTGATGGTTACAGAAATCTATTTTCAATTGTGGCAACTTTTCCAGGGTTTATTTTACATTATGAAAGCAAACTTATGGTCATTGTGGAGATACAATTGAAAAATAATTCTTGCCTGAAAATTATTTAAAAAGTCGTCAAATTAATTTGCAGTTTTCAAATAAATTTCAATCGAAAACTAATTTTTTTCTTCTAATTGATGGATTTAAGAATTAAAAATGTAAAATGTAGAAAAAAATTGAAATTTGTAGTATTTAGAAGTGATGCAAGCGCGATGAAAGCTAAGGCGATAGCGCCGTTTATTGTCACAACCGTTATACATTTCTAAAAATTGCCACTGTGTTTTGTCTGGCGTCCAAAAGTAGACTACCATTTTTTGACATTGAAAGAGACATTCACAGTGAAAGAAATAGGACTTTGCCGCTAATAAGGAACTGATGAATGAACTTATAACAAACCTATAAAAATAATTCCTATAAAATATTATCCTTACATTGTTTATTCTAGCTAAAAATACAATCATTATTTCAAGTTTTTTTTTTAACCATGACATTATTTTTAATAATTTTAATTTTCCTAAAATCATTTACTTTCGGGAATTGTTTTATTAAAAAATGAAATCTTCCAATCTATAATTTAAAAAAGTAATTGGTAACATGTAATCAAGGTAATATGAGTAATAAATAGTGACAAGTAAATATGAATTTTTATTCGCTTATAATACACACGGATAAATATTTTTACCGAAATTTAACTTGCAAATTAAAAATTCGACCTAAAAGCGACGTGCGATTAAAATTTATAATTTCTCTTTTATCCTTGAATCTACAGAGTTTCTCGTTACTCTGTGCCTCGCAACAGTGGGCACAATCTGATTGCCGACTTTATGACGTCATACGCAGAAGTATAAGTTTAATTTAAAATTACGGCTAATTAATTAAATTTTCGAGCAAACAAATGTATGATAACAATTCTGTGTCCAAATATCTTTCATTTAAAAAAAGAATGATGTAATTTTATGCAGTAGTTTGTCCTGACGGACTGTGGAAAGGAAACGCTTAGCGTTTTAAATATATAGATAATAATATTTACAAAAGTGATACAGTAGGTTTGAAATGCGATGTTCAAATTGATGACGTTTTTTGTTTATTCCCTCAACGACAAGAGATAAAAAACAATCAGAATTCGATCACGCATAGCATGCATAGTCGCAGTGACGTCACTGCAAGTCACAATTGTCATGATATATGTGTGACCAAAATACCACCATTCAGTGAGGTCACATTGTGACTAAAATGTGAACTTATTTAAAAATTCTAAAAAAAATAGAAAACTATTTCAGAACATGTTATTCATTGTTTGGACAATTTTGCTGTTTTTGTGACGTCATTGCAAGTCACAACTGCGACCAAAATACTACCATGTTGTGAATTCACACTGTGACAACCCGTAAGGCATGGTGACATCACGGCGACGTCACTGTGAATTCACACTGTGACTTTGTGACAGTCGTCGTGACGTCAAGTGACGTCGATGTGAAGTCACTGTGACGTAAATGCGAGGTCGTTATGGCCATTTTCAAGGCTTTCTGTGACCTCACAATGTGACTACTTTGTGAAGTCACCGTGCGACTTCAATGTGAAAAATGTGACGAATCTGCATCGGATAGGGTGACCAGATTTTACCCGAATCCTATACGGATTGTTCGGATCAAAATTTTTTTATGGTTCAAGTTTGTGACGTTTGTGACGACACTGCACCGGGTCGGGTGACCAGATTTTACCCGAATACAATCCAGAAACTTCGGATCGATCTTTTTGGATTTGTTTGGCTACAGAATATATGTGGATTAGTTGTCGTGTGACCTGATTTTCGTGAACCCGATCTGACCCGAGTCGGGTATAATGTTTTTACTGTAAGTCTTGTTCAGAATAGAATCTTGCATACGACCAAGTAACAAGATTTTATCAGAAATTGTGTTACGATACAATTTCTGATGTCGGCTCGGATCTAGAGTCATGCACGAATCCGGTTATATACTTCTTGAACATGATTGAATGTCTACTTGAACATGAATGATGGTTGACTGAAACTATATTTACATTCAACCCGTAATCTTACCCTAACACAACAACAACAACAACAAAAATTCTGTAGGCCCACAACCCGACCGAACCTGATAAATGATTTCGCATAGATTCGGATAACAAGATTTCACCAAATACGGATAAGATCGACGATAAGGATTGGATCGGCAATCATTTTTTTTATGCAACTCGTATTCAAATTAAAACTTTGCATCTGATTGGGAAACCGGCTAATGTAGCCGTTAAACAAGAAAATTATAAATGTAAAAAACGCATACTAATATAAAAAAAATAATAGATGAATCCATTAAAAATTATAATAAAATTAAATATTTTAATAATATGAAATTCTATTGTGCAAATAACCACTTTTAAAAATAACTTCGACTTCCATTTGTTTTATGTAACCACCAAAAATATTGACAATAATTAAAACTATGCTATTTTGCTTTTAAGTATTGAAGTTTTTAAATGTGTATACTTTGCCATATTTACCCTCGTTCAGTATCACGAAACTTTCTGACATATTTATGAAAAAATTTTTAAACGCTTGGCACTTGCATGCCTGATTATTAAAGCGATTTGGAATGAATAGCGTTTTCCATTTTTAGATAAATGAAATGCTTAAGAGCAATTTTGGTCACGTTTTTTCCGTTTCTGACGCTGCGCGTCGGAAATTCGGTTCAAAACACCGACTTTGATAGTGTTTTCTGAAACATCTTTTGTCAAAAATGGAAAATGCCATTCTATTACATATATTCTGAATAAGAACACCTGCCAATTTCATGTGTTTCCGAATAAAAATGAATTCAGAAATTAGTTATTTTGGATTTGATTAAAAATTTAATGAAAATAAAAGTATAGATTTTTAAATACGCATTGTGAAAAATTTATATTAGGAATCCATTTAAATAATAGATCTACCTATTGTGCGATATTATTAAATAATAAACATTGTATCAAGCAATAAAACATTTTTCGAAGCAAATGAAATTTAAAACTTCGGATCATAAACGCAAAGAAAAAAAATTTTTTTTTTTCTTTACGAATTATTTTATTTATAGTTTTTGATAGAATACTAAATGCAGAGCTTAAATATCAATTTTTACTATAGAAAAAATTCGATAACATAACTGGAAAAATTACCTTAACTGAATAGCTGTTTTATTGTTTCATCAATATTCATTATTTTTGTGCACCTAATATTGTCATATCTTGACAACTAAATTTGTAATGAGTTAAATTGTCGCAATTATTTCAAATATACCAGAAAATTATTTCTCAAAACCTCCACTAGCTAAGAATAAATCAAATATTAATAGTTTTAAAAATTGCAATGTTTTTAATTACAATGAATAACTATGAAAATTGAACTGAGAAACGCAAAATATAAATACATTCCTCGTTATAAATAACACTTTACATTTAGAATATATATTGTTAGTAAATACTTTAAGCTTTTTTCCAAACTCTCTATTTAAAACGATTTAAAACATTAAAGATAAAATTTTATACAAGTGATTAAAAAAAAAGATTTAAACATCTTAACATTTAAATAATGCACTATTAATGTACCATTACTAAATATGCACTATTAACAAAACTGCGAAGACATTAAAAGTTACCTGCTAATCTATAAGTAAAACCACCAGTTCTAGGGATTAAGTTTTAATGGTCGTTGACTGCTTCCTTTTCATTGAAAAATGAGACTCAAATCCACTGCTTTAATTTTCAAAGTGTCCAGCTTAGGTGTGTTCATAGATCTGAGATATCAAATATCACGCAGACCTTAATAACGCACCCAGCTAGACATAAGGATAGGTTAAAATGGATTATTCACTTTAAAACGTTAATTTACTTTCACGGTATAAATTCCACAATATACTTCCACAAACTTAAAAGAACACCACACACTCTAATCCGCCGATGAAAATAATCGTCTGCCCTCAACTTCTGCGATCATGATCTGCGCAGTAATGTTTACCACAAAGTAACATCTAGCAGGTGTTTCCAGAAAAAGAATAGAAAGAAAACAGTTAAATAAAGACATTTCAAATGCTTTATAGTTTATATGGCTGACAAATAACTTCTAATAAAACTATAATAATTTGTTTTTATATGAGAGAGTTTAATATTCTTGGAAATAAACTGTGAAAATTTAAATTTTTAAATATTTTTCAATCAGTTGCATTTGTTTTAGGCGTCCAAAGTAAACATAAATTTTAAATAAAAATGGATTTAATAGTCTTTATAAAATAATTACGACATAAATATAAATACTATTCTGCAATCAGATTTCCTAAATAAGATTTTTTCATTTTTTACACTCTATTGAAAAGAGCAATATATTTAACAGAGGTGATATCTTATTAAGCACTGACCAGTTTTGGAATAAATTGCTATAGGAATGACATATACTTTATGACATATTTTTAATTCGTTTTTGTTCGGAAACGCATGAAATTGGCTTTTGTTTTTATTCAGAAACTCTGTAATTGGAAGACGTTTTCCATTTTTTAGTAAAATCAGAAGATCTTTCAGAAAAGAATGTCAAAGTCAGCGTTTTGAACCAAATATCCGACGTAACAGTGAAAGAAAAGAGAAAAACCAGTCGTCACGTGACACGAATTGCTTATAACTCGATAAGTAATTTATTTATCAAAAAATGGAAAACTCATTTCGATTCCAAATTGCTTCCATAGTCAGTCCTGCCCATTTTATGCCTTTGCGTTTAAAAATGAGTCAGAAATTATGTCAGAAAGCTTCGCGTTGTGGAGCAGGTCAGTTGAGAACCACCTTAAATATTCAGTACAAGAAAAATCTTGAACGCGTTCGACGGTCACCCCGAGCACCCCCGATGTCGAACTCGCAAAAATGGTGTCCTCACTTTTTAAACAGAAAGCTGATGATTGGGTTGAGTGGCCCCTCAAAATAATAAGAGATTGGAGATTTTTAAAATATTTTTAGTATCACAAAATTAGCAAATGAGTTCTATGCGGTGGTAGGAAAAAAATTAAATGTTTGTATTTAAAATGCTAACAAATCTCTAAATCGCTAACAGTTTTATTAGAATGGGAGATCTATTTCTGAATTACTTTCCGCCAAAACTTTCCTACGTTACTAAATTTCTATTTAAGGATTTTTACCTGTGTATTATATAGTATATTTTGTTAAATTTCATGAAAATGGCAATGAAAATTGTAAAAAAATATCTGCCTCATATATGTAGACAAATATTTATTTATTATTTTATTTTGGAAATACAATATATTTAAATAATGTGTGACAATGTTTTTATTAATGATTTAGGTACATGACATAATTCAATTCTATATTTTATGAGTTTTTTTCCAAATTCTCTCTCCGATCACACCGTGAAGTCACAGAGTGTTGGCATTTTGGTCATGGGTTTTACGTGACTTATGTGACTTGCAGTGGCGTCATTGCAACGTCACAAAACTTTTTAAAGCTGTCAAAAAGTAATTTTCTTCATGCCATAAGATGTTCTAAAGTTTATTTTAAGTTTTCTTTAGATCTTCAAGACGTTCACATTTTGATCACAGTGTGACGTTACAAAGTGGTGTCATTTTGGTCACAGATGTGACGTGACGTACGTGACTCACAGTGACGTCACAATGACGTCACTGTGACTGTGCATGCTATGCGGGAAAAATGGGATTTTTAAAAATCTTTGAAAATGAAAAGAAACATTTTACATTTTCCCGTCTTTAGGCCTTTGAGAACATGGACCTTAGTATTTTTGGTAGCCCCTTGGAAATTAATTTATATTCCCTTATTCATTTATCTAACTAAAATAAAATGATCTGCATATATATACATACTATTTTGTGTCTGTGCAATTGTAAATTATCATACAAACATAAATAGATATGAAAACTAGAAAATGTTTGTATTTTTTAATTTAGTTTTTAGTTTTAAAAAAAGTTTAATTTTCTATGAAAAAATAATAATTTGTGTTAAAATAACTTCAAACAAATTTATCAATTATAAATTACTTCTACCATTGGAACGGGCAAAAAAATAATATAGTGGAGGGAGGTGGTGTTTCACTGCGATGTGCCATTAAATTGTAAAATCACATTGTGGACAAAATGTGCATACAAATAATCCGATATACTGAGAAAAGCAAAGTTTCTCTTGTGTATGCTAGTGCTTTATTTAAATTGTTTTCGTACCTTAATGGATGAAATAATCTATGAATAACACAGTTATGAATATCATAAAAGTATAAGATCCTCTGTTGATATTTCCTGCTTTGGGGAATATAAACATATACTTAAATTGTTAAGAGTTTTAATAACTGAAAAGCCTCCCAAAAATTTAGGGAACATTGTACCCTTATCGATTAAGTTAAGTAGTTATTTAATAAAGTTAAAAATGTGATCGAAGTGTTCTGGTCGTGGTTTAAAGTGTAATTTACTAATCTAATTGAAATGGTTTATTTAAGAAACTGCACTGTGAATATTTAAAAGAATCCCCAACGTATGAACTGTCAGATATAAAAAGAAATACTAAATTAAGATTATCTTATCTCAAATCTATACTAACACTAACCTAAAAGAAAGTCACATGCTGACAGAAAAGTAACACCTAATTAAAAATTTAACAATTTTTATTTACACATCAAACTAATGACAAAATAAACAAAAAAGAAAACATTAAAATTTAGAGTTATTTTTTTATAAGTCATTTTAATTACCTTATCGCAGATGTTCATCTCATTAATGAACTCAATATACTGTCTCATTAATTAATATATAAATAAACTACGAAAACAGTACATCGCCTTAGGTGAACTACAGACCTCAAGTCTGAATCCTTCTGAAAAAGACTTCAAATTCTTAGTCTCTTCAAAAAATCTGATAAACATCGTTAGTCTCTCTAAGATGGTTTCAGATCATATTTCCAAGTCTGAGAGAGATCTCAAAGAAGATAAGGGAGACAAGTGT
This sequence comes from Maratus michaelseni, assembly GCA_963931845.1. NCBI lineage: Eukaryota > Metazoa > Arthropoda > Arachnida > Araneae > Salticidae > Maratus > Maratus michaelseni. The sequence continues at coordinate 32,909,667 of OZ007589.1, read as the reverse complement.
CAAAACCAGTTGACAAGTCTTTTATAAGTGAGTTCAAGAGTGTGTATTAAAATCATATGGACTCCACATTAGGGGTCAAAATTGCCTTAAGACCATACCTTTCTCTAAGCCTTCTTTTTAGAGGTTGATTTTTAATGTTCATTCAACCTCACCAAACCGATAGGGACGGCCTGGGACTTTCATTGGAGTAAAATATCGGGTGTTCGGCCCACCTACAAACGGGTGCACTTTTTCCCTCTTTGACTGGTTATGAAATCTGTTCTATAAACCTTTCAAGGCCATTGATATTTTATTTAGCTATTAATTTCAGACATGAGGACAATGTAGCTGAAAAAATAGGAAAAAATACATTTGCCGGAACATTAAATGTCTATGGCAGCACATATAAAATTATAAATCATATATACTTATTATACATAAAAATTCACGAAATTAAAATGTCGAGTAAATTCCTTATTGTCAATCAATATTCTGTACTTACTATATTTTAAATTCATTTCAATTACGATGTATTTGATTTCAAAGTGTTCTTTTCGCTAAATTCACGCTGGAGTAAATGCGATGCTTTTCGTGAAAAGTAAGAGTTGTTTTTGCAACAGCACCTGCCGATACCGGATTTCACTTATTGGAAAAGGGGGGCCTAATTAATTTCATAATGAAATAACTTGGTGATTACGAAACTTTTGCCGACAATTTGAATAGTCGGCCATATATTAACCATATATCTTTTGCCATTTGGGTTGTGGTCTGAATGCAACTTTTTCAAGTTTTCTAATAAAGTATTTCATACAATACATTTCTTTTCTGAGATCCGCTTAAATAACCTAATTTATAATTTTATTTGTGTTGAATGACATAATTCTGTAGATCACCGAATTCAATACCATAGTGATATTTATTTACACCTATATTTCTTTTTTTTAATGAATTATATCAAATGTATTCTAGGCATGCGTTAAATTCGAAATATTGAATATATCTAGATTACTTTCTTCACAAACACAGTATTTAAAATATTTTAAAAATAGAAAAACTGCTGATTACCACTTTATTATACTTACGATAATGTACTCGAATGATAAATTAGTGAAACAAATGGTTAGTCACTGCAAATCTTTGATGTTTTACTATTAATGATCTTGAAGCTTTAAATTGTGGGTTATATCTTAATTTGTTTATGTGATTCATTAATAAATAAACTTAATATGAAATTTCATTTTAATATCTTGTAAATTGTTCTTTAAAATACAACAAATTCATATTTGATACATTTACTTTAGAAAACTGATAGAAGATTTAGGTAATGTAAAAACTAAACTGTATCAATAATATTAAAAAATAGAATTTGTACATCTTGAAATTTATATGATATATACAGAAATTTTTACACATCAAGTTTAAAAGAATACATTTAATTTCATATCAGTCTGGGCCTTTAAAATATAGATTTAAAATATTCTCTAAAATACTGACACAAACGTATTGCAAAAAATCATTATAACATTGTTTTCGTGTGACTATGTATACAGGGTGATTCATAAAAGATGGGCAGAACTTTAAGGGGTTATAGTACACTTAAAGACAAATAATATTAAATAGGAGACTAAGGGTCCCAGACGTATTCCCAAGGAGATAGGGGGCATTAAAGTTTAGGGTCCGAAATTTCAAATGATTATAAAACATGGAAAAATTGGTCGATTCGTTTGCGGTTTTTGCAAAAAATTTTCTTTATGCCAGTATTTTCTTGAAATAAAATTTTAAAGTTCAATTTCAAAAAATGCCGATAGGGGGCGCTTTAGACTTTGGAGTAACAAACAACTATTTTTTAACGTTATTTTTTGTATTTCTTTAAATGATTTCGAAAGCTTAGACTTAAACTTAAATTTTGATCTAAAAATCTGAATCCTAACGAGTAGTTAAGTAGCGTAAACTGAAATTTGAAATTTGAAACCCTTCTCCCCCCAGAACAAAAATCAGTTATTCCCGATCTTTGTGTCGTAGATTAGGCTCTAACTACTGCCGCGTTTTGCTAAAATTATTCTTTATGTCAGTATTTTCTTGAAAATAAATTTTAAAGAAAATTTTCAAAAAATTCCGATAGAGGGCGCTTTAGACTTTGGAGTAACGAACAACTATTTTATACCGTTATTTTTTGTGTCTCATTAAATGCTTTCTAAAGCTTAGACTTAAATTTTCAGCCCAAAATCTGAATCGTTAGACGTGGTTAAGTTTCTGGGGAGAGGGGTTTGAAATTTCTACTCCTGAGCACAGTTCAGTTTACCATGTCCACACATTGTGTGCTGTGATACGAGGTAAAAAGACACAAATTAGGATTATGTTACCAAAGCATATTTATTAACATGTAATCACAATAAATGTTCAAAATTGTGACCACCAGAGGTTATGCACGCAGAACAACGGCGACGAATGGAACGGCGAACATTCGCGAAAACATCAGGCTTTTCGAGCACTTCCCCTACAGCGGCGGAAAGTCTGGCGACCAGTTCCTCGGGGTATTCAATGGGTGTCTCATACATAAGAGCCTTCAATCGTCCCCAAAAAAAGAAATCGAGGGGTGAAAGATCTGGCGAGCGAGCAGGCCAAGCAACAGGACCACCTCGACCAATCCATCTGTTCGGAAATGTGATGTCCAGATAGTTGCGGACGTCTCGTACGTAATGGGCTGGCGCTCCATCGTGCTGGAACCACATGACCCGCCGGATGCGTGGAGGAACAACGTTTAACAGGTCTGGCAGCACATGTTGCAGAAATGTGAGGTATGTTTTACCGTTGAGGCGTTCAGGAAGAAGGTACGGTCCGATTAGGTGGTCTCCGAGGATTCCTGCCCAAACATTGATGGAAAAGCGTCTCTGATGAGCATGTGGATACGTAGCATGTGGATTGACATCCGCCCATACATGTGCATTGTGTGTGTTAAATGTACCTTCACGTGTGAAGGTACTAAGGTCTAAGCTTTAGAAAGCATTTAATGAGACACAAAAAATAACGGTATAAAATAGTTGTTCGTTAATCCAAAGTCTAAAGCGCCCTCTATCGGAATTTTTTGAAAATTTTCTTTAAAATTTATTTTCAAGAAAATACTGACATAAAGAATAATTTTAGCAAAACGCGGCAGTAGTTAGAGCCTAATCTACGACACAAAGATCGGGAATAACTGATTTTTGTTCTGGGGGGAGAAGGGTTTCAAATTTCAAATTTCAGTTTACGCTACTTAACTACTCGTTAGGACTCAGATTTTTAGATCAAAATTTAAGTTTAAGTCTAAGCTTTCGAAATCATTTAAAGAAATACAAAAAATAACGTTAAAAAATAGTTGTTTGTTACTCCAAAGTCTAAAGCGCCCCCTATCGGCATTTTTTGAAATTGAGCTTTAAAATTTTATTTCAAGAAAATACTGGCATAAAGAAAATTTTTTGCAAAAACCGCAAACGAATCGACCAATTTTTCCATGTTTTATAATCACTTGAAATTTCGGACCCTAAACTTTAATGCCCCCTATCTCCTTGGGAATACGTCTGGGACCCTTAGTCTCCTATTTAATATTATTTGTCTTTAAGTGTACTATAACCCCTTAAAGTTCTGCCCATCTTTTATGAATCACCCTGTATATGAAAAAAACATATATTTTATGATAGTTAAAAAACTCATTATACTAATGAAACTGTGGTATGCTTAAAAAGAAAATATGTAATTTCCTTTTTCAACAATTGTATAATTATTATCCACACACTACTTTCGTCCTTGTGAGGTAACCTATCTAAAAAAATACAGCTTATTCAATGTAAGAATTACACAACACCATCTACAAACCAAGGAATTACAATCACAAAATAAGAAATCAAAAGACAATAAAACAAAGCAATAAAAGTAGCATATTACGTCGCAGAGTATATCAACGCATACTTATTAAATTCAAGCCGTTAGTAGCCAACCTGTCACCGTAAAAGGAATTAGATACGTTCCACGACAGGATATCAAGAATACTTTACTAATGGGGACACACGCATTTATATCTGTGTTTTTTCATCAATGCTCTGACATAAAGATAAACATTGGTACCAATAAAAAAAAATATTGGTACTTTTTAAGAACAAATGATTATTTGCACATATATTTCACAATATATTCATCAGTGATCGTAATAAAAATTGTGAAAATATTATGCTTTTATAAATATAGTAAGAATATGCATTCGGCAATTAATAGTAAAAAGAAGCTATTAGCTACTTTCTAATGAAAGAAAATTTACTTTTAATATAAAATAAACATGTATGTTTACAATATTCATCGTAAAAATATAGTTTATTCAATTAGTGAGGAGTGCATTTCGTAAATGCAGTTGCTGATCCAAAGCTACTAATCCAAAGCTACTAATCAACATGTCAGCTAAAAAGGAATTAGATACGGCATTGTATCCAAATATACTAGCTTATGAAAGTTGACATAATAAGAATGAAGTGTCTCTAATTGCATATTTGGATACCGCCGATCATCTTTTTGCTCCCTTTTGGGAACAGGGAATTTCAAGCTTATTCTATCGACTATCACTATCAGAATTTTCAAGCTATGTTTTTGAAACTTTCACAAAAGTTGCTCTATACATTTAGCTAATATATTATGCACAGTATATTTTGATTGCATTCGCGCATGCGCAGTGAAACAATATTTAGTGAACCCACTCATTTTTTTTCCAATATTTATTATTTTTTAATTCTGATTGCAGGGTATTGTATATAATGTTGTGTCGTTCCTGAAAGGAACATTCTTTTATATTAAGAACTCTGAAAATTATAAGCAAAACACTTGGTGAAATTTGAGATTGTTTTTATAAAAACCTTAATTTCTCCATGATTATACGTGCTACAGTTTCAACGTTTTTGCGATATTAGTTTTTACAGGGTTATCCAAAAGATATTCGTTTTTCTACAATTTATTGACGGCCCCCTATGCGGTTTCGGGGGAAAAAATCTACGCCGAAATATATAACGTCGACTGTGCTGTTTACACGCCTGAAGTTTCAGGATAATTCCTTATGTATTTTTCTAGATATTGAACAAAACGTCTAAAATCGCAAGTGACCGGTCATCATTGGCCATATAGTGTACAAACAAAGAGCATAAAGATTTTATAATTGAAAGGTTTGTATTGTAGAAAAGTATAATTTAAAGTCGGCAGAAGACGCCAAAACAATATTTAAAACAGGAGCGTAATACTGGATCGAGCACCGCAAAGCTTCCCTACGAAAGAAATCCCCGCAATTTTTGAAAAAAAAGTGTTTACAGAATACATTCTTTATATGATATTATAGTATATAACCTCCGTCAAAAATGACAGATAGTTGATCTGCGCTGCATTTTCATAAGACTTTATACAAACAAACAGCATGAAGATTTTAAATTTGAAAGGTATGTATTGTAGAAAAGTACATTTTAAAAATGACAAATGATTTCTTGATACAAATGATGAGGATTTTTTTTTTAATATTAAATTTTTTAAATAGTTCAACGTTTGGACAAAGCATTCAAATTAAATATTAAAAAATAATCCATGTGCGAAAGTTTTTGTAAATAAGTGTTATCAATGAGTTTCTAAAGAGCTTGACTCACCACATAGCTCATTTTTTGATTATATAAGCAAAATTAAATGAAATTACTCGGTACTATTTATTCCTTATATTTTAATTACGTTTCATAAGAAAAAATCATTTTATTACCATGGAAACAAAATTTCAAAATTTGTTTATATCAGGCATAGACAAGCGGCAAGAAAACTGAGCCTGAGTAAAAGCACACTTCATTGACTTTTTAAATTTAAACAGTTCTTTTTCTTTGAACGGTCCGAGTCATCAGCGAATAACCGAAAGAGATAACGTGAAAATATTTAAATTTGGCTAAGAGTATGAGTGAAAATGGGGAAATCGTTTTTCAGTCGGTGAGGCAATCGGTTTTGATTGCTTTGGTGGTGAGATGTAGTTCCATCTTCAAGGATCAGTTTCGAAACATAACTGGAGGTTCTAGGGAAGCCAAAATCCTCGCAGTACAATTATTGGATCGCTAATCGCACCTTGTAAAATATCCGACTGAGACATCATTGGGTAATTTTGTATAACGGAAAACGTCACAAGTCTACTATATGTGTCCATGTTGCAGATATTCCATACTATACGTTGTGAAAATAAGACAATCATTACTGGTTTAGACAGATGGTGCTTGACCTCACTAAACATAGCAAGCTTTCGATTTCGCAATAGAACATTTTGATAATTTAATAATTAGGCGATATTTTGAAAAGAAAACAGAATATGGTATGCATTGGCATATCCTTCTGAATCTCAACCCGTGCAACATGTTTTTATGGAGGCATTTGAACGATAACATCAAATGCACGCATATCGCAACACTGGAGTACAAGAAAATAGAGATTTTTCCTGAGGTAATGGTAATTGATACAAATATATTGAAGGAAAAAAAAAAACAGTTTTTTTAATCAAGTCTTCGTTACGTAATTTCTTTCAACGGAAATCATTTTGAAAATCTCTTTTATCGAATATTTTATTACTAAATAAAACTTTTTATTTAAATATTTTTAATGGACCGTCATTCGAACATAATTAAACATTCACGTGACATTCAGAGACCCTATATGCTAATTAACAAAATACTTTTATCGATGAAAATCTCTTATATTGAACATTTTACTAAATAAATCGTTTTATTCCGGCTCGAACAAGCTCAACACACCACTGATTTCGAGTGCCGTTCTCCTGTAGATACTGCGCCAATAGCTATGTTTTTGAAAAGTATGAAAACAAATTCTTAAATTATATATATATATATATATATATATATATATATTTAAAAATGAAAACACATGTGAACAACAATGGATGATACATTATAAAATACAATATATGTATTTCCATCATACCAAGAAGTAACGGTAAATAAATTATTAAATTATTGAAAATTGAACTATAACTATTAGTGAATTTATTTTTGAGATATAAAGCAATTGTATGACATTTAAAATATAAATTTAAAAAATGCACTTAAAACTATTTCTTAAAACGTTATTTCGGATATTTTTAATACAATGAAAAGGCAACTTTTGACGAAGGGACAAGTAATCTAATATCACATGTCATTTAATTAAAAAACTTTTTAAATAGTGCTCATAATTGAATTTTCTTAAACTTTTCTGAACATACAAAGAGTATTTCCTGCGAAAGTAAATTTTGCACCCTATTGAGTTAATTACATTTTAATCTTGGATTTAATCTAAGTGAAAGTTTTTGAAAGTTCACCTTTTAATTCTGAAGTATTTTAGCATTTTCATTTCGTCAGGGCTGAAAGATATTTCATAAATTATCAATGCATTTACGATCAAATTATTTTTTATTAAAATTTTATTTACAAAAAATTAGATATGTACGATGGCTTTTAGAAAATTTTTTGTTTCAAGCCAATGACAAGATATGTGCGTTTTAATTAACTACAAAAACCTATTACTTTTTTTACGACCTATCCCACTAAAAATTAGAAATATATCTTGTATACTCCGAAGTCATAACAAAGGTGACAAAAAATTCGCAAATTCACTCTCGCTTCTATCACTCACTCATTGCATGGCAATTATGACATAATTTCAATTTTTTCCTCATCGAATAGGAAACGTATATACATTACAATGAAATACAGTGGTGGCCAAAAGTGTGGACATTTTTTGAAAGTTTCATGTTTTTCAACTTTGTGTGCTTGTAGAATATATTAATTTTCACTTAAATATAAACGTTTATATATCAAATTGAAGGTAATTTAATGTCGAATTTAATAATAAAAACAGTTTCACAATATCTGTATTACAAAAAAAGTTATGCAACTAATAGTAAGATCTATTTAAGATTTGCATTTTTTTAAAGTGATACTTACACAATAAATACTCAGTAGGATAACCCTTATTTTTTAAGACAGCTTCACAGCGTCTTTTCATCGAGTGAACCAGTGTTTGGAGTTCATCTTTCGTAATCACATGGTGCCCGATTATAGCTTCAATAAGTTGTCTTTTATTGGATTGACGTTTTTTTCGTACAAGAATTTTCCAACGTCGCAACAAATTTTCAATTGGATTGAGATCAGGATTGTTTCCTGGCCATGGTAATATATCTATGCCTTTATTTTGAAACCATGCTTTGCATACTTTTGCTGTTTGGCATGGAGCTGAATCCTGCTGAAAAATAAATGGTGCGTTGTTGGGGAAGAGATCACTGATGGAAGGTATCAATTTTGGTTCCAGGAAAGTTTCGATGTATTTTTTTGCATTCAGGATGCCATCAATCACTTGATTTCGGCCCACACCATCTGCAGACATACATGCCCAAATCATGACATTTGTTGGGTTTTTTGTAGTTGCTTCAATGCAATCAGGATGAAGTGCTTCTCCTACTCTACGTCTCACATATTTTCTACCATCACTACCAAAGAGTGATATTTTACTCTCATCGCTCCAGATTACTTGCTTCCATTGATTTTCTGACCATTTAATGTATTCTTTTCCCCACTTAATTCGTTTTTTGCGTTGCTTTAGATTTAAATATGCTTTTTCCTTGGAATTCTAGCTTGTAGTCCAAATCCTGATAACCTTCTTCTTATTGTTCTTGAACTTCCTGCAATACCCGCTGCATTCATTTCACATCTAATGGCATCTGATGAAATTTTTCTATCTTAAAGGCATAGCCGTTTAATTTTTCTATCGGCAGTAGCACTTGTGCATTTTTTTCGGCCTCATTTGTGCTTATTTTCCACTGATTTCGTTTTTTCATAACGTAAACAGAACTTTCGTACACCAGAACAAGTCACTGAACCACCAACGTGTCTTGCAATTTCAGCATAAGAGAGGCCATTTTCTCTCAATATGACTATTCGGCTTCTTTTTCTAGATGTCCAATTAGTTATTTTTGTTGATGACATTGTTTAAAATTAGTTTAATTAAAAAAAAGGACTTAAATATTCAAATACAGCAATACTCTATTTAATTGTACTAGTATGCATCATTCCGCAAAATATTTTCACAAAAATAACTCTTTTACCATCCAAATAACCTAAACTATAGTTACAGACATTTGATTGGTCCTCAGAACAGTGTTTGTGATTGGCTAGTACGCTTTTATTACAAAACACGTCCTTATTCAAAACGATTTGTGTTTGTTTGTTCTACTAAAATGAGCATAACATTGTGATTCTGTTTTTATTATTAAATTCTACATTAAATTACCTCTAATTGGATATATAAACGTTTGTATTTAAGTGAAAATTAATATATTCTACAAGCACACAAAGTTGAAAAACATGAAACTTTCAAAAAATGTCCAAACTTTTGGCCACCACTTTATGTTTAAATACTGTTGCTCAATTTCATGATTTTCGTATGACTTTTAGAAGAATTATAATTTTATAAAAAATCTGTCGCAACAATAAACATATTTCTTGGCTACTATAATGTAAAGTGACTAAAGAGAACTGTAAGAATTACTAAAATTCGTAATTGATTGCCAGTGCTTCATCATAAAGAAAAAAAATCCTTCCTTCACATTCCAACATAGGTGAAAAGTGTTTATGACTTCAGTTTGTCAGGTCGCCTGCAATCAGGCCGTCCGTCCGTGCTCTAGCTCTTGTAAATATATTCGGATTGTCCTGAATTTCTTGTATGTCATTGACACTTACTATAACATGATCCCTATTGAAAATGAAGTATGTAGCATTTATAATATTTTTACAGGGACGGTCAAAAATATTCGATTACATTACTTTCAATGGGAAGAAACAGTTTCAAGTGCAATTTGATGATGTTACGTTATTCGAAATATGATGAAATTGATATACAATTCTGTAGCTCTCTAAAACATTTTTTTTTTTTTTTTTTTTTTTTTTTTTTTTTTTTTAATTGTGCGTGCAAATAATTTATTATCATTCATTTACAGGGTCAACAAAACAATTTTATTACACAATGTTCTACGGGGAAAAATCGTTTGCAGTGTAATTTAATGATGCTTTTATATTTAAAACATAATGAAATTTATATGTTTTACTGAGATGCACTATAGATTGCTCACCGAAAAATTTGGTGTGCATTGCGTTTATCGTTCATTTACAGGGACACACAAAACAATTCGATCTTAGTGCGATAAATATAGTATATGTGTGATAAGTGCGTTTTCAACTTTGGTTTGCGTTTTAAGTTTAACTAATTTTTTTCATAATGCATTATGTGGATAAATACTGTTGATCATATACAGGGCTCCACAAAGGAATTCGTAAGTATTACTGAATATGGGAGTAAATTGCTTAAGGGTATTTTTAATTGTGTTACGCATTTTCCTTCTGAATTATATTTAGTAGACAAATATAAATTTACGGAATATAAATAAATTTATATACAGGGCTACGCATAAAACAGGATACATTGCCGTTTACGGCTGGTAATTGCTAGAAGTGAATTTTAAGTTGTCTTATGCGTTTTTTAACCTGAATTAAATTTTAGTTTAATATGTGGTGCTTATAAAAGACTTTATATAATATACAGGGCTTTACAAAAAATTTCGAGTGCATTTCCATCGATTTGAAAAAATTGCTAAAAGTTACATTTCTAACTAAACTAATTTTTACCAGGCTATGTAGTATATATCTAAATCTATAGATTATATACAGGGCTGGAAAAAATAATTTGACTACTTTTTTTACTACGGAAGATAAACGCTAAAACTGGATTTTTAAATGTGCTATATGTTTCCTGAACAGTTTACTGCATATCTTTTTTCACCTTATTTAGTGGTGAAGTTTCGTTATAGCTTTCTGGATGCTTTCTAAAACATGCTTTCTGTAGAATATCGAGTAAAAGCATTTATCATTCATTTAAATAGCCACACTAAAATATTCGGTTACATAATTGTCTACGGTGAAAAACAGATTGCAGCGTATTTTAATTATGCAACACTATTTCAAATATAATGAAACTGATATAGATTACTGAGGTTTACTACAAGATACATTTTGTATAATATGATGCGCATAGCATTTATCTTTCATTTACAGGGACACAAAATATTTCGGGTACAGTAATGAATCCGAAGTATTGTCTATAAGCGATAATCGCTGGAAGTGCGGTTTCAGTTTGGTATATGCTTAACTAAATTTTTGCATACTATGTGGTATGTATAATTGCTATAAATAATATAAAAGGCTACACGAAAGAATCCGTAAGCATTACTGTATGTCAGCTTAAATTGCTCAAAGTGGTTTTTTAATCAAGTTATGCCTTTTTAACGTGAAATATATTTAGTGTGCTAGGAGATGTTTCTTGAATATAAATAAAATCGTATACTGGGCAATGTAAATAACTGGGTACATGATCTCATACGTATGATAATTTCTGGATTTGTGATGTCAGTAGTTTTCATCGGGATTTCCCCTTACATAAATTTTAGCTGAATATGTGGCGTGTATTAAAATCTTAAGGTAATATACAGAGGGCTGTACAAAAAAATTGAAATATGTTTCTGTGTACTGGTAGAAACAGCTGAAGGTGAATCGTTTAACGGGTCATTACTGTGTTTTGCGTGTTTTATTAAGATGAGTTTAGCAATGGCTAGTGCAAAGTGCCATGGTCATGTAAAGTCACGTAATAGCTTAAAAGTAGCTTTTTTGGGACACCGTACGAATGAAAAGATTTGCTGTTGTCAGGTGATGCTGGCTTCATGCTCCACTACTATTTGTTGCAGATATAGATGAAAATCGTGATATTTATCTTCAACCAGCGGATAATCTTTTTAAGATAGTCCGTGAAAAGGTTACCGAAATCTGGAAAAAGGCATCCATACCAGTAGTTTTCAAACGAAAAATCAATGGAAAGATTAAGATTTATTATAACAAGTGTAGATGACTAGAGAAAAATGGGTAAAAGACAAGAAGACCCTCAAAGAATTCGTACGAAGTGCAGAAACTTCTCTCTTTGACATTACAGCTTGTAAGTGAACAATTGTAGCTGCGACATCAGGTGGGAATTTGCACATCAAGAGATTAACTTCTTCAGGCTCAAAGAGTTCTTCGAAAAATGTTTATCGGAAATATTCATTTAAAAACTAGTAAAATCCTTGCAAAGATAATGTTGCGGAACATTCCATGATGGATGGTAATTCTGCGCCAGGGCCCCTCAACGAATGGAGTTCGACACAGATCTAAGATACAGATATTGTCAAAAAATTTAAGTAGTGCGAGCTTTGAAGCAAGTAGTTTGACTGAATCAGAATTTGAACCAGGACATTCAAAAGCAGACACTCCCAAAAACGCATGCCATTTTCTCGCACGGGATTCACCACATTTAGATCTGGTGTATCAGAGAGGAATGCTGCGTTAATAGCTACATCCGTACCTCAAGATGCAGGAACTGTGACAGAAGAGGATAAGGATATCGTCATCGATAAAAACAAGGTAAGGAGAGAGAAAAATAATCTTCGAAAGAAGATACAGGTGGAAAGAAGATGCAGGAGGAGGAAGATCATGATGGAAGAAAATTAAAAGCATATTATTTGATGGTAGGAAAGATAAAACGATCTTCATAGAAAAAGGGGACAAGCGGCATCGTCGAGTGAAAAACGAAAAACCTATCACCGTGTTGTCTGAACCTGGTTCGGAATATTTGGGTTACTTCACATCTAGTTCCGGTGATGGCGAAGAAATAGCAAAATCATTACATAATTTTCTAACCCTGAACAAAGTGGATTTTTCTGAACGAATAGAAATCAGGTGGGACGAAATCGCTGTTAATACAGGAAAACGTAACGGTGTCATTTCGTGTCTTGAAAAAAAAAAAGTTAACTGCAACATTTGAAACGAGTTCTTAATACGAATTATCTTCCACTCTGCTATCTACTGTCTAAACTAGATGGTGGAACCACGTTCAACTGCACAAAGTAGTATAGTATGGTAGATCCGATTACGGAACTTTTATTTATATTACACTTCAGAAAAACAGCTCAATTTTTCATATTATCCATTTCACGGCATAAATTCAAATCATGGTACAAAATAGCTTTATATTCATATTCCAGCAACGAGCCCCCAAAAATTGTTGTGGGATTATGATGAGTAATAAGTACTTTAGCCACAACCATGAACCTAGATAGATGGACCGGAATCCATAATAGGGATTTAGCTTGAAAAATAGTCCTTGAAATTTAGTTGATCTATAAGCCATCAGAGGGCGCAACGATTCGCAGAGATAGCAGATTTACAAGCAAAGCATAGGAGAAGTTACAAATTTTTCTAATTTTAATTAATTTAAAGAGCTCTTAAACACATTATGGCCAGAAATTGTTTTATGTATTTGAAATTATATAAATATGTATAAAAATATGTATTTGAATAATATGTATTTAAAAGATTGGAATTATTATATCTATTTTTAAGATTGGGAGGGGAGAAAAAAAAACCCAGAAATGTATGGAAATAATCCAAGTTTGTTTTATACAGGTATTTTAGGAAATATTTTGAGTAGAAAGTATAACTTTCATCATCTAAAAAAAAAAACATTCAAATAAATCTTATGTTGCATGAGAAACTATAATTGATAAAGATAGTAAATATATTTTATCTTATCTTTTAGAAAGAAATTAATGTTAGATGATAATTCACATTTAAAACTTACAAAACAGACTTCATGCTAAAAGTTAGTGTTGAATATAACCTACTTTACTTTAATAATTTTAAATTAATAATTTACTTTAATAATTTTAAATCGATTTTTGTTTTTAAAATTATTACATTTTTAATATAATTATTTAATTGTTTATTCAATAAAAATGTTGAAAAAAACAATCTGACTTTATCTAAAAATTTTCTTGCAAATATATATATATATATAACCAGAGAGCCCGTGCGAAGATTTCGCACTGAAATCTAATATTTTTTAGGTACTTCTCTATTAACCCGTCGACCGCTTTTCATAACAAAAAACTACCGCCAAACTGTAAGATTAAATGCCAAAAATGCAGTCCCATTTACTTGATGTCAGAATCATTATGCGTGTTTGTTACGTCATCTAGTGGTATTACATTCGACATTTGCGTGTATTTTTCATTATGTTTTACTGATTTAGTAGTTATTTTATTAATTAAAATAACAATTGTGTCCTTAAATTCTTATATTTTATTTATTTTTTGATATTCCAATGGCAACGTTCTCCCGTTTATTTAGCGATAGTTTTTGTTATGAAAAGTGGTCGACGGGATAATAGAGAAGTATCATTTTTTATCAATATGTAATATTTATTAGATGCAGGTTTAAACTTCTAAAGAAAAAGCAAGGACAAAAATATCTGCAAACAACATTTAGTTGTTAGTCAAGACAGAATATCATCTAATTTATTCCATCAAAGTTAGACTAAAAACTGATCCAAGATTGCTAAAGGCACGCGCGAGAAAAAAAAATTAACAATCGTATTTTTACTGCATTAGAGGATGACGTCATCCGCTTCGGGAAAACCATGGGACTTAGAAATATAAATCTAAACATTTCAATTTCGCTTTTTAATCATAAGTATAAAATAAACCCGTGCGGTGTTTTTTATAATAATTGCTATGAGCATCATATAATGTGGTATTTTATTTTTTTGGCAACAATAATTTCAGGAAAACCTTTCATTTCTTTCATGAAAATAATGCCGATTTAATTTTTTAATTTCAGCAAATTTTAATCAAAAACATGTTTTAACGAATTCTTAAGTGGGCTATGTCAGAAGCCTGTTCTAAAACCTTTCATATGGTATCTCATTCGTTGTTCTGCGTTTCATATTTTCTGAGTAAAAGGGATGTTGACAGGAGAAATAATATATAAGGATAATAATAATGAAAGTCATAATTCATTGTTCTGGAAGTAAAGGGAAACATAAGCTGAATAGTTTCTTCGAATATAAATTTCTCGAAAGTCTAAAATATGTTTTTCTTCTCAAATTCATGCATTTATTTTACTTTTAAAATGATTAATTTGATAATGTTAATTTTATGAGGAAAAACTCAGTAGATGGCGTAGCGCCCCACAGCGATAGTTTCGACGTTTGTCGATCTTGAAAGAGTACTATATCTGTAACGTTGGAGTCCGGTCCATCTCTTCTAAGTTCATGGCCACAACACAGATTTTTCAAATATAATATAAAACAAAACAAATTAAAACAGATAACAACAAATACAGCTGAGGATCGATTTACACACAACTATATAACTGGGTTAATATTCATGAATGATACAAACATTCGTATCTCAATACAAATAATAATTAGCAATCTCTGCCAAGCATAGCATAAAAATTCCACCAACAACCATATCTGAAATCTATAGACCAACTGCTGGTGCTAGCGTGCTTTTCTTGGTCTTGCGTGAACTGATCGCCTTTTATCGCTGCTCATGAATAGTTTAATTTATTGAGTTAATATTATTGTTGTTGTTACTTCTGGTTATTGCCACACACACATATATATATATACAGGGTGATTATAATTAAAGTTTAAATTTCAAAACGCTCTAAAACCGAACCACTGATCAGAATGACGTCAAAATTAATATGAACAATAATGAATGAGTCAAAAGAATATGAACCAAAAAATAGTTCCAAATTTTCGCGACAGATGGCGCTGTAAGCGGCAGAATTTCGATTAAAAATGACAAATCGTAAAACAACGGCTAAGGCGTAAGTTACACGATAAACCAACTGTACTGTTCAGTGTGCATGACTGTACAGGTGTGGTACTGTTAGTTACCTAAGCCCATCCACCACGGCTAGGTCGTATCACATCAGATGGGAAAAATCGGTTTTTAATTGTCCTAAGGCCAAAAAACCGCATAAAATCTATCCAATTGGTTTATTATTGTCCTGAGGCCAAAAACCGTATAAAAAGCATCCATCCAATCGGTTTTTAATTGTACTGAGGCCAAAAACCGCATAAAAAGCATCCATCCAATCGGTTTTTAAGTTTCGCGAGACTGGCGAAAAACATGTTCAATATGCTGTCCACCGTTGTGTGCAACAAGATTAAATCAGGAAACAGCATGTTCCGCAACCGATCGAAGTGCCACCGGGGTCAAGTTCAGAATGTGTTGCGCAATGCGTGTCTTCAATTCAGCTACGTTGGCAATCGGAGTACTGAACACAACATCTTTCAGATAACCCCACAGCCAGATATCACACGGGTTAGGATCAGGTGATCGGGCCGGCCAGGCTGTAAGGAAATGACAACTGATAATTCTAGCATTTCCGAAATGCCGCCTCAACAACTGCTTCACTCGATTTGCCATATGCGTAGGAGCGCCATGTTACATAAAAATGATACTATCCAGACATCCACGGTGTTGCAGAGCTGGAATGACGTCATTACGCAAAAGAGACTCTTTAGCGTTGACCATTGACGGTAACAGGACCGAAAGCACCCGTCTCTTCGAAAAAAATGGCCTTACGATAAATGATGTCGTAAATCCGCACCACACAGTGACCTTTGCAGGATGAAGTGGTGGGCCCGACAAAAAATTCCATCGAACCGTAACCAGATCCGAATATGAAAATAATAGTTAACCCGAAACTCAACCCGAATCAGGAAAAAAAATGCATCAAACCGTAACTCGATGCGAACCCGACAAAACAAATTTCTTTGTCTCGCAACCCGACCCGAACCTGAAAATTGAAGTTAACCCGAAAGCTGACCCGAACCAGAGAAATAAAAATCCATTGATACGTAAACCGATCCGAACTCGACAAAATAATTTTCGTCGTCACGCAACCCCATCTGAACCAGAACATTAAAGTTAACCTGAAACCCGACCCGAACCCGACAAAAAAATCTATAGAACCGTAACCCGATCCGAACCCGACAAATGAAATTCCTTCGTGTCACAACCGGATCTAAACCAGTTAATATTAATTTTCAAGTTTGGGTTAAGTTTGGGGTTAAATTAAATTTTCAGGTTCAAATCGGTTTTGGGTTAACTTAAAATTTCAGTTTCGGATCGGGTTGCGTGACGACGAAATTTAAATTGTCGGGTTCGGATCGGATTACGGTTCGATAGATTTTTTTATCGTGTTCTTGTCGGGTTTC
This sequence comes from Maratus michaelseni, assembly GCA_963931845.1. Taxonomy (NCBI): domain Eukaryota; kingdom Metazoa; phylum Arthropoda; class Arachnida; order Araneae; family Salticidae; genus Maratus; species Maratus michaelseni. The sequence continues at coordinate 32,892,513 of OZ007589.1, read as the reverse complement.
GGGTTAGCTTAAATTTTCTGGTTTGGATAGGGTTGTGACACGAAGGAAATTATTTTGTCAGGTTCGGATCGGGTTACAGTTCTATGGATTTTTGACGGGTTAGGGTTTCGGGTTAAATTTAATTTTCAGTTTGGGTTAGGTTTTGGGTTAACTTAAATTTTCCATTTCGGTTCGGGTTGCTTGACGACGAAATTTATTTTATCGGTTTCGTATCTGTTACGGTTCGATGGAATTTTTATGTCTCGTTCGGGTTGGGTTACTGGTTAACATCTAACTTTTAGTTTCGGGCCGTCTTGCGACATGAAGGAATTTATTTTTTCGGGTTCCGATCGAGTTACGATTCAATTTTTTTTGTCGGGTTCTTGTCAGATTTCGTGTTAACTTTAGTTTTCTGGTTCGGGTCGTGTTGTGACTCGAAGGAATTTATTTCGTCCTTTTAGGATCGGGTTACGGTCATATGGAATTTTTCTGTCGGCTTCGGGTCGACTTAGAATGGAATTTTCAGATTCGAGTTGGGTACAACACCATAATTTGACAAAGAACTGCTCATTTTCAAAATAGGCTTGGTCATTTTTCAATTAATCTGACGCTATCTAGGCTCTTTGCAATGAGTCTAAAAAATGTCAGGCTGATTGAAAAATAAATTACCATATTCCAATTAGCATAACACTGTCTAGTCTCTTTGCAATAAGCCTGAAAAACATCAGACTGATTGGGATAAAGGAAATGATTCTCCAACTAGACCGGCTCTTTGCAAAGAGCCTAGGCTGTTTGCAAAGAGCCGGATTTCCTAATTAGCCTACGACATAGACAGTATGCCCACTAAAGTCCCTTGCCACCCTCTTAACTTCGGAACGGCTGCTGCTATATTCATAAAAGTGGTGTCTACGTATAGAAAAGTAACCATGTGCTACACAATGAAACCACCTACAGCGCCACCTGGTGGAATGCTGCGGAGTTAGCATTTCTATCTCGAAAACGGAAAGAGATAGAGAAAAAAAGTGATTTACAAAGTTGTGGAGTATCATCGATTTAGTACGAAAAGATACCTTGTGGACATTAATGCGAAGAATAGAACGGTTAAAACGCGCATTTGTTTTTTGTGATTTCTTACACTGTGACGTGACAAAACGATCTTAGAAAGAAAGAAACAAGAAGTTATGAAATAGCAGGTCTGTGCGACTCCTCCACAAACATTGCAGGACATTAAACGACGCTATTACGGACGCTTGTGCCAACGTATCACCACCTATGCTCCAACGTGTGCAACGTGAAATTCAAACAGGCATCCAAATATGCATTGCAGCTGACGGTGAGAAGTTTGAAAATCTAAAATTAAGGTATATTATTATAACTAGTTGCTTTTTTCTTTCTAAGATCGTTTTGTCACGTCACAGTGTAGGAAATCACGAGATGTTTTAACCCACTAAGATATTCCAAGCAAGATGCTTTTCCTATTAAATGAAAAATATTTTTATTAGTGCATTTGTAGTTTTAAATGAAAGAACAAGAACGAAAAATCATGCATCAAGCATATATTGCGTAAAATTTTCCAACACTTCTAAAATAATTTTACAAATCTTTATCGTTTAATAACGTGAAAATAATAAACAATTTGGAAATCGCATAACATATTTAAAAACCCAATTTCATGAATTACCAACAATATAAGGAAAAATATCCGTATTATTTTATGCAGCCCTGTATATGATCTTTAAATTTGTATATAAACTGCAAAGAATTCTAAATTTCAATTCAGTTAGGAAAAGCGTAGAACAGTTTAAAATTCTCCTTATGGAATTTCCGTCAATAAACGGAAATGTCGAGGACTTATGTGCTGCCCTGTATATGATCTATAGAATTTATACACACCACGTAATAGACAAAAAGTAAGTTAAATTTGAAATCGCGTTCAGTAACTTAAAACGCACTTCCAGGAATTATTGTTAACAAAGAGTAGCGAATTCTTTTGTGTGTCCCTGTAAATGAACGATGACTGCTATACACACAATATTCTGTAGTAAGCCTTTTATAATGCACCTTAGTGATACATATAAATTTCAATGCGTTTGAAACAGTGAAATATTATTAAATTTTTCTCTATAGACCGTAATGTAACGGAATTATTTTTTGTGTCCCTGTAAATGTAAAGGAAGTATAAGTGCTATGCATACTTGCGTGGGCCAAAAAAAAAAAAAAAAAAAAACTTTTCTTTCGATTTTCGATGATGGGTAGTGCGGAAAAACACAAAAAAATTTGAGATTTTTAAGACAATTCCTTGATTTGCCGCAAGTCTTAAAGTTTTGATAAAATGCTGATTTTTGAACTTTTTTAGGGAATTTTTTAAAAACGTTAAATTAAATTTAATTTCGATATATTTATAAGTCATGTTTAGTGTGCAAATGTTTCAATAAGCTCTGATTATGCATTATTTAATTGCTATGTGTATTTTATATTACCTATTTTTAAAGGCTTTTCCCGTATAGGTGGGCAAAAGCTGTAAATATTGTTTGAATCGCTCGTCGGTTTCTTTCTTTTGAATTTTTATGTTCCTTGCTCTCCCTTCTTTTTTCGATGCGTTGAGGGTCATATATTTAGGTGACGGACTACAGCATGCATCGACAGAAAACCTGGAAGGAGAGGAAAGCGTGGAGCGATACGAAAGCAATGAGTCATCCTGAAGATGAGGGAGGAAATAGAAGAGGGGGGGAAAGTGCGAGATGGGATGTTTATTATTTCTTTGTGCTCTCCATTATTGAAATTCTATTTCAAACTATTATTTTACAATCACAGTTTTATTAGCGTTATAGACCATCATATTCTAAAATATTTATATTATTTGTAGCATGAAATATATAATAGAAATAAATATGTTCGCTTGAACCAGGCATGAAAGGAAAAATATCTCTTTCAGACTCCAAAACAAATGAGATAAAAGTTTTTATTGTAGAGTGAAAATTGCAAATTTTTAAGAACAAAAAACAAGATTTTTTTCATTCAGATATTTCTGCGCATACATTCTCAAAAAATGGTGACAGGTGTTTGCAAGTTTAATTTTTTTTATGAAGTGCTTATAGTTTTCATTCGCGACAGCAGGAAAAGCCTTCATCTAAATTTTATGCTTCTGATCTTTTAAAGACTATTTAATGAATCAAAAAGAAACGACAGTATTTTTATAGACGCTCAATCAATAATTCATAAGAAAATGTTTAAATTTAAATCAAAATAAAAACATAGATTTATATCAATAAAAATATTTTTTTTCCACATTAAGAAAAAAATTCCGAATGTCAAAAGGATTACATGAAATAATTGAATATTTTTAACTAGTAGTATATCACATCATGTTGCGAATGAAAATGATAGAGTATGCATAGCACTTTTTAGTTATTATAATGACATAAGATTGCAATCGCCACCCCCTTCACACCAAAATAAGGACAGTCCATACACTGCAAAAAGAAAATTGTTGATTTTACAGTATAATACTGCCATCCCAACTGCCAGTATTATACCGTAAAATTAACAGTAATAAACTGCAAAATGAATATATATATATATATATATATATATATTTCTTTTTTTTTATTTATTTATTTATTTTTTTAATAGTGTACTTTTTAATCAGCAAATTTCGGAAGAAAACCGAATATAACCATCGGATTAGCAGTAATGTTGTAATGAATTAAAGCACTCTAAGGATCCGAGGGACGCTTAACATCCGACATCTTTTATTCAGCATCGTTGATACACACGTTTAAAATAAAATGAACAACTAAAAAGATACTACACTCCCCATTAAAACTTCAGAGTACACAACTATCTTATACGGTGCACGCACACACACCATTTCTCAACATGCCACCAACATACACCATTTCTTAACATCGTCTGTTTAAAATCTCACTGCATCTCCCAGCCTTCTCGGTTCACTTCTCTTTATTCGCCGACCAACATCTCTCGCAGTCTCTTTGCCTATCGAAAAAGTTCTTTCGACTCGATTACACGGCGAAGCTAGACGGAGAAGTCCTGGACAAAACTGGACAACCCCAGGCCAGCAACTCACAAGGCAGGCTAGGCCGTAATTTCCTTCAGTCGTCACAGACTCCTCCCCCCCTCCAAATTTTTGGACATGTCCAAACGGGGTCCTGGATGAGACTTTACAGTTGTGACAAGTTCCCTTGAACACCAAATGTTTTTCTTTTAATTCACCATGTTCAGGAACAACTTGTGTATTTGTCACATACCTGTCATCTCCCCCCTCTTTTCCTGATCCATCACAGCAATGTGCTGCCCTAATCAACATTCCTCAAACTTTAAATTTACAAGCAAAATTTTCAAGTACGCGAAAATACAGCAATTCACACCATGCCAGTAATACAGATACAAAATTTATATTATATAAAATTTATACAAATTTACCATGATTTAAACACACACAAAATTTCCCTTAACTTCTAGACAAAATCATAATAAATGTAATTTTACACAAATACCAATACAATTAACAGATTTTTTTTCTATCTCTTTATATAAATTCAACATAATAAAACCAAATGAATATCTGACACTTTTCTGCCAAATGAAACAACTTTTCATATGAATCTCAAAAATATTTATAAATTTGCAACCAAAAAATTCTAAATCATAATTTAACATTTCAAAGTTATTTCCATATTTTTTTCTCTTATTCTAATACAGATAATAAATAAATATAAAAATATACATTTTTTTTCAACACAAATAATACCATTTTAATATATAAAATTTATAAACTTAATAAATATTACTCAGTATATGGGTGCCGGCTCAGAGTGTCTGCATTACAGTGATCTTTTCCTCTTTTATGCTCAATCCCATAATTGAACTGTTGTAATGCCAGGACCCATCGTAAAAGTCTTTGATTAGATCCCGCATCAGTTTTAAGCCACACCAAAGGGTTGTGATCAGTTTGTATTATAAATGGCAAATGGCCATCCAAATAACACCTTAATTTCTTCAGTGCATACACTAATGCGGCACACTCCTTTTCAGTGGTACAATATCTCTGCTCTGATTGCTTGAGCTTCCTACTAATGTATAAAATAGGATGCTCCTCCCCTTGATCGCTAATCTGCGCCAAAACTATATCCAGACTAGTATCCGATGCATCAATTTGCAGCAAAATTTCCTCAAGAACTCCCTAACTGCATGCACCTTTAACTCGGCAGGCGATCTCTTCCTTCTTTTCTTATGATTCTTCATCATTTTATTTTTCCTTACTTTTACCACTACTTTTCGCTCCATCTCTTTGTCACCCATTCTGCAACATTTCTTATCATCAGCATAGCTCCCATTTCTACCCGCATCTTTCTTGACCACTCCACCGGTGATTCCATTTTCTGATTTACGAAGATTTTCATCTTTTGATGCGCATTGATTATATGCGTTTCCTATGTTAGGTTAGTTTACCTCAGTATTTCTTTTCGCTGCCACACTTTCCTCACATCTTTCAACCAACAAATCAGGTTCAAGATTTCCATCATTTTGTTCATTAGCATAATTCTCTTTATCTATCTTTTCATCAATTTCATCTTTCGCCTCATTTACTAAATCAGCCACATTAGGGTTTTGATAACCTTCCACAATTTTCTCAGTCATTTCAGCAATCTCACTCTTTATCTCATCATTACTTTCAAATTCATGATTTTCACATAAATCATCTCCATTAGGATTAAAATTCTCCTCCTTCGGAACCTCATCATCTATTTCTGAATTGTCCTTATTTTCCAAACTAAAAGGATAACCATCTCCCCAGAATTCATTAACATCAGTTTGAGAAAATCCAACATTGAATTCCAAATTAGTCTCGTTACCAACTTCATCGAAATTTACAGAATTTCTAACTTGCGATAACTTGAACAGTTCCATATCTTCTTCAATGTCTGACTCATCTGTTCCACTAATCTGCTTTAAGCATAACATTTCCTGGGTTTCGCTTCCCTCTTTCATCATGTCCCCTTGTTCACCTTTGACATCTTGAAATCCAGATAACTCAAGCTCCTCCCTCACTTTTGCAACATTATCATTTTCAACTTCAGTAGATTCACAAAGTTTTTCAGACAATGACTGATTTTCTACTAAAGTAAAGTCCAAAACTTGCAACTCGTTATTGACAGTTTCTTCACTCAAACTTCCCGCTCTATCTCTCTCCTTTCTCTCAGGAATATCATTCCTGCCACATATTGGTCCGCCATTCACAGAAACACTTTTAAACAAATGAGCAATGTCTAGTAAGATTTGATCAGTATGATCAGGAACCACAAGCAAATCCACCTCTTTTTCCATCTTATCAACTTTCTTCTTAACCAATAATTTTTCTTCAACCACTCCAAATTCTTTGGACTCTGTTTCAGTCTTTTTGTCCAATGTAAACAATGGAGCCAACCCTTTACTCTTCTGTTGCTCTTCAGCAAATTTATTCGAATTCACTTTCACGAAATCCAAAATGGCCTCAGTTTCCACTACCTCCGGCAAAAGTTCACAAGCTGCACCAGAACACTCATCTCTCTCCTCCTTCAACTTTTTATTCAATTCAAATTTCTCCTCTTTTCCTATCCTATTGACTTCCCTGTTTCCCAATAGTTTTTCCCTAGCAAACTGTAACTCCCATCTCAGTTCTTCCAACTGAAAATTTCTCTCCCCTTCCACTCATTTCTTTCTCCACCCACTCTTTCTCCTCTGCCTCTTCTCGCTTTATTCTCTCATTTACAACTGACATAAACATTTCCTTTACAAACTCTTCCTCATAATTATCACTTTTCATAATTAAGTTACGCAAATCAATTATTCTCATGCTATCGTCAACCACCTCTCCCAATTCCACTGCAAGAACTCTCATGTCCTCCTTTCGGCCTCTTCTAAAATACGCCATCTCAAAGTTCAATTTAAGCACTCTAGTGCGTAGTTCAGACACTTCCTCAGAGCCACAGACACCCAACCAACTAACCAAAATTAATTCGATACTTTCAAAACTACTTACTCGATAGAATGTTACTAACTCAGTAAACAAAAATATATTATCTAATTACTAAAATTTCAAAACAGTTTTCAACACATCTATAAATACTAATTTTATACACTACACAAGTATATATCAGGACACAACTGGAAACCGTCAATTTCAAACAGTAATATCACATTACTTCTCTAAACTTATGCCAGCAGTTTAAAACCAGATAAATTTCTAAAACTGAAATTTCCAACTTCTGAAAATTAATTTTATATTCAAGTTTCAAGGTTTACCAAACGCATTAAATACAAATTTACAATATCACTTCACTTTCAGAATACTGTATAAATGTTACCAATACAAGACTTTTAAACAAGTTTTCAATTTCTGAAATCACCAACTCCCTTTCCTTATTTCAACCTCTATTCTTAGTTTAAGAATTTAAACCAGTTGGCTTTAACATTCTATACATCTCATTATACTTAATAAAATCAGTTTGATTTTTTTTTTCAATATACATGAATCCCTATTCAGTTCATTCCTATCTGCCAGTTTGGCGTAAAACAATGTAATTAAAATCAGTTTGATTTCCAATACATGAATTGTTATTCATTTACTTCATATCTGCCAGTTTGGCGTAAAACAATGTAATTAAAATCAGTTTGATTTCCAATACATGAATTGTTATTCATTTAATTCATATCTGCCAGTTTGGCTTCACCTGTATATTCAACTTAAGTTTTAAGATTTACAATCACCATTTTTTCTCAAAATATATAAGATGCACACATTTTTTATATATATATACAAATACAACTCAAAACCAGTTTCCAAATAAAAAATACATCCCTCTGGCATTGTGAACCGCTGCATTTAATACAAAACAAAAAACCAGATTGGCACTAAACCCAAATATACTTCTTAAATACAAAACATATAAACTACTAACACCAAGCACGCTGCAATGGATAAAAAGGGGAATGACATACCTCTCACAGAACTTCGGCCGGTTTCACATGCAAAACACAAATCTCGGTGTAGAACCTCCATTAACATCTTAGACTGTAATGCATTAAAGCACTGTAAGGATCCGAGGGACGCTTAACATCCGACATCTTTTATTCAGCATCGTTGATACACACGTTTAAAATAAAATGAACAACTAAAAAGATACTACACTCCCCATTAAAACTTCAGAGTACACAACTATCTTATACGGTGCACGCACACACACCATTTCTCAACATGCCACCAACATACACCATTTCTCAACATCGTCTGTTTAAAAACTCACTACATCTCCCAGCCTTCTCGGTTCACTTCTCTGTATTCGCCGACCAACATCTCTCGCAGTCTCTTTGCCTATCGAAAAAGTTCTTTCGACTCGATTACACGGCGAAGCTAGGCGGAAAAGTCCTGGACAAAACTAGACAATCCCAGGCCAGCAACTCACAAGGCAGGCTAGGCCGTAATTTCCTTCAGTCGTCACAATGTATTCTTTCAATTTCAATTTAAATATATATATATGAATTGTTTTATGCTTAGCCAGGCGCAAATCTCGCCAATAGCGGCTATGTAAACAGTGTGTGTAAATTAGAAACAATACTCTGATATTGAAATTCTTTTTGGTTTATGTTATTATTATTTCCTTCTGTTTTTCTTTTTGATTTTAAATGAAATCAGTGAAACGCATGCATTTATAGCAAGGGCGTGAGTTTTAAGACAATTCACCCAAATTCTTTTATTACAATTTTTCGTCAAATTTAATCGCAGAAATATTTTACTATTCCTATGATTAAATAAAGTGATTACGAATTCTCTAATATAAATATTAAATAGAATCTTTTGAATAAGAAAACGTTGTACCAGGCTCTTTGGAAATTTCAAGGCGTGTACGCATTTTGTTTAAATGTATGAAAAATCTGTATTTTAAATTTTTAAAAAAATGAGATAAGCGGGAGGTTTATGTTTCGAATAAAATTAATGTAATACGAATGGTTACGATGGGAACAGTTTATGGTAATGTATTTTACAATTTTCGATATGAACGTCTAATTTGGACATTATATTTGGATTTGTCAAAAATTTTACTTAGAAATACCAAATGGGAAGTTATTTGGTTAATTAATTTATTAATTATGCAGTTGTAAAGTTGTGAACACCTAAAGTGTAATTCCTGTTACATAGTTGTGAATCAAACTGCAGATTTTTAAGTATAAGTCAAACAATGTTTGGTGGAATGAAGGTGAATTTTGGATTTGCATATTTAAAGATTCTAAAAATAGTTAAAAATTTGCTAGGTTATCATATACATCTGTTTAGAATATTTATTTATTAATTTATATCGTGACAGAAATCGTTTTTCACGGCACCTTCGACACAAATCGATACATCAGAATATCACAAAGAAATTTCCAAGTTAATGGCTAATCGACATATACTGCAATTGATATCCATTGAGTTCTTCGCTTTTGTAGCAAGTAAATGTAATATGAAAAAAATATACATTTACATTTAATGTTAGGATTTATGTATTTTATGAAGCCAACACAGGTGCAGTTGGCTTCAGTTATTAACATTTTATTACTTAAAGTTATAATTTTATTAAAATTCAATAAATTTTATTTTTTTAGATAAAAATATGTACTTATGAATATAAAAAAAAAAGTTCATAAATGGCAAAAAAGGATGTTTTAGCCAATAATATAGTATAGTATCATAATTTATATGAAATATAAATAGTGTGTACGTACCATTAGTATAAGTACTGTAGATGAATGTGTTTTGGAAAAAAAAATATTATCTGTACTATTTAAAGCTAATACTCCTTATATGATAAATCAAACCAGTAAATATATCACAGCAATGGAGCACTGCCGCGAACGCAGAAGAAATAATAAAATATAAAGCAAATTGAAAGGTGAAAGAGCAGTAGTGTTTCTTTAACGGTAAATGCGACGTGACGATTTTCATCAAGACAAAGGGAAGACAAAAATAAAATGTGAAAATAGAGGTAAATTAAAATTATATTTAAAAAGAAGTATATTAGTGAAAGGATCTTATTAAGTTTGGTATTCCCATTGACTTGAGAGAGCTACATTGAGATACATAATTTTTATAAGAAACAAATCTTTGAAAATATTCTCAAATATTATTTATCGGTAAAGTCGTTGGAGAGATCACGTTGGTGTTCAAACAAAAGTAATCGAACAAGTTGAAAATAGATATGAAGACTGAAGACTAACTCAAATTTTGTATTACCGTTCAAGCATTTTTTTTTACTTGCTTATAAAGTATTCCTATAATATACACACATATAAAATTGATTTGGCACGTATTTTTTTTTAATTGCAATCACGTTTTTATATTTAATATTATTAGCATATAGTATTTAAATCTAAATTAAAAATATAAATACACAAAATAGTGTTCCAAATTCTAACAAACATTTTGAAATAAGAAAGAAGAACGCTGATTTATTTTTCTTTTCTGAGATATTTATTCTTGGATACCGAACAAATGAATTACGAAAGTTAAAATGAATTTTGCTGCAGCATACACTATACCATCTTTATAATTTTTTTTTTCAGAAATCCTTGAATTATGTTCAAACAATAAAAACTTGTATAATATATATATTTTTTTGCAATAAGAAATTATTTTTTTCGAGCGACATATAAATTCCGTCCTTTAACGAAAGTTTAAAGCATTCTAAAGGCGAAACTAGATATGAAGACTGAAGACTAAGTCAAATTTTGTATTACCGTTCAAGCATTTTTTTTTACTTGCTTATAAAGTATTCCTATAATATACACACATATCAAATTGATTTGGCACGTATTTTTTTTTTAATTGCAATCACGTTTTCATATTTAATATTATTAGCATATAGTATGTAAATCTAAATTAAAAATATAAATATATATAATAGTGTTCCAAAGTCTAACAAACATTTTGAAATAAGAAAGAAGAACGCTGATTTATTTTTCTTTTCTGAGATATGTATTCCTGGATACCGAACAAATGAATTACGAAAGTTAAAATGAATTTTGCTGCAGCATACATTATACCATCTTTATAATTTTTTTTCTTAGAAATTCTTGAATAATGTTCAAACAATAAAAACTTGTATAATATATTTTTTGTTTGTTCGCAATAAGGAATTATTTTATTCGAGCGACATATAAATTCCGTTCTTTAACGAAAGTTTAAAGCATTCTAAAGGCGAAATATCACAATGTAACTCAGAAGTTATTTTTTATAACATTTTCTTTCTTCCCAAATATATATTTACTGCTTTGCTTTTATTTTAGTGTTATACTAAATACTTACTCGCATTTGCAATTTCACTATAAATTCTACTTTAAATGGTTTATAAAAGTATTTCTTTTCTAAAATTACATGATATTTCTGTTTGAACAATTTGAAATGCTCTCTCCATATATTTTTATGGGAAGAACGTATTTTTATAAAAAGGTAGAAAACGAAACCCCCATTACAATTGACTGTAAAATATATACCTGCAATATTTCTCTATTATTAAAATAATTTAATATGTTGTATAGAAAATATTTGTAAATAATTATTTATGCATGAATTTGAGATACATGTTAGATAAAATGTTTTTGCAAAATTTATAATAAAACATATAGCGTCTTCGAAATGCTTCAGACATAAATTTGTTTCTATAAAACTGTACAAAAAGTGGACACGTTATGGCATTTTTCGAATATTTTTACTGTACTTAGTTTTAGTGAATTCGATAACAATGGATTTTTGTATAACTCAATTAACTGTTTCCGCATAAAGCTGTGTTGCATTGCTTCAAACGTTACTACTTTAAACATTTTTACGCACTTTTTATTTCAGACAACGTAAAATGGGGAGAGTAATGGATACGCAAAATCCAGAAGAGGACAGTTGTCTGCTCCAGTAGTGGATTCTTGCAATAAAAGTTCCAATAAAAAAGAGAAATTGCTTTCATCAAGGATTCGTTACATTGATTGCCGTTTTAATAATCTTATATTATGGGTCTCTTTTGGGACTCCCCTTATACTTATCGCCGTTTTAACAAAAGTGAACTACGGCTAATATTGTGAATACAATTTAGAAGGCAGTGGAGAACCTCACATCCTTACTCAGTTCATATTCAATAGAAAGAATCTTGTAGTGAACTTCAGCTATTTATACTAGTTTCATTATGTTTGAATTACACTGAAAATTTCCCCCATAGACAACAGAATTGTTTTCTGTGACTGAATATAAGTACTACCCCATGTCCGGTAGGAAACGTCTTATAGTAAACCCTTATAACATATGCCTATTACGTGATTAATCGAATTTTATTTACCAAACATAAACTGCGAAAGACATATGTACAGATAGAAAGAGGAACTTAAGTCATAAACATTTTCAACTCTCTTGGAAAGTTAAAAAAAAAAAAAAAAACTTTAAACCAAAAAGCATGTAAAATGTACTGGACAGCATTGTTCCCTATTGGTTATGGTGAAATGTCAGGGTGCAGGTAGTAAGCACCCTTAACCCTTCTTTGCATGAGTTTTTCTTTCACAAATGTGTTTTTTTATACATATATTAAATATTAGATACCAGAAATTTTAAGATAGATTTTTAAGTTTGTACAGCAACATAGTTCACAGGGAAATTTATTGGATTAATATTTCTATATAAATATAGTAGTGGCAAAGCAGTTGATTTATTTATTAAAAGTTAAATAAAAAGTGATGGACATTTACATCACTATGCAATTAAGGGTTAAGAAATGTATATGTGTGATGCAAAATTCAAATGCAATCAATGTAGTCTAGATATTAATTTTAGTCATATAATTTTAAGTAACATAAGGAAGTCATAAGTTGTAGTAAATCACCTCGTTTCATTATTATTGAAAATGATTACCACATTTTTTCTGTAATATTAAATATACAAAGAAAGGTTTTTGACAGGTACCGAATGAAAATGTTTCGATTTTGAACCAGAAACTTCTTTATAAAATAAATAAAATATAAATGACACAGAAGAAAGTAAAATTATTTTCAATAAAAATTCTGGTGTAAAATATTTTATAAAACTTTATTATTGGTGTTAAACCCTATTTTACAGTTTTAATGTTTTTAATTATGAATTTCGTTTTAATTAATTTGTTTTTAATTATGATTTTAATTATAATTTTCGTATGGAATGGTTTTTATATAATCTATATCACTCTTAATGAAATCTTACTCGTTTTATAATGTTTTTTATTCAAGGTTTGTAAAACTGCTCACGTCATGTTATCGCTGGTTTATGGATATTTTAAGACTGATAGCAGATTTCATTAATGATCAACAATTTACCGTTATCTCATATTTAATCATATATTCTATTAAACATGTACATTTTTATGTGACCTTGTGAATACAAATTGCTGATCTGTAGAATATATTTTACTAAAATTAAACATAAAGTGAAGTTATGCACTATGTCGTAAATTTAAAGGCATTCATTAAAAGTTCAAGATTACCCTACATTAAATTAATGTATAATGTTTACATTCGAAGGTTAACATATCAGCTATTTATAATAAAAATCCGTTTTAGACTACTTATAAATTTGAATAAGAAAAAAAAAGAATCCCACAAAAATTTCAGGAAGTGAATGAAAATTTCATAGATATAAAGTAAAAATTACATTTTACAGGGTCCGTCAAAAATAATTAATTCAATTAGTTTAATCATACATGGGTTTTGGTAAATAACTTTATTTGTACTCGGTTTATATTCGAAATTCTGATGTCAAAATGAATCTTGGAGGATGCGTAACATTATAAAAATGGTTCGATATTTTCACCTTGCACATCAAGGTCCTTTCTTTAAACCTGACATTTCACTAATTTTCTTTTGGTAATAAAATTAAAAATATATTTGAAACATAATTATGCTCACATAAAATTAAAAAAAAATTAAATAAATAAAATGAGTTGTTCCAGTTGAATAAAAATAGCTATAAAAGACTTAATCGTAACTATGTAGAATAATTAGCAGAGTGTACCCTGAAATTAATTTTGAAAAAATATTTTTATAAAGCAGAAAATAATAACAATAAGAAGACATATTTTTTAGGCTTTTATTTAGCGCAGTTGTGTTTTTTTAATTTGTTATCAAACTATTTCTGCTGTATAGTTAGGCCGATATTTTGTTTAAGAATGTTGGGACTATATTTAAAATGCTTAATAATTTAACATTCTCATTTTATGACTTTTTTTAAATGAATAGAATTTCTTTTTACATTTAAAAACATTAAAAAAAAATAAAAAGTTCGGTTCCTTTTTGTCCAGTTTTGTAATTAATATTAAGAAGAATAAGAGAGTTGTAACAATAGTTGTAGCGTTGTATAGTTGTACAGTTTTAACCATTTTCAAAATGCCTATAAATACGCATTTAGTTGTTTAACTCACATGTGTTATGCAGTTTTTCTGTTATTTTTTCTGTCTTTTAAAAATTTAAAGTACTATAAAACGTGTTATAAAATTAATTTAACACACGGATGACAATAATAAAATTTAGGGTCAGTTCCAGATCATTTATTTTATCGTGTTCAAATTCATTCTACAAACTAAAAATAGTTTAAAATGGATAATTTCTGTTCCAAGCATAACTTTTCAGCTTTTGTTATGCTAAAAAACGTGGATTGGAAATCCTGAAAATAAAGAAAATAATAGCAATCTGTAAAGCCATTGTAGTTGTACATTTAATAGCTTTATATCTGTTTATATAAATTACTGAAAACTATATTTCAAATAAATGATATGGGAGAGTAATGATATTCTACAAAATCGCTATTAATACCTTTTTTTTTTTAATGGACAAATTTTTCGATATTTATTTTATAGAAAAATTTGTCCATTGCATAAATCTTCGAAAAATAAAAATTAAATAATTTTTTTTAGTATTAAAAATCGTGTAGTTTTAATATTTTGTATATAAACAAACGACCTTCTTAGAGAGCTGAGTTCGTCATCTTCAAACCTACACGAATATCTTTTTTAACAATGCTTTAATTTTTGCTTCCAAAGTTTTTTGGTTTACTTTTATTTTTAAGTACATGCTGTGCTTTTATTACATGTTTTTTTTTAAGTACATGCTGTGCATTTAGTTTGAAGTACACAATTTTTTTTTCAAAATATATTTCAAAAACAAATTTAACAAAGAATTTTTTTTTTTTTTTTTTTTGCTGATGTCTTTGCAACATTTTATTGCAAAAAGTTTTTTAATTCCATGTACAGTATTGTAAATTCCGATATATACATATTTCCTTGCAGATATAATTATCGTATATTCTGGCGTTTAAAGCGAGGATAGAATAAACATACTTAGAATAATAACTTTTATTTAATAAATAAAATGAAATGCGTTAGACAGAAATATATGTTGTTTTATTAACACGTTGACGGACACTTGCGGCTATAGCCGCCAAAGCGAAGTTAACTATGTGGTATGACGGCAATAGCCGCCAAAAACGAAACGGTCGTTTTTAAACACTACGGCTATAGCAGCACAAATGTGCATTTACCGGCGTACAAGTAGAAGCCCAGTGTCATGTTTTGGAAACAATTTTTTAGGTTGAAGTTCGTTTTCTATCTGCATAGGTGCCAACCTCTCATTAATATTCCGTAATAAGCGGGTTAATTTGACCCAGTTTAACAACGCTTCAAACCAGAAAAATTATTGGATGAATCTTTATTTATTCAATTTCAGGTTTCTGCGTGGAATTTATTTAATTTCATTTCTCAAAAAAAAAATTCTGGTGCGAAACGTGTTGAACCTGGGTCAAATTAACCCGCATATTACGGAATATTAATGAGAGGTTGGCACCTATGCATCTGTTATACGAGTTGCAGCTTCAGTATGCACGTGCAGGGTGGCTAGTGGTCAAGGAAAAATACATTTAAAAAATGGCAATTACCAGTATATTCTTATAGAAAAATTCAAATTGATAATTTGATCGAGTAATCTATTAATTAATATCGAGTAATTTTTCTATTAGAATATACTAGTGTTTATCACTTTTTTTACTCTATTTTTCCCTGACTACTAGCCGCCCTGATGTAGTTGTAAAGGGAGTAGTGCAACCTAATTAAAGGTGCTGAATTAATCAAAATTAAGATTATTTAAGCAGAAAGAGTAAAACTATACTTCTAATATTCTAAAAATTACAAAAACATATAGTGTCAATTTTTGAACTTCACTTGAGCCTACTGTCCGTCAATATGTTAAATAATATTTATGAATCTTATGATGTTTATTTTATCCGCGAATCATACACACGAATATACATTAATGTAATGTCGTCAATACGTATGTTAATTCTGCGCATAAATTTACCAATACAAAATAACAATCTGTTCAACAACAGTATTAGTTGTATAAAGGATAGACATATTCCAAAACTGTCAAACTATTGGACTGGTCTAATAATGGTTACACTTACTCATTTATTCAATGCTGCAATAATACTAACATTTAACCAAGACTCACCTATTTAAAAAAATTATATTGCACGCTGATATCAGAAAACATTAATATATAAGAGTAAAATGAATGTAATCAAACTGGTTAAAAACGATTATATAAATAAAAATATAGATGCTAAAACATTTATAAAGGTGGTTGATTTAATACTGTTAGATATTGAAAATAAAACATTTGAATATTAGATTCGAAAATTTGTTAAATTTGAAAATAATTCCCGTGCTGCAGTTTATTTTTATATGCACAAGAGATAGTTTAAATTCAACACATCCCATGAGAATTCTAGTATTCTTTCTTTGACAGGTAAGCACGCAAAGAATTCCAATCACGCTTTACGTGCAAAAGTTTCTTTATCGTGAAATTGTTTAACATATCCTCAGTAAAGGCTTTTAAACTGATAATTAATTTTAACATATAACGTTGAGATTTTTTGTGAATTTTTTTTATCATTATAACATATATTTATTGCATGATACAGAGAAAGTAAGTTTTGGTTTTACAAGTAAACTTCACATTACGAAATGTAAAAATACACAGTACAAAATAAAAAACATAGTAGTTATTATCAATATAATTATTATTACCGTTATCAGTCTTCATATTACTAGTATTAAAGATATAATTGTTTTGAAATTATATTTTACTGTGCGAAATCAAATAGACGAACGTTTAGAACGTGACATCTATTTGGTCTTTCTTTTTTAACAATTGTTCAGAATTTAATCTTTTAACACTAGAACTACTATGAGCCGTCATTTTGATAGTTACCAAATGAATACATTCCGATTCGAACCAGAAATTTCTTTTAAAAATTAAATTAAGTTTAAAACTCTCAGAAATACGTACGTTAAATGAATAAGTCAAGTCATTTAAGTAAAAATGCTGGTGTAAAATATTTTTAAAAAACTTCAGTAAAATTTTCGGTAGTTCTAGTGTTAAATGACCCTTCTAAAAACTAGTTAATTAACATGATGGGTGTAACTGGTATATAATTACATGTGCCTTTACAGTAAACTTCTTTTACCTTTCAATTAGTAAATTAATAATAACATATGTGCCATTTAATCTGTTAATACTTCAACTAGAAGTTCAGGTAAAATTCACTATAAGTTCATGGTTAGCAAAATCTTCACCAAGGATTGCGCCGCTTTTCAAAAAACAAATGTCGCATTTTTTTAAATTTTATTTATCGTTACTGCTACGGATATCCGCAATATTCATTAACCATGTTAATATAGCATGTACTATAATTATTTAATATTTCACCTATAAGTTCAAGCAAATATTATCTACAAGATGGTAAATAATGATTAATTCAAAAAAATTAATGCAATTAACATTTTTTTAATTTCTTTATTGTAACTTCTATGACAATCCATAACCTTCTTTAAGGATACCAGAAAGGTTTTAAATGGAAAGAAAATGTAATTATTATTATTTTTTATATGAAGTTTGAATATTTAAGAATGTCGTGGATCCGGTAAGATCTATAATTTTTAATTTAAAGTGATCGTGGAACTGCGTAGCCCGACGATACCCGCGAAGGCAGAACTAACTCAATTATCTCGAAACTCTCCTTTTCAACAGCTTTGCCCGGAAATCTTTTGAACCAATTAACGAATTTACATGTTTTTTTTATTTCTTTTATTTTGTTTCTTATTTTTAATAAAATAACTTAATTTCTATTCCCATTATACCGGAAAAACAAATAAAAACATTTTTTTCCAAGTTATAGCAAAAAAATATGATCAATTATTATGGATTTTAATTTTTCTTATTTTATAATTCTTTATTTTATTATATATATATAAATATATATAGGGAAAGGTGACCTAAAATGATCCTAAGGGGTAAAACGATCCACATATGTTTTCTTCCAGACAGGTCGTGCTATCTACAGGGTAACACATAAACCAGTTGGAATAATTGAAGACGAATCAATAACGGTATTAAAGTGATCGCAGTATTACGCGTCTGAATAGAATTCTTTGAAAAATTGGGTTTTATAACATCTGTTATAAGGTAAGCACTAACTTTCATATTTATTTAGATATACAGTCATTCATGTACAGATATATGACTTGGTTAACTTAATGGAGTATAACAATATAATAAATTATAACACCTTGTAATAATATATTTCTTTTAAATGTTAAAAGGTGTAAATTAACAACAGTAACTTTTATTTGGTTGTTTGACATGTTTCAGCTCACTTGTTCATCTCTATCTTATTTGTTTTATTTAAATGGCTTGGAGTGAGCTGAAACATGTCATTCAACCTAATAAAAGTTATTTTATGTTGTTAGTTTACACCTTTTAGCATTTAAAAGAAATGTATTAATGGAGTATGCTTAGATGCGAAATACACTGATGTATTGTTATAATTACTTTTATACCATTTATTTTGCCGATAAAAACAATTTACAACTATTTTTAAATGAAGGATCATTTTGCCCTTTTGGTGAGGGTAAAATGATCCTTTGGACACATTTTAAAAAACTATTTTTTTCATTACTCAATTTGGGTTTAAATTATTATTAAAATATGTTTATAATGCAAAATATAGTGTAAAACATACTAGTAAAGAGCCAAAGATTTATTTAAACAGTTATGTCACTTTACAGAAGTTTTTCTCTTAAGAGGATCATTTTAGGCCACCTTCCCCTATATATATATATATATATATATATATATATATATATATATATATACAGGGTGTAACTGAAATGCTTCACCAAACTTTGAGGGATGATAGTACTCATGAAGACGAACAAAAAATGCAATGGAACATGGGATCGCAAATGACGTTTAACCCATTCAGGGGCAGTGGTATGTTTAGGAAAGCGCTTAATTTTAATTCCAAAACGCCATAATGGCACCAGAATTTTGCTAAAATCTTTTCCATTTAATATGTATGTGAAATATAGCCTTTTTCTTATTTACAAACAAATTTTTTTATAAATTCCGGTGCCAGTCATTTATTTCAACATTTTAGTACTAAAAGTAGTTTGCCCCTAAAGCCTTAAAGGATAAAAATAGAGAAAATGCGTCTGAAAATGGACTGGCACCGGAATTTACAAAAAAAAATTGTTTGTAAATAAGAAAAAGGCTATATTTCACATAAATATTAAATGGAAAAGATTTTAGCAAAATTCTCGTGCCATTGGGGCGTTTTGGAATTAAAATTAAGTGGTTTTTTAGACATACAGGAGAAGTCCCTGAAAGGGTTAAATGTCATTTGCGACCCCGTGTTCTATTGAATTTTTTGTTCATCTTCATGAGCACTATCATCCCTCAAAGTTTGTTGAAGCATTTCAGTTACACCCTGTATATATAACAGTTTTGTGTTGTGTTTTAGATATAATGCAGAGACAACTGTATAAAAAATAAATGGCGACTAAAATATTTGGAATCTGGATATCAAATAGGTGGCAAAACTAGTTTTTCAAAATCAGTTTTGTCATACAATATTAAATATTTTGTTATTGCTTTTTAGAATTTAACAAAATTATTTTATTTTTATAAAACCTAAATACAAAAACGCAAAAAGAAATAGTAACCTAAATTAATTACACACTTCCTTATCCACAATTAAACTTCGGTGAATTTTCGTCGTTTCAAACTTTTCTGGCGTCTTTATCAATATTTGTTTAAAACACGCTTTGTCTCAACTAAATTTACTTAAAGCTTTTATTGACAAATACTCATTATATGCGTAATGAAAACTATTTTGTTTATTTCTTGAAATAACAATGTATACAATTGCCTGTTTTAATCAAAGTTATCGCACAGAAAGTTACTTTAGCTGAAAATATTTGATGAAAGTTTATTCTCGAAGGGAATATTAAGCTTTTCCAAAATAAGATTTTGGTAATGGGATGCAGCAAATAGATTTGGTTCGAATGTGTTTAAACGCGATAATGTTTATCATTTTTCATAATAACTTTTCTATCCCATCCTTTTAAAATGCATTAAATTTAGCATAAAGTAATTACTTGATATTAAGAAAGGTACATTTTAAATTTAAAGTGTTTAAAAGTTTTTTAGATATTTGTGCATTTTATGTTACAGATTATCAAATATAAAATGAGCTTTTTCTATTTGATAATCATGAGAAGAGACGTAACTTTACGTGGAATTAGTGGCATGTCTTAACACGATATCTTACGTGATCGTTTTTTTCTATTTATGTAAAAAAAAGGTACTTGATTTAATTTGAGGAATTGAAAAATGGAAAAATATATTTTTAAATATTACTTCACTATTAAAAAGAAAACGCCAAAATGCAGTTTTTTTAATTCAAAGAACATTCAAATTAAGAAGACAATTAAGTTTAACAAGTACAAAAAAAAAAAAACATACAAAATGATTCCACCACTTCTCTATCACTCACTTCTTCCTATTCCCTTATTCACTATATCCTCGTAATCTTTTAAACTTATTTTTAAGAATAAAAAAATATAAAATCTATATAAAAAATGCATTTTTTTTTTAAACACTATAAAAATATCTAATTGATGTAGCGTCCTCTGAACTTCCTAATTTAATTTTTTATATTTTCTCTTTTTCCATGAGCTCATTTTAACATTTTAGTATCTCCCCCCTCTTCAAAAAAAAAAAAAAAAAAAAAAAAAAAAAAGTTACTATTTGTGCGGAGTTTGCTATTCCTTATTATTAACTACATGTGTTATGCTCTGGGATTGTGGGGCAGTAGGTCACAGGCACCTCGGCAAATCTCTTCGAAATCGTGAAAAATATAACTAATAAATAATATTACATGTTGTAATTCTTTCCGATATTAATTTGCGCCTTTATTTTTAAGTCCATTGGAAAGTATAAACATCGGAGTCCGTGGGACCCAACGTAATTACGTGTTAAACATATATTTGATACTAGTGCTATTATATTTTTATACTTATGCTTATATATTTAAATACTTATATTATATACTTATATACTTATATTATAAACTTATATACTTATATACTTATATTATATACTTATATACTTATATTATATACTTATATACTTATATTATATACTTATATACTTATATTATATACTTATATACTTATATTATATACTTATATACTTATATACTTATATTATATACTTATGTTGTATACTTACTATTATATTTTCAAACGTGCATAGTCAAAATATTTGCTGTTAAAGACCAACTCTTATTTTTTATCATTTACAGTAGGATTTGGTAAAGAGCGATATAGAACTATATGTAATATACTAAAACCATCCCTAAAAAATATCTAACTATTCAGTAGAACTTTTTAAAATGGCTAAACTTTTGTAATCGTGTTCACGTGACTATATAACCTCCACACCTAACTCTTTGACTAAGCAAAATGAAATGATATGGCAATACATTAAAACCATTCTTGAAAAATTATCTACTTAGCAATACAAGTCTCATTAAAATCCGTTTAGTAGAACTTTTTAAAAGGGATAATCTTTTATATTCGAGTTTACATGAATGTAGAACTTTCCCCCATAACTCGATAACTAAGCAACGTAGAACGATATAATATACATAACCTTATCTGAAAAAATATAAGAATATTGATCATTAAAATTTATGAAATTGCAAGTTATTTCATGTTGTCTTTTCTGAATAAATATTGCAATTGCGTCAAATTAACGTAATTTAAATGTTTTGCATGTTTGCGATTAAATAGTATTTTCTTAAAAAAAAAAAAAAAAAAAAAGATATTCGCATTCTATAAATAGCGAGTCGCAATGTTTGGTCCTGTTTTCTTTGCACGTTCAGAGTTGGAATAAATGGCGCATTAGCATACATTTTGGGATGATGTTGGTATAACGGAAAATTGCCAAAGTTATTCAAAAAACTTTGTTCCAAATTAACGCCACTTCCCTGTAGACTATATTATGGAAGTTCATTTTAAAAACATAGAATCAACTTAGCCGTTTTTTAAATTTAATCATGCACTAAACAACGCCCAGTTACTTGTGACAACTATTTGTAGATCCAATTATGTTTTTTACCCATTTAATTTAATGCACATGGTACAAATTACACCTACTTTCTAATTAGGATGAGTGGTTACGGCTAGATGTAAATATGTCTGTCATTGTAGCGGTATTTTAGTTTGATCGACGAAATATTATCATAACATTCAATATTAGCAATATTTCTGACATTATTAACAGTCCTCGGAGCGGACTGTTAGTAGGCCACCAATATGTAGTAGGCCACCAATATGTTTTGTAATAATTCTCGTGATAGGTTACTACAACAATTGCAAGGAAATGTTAGACGGGCGCATGTGATAAATAGCCAAATATTGTTTCCATCGCCATCATTCCTATTGCATTCATTTCATTTAAAATATAAACCTTTCACTCATTTCATTTAAAATACATACATGTAAAATACACATATTTCATACATTTAAAACATACACCTTTCACAAATTTCATTAAAAATACAAAAGAATAAAAATAAGAAATAATGCTATAAACCAAAACAGTCTGTTTCATCATCAATGTATTATTGCTAATTTACACACGTGAAAAATAAAATCTGCTATTGCCCAGAAAAAAATACTCTTGGCGAGATTTGCACTCGGCTAACATCGGTACGGAAAATCTCATACTGTAGCGGGTTTCTACGACATTTTTAAGATAAATATAAAACGAAACATCATAACGTAAGGTCATAAAAAATACAATTCTGACGCGTATATTAGTAACTTACAGCCTTGTATGGCGTCCAGTATCAGTCAGGAATTTATTGATTGGAATCATTTACGAATACTTCCCCATTAATCGACGATGGTTAGTCAAATAGTATAGCTGTCATCCGAGATCTGTCATAAGCGGGTTCACCTGATTTCAGACATTACCCCTATCGCTCTATAACTAAGCAATGTAGAACAATATATTATATACTAAAAATTATCTTTGGAAAATTATCAAACTATCAGTGCAAGTCACATCAAAAACCGTTTATTAGAACTTTTGAAAAGACTAATATTTGATAAAAAGGCTCACCTGATTTTTGAATTTCCCGCTATAATTCTAAGAACTATGCAATTTAGAATGATATTTTATGTAATAAAACATTCTCTAGAAAATTATCTAACTAACAGTGTAGGTTCCATCGAAATCCATTCGGCAGAATCTTTTAAAAAGGCTAATCTTTCATAATCGGGTTCATTTGATTATAGAAACTTCCTTCATAATTCTATAACTAATCTGGCTGAAGGATATGTTATATAATAAAACGTTCCCTAAAAAATTATCTAATAGTTTAAGCTCTATGAAAATCCATTCAGCAGAACTTGAGTTATAAACAGTCAGAACGAAATGTATATATCGTAGAAATAAATAGAAGTAGATTGCTATTAATATAATTTACATTTGAATTTTAAAAATTACTCCAAAAATGCTGTCATACACTTGAAAACCCTTTGGCTTAAAATCAAATTGTTTGGCGACAAAAGTAAAATCAGAATCTCCAAAAACAAAAGATAAATCGACAAATATTGCTTCTATAGCAATCTTGCACATTGAATAACTTTTTAAGCATTAAGAACATTCTCAATCATGTTTCAATTAAATATTTTTGTTTTACAATATTATCTCTTATCAAAACTGTTTATATATTTATTTTTCTTTCTTTTTTTAATAAAATTAGTAATAACAGTTTTTTTTTCTTCCGAGATGTAGAGCCGTTTCAATTCTTTCTCCAACGATAATGGTCGCCAGAAAATGAGCAATGGCAACCTTTTCGTCCAAAATACCAGAACTTTCCATCATAATTCTGTAACTAATGTAAGTAGAACAATATGTTATGTACTAAAACCTTCCCTGAAAATTTATCTATCGAACAGCACAAGTTCGATCAAAATCCATTCAGCGGATCTCCAGTTATAAAGGAACGGAACGAAATTTCCGTTTGTGTTTTATATATATAGTAGATGAAAGAACATTTGAATTTAAAAGTAAGATTTCCTTCATTAAATTTTAAAATAGTGCTGATTTAATTCTTGAAAACACCTCCTTGGGAAGCATTTATGTTTAATTATTTTTTCCCATTTGACTAATGGCAAGTCCCATTAGACTCATGGCAAGTCCGATTAAACCGACGGAGTCGGATATTAATGGTACAAAAATTTATTTCGCAAATTAAGGTTTTTTTTCATTCACTAATTAAGCTATAACTAATACAGGGCTCAGAAACGGTCCGCTTTTTAAATACTAGTATTTTCTAAGAAAACTTTTCGTGGTAGGTTTTTACAACATTTGCGATGAAATAACTTTCGAGGTAGGTTCCTCCAAAATTTGCCAGAAAAATCTAAAAATTAAAATTTTCTTAGATAATTGGTATTGAAAAAGGGGACCATTTTGGAGCCCTGCTAATATATTTTACCAAGGAACAAGAAATAAGGTAGTTAGCTTCATGGATCACCTAGTTGCGAAGCAACTTAATATCCAGTATTGAGGTAATCGACTTGCAGGGCAAATGGGGAGCCGTAAGAAAATATATATCTGTGTTAAAACTACATAAAATATACAATAACGTTTAAAATAGAATTATAATGCAGAAAAGACAAAAGAAAGTTTAACAATTAAATAAAAAATGGCATTAGATTCTCGTGATAGACGAAAACCCACCGAGGGACGAACCCATACCCATCTCATACAAAAGGATCCTTTCAGAGACCATACATGAGTTTAAGAGATATATTACTAATAAAGAAGAAAAAAATATATAAAGAGTTTTTTTTAATATTAATTAACAAAAAAGACAGAAATATATTTTACCTATTAATCGAAAACTGCTTAAAGTATTTTTCTGTCAAAAAATACCTGGTATTTCTATAAATTACACTTTCTACAGTATGGAAAGTAAAACATGCTTTATTAGTTCCAAGTTTTCTCGGTACATTGTTATAATTTAATTTATTTTTTTAAGAATGTTAAAAATATATTTCCCTGCGAAAATTTCTGAAACATTTATAAGGTCATTTTTACATATTAAAGCGTGACATTTTCAAGGATGGCTCTTGAAGTTACTTATACCAAATATTTTCTTCCTATTTTCAAAGAGCAATTACAATTTTTAAGCGATTGCTATCGCATAACAATTTTTCTTTTGTTCTCGCATCCGAATATTGTGTTCAAAAAGTGATTTTAGATAGCATTTTCTGAAATGTTACTGCCGTTGTCGAAAAGTAGAAAAAAACTGTTCTATTGTATGCGAAATGACGTTTTAATGAATACATTATAACTCATTCGTAGCGCATGATTGTAAAACAAACATTGACTTCAATGTGATAACATCGGAAGAGTGAGCATGACAGTACATTGCTGAGTACTCCTCAAAATTTCAAACATTATCTCTCCAGAGTTTCTACTCCGAATGATACTTTATTCAAGTGGATCATCTTTGTGATTGACGTTATGTGGAAATGAAGGAAAAACTCCTCAATCAATCAGTAGAAACATATATTAACTGTATACAACAGATTCGCAATTAAACCTTTTTGTAATTTCAGAAATAAAGGATGAAAGCACTGCGGCACAAAATTCCGAAACTTTTAATAGTATCTGTGATGTTCTTTAACCTTTTGCACTCCACTGACACCTATACGGTGACATACTACGTTTAATCTCCAAATGTCACATTGGCACCGCAATTCTTAAACAAAATTTTCAGTTTGTTATTTACAAGAACCAATGCTTTGCTTATTTTTAAATATATTTGATCGAAAATTCCGGTGCAAATGTGACATTTGGGGATTAAAGTTAGTATGTAACCGTATAGGCGTCAGTGAAGTGCAAAAGGTTAATGGCAGAATTTCTGAAATTTAATAAGTTGAATAATACTATTCACGTTTACTGGTGACAAATGGCCTTTTGTGGCGCAGAACTTTCGTCCTAGAGAAATGAAGACTTTTCTGTATAAAGCTGTTTTGAGAATTTCCCCCTTCATCTGGCCGAATACTAACTTTGAACAGAGAAACATACTTTTACAGAGATAAAAATTTTACATTTTTTTTATTAGGTAACAGAATGGTTCAAATGGTGTTTCGAAAACTCCACTTAAATTCATTCGAACTGATGTTGGCACTTTCAAATCAGGAGAAGTATTTAACAGCCTGGTTGCAGATGCTTTACAAAATGAATATTCTCCTGAAGTATTAAGTATTTTAGATGACTAAGTACTTGTAGGTGAAAAACTCCTGGTTCACGTCTTTATAGCAGTTACATGTATAAAGCACACATTTAGGATAGAGGATGACAGAAAGTGAATTTACGTGGAATTAAGAACCCTTTTCTTACCCTACTAGAGATTTGTTGCCTTTATTGAACTCTCTAAAGCAATAGAAAGAAAACATAATTCATGAATATTGGCACATCAGCTTTAATAATTAACAGTAAAAAATTCTATGGCTCTGGGAGAGGTTTATCGGGGCACTTATTTCATATGATACGGAATGTTCTAATTTATCTTTTATACTAGGAAAATGTAGTGTGGATACAAGCGCTTCGGCGAACAAATGATACAATCTATCGCTGAAAGATTAAACCCAACACCTGTTATGGCCTTAGCTTCTGTTGTCGACGTTAAAACTATTAATATTTATGGCAGAACATTTCTAATACCCCATTTAGTTGGTGGATAGTGACCACGATTACTTCTATCACAAACTCACTGACTATTTTCTTACTATTATCCGTCTACAATATGGTAGCCTATGAGTGTCGTAAATTTAAAAGCGTTTATTCGTTAAGCCAGGTGATAATTACATCTAGCAAGTACCAGAATTTAGCGTTTCACCATGTAACGCATTTTCATCCAATTTGAGACTGTTAGCAATTTTATTTCCCCGAAAGATCTCGAGGTCTTTTAAGGTTGGCAGACTAGTTATCGCGGGATACATACTTATAAATGGTTCCTTTTTCGAATAACAAGAAGCCCCACCAGTGGTTGAGAGGTTCTGCTCTTAAAGCTGGTAGGCGGGAGATGCTGGATTCAAACCCCTGTCGCGCTCGTCGACCTAACCGTTTGGAGTTTTCCGTGGTTTTCTTCGAACCTTGCCGTAAATACGGGTTAGGATCCCTTAAAAAGACCCCCACGGGGGGCACTCCTCCTAGGGCCTATATCTATTAGGGACTATATCGTGTAGATAATCGGCCGTCATAAATCAACCAACTATCGAATAACAAGATTATAATTACTTTGCCTGATCATTTCAACAAAATAAGACGAATGTTTCATTTTTTCATAAAAAAAACGTAACTAAACATTTTGATGAACGCGAATTTTCTAAATACTCGTTAGATTGTGTTGTATGTTTAATCAGATTGTAAAGAATACCATGGACTCTCGGAAGATGTTCTCATTTAAAAAAAAAACTTTTAACAGTTAGATCCTTGTCAATACAAGGAAACGAAATGCCTGCGTCATGCAAGGTATGAAATCCAACATTTGAACCAAAGTGAATCCAATATATAGAACACTAGCTGTTACCCGTGACTTCGTTCACGCAACATTAAAAGAAGAATAAATACATTAATTAAGAAAATATTTCACTCCCGATAATTAAAAACGTTAAAATTAACTAACTATTTATCACATTTCATAGGCGACAATACTGTATTTTTTGTTATAGGGACCTTGACATAACTCATTCTTTAAAAAGTGAAATTTTGTGCCAAATAATCGCGAAAATGAAATTGCAACCAATGCAAAAAGGAGGGCCAAATAAAATCGTGGAAATAGACGAATTGGGTAAAAACAAATGTCAATTTTACCTGATAAACAATTTTACTTTTAACGCCTTTGTGAAACGTTTTAACAGCCATCCTTCAAAAAAACATTAATTGGAAATAGTACATGATTTTTCTTTAAATTCAGTTCTGCCTCCTTGGTTTAATGTATAGCTGAAACAAATCTAATTTTCTAAATGACAGTATGTTGACAGGCAATTTTCATTCTCTAGAATAAATTGATTCATAAAGTTTGAATATGTGAAAATATGTTTTGATTTTTCGGATAATTTACTGAAATCAAGATTTTGTTTTCACCATCTATTCAAAGTGAAAAACAATTCTGTTTTTCAGTTTTAATGAGAAAATGGTGTAAAAAATATACTGATCTATTTTATTTTTCCCTTTTTTATACACAAATATGGAGTAATTTACTTTCCGTTTTTAGAGAAACTTCGTTAAAATTAACAAAAAAGAAAAAAAATCTTGGCATCTAATTTAATTTTTTAAATTCTGACAGTTTGTGTAACATGCTCGGATCAATGATAAACGGTATAAAGTAAATCACGTTGCGTTCGATATTCTGGTACTGTAAATGAAAATTGTAAATTCACGGGCCTTCTCCGTGAATTGCTGCCGTAATTTTACGGGAAATGCCCCCTTTTCAAGGTAAACGGTCCATTTCAGTAAATTTCATGTTTTTACGGGCAAAAACCGTTTATCTAATAACAAAGCTCGTTTATCTAGTCCCAAAACCGGTTTTCTTATGGACATTGTCTGGAATCTCTGCTGCAGTAATTTTACTGCAGCAATTTTTTACAGTGAGGAGTAGTTGCGAAATACAAACATAGATTCGTGTTCATTTTCCTTTTCTTAAAATTATGATGCGATTTTTAGCAGAAAATTCTCATCTGTATATAACGAATATTCATGCTTAATAATCAGTATAGATAAAAAAAACATTTAAATTTTTCGTTATAAATATGGTGTGAAACTCATCTGCTTTCTATACTTACTGATCCTTGTATTATTAATGTAAGGAATTGATTCACACTCATTTTAAAACACATTGGAAAATTCCCGTTTTATTTCAAATATGACGCATCTTTTTCCCGCAGAGAAATCCCTTTTTAATAACATAATTCTTGTTAATTTTCTTTTCCAGGCAATTAATTTCAGTACTGGCATAGGGGAAATTATGTCGCTTTAACGAAATAATATTAAATCTTTAGGTTTTATAAACAAAAATGGAACTATTAACATTCGTCATTTTTTTTTTAGGTAATCGAGTTATTTAGTTTTAAGAATGAAAATGAATATTTCTGGCTATCCATGACATCATTTTCGATATGGATAATTTTGCGGAGCATATTATTGACATTTGCTGACCATTTTCTTTTGAAACTTCTTTTTACTTTTTAAAAATTTAAATAAAAAATATGGTATAATTATATTAGCCCTGCGCAGACGGTAAAACGCCAAGAATTATTACTATACAAAAAAAAAAAAAAAAAAAAAAAAAAAAAAAAAACCAAGATCATTTTATTTCACCAATCAAAGATATCCGCTTTATTTTTGATGTATGGCGTCATATTCGCCTGTTTCCTATGGTTACTCATATTGAAACCTTGTATTATTATCAACAACTAAAAAAAAGTACGTTTTATTTCTAATAATATTATTTAATCTTCTTCTTAATTCTTTAATTTTTTTTATTTCATTTTTATTTTTCACGTGAAAAAATTTCAATTGAAACTAAATTGTTGACTAAAAATTATTATTCCGGAATTTGAATTAGTTTTGGCAACGATAAAGTATTAGCAACGGTAAAGTGAATTTAGCCATGTTAAAATATTATACGAAAAAAAATGTCCATTTACTCTCTATGAAATAACGAAATTTTGAATTATTACGAAAAATATTTGAATAAAATAAACAAAAGCCTGCCTATGTTCAAATGAGGGTTATAATCAATCTCTATGCAAAGATACAGGATCATTAAAGGCTCCATTTTGACGCTGGCTTCAGCCTAACATTTGCGCACAATCAGATTTATAATATTATTAGGATTACCCAGTGTTATTTGCAAGTAAAGTTAATAGACTGATTGCGTTTTTATGGGAATCATAGGATATCAGCACCATTTATTAATCACAATTTGAATCTAATACTTGGTTGTTTACGTCACCGATCAAAATTATTGTTTATTAAATTTTACATACTAATCTATCGCTTATATATATATATATATATATATATATATATATATATATATATATATATATAAACATACGCTGAAAGATTATTAGTTTAAATGTATCTTAGTTCTATGTGGTTGTTTAATCTTCAAATATTATATTAAGACCAGAAGGACCCATGCGAAGCTTTCGCACTGCAATGTTTGAGATTATTTCCTGGTACGTTTTAGCGCTAATTTTTAATTAATTGATTTTTTTTAATTCAATCACCGCGTTTTAACGAAATGCAGTTGTACTTTCTCAGAAACTTGTTCAAAAACTTTTCGAATACCTCATTCCTCGTTGTATGTTTTGTATGTGCATAGAAAAAAGGATGTTGACAAATGAAATAATATGTATAATGATTGCTTGTGCGAATAGATTGCCAGAAAATATTTTGCCAAATTTTCTTATCTCGCCAAGGTTATTTCTCTATGTTGCAAAGACCCCTATACTGAAAAAAAAAACGAATTATAAAAAAAAATTAAACAATGAATCAGATGTTTGGGGAATTTATATGCCAGCATGGCACAGATGTCATATACTCACCACATTGGCACGATTTTCCCCCCGCCAATTTGGCGAAAATTTTGTTTTTGAATATTAGTTACAAATAGCATACAATAATAGCACGTGATATTTTATTTCAATATAAAAGTAAAATAACGTAACAAATGAAATAGCTTCTGTTATTTAAAAAAAGGAAATACAAATAAATAAATGATAGTTTGATACTAGGACTTCCCTCGAAGGGATTAGTCTGAGTGATATTGCTGAGAACATAGGGTTAACAATTATAATATAAAGAAAAAGAGCAAATTAAATGATAGAATTACAAAATATCATATATAAATTAATATACACTGTTAAAAAAAATAAAAAAATACCGTTCATCAGATGTGTTGTCATAATTTTTTTTAACATGTGGCAAAGAATCTCATTTTCTTAAGCGCGTATTTCGCAAAACTTGGAAAAAAAAATAAATAAAAAAAAATAACGCTGGATCTTTTAAAACGCCAAGCTTTTTAAAGTTATTGGATTTGCAGCCAATATATTATTCTATCAAGCGTGGCTTAATGCAAATTTAATTTCATTGTTGCACCTTTTTTTTTTGTGTGTGAATTTAAATTTTTTCTTCCTTGATTATAAATCTGTTATTTGTATAACTGTTTATAGAAACTCTTACACTTCAAACCACGTTGATAGCATGCTTTGCTACAAACCAGATTGCAAAACTATAGTCTAAATTACTATTAAAGTATACAAAAAATAACTTTTACATTAAATCTCCATATCGGCAAAATTGAAAAATTATATATATTTCAAAGTTAAGCTTAACAGATACTTCTTGATTATTTTCTAGGAGGCTCTACCCACTGCGCCTTTACTGCGCCAATCCGCAGACTTTTCTTTTGCCTGTCTGTCTGTCTCTACACAATCTGTCTGTTCCCCTATCCGTTCTTCTGCCCGTCTCGCTAACCGATTGTCTATCTCTCTACACGTCTCGCTACCTGTCTCTATATTTCTCTACCGGTCTCGCTACCCGCCAATCTTTTTTTCTAACCGTCTGTCTATCCGTCTAACTACTTGTATGTCTAGCCGTGTCTCTATCCAATTCGCTACCCATTTGTCCATCTATCTCACAACTTGTCTATCGATCTCTCCACCCGTCTGGCTATAGGCCTCTCAACCTATCTTCTTACTCATCTCCATACCCATCTACTGTCTCTCTACTCGTCTGTATACCCGTCTCACTATTCGTCTGTTTTTTTACCCGATTCGCTACCAATCTCATTACCCGTCAGTCAACCCGTCTCTGTACTCATCTCTCTACGCGTCTCGCAACATTTCTCGCTACATTCCTGTCTACCGGTGTCGCTACCCGTCTCGTGACCCATCTCGCTACCCCTCTGTCAACCCTCTTTTACCTTTCTCTCTAGCCGTCTGTCTATTCGTTTCGCTACCCGTCAGCCTACCTATATCGCTACTCGTCTCTCTACCCGTCTGTCAACCCGTTTGTTTACTCGTCTTTCTACCTCTCGCCACCTCTTCCCAATATTTAAACAATTCATTTAATATACAGGAGCCGTTTATCAGTTATTAAATGCAAACAGAAGTAATTTATCTAATGTGTAATCAGATGCAAATTTTTTAAATACATACATAAACCTGAATAATAATTCATCAGTTTTGTGTTCATAGTTGTTTATATCATTTGACAGTAAATCTCAACTTCTTAAACCTGAATTATCTCAAGCTTTTTAAAAAAACCACAAGGTCTGTATAACTGCAAAGTACCCTGAGGGCTATATTAGCTACATATTATTAAGTTAAGAGAAAGTTTCGTTATCGCGTTTGCAGCCAATTGCTTATGTCAGAAAGAGTGGCTTAACGCCATTTTAAATTCATTACTGTAACTATACAATAATATGATCACTGTCTGTAAATATATACATTTAAATTAAAACTTTTGCCTCCATGCCAGTAGTGTTGTTTGTATTATTAACTAATACCTTGTAGAGCGAGCTTCATTTGAAACAAATGTAAAAGACTTCTTCTACAGTTTTTTTTAGGAGAAACTTTCGTAATTGGGCCCAAAGCCAATCGGAGCATTTAATATCATTACTGTAACTCTTATTGAGTTAAAACAATATTGTTGCTAGCTTTACTCTTGTTTGAGACCAGCCTTTCCATGTGTATCTGAATGCGGAAAGTTTCGTATCCTATTATGTCGGTTGGCGAAAAAAATTTAAAATGGTGCCAAAAGGTAGTTTTAGCATCTTACAAAATTTTTCAAGAGAGCGGTAAAACATGTTTTTCAAATATTTACAAACATACGTTTATTAAAGCATGTTTTTGCACCATCTTAAAAATTTAAGCACGATGCTAAAATAAAATTTTATCGCCATATTCGATATTTTAATAAGTAATGAAAATACATAAACAAAGTTATTTAACAAACCTAAGAGGCATTTTTGTGATAAATAATTGTTATTTTCAGGGGGTAAATTGTAAACAATTAATAAACGGCTAGTAAATAATAAATAGCATTTAAAATCTAAAAATGGAGAAGTGGTCCGTATAAAAATGCAAAACCTAACATTATACGCTTGATATATGTAAATCTTTTTTTATTTTTTAATATTTCCGAAGGCACAGATAAAAAGAAAAATCTCTTTTCCAAATGCCAAAGAGAAAATATACAAAATAGAATGCCAAATATACAAAATAGAAGAATATCAGCAAAACAATATATTTACATAATACTACATCTGCAAAAAAATAAGATTTAGAAAAAGTAAGCCAAATCCTGCAGATCCCAACAATCACATCGAAAAACTTATCACCAAAAAAGAACTCGCCAAATCTTACGGCACAGGAGATGGATTTTTCCCTCTGAATGAAGAATATTAATTTTTTTCTTGTACGATGGG
Source organism: Maratus michaelseni (assembly GCA_963931845.1). Taxonomy (NCBI): domain Eukaryota; kingdom Metazoa; phylum Arthropoda; class Arachnida; order Araneae; family Salticidae; genus Maratus; species Maratus michaelseni. Next base: position 32,858,567 of record OZ007589.1, on the reverse strand, counting down.
TGATTATAATATAATTGTTTCATTTCATATACTACATACCGTTTGATATATTGGTACTTTTATGTTATCCTGGCGCAGTTGATATATCGTCAAATATTGTTCCTACAACATTTTCATATTGAATTCATTTAAATATAAACCTTTCACTCATTTAATTTAAAATACATGCCTTTCATTAATCCCATTAAAAATGCTAAAAAGAGAAAAAAAAAGAAATAATGCCATAAATCGAAACCTTTTATTTAAACACCAAAGAATTTTTTTTTTCAATTTACACACGCGAAATAAAAAAAACCGCTATTGCTGAGATTTGCGCCAAATCTCTAATATCAAATCTACCAAGTTATTGCGGGTTTTTTCTTTCAAACAGAAAAAAATCCAGATTAATTTTCAATTTCTACTAAATTGAAATATATTTTATTGTGCTGAATATTAGTGCGTGCATATTTTTTTGCTCCATGTACTCCATGAACTTTTCAATTCCGATTGTCTACAAAAATCTCCCGCCGGTGAAAATGACGTACGCACAAAATTTTCGTGAAGTATGTACTTTAATTGTGCTTTTTTTATCTATTTTTTTAACATAATTTCCAAACGGTTTGACATTTATTCTTGGTAATAAATAGACGTCGTTGTCACCTTTATAGATACCTGCTGTAAAAATTTGAACGAAATCCGTTAAATATTTTTTGAGTTATGCTTGACGAAAGATTTTAATATCCATCGTAGCTATATATGGGGCAAACTAATACTGCGCTGTGTATGAGTCTTCGTTGCACTCAGACAATAAATAAATGTAGATATACATGATAACAATAATTTATGGAATTAAAATACGAAATAAAGTAAATAAACAACGTTTAAAAAGTAAATAAACAAAGTAAACAAACAAAAGTAAATAAACAACGTATAAAAGTAAATAAACAAAGTAAACAAACAAAAGTTAATAAACAAAGTTTTCGCCAAATTAGCGGGGAGAAAATCGCGCCAATGTGGTGCGTATATGACATCTGTGCTGAAAGCATTTCCTCAGATTTTGTAAAACTGTTAAAGAAATGTCTTAAATACGTAAATCAATATTTGGTACACCACTTTTTTGAAAGCCTATGGGAACTTAAACATGGGGCGTTCAAACTTTGTGGTCCAGCAGCCATTTAAGTGACATCAGACTTCGCTGGCATATTAACAGCTTAATGAAATATTAAAAAATAAATATTTACAATTTTTGTAAATCTAAATGAACTGTATAATGGAAGATAATCCTTAAATTACGTAATCTACTGGTTCTCCGATACAGTACGCATTTACACAGCCATGATTAAAAAAAGAAAATAACTAAACAATAGGCACGCGTAAAAATTAAATTAAAAACCCGATTAAAAGCTCTATATTTTTTCAAAAAGCACGCGCAAGAAATAAATTAACAATCATATTTTAATTTCATTAGAGGATGACGTCATACGATAATGCAGTATTTTATTTTTTGTGGCAACACTGATTTCAGAAAACCTTTCATTTCATTTATGAAATCAATGTCGATTTAATTTTTAATTAACAGCAATTTTTAATCGAAAAACATGTTTTAAAAAAATGTAAGTGTACTATGTCAGAAGCCGGTTCAAAAACCTTTCATATGGTATCTGATTCGTTGGTCTGCGTTTCATATTTTCTTAGAAAAAAGGATGTTGACAGGAGAAATAATATATATGATTTAATTGCTTTTCTGTAATGTTGATGACGCTGCGACGCCAATGAAAAGAAATATTGTGACGAATGGGGGGAAAAAATTCTTGAATGCATTGTGAAATTTTTGCTTTAATATATGCCCAGGCATAACGATGTGATAAAATTCTAAGATGTTCATAGTGAAATATTTTAACTAATTGAAAATATGTCTGTTTAAAACTAAAAAAAATATTTTTTATATAATAATAATAATACTGGAATTTTTCTCATCCTTAAACGCAAAAGAAGAATAGAACACAGATTGTTGTTATAAAAGTCCGAGAGGTAGCCACAATTTAAACCAAACCATTTTATACATGGTGGTTTTCAACGTGTAATTGATTTTACTTATCAATCCCGAAAACAGTCGTCAGTTGTCGCAACAGCTGTGTATGAGGCCATGATAATAACAAAATGCCCCATTAAAACGTTAAAATCATAGCAACCTAATTACAGATTTACCAATATTTTTAAAACAAAGCACGCTGTCATGATCTTTAGACCATTTGAAAGGAACTTTAGGTGACGTAAGTTTAATTAACGGATCCATTAGTTTTGAGTATTTAGGAATAAGTCTACGATAAAAACCACAAAGACCAATAAATCTTTTCAAGTGTTTTTTAATCCTAGGAGCTGGAAATGAAGTAATTTTAGTTATGTTAGAAGATATTGGCTGAATAGTATGATCCTGTATGTGAAAACCAAGATAGTCTATGGCAGTTTGATGAAATTGACATTTAGCAGGAGATAAGGTAAGATTATATTTTTGCAGAATTGAAAATAAAATCTGTAGTTTTTCAATCATTTCTTGAAAGGAATTACTGGCAACAATGATGTCATCTTGATAAGCATATACACCTTGTAATTTACTTTCTTCTATTATGGCATCAATTAGCATTTGAAAAGATGATGCTGCGGATCTGAGTCCAAACATTAAACGAGAAAAACTGTAAGTACCCCATTCAGTAGTAAACGAAAGTCTCTTACGGAATTCTTTAGGGAGATTTATTTGATGATATGCAGAAGGAAAATCTAATGTTGGGAAATATTTATATTTAGAAATATTGTTAATTATAGTATCAATTCTATGTAATGGATATGAAGAGCTTCGAATCATAGAATTAATTAATCGTAAATCAAGTGCCATTCGAAATTTAGGTTTTTCATTTGGAGATGATGCTTTCTTCTTAACCATTAGCATCGGACATGCCCATTCAGAAATACTTCGCTCAATAATTCCAGCTTCAACCAACATATCCAATTGTTGTTTCGCCTCTTCCTGTATGGCTTGTGGAACAGGGAAGGGCAGGGTTTTAACTGGAACATCTGAGATAAATTGAATATGAGGTATGATTCTATCAGTATGACCCAAGGATTTCATAGAAGAAGAAAAGACTGTATCATATTTTGACAGTAAATTTTGTAGATCTGCTTTTTGATATGGGGTTAAATGATTTAGGCTGAAGTTACTAAGTTTAAATTCTGATTTTATTAATTTTAAAACATCAGCTGAAGCTTGAATTACATTAATTTCTTGAGGAGAGATAATTGTTTCAGGATCAATATCTTCTTGAATATCATCTATTTCACAAATTGTACCCAAAAGAGAATTTTTATTGATGTGAAAAACTTCTTCAGTATTATTAGAGATAGGTACAGAAAAATAAATGCTTGGATTGTTATCACCTTTTGTTTTAGAATTAATTTCAGCAGAAATTATGGATTGATATGCACATGTAGGTAAGTTATGGTTGTTAGGTTCAAACAAATATTCTTGGTTACAAGAAGAAAAGGAAGACACCACAGGTATGTATACAGTACTGCTAGGTTGAATGACGACTTTCCTTCGAGAATAACAAGAACTATTGGAAGAGTGGGAATTACATACTTGACTATTGGAATTTACAAATGCTGAGTTGATTTGCTTGGGAGAATTAAATGATGGAGTATGTTGAGGTAAGCTGTGAATTTCTAAATTCTGTATTTCATTAACTTCTTGTGCAGAGACAGAGTCCAAGATATCTAGTACATTGTTGTTTATTTGTATTTGACTATTGTGTAGGTCAATAATAACTCTATTAGATTTCAAGAAATCGAATCCGAGAATACCAATGAATTTGGAGTTTTCAGGAATATCAATAAGAAAGAAGGAATGCTTATAAAAATGTTTTCCTATTTTGAATGATAAATTTATGCAGCCTGAACAAATAACAGCAGAATTTACAGTAGTAATCTTAACATTAGAGGCGATTCTGTTATAATGAACAAATTGTTTTATCTTATGAAAGTAATATTTTGATAATAATGAAATACTCGCACCAGAATCGAGAAGAAAATTGGCAGGATTTTTATTGATAGACAATTGTATGATTGGAAGAGTGGGTTGATCAACTTCAGCATGAAGAAGAAATTCTATTGATTCAACAAAGACTGTGTTATTGTCAGAAGTAGTAGTTTGCATAGAGGTATTCGAAACAACAGGAATTTCTTTAGTTGTTTGGATAGCAACAGATTTTACAAGTCTCTGTGATGAAATTGGATACTGGGACTTAGTTAATGGGGATCTTGGTACAATAACTTCATTATTAACTTCAAAAGGAGCAAAATTATTAGTAGAAGATGAAATATTTATATCAGTAGGTAAATGTTCATTAACTATATCAGAATTGAAAAAAGTTCTTGTATTATATACTATTGGAGGAGTAGAAGAGTTCATATTGGCATACTGGTTTATGCTATGGAAAGAAGTGGTTGCAGAATCTGAATGTGGAGAAAAATGACACCGGGGTGAAGCAGCTCCACACCTACTCCGCCACAAAATGTGTCAACCCTTTTTGGGATTTTTGTGCGAGTTGGTCTGATGGGAGGCCGAATTAGAAAAATGTCTAGGAGCAAATGAACGTGTATTGCCATTAGATGGATGTTGTCGCCATATTCCAAAAGTGTTCCGATTATTACTTGAAGCTCGATTTGATCGGAGTTTGAAACATTTGTTTGCTGAATGTCCAGGACGAGAGCATCATTGGCAAATTACTTTTTTATAAGATGATTTGAAATTGTGAACAGACTGTCTTTTTTAAAAAAGGAGTGTGCCTGGTGTCTATATCACGAGAAGAGCCATCATTAGAAGCAGACGAGGGTCTGTTACATTTCTCTGAAGACATTGCAGAATGATGAACTTGAGATTTAATCTCAGGAATGTGATCATGTAAGGTATTTAATACATTATAGGATGTAGGAACAACACTGGAATTTATAGGAACTTGCACTGAATCTATAATTTCTTGATATACAGAAGCAGCTTCTACCATTTTGTCAAAAGTATCCAGATGTTGTGTAAGTATATGGAGTTTTAGATAGTTGGGTAATAAATCTGTAAATTTAGACATGAGAATAGGTTCAATGGAGGAATCAGGTAAGGTTGGGAACTGCTTGCGTACAATGCTGTCTAGTCTGGTTGCAAATGCATGAATAGATTCTGAGGGTTGAAGTTTAATACTATTGTATTTAATAGCTATTGTGTTAGTTGACTCGGTTTTGAAATGTTTTTTGAAGATATTAAATAATTCTTCAGGAGTAGAAGAGTTTTTGCAAGCAGTAGAAGAAATATATAATTTTAATGCCTGGTCTACAAGTTTAGACTTTAGAAATATAAGGGCTTGATCATTATCCCATTTGGAATAAGAAATTACAGCATTACTTTGCTCTATGAAAAAATCTAAAAGTTCAGGGTCTCCTGAAAAAGGTGTTACAAATACTCTCAGGGGCTCCTTTTTTTTGAGACATGATATCAGCAAAAAAATATACCTCAAGCAACAATTCAAATTAAATAAATAAATATATCTGCTTCAAATAAATAATAGTATATAACAAATTCAAATAAATTTATAAAATGTGCCTCATTTGCCATATGCCATAAATATACTTGTTATAAATCATAAAATTGAAAAAAATGTATGTTCTTCAAATATAAAGAGATAATAACAACACTGTATTCCAAGAACAACAAAAAAATATCTCATACTTTATGAAATATATTATAAATAATCTTTCTTCAAACAATATCTAAAATTTTCTATAACATAATAACTTTGAAATAAATTAACAAAATAATAATTTTTCTAATAAATTAATACCATATAGATGAAACAATCTTCATGTCTTAAAAAATAATTTTCTAGGATTCTCATTACTTTTTTTTTTTTTTTTTTTTTTTTTTTTTTTTTACAGTGCAAGAATAATTATTTTCATAACAAATTTTCTCTTAAAGCACCAAATTGTGATATTGTTTTTGAGAAATGGTTGAAATATATTATTTTATGATCGTGATCAATTAGTACTATTGCTGTTGGGTTATATGCAATAACCACACCTTTAGATATTTAAAGAGTTCTTTAAGGTCACTGAGAAAATATATAATAAAAAAAATTGATCTCACCCAAACTGTGGTGTGTTGAAGGAGAGACGACATTAAGAAGACCTTGAATCTTAATTAAAGTTCTTTATTCATTTCTATTCAAGATGAAGAAAGATAGTCCTTCCTCTTGGCCACCATATGAATTATAAAACCCTTCCTGGTTTTATTTTTACACAAAGACTTCGTCGTTCTGCGAGGCATCATCCATTAAAATTTTAACTTGAAAAATAAAATGGCGAAAAATAAAAAAGAAGTGACACGTCCAGTTCCGGCGCCTCCGATCAGATAAACTGCTTCAAAAAGTAATGGAAAAATTATATATATGATGCATACGGGAAAAGACAAAGTGAAATCACGGGCATTTCAATTTAATTGATTAAAATTTAAAGTCAATGGTGGTAAAACAAACGAATCACCGCTCTCAAAACGAAACCAAAAGTAAACTTATCCCCTATTCGCTGACACAGTTACGCGTCGATGTTTTGAAAATCCTACGTACGCTGAGATTTAAAAAGCCGCTCCAACGAATCAAGGTCAGAGCCATGCATACTGCGCATGCGCGACCGCCGCCGATGGAGGAGAGAAATAACGGCCGCGGAGAACTAACAATGCGCGTGCGCCGCTAACGAGGTTCCGATGAAATGTAAAAAAACAGCCGATGCAGACAAAGTATCGCTAAAAAGAATGAATGAAGCAGTATTTAAAAAAGCACGAGGGCTAAAATAAAGATAAATAGCGAAGCACCGTTACACATACGCACAAAAATGCCAATAAACAAAACATTAAAAGAACAGCAAACTAAATAATGTGAGAATTCATCTCACACCTATCATATGTCAACTCGCCATTTTTATTTAAATACATCAACTCAAGAGAAAAAAAGTTTTGAAATTTGATATATACTTTTTATAAAGACTTCGCAGTTTTTAAAAATAAATTCTCTCAAACAGGGTTCGTATGCTTGTACCACAATTTTGAATAGATTTTGTTCGACTTATTTAAATGCAGAAAAGTACTATAAATTCTGAAATTAAACGTAACGTCTACAATGTCTATTATTTAAATATTAGATAAAAAAATTCTCTTAAAAATTATGGTAAGAGAGCGTACGAACCCTATCAAAAGTCTAAAATTTCAGTGCATCAAAATTTTGTTACCAATTAAGTAAATGATATCATGACACAATCGCTCAGGTGTCCTTTTTATCTCACAGGCTATCAAAGCCTGTGAGCTTATGTGCCCGCCGGTTCTGTATGTACGTACGTACGTATGTATGTATGTATGTATGTATGTATGTACGTAACGCGATAACTCTTGATAGAACTAACCGTTTTAATTTAAATTTTGTTTATAGGTTCCTTGTGATAAGGCGCTTCCCTGATTAGTTTTGGAGGTTGATTGGTTAAGTATAAAGGGGGGAAATGGGGGGCTAACCCCCCATAATTTAGATAAATGGGTTTTTCATGCAGAATTATCCCAACTTCTTCAAATTCTGTATATAGGTTCATTTTGATAATGTGCTTCTGTCAATAGTTTTGGGGCTTCATTGGTTTAGTATAAAGGGGGAAAGGGGGGATACCCCCGTAATTTAGATAAATGAGTTTTTCATGCAGAATTATCCGATTTTCTTCAAATTTTGTATATAGGTTCATTTTGATAATGTGCTTCTGTCAATAGTTTTGGGGGTTCATTGGTTAAGTATAAAGGGGGAAAGGGGGGGTAACCCCCCCTAATTTAGATAAATGAGTTTTTCATGCAGAATTATCCGATTTTCTTCAAATTTTGTATATAGGTTCATTGTGATAATGCGCTTCTCTGAAAAGTTTTGGGGGTTCATTGGTTAAGTATAAAGGGGGAAAGGGGGGCTAATCCCCCCCCTTAATTTAGATAAATGAGTTTTTCATGCAGAATTATCCGATTTTCTTCAAATTTTGTATGTATATTCATTGTAATTAGACACTTCCCTGATTAGTTTAAGGATTTCATTAGTTAACTATGAGGGGGTAACAGGGGGATTACCCCCCCTTAATATATTGTTGATTTCTTTATTTTTCGAGGGCATATTTCAAATTCTTTGAAATAAGAGTACAATATACAATAAGTGTGAATAGCCTGTGAGCTCAATGCCCTGAGTTTAACTGGGCAGTTTTCTTTTTATTTAGCTCACAGGCTATCAAAGCCTGAGAGCTAATGTGCCCGCCCGTTCTGTATGTATGTATGTATGTACGTATGTATGTACGTAACGCGATAACTCGTGATAGAAATATCCGTTTTGCTTCCAATTTTGTTTATAGGTTCATTCTAATAACGCGCTTCCCTGATTAGTTTTGGGAGTTCATTGGTTAAGTATAAAGCGGGAAAAGGGGGGTAACTACCCCTTAATTTAGATAAATGGGTTTTTCATGCAGAATTATCCGATTTGCTTCAAATGTTGTATATAGGTTCATTGTGGTAAGGCGCTTACCTGTTTAGTTCTGGGGGTTCATTGGTTAAGTATTAAGTGGGTAACGGGGATCTAATCCCCCCTTAATTTAGATAAATGTGTTTTTCATGCAGAATTATTCAATTTGCTGGAAATTTTGTATATAATTTCATTGTAATAAGACGCTTCCCTGATTAGTTTTGGTTGTTCATTGGTTAATTATAAGGGGAGCGGGTGGATGATTCCCCTTAATATATTGTCGACTTCTTTATTTTTCGATGGGCTTTATCCTTTGAAATAAGAGTATAATATACAATTAGTGTGAATAGCCTGTGAGCTCAATGCCCTCAGTTTAACTTGGCAGTTTTCTTTTTTATTTTAATAAATGTACGTAATAATCTCTGTTTGTGTACGTGGGCGTGTGTCTGCGTGCGTGTTGTGAGGGATACCACATCCACGGAGACGACATTTAAAGATGATTTTTTGCTTTAAGAACCCTATAGTAAAAATTGAATTTGGTTGTCAGATCGTAATAGAAATTGCATCTTTCAACGGTTACAAGTGACTTGATAACTAATTCATATGAAGTTAAATAAATATACACTTTTTAAGCACTCATATTTTTGAATCGTAATTGTCATAAGAAGATTATTTTATCTCCTTATTGGTTTTAGAGATATTTGTTAAAATGCAAATATTATTCACTATTAATTGTGAAAAATTTTTAATTATATTTTTTAATTAATAGTGAATTTTTTTAATTAAATCAAATTATAAGCAAATTTAATGCCTAATGCTAGAAGCAGCATTAATTCTAAAAAAGTGCTAAAACGTCATCAAATCAGTTGAAGCTTTTAAGTAAAATAGGATCAATTACTAGTTCACTTATTATTATTATTAGCGCAATTTTGCTTGTAAATCCAACCATTGGTCAATTAGTAATTCGAATCATTAATTCACTAATCAGCCAACCATTGCATCTTCCGCAATTCTAGCCATTAGTGAAAGGTGCAAATTTCGACATTGGCCAACGTAGCTAGAAAACAATGGGCGAATGAAATCCCAACAATTCTTGAACACCTGCTCCTAAAAAACATGAATTGTATAAAAAATGGAAGACTTAGTTAAGTCATGTCTTATAGCAAGAAGACGGTTAAAAAATCATTAATATTGTCAAGCTTGAAATCCAGGCTGAAATTGTGAACGTAAACACTTCTGTGTGCATAATCAGAACTATGGATATATAAAGTATGACCAAGGTTGTTAATATATTTCGATATCTACTGAGAAAAGGAAAAATAAGAAGTCCTTGCGTTGATCGTTCTATCTACGCAAGTTAATCTCTATTTAGCTAATTTCTGTATTTTTGAATATCGCATGACGTAGAAAATAGTGTAGCAAATGGATTTAGCGGATGTTAAGCCAATGCTAGTGTTTCCTGCGCATACTCAAATACATAATGGCAGCAATTATATATACCTTGTTCTTTACAAGTGCCTTATATATTCTAAAGTCAGATAGTACACAAGCAAGCAAAATGACTTGAGTTTGTTAAAACAATTTCAACATCTAATAATAATAGGTCTGCGCTCTTTTGTCTGGCCCAATTTTATCCTGATTAAAAAAAAGGATTAAATTCAAATATTAAACGTAAGTACAGTTTTCAAAACAGTACTTTTAAGAAAAATATATTATTATTATTATTTTTTTTAAATAATTATTATTTACATTTCTAATAATATAAAAATCATTATAAGAAACGTAACAAATTAGAACATAAACACAATTTTGTTCATACAGGTTAATGATAAATTATTCGACACAGTATATTTTGTTTCGTTTCTGAATAGTTAAGGATAATGAATCAGGCATCTCTTTTTATTATCTTTGCTAATAATTTTTCATATGAATGCTTCACCTGAGTTAATGAAATCTCATGTCACGGGAGATTCATTTTCGACTCATATGTCTTTTTACGTACGTAATATAGAAAATATTCAGGGCTAATTAATTATGTTGATAAATCAAATGCAGGGACACGCTATGCAAGATAAATTATGAATGGAAGTGATGCTAAGCATAAAAATCCTTATTTATGAAATTACATTAGCGAATTTTAAGAAACTATAATTTTATTTTTTATTCGTTTCATATGCGATAGACGTTATATGTAACATTTCATAAAACAAATGTTGTGAGCAGGGCTTTACAAACTTGATAAACCCTGGTAGCCAGCAAAAAATTCTAGTAGCCAGTAAAATATATATATATATATATATTTACATTTATTTTCAAAAAGAACAAAAGTTTTTATGATGAATTAATTGAGAGAAAAAACTAACAAGCATAGTTTAGTATTATTAGTTACATTGTTTAGAATAGTAATTTAGAAAGATAATATAAACTAAGTTTTCTAATGAAATTTATCTATATTACATGTCTCTGGAAAAAAAAAAAAAGAAAAAAAATACTGTAAAGACTGAACTAACCGGCATGTGCGGTAAATGCTAATTCCGAACTCTTTAAGTGTCAAGATAGCTGTATAGTACAAAATCTACATCTGATGAGGGGGATATTCGATGGAATAGTGAAACAGAAAAATATTGTTTTGTTTAATTTCCGTACGAAGTCAGTCAAAAATAACTTTGCTTTAAAGATTTAAAAAAAAACTTGGTCACCAGATAGAAAAACCTGGTCGGCAGTGGCGACCTGGCGACCGCATTTGTTAAGCCCAGGTTGTGAGTTTTAATACTATCTATATAGTTTTATCATAGGTGCTAACCTCTCATTAATATTTCGAAATATGCGGGTTAATTTAACCCAGGTTTAACACGTTTCGCACCAGAATTTTTTCATGATTTTTATTTTTTTAAATGCGAAGTATTTATAGAAATTCATTTACGCTGAATAAATATCTTGATAATTATACATGTATTGAAGTAGATAATTGTAATTTGATTAAGTTGATATATTAAACATTATTGGCTTCACAACTGCTGGGCGGGATCATTTCGAAGATATCATGGCAAACATTGGGCACGAAAACTCATCGTAGACTTAACCTAGAACAATGAGACAAATACAACTTGCTATTTTTATTTTAAAATCTAGTTAAATTCGTAGCCGTTTATAAAATATATGAATTTTTATTAAAATATAAAATTATTCAAAAAAATTATTTTAGTAAAATGATTCAAAAGTAAAATGTAAATTTCCAATCAAAAATATTGTTACTTACAATTGACAAAATAGGGAGATATTTCGGAAGAATCCTACGTATTTCTCTACAAACATATGTAACGATTAATTTTCTTAAAAAATTAATTTGATTGATTGAAAATTGTCGGATGTAGGTCGTCGTTTGATTTTGAAAATTCTGAAAGAAAAAAAAACTCTATGTTTCAGTTACTGTCTATTCGTTGTGGAGAATTTCTTCCTGTTTGTGACTACTAAAATGCTTTGATTACAATACTTGAATTTCTTACCGTTTGCGACAACTAAAATCTGCATTTTTTAAAAATTAGATATCTCAGATATTGTAAAAGAAAAATATTCAAAATTTCGAATGCCGAGTTATTACGACCATCATATCACATCACTGCAATTTCATCTGTAAATGTTTATTATGTTTTGACTTACAGGGACGGGTTGAAACTGGCTTAGAGCCGGTAACGTAACTAAAGTTCGTAGTGTTCATATTTTATTCGAATATTAACTTCAAAAAAAATATTATTTGAAATTAATATTCGAATAAAATAAGAATTGTAATCTATAAATTTTTTACCGAAATCGATTTGTAGAATCTTTAATTATACGAATCCAAAATTAAAGCACATTCCGCCAGGTAGCTTTTGAGTTATACTTATAAAAAGCTACCCACATTGCAGTTAGTTTTGCGATTGAAAATTGATTTAAGTTTAGAAGTTCCAAACTTAAATCGGCATAATTCGTAGTATACTTAATCGGATGATTTGTAGTTAGGTATTCAAATGTAAAAATTATCATAGAATCCATATATGTCAGGTCGATGATGTAATAACCAATATTAGGTGTTAGTAATTAAAATTTGAAACTTTGTTACAATTTCAATGTGTAGGCGACATCGGAAGCAAAGTTTAAATATAGCATAACAGGTAAAAAAACCAGCAAGAAACCTTTAAAAAATATATGATTTTGAAGGTATTTTGAAGGTTTCTACAGGTATTTGGAAGGAAAATGGAAACTGCAGGTTTCCTTCAGGAAATATTACAGGTTTTTTAAAGGTTTTATTCGGGATTATTTCAGCACGCTTATAACCTTCAAATTACCTTCACTGACTTAGCAGATCTTCTTAAAATCATTACAGGTATTTTGAAGAAAAACGGGAACAGCTTTTCATGCAGGAATTATGAATGTTTTTTTAAAGGTTTTATACAGGTTTATTTCAGGAAGCTTATGCCCTACAAATTACCTTCAGTGACTTAGCAAATCTGCTCTAAAATCAGTACAGGTATTTTGAAGAAAAAGAAAAACTGCTTTTCATGCAGAAAATTTTAAATATTTTTCTAAATGTTTTATTATAGCTTAAATAGTTAAGTATCTAATTCATATTCAAATAGCTTTTTACTGGGAAAGGCTAGGGCCAAATAAAGTGGGATGGGAGAGGATAATTTAAAAAATATATATGTTGGTTATATCCTTTTTCTCTCAGTGTTTAATTATTTTATGTTATTCGACAAGAATAAATTTAAAAAAGAAAATTGTGTTAGATAAAATTTAAACTAATATTGTTCAAAATTCGGGGGGTGCCCCCCCCCCCCCCTGAAATCAACACTGCCCTGAAATACCCCCTTTTAAGATAATTTCTAGTCGTGTTGAATCCAGACACTTTTCTCCGGTAGGGATTTCTGAGGCTCCGGGGGGCATTGTAAATATCGGGGGAGAATTGCACTTTTTAATCATTAAAAGCTTAAAATCTTAAATCTTCCGGGGGGAGGTGTCCCCTCCAGGCCACCCCCTGAATTCAACACAGATTCGCACATAAAAGTAAAAAGAAAAACAGGACAAAAAATTAACTGCCATGAGTGATTAAGGGAAGGACCCCCCCCCCACACACACACACATACAGACACACACTACGAGAATATTCATAATTCCCATTTATATTAATGTTTAATTATTTTAAGTTACTCGAAAAAAAATACTGTATTTAAAAATTGGAAAAAAAGAAAATTATGTCAATTAAATTTCAAAATCTGGGGGTGGGGGTGGGGAGTGCCCCCCGCTCTTCTCTGACTTCATCTCTTCCCCGAATCTCCGTTTAAGGTACTTTTTAAACACATACTCGAAAAGAATAAATTTTACTATCTCTTTCAAAATCAGCGAAAAATAAAATAAAGTTAATTAAATTTAAAAATCCGGTCCGGTGTCCTTCTGCCCATCCGGCACTGAATTCAACACTCCCCTAAACCTCCGCTTAAGATAACTTTTAAACACAAACATATAAACAAAAACCGAACTAAAAATTGACTTCCATGGGGGATTTACGGAGAGGAATTTACTGGGGGTGGATTTACGGGGTAGTACTCTTGGCAAAAAAAAAAAAAAATGTTTCGCTTTCTCTTAGTGTTTTATTATTTTAAATTACTCGAAAAGAATAAATTTTACATTGTCTTTCAAAATCGGAGAAAAAGAAAATTTTGTTTATTAACTTTCAAAATCCTCCGGGGGCGAGGAGGGGAGAATTCCGCGGTCCACCCCTGCCTTAATTCAACACTGCTTTGAACCACCCGTTTGAGATAAATTTTTAACACATAAATTAAAAAAATAATAAATAAATAACTTTTATGGGGGTATTTAAGGGGGAAAGTCCCCCACCCCCCTTTCCCCGCATACAAAAAAATTAATCTCTGTTATACTCTTTCTTTTAGTGTTTAATTATTTTATGTTACTAGAAAGGAATAAATGTTATTATGTCTAAATCAGAGTAAACGAAAACCCCCCACCCCACCCCACCCCAAAAAAAAATTACTTTGAACCTGCCGTTTCTGATAAATTTTAAACACATAAACATAAAAAGAAAAACAAACCGAAAATTAACGGCCAGAGGGATTTAGCAGGGGACGGGAAGCTCCCTCCTAACGAAAAATTTTAGTTCCTCTTTTATTTTAAGTCACTCTGAAAATCGCAGAAAAAGAAATTTTAATTAATTAAATTCCAAAATCCAGGGAGGGGCAACGATCCTCCCCCCTCCCCCTTAAAAATAAATGATGATGAAATTTACAAAGTAAGTTCACAAGAAATTGGTAAATGCGGACGAAAAAAAAGGATTTTTCTCAGCAATTGAGCAAACTGAAAGATGTCCCAATAAAACGAAGACAATCCCTGCGGAGTTTATCATGCACTGTTAGTATTCCTAAATCAACTAATCAACATTACATAGGATTCTAAACGAGGGAAAAAGTTTTGAAGCGTATTTCATCCACCATCAAGCGAAGTCTAACCGAAAAAATAAGCTCGACAGAATTTAATTTTGTTTACAATATGTTCGGAAATGTTGGATCGTATTCATATCGATGACAAAAGGTTTTATATTACGAAAACTAGTAATTCGTCTTACATCACCCTACATGAAACTGAACCTTTGAGGCATTGAAAAAGCAAAAGGTTTATTAACAAACTGATGTTTATGTCAGCGGTGGCAAGACCAAGATGGGAATCCAATAGAAACAAAATGTTTGATGGAAAATTTGGAATATGGCCTTTTGTTTATTGAGAAAATGCAACAAGAAACTCAAAAATTCGTGCATAAGAACTGCTGTGAAAATTGTAGAAATTGAGAAATTGCAGAAATTGTAGAAGTTATAGATATTGTTAACAAAGAATAAGCCCGAAAAATGATTATACTGGATTCTGGTTGAAGAATTCCTTGCAAAATGGGGCGTGGCTTAAGAGCGTGCAAACAGTGCATTTTTTAAACTCATTTGGTACTGATTTAAGGAGCATAGTTGCCAACCTCCTGATTTTTTGTATACCAGTAAAATCATACAAAAATTTTCGGTTCATTAAATAGCAGAAATTGCATGATTAAATTAAACATTTTTTTTCATAAAAATTCTGGTATGAAAAAATCGGGAGGTTGGCAACTACGAAGGAGCGACGGAGGGAATGCTTAGTAATTAAATATTGTTGATTGATAACATAGCACCCTGAAATCTCTGAAAAATGTTCAAACAAAATCATAAAATCATCAGTATCGATAATCAGTACAAAAGTATTCAAATGTAGCAACTAATTTGGGAAAGAGGGAGTACTAATCATGAATTTTTAGAATAAATCCTTTTCATGATATATTTAGCGGGTAATTCTAAAAAAAAAGAAAGAAAACTCTAATCAAAAATCATATTTCTATGTTACAGTTTCTTAGAAAAATTGTTACACATTTTCTATCAACGAAAGCAATTAAATAAAAAAAAAAAAAAAAAAAAAAAAAAAAAAAAGAATCATATTATATATTCTTTTTATGGGCTTTAAAATTTTTTTTTTTACTAGTCACAAGTGAATTACTAGACGAAATATAACGGTATGCACTTTACGATAATAGCATGAAAGGGAGCAATGAATATTAGATGTTAGGCAGTAAAAAGATAATTTTATGAATCACTCCTTTCTTTAGAGTTTCAACTATTATTTACCATACCTGATATGATCAAAAAATAAGAATATAATATTTTTTTTAATTTTAACAATTTTGAAATAAAATATGAAAACATTTAGTTACTTTTAATCAATTGTTAATTCAAGAGCATAATAGAACAATTGAAAGAGATCAATACTAGAAAGTCCATGGTGTCAGTTTGAAACTATTCAAAATAAATATATTTCGATTTGAACCAGAAATTTCTATATAAAATAAAATAAAATAAATATATACCACACATAAAAAAGTTTGATATTTAAGTTGAATAGTATTTTTTTAAATGTAGTTTAAAGTATTTATATATAACTTGGGTTAAATATCCGGCATTACTAGTATTTATCCATCACAGAATGCCTTTGAAACAAAATGATACAGTTGCATAAAATATTTAAAATATATATATATATATATATATATATATATATATATATATTATGTAAATTGTCATAATTCAAAATGTTAGAAATTTCAATTTATTTAAAATAATGTATTTAATGCGCCATTTTGCTCAATAGTTACACTACAGCACAGCTTATTTACACCATACAAACAGTCAATAGGCAATTCAAGGAGAGAATTGTTAGTTTGTTTTCAGTAACTGTCCTTTACGGTTATTGGCAAGATTCCTTTTCCAGAATATTATCATAAATAATTGCATACCTGTAAAATGCATCTGCATATCTGTTACATGTTTTTTTTTTCTTCTTAGAAACACATCTGTCGTTTTTAATGCTAAATTTTCACTAGAAACTTATCAGCAATTTATTCCTGGTTTAATATATATATATATATATATATATATATATATATATATATATATATATATATATATATATATATACAGGGTGTTCCGTTAAAGGGGTCCAATATTAATAGGGGTAATAGAGGAGATCACACGGAGCATAAATCAGTATATAATGCCTGGCCGGATCTCAATAATTTTCAAGTTACAGCAAATAGAATGAAAATTCGGAAAATTGTAAAAGAACCCTCATTGCTAAACTATCGATAATGCTACATAAAAACGAAGCACATATTTAGAAAAAGCAGAAAAAAACCTACAAAATGACATCAATTGTATTAAAATAGCAATATTTATTGACGAGTTACAAGCCCTGAAACTGTGAAAAAAGTACGAAATCCAATATACATCAAAATAGTTAATCGTTAATTCCAAAAAGACAACTCTAGCTACAACAAGGAAAATGTAGTAAAATTTGGTCCATTCCGAAAACTTTCGAAAAAGCTTACAATGAACCATATCGGTTTAATTGTGTGAGAGAAATTAATCAGTTTCTTAGTTACAACTCCGCTTTCTTTGACACTAGCAAAGGTTAAACTCCGCCCATCACGATTGGAAACACCGCCTTTTTAATTACTCTCAACTATACATTTTCGATCATGCTTCTTCTGAGATGCAACATTTTTAATTATTCAAGAGTTGAATGAACCAAAATAACTTTACAATAATAGTCTACATTTTAAAGTGGTCTTTTATTGATATAAAGCTTAAGTTAAATTCCTTAAAATTAAACTGATGGTGAAAATTCGGAAATAATTAAAAATATTGCGATTTGTAACTATGCAAGAAGTTTCAGTACATGTTTTACATGGACAATTATTGTATGTATATGTGCATCATAATTTATGATAGGAAATAATAATAACAAATAGCATAATAATTTTATTAATTATAAATTTAAAAAAGACACTAAATTTTAAATTAATTCATACAAACTTTGTAATTTACAATTTGAGTACACCACAGTCTGTGACTTACAAAATACTGTGCCAAAAAGTGTTGAAAATAAAAGAAAAATGACAAATAAAGAATTACATTCCACGTACTTTATGACATATGTGAAGCATAGTCTTCTGGCCTGCGCTGCACAGTTCAATGTCGGAAGGCAGACGAACGGACATTATTATAATAGGTGTTCGAAGTTGCGCCCATTAACAGAATCGCACAGCCGACAGCGACGTCGTAAAGATTGGCGAACACGCCGAAAAACTCCGACGGAGTTGGGAATGTCTCCTGCAGAAACAACGATTCGCGCTAGTAAATCCTCCGGTGTATCCACAGGCGTTTCATACACCAGCGATTTAAGGTGTCCCCAAACAAAAAAGTCTAACGGATTGAGGTCTGGAGAGCGTGCAGGCCAAGCAACAGGTCCACTGCGTCCAATCCATTTCCCAGGATATGTTGAATTGAGGTGATTGCGAACACCTATGAAAAAATGTGCCGGTGCGCCATCGTGCATAAACCACATATTGTGGTGCAATGTTGCTGGCACATTTTGCAGTAACTGCGGTAAGATATCCCGTAGGAAAACCAAGTACGTACTGCCATTGAGTACATCTGGGAGTAAATATGGTCCTATGAGATAATCGCCGAGGACACCTGCCCATATGTTCACACTGAACTTTTGTTGTGCGTTCGACGGGAAAACAGTGTGCGGATTTGTATATGACCATGTGTGCATATTGTGCGTGTTTACCACGCCCTCTCTCGTAAATGTTGCTTCATCAGTAAATAAAATATTTTCCAGAAATTGTGGAATATTTTCTGTTACATTAAGCAACCAGCGTACGAATTCTGTCCGCTGAGCACAATCTGTTACTGATAACAGTTGTACCCGCTGCACATGAAAGGGGTGCATGTTTTCTGCACGCAGAACACGCCACACACTTTGGTGAGAAACACCGACTTCAGACGCAGCAGCTCGTGTACTCGTGGAGGGGTTATCTTTAAAAATATTCAGTACATCTTCTTCCATTGCAGGTGTTCGTACATGTCGAGGTTTCCCTGCATCAATGCTTGGTGTATTAAACGATCCAGTCTCCCGTAATCGTCTATCGATTTTTATGAAGAGTTTCGAACTTGGGCAACGTCTCCTTGGAAATTGCTCACGGTACATGCGCTGTGCTAGACATGCATTTCCATGAGCTTGCCCGTACATCAGATGCATGTCCGCATATTCTTCGTTAGAGTATTCCGGCATAATTATTATACATCAACTTACTACAATCCCACTTACAACAGCCTCCCTTTAACATAACGCCCACTGATGACTGCTGTTTTATTACACTTTTCTTCCTATACACATAGAAAATTTGCATAAAACGTACTTCTTCTTCATCATCCTGAAAGTTCATGGAGGAAACGCAGCAGTCACGGAGTTTGCTTTAAGACAAGGCGAGAGCTGCACAATATGTCATTCACTTGACCAGACTGAATAATGAAAGGGTATTGATAGAGGTTGATCCGAAATGTATAATTGAAAGATATTAAAACGGGGTGTTTACAATCGTCATGGGTGGAGTTTCGCTCTTTCCGAGCGTGCAACAGTACAGAGTTGTAACTAGGGAACTGCTTGATTTCTCCCATACAATTAAACTGATATGGTTTATTGTCAGCTTCTTCGAAAGCTTTCGGAATGGACCAAATTTTATAACATTTTCCTTGATGTAGGTAGAGTTGCATTTTTGGAATTAACGATTAACTATTTTGCTAAATATTTGATTTTGTATTTTTTCACTGTTTCAGAGCTTGTAACTCGCCATTAATTCTCAATATTCTAAAACAACTTATGTCATTTCGTAGGATTTTTTCTGCTCTTTCTAAATATGTGCTTCGTTTTTATGTAGCATTATCGATAGTTTAGCAATGAGGGTTTTTTTACAAATTTCCGATTTTTCATTCTATTTGCTGTAACTTGAAAATTATTGAGATCCGGCCAGGCATTATATACTGATTTATGCTCCGTGTGATCTCCTCTATTACCCCTATTAATATTGGACCCCTTTAACGGAACACCCTGTATATATATTCGTTTTTTTTCGTGAATCCATCTTCAAAACATCATTAATGAAGGAGATAGATTTCGTCTTCATCACTATAAAGAGTGTTCGTATTTGACATCTCGAAACAGCAGAAGTTGTGACAGGTTTAGCCTTATTAGCACATTTTTCGAGAGAAAAACGTGATATTGAGATCCGTGGTTTGATACTGAGATTCGCGATTTCGTGGTTATTGAGATCAAAAAATAATTTTAAAAATTTATCTTCACTAGGCATATATTAAAACTTAACAAATTTATCCCCATGTTAAATATTTGCTCTAAACATGTTACTACAGAAAAATATTCTTTGCCAATTTCAAATGTAAACTTTTTTCTTTATTTTGTGTTTGGTGACTTTATTTTCAAAAGAGTATTAATTAAGATAACGGATGTTTTTTTCAGTAGCAAACGAAGCCATATTTCACTTTTCAAAGACTAAGAAAGTAGAAGGAGTTTAACAAAATTATCGAGTTTTTCAAAAATGAAACAAATAATATTTTTAAAGATTTTTTTAAAAACATGTATTAACATAACTAATAAATTTAAACAACATGTTTGTCGTATTACATTTCCACTTAAAAATGTTAACAACACACATATGTCTCTTTTAGAAATGCATTTTATTGTCTTAGTTTTTACGGTGATTACGTCTTTAAAAGATATCAATTAAGAAGATAGATTTCGTCTTTATTTGCAGGAAAGAGATTCCACATTTCACTTCTCAAAGTCTCAGAAAATGGAACACGTTTAACTTAATTATCGAGTTTTTCGAGAGGAGATGGTGGTTACTGAGAACAAAAACAATTTTGAAACAAATTTTTGATCGTCATTAGCGTACCTCTTAAAACTTGAGAAACTTATTTTCATATTAAATTTTTGCTGTAAGCAAAATATTCTTTGCCAATATCATACATAAAGATGTGTTTCTTTTTTTTGTGACTTTATTTTCAAATTAATTTTTAATTAAGATAATGCATTTTGTTTATCTGTAGAAAACTGACACATATATAACTTTTAGAAGACTCAGAACATAGAAGAATATTAATAAAATGATCGAGTTTTTCAAAGGTGAAATAAATAATAACTTAAAGCCATTAAAAAAATTATTATAATAACTGATAAAACTAAAAAAAAAATGTTGTCGTGGTATGTTTTAGCCTAAAAATGTTAAAAACACACGTATGTCCGTCTCTTTCAGAAATAAATTTCATTGTCTTAATTCTTACGGTGATTTCGTCTTCAAAAGATCATCAATAAAGAAGACAGATTTCGTCTTTATCTGCAGCAACTAGAAGCCATATTTCACCTGTCGAAATCTCAGAAAATTCGAACAGGTTTAACTTAATTATCGAGTTTTCAAAAAAGATAATAGTGTTTTTAAAATATGGCAGCTTTTTATCTTTATTGAAATAAAAAATGTCGCTTTTCTTTGTCTTTTTTGTGAGTGACAGGACTAAAAGATCTTAATAAATCCTTGAAAAGCATTATTCCTCATAAGGGGTGAAACAAATAAGTATTTTATCATAGTAAATTTCTGTAACATTCAACCACACAGCATTTAAACCCGAAATTGACGAATTTGTTTTTGTAATAAAAATCTCGTCTCATAAATATGTGTCCTGTAGGCTCCTATTGACTTATTTTTCCTAGCAAAATTTCGTAAATTTAAAAATTAACTTCGACTATTTTATATTGTCTATGAATGTTTGGCTGATATTATAATTCTAACAATTTATATTATTGTTAAAATATTACATCATCAAAACATTAGTGTTATAGTACACTTGATAGGAATAATAAATCAAGTTTGCATAGCAGTCAGTACAATTTTATAAATGTATAAAATTTAATGATATTTCTATTGAAATTAATTCGGTTTCAATTAAATGCTGAGTAATGACAATATTATTACGTTACAACCTATTACTGACTAAATAAACAGCTATAGTAATATAATAGAAAATACACATGAAAAGTTCTATGTATATCATTTGCTGCATAAAATACACTGAAAATGTTCTATTTATTACCTTCCATGTATATTAAAACATTCACTTGTTTTTGTGATATCTGGGTTTTGAAACAATAGAAAGTCCCCCGTCTTATGAAAGTCCTTCGTATATTTTTTTCCTAGATAGGTTTGTCAAGTTCATTCTTCAGTAAATATCATTCAATGTACGGATTTAATATAAAACTAGATGGAACCCGTCAAAACTTGACGCAAAAAAATACTATAACAATATCAGTAAAATAAGCTTCTTTATTATTTATGAAGGGGCGCGTTTAAAACAGTCTTTCAAATATTTTTTTTTCCCCAGTCAAATACAGTACTATTTCCGATGCAAACTCCAAACAAACAATCCGTAAATAACTATGTAATGCAAATCAGTTTGACATTACCACCATATTCCCCACGGCAAGAAAAAAAATTCATGGACCTATGAAGTATATACAAATAGTATATTCCTACGTTCATATCATATTCAGTAAATAACAGAACATAGTAAATAAAGCACACATCTCCTTCCCCCCTGTGATAATGCAACCGAATGAGCTCCTATGTGCATTGCATCTGCCCAAAAGCACCGTCGAAATTCGACGTTAAAAAAGTTTTAAAATGATTAAATTAAAAGTTTTAAAATGTCCTCTTTAATCATTGTTCGTCTCAAATCCATATCTTCTAAAACGCATCCATTGTTTTAAGCTAATCAATTTTTATGCAAAGATTAAGAAGTTTTTTACAGTAATAAATCTATCTGCAGATGAGGGAGATTTTTAATGTTTTCAAGTGTAATTTATTTGTATGGTTTCTTCGGTTCCTTGACATAATCAGGATTCCCCTTTAGGACATAATCAGAATTCCTAATAAACCTTTTCCATCACAGTCGGGATATTTTTCCTCTTATACAGTTGGCAAATGTAAAAAAATGCAATTCCTAGCATATCCTGATATCTGATGGAACATATTCATCAACGAATTCAACATATCAATTTTATGTTCAACATAAAATAAAAATAGTCTTTTTTTTTCCCTGATAGATTTTTGTTTAGCGCCAAAATGTTCTGTCTTATGGATAATCTGATCTTATGATTTATGACTTCTCTTTTTTTTAATTATTATTCACTTTTTATGATGGTTAGGGAAATCTATTTTCAATTGTGGCAACTTTCCCAGGGGCTATTTTACATTATTGAAGTAAACTGGTGGTCATTGATAAGATAAAAAGAATAAACAATAAGTTCCTTTTTTTAAGTTCCTTCTTCTATGGATAAGATAGAATTGAAAAACTTTTCATGCTTGAAAATTATTTAAAAAGTCGTTAAATTAATCGCCAGTTTTCAAATAAATTTCAATCGAAAGCTAATTTTTTTCTAATTGATGATGTAAGAATTGAAATTGTAAAATGTAGTAAAAAAATAGAAATTTGTAGTATTTCGAAGTGATGTAAGCGCGATGACAGCTAAAGCGATAGCGCCTTTGTTGTCACAACTGTTGTACATTTCTAAAAATTGCCACTGTATTTTGGCTGGCGTCCAAAAGTGGAAAACATTTTTTGACATCGAAAGAAAAATTCACAGTGAAAGAAATAGGACTTTGCGCTAATAAGGAACTGTTAAATGAACTTATAATAAATCTACCAAAATAATTCCTATGAAATATTAGTCTTACATTGTTTATTCTAGCTAAAAATACAATAATTATTTCAAGATTTATTTCTACCGTAACACTATTTTTAATAACTTTAAATTTCCTGAAGTCCTTTACTTTTGTGAATTTTTTTTATTAAAAAAGGAAATCTTCTATCCTATAATTAAAAAAAAAGCAATTGGTAACGTGTAATCAAGGTATGCAATCAAGATGAAGAAATCAATGACGGCTCCAATTATAATCTTTATAATTATGAATGCAAAAATCAGTAAAATTATGTCATGTTAACACAATCATATACATTTTTCTCTTTAGTTTGATCAATGTTAAAATGCACTTCAAGCTAAGCATAACGTCATTTTCACCGGCGCAAACTTCTCACACGTACTTCATATACTTTACATTAATGCTTAAACACCATGCACACAAATATAAATATATTTTGTATATAATTGTAATGAAAAAATGGCATCAACAAAGTTATAATGTATAATGATAAAATAAACCCAATGGACAATATTCCCGTGACGTCACAACAAATATGAATTTTTATTCGCTTATAAAACACGCGGATAAGTATTTTTACCGAAATTTAACTTGCAAATTAACAAATTCGGCCTTAAAACCGCGTGCTTTTAATATTTATTATTTCTCTTTTATTCAACCACAGAGTTTAGAAAATAAACTCTGTGCTTCGGAACAGTAGGCGATATCCGATTATGACGTCATTAGCAGACGTAAAAGTTTAATTGAAAATTACGGTTAATTAATTAAATTTTCGAACAAACGAATGCACGATAACAAATCTGTGTCCAAATATCTTTCATTAAAAAAAAAAAAAATGATGTAATTTGATGCAGTAGTTTGTTATCACGGATTGTCGAAAGAAAGCGCTTAGCGTTTTAAATATATAGATGCTTTACAATCTAAAAAAAAATGACAACGTGATATGCATTTTCTGTAAGATAGAAGTCACGCCCTTAGTCAATAATGTTTTTGGAAGCGAATGTGTTAAATCGCTTATCATTGAAGTTCTTTTACCGAAAATATTAATTTTCCGTAACTATTATTGTTTTTATACATGACCAACATTGGTATTCTTTAAAATGACTTAATGTGTTACGAATATACATTGTTAATAAAAATACATTGATAATGAATGAATATCATTTTTAATAAAATCATTCAAATAATATATTTTAATGCGATTTTGGAAACATAATTACAATTTTACCAGAAAAACCTGAGATTTCTGTATAACAACGTTTGGATAATATGCAAGTAATACAGTAGAATTCACGTTATACAGAGTGTCCGAAAAGTCCTTGACACAATTTAAAATTCCATAAAATAAATATGGACAACAAGAGTGATGTTTGGAGGAAAAAGGTTCTTATAATCGAAAATTTCTTAAATAAAAATAGTTCCAAACATTTTTCATAGATGGCGTTACTTCTGCAAAGCTACCAAAGACGTCGTATGCGTTTATAGATAACAGTGGTGAAAGGTATATGGATATGCACAGTTCTTGTGGAAACTATGTCAACTCACTTGTCTGAACTTAAAAATACTCGCCTTCAGGAATTCGATTAGATGAGTGAGATAAATCAACAAACATTAGTTTGGCGATAATAGGAAACTCGCCAAGATTTATAGGATGCCTCTGTAAGATAATAGCGACATCATCATCATCATCCCAAAACATGGTTTAAGGCTATAAGCCTGTTTCGGCCTCAATCCATCTCATTCGTGGCCGTCTTCTGTCTCTTTTTTTCCTTTGGTTTATAATTCAATGTTGCTTTTGGTATGCAATCGGAATCCACTCTTTCCCTCCACATCCTTCTGTAAATTTCTGTTTTATTCAATACTAGCTAACCCGCCCGACGTTGCCCGGGTCCGAGATAATTACAATCTCAGAGAAAGGCGTTAACCCCCCTCCCTCCCCATACCCGCAAATATAATGAATAATTTGTTCAAGAAAACCACCGTCACCTACATTAACGCGATCATTAAAAAACAATTACATTTTTCTCATAATTAGAACATAACGAAGACGCTACGCTAAAATAGCCGGCAGATGACACCCCTTCCCGACCTCAATTTCAAATCTATATCTTAATTAGTTACCTAAAATTTTGCTCATTAGTAAAAATTGACAATTATTTCCTTTCATTTTCGCGAAATAAATGGAGGGATCGGTCCGAGAAACAGATCCATTTGTAGTTCAGTTTTTAATGAAAGCCTATCCCTGTCTGAAACTTTCTCGGATCGTTTTTACTGGCGCCGGCCGATTTTTGGCAGTTTTTTGCATAAATTAAAAAAAAACTACCAACCGAATTTTTCAGAGTCACATAGTCAGATACAGAATATTTTTTTTACATATGCTCAGAAATTTTCAAATTGATATCTCAATTAGTTTTCTTAAAATTCGCTAATTATTAAAATAATTTCGAATTTGTTAATTTCGGACACACGGACACACACACAGAGCGAAACTTTCTTTTATTAATATAGATCGGCAGAACTTCAAGCTCGCTTCTGATGTAGTCATTCCTTATTTTGTCCTTTACCGAACATCCTTTTACGCTCCTCAAAAATTTCATCGCTGACGATTGTATTTGCCTTTCATCATTTTTTGTGAGTGTCCATGCCTTACTTCCGTATAGTAAAGTTGGTATTGCCATTGTTTTTAAAAAATTTATTCTGGTGTCTTTTCTTGTATTTCGAAGAGTTCTTCTTATAGTACCACAGACGTACTGAAATTTATAAAGCTTACATAGCTGCCAACTTTTACGCTCTTTTCTTACCACTGAAAATGTATAGTAAATTTTACCATATTAAATATTCGAAATCATGTGATTCAATAAGGCAAAAATTTCTACTAAACTTTAGTGGTAACAAAAAAGCGCAAAAGTTGGCAGCTATGAGTTTATTCTGTATATAGTTGTCATAGTCATAAGATATATCACATCCTAAGTATTAAAATATGAAATCTGCTCTATTGGTTTATTTTCTAAAATAAGTTTTGTTCTTATACGACCTTTGCCCCTAAATGCCATTACCTTTGTCTTATTCTTTAAAATCCTTAAATTATAATCTTTTCCAATTTTGTTTAAAGTAAGCATTGCACTTTGTACATTTCTTCATTCTCCTGAAATAAATAAAGATTATCTGCAAATAATATATTGTTAAACATGATGTTTCCGATATCTATTACAGTTTTGATTTTATTTTTCCAAATTCTCATAATATAATCAATATATATATATATTAAATAGATGTGGTGATAAACTACATCCTTGTCATACACCTTGATTAACGATTATTTTCTCTGAAACCCTAAAACCTGGATCCAAAACAATGAAAGTTTCTTTATATAGGCTTTTAATACATTTGATGAGATGGGGAGGGTGCCCCATGTAATCCATAATTTCCCTCGATCTACTCGGTCAAATGCTTTTTCGAATTCTATTAAAGCAACATGCGTTTCTAAATTAAATTCTCGACTTTTTTGAAAAAGCTGTTTCAGAGTGAATATACTGTTTATACAAGATCGTTCTCTCCTAAAAGAATTTTGTTCCTCTAGTAATATAGAATGTGAGATATTTCTCAACCTGTTACTTAAAATTCTTGAATAAATCTTATATCCAATGTAATAGCGACATATACAGACAAAAAAAATCGATTTGACGATATGATTTTCGGATAAAAACGAATTATTGTATTATTTGTCAAATTAATGTTTGTTGACTTGTCTTCACAGAGTAAAGAGAAAGAATAGAGAGTCGATGAACCATAAAACGGCCGGCAACATGAAGCAGGTTATCGCGTAGATCATTAGGCCGAACGAACTTCAACTGACTTCATTGGAAGGAGAGAGACTGCACGTGGAACAAGGACTGGATTCATTGGGCGGGGAGTAGTTTGGTCAGATTTTAGGGTTGCATTTTCAGCTTTACGCCAAACGTAAACATTTTATCTCTATTTATTCTCTGAACTCTGTGACTTGCCTTACTCGTGTTACGTTCTAAAATGTAGATCACCATAGTTTGGACAAAAAACTGTGCATGCATAATTTTTGGAACTTTTTTTTTTGAAAAGTTTTGATTATAAGTAGCATTTACGTCCAAACCGCACTCTCGTACGCCAATTGCTTAATATTTCATTGAATTTTAAAATGTATCAAGGACTTCTGGGACACCCTGTATATTCGATATGTGCATTCGTTAAAGAATAACTATTGGAATCTTTTAAAGAAAAGTAATTTATTAAATAATTAATCAAAGATCGTATGTTTAAATTGAGTATTATTGCTTTATTGCTGCAAGTTTCCAGATTATGTATATGTAATTAACTTAATGAGCTAGAAGTTTCTATCCACGATACATTTATAGACTTTACACCAACATTTATTTAAAATTTATAATCTACACACGAATACAACTTTTTTATTTAAAAGACAACACCTTACGAAGTCTGTAGAAAATGTAGTAAAATTCGAATGCAGTAGTATCAAGTATTTTTTATTAAATCCAATTTAAATAAGAAAATAATTGCTAAAATCTGCAAGTTATTATTTAAAAATAAATGCAGATTCTGATACGATTACTCGTATATCATTTCCTCATATTTACATGTAGACAAAAAAACAAAACAAATGACAGTTCTTTCTGGAGTTTTAGCCGAAAACAAAACTAAAATAAAAATTTAAAGCT
This sequence comes from Maratus michaelseni, assembly GCA_963931845.1. Lineage (NCBI taxonomy): Eukaryota > Metazoa > Arthropoda > Arachnida > Araneae > Salticidae > Maratus > Maratus michaelseni. The sequence continues at coordinate 32,830,119 of OZ007589.1, read as the reverse complement.
GTAAATACGTACAAAATCATTATTAATTAATTATTCACAAATCCGTATCACTATTACATCATGCTTGCTTATCATTCTGCACTAACGTTAGCAAATACATTTTACAAAAATTAAATTGATGTAACATTCTATATATTTCAGGGCCGAACTGAAGAACTTCATGCGGCTAGAAAGCCGCGCGAATACCATTGTTTCCTTTTATATAATGTTCTAAGACACTCGAAAAATGTTTTAAATACTTGAATATTAATTATTCTTTTTTTGCCTGTACTTACAGAAATCAACTGAATTTATTTTAATATAAATTTTATCTATTTAATTTTTTCGGCATTAAGGGATTTTATAAAACAATATTATGACTGTCGACATTAGAATCCTAATAAATTATTTCAGCTGATTTAAAATTTTAAGTATTTAGGAATGTAGCAAATTAATTAAAAAATAAATATACATTTTTCTACATTCAGTAGTAATTTAACTTCAGAGTGTTAATTCGCGGTTTAAAATGTTCTAAGACTACGAAGTTTATGGTATTTAGATGTGATGCAGTGATGTGAGTCTCTGAAAACTGCTTCTTCCCGAAACATCTTGTACTATATATATGTGTGTGTGTTGTGTGTGTAAAACAAAAGACGTTTAATCTTCTTTTCTGTTACAACACCCGGTGAATATGCTATATTAATACTACATCATAAAACAATATTTGCATATACTGTTTCCTAATAATTCTCTATTTTATTGTTTTTTCCGTGTATTTCTACATGCTTTTCTCTCATGTTCTTACGGGAATATTTGTCTTTTGTACGCATTACTCGATACGGAACAAAAGTGTCTCTGCTTTTCGTTTCTTTTGACCGACAGTTGCAGACCGCCTTAACACTTGCATATTTTATGGAAAACAAATTACAAGACGTTCGGAATGATTTAATTGTAATAGGCTAATTCCATGCGTGGATGTAGTGTCAGTCACAGAGATGTAAATGGCTGCGATGTTTGACTACCAGTATTATAGTAAAGGAAAATTTGACTTATTCAATCAAATATATCTACAATTAAAAACAGTGAAGAATTTAATATATATATATATACCGGTGGCCAAGAACTGTAAACTTTTGCGGTATTGTGACTTACACTACATTCACGCATGGAATTAGCCAATAGATAATGTTATAAATGTTTTTTAACGGCATCGCCTTTGAAAACTATGTATTTTAAAAATCAGTATATGAATTGAAATAAGGCCTTCTTTCATAGATAAACGCATATTTCGAAATGCCCTTTGCAAAATAAATCCATGAAATATATAAAGATTTAAGTACTTAAGATTTTTAATACTAAAAATGTTTATATTAAAGCTTAACAAGTCAAACGCTTTGTTATTTCTATTGTTGTTGCTGTTTTTGACAAAGGAATTATTTTAAAATAAATGAATTGAACTTTGTGCGTATATAATAAAATACAAATAAACGACTAAAAAAATTTAAAAAAAATCATATGTTAAATAATGATAGCAGACAGATGTATCAGAATTTATAAAACTCCATAATCGGTGAAAGTTCAAAGGAATTATTTTAAAATAAATGATTTGAACTTTGTGCGTATATAATAAAATACAAAAAAAGACTGAAAAAAAATTTAAAAAATCATATGCTAAATAATGATAGCAGACAGATGTTTCAGAATTTATAAAACTCCATAATCGGTGAAAGTTCAAAAGAATTTAAAAACATATACATGAAAATGGTGAAAAGAGAGAGGAAAAGCAAAGTAGCTTGTATGGGGATGCTATTTCTATACATTGCTCCCCCCCCCCCGGCCATACTAAGTTTTGAACCCATGCGTTCACCACGTCATACGGAATGGGTTTGACGCCATTTTCTCATTGGCCTGTAACCAGTGTTGAAGTCATGACAAAATTCAGGGAATATATACTTTAGGCAAAGGATATACCATAAACAGTATACGTTTAAGCTTTACCTGAGAAACAAAATGTATACAGAGTTCCTTAAAAAAACCTGAAGGTATAAGGAGGTATATCCCGTTCACAACCCACTGCTATGATATAGTAACATTGCTACTATCCTGCTTACGACAACTGCGTCACATATGCCGAGGATTCTGCTGATGCCTCTGCTGATTCCTTGTCTCTTCGCCATTTCACCTTTGACAGTAAGACAAAAATTTCAATTTTTGAAATAAATAAATTATTTATTTAAACTAAAAATTTAAATTTTGATACGTTTTATGCAAATAAAATTACAGGGCGTTCGGAAAATTTTCTAGATGTAAATATACCGTATTTGGCATAAAATGCTTTTTAAACTCTTTTTCTTCATTCCCCTGTAAACTTACGACTGAAAATAAATGATTACAAGTAGATTGCCTTAATTTAAAAATAATCAAACAGTTTAAAGTCAACAGGGCGACTTAAAACGCGAGGTACGGAATTTGAAGAAAGGTATTAAACATACTATATGAATAATATGAATAATACTTATATTGTACTGTAGAAAAAAATATTTCGTAATATAGTTTTTTTTTTTCCTTGAGGTATCTTTATCTTTTGGAGAATCTGGAACCAATATGTTTCCGAGATTTAAAGAGGGATTTCTAAAACAATTTTTTGTTTTGCTTCTTACAATTTTTTATAACGTTTCTGAGTATTGTTTATAGTGCAGGGATGCAAGCGTTGCGCCACAAATGGCCGATTGTCACCACTAAATTTTAAGAGTATTTGTCAGCTTATTTAATGACAAGATTTCGGAAATTGAATAAGGCGAAGAAAAGCATTAAAATTTAGCGGTAACAATTGGCCATTTGTGGCGCAGCACTTACATCCCTGATAGTGTTTTAACCCCTTGAAGGGCGCCGATATATTATATATACCACTTAATTTGAATCACAAAATGCCACAATGACACCAGAATTTTGAAAGTCAAATTTTGAATTTATAAAGTACATGAAGGAAAGCTTTCACATATTTTAAAATAAATTCGTTTATGAATCTTGGTATCAATCAATCATTTCAATATTTTAGCTCCAAGAGTGCTTTGCCCCTGAAGGGGTTAATTGGATCTCTGTACACGGAATATCGATTTTTCGGATGCTTTTCAGTTTCCAGTAAACATTATAATAACAAATAAGAAATAAGAAGTTGGTGCATTTTTACATTTAAATAATGCAATGACATTCTGAAGCTCTTTATACAAGCAATTCCTTAAAAACAAATAAATATTATGTATATCATTAGCAAGTAAAATGTCATTCGTATATATTCCTTGTATACTGTTAATAATAATCTATGCTTTTAATTACAGAAGAGATTTGTTTGGGGAATAAAATGTTGAAAAAATAAAACAGTATTATTTTTTAGTAAAACGGATAAAAAATTAAAACAGTATTATTTTAAGTAAAACAGATAAAAAATAAAACAGTATTATTTTTTTAGTAATACAGATAAAAATTAAACAGTATTATTTTTTTAGTAAAACAGATAAAAAATAAAACAGTATTATTTTTTAGTAAAACAGATAAAAAATAAAATTGTATTATTTATTTAGTAAAACAGATAAAAAATAAAACAGTATTATTTTTTAGTAAAACAGATAAAAAATAAAACAGTATTATTTTGTAGTAAAACAGATAAAAAATAACGTTATATTTTCAAAGCAGTAATTACGGAAATATTAATACTTACATAAATTGTATAAGTAAGAATAAATAATAATAACGCCGTAACTGAGCCAAAATGATGTAAAAAACATTTTTGTGACAGCAATATAGAGATACATAAATGATAATAAATGCTTTAGGAAATTAAAATGTCATTTTTTAACGTTAAATCTTCGGTAAAGACCAGATGTAAATGGCCCTAATATGTTTAGTAATGATTGACAAAAGATCCTAAATCAATAAGAACGCAAATCTTGCTCTGGAGTTGCAAATGGTAAGCAAACTCACTCAACGAGTAGACTTATACTGAATATACTTACAAACATCTAACATACAATTGAATTTACAAACAAATATGCCTTTCTTTCGTAAGTTGTGATGCATTACAACAGTCTCTAAAGTATTTCAATTTATTAATATATATAATTTTTGTCATGACTAACGTAAATATTCACGAAATATTAAATAAATAACTTATAATTTAATACATATACTTAAAAACCTATTTAGACCTGCATTCAAATTACATTAAGTGACATAAGTATAAAATTTAATGTATCAAACAATTCCCTGTAATAACAATACAAATTTAAATTAAAAAATCTTGTTTTACATTTATAATTTTATCATGGCATTTTATATCCTTAAATGTTGAGTTATTAATTCAGGAAATTTCTACTATCTCTTACTAAAACCACAAATATGCAATGAAGGAAACGCATTTTGCAAAAGATCCAATTTAATTTCATTAACTGATCCCAGTTTAATCCTCTCTAGAAAATTGTTTAGTCTGGAATACTGTCTTTAAGCTCGTCATGGTGAAATAGTATTAAGTCTAATAAATTCATTCATTAGTTTAGCCTCCACAATAAGTTATTTAGTAAATTTGTATTTCTGCCGTAAGAAGTAGTTCATACGTGCTGCCTTAAGTTAAGACCAACTGAACAACAATATAAAATTTTGTTAAAGGAATGGGGATTTCAAATGAATTTTGTTAGCTAAAAGAATTGAAGGACTATAAATATATTTTTTATGCTATATCATTACGCTTAAATAAATTTATTAATATATACCAATTTTATTTTACAATAAAATTATGGAATACTAATAGCTGTATATGGCACCAAAATGCGAGTATCCATACAAAAACGTATTGTTCATTCTTCGGCGCCTTGAATTTGCAAAGAATATCATAAACTGTTATTATATTAAATAGATATTTCTATAATAATTTGTAGAGTACAGTGGCGACTAGTCAGGGTGTTCACAATAATTTTACTACAGAATTTTAGTACATTAAATTTGGCCTTATATAATCGTTGATTGTTCTACGTTTAAACGAGGAAAAATTTAGTTTTTTAAAATACTGGTAGTGAAGTTAATGTGAACCCTCTGACGAGCCGCCACTGGTAGAGTTACAAAAAATGTTGTAACTAATTACTATAAAAGTTGTTTAAAGATTTTCTAAAATCTAAGTTTGTTTTAATCTTCATTAAAAGTTATGAACCATCACTATCCCTTCAAGAGAAATTGCATAATTTTAGAGAACAATGCATATTTCGTATTGTTACACCAACTCATGTTAGATAATTATTAAAAACATTTTATTATTATTTTAGTAAAATGATAAGATAAGCAAAATTTAGAATGCATTTTTGTATTACGTGTTGTTTATAACTCTGTTATGGTGCTTCATATCCCTAAATGTGAAATAATTAATTTAGAGTATTTGCATAAGCTCTCATTATAATTACACATATTAAATATAAGAACAACATTTTGCAAAGGATCTAAATTAATTTCGGTTAGCGATACTCGGTTAATCCTTTCTAGGAATTCGTTCAATCTTGGGTACTTACTTTAAGCTTGTCAAGATGAGACTGAATTTAAGTCTAATGAATTACTTCATCAAATTAGACTCTATAGTAATTTATATAAGGAATTTGCACTTGTACAATAAAATGTCGTTAGTTATTATATAGAATTAGTAGTAGAATCTCTGGGAAACCATATTTTGTCAAATTTTCTGTAATGCAATGTGCCTAAATGTGATGACGCATAAATGCGATCGAGTTATTATACATAAAATCCTACCGGAAGAACAGTACATAAATGTGATATAATTAAACATCCGTATTTAAAAAACAAAATGCGAAACATGTTACTGCATTTAAATCGTTTCTTCTAAGCAGTGGCGTAGCCAGAGAGGGGGTCCAAATGCTCTAGATACCAGAAATATCGTAACGGTTTCTAAATGTCACAAAATTTAAAATATCATAACTCGTAAGTTTGGTTCGAATATCAAATTCAAATCATGAATGAAAATTGTTATGCCCAAAAATACATTAAATACATATTTAAAATTTAATTTTACTTCCAGTAAAAAAGGCTTTCGAAAAGTTACTATCATCATTAGAGAAGTTATTAATAAAGAACTCATTATTAATAATAACTGAATTCAGTTACCAAATGTACTTTTTCTTAAATATCTAAATATTTTCATGAACGTTCTACATTAGGTAGAATTTAAAAATATATAGCTTGAAAAGAAGGAATTTAATTTTCACATTATATTAAACTAGTCGTTGGGGGCCACCGTAATACTTACCCATCATGGATATGCATAATATAAAATATGAAAATAAAACATGCGTAAACTATTTATAAAATGCATTGCAATTCGAATAAAATCCTGGCTTGATGACGTCATAAACTTTAAATGCTCTATTACTGAATTGCGTAAAAAAATCCTCAAAACTCCAAAAATGTTAATCATATTAACTAACAGTTTACTTCGTCGGATTAAGCGTTTCATTTTCAATTAAAATATATCTCTGAATTGCAATTTGAATGAAATACAGGGTCACGAAAAATCGAAGAGTGTGGAAATAGGATTACAAATATCTCAGCAACTAATTATTCGATCGATTTCATTTTTATGCAAAATTTATGTTTTGTTATTGTCTTTTATATTCACTCTTTAAAATAAAAAAATTTCGAAAATTTCTATATACCTTTTATCAGAACGAACATTTCGAGAGTCCGAAAAAAATAGTTCCGTATAATCGAGGTTACTGAAATTCAAAAAGGTTCTTCCCATTATTACATACTAAGTACATACCAAATTTCAAGTCTCTATCTCATTTTGTTCGGGAGATAGAGCGTTTACAGACACACACACAGACAGACGGACTGAATTTTTTTTTTCTAAAAATATGTTTTTTGAAATCTTTAGTGTCTGAAACATGTAAATCCGTCAAATTTTTTTTTCGATTTTTAAAACGATTGCAAGCCTTACACTATACTACTTATGATGGGTAAGTAAAAAGCGAGATTATTTTTTCTATTAGAAAGTGTAAAATAATATAGAATAATAATTTTAAAAATATGTATATGATACGTAACAGAATCAATTTTAACAAAAAGACTCGTGAAAAAAAAAAAAAGAAAATCCATACATTTAACATTGATTTATTCTGGAATACACTTCCCAACTTCTCACCTCGGATAAAAATATAAATTGGATCTCAATTTTCTTTCTTAAATAGTTTGAAGCACAAAGATAATTAATTTATTTAATTGATCGATTGGTATGTTAATAGCGTTATATTTCGTCACAATACAAGGCTTATTGGATAAAAAAAAAAAAAAATTGCAAAGAAATAAAACATATTTATAACTGGAACAAACGTACAGTAAAAAAATGTATGCAACTTGATGTTTACGCAAATAAAATGCATTAATAGTCTGTTTTGCAGAATATGTGGATATTGTATATCAATGCAAAGTTTTAAGTATTTCGTAATGCATTTAATTTTTAATTTCTCATAACATAGAAAAATAAAATTTCGTAAAAAATAAATATACTGTTTTATAATAATTCATGTGAAAATTCTTCTTTTTGAAAAAAAAGAAAAGAAGAGAGAGACAGAGATATGTGTAATTTCATTTTAATATGAGAATATAAAATCTAGAAATGTGCAAATGACATCTCTGGTTCATAATAATAAGAAGAAAATGTTTCTATAGTTTAAAAAATTGATGATACGATATCTGGCATATGATAGCAGCTCAGTTTTTTTAAAAAACATATTCTAATAATTTTCAATAATAGTGGAAAATGTATTTCTTATCAGATTTACAGCAAAATGTGATATCATCGTGAAACAAATTCATTCATCAATCATACGTGTTCTATCTATTTAAAGGATATAGCTACAAATTTATTTTTTCAATGAAACGTACAAGGTAGATGGTAAATGATCTGGCAAACGGATCAAAATACAGATTGATGATGATACGTAAAAAAAAAAAAAAAAACAATTTTGACAGAGTACTGGGAGAAGAGCATCGATACATTTAACCTCGATAGATTTACCATGCTCTTCCAGCTTGCCATGATCTTATCTCTTTTTGATTTGGGTAAAAAGGAAAATCGGATTTCGATACTCTCATTAATTTCGCTTGCATTTTCTCTGAAAATGGATTACGTTTATTGATTGATAGGTTATGTTGTTTTCCAAAATTGTGCAACAAAATACTCTCGTTATATAGCACCTCGTTAAATCTGTTATAATAATATGTTTTGCTTTTCTGAAAAATTTATGCATTAAACACAGTGTTCCAGTAATTCCATCACTAATTGGTTACAGATATTGCTTGTTTCTTTAATGGTTTTGAAAAATGCAATATGAATATACAGTAACTTCAAAGAGAAATATACAATATTTACATGCAAGTTTTGAATATATAATCATAATTATTTTTTTAAAGGTTTTCGCTTACAGCACGTTATTGATATATCATTGGGTTTTTCTTCCAACATGTGCGATATAACGAGGTTACTGCGTGTGTATATATGCTGAAGATCAGTTAATTCAGTTGTCACTAAAAATAATTAGTTTCAAGAATAATTTTGTAGTAATTTAAATCTCAAATCGTGATCTTAATACGACATCGTTTAAAGTTCATCCACTTACGCATAGAACATTATTTAATCTCAGAATTCGGGATGTCAAGATCACGGCGAACCATAGCAGGCACAGAATAACGAAAAACCTTTAGTCTTTTAGATGAAATGATAATAGTTTTTGAATGAGGATCATTAGATAAAGGGTCATCGCTGGGAGTTGTGGTCACGTATTTGCTATCTAAATTCCAGTTCAGATAAAACGGTGTTCCTCGAAATCCTTGAATAAATCCTACAGGATAGTGCGACTCGTCAGACCCTCTGACTTTGTAAGTTCCATTCAGCGTCTAATTTAGACACTCGATGTATACAGAATATGAAAGCTAATAAAATTTCGTATAGCGATATCTCTGCAGATTGTTCCAAAAACAGGCATTCTTGCAAGCACTGGGAATCACTTTATCAGTAAACTTAAGTACATTATCTTGCATGAATGTCTGAGTCTCCTTGAAGTTGCATTTCAGCTTAAAAATATAACAATCCTTCACATTATACGAATACAATTCAAGCAACGAACAAGAGGATTTGATAAGCCACTATTCACAACGTTGAAACAGGGAGACCGCCTCCGTTCCCTCCGCCACCGATTAGGCTTTAAAATTTCTCTACGATTTCTTATATGTGATGGCGATATCCATAATTGTAACTACTTCTTGGATAGAAATAAAAACGCGTTTTTTCTGATCAAACAACTTTTATTTTCTTTCTTTCTAAACTCTATGTATAACATTAGTATTTTTTAATTATACATCTTTCTCTCTCTCTCTCTATATATATATATATAGATATGTGTGTGTGTGTGTGTGTGTGTGTGTGTAATAAAAATACACTTTAAAAATGGAAAAAAATCACAAAATAATAATCTAATTTAAATAATTTAAAAAAATCTCTATCAGTTGTATTCATTTATAAAATAATTTACATTTCGTAGCTAAAACATCGTTTTTAATTACATTTATGTAAACAGAGTTACAGATTTAAATAATGGGTAAGATTCGTGATATTTGCTCTATTAATTTTATTCAAAACTCATGATTTATTATATTTAAATATCAAGATTAATTTCCATTTAAAATATTAATCATGCTGCGTTTAGGTTCTTTTAAATCGTAATTCACAACAAAACCCCATTATCTTATGCAGATGCAAAAACTGTGGCATGCACATTTATATCTCATTTTTTAAATGTTTTCTTTGTCTTTATTTTTAACGCACACATAATCTACATTTTTACTTTCTTGATGCTTTAGTTAAAACAAAATCTACCATTGCTCAAAAGCTTTCTATCGAACATTTTTAAAGTATTTTATGTAAAATAATTTATAATTAAAGCCATCATTACTTTAAAATTAATTTCTAAATATGAATTATCTGAATGAAACTTACTTTTACAAAGGTAATATATTATTAATGCATAGTTTTTCTTTTTTTTTTTTTAATTCACATTCTGTATACAGACGATGTTTTTCAAATTGTTTTTTCGTCTTGAGATAAAGAGCATTATTCATGTATTTATACCATTTTTGTTTGGTAAAAATAATCCCTGCAATTTTTAGATTAATTTATTAAAAATTCAATAACAAATAATTTGGCAGAACATTCAACTATTCTTAATTTTGTTACATACACGAAATTTAATTCTTTTGATTTGATCACAAAACATCCTACAGACAGAATTATATCGATTCCAATATTACATTAATAATTAAACAATAAAAAACAATTATTTTTATGCTACATCTTCATTATTACGATAAATAGGAATATAAAATTTCATTTCCCTAAAGGCATACTTTTCAAAATCACAAAGAAAAAAAAAACCAATCTTTAGAAAAGAAAGAAAACATTTCTAAAAGATTGTCTCATTTGGAGTTGTACTAGTGTACGAATATGTTAAATAAAGTGTTGTGATGTAATATTTTTATTCTCTAACAAGTGTTTCATATCATTGAGCAGGATGTTACCAGATTAAAACAACGAACATTAAAATTATAGATAGCAGCGGATCGACCACTTTCTTTTCGAATATTATGATCTCAATTGAAATGTAAAATGGTATTCGACTGTCTGCTCATTATGGTAAAAGTCTCTTTCTTTTACAAAATTGCGCATTATATTTCTGACTGGATAGTTTTTTATTCAAAATGTGCTAAAACACTGCAAAAAAATTGTTGAGTTTACAGTATAATGCTGCCATCCCAGCTGCCAGTATTATACCGTAAAATTAACAGTAATAAACAGTAAAATAAGCAGTAATACATTGTCGTGCATTCGCGGTAGTGTCGGGCATGCGGGTTATTTCACACTTATTATTATTTCGTATTATTACTTCACTCTTCTGAGGTATCCTTATAATTCTGCCTGGAAAAAGATTGTATTTTATTGATTTATGTATTATTTAATTTTGATTTTTAACTATTGTTTTTTTATTGTATTGTTTAAAAACAAACATTTAGTAACAGCGTTGTTTTAGCACCGTGTGCAGTTTATCTTCATTATAAAAAAGATTAGTTTTGCTCTAGAAAGTACTATAAAGTAGATTAGTTTTACTCTAGAAAGTACTATAAAGTAGATTAGTTTTACTCTAGAAAGTACTATAAAGTAGATTAGTTTTATTCTAGAAAGTACTATAAAGTATATTAGTTTTACTCTAGAAAGTACTATAAAGTAGATTAGTTTTATTCTAGAAAGTACTATAAAGTAGATTAGTTTTACTCTATAATGTACTATAAAGTAGATTAGTTTTACTTTAGAAAGTACTATAAAGTAGATTATTTTTACAAAAAATTCATTTTATAAATGAATTTAAAAAAATGAATTAAAATTAAAATTAACAATTTTATACTACTTTTAATTATAAAGTAACAAATAATTATTAATTATAACTTTTTTTTAATGTATTTAAAATTTTTAAAATTTCCCATCTGTAAACACTATGAAACGTCTTTAACGTCTAGCACAAAATGAATCCAGTATCTATGGGCTAAGAATTTGAGCATAAAGTAATTTATGTTATTATGGTTAGCTAAATTTAGAAGTTCTCATATTTCCGAACTATAATCAACATTTGTTAGTGTTAATTTTACAGTTATATGCATAAATAAAGAATCAGAAACTTAAATATGAATTTTCTGAAATCTATGAGTGATGAAAAGAAGCCTGAATTTTGATTACAGAATAATTTCTTTCATAACAACATTATGAAAGAATCCACAAGTTTTACAATCATCGAATTCTACGCTAATTTCAGTGTACCCCAATTTTAATGCGTAATTGTAACTAACAAATATAACAAAGTCATATTATAAATAAGAGATATGTGAAACTGTACCTAATTTCAAATATTACAAAATTTCCGCTTACTTAAATTCATTTTACAATATGGCGTTCCGAATATATCATCCGCAAATGTAATTAATTTTCAATAATTTATATGAATTCTCATAATCTTAGAGCTTTCTATGATATATTTAGAATAAACTTCATGTTAAATTCTCATTTGATACAAATATGATTGAAGTTATTTTCCTACCTAAACATATTACATAAATCTCTAGAAAATTAATTAAATTTTTTTGATGGAGTAGTATTTTTAATTTATTTTCATGATTCTGACTTATTGTTTATGGTAATATATGAGAATAATAGTTTTAATTGTTTTACTGGGTACATAAAAAAATAATGTTCCAAAAAAGTAACTTGAAACATTATTAAGGCTGCTCGTCAGTAAACTTCCCGATTCTCCTCGCTAATGTTAGTACAATGGGCGTAGGATGCATTCGTATTTTTAAAATATCTCCTCGAGAAAATAATATTTTTAACTTCTGTTTCCTGTGTACTGTTCTTAAAGAATGTCTCTTTTTTTCTTAGTTATCAAAACATTTCTAAACCATGTGCTTAATTTATATTTTTATGTGTTAAAATGTTGGCGAAACTGACTACGATTTTAACATTTTATATAAAATTATGTATATAATTTAGAAAAAAAATGACAACTAAGAAAAAAAGAGACATTCTTTAAGAATAATACAGAGAAAACAGAATTTAAAAATATTAATTTTTCGAGGATATATTTTAAAAATACGAATGCATCCTACGCCCATAGGAATAACAAAAGAAAGGTGAATCGGGAAATTTACTGATGAGCAGCCTTAAGGCTGACTTCAAAGAAAATCATTTACGAAACTAAGAATACAGGTGTACACTGAGATTAAGTATTTTACCAAAATTATAATTTCGACAGAATTTTTTTCACTTTTTGTAATATTATCACAGTTAAATGAGAAATAGTAGTAAATGTTAGCAATAAATATTTAGTGTAATTTTATAAATAAGAAGTCTAGAATATTTACAAGATATTTATCGAAATATCACCAGATAATGTAAATATTTTTTCATTATTGTTAAGAATTTCTAATCTGTAGAAGTTATAAGTCTTAACCCCTTAATTCTCGCTCCCGTCATATTCACGGGCTGTGTATTCTACTTTTTTTTAATTCAGATTCTTTGATTCCCACCAGTTTTTTAAATAGTGAAATTAGCTTTATTCTCGCATCAATTTATCAGCCATTAAAAAAGGTGAATATTTCTACATAAAAAATGTGGTGGCAATCAAACCATTTGAAATTTTAAAAAGTAGCCTACACAAAAATATAGCAACGCTGAAGGGGTTAAATGCAGAGAAAAAGTGCTATATACTATTTTCAAAGCCAGTAATTTTATCTATATGAACTGTACACTTATCTGAATTGGTTTCACAATGCCTAATAAAATAAAATAAAATAAATATCACTTCGTAATCATAAACGATTCTCAAAATCACGGCATTTTGATTATCTCTTATAAGGCTGCTTAGTTGTTGTACACCATCAATGACGCTATCTGAGACATATGTAATTCGTAAAGTGCAATCATCAGTACGAGTACGATAGCACTCAATGTCTTCTATTGCAATACCATCGATCCTTTAATATGATTACCAATATATTTTATATACATTGATATATTGGTTTGAATACATTGATGAAGTTTGATGCCAGAGTTGTGTTATCCGTTGTCTGTCGTCAAGGAAGGAAGACTGTTACTGTATGTAAAATGCTATCGGCCTTTTTTTTTACGTGAACAAAGCAAACATGCAAAATACACACGATAGCTGTATGTAAAAGCTCTATGGAGTCAAACGGATTTATTATCCAAAATTCTGCGTAAAATCAATCAATTATAAAATGCTAAATGATAATCATTAATAAATCATAAAGAGGTCTTGCTCAAAAAGTAGATTTGGACTTAAAATTTCTTGCATTATTTGGGGCAATGCTTGTTCCTGGAATATTTTGAAAGTGCTCAGGTGTAACATTCACATAAGTCAGGTCGTTGACACACATAATGGCAGTATCTGAGTAAAAGTAATTTTGGATATTGTTTATGAAATTAATTTGCATATTAACATTAAAGTCAACATCTAGTGTGGTTTAATAACCAGTTACAAAAGTGAATATCTGAAGAGATATTTGTATCCTGATATTCTCCATAACTGCCCCCCCCCCCGAACATTAACGCATATTAAAAAGTTATGTGGTACGAGATGTTCATATGCATGGCAGCTTGGTAGTATCATATTTTTCTAATACGATGAAATCTTGTGTGTGGTTTTTTATATATATATATATATACTAGATAACCCACCTGGCGTTCCCTGGGTCCAAGATAATAACAATCTGTTCTATACAAATATGACTGAAATCTGTAAGGCTATCGAAATAAAGTCGAATGAGCCAAACCCCGTCATAATCGGACCCATAGAGCCAGAGATACTCCTGTAGTTCCACCTTCTACCTCCAGGAGGCGCAATCTGTTCTGAAAGAGACCTTTTCAGAACACTCCACCCAACCAAATTTCCAAGCAGAATTGAAATCAAACCATGGGTAAACATTGTCAAAATAGTGGAAATCGCGAAAGTTGTGTTACGCAAACAATCGGTTTCGAAAGGGTTATTGTTGATATTTTTTAAAACCCAACGATGCGTTTTGAAGAAAATGAACGTGTCTATGATCCGGAGTCTACTGTTTGTCCGTATTCGCATTTTCCGAGTCGATACCGATTTTTAAACCTGGGCCGAAAAAGGAAAAGTGCGTGAATGAGTTTTGGAAATAATTTTTTCGGATGGTTCGGAGGGTTAAAATTACAATTTTTCAAAACAAATACCAGATTTTAAAAAGCAAATGGATGTAGATTCGGAGCAGTATTTTTAGTTTTTCGTATCTTGTTTATAAACGCCGATTCGAAAGGGTTAACACAATTAAAAAAAATAAATAAATAAAGATTTCTACCTAACCCCGATAGAACGTAGATGTCTTTTGGTGTGTTTGTTTTTTATTTTGTTATTTTAGAAGGCCGATGCCAGATTTTATATATCGCAGAAACTCGAAATTCGCAAAAGTTTGTTCGCAAAACTCGAAATGTTTGTTAAGTCCTGCGCGCGCTATTTTTTTGAATGGTTAATATTTTAATTTTTCAAACACAAATACAAATGTTAAAACAGGAATAAATGTAGATATTGTCTGCTATTTTTAGTTTTTCGTACCTTGCTCTGACCGCCGATGAGAATTTTTAAAAATCTCGAAACGGTATACATAAAATATACTTTTTCGAAGGGTTAATTTTCGTATTTTTTAACCCTTTCCGGCACAGACAAAGTTTGTTCGTACAATGAAAAATTGCTGAATGACACAGGAATTTACAAACGACTTTTTTAGAAAATATAAACTAGTTATTTTAAGCATTCATTACAGAAACAAAATTTTATTAAAATATTCTTATTGCCGTATGCAAGTTTGGAATAAAAATTAGGTGTGTCCGTAGTGGGACCGCTGTGCCGGAAAGGGTTAAAGCAAAAAGTGGCTTTGAAAAGGGCAAAATCAGCTCTTTAATTTGGTCACCTTCGTCTTTCCTTATCTCTTGTAGTCCGGTGGATGCAAAGCTCGGAAAACGAAAGAAAATAAAAAAACATGAATTAGATGCTTATTGATTTTTTTTTTTTTGAAAGGGTTACATATGACATTTTTTCAAACCAACCGGATCGTTCGACACATAAAAGTACGTTCTTCGAGAATATGTAGACGGTTTTTCTGTATTTTCAGCTGTTCGCCCATGGCGAATTTAGAAAAACTTACAAAAGAAACGGGATGACTCGTGCTTTGTTTCTTTATTTACGAAGATACGGATAAAGGACTTCTGAGTATGCGCGCACGGATTTCATAAGAGTGATTTTTTACTTGTGATCTTTGATCAATTTTTAATTAATAACTACTCTAATTTTCAAAATATTAAAATTCTGAAGCTCAGGTGCACCAGGAGAAGGTTTTGACTACCAAATCTAAATTTTTAGGCTTCTAGGTGGGCTAGATTTTGCTAGACATCGCAGACAAACGGACAGACAAACACACACACAGAGCGAAACTTTCTTTTATTAGTATATATATGCAAATTTTATCTTAAAAATGGCTCTAACGATTTTGACGAAATTTTCTATCCTACCGTTTTGGGGCATCAGAAAACCATTGGGCTAGGTCAACTGTTCGAGAAAATTCGATTAGTGGGTCATTTTGGGTCACCATGGGTCAGTGTCAAGCTAATTGTATTTAAAAAACGGTTTAAAAGATTTTGACTAAATTTTGCATTCTACCATTTTCGGGCACAAGAAGACTATTGGGCTGAGTCACATGTTGGAGAACTTTCGCGTCATTTTTGATTCAACGCGGGTTAAGTTAATTTTATCTAAAAAATTGTCTAACGATTTTGATTAAATTTTATATTCCACGAGTTTCAGGCACGAGAAAATCATCGGGCTATGTCACATGTCCGAGAAAATTCTATTTTTTGGGTCATTTTGGTCATGGGTCATTATGGGTCAAGCTATTTTTATCTTAAAAACGGCTCAGACGATTTGAACTAAATTTTGTATTCTGCGGTTTAGGGGCATGAAAAAATCATTGGGCTAGGTCACATGCTCGAGAAAATCTGATTAGTGGGACATTTTTGGGTCACTGTGGGTCAAGCTAATTTTATCTAAAAAACGGCTCAGACTAATTTAGACTAAATTTTGCACCCCATAGTTTTGGGGCACGGGAATACTGTTTAACTAGGTCACATGTTCGAGAAAATTCGATTAGGGGGTCATTTTGGTGATGGGTCATTATGGGTCAAGCTATTTTTATCTTAAAAACGACTCAGACGATTTGAACTAAATTTTGTATCCTACTGTTTTAGGGCACGAGAAAATCATTGGGCTAGGTCACATGCTCGAGAAATTCCGATTAGTGGGTCATTTTTGGGTCACTGTGGGTAATTCTAATTTTATCTAAAAAACGGCTCAGGCTATTTGGACTAAATTTTATATCCTACGGGTTTCGGGCACGAGAAGACAATTGTTTCGACCTGTTCGAGACCACATGTTCGACCACATGTTCGTGTATTAAATCACATGTTTGAGGAAATTTGATTGTGGGTCATTTTGGTTATGGGTCATGATATTTTAACTCAAAGCTAAATTTGACAGAGCGTAGATCGATCTTCCCTACTCGTGACTTTTTAAAATAGATATTAGACTCAACATCAACGTGTCAAACAGTTATTTAGGCTATATTTCAGTGAAGATAGAGTTTTACTGGTTTTCCGGTTTCACTGTCTCCTACGTAATCAAATTTGCATTCACCTGCTTTTTAGCTTTTTTGAAATAAAATGATTTATTTTTAAAATGTAATTTTTTTACATGGAGAAGAATTTGCATAATAAAAGTTACACTGTTGCCCCAGAGGAACATAGAAATGTAAATATCACATTTTTTGCAATGTGTTAATTATAATTAAAGTGAACATATATACAATTATTATCGTTTTGCACATTTTAGTGAAAATAAATAGATGTACGCTTTACTGACTACTTTTCTTTTAAAGAAAGCGTTTAGAAACTGAATATTTGTATTTTAAAAAACATTCTCTGCCATCCAGCTAGATATTTACTGGAAATGTGTATACATAATATGTTTTAAATGACATGTCTGATGTTAATGGTTTACTTACAGATAAACGTCTTGTTTTTAGTATTTAATTGTTATTTAATGAGTTTTGGAGAAGACCACAAGTGACTCAATATTTTGATTGATTTCCATCACTGTTCTGCATTTGGTCGTTTACTGATGGTGTATGATTTAAATAATGCGAATTTATATTCAATTATGATTTTAATTACTTTTTATTTAAAATGAAAGAAATATGTCAGTAAATGATAGAAATATGACAGAAATATGTCAGTTTGGGATGAAAGAGTTCTTGTGAAAATCATCAATATACATTTTAATTAAGAAGAGATCTTTATTTTAGAGAACAAAAAATGAATATCGTGTTATCTAATTTTACGATTCCGCTGAGCAGTGTTTTTATTAGTAATGTTGTGATAAGTGAGTACCACATAATGTTATCCATAAGAAAACATTTCGGCATAAGTTTGTGTTTTAATAATTGCAAATTACATCAATCATGACCTAAAAAGGTTAAAATATGCTTAAATTTAGGAATGGTTTGTGTTACGATCGCTACTATTTATTAAGTTTCATAAATCGTTCAATCCAAACTTTATCAACTTGTTCATCAAAGATTGCTCGATTTCATCAGCATGAATTATTTAAAAGTTCTTAAAAGTGAAAATAACCATCAAAAACCGACGATATTGCATCGTAATTTTTTTTAATCATATTTATAAACAATATTTTTGGTGTTTAATTTTATGTTTAACTAAAACATAATGTAACATATCTTAATAATCAATCTATAATAAGTGAGACCATTTATCATTTATTTAAAAAATAAAACGTAAAATAAAAGAAGTGCAATTAATTATTTCACAGAAGAATTAAATTAGGAAAGACATCGTGATTTATCTTTATGTCACAGATACCTAAAGATATATTTCATTTTTTTTCTTGTTCTGCTAACATGAACATACTGACTAAAATACCACAGAGAATTAAGTTACAGCTAAACACTTCCATTAGGCACAAGGGAAAAAATGGGATTTTTTGTTCAACTTTGGACATTAAGGGAATTAGAAGAAGGCATTATAGCAAGCATTTCTTAAAGAATTAAATCTACAAAAAAAAAAAAAAAAACTTTAAGAATTGTGTACAAATCTTTGTACAACAAGAAGTACAACACTTTTATAATAAATTTTGAAATTTTTAATGTAGAATTCGAAACTTTTCTTCCACTACGGAAAAGACGGCTATAGCAAAATCCTGGGGCGTTGCTCGAAGATGCAGTTTCCTTTCCTAAATTTCCAAGTTTAATCACTTCAACGGCCATAGAGATAGCGAAACGGTGTTATTACTTCCACATATCGCGTGTTGACCGTTGAAATATTTTTAATTAATTTCACAATTACACAGTTACACAGTTCGCATACTCAGACAAATGTGAATATTTCTCATCATTGATTGGGTTTTTGATACATTGTAAGTGTATGTGATATAAATATTTATATAGTTTAAAATTGCAGAAGTATAAGAATTCACTTCTTTCATTTTACATTGTAAATATAATTAGAAAATTGCATAAGAAGTTTAAAAATAATAAATAATGAATCACGTTTTAAGAAAATCAATTTTAAAAATATCAATGTCATATTTTAAATTTAAACTTCAAAGAGTGCATAAATAATGAGCGACATTTTTTTTTAATAAAAGTAAATAAGTTTAGAAAAAAGTGTGAGTGTTGAAATAAACCAGAAGGGATATATAGAGAGATTTTTAAAGAGGGACAAAAATTTTTTTTTATTGTTTCTTATATCATACAAATTGTAAGTTCCGAAGTGTAAGTGAAAAAAAAAATAATAAATATTACTTTAATAAAGAATAATAATTGTTTGCTTGGAAAAATAAACTGTTTTTCCTAAATGGGTATACTAACATTAATTTGAATTTGAAAGTTTTTAAAAAGAAAACATTGCCCAGATTTCAATTTTATTTTTTTACATAATTATTTCTTAATTTAAACACATGTCTTCTTTTTAAATACTGATAACATTGCTTAGCTCAAAAAAGTAGGGTTTTTTTCTTTCTTTTTTTCTCTGAAAAAGCCATTTTAAATTTATGTCCATATCTTAGAAACAAGAAAACTTTGTTGTTTTCTTTCTGTTTCTGAACTTCATCAATTTTAATCACTCTTCTTAAGTTTCACTGAAAAGAGTATACACTAATTACACATTTTTAACTTTTGATCGGCTGCATTTCAGAAATTTTTTTTTTCATACACGTTTACCATTTCGAATAAATTGTAGAATAAATAACCTTTTATTATTTTAATTTCATGTTTGTGAAAACTTTTCTTTCGCAATTAATATAAAAACAATTGTTTCATTTTATTTTATTATATTTTCAACCTATTCTTAGCCAAATTTGTCTCTTTCTTTTCTTTCTTTCTTTTCTTTCTTTCTTTCTTTCTTCTTTTCTTTAATTCCTTTCATTCTTTCTCTCTTTTTATTTCGGCTAAAAATAAATTTAAAAATTGTTGTGACAGGATCCCAACATTCTTGAACATATTTAATTATTGTCTGTAAATTAAGAGTTTGTAAACAAAGGTAAATATTTACATATTTTAATTACCAGAAAATGTAAAATAAAAAGATTATAAATAGAAAAATAAGTTTTATTAGACAGCTCAATCTGGGCCATTATCAAAACAATTAAGAATATTATATAGTTACATGGTTGGTCTATGAAGTTATTCGAAACGCTAACATTTAATTTCATAGACCGAGCAATTACAGAATATTTTTATTTGTGTTGATAATGGCTAAGATTGAACTGAAACATTTGTCAACAGTCCAATAAAACTTATTTACTGTTTATAATATTTTTATTTTACACCCTTTAGCAATTAAAAAAGTACATAATTACAAGGTGTTATGATTTGTTATATTTACAAAGTTAATATATACACTATATGGCTATTAATGACCGGCAACTTTCAATTTTAGACATTTTGTCGAATATTTAAAAATATACTTGTCAGATTCTTCTGGAATTTTAGGATCCAAAAGAACAGGT
The DNA here is from genome assembly GCA_963931845.1 of Maratus michaelseni. Taxonomy (NCBI): domain Eukaryota; kingdom Metazoa; phylum Arthropoda; class Arachnida; order Araneae; family Salticidae; genus Maratus; species Maratus michaelseni. The sequence continues at coordinate 32,809,378 of OZ007589.1, read as the reverse complement.
TGGACTTCATATTTATCATTGTTGATTTGATAAGGAGTACAAATAGGGGACCAAAAAAAAATTAAAGAAAAGAAGTAATACTTGGGATCACTCTGTAAAATAAAATGCACCAAATGATCTATCGCTACAGAATATACATAGGCAGACATTGTACAATATGTGTATTCATTTGTGTAAGAATAGCATGTATAGTAATAGAAATATAGCGATTTTTTTAAAAATTTAAAAAAATCTTGCATGTTTTTTGCTTATAACATACAGGGTTTTTAACCAAATTTAACGCTAGTTTCAGAAAAATTGACAAAATATAGTAGAAACAATATAGTGCAGTTGGAATATAAATATATTAAATATTTAAGGAAATATGGGCAGTTGTATAAAATAATTTTTATCTGCGCATGCGCGGACGATAACAAGAAACTTTTTGCATTATTTAATAGTCAACTCTATGGAGCAACTTATTAAAAAAAATCAGTCAAATATCATAAAAATTCAAAGAGATATCGGCGTTAGAGTTAGCTGTTTTTTAGTTTATTACTAAAACTCGTTGAATGATAAGGGATTTTCCACAAATTGTCATTTTTTATTTTATACTATTTTCCAATTTTTAATGATACTTTAGTTCTCTTTGAAAAACTACCCTAACGAGCTTATTCGAACAAAAAAAGAATTATCAAAATTAAAGGATCCATTCCAAAAGTGTTATAACCTGGTGCAATAAAGTTTTCCAAGGCGAACTAAAGTATCAATAAAAAATGAAATATAGTATAAAAATTAAACATGACAATTTGTGGACAATCCCTTATCATTTAACGAGTTTTAGTGAGAAACTAAAAAACAGCTCACTCTAACGCCCTTATTTCTCTGCATTTTTACGATATTTGACTGATTTTTTTTAATAAGTTGCTCCATAGTGTTGACTATTAAATTATGCAAAAAGTTCCTTTTTATCGTTCGCGCATGCGCAGATAAAAAATATTTTATACAACTGCCAATATTTCCTTAAATATTTAATATATTTACATTTCAATTGCACTTATATTGTTTCTACTATAATAATTGTTTAAAAACAACACAAAATGTCACAAAAACATATATGCATCATTTATTAAAAACTTTTACTTTAGGTGTTTTAAAAATATACAAAACTGCATTTCACATTAAAAACCTAGCGCTTTCGAGCCGTCCTGGCTCATCATCAGTGTTACAACATCACCACGCAGATACACACAAAAAAACACAACTAGTCTGAAACACTGTAAAAACATCAATGTCTGCTGAAGACAAGGTCAAACCATTATAAACAGGGTGGGAAGCATAGGGAGGGATGTGTCAATCTTATTCATTCTTGAACTATCTGTAAAAGCTTATACCATACTTTAGGGATATTGTACGAAACTGAATCATTGCATGTTTTATTTTTCCTGGTTAAAATTTCTATTGATTCACTTATTATTGCTTCATAAAAAGAGGATGTGGGTTTAATAATTTTAGCGTTATCAAAATCTATTATAATCGACTGCTGTTGTTTTAATCTGGAAAGTGCCGTTTTACTTCTAATATACTTGACATCTGCAATATGTTCTTTTAACCGAATTTTAAATTTCCTTTAAGTCATACCAATGTAGTCTTTAACTTTATAAGATTTTATCCTATTTTCAACTATTTCCATAATAACTGGGATTCTATAAATTCCTGCTAAATCTTCAATCGGTATGGGATCAATCTTCTTATGTAGTAACGCATTCAATTTAACTGGAGGGGATGCTACCAAATTTATTTCATATTTCTTTAAATTATATTTTAATTTTTCAAAAAGTTTCGGAATATATTGGAACTTGTAAAATTTAGTTGGTTTTCCTGTTAATTTTTTTTGTTTTTTACCCTGATATTGATATTGACAAATTAACTTATTAATTAACCTCTCTAAAAAACCATTTTCATTTGCTATAATTTTAACTCTGTCAAACTCCTCATTGATATAACTATCAGTACACACTGAAAATGCTCTATGGATGTAAAACCTATATGCAGCCAGTTTATAACTTAAATTTCAGTGTGTACTGATAGTTATATCAATGAGGAGCTTGACAGAGTTAAAATTATAGCAAATGAAAATGGTTTTTCAGAGAGGTTAATTAATAAGTTAATTTGTCAATATCAATATCAGGGTAAAAAACAAAAAGAATTAACAGGAAAACCAACGAAATTTTACAAGTTACAATATATTCCGAAACTTTTTGAAAAATTAAAATATAATTTAAAGAAATATGAAATAAATTTAGTAGCATCCCTTCCATTTAAATTGAATGCGTTACTACATAAGAAGATTGATCCCATACCGATTGAAGATTTAGCAGGAATTTATAGAATCCCAGTTATTATGGAAATAGTTGAAAATAGGATAAAATCTTATAGAGTTAAAGACTACATTGGTATGACTTTAAGGAAATTTAAAATTCGGTTAAAAGAACATATTGCAGTTGTCAAGTATAATAGAAGTAAAATGGCACTTTCCAGATTAAAACAACAGCAGTCGATTATAATAGATTTTGATAACACTAAAATTATTAAACCTACATCCTCTTTTTATGAAGCAATAATAAGTGAATCAATAGAAATTTTAACCGGGAAAAATAAAACATGCAATGATTCAGTTTCGTACAATATCCCTAAAGTATGGTATAAGCTTTTACAGATAGTTCAAGAATGAATAAGATTGCACATCCCTCCCTATGCTTCCCACCCTGTTTATAATGGTTTGACCTTGTCTTCAGCAGACATTGATGTTTTTACAGTGTTTCAGACTATTATAGTTGTGTTTTTTTGTGTGTATCTGCGTGGTGATGTTGTAACACTGATGATGAGCCAGGACGGCTCGAAAGCGCTAGGTTTTTAATGTGAAATGCAATTTTGTATATTTTGAAAACACCTAAAGTAAAAGTTTTTAATAAATGATGCATATATGTTTTTGTGACATTTTGTGTTGTTTTTAAACAATTATTATAGTACAGAGGTGAATTTGATTCAATTGAGTGTTGTGTTTTTCATGACTCAAGTTTATTTTTTTCTACTATATTTTGTCAATTTTTCTGAAACTGGCGATAAATTTGGTTAAAAACCCTGTATGTTAGAAGCAAAAAACATGCACGATTTTTTTAATTTTTTTAAAAAAAATCACTATTTCTCTATTAATATACATGCTATTCTTACACAAATGAATACACATATTGTACAATGTCTGCCTATGTATATTCTGTAGCGATAGATCATTTCGTACATTTTATTTTACAGGGAATCCCAAGTATTATCTTTTTTCTTTAATTTTTTTGGCCCCCTAATTATACTCCTTATCAAATTGAAGTTGATAAATATGAAGTCAAACCTGTTCTTTTTAATTCTAAAATTCCAGAAGAATCTGACAAGTACATTTTTAACTATTCCACAAAATGTATAAAATTGAAAGTTGCCGGTCATTAATGGCCATATAGTGTATATATATATATATATATATATATATATATATATATATATATATACTAACTTTAACCAATTAATATATATATATATATATATATATACATATATATATACATATATTAAGAAACAGAAACAAGCCAATCAAAAAATATTGTCTCCTTATTTTTATTTATTTATTTATTTATTTTTTATTTATTTATTTATTTATTTTTTTTTGCTTCTGCTGTGCAACATCCTTTTGATTCCCTTTTGTTCAATATTTTAGAAAATTTGGCAACTTTTATATCAAAAAATAGATTTTTCTAACACATTGTACGCGTATTTTTCGGTTTTTCAATTTGATGTATATTTTTCGAGTTATTCGACCGTTTCCAGACTTTTCAATGGAAACGATTCTCATTGCATTTTACTGGATAACAGTACCATTTACGATTTTTCGAAGAAAATGTTCGATACCAAAGTTACGTATTTTTTCTCGTAGAATCCGAATCTGCAATACAAAATGGGAGTTATCGTTTATGATTTCAAAGTTGCCCCCGCCTTTCCCCCAGGGTGGCAGAGTTAGAGATGCAACTTTGATATCCCTAAATAGATTTTCCAAAACTATTGAACATGCGTTTTACGTTTTTCAGTCCGATGTATATTTTTCAAGTTATACGACCATTTCCAGACTTTTCAATAGAAACGATTCTCACTGCATTTTACTCGATTACAGCGCCTTCTACGATTTTCCAAAGAAAATGTTCAATACAAATGTTACGTATTTTTTACGTAGAATCTGAATCTGCAAAAGAAAAGGGGATTATCATTTAAGATTTCAAAGTTGCCCGTCTTTCCCCCATGGGGCATAGTTTGGGGGTCAACTTTGATATCCCTAAATAGTTTTTTCAAAAATATTGAACATGCATTTCTCCGTTTTTCAATCTGATGTATATTTCTCAAGTTATTCGACCGTTTTCATACTTTTCGGACACCCTAACATTGTATAACATTAACCTAATTTTATGATTGAAATAAAAAATTATGCTTCAAAAACCCGGAGTTCTTTTATGGACACCCTGTATATCACGTATTTTCCCGTAACCCCTTGAAGAGCGATTGTACATTTTTGTATAACTTATTTCTAATCACCAAACACTATAATGTCGCCAGTATTTTATAATAAAATTTGTCATTATAATGAACGCGTTGAAAAGTATTTAATTATTTTTAAAAGATCTGTTCGTGAATTCTGGTGTCAATCAATCATTTCAATATTTTAACGCAAGTAGTACATTGCCCTGAAAGGGATAAGTATATTGAGAAATATTAAATAAAACGCATTTATACGCATTTTGAAGATATTATTTTTGGAAACATTAGGCTATATAGCAATAGCCTGTGACACACGGGGAGCGAAAACGAATATTTAAATGTCTGCATTTATTGAAATCCATCCATCCATTCAAACTTTATTCCGAATAAAGAATGTTACTTTATCCAAGATCAAAATATTACCTTCTTTACCTTGAGTAATACTGTTTTATAATGTTCTGTAAAGGCCTATGCTAGTAGCGTGAATTCACTTGCTTACTGAAATTAAACCAATGGAAGTATTTTTATTCAAATTTCTCGTTTGCATTTTAATTTTTTAAAATGATTTTCTTTGCATCGGATATCTGAGGTCGATGTTTAAGAGGATACTTTTTTACTTTTTCGATTTCTTTTTTTCTGAAGTTAATTTCAGTTTCTGAACCAATTTCGAAGTATTATATGTAAATATTTTAATTAAAATGAAAATTTCTTATATAGAAATTTGTAAATTATATATTGTTGTAACATATTTTTATAAAAACAAATTCATTGAAAATTCTTTACTGGTTTTATACATTTTATGCATTTTGTCACAAAAAAAAATATTTTTGCTGTGTGCTTCTTACTGTACTAACCATATTATTAACTCTATTCAAAAGATTGAGAAGTGCTGCATTGAAGAAATGGTACTTACGTATTATCCGTGCCAGGAGATTGATCACAAAAAATGGTTGCCAAGTACCAATCTTGTTTATCGTTGGCAATCATGTTTTCAAACACAGTCCAATAGTTTAACATTATCAAATAGCATTGTTAAAAATAGTAATTAATTTAAAATAAATAAAATGTAACATTTGTTTATTAAATTTATAACATTGTTAAAAATAGTAAATAACATTATTTTAGTAAAATTAATAAATGATAAATAACATAGTAAATAAGAAAGAATAATAAATAATATAAGAAATGGTAAATAATATAGCATATTCTAGAAAGTTAATTTTGTTAACATTTAGTAAATGCATAAGAAGGTTTAAAATGACATTTTGTTTTGAGGTGGAAATAATTCTGCAATAGACTTTAACATGGCATCAAAAATATTTTCCCCTTCTGCTTCTTGTCTCTGCCTCCAGATGAACTCGGCCAAATACGAATCTAAATGATGATGTGATGTTCCACGATGCCGTTTGTTTCGCCATTTCGCAGATCCCCATATGCGTTCAATATTTTGTGTGTGGACTCCTGTTTCGGGATCTACAAGTATCAACATTGCATCGCCAAATAATGTGATTGCTAACATAAAGTTTGATATCATGAAAATATTAACATTGGCGTGATTTGAACATAATCCCACATTTTTGTTATTAAGGGTGTATTCAAATCCAAACTGCTTATTTTGAGACACATTTGTAAATTCATTTTTGCTCTAAAATGCATCCAATTGGCAGGGTCTCTTATTCAGAAACTTTATAATGTCCGTATTGTCTCGATTGTTTGATAAAGGTAGAATATATTTAAAAAAATACTGTCAAAGTGGACATTTTGAACCGAATTTCGAGAAGCGATAGCGCTGGAAACAAAAAAAAAATGATCGTACTGTGAAAATAATTGTCTGTATAAATCAATTTATAATTAATTGAACGAAAAATTAAAACATGGGGCCCTCATAATTGTCTTTATAAATCACGCCACCAAGTTTCCTGTTGTTACTTTTAAAAATGAGTCTGGGAATGTGTCTCAAAATTTTGAGTTGTTGAGCGCGGAAAAATATATTTTTTTTAATACCGCCTTAAGCAATAGCTTCTGTTTCCGTTCGTGGTAAATCATTTATACGCATAATTCCAAATACAAGATGTAAAATAATCTATAAATAAAAATAAGTTCAAAAGCACATCAAGTAAATAAACAGACATTAAGAAACAGTATAGAAAATAACATTAAAGCATAACCACGAGTCAACAGTTACCACGCCAACTATTTGATCTATTTTTTTCCATTGATCGTTATCTTTTTACGTAATTTTGATGAAATGTGTATGAAAATGTTGTTTCCTTCTGCTAATATTATCTTTTTTATATCTATCTTATTAAATTTGTCAAAAGAAATATTTATATTTTACTCATAAATACAATATCTAAATAAATTAACTATTTGTAAATCTTACTAAGCATAGAAATGACCCCTACTAAAAAAAGTAGATTATTCCCAGGCATGTACCATGTAGCAAGAAAAAAAATATAAGGGTTGCTATAATTAGTAATATTGGCTCCATGCCTGGCGCAGTTGGTTTAAAACTAGTACGGATAATACGAAAGTACCGAAGCAATAAACACCTTCGCATTCAATCCTCTTTAAAGAAGTATATATAATTTAATGAGTAGCAAAAATGCTACGTTTACTTACTCAATATGCATTTTTTTTCTCTAGATGTATAAAATACCATTTAAAGTAGTTTCTATGACGGTTAATTTTTTGTTCAACTAATCACTGAAAATCTTCCTTAAAACCACAATATAGTCTCAATAGCAAAGGTGCATTAAATAGCTTATAATACATCAGTACTTTTGTAACTAGTTATTTTCTCAGCTACGTACACACACTTCCTATAAACCTAAAATATGTAAAAAGGTTTTACCGTGCATTTACTTTCAACGAACTGAAACATATGAACATTATTATTTCTCTTGCGATTGATATTTGCGAAGATATTGAAGAAGATCTATTGCGAAGATATTGTCGGATTCCACTTCTCCGTCCACACAACTTCGAAATATAATCCGGTCTTTTGATATGCTGCCACCACCGATATGAATACGTGATATCGGACACAATACGTGATGTATATTCAAGAAAAACCTAACTCTTTCTATTACACTTAAACAAACACTTTATTAACAATATTTACTCTTAAACTCGGAGGTAAAGTATCCGGTTTAATATTAAATCAAAAAATTATAGAAACGCTTTACGTGTACCGTTATACTACGTTCATTTATTCCACACTGAGATTTCTATTCATCTCACACCCGCTCTCAGCGCTCATTCCCCGAGCAACCTTCACACTTCGCTGCTCCGTCTGAGCTAAACACCGGTCTCAGAGCTCCAACTCTGAACGACCTTACACCTTCGCTTCCTACGTTAGAACTAACTTTCTCTCTCTCGTAAACTGCCGAGCACCCTCCTTTCTACGGGGTTTCTCCTCTGTTTCCAAGGGTCCTTGACAACGCTTCCTCCCTCTTGACGGATCTGTCTTCCTAAATAAAAGAGTGCAATAGCTTTCTTATCTCTGAAAGACCACATTGCAATGGAAATACTTCTTTCATTCTGTCCAAGTCGCCACCCTTCGGATTAAGATTTTCTAAAGGACGCCTTTAACGGTACACAATAGATACATATACAATACATACAATATGCTAATCCCTTAAGAATAGCTTTCAACTCTTGCAGCTGATTCTAAGAAACCTGACAGATATTTTCCTCGATGTTTTCTTTGAAACGTAACAGCTACACGCAAAATTACTTAAAAATAATAATATAATAACAAAATAACAGATTTTCCTATAAATGCGGTTTCTTAGACTAGAAGTAAAAAAGAAGCGGAAAAAATCGTAACCGTAACTACAATTGAAGTAAACAAATTTTGAGATTAAAACCAAAAGGTTCTACCACCATAGAAACATTTTGCCCAAACATTAGTGCCAATGTGATTTTGTAAAATGTTTGACAGAAAACTGGATATAATTTCAGTGAATAATTAATTTTAAAATTTGTAGGAAATCATTTTAATTTATCTTATGATTGTTTTCTATAAAATATAAACTTATAATTACCACAATTTAAAAATTATTTTATTTTTGTGAATAAATTTTCATTACGTGACAAGCACGTCACGATAGATAGAGAAACACGCACAATACATTTAAAATTTTGTCAGCACATTATTTCTACTTTCAACCCTTTCAGAGGAAAGCAATTGTGTTCCTGTAACGTCGAATTCACACCGGTATTTACGAAAGAAATTAGTTCAAAAGAAGGAAAAGCAATTATTCAACTTTATCCCGTCAAAAAAGTAAAATTTTATTAAAAGTTTCTGGTTTGAATCGGATTAAAATTAGGTGGTATATAATACATACCACCGCCCCTCAAAGGGTTAAAAGATAGTGGCTTCCATTTTATTTCAAATGTTTTTGCAGTTTACATTATGTGGAAGTAATCACATAATATTTTGAAAATTTCAAATAAAACTATCAAATTATCTGATTTACTAAGGTGCATTAAACCTTGTTTAACCCTTTAACATTCTTATAAATGATTACAACCCACCTAGAAATTCTTTCCACTTAAAAAAAAGTATGGATTATACACAGTCAGTTCATAAAGTGAATATTTTTTAATACTTCAAAATTATATTTTTTTGTGCAAATTATCCGCATTTTGTATGCATACGAAAAGTGATTAATTGTGTTTTCAAAAACTGTGCTGATTTTTTGGCATGAAATAACTGCATATTATATGCTTGCCAAAAATGTGGATATTTTATGCACAAAAGAATCTGTATATTAAAAGTTGGCAAAAATCATGTATTTCTTATTGATGTAAAAACGTGTTAATTAGAAGTTTGCATTATTTCTATGCATGGTTCCTATTTAAAATATGTAAAATTTTTCAAAGTGCTTTAGTGTTGAGTTTCGTAGAGTTTCATTACACAGTATCGCTAATATTTTAACGCGTAAAATTATAAATTATGTGTATGTTTTTAAAATATTTTGCAAACGAACAAAAAAAGAGAGACATTTTCTAAGAACCAACACTACACAAAAAGAAGTTTAAAATATCAATTTCCTGAGGAGGTATTTTAAAAATACGACTGCATTCTTCGCCCATAAGTTTAACATTTGCAACGGGAATTTGGGATATCACTGACCAATAGCCTTAAACTGATATTGATATTAAATTCAACATAGAATTAAAATTCATTTCGTTTAACAGGTTTCCGTTTAGCACTAAAATGTGAGTCTGATACTTGTTGTTGAAATACATGGCGTTCAATGCGTAAAAATTAATAACATGGTTATGCGTGATAGTTACATCTTTCTGTAGCATTATTTTCACCCTTTGTGAAGAGCATGCATATAACATTAAAATATATCACTCTTTTTTTGGCAGACTACCTACTTATTAGATATTGTTTGTAATAGTTTTAATTCCTTTATATTCAAAAATCATTTCTGCAAATGTATATAGAAAAGAATAATATAAAAATAAAATTTAAGTAGTAAAAATTCATAAATTGAGTACTTTACTATAGCGAATAATATTATGGGTAAACAACCTTCATATTTCAGAATATATAATCTAGTTTGAGAAGAAAAATACTGTTACTATGTATTAAAACAACTTTTTATTCTGCATGCAATTCCATTAAACATTTTTCAATTCTTAAAATACATATCCATAAGTCATGTATCTCCTTAGAAAATATTTAGAGATTGATGAATCACTATAGGTTTTGCATTATTCAATTGACGACAACAAGGCCCGACATCGCAAGCTAACGTCTTAGAAATATTGAAAATATTTTGAAACACCTGTAACATAAATTATGAATCTTGTAACCCATAAACACTGCTTTTAATGATAAAATCAATTTATCTATCGTATTGACGAGAAAAATAAATATATATATTAATTTAGTATTTTGAGAAGAAGCATATGTTAGTGTCATTTTGTTATTTTCTGTTTTTTATATATTCTTCTTATTTTTTAAGAGGTTCATTTGTTATTCACATAAATACAATGATTCACGAGTATATGATAAGGTGTATTCAAAGGCATTTTAAAAAATTAAATGCAATATATTTTAAAGATATTTGTTGTTGTTATTATATAACAAATAATAGTGTTTGATTTCACTTGTTGTAAGTTGTGCTAAGGAAAATTACACATGTAAGTGTTTTATTGAATGCAAATAAACTGATTATAAAAAGTTTAATGAAATTCGTGTAATTAATGATTTGTTTTTCTCTTTTAAATAATTGTATTCACTTTCGTAAATATATTTTCTAGTATTTTTACAAATGCGTAGTTTGGTAGTTTTTATTTTAATCATGAGTAATAAGTTCCAAATACATGAGTTATTTATGGTGAACCGCTGATAACCCCTCTACGCTGTAAAACGCAGTTTTAGAGAAAATGTAGCTTTGTACGAACAAAATAAATTAGTTTATTGAAAAATATTTTTAAAAGTTTATCTATAAAGTTATTTATATGTTAAATGATAACATGAAAAACCAAATACACGCTAAATAAATTCATCAAAAAACATAAAAATAGAGGTAGCAAGTTGCTTGGATACCCTATGTCTTTTGAAGAGATTTTACTGCTATTTGAAGAAATTTCGTTCGTTTGACTGACGATTTTCAGAAAATTTTAAGCTTACGTTTGTGATTTTACTGTGTTTTGATGGAAAAAAGACGCGTAAAAATTCCGTTTCGAATATAAAAATGTACAAACAGCACAGTTGCTGTTGTAGTCTCTATCATTAAAGGAAAATGTAGCTTTAGATTGGATGATTTGAGTTAATGTTTACGTTAGATTAAAGAATGTTCCGTACTTCGGGCGGAAATGGGCAAAACATTGCAGAAATTTTGTATTGTAACGAAATGGAATGGACAGAAAAATTCGTTTAATTCACGGAATTTTCTGTGAGTGTATCATAGAAAACCCACGTGCTAGTAGCAGTAGTTGACTGATTGTTTTTGATATGTTACTGTCGTTTCTTGCACACGAGAGCGAAGTAAACCAAGAACTCCATTTAAAGTATTTTCCACCACCCCCTCCTCCCACAAAAACATCGATAATCGTAATTTGATCTGTCTTTTATTGATTAGTAAACAGTCGTCTAAAAGCTATTGTAACAGAAGTTTGGCCCTTAGAATAATTTGTTCATTGTAGTCTCCGAACGTCCCTCTAAGAAAATAGTCCAAAAACCGAATATTCCTACATCCAATCTAAAGCAATGTATAACAGTGCTCCACGTGAAAAATTTTAGAATATGCGCAAAGAAAATAATGAATAAAAGAACATGAATCGACATAAAATTAGAGTGTAATAATTATTAAATGGAAAACGAAATTTTTGTTTTTAAACGAAAATGATACATATTTGCAGTATTCGAACGCTTTAACTTCAATTTTTAAATAGAATTTTTCGCGTTATTTAAATGCAGAACAGTATTACAATTCCTGCAATTAAAGGAGGCGTCTACAATTTCTGCTATTTAAATATCAAATAGAAAAAATCTCTTAAAAAATTGTGGTACTACTGTACGAATCCTAATTTGCCGATGCATCCTGAAATTTATGAAATGAATGTTCATCTATGTTTTGTATAAATACGTATTCTTTTTGATACATTTAAAGGATAAAAAAGCAGGTGAACTATAAATAGTATACAGGGTGATCGTAAAGAAATTTTGTCGATATAGGACTCCGTAGTGGCCGCTCTGTTCAACCAACTGAAATGAAATGTATGATATAATTATTTAAATGTATGTGCTCAAGTTTGCGGTATACAAGGGCTATGGAGCCTGCACGGTTATGGTTACAGTAAAAAAAATTAAATTCTTGAATTGCAACACTTGCTTTTTCCATGGCAAAGTGACCAGAGCATTGAAAAACCGTAAATAGCGTTGGAACGTTAGATTTAGCACGACAAACAGCGACCTAGGACATATGCAAATAACAGCACTGTAAACAACCAGTAGCAACAGAGACGACTGGAAAAGAAAATCTGTCCCTAATATTACAAGTTTTCCGTAATGATTTTTAAAGGTTTTACGCAAACGTTATTTTGCTCCTGGTGTTCTACGATTTGTGCTTGTGCACTTGTTGTTTTTAACTGTTTACAATTCTGTTAGTCATGTGCTTTCGTCGTGTATTACAATGTGAGCTGATGAAATTAAATGGTGCGTGCAACACTATCATTATATTAATACATTTAATATAAAACAATGTTAATCTGATGAGAATATAGCTAATATATATTTATTAATGTGAATGTTGTGAACGAAAATTTGGGTTCAGCTTAAAACAAGGCACTCTGTTTTTTTAACTACATTGTTTCATTCCGTCTTGGTCTGATGTTCAAAAATTGTTTGCCCCGGCACTTATTACCACCTATGAAAGTTTGTTCTAGTAGCTTTGAAACAGCCTGTATTATAAAATAATATAGAAAACAATTCATCAATTTCGTAATTCAATTACTCAAATAACAAGTTTAACCTATTTTAACCTATTTTGCTTCAAGTATTTGAATAGAATTTACTCGATCGAACAGTTTCATTTCTTCTGTAGCTGTGATTCATAAATACATTGACTGAACGAGTTTATTAAAGTTCGTCTGTTTTAACGAAAATAAAAATGTATATTTTGGCATATAATGGAATATCTGTATTCAATTTCATTATATTAAATTTAAAATAGTGTGACTAATTTTTGGCAGAAGATTACAAACCAAATTGAAATATATATGCCAAATGATTAAGGTAAAATATTGCGCATTGTTATAAGTAATTATACAATTAGTTATCTGTAAATTAATTGGTATGAATTTTTCACTGATCCACAGATATCAATGATACATACTTTTCTTGTTTCATTATTATTTGTTCTGAACTAAACATAGAATTTAATGAAATTCATATGTATATATTAAGCCTCGTTTGATACATTTATTTACTACACTAAATTTCAACAAATGAAGGGATTTTAATTTACATATTTCTTTTAAACATTACTATTTAGAATATTTGTTAAATGCACGTAATATGAAGAATATATTTATTTGACAGTTAAATAAATGCCACACCTAAGTTTGATATAGCAGTAAAATACAAGTGAATTCAATTCCGTGAGCGAACATGTAGCACATGTTTAATTAATATTCACAACTAATATTAATTACAAAGTTGATACCGGAAAGTTCAAATAGTACATTTTTATTTAAAAAGAATTTTTACAATTGACCTCGCCAAAGTTTGGAGTGAATTCCAAACATTGACTGATAACATTTGACGAAACATTGTTGCCGAATTCCTGCCATATTGAATAGCTTATCTAATGAACATTATATCGAATGTGGACTATCCGACAAGTTCTGAAAAGCAACAGTTTGTGAGTAATCTTTTAGATTCTATTTCATTTTAATTTATTGAGCCGTTTGACCATGTTAGGCTAATTAAACTTAAATTCTTCCAACATTATGTTGGTAATAACAACAACCTTGACTTTACCAGTATTCTAAATGACTTAAAAGTATTAAATGATCCTAGATTCATACCTATTGTGAGCACTGATGATGGCTTTAACTTCCGCAACCTAAAAAATAACACGGGACCAACTATCCCACTCCAAAACAAGTATTTGACCTATTTGATCTTTGACGTATTTGAACTCAGAAAAACTAGGTGAAGAAAATGTTTTGAAATTATTGGTGGTAAAGTTCAAGGGACCGTTTAAACACTGAAAAGAAAAATGCCCCTGCGTCTGCCGCCATTTTTATCAGCGCGCAGGCCTAGTATTTACGGGGCGGCGCATCAATGCTGAGGGGTATCGGTTTCGGAGTCGACTGAGCGCCAATCTCTGTCAGCGCCAAATATTGTTTAAAATTCGAACTAAAGTCAAAAATCACAGTGAAAAAACGCCTAGCATCATACATAACCCTTCTGCAAAATTTTGTTTTAATATCTGTCACCGTTTGCAAGTTATTGAATTTTAAAATCTATCAGTCATTTTTGGGACACCCAGTATCTGGCCACTTGATCGTTATACACGCATGTTTGGAAAGACATACAGTCCAGCACGATTTCACGAAGTTGTTAAATAATTGTAAACTTGAAATATATATTGAAAATTTTGAATGTAAATGTCCAAGTTAGTAAATAATGGTCCATTTTATTAATTTTTTCCACTGCCGTCTAAATAGGGAGGTAGTATCTAATAAATAAGAAAATAACATTTCTATGAATATTTCAAATACAACATTTGCTAAATGGTACATACATTAAAATCATGAATTTAAAATCACAATTAAACATCAACGTTTCATTTTGCTTCTGCGAACGTCATCAGGATGTTACAAACAAGTCGAAAATGTCAAAATGAGCATACACGTCAGAGTTATGGAGAAAACATGATCGGAGAGTGCGCAAACGTCAACAAGTTCCCATGGTAACCAAGTGGATCATACCACCGTAGTGAAAAGAGGGGTTGGAAGACAAAATGAGCAGATTGTATTAATGGATTATAACATATTATGCCAGATTTTATGAATGTTATAGGATAAATTATCGTTACATGTATACTGCCCAAGCTTAATAATCGTAAGGGACTCTAAAATTTATCTATGAATATTATGAATCTATGAATATTATCTGCACACTCATAAATTATTAGTTAGTAAAATGATCCTATCTATAGGTACTAAGAAAGTGTGAAAGAATAATTAACGAATACACTTTCAATCGACATTCCATTTTTATCCGAATCAAAGGAGTATAATTAGTGCAAAGTTAAATGATTTTAGGTATAATAAATAGACTTTATTTCGTCCTTAAAATATATAAATTCTGGTATTAGAAAATATGTATGTGGTATTCTCATTGATGCCACTTCGAGATTCAAATTTTATTTTATGAATTAGTATATCATCATTATTAACTGCCCTTTAAATCAATATATATATATATATATATATATATATATATATATATATATATATATATATCTTTAATATTAAAATTTATTTTGCTGTCTTTTAAGTGCATCGATATACACAAAGAGTTTTTATATGTATTTTGTAGACTTATTTATCCATACCATTACACATTTTATTAATCAGTAAAATAATTCTTTGGACTCAAGAAAAGTTCAAGAATAATTTTGGAAGATAATAGTAATCGGCATTTCGTTTTCATCTGAATCATAAGTGTGAAAGTCATGGAGAGTAAAATTAGACGAGGTATAATCGATATATGTTTTTTCATTCAAGAAATCTGTGGATTCTGCTATTGTATTAGATTATATGTAGCAGGTCAGTTACCGTGGTTCTTTTAGAAAAATATTCATATTGTTTTCTTAATAGTTTTTCCACTTTATTTAAACGTATAATTTTGGGATTAAATTAGGTTCTTCTATATGTATGTGGATGAATTTTAAACGGTAGCATTTTAAAATCACGATTTGTTATGTACATTAATGTAAAATTATTCTTAAAACCGAATATTCCCTTTTAAAATATTTTAATTATTTTTTATTGACATCTGAATTAACTGCTATTTACAATAAATATATTCAGATGTAGTAGCCTCGTTATATAATACCTATATTAAGAACAAGAAAACACGACATATCTAGTAATGTATAAACATTAAAAAATTATAAAAGATTATTTCATGCATGTAAATAATGTATCTCTCTGAAACGTTACTTTATACTCATATTGCACCTTTCAAAAGCCTTAAATAATCAAGCAATATCTGGAACCAAATATTGATAAAACTACTGAAACTCTGTGTTTTATTACTTTTATTTTTTAGAGACAGGAAAACAAATTCTAATAGCCGAGTTAAAGAAGCTCTATATAACGAGGAAGTGCTGTATTTTGGTACGCAATTTTCGGTAACATCACAACCTGTCAATCAATAAATTTATTCCTTTTTCTGAGAAAATGCAAGCAAACTTTGCGAGAATATCGAAATCCATTTTTCCTTTTCCCCGAATCAAAAGTGTGAAGTTGGGAAGAGCATCATAAATAAACCGGGGTTAAATGTATCGATTCTCTTCTCCCAGTCTCTTGTCAAAATTGATTACGTTACGTATCATCATCACTCTTTATTTCCTTCATCCGTTTGCCAGGTCATTTAACATATACCTTGTACGTTTCAGTGAAAACGTAAAATTGTATCTACGTCTTTTAAACAGATAGCACAAGTATGATTGATGTTGATTGAAGTTGTTTCACGAAGATATCATATTTTGCTGTGAATCTGATAAGAATGACATTTTCCAATATTATTGAAAATTGACAGAATATGTTGTTTAAAAAGAGATGATACTATCTTGCCCCAGATATACTATCATCACTTCTTAAGACTATACAAACACTTTCTTCTTATTATTTTGAAGCAAAGATTTCATTAACACATTTCTTGCTATTTTATTGTCGTATCAAAATGAAGTTACACATATCTCATACTAGATTTTTTTTTAAAGATAAAAATTCATATGAATTACTATAAGGACAAGTATGTTTATATTTTACGAAATTATTTTTTTCTATGCTATCAAAAACTAAATATTAAATAATACATTACGAAATACTTAAAACTATGCATTGATATACAATATCCACAGATTTGACATAATAGACTATTAATACATTTTATTGAGTATACATTACGTTGCATAAAATTTTAATTTTAATTTTTTTGTACATTTTATTCTAGTTATAAATATATTTTATTTGTTTCCCATCTTTATCTGTTCTTTGTTGAATGAGTCTTCTATTTGGCAAAATATAATGTTAATGGTAACATGCCAACATATCAATTGAATAATTTATTTCATCTTTTTGCTGCAAAATATTTAACGAACAAAATTGAAATAAAATTTTCATTTTTATCTGACGTGAGAAGTTGCGCACAGTATAGCAGAATAAGACAATACCCAATTTACAAATTTTCTTTTTCTGTCGCGCGTTTCTTTTTTTTTACGTATTATATTTATTATATTTATTATTATTATATATTAATTTACACTTTGTAATGAAAAAGTTCATTTCGCTTTTTTAATATAATGTGAAAATTAAATTTCTGAGAAGTTGCGCACAGTACAGCAGAATAAGACAATACCCAATTTACAAATTTTCTTTTTCTGTCGCGCGTTTCTTTTTTTTTTACGTATTATATTTATTATATTTATTATTATTATATATTAATTTACACTTTGTAATGAAAAAGTTCATTTCGCTTTTTTAATATAATGTGAAAATTAAATTTCTTTTTTTATAATCGTTTTTAAAGTTCATATTAGAGAAATGTCATGAAAATACTGTGGTACATTTGGTAGTACATTTGGTAAGTACATTTGGTAAATCAATTCATTTACTATTAATAATTTATTCTTTATCAATATCTTCTCTAATGATAATCGTAAATTTTCGATAACATATTTTACTGAAAGTAAAATTTAAATATTCGGGCGATTTCTGCAATGACATTTCCTATAAACTTGTCCAAATTTACAATCCTATAAATGGTGCATTTAACAATCTTTAGAAATTATAAATATCCTTAATAGCCATTTCATATTCTTTGCACATATCAGTTATACTTATTGATTGGAGTTTCATCAATATTTTTTTTAACATCTGGTTCTTTTTCTCACTTTAAAATAGCTATAAGCTGATATTAAAATGATATCTGAAAAAGATAATTTGTAACATGTATGTTTAAAATTCATTTAATTTTATTTCAAATAAATTATCAAAACGGCTCCATAGCCGATTATAGGTACCCCATTAGGGGAACATTTGATCGGTTTGAATCGATTTACAAAATAATTTACAGTACCAACTTTCTCTATAAATAACTATTTACTATTTTGTATATACATTTATCAAGGTTAGAAAATTATAAACATACTTTCAGATTTTACAATTTCATAAAAATTTAGCAGGTAAAATTATAATTCTGAAAAGTGATCAAATGTGTCCCACTCCCCCCTACATTCACTTCCAAACTCTTTCTTAATATAAACTTTGTTGCTTACGTCATTAAACCCTATATTCCTTTTCCTCATTGTGTTATGCAGTGGGAGAATATTTTTCTGACACCCACGGAATAGATAAAGAAGAAGTGACTAAATGACGTCGTATAAATTTATAATAGAATTACATGAAATATTTGTAAATTTTGAATTACGTATCATCCGCATAGTGAAACTCTCTCTCTCTGAAAAGACTTTTTTTTCTTAAAACTTTATTTTGTTATTTTTAATCATTAAGTTCTTCTTCATTTTTTGCCCATTACTCGAGTCATTTACTTCTGTATGTTGTGAGTGGAAAAGAAAATTGTTTTGGTATATACTAAGGAGAAAGAAAAGGTGACTCTAACTGCACATTAATTTTATGACACATTGATGCTTTTCTTTCGGTTATAAAATATGAGACTTTTTAAAGAAAAAAAGCATTTGAATTGTTTTTTTAATTGCAACAATCACTAGTTTGATGATTGAAGTTTTAAGTTTGTCACATTAACGAATAATTGGTACACAGTTGTTAATATAATTTTTACGGTAAACATACTATTTTAATGGATACGCTTTTTAGAAATGAATATTGGATGTAACCAGTATATTGTAAATTTTGCCATTGTAATACTTTTTTTTGGTGATAGATCTATTGTGCAATAAATCGTGTTTTGACGTGTGTTCTTTTAAAATAATTATTACATTCTGACGCATGAATGGGAAGGATTTGACCACAATTTTTAATAGCATTTTTCTATTTAATATTTAAATAAAAGAAATTACAGGCACCTCGTTTAATCGCAGGATTTGTAATATTTCTCTGCATTTAAATAAGAATAAAAAATTGTGTTAAAAGCGTACGAATCCTGGTAATTACCTTTATATAAATGGTAATTACCTTTATAAACTTTATAAAATACTTCATTTAAAAAATCATTCATATGTTTGAGGACGATTTTTAAAAAATACAATAAATCACGTCTTAGTGTAAAATACGAATTACTAATTTCATAACTGACATGCAATTTCTTTTTGTCATATTTTCTATTATTTTAGAAAAACATATATTTACGTAAGTAGATTGTAAATATATGAAATCGTGCTTTCGATACAGCCAAATGATTTTTTTAGAGTAATTATAATATTTTACCATACATTTATACTCCATAATTATTCAGGTCATCATTTCTTTGCAATAGTATCTCTTTGTAAAATTTTAATCAAACACAAATATGCTTCCAACATTTCAGAACTTCAATGCACTTCTAATCAAAATTAAAGTGAGAATAAAATATAAAATGTAAAATGGGATTAAATAATGTTTAAATAAAATATCCAGATTGTAACATAAGCGTTACCTTAAAATACAAATCTCCAAAAATAATATACATTACAAATTCTTGAGATATGACTATAGCTAAAATTGTATACATCTGAAAAGTGCAGCATAACAGCGCCACCTGCTAGGAAATTTACACCAAAACCTACTCAGCAACAACTTATGTCAACGTCTAACTGAATCTGAAGTTTGATTAAAATCAGTGCATTAGTTCTGGAGATAGAGTTATTCCGGTAGACATGAAATAATGCAGCATAGTAGCACCACCTGTTGTGGGATTTTCATCAAAAACTAATCAGAAGCAATTTATATCAAGATCTAAATGAATCTAAACTTTTCTTAATTTCCGTGCATTAGTTCTTGATATACAGCGCTCTCAAATTTTTGTCACATACAGACATACTCACAGCAGACATTTTCTAAAATCAGTCAAATCGTGTTCAGGACCTTCTAAATCCCTCGAACACGGGAAGTCGAAATTTTTCATGAATACAATACTTTCTTCTTGCAAAGATTGGTGAAAATAATAATTCTATACAAAATATTATTTCACTAAATGGTAACCCCCTTTGGTTGAATTTATTGCTTTTTTTCCAATATTGTCAGAAAAAAGAATATATTTTTCTGTTCCACGTGTCACAAAATACTTGCATTTTTATTCTTTATAAAGATGGGTGATTTTACTGTGATTGTGAGAGTATAAATAACGTGTTTGAGCAATGCCCCCTAGATAAGAGAGCCGTGACACGCGTCACGAAAACGTCATACCAAGCAGGCAAAACAAAGAAAAAAATTCGAACAACTTACATGTTTCGATTTCATTGGCTTATAAAATTAATAATTATTGTTTACGACTAATAGTTATGATGAATTCTACGAGCCATCAAAATCGAAACATGCAAGTTGTTCGATTTTTTTTTTTGCTTGCTTGGTATGACGTTTTCGTGACGCGTGTCACGGCTGTTTTATCTAGGGGGCATTGGTTTGAGTCCATGTGAAAAAAAAATTGTGTACGATAATGAGATATAACATTTAACGAGATGTTCAAAAAATATATTACCACATAGATGACAACGTATTCCGTTTTTTGTAAGGAATGTAACATGGTGACACATAAATTTCATTCCAATATTCAAGTAGTTTCTCGAAAAGAAAAAAAGTGAAAATATGAAGAAATAAATTAAAACTAGTCGGATGAGCCAATCCCAAAACTTACTTGTATCTCATACAAGTTTCACATACACCAAAAACGAATCAGCACCAATTTATGTCAAGGCTAACTGAATCTAAAGTTTTATTAAATTCCGTACATTAGTTCTTGCGATATGACTATCGCTAAAATCCTGTAAATGATGAAAAATGCTGCAGCATAGCAGTGCCACCTGTTGGGAGAGTTACACCGAAACCTAACCAACAATAACTTATGTCAAGGTCTAACATAATCTGAAGTTTGATGAAATGCTGTGGATTAGTTCGTGAGGTATATCTATCGTGAAAATCATGAAAATGTAGTATAGCAGCACTACCTCTTGGGCTATTTACACCAAAACATAATCACCGTCTGTTTATGACAAGGTCTAACAGAATCGGAAGTTTGATGATTTACAATAGTTCTTGAGATATATCTATCATGAAAATCGGGAAAAATGTAGCATAGCAGCGCCACTTGTTGGAAGATTTACACCAAAAACTAATCAGCACCATTTTATATCAGAGACTAACTGAATCTAAAGTTTTATTATTTTCAGCGCATTAGTTTTTCAGATAGAGCGCCCAAAATATGTTTGTCACATGCAGACAGACAGACTCACAGACAGACATTTTCTAAAAACAGCCAAATCGTGTTCAGGACCCTCTAAAACGTATAAATCCGTCGAAACCCGGAAGTCGAATTCTCTCACGAATCCAATACTTGCTTCTTGTCAAGATAGAAAAAAAAACCTGTGTATAAAATTCATTTTATTTTACGTAGCATGAATATAGTGAAATAAAAATCTTCAATATTTATATAAAAATAACCGTTAGATTTCGGAATGAATCATTATTGTGTACAAGACAGTAGTAAAAAATATTACATTTTCATTTATTTACCATTTTTAACGGAAATTTATTATATACCAGAAAAAAATAGGAGAAAATTATTAAATATAATAGAAATGCAAAAATTTTGTATCTGAAAGTTAGATATTTTTGATGTATTCGAGTGATTGAGCTGACTTAGGAGAAGAGACAGCTTGGATGTCAAATTGGAAGTACGTAACAGTCGTTTATTATTACCTAACACGCTATTTGAATTTGAAATTTCAGCAAAACCCTAGTACTACATGCTGGCACGAAAATGGCGGCTAACGTAGCTGGATATTTTACAGTGTTTATACAGAGGTGCCAACCTCTCATTAATCTTCCGTAATACGTGCGTAGGCTAATTTGATCCAGGTTTATTACGTTTTGCACCAGAAATTTTTTTAAGAAGTAAAACTAAACCGCTTTTACGCAGAAATTAAGTAAATAAAGATTCATTCAATATTTTTCTCATTCGAAGCGTTGTTAAACTGGGTCAGATTAAACCACGTATTACGGAAGAATAGTGGGGGCTTGGCATCTCTGTGTTTATACGATCCCTTGAAATTGAATATCCGCCTTAGTTTTTTAAGATTATATAAACCAAAAAAAAACTTTTAGAAAATACTGTTGTCTAACACTAGGAGACCCTATAAATTCTGAAAAAAATCCGACTATGACAGCCGCCATTTTTGTGTCTCCGCATATGCCTAGTATAGGGGGGGAGAGGGTGGTCTCGATCATACGGCAGTTCACAATCACAATAAGCTGAGATTGAGCAGTACTGTGAAGTCTCAAAAAATGAAAACCTCATGTCAGATTATGTTGAGTACAATCTCAGAAACTGGTATATATTCTCTGAAATTTCCTGCGTATATAGGATGATTGGTATAATACTGCCGGTATTCAAAACTCTTGATTTTTTGAAAGAAACTAAAAGTATGATTTAAAATTTATTTTGTTTGCGACTATTCTTTATCCTTAGGAATGAAAACTGTTTCCGGAAGCATGCTTTATCTCAGCTATTTATTCATTACATTACCAAATTTTCTGATTTTCTGAAAGTTAAATTCGGTTACAGAGAAAATTGTTGACATTAATTATTCCCCTGTTTAAAAAAAATAAAATCGTTTCTAGTGTAACGAAATTGTACATAATGTATATTTTTTAGAATGCAGAAATACTGTTTTAACATTTATTTTAAACCTTTTAGAATTTTCCAATTAAAATTGCACTGCTAAAATTCTAAAAGATCGGTTTTCTGATCTAAAAAACATTTTTGTTCGAGTTTCTCAATTTGTAGAATAGCTTACGCTGTCTAACTAATAAACTTAGCGGAGGATAAAACTCGATTAAAACACGGAAACAGTCGTCTACTAAATATTGTAAATTGTCTTTTAAAAAGTTATCTAAGAGTAATCACAGAGTTAAACTCTCCGAATGTAATTTACTTTCTCCTAAACCGGATCTCTTAATAAAATGATCAACTGAAAAACAGTTTAAAGTAAAAATTTGTATTGCAAATTTATGTTTTATTATTGCACATGTATTTGTTTTTTCTCTATTTTTTTTTTTTTTTGTATAAAATTAATCTTATTTTTGTGTTAAATTTAGTATTATATAAACAATATCTAAATATTTTTTTAATTAAATCTTACAAGGTTAAAAATGTATGAATTGAATTTTATGTGGGGAAATATACTGTATTCATGGATTCATTACAAGGTACATTAAAACAAATGTATCAAATATGTCCTTATGGCAAATAATTTTGGTTACACTTAAGCACATATTAAGTTATTTCTTACGTTACTTTCCTTACATTTTAAAATAGGAACGATCGTGGATGCTCTCTCAGCGTTTGTACGCTGTTACCACAATTTTTTAAAAATAATATTTCGACGAATTTAAATGCAGAAAAGTACTACAAATCCTGCAATTAAAGGAGGCGTCTATATCTGCCATTTAAATATTAAATAGATAAATTCTATTAAACAATTGTGGTAAAAGCGTACAAATCAGGACCTCCCAAGAAACGGTGCGACAATAATCATAGCTGTGAAATCAATTAATCGCTTATACTGCATTTGTTATTTACTAGCAGACCCGTCCGACATGAGGCGGAATTACCTTAAAGGTTTATAATTTCAACATGCAAAACATTTAATTAATACCGTGTGAAAAAAACAAAACAAAAAAACGACCATTAATGTTGCAATCGCCTCCGATACCAGCATGCGGTGGAATACTTGTACAGCCCATTAAACTTCCAGAAGCCGTGCTGTGGCAGTGTTCCGGATCCAGAACCAGTAAAACAAAAATTATAACAAGCTTCATTTTATTATTTTTTAAATAGTAAAAATTCAAAATGTTAAGAAAATACCTTTAAGATGACGAAAGTGCCATCTATCTTTAGACCTTTTTGTGTTTTCAAAGTCCATCCATGGCAATTTAAACCTTCATAAAAAATGGAAATCATGGGAAAATGACGTTCAGAAAAGATTTCGTCGTAATAATAAACATTCGAATTTTTTTTTATTGAAATGCACTATCACCGGTATGATGATATCAAAAACTGGACTCCAGTTGTCACCACTAAATTTTATTAGTATTCTTCGCCTACGCTTTATTAGCCTATACTTTTTCCTACATTTTACCAGGTGAAGAATACTAAAAATTTAGTGGTTTCGGTAAGTTAAAAGGTGCCGTATCGTTACATATTGTATTTTTGCGTGTTAGTATCTCTATGGTTTCTCTTATAATGGATGGATTGTATAGACTGGAGGGGGAAATTATTTTACTTTCATTGAAATTTATTTGGATGGTTTCTTCTTGATATAATCTTGCCAGGGCTGTGGTTTTTCTATTATACTTAATATCAGCTATATGCTCCTATTTTTCTGTAACTAAATTTCCTGCTGGTCATGCCAATATAGAAATTCTTGGATCCGTCTTCTTTAATAAAAGGTATTTCATATACTCCTGAATAATTCTCAAAATTAATTGGGTCAATTTTACTGCAAATGGTATTCTTTAATTTCTGAGGAGGTTTGGCTATTAAACAGATATTGAAACGTTTTAGGCTGTGTTTTAATTTTTCAAAAAAGAATGGATAATATTGAATACTATAAAATATGTATTTTTGCGAATCAATATCTGCGTCTACCTCTGATAATATATATTATCTGATATATTTATTTAATACTTTCAGTATTAATAATCAACTAATTTGAATACTTTCAGTGATTTTTCGTAAATGCATTTACAACCCCATTTAATATTTCTTTTATGTTAAAAGTATTCGAATACAAAAACGAATGCATTCTCTTCAAAGAGTATATCAATATCTTCCAATCAAACGTTTCAATATCCGCTTGATAGCCAAACTCCTCTCAGAAATTAAAGAGTATCATTTGCAGTAAAATTGACCCAATTAATTTTGAGAATTATTCAGGAGTATATGGAATACATTTTATTAAAGAAGACGGATCCAAGAATTACTATATTGGCATGACCATCAAGAAATTTAGTTACAGAAAAAAGGAGCATATATATGATATTAAGTATAATAGAAAAACCACAGCCCTGGCAATATTATATCAAGAAGAAACCATCCAAATAAATTTCAATGAAAGTAAAATAATTTTTCTCTCCAGTCTATACTATCCATCCATAATAAGAGAAACCATAGAGATACTAACACACAAAAATACATTATGTAATGATACGGCATCTTTTAACTTAACGAAATTCTGGCTTGAGTTACTCCATGGTTACAGATATGAAAACAAACAACCAAGTAAAAATAAAAGATAACGTCCGTAATTTTTTTTTTAATTACATGAAAATTAAATGATAGCATTTTAAATAATTACTTCAAAGCCCGTGCAATTATGGAATATTCTCATTTGTTTTGAAAAATAATTCGGAGTGAATCGAAACATGTCAAACAACCTAATGAAAGTTATTTTAATTTGTCTTGTGTTGTTAATTTACACCTTTTAGCATTTAAAAGAAATATATTATTACAAGGTGATATAATTTATTATATTGTTCTCTGTTGTTATTTACAGTCACTCAATAGACGTTTAATACATTTTGTCAAAGGCGCAATCGATCGGAATTGAGAAAATTATTGGTCGTAGATAGCATTTGCAGCATAGACAGAGATTACTATATTGAAAATCGTTCTGCAGGACTTTCAAATCTTTCCGCGATCGAGATATTTCCGTTTTGTATAGAGTCCGTATTAGACAGATGTTACTGTATTTACAAAATTCAATTTTTTGACATTTTGAAAGTAGTCTTATTCCTTAAGACTGTGCTGACGGGAGACGTGAATTCACGTCTTTTTCACTTGTGTACTTCGGTATGTTGCTTTTTATGTGTTACATTACTTCACAAAATACAATTCGTATTTTTAGAATTAGAGTACTATGCATGCAAATACTTCAATTAGAAACAAATTATTATTATAATCATGTAAAATATAACACGAACAGAGAAAATATTTTTGTTAAATAATGTACTTGCAGCGAAATTGCCCATAGGCTTGTTCAAACTTCATTTTTCAGAGACAAAAACTAACCGTAACTAATGCTTTAAGTGAAATCCAATTTCGACATTATTTTTTTTTTTCAAAATTTTTACATCTAAAAAAGTTTACTAAATATTCTCGAGTTCTTTTTGTTCTATCAATTATATATTTTGAAAAAAAAAAAAAAAAAAGTTGTTTCCACTCTGAGAAAGACATTAAATAGCACAATAATCGTTTGAGCTGATGATTAAGAATATAAGTATAGGGGGGAAATGGCAATTTTGAAAGCCATTTTTCAAATATTTGGACAACAATATTTCCTTTACCTAATTTTGCTTGAAATAAATTATGTTTTCTTTATTAAAAATACCCTTTTCAATGCTACGAACCATGCTTTAATGATTTTACAATACTTTCAGTGATTTTTCGTAAATGCATTTTCAAACCGTTGAATATTTCTTTTATGTTAAAAGTATTCGAATACAAAAGCGAAGGCATTCTCTTCAAAGAGTATTTATTTTTAACTTCAGTAATTCAAAATACATTAAAGTAAAACGTTAAGAAAAATACTCCACATTTGCATTGGTTTTATTACAGGATTCGCATTTCTCTGTAAATTTATAACCATGAAAAAAAATTCTCTATTATTTGGATTCTTCGAAACAAATGGACCTGAAAATTGCTAAAATTCGATTTACCGATAAAGCTGTATAAGTTAAATAAATTGTTGTAAAAAGAAAAACAATGGATGTTTTTTAAAGAAGTTTCATAAGTACTACTTTATTCCTATCAATCGGTCATAGCGATTATTTTGACCAGGATCAAATAAATATATTTTTATTCCAACCACAAATTTGATAGAAAAATAAATTAAATTAAATTAAATTTACTGCACACCAAACATTTCTACATTAAAAATAAGTAATCTATTTTAATAAAATGAAATTTAGCTCTGTGTGTGTGTGTCTGTCTGTCTGTAGTGGCTGGCGAAATCTAGCGCACCTAGAAGTCTGAAAATTTAGGTGAGGATAGTCCAAGGCCTTTCCTGGTGCACCTGAGAATCAGAATTTTAATAATTTGAAAATTAACCGAAATATTAATTAATATACATTAACCATGCATTCCTTCCAAAATGCCATCTTTTTCTGAAAATGGCGCAAAAAGAAATGTCAAAACCGCAAAAATCAGGTCTGTGTCGAGAGAGGGAGAAATATTTTAGGTTTACGTGAAAAAGATCGTGTTACCAGAATGACTTTTAATTACGCCTTTTCGCAACATGTCGAAATAACAAAAACTTTTAAATTTTCGACACGAAAATTTGCAGATCTAGATAAACAAAAAATTGTAAATTCAAAAATTCAAATTTCAAACAATTCCACCCACAACTCTTGAAAAATTAATTAAAAGTTTTTAATTTTTCGAGCGATTTAATCTTGCAAAGAACACACGCGTGTGGTAAAAGTTTGAGAGCGTCATGTGTCTTCGATAATGAATCCACAAAGAAACAGGGTACTAACAGATATTTCAGGGGACTCAAGTTAACAGCTCTAATTAAGATACGATTTTAAAATAACCGTTCACACCGTTCGAAGCCTCTCTGTTTGCACATTTCAAGTTTGTAAAAATTCAGATTATACGACATTTAGAACACAAGATATTTTATTATTTTACATTAATTTTATTGCAGAAAAATAATTTATTTTAGCGTGTTTTTTTCACGAGCGAGGCATAGCAGATGCTATCTCTAGCGTCAGGTGTCTGCGATAATGAATCCACAAAGAAAATGGTAGTAGGAGATAATTTAGGGGAATCGAATTAACTGTTCTAATTAAGATGCGATTTTAAACTTAACACCATTCGAATCCTCTCTGTTTCTTCCACATTTCAAGTTTGTAAAATTTAAGATTATACGACACTTAGAACCCAAGATATTTTACTATTTTACGTTAATGTTATTGCAGAAAAATTATTTATTTCAATGCATTTTTTCACGAGCCAGTGATAGCACATGTTATCTATTGAATAAAGAAATATACAAAACAAGTAATCAAAAGTTGGAGTTGTGTGTTGATCGGCGACCAGGGCCTGGTTACAAATGGGGCACACTTCCACCAGTAAAATATAATAGAATTTTCCCCCTTATTCATGGCAGTATTTTTTCATGAATAGGGCGTTTTAATAAGGCGACAAATTGTATTAAATTTTTGGTAGAAGTGTGTCCCGTATGTTATCTGGCCTTGTCGGCGACTTTTTCATTAATTGAGAACAATTAATAATAATAAAAAAAAATCATTGCTCTAATTTAGACAAAACAAATCCCATTTAGGAATTTAACATTTTTAGCCTTACCCGTAAAATTTTATAAATGTTATATATAGAGAATACTGGATATTTCAAATAAATATTTTCGTAAAAATTAAAAATAATCAAAAGTTGGAGTTGTGATATTAGAAGCTGTATAAAATTTATTAAAAATCTTGGATTTTTTGATCGGTAAATTATGCATCCTTAATTAAAACAGACTGAGAATTAAAATTTCCAAAAAATCGAAATAATCCAAGTAATAATTAAAACAGGCTGAGAATTAAAATTTCCAAAAAAATCGAAATAATCCAAATAAGTTTTTATTTTATAAAAATATTTATTTTTATGAAAAAGAAATAAAAGCTTATTTGACAATGGAGTGTGATAGTTAAAGTAACTTTTGCATCGGGGTTTTCTTGAAGAAATTATTCGTTATACTTGCGGGTATGGGAAGGGGGGAAGTTAACGCCTTTTCATTTAGCATCCCGTTTATTGTACTTCATCGCGCGCCCCCTTGCGGCGACTTTATCATTAATTGAGAACTATTATTAATAATAAACAAGAACGAAAAATCATGCGTCAAGCATAGATTGTGTAGCACTTTCCAACGCTTCTAAAATAATTTTACAAATCATTACCGTTTAATAAGCTGAAAGATGACATCTCAGTAAACAATTTGGAAAACGCATAACATACTTAAAAACGTAATTTCAGGAATTTTCAATATATACAATATTCGGAAAAATATCAGAATACTTTTATGTAGCCCTGTATATGATCTATAGATTTGTATATATACATAGGATGCTAAATTTTAGTTTAGTTAGGAAACGCGTAGCACAGTTTAAATTCTCCTTCTGGAGTTTCTGTCAATAAACGGAAATGTGTTCGCGAACTTTTGTGCTGCCCTGTATAGGATCTACAGAATTTATACACACCACGTAATAGACAAAAAGCTAGTTAAGATTAAAATCGCGTTCAGTAACTTAAAACGCACTTCCAGGAATTATTGTTAACAGACAGTAGAGAATTCTTTTGTGTGTCCCTGTAAATGAACGATGACTGCTATACACACACTATTCTATAGTAAGCCTCTTGTAATGCACCTTAGTAATATATATAAACTTCAATGCGTTTAAAATAGTGGAACATTATTTAAATAAGCCGCAGACGATTTTTCTCCATAGACGTAATGTAACGGAATTATTTTGACTGTCCCTGTAAAGTAACTCTAAGTGCTATACACCTACTATTCCATATTAAGCTTCTTCTAATGCATCTTAGTGATCTATATAAATTTCAATGCGTTTACGATAGTGAAACATTTTTAAAATAAACCGCAAATGATTTTTCCCCATAGACCGCAATGTAACGGAATTCTTTTGAGTGTCCCTGTAAGAAAACTATAAGTGCTACACACTTCAGTTGAAATAGGGAACGTGCCATAGATAACGACAATAACATATAAAAATTGCAGAGCAATCCGAGCATATTTACGGGAGTTAGAGCACGGACAGACGGCCAGACGGCCAGACGGCCATCCGGCCAGACAAACCGAAGTCATAAGCACTTTTCAACTAGGTTGGAAAGTGCTAAAAATCTATACAATCCATACATGTTTACAATCCATATTCGCTTGAAGCATACCATCAGTTAAGGTAAGTGATTTGTTGTTGATCAATTCACCAAGCCCCCCCCCCCCTCCCCAGATAGCAATCCAAGAAGATTTTTCTAACTGTGCATTTCTATTTCGTGTTTTATGGGCCTGATCACAACGGTGTTTGGTTAATTAGATTTTGTTTTCGATCGCGTTACAGATTTTAGTGCTACCTTCCACCGCCAGATAGCGCATCATTACCTCGAGCTCCATCGGCCCTATTTCGACGCATTTGGTTCACGCAACTCCCTTAATACAAAGGGTACCCATGTCGGATGTTCGTATAGAACAAATTGAGCTCCCTGGCGATGGAAAGTAGAACTAAAGGATTTTGTAGCGCATGCGCATCACGCCTGCTATACGGTTCTGTAGGCAGTGAGGATACGTGTCGAAGTTTCGTTTCGATGGTGGTTTGTTTGGAACAGAGTGCGCGCCCTGGCGGTGAAAGTTGGAACTGAAAGATTTTGCAGTGTCATACAGATAAAATAATACAAACTTTAGGTTTGTTTAATTTTTATTAGGGTGTTGTTCATCTCACGAAACCCTATTACTCCCGCTCCGTTGTCCGTCTATCCCAGAGCCATTCTCAAAAACTAGGTAACTTACAGAGTTGAAACTTTATGTATATACATGAATACTAGCTATAAAGAGCTCAAAATATTAAAATTTGAAAAATTCGTATTATTTTAATAAATAGAGATAAAAAACCAAAATTCTAACATTCTTTTCCTATTAAATTTAAACATTTTTCATTATAACAGATGCCAAAAATTAAAAATTCACGATGGAATTCTTTCTACAATAATTAATTTTCTATCAGACGATTTCCACTTGAAAAATGAAAATGAAATAAAAAGTTCAAGAAAAAAAGATTAATATGAAATAAAATTGATTGATGCCATATTGGTAATAAAACGGAAAGATTTCTCAATAATACAAGGAGTATAAGTATGTGTGTGTACACAAAACAGATTAACATCACGTCATTAGAGAATTAAAATTAAAATCTGACGTCATATCGGAAGTTTAACATGTTTTTCAAATATTTCAGAATAATACACTGTAAAAAATGATTGTCAAATTCACTGCATTAATTGCAGTAGATCGCAACGTAATATTTCCGTAGGTAAAAATACCGTAAATATCACAGTAGATTTAACCAGTGTTTTCGACTTCAACATCCTTTCATGCGAACAACCAATCAGATCACATCGTTCATTTTGCTGATCGGCGCCTGCGCGCAAATACATTTTACTAGCATGATCTGCGCAAGGAACTTCTACTTTTGAGTACGTGCTCCTTACCGCGCCATTGCGAAAGCGAGCAAAATGGTGTGTTAACGTACACTTAATTTACGAGCCTGCATTGTTTATATATCAGTGTTTAATTACAAATGGTTTTTTATATTTGTATTAGATAAACGTAAGCTTTTAATTCTAGTCAAATTATCTAAAATATATATATAAATTATTTAAATTCTTCTCGCCTTTCAGAATTGAAGGGTTTCTATTTTTAGTACTACAAATATACTCTCTTTATATATATGTATTTACACATAGTATTATAATGAATATTTGATGTCTCAGTTTTGCCACATTAAAAAATTTTCTATTAATAAATTCTGAATTCTTATATATATCATATACAAAGCAGTAAAGAAATCTTTTAATGTTGGATTGAATTTCTATATATAAAATAATGAATTCAAATGTTTTTCAAACAAACGATGGACTTTATGACTATTCTAATAATCATCTAAAAATGAAAGCTGATTAAAATCACGGATTTTTTAAAAAAAATATATGGCTTTTAAAATTACAGCAGCTATTGTGATAATTTGTACGGAAATAAGACTGTTAAAATTACAGAACTTTTTGTGGTAATTTGTACGGAAAAATGGCTGTGAAATTTACTACAATTATAACCGTTGAAATGGCGGAAAATATGCGATAAAATTTACATCGAATTTTACTGTGATTTTTACGTAAAAACTGCTGGCAACATTGCTGCCAGCAGTTTTTGCCGTAAATTTGACGGATTTTTTTTTACAGTGTACAAAGCGCGTATCAATATGAGTAATAGAAAATAGTAAATATATGAGATTGAGGAACGTATTGCATCATGATAAAAACCCGATTATGGAAATATTCGCATATTTTAACATTTTGAAGAAGTACAACATGTGTAATTTTGATTTTTTTTTCTAAATATCGCATTTAGTCCACACGACAGATATTATTATGACAGAATATAATAGCGGGCTTCGCCCGCTATCTGGCTGGTTTAGATATTTGAAAAAGACAGGTAAATTTTTACTTTATAAAAAACATGACTTTTTTTTTTGTTGTTGCTAAATGAAATTTATCTGGCTTTATTAAAGAAAGGATAAAGTGTTCTGAAAGGAATATTAAACGAAACACTTTGAGCGATCTTCGATCACACTTACACACTTGTTACGGGTATTCTGTAGCCAAATTACATCATCACTTGTTGAATTTAACCATTGATGAAAACCAGATAACAAACGAAGTGAGCTAACGAAATAGATTAAATCTCATCAAAAACAACTCGTTGTAAATGATCCCGCCAAGCCACAAACCTAAATCGTCAGTCACAAAAAGAAGTGATATCACATAAAAGAAGCGATTTAGAAGTGCATACTCCGAGTCCCGTGTAAAAATCTATCACCACTCATAATGTTTCCAAAGGACTCGGAGTGAGGTACAGTATGTGAAAACTGCTTGGCAACCTGCAGGCTTTTATAATAAATGCATTATATCAATTTTGAAAATCGAAAAAAATAAATTTTTAATTTTTGTTACATCATTTTTAAAATATTTTTGTATGCGAAAGAACTGACAGAACGGATTTTTTACCAGATCTATGCGATTCCGCTTACGCTAGAATTACTGCAATATATCTGCAATTTAGTTAACGTTTATTATAAGGTACAATGTTATTAAGATGCGTATGATCATTATGTATATATATATATATATATATATATATATTACAAACTCAAAATCTTTACATGTTTACTTAAAAATTCCTTTTCGTAAGAGTGGTGTTTCTAGTTTAAATAATGGTAAATAAAATCAACAAATTGATATTTCAAGCTCATAAATAAGAAAGGACATGCAAGCTTCAACTTTTTACAATTTTATGGGAGCAAAATAAATAAATTAATTAATTAAATTAAATTAAATTAAATTAAATTAAATTAAATTAAATTAAATTAATATAGTCATATGTAATTGCAGGAAACGCAAACATTATAAAAGCCTGCCGGTCGCCAAGCAGTTTTCACATACTGTACCTTACTCCGAGTCCTTTGGAAACATTATGAATGGTGATAGATTTTCACACGGGACTCGGAGTATGCACTTCTATATCGCTTCTTTTTATGTGATATCACTTCTTTTTGTGACTGACGATTTAGGTTTGTGGCTTGGCAGGATCATTTACAACGAGTTGTTTTTGATGAGATATCACTCCTTTTTGTAAGGTATTTAATTTCAATTATACGGATTCCATTTTTATTCAGAAAGGAAAAGATGAAAGGGGCAAAAAATTATAGTGATGCTATAAACAGAATTATACATCAGAATTATACAATTTATTGAGTGACTTATTCCAATGTACATGTCGCTACCATAACAACTGGGAAACTTTTATATTAATTTCCTTACATTGTATTCATCAGATTATTTATGACATATTTATTTTCCTTTTTCTTTTGTTTATATCACTCTTCCGTTTATATACATTCAAAAACAAAAAATTAGACAATTTTACAGTAGTTTACAAACTAATTAAAATACTACAGTTTCAGAAAAATGTGGAAAAATAAGAAGCACTTTTTTTCGGTCAACTACAACAATAAGTTTATGGAACATACTTTACCGAGAATAATCAACATTTTTTTCCCCCTACGAACCTATTTCTATTAGTATAAAAATTTACAGGGATTTTTATACTAACATATTAAATATATTATTTTTGAAAATTACTGAGCACCTTAGAAATTTTTTTATTTGTTTAAGTTTTTTAACTCAACGTTTCGAGAATTTGAAAAATATAAAATTCGCAACGTTTGCAAAAGTATAAAAACTATTAAAGTGATTTCTGTTCATATAGTCTGTTCATTCCAATTCGGTGATCCTAAAATATAGGTCCCCAATCTCCGGCAGTCCATGAATTAATTAGGACATATGTATGCAACTGTTAAAATGTTCTCAAAGTTGACAATAGAGGCAATAAGTATAGCTCGGCAAATATGAAACACAGCATTGCTTCATCATGGCTTTGTTTCGTGAGGTGTTCGTACTCCGAACTAAAAATCTCACGCGAAAGTGTTCGTTAACCGATTTGTTCGTAAACCGAACAGTTTGTTACCGATCACCTATTATATACGAAATTTAGCATTTTAAGTTCTTCATAGCCGGAGATTCGATGAACGGCAAATATTTAAACGCAAAACTTGTAATCTTGGGGTATCAACATTTTTACATACTATTACTCAGCGCATGAACGTAAAGTTGGAATTTTGTAATCGCTATTTCAATCAATTCCTGATACGCTAGAATTATATATTTATAAATAAACACAGTTTTTTTAATCGATGAAAATACTATATTTTAATAGATTTAGAGCTTAACATCGACGAGATTTCTGACGGACAAAATGAACTCATATTAAATTTTAAAGCAAGATAATGAAACCTTACAGAGATTG
The DNA here is from genome assembly GCA_963931845.1 of Maratus michaelseni. Classification (NCBI taxonomy): domain Eukaryota; kingdom Metazoa; phylum Arthropoda; class Arachnida; order Araneae; family Salticidae; genus Maratus; species Maratus michaelseni. Next base: position 32,774,165 of record OZ007589.1, on the reverse strand, counting down.
AAACAGTGTAAAATCATTAAAATACATCTCACTCAGTAAATATACATCGGTTGTAATGTAATCAAGATCTTCTAAGAGACTCTGTAAACGAAACGTATATGCTTCAATGCCGCTTTACAATAGAGAGGATGTCGTAACATATTTGATTATCTTGTGTATATAGCCAATTTGACAAAAGTTATGCAATTTACTATTGTGTTTCCTCTGTGTTAAGTACAGGAATCATGTACTTCAAAGTAAAAATTCGCTAATTACACAACTTGTTAGCCTTATTAAAAAATCTTTTGAGTTACCCTGTAAACGAACAGTAAATTCTACAATTTTGTTTTACAATAGGAAGCTAACTTAGGTCGTTCGTAGTAACATATTTTAACATCATGCGCATACGTTCTTTTTGAAAAGAGCCAACCATTTATTTTTTTTTTGCTTCATCTTAAGTACAGGAATAAATCACTTTAAAGTGGTATATATAAAAAACTAACCAATATTTTTACACTAAATATTAAACATTTGAACTACTCCTAAAAACATTTCAAATTCTGCAAACTGCGTAAAAATCGGATAATTACACAACTCGTTAGCCCTATATCAAAAGAACTTTTGTGAGACCCTGTAAACGAACCTTAAATGTTACGATTTTTTATAATAGGAAGCTTACTAAGGTCGAGTGTAATAACATATCTTAATATCATGTGTATACGACCATTCCTAAAAGAGTTGGGTCATTTATTATTTTTTTGCTCTATGTTAAGTATAGGAATCAATAACTTTAAACTGATATAATTCAAAAACTAATTAATATTTTTACATGAAACTTAGAAAGGTCCTAACTACTCATAAAAATGATTCAAATAACGTAAACTGCATAAAAATCCGATAATTACAGATTGCTGTAGCCCTGTCAACAGTTTTTTGCTCTATGTTAAGTATAGGAATCAATAACTTTAAACTGATATAAATCAAAAACTAATTAATATTTTTGCATGAAACTTACAAAGGTCGTAAAAACGATTCAAATAACGTAAACCGCGTAAAAATCCGATAATTACACATTGCTGTAGCCCTGTCAACAGTTTTTGGTCTGAACAAGATTTAAAAAGTGCAAAAAACAGCATTTTTAAAATCGCATTTACTGAAAACCTATTCGTCGGATTTTGCTTTACTTTTGAATTCTTAGTCCCGTGGCACGCCCCATTCCATAGAATCAAGAATTTTGTTTCTATCATAAATAGAACGCGAGATATAGATGTATCAAAAACCCGTTTTGTCCCGTCCGCAAAATATAAACTAGACAGAGTTAAATAAATAAATAAATAAATCGTTTGGCATCCATTGGCGGAAATTCCTTTCATTTATGGTTTAATGCATTGCTGTTTCTTATGCTTGGCGAGACACTCTGTCGAGTTTCTATGATTTGTTGCGTTGAATGTGGTGTATTGAACTATCCTATTAAGTGTAAACGTCTGAAAACAATGTTTTGTATATCTAACAAACTATGTATTTCTAAGTTAGATATATGCTTAACCCGTAATTACTGCCTTTGGGTCCCACGGACTCTGACGCCTATACTTTTTATTAGCTCACAGGCTATCAAAGCCTGAGAGCTTATGTGCCCGCCCGTTCTGTATGTATGTATGTATGTATGTACGTATGTACGTACGTAACGCGATAACTCTTGACAGAAATAACCGTTTTGCTTCCAATTTTGTTTAGAGGTTCCTTGTGATAAGGCGCTTCCCTGATTAGTTTTGGGGATTGATTGTTTAAATATAAAGGGGGGAACGGGGGGCTAACCCCCCTTAATTAAGATAAATGGTTTTTTCATGCAGAATTGTCCAATTTTCTTCAAATTTTGTATATAGGTTCATTGTGATAAGGTTCTTTCCTGATTAGTTTTGGGGGTTCATAGGTTAAGTATAAAGGGGCTAACGGGGAGGGGAATCCTCCCCCTTAATTTAGATAAATGAATTTTTCATGCAGAGTTATCCGATTTTCTTCCAATTTTGTTTATAGGTTCCTTGTGATAAGGCGCTTCCCTGATTAGTTTTGGGGATTGATTGGTTAACTATAAAGGGGGGGGACGGGGGGCTAACCCCCATTAATTTGGATAAATGGTTTTTTCATGCAGAATTATCCAATTTTCTTCAAATTTTGTATATAGGTTCATTGTGATAAGGTTCTTTCCTGATTAGTTTTGGGGGTTCATAGGTTAAGCATAAAGGGGGTAACGGGGGGTTAATCCTCCCCCCTTATTTTAGATAAATTATATTTTTCATGCAGAGTTATCCGATTTTCTTCAAATTTTGTATATAGGTTCATTGTGATAAGGTTCTTTCCTGATTAGTTTTGGGGGTTCATAGGTTAAGTATAAAGGGGGTAACGGGAGGGTTAATCTTCCCCCCTTATTTTAGATAAATGATTTTTTTCATGCAGAGTTATCCGATTTTCTTCAAACTTTCTATATGGGCTCATTGTGGTAAGGGGCTTCCCTGATTAGTTTTGGGGGTTCATTGGTGAAGTGTAAAGGAGGGAAACGGGGGCTACCCCCCCTTAATTTTGATAAATGGGTTTTTCATGCAGAATTATCCAATTTACTCCAAATTTTGTATATAGGCTCATTGTGGTAAGGCACTTCCCTGATTAGTTTTGGGGGTTCACTGGTAAAGTATAAAGGGGGGAACGGGGGGTAGACTAAACCCCCTTAATATAGATAAATGGGTTTTTTAAGCAGAATTATCCGATTTTCTTCAAATTTTATATATATGTTCATTGTGATAAGGCGCTTCTCTGATTAGTTTTGAGGGTTCTTTGGTTAAGTATAAAGGGGGGACGGAGGCTAACCCCCCCTTAATTTAGATAAATGGATTTTCCTGCAGAATTATCCGATTTTTTCAAATTTTGTATATAGGTTCGTTGTGGTAAGGCGCTTCTCTGATTAGTTTTATGGGTTCATTGGTTAATTATAAGAAGGAGAAACGGGGGATGGTTCCCCCCTCTTAATATATTGTCGATTTCTTCATTTTTCGAGGGCTTATTTCAAATTCTTTGAAATAAGAATATAATTTACAGTTAGTGTGAATAGCCTGTGAGCTCAATGCCGTCAGTTTAACTGGGCAGTTTTCTTTTATTTGACTTAAAATTGACGACGCAAATCAGTATATAAAAATATCTATACTATGTAAATTTACTTATATATTATACTTTTTGTACGTTTTTAAAAATTAAACTTAATTATTTATGTCTAATAAATAAAGTCCATTTATTACTTTAAGTATTATATTTTATTTATCATATAATTATAGATGATTTTTTTTCTTAAAATTAAAAGAAAAATTAAAAATTTTTTTATTACATTTTACGTAATTAAAGCCATATAGTCTTGTGATTTAGACTTGGGATTTATTATTATATATAGCTTCTCCAAAGTGTTTTAATTTAAATTGTTTATGAAATTGATTGTCTAAGTTATAAATAAATCATATTTCTGTTTACAATGTAAGTTTTTATCAAAGTTAGTTTCATAATTATATTTTATTTCTAATTTGGGAATCTTCCATCTTGAGACAAAATTTATCATTTAAAATCAGATAGTATTATTTTAATATCTATATATTTAAAACGCTAAGCGATTTCTTTCGACAATCCGTTAGAACAAACTACTGCATCAAATTACACCATTCTTTTTTTAAATGAAAGATATTAGGACACAGATTTGTTATCGTGCATTCGTTTGTTCGAAAATTTAATTAATTAGCTGTAATTTTCAATTAAACATTTACTTCTGCTTATGACGTCATAAAGTTGACAACTCCCACTTTTGAGGGCATAGAGTTTTTTCCCTGAACTCTGTGGTTCGCCAATCTTTTGACATTAACTAATATCAACTAGGTAATATTTTAACATTGTAGTATAAAATCTTTAAAAAAAAACTTAATTATCTAGAATATAATCATAATAAAATATCTAAACGTAAACATATCAATATGAATAACAAATCTCACGTAAAATGTTGCAATTTAAATGATTCCAATTGAAACAAGATTTGGAGAGTTATCCTTGACGCCCAGCTAACATAAAAGTACCTATTTTATTTTATTTATTTACACATATATTCAACTTTTCTAAAATAAAAGCGTAAGCCATGGGACTGTCATCAACAGTTCCGGGACGGCCGTTTCACTTTTTCATATGCCAGGTGGCCAATTTTATTCAAAATTATTTTTTCGAATAAAACTGCATAAAAGTTCCATTTTAAGAAAGATCGTTCAAAATAAATTAATATTTGAGAGATGACTTACGTTCAATTATATATATATTCTGCAATAACTTCAGTCAAAATTAGGTTCCCAGTTCAAGTTCTTTATTCATGAAAGTAAACAAAAAAAAGATTGATTCGTCGTGAACATTTAAAATATTAAATCATGGAGGTAATCATTCGCAAAGCAAGTTCTCCGCGAATGAATTTTTGGACCGCTGCCTCGCGTCAAAAAAAATAATTCGCACCAGTGAGACAATCAAAGTTTACCATAATTATGTGCTATACAACTGAACTTCCTTCCGAAACTTTTCTTGACGTAAATTGAATTCATGTAATAATATTTAATGAATCAAATTTTTAGCATTTTTAAAATCGCTAATACAGCTTTTATTTATCGCGTGTACAAATTAGAAACGATACTTTGATTTTGAAATCAAATGTTTTGATTTATGATATTATTTCTTATTTATTTATTTATTTTCTATTTAAATGAAAAGTGTGAAGTATTTAAAATTTATGTAATATAAGCATTTTAGATTAAAGTTAAGTATTTTAAATGAAATGAGTGACAGGTTTATAATTTAAAATTAAATTAATTTAGTATGAATGATGGTGATGGGAACAATATTTGACGATTTATCATCTGCTCCCGGCTAACAAAAATACTCATAATTAAAAAAGGAAATAAAAATAAATAAATGATAGTTTGATGTAAATAAATATTGATATACATATAAAAAATAATTTATAGAACTAAAAAAAAATAATAGTAAATAAACAACAATTTCCATAAAAAAAATTTCGTCAAATTGGCGCGGGGGGGGGGGGGGGAGGAATCGCGCCAACGTGCGTATGTGACACCTGTGCCTCAAAAATATGCGAAATGCTACCATGATCGCAAAAGTTCATGATTTGTCCATTATAGAATCTTCCGATTTGGCGAAGGATTAAGGGAAAATTAAATTATGAATAAATGTAACGTGTTGCAATGCTTAACATACATTTAAGGGAGACCAAACTGGTCGCCAGTGGCGGCTAGTACCTGTTTAAAATCGATTGAATAAAAAACTTTAAGCATTAAATAAATGTGACATTTTGAAAATATACAACGTATAAAATAAATTATAAATTGATATAACAAATGAAAAACGTAATTTTTAAATTCCGAATTTAAAATGCTTAATATTATTGTTTAAAAGTTATTTTTAAGCATATTGTATAAATTGGTAAAAACAATTCTTACATAGTTCGTACGCATTTACCTCAATTTTTAACATAATTTTTCGCCTTATTCAAATGCAGAAAAGTATCGCAAATGCTACAATTACCGTAATTTCCGGCGTATAATCCGCAGCTCAAAGAGTCGTTTTCGACCCAGAAATATTATTTTATAAAATGTAACTTAAAAGATCACTGTAAATATTTAACTACAAATTAAGTATAAACCGTACAGAAATAAGTTAATTAAGTTAAATATTGGGACATCTGGAAAGTTTTGTGATTTATTTCTATTGAGATAATGTGGAAATAATTTGAATGTCGCCAGAATTTGCAAGCAAATTTCTTTCAAAATGTCTAAAGCCAGTTTCTTGACGTACATTATAAAAGAAAATTTTTATTCCAAAATTCCGTTGAGAATGTGGCACTTATAGTAGATGCAACATATATCAACAAGCCGCAGAACTTTTCGGGTGACCTAATAGAAGCAAATAAAAATTCTCGTTTACAGTATATATATGACTCGCGAGTTAAATATCCGTCCGTTCTAGCGTTAAAAGCAAAAAGGCTGGGACTTTTTTTAATACGCACTGTGAAATAAAGTAAGAAAGTAAAAAAATCTAATATTTTCACTACAAATCCATTAGTCTTAATAAGAACATTGTTTGTCTTCATAAAATACTTTTTTCTAGTTGTCGCTAAGAGCACCGCCCAAAGCACTTACACAAAGAGTACAACTTTAATTTATTATTGGATATTAGTAATGGAAATTCAATTAACAACATTAGGTCTCGAATGAGTTTCATGAAATATCGTTATGGAATAATATTAGTTTACAATTTTAAAGTTGATCAAGTTTTCTTTGATAGTGCTGTTATAGAAATTCGAGAAGAAAAAAAATATATATATTGGACGTTTTTATTTTTTTTTTTTTCTGTAATCAGAAAATTTGAAAATCTTCAGATGCACAGGTTGTTTCAAAATAACGAAATATAATTTAGGTTTTTACCTGTTGCATACGTAGGTAATGTAAAATGCAAAAGTGTGGAAAATAAGGTACGAATTAAGGTTATGTTGATAGAAGATTACTGCTACTTTTACTTTTTGAAGTTTTAAGTTATATTTGAAAACATTTGTTCTGTTTTCTGTCACGTTCAACTGTAAAATTTCCATTATTTTATGATCGAAATTCCCTGAGTTGTTATACTTTTAAATTTATGCAATGTGTGAGTATTCAGGTATTAAAAACATACAGATATTTTTTTAGTGCTGGTAAGCTTGCAAATTTCATAAACTTTAAAATATCAAAATTCGGTAAATGTTGGTCGTAAATCAAGCAATTTGAGTAAAAAAGGCAAACAATAAATCTCGCAACCAGTGGGTTAAATGTTGTCTTAGTACATTTTCTATCATTTATATGCAGAGCATTTTATATATCTTACAGACCGAGTTTTCTTAGAAGTTTAAGTTGTTTAATTCGAATATTATTTTTTTTTTCAGAAAAGGCTTAATTAGAAATTATGTTTTGTTTTACACAGGACATGTAATTCGAAAACTGATGGCGGTTAAAAATGCATAAAGCATGTAAAAAAAATATTAATAAATAAATTTTTGTGTTGTAGTGGATTCATGTTATGGATTAAACCTTACATCAAGTTTTAAATAATACCAGTGTTTGGTGTATGATTTCTTTTATATCTAATAAAAACGAACAAAAATGTCTAGGTAGAGGAAAACGACCAAAGCCAGAATACAAAAATAAATATAATTTGAATAAAAAGGCTTTTAAAAGACTTTTCTTTGATGAAAATATACTATGAAAGCGTTGAGATGCAATAATGTAAATCATATATTCTAATACGAGCAAATCTTGTGTGTGGTTATATATATATATATGCAAAATTTATCTTAAAAACGAATTTTTTGACGAAATTTTGTGTCCTATCGTTTTGAGGCACCAGAAAACCAATGGGCTAGGTCACGTGTTCAAGAAAATTCGATTAGTGGGTCATTTTGGGTCATCAAGGGTCATGGTCAAGCTAATTGTATCTAAGAAACGGTTCAAACGATTTTGACTATTCAAGCTATTTTATCTTAAAAACGGCTCAGACTATTTAGACTAAATTTTGCCTTCTATGGTTTTGGGGCACGAAAAGACTGTTGGGATAAGTCACATGTTTGAGAAAATTTGATCAGTGGGTCATTTTGGTCATGCGTTAGGATATTTGAACTCAAAGCTAATTTTGACCGAGCATAGCTCGGTCTTCCCTGTTCGTAAAAATTTTAAAACAGAAAACAAATTGTTTACTTAATCAGTGAAAAGGTAAAATTTTCAAATTTCAGTAATATTAAAAACAATAAATAAATAAAATAAATAAACAAATTAATAAATAAATAAAAAATCTTCTTTCCAATAGCGAGTTATAGTTTATTTACAGTCTATTTTAGCTGTATCCTCTTCCTTTTTTTAAATTTTCTTCTCGCTAACGTTTTTTAACAGGAAGAAATAATTAAGACGATATAATTGTTAACATTGGTAAAATGGAACATGCAATGCATAAAAGATGTTCGTCGAAAGCTTTAGAATATATTATTTAATTAGTGTGATTAGTTTAGAAAAAAAAAGAATAAATAACTTTTCGGGAAAAAAAAAATCAAAAAGTATTTCTAGAGGATCAATGTACCGTTTTTAAGGAGACATAAAAAAGTTATTTTTGGTAATATTTATTATTTCTAATATTATAAAGCATATCAATAGAAATATACATGTGTGTATTTCTGTTGCTATGCTTTCTATTATTGAAACTTTTCTTTGAAACTCTGTGAGCACTGAAATTTATAAATAATTGTGGGTTTAAAATACACCCCAAAATATTAGAAAGCATTACAAGAATTTAAAAATATAATCGACATAAGAATAAACTATTTATTCTGTTTCTTAGGATATGCAGTCATTGGAAGAAAAATCTCAATGCTAATGAAAATTTTTACTAGTCCAAATTTTCAATTCTTTGATTGAAACACATCATTATCATCATCGTCATCACATCATTAAGTATATAAATAATTCTAAAAGGGAAATTAAAACGACAACACATGCTAACTGTAATTTAAAAGAAAATACATTTTAAAAATATCTAGAATAATTATTAAACATTCTAGCTGATATCATTACACTGTATAATTTATAAGTTTTCTAATAAGTATATATTGTCCTGAAAACGAATTTTTCAAACAAAATAAAAAAAATCTTAAAAATAGAAAAATCTTAAACAAATCATTTCAATTTTATTTCAAATTTACTCATATTTCTAATTATTTATCTTGTTTATAGCATTTTACTGACAAAGGGTACATTTAGATTTATATACTCTTGTTTGCTTTATGAAAAAAATAAAAGATGTCTTATACTTTGGGAAATAAAATCGTTTGTTTCACTGGAATATCTGATGATACTATTTTAATTAGTTTAAGGAAAGCTTTCACGGACACTTTTTTTAAACGACGTTCAATTCAATTCATTGACCAAATTAGTATGTCTTATACTTTGGGAAATAAAATCGTTTGTTTCACTGGAATATCTGGTGATACTATTTTAATTAGTTTAAGGAAAGCTTTCACGGACACTTTTTTCAAACGACGTTCAATTCAATTCATTGACCAAATTAGTTTTTATGTATTTATTTAAGACTATTTCTAAGTTTATCTGTAATGAATTTTCAACCGGATTTAATGGTCTAATTGTCAGACGGACAGTCATTTTTCGAAATAGTCGGATGAAACCAATGTGTACAAAAGTATGAATACATTAATTATTATTTCAACGTTATTTCATATGTGTTTAGTTAGTTTCATTTAATTGATCGAACTGAATTTAAACTGCACGGAATTGAAAATGCATTGAATTAAAAGAACTGAATACTTTGTTTTAAAACACGAAATGTTATACAGATAGACATTTTTAAATCTTTGAAGACTCTTTTTAGCTGGCTGATTATAATAAACTAGTATACTGTGGCCATGACAAAACTTCCTTCAAAATTATTCTAATATATATATGTTACACTGGAAGACCGAAATTGGAGAATGTCGACTTTCTCTGGTGAATGCCAACACATATAAAATGCGTCGGTGAAAGACCGAATGTTGGTTATATTGTTATACATTCGGACAATCACCGGTGTATGTCGACAAGCACAGATATGATTTGGTGGAGGTGGGAACGAGAAGTCGAAATGCCTATATCGATAGAGATGCGACAGACTGTCGCCGCGATTGAGGTCACGATGTCATCTATTTGTTATACTATGGAACACTACTGTTTATCAGTTTTATGCAAGGTTTGCTGGTGCGTTCAACGTTTTCTTATTTTTTTTCTGAAACCTTAATTTATATAGAACGGATGCTGCAGTGAACCGTGAGTTACGCACATTAATTGCGAGTAAACGATAAGGCAGTTTTTTTTTTTTTTTCTCAAAAAAAGTACTCTAAAATACTTTCTGGAGTGATTTCTGCTAAAGCTAAATGCAGCACACTTTTGGATAACAGACGATTGAAACGTTTTCCTTTTTAAATATTAATGAGGAAGATACATTAATTGTACCATTAAAACTAAGAGAAACGAATATACAATATGATGTTACCTATGATGAGTTGTTCAGTATACTATCTGAAACCCACACCTCAATAGGCAATGGAGAAAGAACACGTATACTTAAAGAATTGCAAATTAAATACAAAAACATTACATATGAATTTGTAATGTATTTAAATTTATGTAAACAATTTCAAATGAAACATAGTGCATCTGAGAAAGATACTGTGAAACCACTGGTCAGTTCGGAGTTAAACTTAAGATGTCAAGTTGATCTGATAGACCTGCAGTCACAGATGGATGGCAAATAAGTTCATAATGATGCATCCAGATGATTTAACGAAATTTCTCCTGCTACAACCTTTGAAAACCTAAGACAGCTGAAGAAGTAGCGTATCACCTTCTCCCATTATGTCTAAAACACTTGGTTCTCCAGCTATATTGCAATCAGATAATAGTACGGAATTCTGTAATCAAGTCATATTCGAACTATGCACTACGTGGAAAGAAAATAAGATAGTTAATGGATAACCTCGTCATAGTCAAACACAAGGCTCAATTAAAAGGGCCAATCAGGATACACATAATATGTTAACTGTATGGATGAACGACAACTATAGACATAAATGGTCAGATGGTTTGCCCTTTGTTCAATTTGCCAAGAACGTGGTATCCAAGTACATACCACGGAGGAATACTCCAAAGTCCTTATGAAGCCATGTTTAGCGTTAAAACAAAAAGAGGCACATCATCGTCTTCTGTTCCTGGCGTACAAATCGCAAATATTAAAACCAAAGAACAGCTCGAAGAATTTGTTATTACTTTTCAAGAAAATTGAAGCAGTGGACATAACGAAAACTATATTCCAAAGGAAAATATTGAGTTGCAACCAACTGCGTCTTCATATTAAACTCTGACTGAACAACACGTATTTATTTCTATAAAAAGAATGGCCGCAAAAAAGAATCTTCTACTGCTAGCAACTAAAATGTTACGAACCTCAAAAACAAAATTTTCTCCTATTCAAATTAGTGATACGGTACAAATATAAGTCCCTGATGTCAATTGTGGCCGTACAGATGCCAGAAATGTATTAGCGGTTGTTGTTGAAATAGAAAACTCCTGCTTTTAAGAAATATCAAACAAAAAAGGTACCCTCAAGTAGCTTTATACCCGCAATCAGTTCGTAATTTGTAAAGAAAAGTACTTTCCATATATGAGATTTTTTCTCAAGAACTGTCTCGGAGAAAAGCAGCTGCAGCTAATTCGAGAAGTGGAGGACAAGGCTATACACGCTATCAATGCATAAATAAGTGTTCTACGGGATTCTTTTGCAATTCAAAATGTCATAACTGTTTAAGTTGTGGAAACAAATAAGATTATATAACGTGAATCACATGATTAGATAATTTTTTATTGTTAATATTTTCTTTTCTCATTTAGAATGTGCTGTTCGTTTTAAGTTCAACAGTTTATTTACATGTACTACTATTATTTATGTTTTCTCATATTTTGACATAGTGTACCATAATAAGGTTTAACTCTTTAACGGACATTGGTTTCCCTACGAAACCACACAATTTTAATTACGAAATTCAACACTGACAGCAGAATTTTAATAGAAATGTTTTCCATTTATCATGTATAAGAAATATCGCTTTTTTCTTATATACAAATAAATTTGTTCATAATTTCCGGTGTCAATCATTTATTTCAACATTTTAGAAATTGGAGTGCTTTATCCGTTAAAGGGTTAATAATAAAATATGATTTTAAACGTAACAAAATAGTAATTGTCTTATTGGTATTATTTTCTTTTGTCATTTACAATGTATGTCTTTGTTTTAAGTCCAACAGTTTATTTACATGTGCTGTTACTTAAACTTTCTCCTATTTTCACATGGATAATAATATGTTTTAACAAACATAATAATATGTTGTAACAAAAACATTTTTATTCAACATTCACCATCAGTGTATGGTGAATACTGACATTTGCTGGTGTAAGTTAGAAATAAGGATATTTAGAAAATACTTCGGACTTACACCAAGTAACTAAGTGAATCTTGACATTCACCATAGAAAGTCGACATTCTCCAGATTTCGGTCTTTCACGGTTACATACGGTACAGGGTATCCGAAAAGTCTGGAAATGGTCGAATAACTCGAGAAATATACATCGGATTGAACAACGAGAAAATGCATGGTCAATAGTTTTGAAAAAATTATTTAGGCGTATCAAAGTTGCTTCCCAACAGGATGCCCCGGGGAAAAGGGAGGCAACTTTGAAATATTAAATGATACCCCCACTTTTTTATTGCAGATTTGGATTCTACGGGAAAAAATACGTAACTTTTTTATATAAAATTTTCTTCGAAAAATTGTAGATGTGCTGTGATCGAGTAAAATGCACTGAGAATCGTTTCCGTTAAAACTCAGGAAAAGGTAAAATATCTCGAGAAATATACATCTGATTGAAAAACGGAAAAGTACGTGTTCACTCTTTTAGAAAAATCTATTAAGGATATGAAAAGTTGCCATTTTTGTAATATATTGAACACGTATTTTCCCGTTTTTCAATACGATATATATTTCTCGAGTTATTCGACCGTTTCCAGACATTTCAAGGGAAACGATTCTCAATGCATTTTACGCGATTACAGCGCCAAGTACGATTTTTCGAAGATAATGTTAAATATAAAAGTTACGTATTTTTCCCTTAGAATCCGAATTGGAAATAAAAAAGGGTGGTTATCGTTCAAGTTTTCAAATTTGCCCCACTTTACCCCAGGGGGCAGGGCGGAGTTGGAGGGCAACTTTGTTATAATAACGTAAATATATTTAATAACCCTAATAATTGTAATAACCCTAAATGGATTTTTCAAAATTATTGAACATGCATTTTTTCGTTTTTCAATCCGGTGTATATTTTATAAGTTATTCGACCGTTTCCAGACTTTTTAATTGAAACGATTCTCGCTGCATTTTACTCGATTACAGAGCCATCTACGATTTTCCAAATAAAATGTTCAGTATAAAAGTTACGTATTTTTTCCCGTAGAATCCGAATCTGCAATGAAGAAGGGGGTTATTATTCCCCCCCCCTGCTTTCCTCCCAGGAGGCAGTTTTGAGGGTGCAACTTTTATATCCCTGAACAGATTTTTCAAAAATATTGAACATGCATTTTTCCGTTTTTCAATCCGATCTACATTTCTCGAGTAATTCGACCGTTTTCAGACTTTTAGGTCACCCTGTGTATAAATAGTATTGTTACACACTAAGAATTATGATGTACAATGCATTTATTTGAATTTTATTCGAAGTTACAGCAGTAAGTGATTGAAAAGTGTAGAGCTGAACAACGCCACTTGATAGATTTTCGAAAACAAAGTTTGGCCAATATATATACAGTCTAATTAATAATTAAATGTAAAGTTTGGCTCATATCCACACAATAGAAACTGAGATACAGAAACCGATATATATTAATAATCCTAAAGAAATGATATAGCAGCATCCCCAGTTCAGTTAATAAAGCCAAAATTGAGTCAACATAATCTCTATAATAAAACCGTAAGTCATGTGACTGTCATCAACAATTCCGGAATACCCGCTTCACTTTTTCATATGCCAGGCGGCCATTTTTATTCAAAATTATTTTTTCGAATAAAATTTAATAAATGTTACATTTTTAGAAAGATCGTTCAAAATAAATTAATATTTGAGAGATGACTTACGTTCAATTATGTATATATTCTTCAATAACTTCAGTTGAAATTAGCCTCGCAGTTCAAATTCTCTATCCATGAAAGTAAACAACAACAACAAAAAAAAATATTCATTCGTCGTGAAGTTTTAAAATATTAAACCATTAAACCATGGAGATAATAGTTCGTAAAGTAAGTTTTCCGTGAAAGATTTTTTGGAGCGCTGCCTGGTGTCAAAAAAATAATTCGTACCAGTGACACAATCAAAGTTTACCATAATTATGTGCTATACAACTCAACTTCATTCTTTATCTTTTCTTGATGTAAGCTGAATGTAAACAAATACAACTGCTGTAATGATATTTAATGAATCAAATTTCGAAACAAATTGTCAGTTAATTTGGTATTTATGTATTATACGTGCCAGGAAGAGAGACCACTGAAAATGATTGTTAATCACCAATCATATTTACCATTATTAATGACCAATCGCTTTCCAAACAGTAATTTAATATACATTTACAAAATACATAACATCATTAAGTACTTTTGTGTTATTTGGGCTCAAATCTCGCCAATAGCATTTTTAAAATCGCCAATACCAGCTTTTATTTTTCGCATGTGCAAATTAGAAACGATACTTTGATTTTGAAATCAAATGTTCTGATGGAACAGCTGTCGTAGACACACCGGGGCACTATATTAACTATAGAGTTGCAATATAGAGAGAAAAAACGGGTTGCTGTAATTAGAATTATAGGCGGTAATGTTGGCGTGGCGTATTTACAAGTTACGGATCTTAATAGCCAGTAGACATTAAGCAGAAATGCCAAAGTAAGGGAATTATGCAGTTATGAAAACTCCTGAACTATATCAAAATAGGAGTGCTGAGAAAAACAGAGTCGAACAGAGATCGGCATCTAGAAGGAAGTTCGTGAATTTTAATCAGATTCTACGCCACGGGTCAAAAGTGCTGACAGCAAATATGGTTTAAAAGGAATGTGATTATCAAAACTGGCTTCCAAAAGTTCAATGTTTCACCTTCTTTTACGTGTTATAATATGCACCCCGATTATGTCAAATTATTCAAGACGTTTTAAATGCGAATAATGATAGATTTTCTAATCTCCCGTAATCAATTCTACAGCCAGAGTTATAGACTTCAATGCAGCAAATCGTATTAACTAAAATACGCCATTGGCAATGGATCCAATTACGGAAAACTACTTAATATGCTTAAGAATCTCCTCATTAGCAAACATATTACAACTGATAAGCAAACGGATATGAAGCATAAATGCTTAAGTTGGTTAAGCGGTTTTTGTCAAGAAAGATGAAATACATCACAACAAAAAATATGCGAAATGCTACCATGATCGCAAAAGTTTTTGATTTGTCTATTAGAATCTCCCGGTTTGGCGAAGGATTACGGAAAAAAATAAATTATGAATAAAAGTAACGTGTTACAGTGTTATAGTTTATGTTAAATACATTTAAAGGAGACCAAACTGGTCGCCAGTGGCGGCTAGTTTTTTAATAAACTTTTTGTGCATTAAATTAGGTAAAATTCTACCCCATTGATACCGGGATATAGCTATAACTAAAATCATAAAAAGCACAGTAGATCAGCATCACCTGTTGACCGATATATACTCAAACTTAATCAGGACCGATTTATGTCAAACTCTGTCTGAATATGAAGTTCGTATGAAAATACAGTTGTAGTACAGGGTGATTATAAAAAAACTATCCCGATATATTAGCCCCTAACTATCATACCGTTCACAGAAACTGAATGAAGTTTTGGTTTAAAGTATTTTGAGGTATGCGCTCAAGAATCATATGAAAGACAAAAGTTAAATTCTAACAGTTACAGTTACAGTAACAAAATTTCGAAAATTTCAAATGGCAACACCTACTTTTTTTTATTGGTTCTTATTAGTTATCTTAATTAGTTATATTCATTTTTGTTCATTAGTAAATCTCGGATTATTTTTGACTGGCGCCGACAGATTTTTGACAGTTTTTGCAAAAAATTAAGAAAAAATACCGGCCGAATTTTACAAAAATTGCATTATCGGATGCAGAAAATTATTCTACATATGCTCAGAAAATTTCATGTCAATATCTTAATTAGTTTTCATAAAATTCGCTAATTAGTAAATTAATTTCAAATTCGTTCATTTCTATTTGCAAATCGAGAACAGGTGTTCTTTTTTTTAAACATTTTGATAAAAAGATGGTATTTTCGATGTGATGTTTAATGAGATTCTAACTAATATCTTGTGCAATTATCAAAATATTAAAATTGTGAGTCTCAAGTGCATCAGTTCAGGCCTTGGACTACCTAAATAAAAATTTTCCAGCTTCTACATACGCCAAATTTTGCTAGCCATCGTAGACAAACAGACACATACAGAGAGCGAAATTTTCTTTTATTAATATTGTTAAAAGTTTGAAAAAATTACTGAACAGTATGTTAATAGCTTTTTCTTAATAAAATTCTTTTCAAAATTTCGGTGTAGCTTTATTTTTTTGGTGGGTAGTTTTGGATTTTGATTTATTATTTATTTTTTTTTATTTTTTATTTTTTTGACAACGCAGTATTTTGTATATACAAACTTCATTGTATGCGATGGTAATATAATTTTAAATTTGGGTTTTTTTCCCCTGTAATGTAACTTGCTGCTTAGTATGCAAATGCTTAATCTGGCCCTTGATAGTAAACGAGTTTGACATGTCTGTTTCATAGCATTAAACGCACAGAATCCACATTAATTGTTAAAAATATATTAATATAATTATGCATAAAAATATATAAATTAACAATGAAAAACTAACTTTGTACAAAAAATAATAACATGAAACTACTATCATCTATATTTTTTCTTATTCTATTATTTTTATCAATACTTAAATGGGCCCCGTAATAAATGGAACATGCTGTTATAATTTTATCTAAAAAGATTTGATATATGTTTTCTAAATTTGTCACATTTGAAATAGTTCTGAACAACATTTCATAATATATTTTTTATAATGTGTTTATGAAACACTAAGCTGTAAAATGTATAACTCTTGTGTATATTTCTAAATGTATGTTATCGAAGGACATGTCATCTGCGCACGTGATAAACTTTTGAAAAAAAAATAATGACAAGAATTCACAGTCTGTAAATGGAATCCATGAAAACAAAACACTTTAATGCTTAATTATTTATTGCATTTTTACACAATGCATAATTTACGCATTATTATTATTATTATTTTCGATTTTTCCTATAATTTAACTATATATTTTTATTAGGCTGCAACAAAAGTTTAAATAAATGATATTATTAACTAATAATTCATTAAATCAGGGGTGCAAAAATCTAGGCACCAATGAACCTATTCCCACCACTACATTTTTGGTATTCTTCGGGTAAGAAGAATACTGATAAAATTTCGGCCAAGTATAGTAGTAATGTTTGACGAAGAATACTACTAAAATTTAGTGGTGGGAATCAGCCCATTGGCGTCTAGATTTTTGCACTCCTGCATTAAATGTTTACTTTTTCATCTTTTTAAAATGAATAACCATTTCACAGCCTACACTAGTCACGGGAAGAAACGCTCAAGCTAATGTTAAGTCTATGGGAAGGTTCTTAACAGATTTCTCGCTCGCATTTTAATATTTTTAAAGGATTTTTTTTGGCATAAAATAGCTAAGGTCGATCTCTAACGTTGTTAATTTTTACTTTTTCGATTTTGGTTCCAGTTTTTTTATATAAGGTTACTTTCACTTTCAGAAATGTTCTAACCGGTTCCAAAATTGGAAATGTCCGCTTATAAAAAAACTGCAACCAAAATCGTAAAAGTAAAAACTAACAACGTTAGAGATCGACCTCAGCTATCCTATGTAAAAAAAACATCATTTAAAAATATTAAATTGCGAGCGAGAAATATGTCACGAACTTTCCCATTGACTTATTAGTGTTCTAGTTTCTTCGGATGACTAGCGTAGGCCCTTGCTTTGGGTCTTCAGCAGTACCGCCTCAACAATGGGTTTTCAATCACATTTTTACCAGTATTTTAATAAATGGAATTTCTTCTTGTTTAATCGTAGTACAACATTCCCTGATTAGATTAGATCAAATTTATTATACTAATATCCTGATAGTAAAGTGATTGTGAAGCTTCTGACGAGCCGCTACTGTCTTTGATGCCCGGATATTAGAAAAAATAGGCCAAAGTAACCCACTCTTTCAATTACAATAAATAAGTTGCTTAATTCCTGCACTAATAAATTAAATGTTATTTGCTTTCAAAACATATCCGTTCCTGTTTTTAGCTCACAGGCTATCAAAGCCCTGAGAGCTAATGTGGCCGCCCGTTCTGTATGTACGTATGTATGTACGTAACGCGATAACTCTTGATAGAAATAAGCGTTTTGCTTCAAATTTTGGATATAGGTTCCTTATGATAAGGCGCTTCCCTGATTAGTTTTGGGGGATCGTTGGTTAGGTATACAGGGTAAAAGAGGGGCTACCCCCCTTTAATTTAGATAAATGGGTTTTTCATGCAAAATTATCCGATTTTCTACAAATTTTGTATGCAGGTTAATGGTGATAAGGTGCTTTCCTGATTGGTTTTGGGGATTCATAATTTAAGAATCAAAGGGGGCTAACGGGGGGCTACCCCCCCTTTAATTCAGATAAATGGATTTTTCATGCAGAATTATGAGAATTTCTTGAAATTTTGTATATAGGTTCATTGTGATAAGGCGCTTTCCTGATTAGTTTTCGGGGTTCGTTGGTTAAGTATAAAGAGGGTAAAGGGGGTGGGGGGCTTATCCTCCCCCTTAATTTAGATGAATGTGTTTTTCATGGAGAATTATCCAATTTTCTTCAAATTTTGTATACAGGGTCATTATGGTAAGGAGCTTCCCTGGTTAAGGGGATTCACTGGTTAAGTATAAACGGGGATACGGGGGGTAATCCCCCTTAATTTACATAAATGCTTTTTTCATGCAGACTTATCCGATTTGCTTCGAATTTAGTATATATGTTCATTGTAATATAGGGCTTCCCTGATTAGTTTTGGGGGTTCAATGGTTAACTATAAGGGGGTGGGGGAATAGGGGGATGAACCCCCTTTAATATATTGTTGATTTCTTTATTTTTCGAGGGGCTTATTTCAAATTCTTTGAAATAAGTGTATAATATACAATTAGTGTGAATAGCCTGTGAGCTCAATGCCCTCAGTTTAACTGGGCAGTTTTCTTTTTTATTAATATTGTTATTACGCGAGAAAATGAAGTTTTCGGGCATAATGCAACTGGTGCGCGTGATCTTACTTTTACTTAGAATTGAATGAATAATTTGAAAATACAACCATTATTTAAATTATAAAAATGGATTATAATGACAACAAATCTTATTAGCTGGGATCTGAACTGATCTTTTAACAAAGAAGATTAAAAAAAGTTGTCGAAGAATTCTGTAAATAAATTAGATTCTACACTGTTAAAAATCTGCAGCACACTGTCTCGTCATTCGACCATTTTTAAAGTTAGCTATTTCTTGACCATATTACAAAGCAATTATATCCATTACAAGAGGGAACCGTGGATAGCTTTGTAGGTCTCCACATCCCTCGAGTTCTGGTAAAGCAAGTGCGGGTCGGGAAAACCTGACTTAATGCCCAAATCCTGGCTCCCTTTTGGGTGTTCAGCTTTGAAGCTGTTGGGGGACTTCGGCCCGTCCCCAAGAATTTTCGCAGTGTCTCCCCTGATAATGGGATCCACCGCATATCGCAACGACCTATGTCGTCAATACATGGGTTCTGTCGGGGTGATGCGCAGGTGGCGGTACCTCGACCGTTCGCAGCGCATACGGGAGGCAGATCCTGGTCGTGCAAATTATATGTACCTCAGGATATGGGTGCGACGGTTGACACTGTTATTGACTAAATAATGATCAGAATACTGATGCATTATGATTATACACCCTTTTGTATAAAAACGGTCAAATGACTGCTTCAAAATGTTTAAAATCGTCGTGACAAATCGGACACTTGTGAATTTTCTCAATACAATTTTAGTAGTAATAAAATTACTAAATGTAGTACAAAATGTGCCAAGATTTGATGGGAGAGTTTCCATTCAGAATAATTCAATGCAAACTCATAATTTCTTGTACATTTAGTGACGGAAATAAGTATAGAGCCTGAAAGACCAAGCGCACTTTCAATGTAAAAAATAAAGAGACGCGCGTCTTCCCGGGTTAATAAATTTGTCCCAAAAATAGATACAATTAAAAAAATCACCTGTAAACGACATGTCTTAAATGCTGAAGTTGCTCTTTATACTAAAGGTATTTAATGCTAATATTAAGTAATCATTTATTAATATTCATATAGTTTCACTTACAGATAAATGAAAAACACATGCTATTTGAATATTCTATAAACGATTTATTTTCTTTTGAATATCTTCATTCCTTCTATAAAAGCAGAGTTTCATTTTTTTTCCAGAATGTCAGACAAACAATCATTCTTTTGTTTAACCAAGTTTTCAATCTAAAGAAAAGTATTTTTTTTATTTTATATGAAAAACATTTGCAAACAAGGGGTATTTGAGTTCTTTTATTGCCAGTTTCAAAATTGCTTCTAATAAATTACAAGGATCTGTTCCTGTGTGCAAGAGATTTGTTCTTCCTGTCTCTATTTTTCTAGAAAATTATTCCCATGCGACATGCATTTAATCGAATCTTCAATACACCTCAGTACAAATAAAAGACTTTTCTCATAAATTTCTTTTCTTTGTCGTAAGAAAACTTTGAAAAAAGCAATTCGAATTGCAATTACTTTTCATTGTGTAGAATGTATTTTTGTGTACATTTATTTTTTGTAAAATATTAAGCTTTATTAAATAAAGACAGTTGTAAGGAAAATCATTTTTGTTTAACAATGAGGAAAAAAAATCTTTTTTCTAGATATTTTTACTGTAACGTAATAATTTTGAAAAAACTGGTGTGTTACACAGATAGATGCAAAAGCTGCCTTAATAACACCATAAAATTAAATATTTTTAGTTTCTCTTAATTTTATGGTGTTGTTTAGACGCTTTTAACTATATATTTTTTTATAATGTTTAAAACATAAATTCATAGAATTCGCATAATATTATCGTTTAAAAAAAGCTTGCATTGAACGGCTGAAGTAATTCCCTATTGTTTTCGATAAAATCTAGGTAAAAGTTAATACGCTTGAAATTTATAATGTCCAATCATTTATTAAAATTTTGAAAATTTAAATTTCTTTTTTCTGATTTAAAAGCCGCCGGTCCCGAAGGGGTTAACAATATGTTTTAATGAAATAAAAAAAGATCATTAAAAACAGTCATGATGAAGCAAACTAGAATTTATAAGAAAACTAGAATTGTTTGGTTATAACGTAAATGATTTTGTACTGTTAACAAAATGTCAATATGACACCAGCTTTTTGTATTTTTCCTCACATATTCACAAATTTTCATTCTAATATGAAAATATACTCTCATTTATATGAGATTGACACGGAAATATAACTTATGTTACATATTTCATCTTTAAACCTCAATACACCTACAAATAATGCATGAATATAAGAATGTATACACACACACACATACACACACATTCCCACACACTTATATCTGTATATACAGATGGGTGACAAAATAATACGAACACTCATGAAAAATGGTTAAAAGAGCAATATCTAGAAAAATACATGAGGAATTAACCTGAAACTGCAGGTGTGTAAACAGTATAGTATAAGTTATATATTTCCGTGAAATTTTTTTCCCGAAACCCCATAGGAAACTGTCAACAAATTGAATAAAATAAACTTTTACAAAAAAAAATATTAACCGACTTAAAAAAAAGCACTAAAAAGTATTAAATAATTCTTTAAAATTCTCTAATGACAAAATGTTATCCATTAACCACAAATCTGATATCATGCGTCGGAATAAAAATTATAAATTTAATATGTACAGTTTAATACCCACCAAACATGGATTTTCGAGAGAATATATTTTACAAGAGGTGAATATACAGACTTATGTTTTAGTTTACGAATATATACATATGAAAAGCAATCAATTACTTTTTGAAGTCGGTGCCAAACTACCTTAAGTTTAGTAAGAATTGTGAATATATTGTACCTAGTATCTACTAATTTATCGATTGGGGTTGTTTGGCACCGACTTCAAAAAGTAATTGATTTCTTTTCATATGTATATATTTGTATATTCATCTCTTGTAAAATAATATTCTCTCGAAAATCCATGTTTGGTGGGTATTAAACTGTACATATTAAATTTATCATTTTTATTCCGACACGTGATATCAGATTTGTGGTTAATGGATAACATTTTGTCATTAGAGAATTTTAAAGAATTATGTAATACTTTTTAGTGCTTTTTTTTTAAGTCGGTTAATATTTTTTTTGTAAAAGTTTATTTTATTTCCTACTTTTTAGTTATTAATACAGTAATAGACAATTATCTTGATTTCAACATCTGCTGAATAAATAAGTAATTTGTAATAGAAATTATAATTTACCAAAATTATCCATTAAATAAATATTTTTTAATAAAATCTTTGACAGAATTAAATTCTTGTCAATCTGGACGACAACTGGAGAAATATCGCCAAATTTGGCGATCAAAATATGTTGCCATAAATGAAGCCAACGTGGTTATAGTTGACTAATTTGTCGAAATTCTCATTCAGATTGACGAGAATTGGGAATGAATCTTCTGTAATCGGGTTCCACGCATTTTTTAATTTTGAAAATTTTTTAACAACAAAATTGTTCTAATCATCAGAATTTGACGAAATTTAAATGGAACCACCAGAGTGCCTTACACTTTTAAACAAAAAAAAAATATATATATCAAAATCGGTGCACATTTACGAAAGTTATGCGTGAACAGGACTAAAATATACATACATTGGGTCAAATTATTAACATCCTCCTTTTCTCACCTTCTTCTATCTAAATAGAAGAAAGTATTGTGATCAAAATTTTTTCAACTTCCAGTTTTCGACGGATTTGTATGTTTTAGGAGTCAAAGATTCCGAAAAACATGTTTTTACAAAATATCTGTCTGTCCGTGGTGCCCTCTTTGTATCAATGAAAAGTGTATCAAGTTATGAAGAAACCTAGAATTGAAAGAAATTACATTTATAGGTTTTTGGCTGTGACCAGCAGGTCCCACTTGAATTTGCGGATATTCTGCCGAAAGCGGGCGCTGTGACAGCGATTTTTGTTCCACTTTAAATTATTGTATCATCGAAAAGTGTATTAGGTTATCCACAGTACTGAACCAAATTTTTTGTATGTGTTTTTTACTATGGCCTGCAGGTCCCAGTTGAATTTGGGGATATTCGGCAAGAAGGAGGCGCTATGATAGACACTTAAAGATTTCAAATTTAAAAAGATGTACAAAGTCGTTAAAAATATTAGAAATCCTAAAGGTTTTTTTCAATTGAATGTTCAGCCTTGATCCAAGGATACCGGAACAATTTTTGTTTTGCCTCTACCTTAAAAAATGCCTGAGATATAGCATTTTGAAATTTTAGAGTGGCTGACATTTTGAAACAAGACCTCCATAAACGGTTTTAATTTAAGAGTTTTAGTGAACATGCTATCTCGCAAGTTTTATTTCATAAGTTTTTTTCACAAGTTATCTCGCAAGTTTAAATCGTTCTAACTCTCACATTCTCAGCACTATATATTCATGTTCGCCAGCGTTAAATTCTCTCTAAGCTAGGCAATATTTGGCGAAATATCAACAACTTTGGCGACAAAAACAAGTTGTCATAAATGAAGCCAACTTGGCTATAGCTAGCATATTTGGCGAAATTCTGATTCAAATTGAATATTGACGAGAACTGCGACTAAATCGTCTGTAATCGGGTTCCATCCATTTTTATAGCTTGGTGTTTTGCAGTAAAATTAGCTAAAATCTTAAAACCAAAGAATAGGTAGGCTGTCTTTTCCTGCCGGTATAGACCAGAAGGACTTTTCGTAGTTTAGTATACATAATATATCAGCTACAAATAAATTAATCCCGCGTGTAAATATGTTTTTAAATTGAAACTGTTTGGAAGTAACGTTATTTGAGCATTTTAAATATGACGTAAGTTTTCCCATTTAATGTTTTGAACATGTAATAATTTAATTATTTCTCTTTTTTAGGGTTTCGTTCATCTCACGAAACCCTATTACCCCCGCTGCGTTGTCTGTCCGTCACAGAGCCATTCTCAAAAAGTATGTAACTTACAGAGTTGAAACTTAGTGTATAAATCTGAATAGCAGTTGTGAAGAGCTCAAAATATTAAAATTTGAAAATTTCGTATTATTTTAATAAATAGAGATAAAAAACCAAAATTCTAACAGCCTTTTCCTATTAAATTCAAAGATTTTTCATTATAACAGATACCAAAGATTTAAAATCCAAAATAAAATTCTTTCTAAAATAATTAATTTTCTATCAGACGATTTTCACGTGAAAAATGAAAATGAAATAAAAAGTTTCACCAATTGAAAAAAAGATAAATATGAAATAAAATTGATTGACGTCATAGTCGTAATAAAACGGAAAATGTCTAAGATTTCTCAATAATACAAGGAGTATGAAATATGTGAAAGTGGATAAAGCAGATGAATTTCACGTCATTAGAGAATTAAAAAGAAAATCTGACGTCATATAGGAAGTTTAACTAATTTTTCAAAAGTTTGAGAATAATACAAAGCGAGTATCAATATAAATAATAGAGAGTAGTAAATATATGAGTTTGAGAAACATATTGAATCGTGATAAAAATCCGATTATGGAAATATTCGCATATTTTAACATTTTGAAGGTGTACAATTTGTTTAATTTTGAAATTATTTTTTTAAATATTGCATTTAGTCCGTATGACAGTTATTATTATGACAGAATATAATAGCGGGCTTAGACCGCTATCCGGCATGTTTAGATATTTGGAAAAAGGAAAAAATAGACAGGTAAATTTTTACTTTATAAAAAACATGACTTTTTTTTTTGTTGTTGTTGCTAAATGAAATTTGTTTGAATTTATTAAAGAAAGGATAAAGTGTTTTGAAAGGAAAATATTAAACGAAACCCTTTGAGCAATCTTCGATCACACTTACCCACTTGTTAATATTCACGCGCAAGTATATTTTTTGTAACGTATTTTTCTACATTTACTATTTTTAACACGTGATCATTTAATTATTGTTTTAAAGTTTTATTTCTGTTTTTGATAGTCACGTGTAAATACGTTTTTTAATTGAAAAGGAATATTATTATGTGCGCTATTTTACAAATTGGCAACAATTCAAATCATGGACTTTTTGAAATATAAATTAAATTATCAAAATAATGGAAATTTGAATAAAATAATTAGTTCTAATGTTCAGATTTTGACGAAATTGAAATGGGACCACCTTGGACCCTTACTCTTTCAAACAAAATAAAAATTATCAAAATCGATGCACATTTACGAGAGTTATGCGTGAACAACATAATACATACATACGGGTCGAATTGATAGCCTCCTCCTTTTTTAAAGTCTGTTAAAAAAAACGAATATCTTTTGTCCCCTATGGGGTTTCGGGAAAAAATCTTCACGGAAATATATAACTTATACTATGCTGTTTACACACCTGCAGTTTCAGGTTAATTCCTCATGTATTTTTCTAGATATTGCTCTTTTCACCATTTTTCACGAGTGTTCGTATTATTTTGTCACCCATCTGTATATATATTTAATAATGTTAATGGCTATTTTCAACAATTTTATACATTTTTCATTTGAATTTGCCGTCTTCCTTCTCTTACGTCTGATGCACAGTAGAAATATTTTAAATTTAGTATTACTTGCATATCTATTTCTTTGAAATTTCCACTATATTTTGAAAATAATGAATAGAGGAAAGTTTTTTTTTTCTTTCTAACTAGATAAATCATTTTCAGTGATTGGAGTATCATGGTTGAGGCTTATCCCAACAGAGCACGGCAAGCCAAGGTACCCAGGTTCGAGTCTTGGGTCGGACATTTTTCGCTCTGTTGGAATAAACCTCGACCATGATACACCAACCAATGAACATTTTTAATATAGTGAAGTAATATCATATTATTTTAATGATCGTTGTATTTTTAAATATATTTTTATAAGACATTTTTATTTTCGAGAAAGTTTCTCCGTTCTATATACTTGTTGAAAAAAAATCCTCTTTTAAAAGGATTATTAAATTCCTAAGCATCCGCACAGTCAGCGTTCGAAAGGGTTTGCAATCTGTATGAATGAACTTTTTTTTAAGCTTATGAATGGTTCTTTTTTGTTTTTCTCTTAATAAATATGTGATGTTTAACACATAATATCTAATATACAAAATCAAAATTAACTAAAATTTTCAATTCGATAATAAACTTGAAGCTATTTGAAACCTTGTGAATGGAAACGTCTTTAAAATTTTAAATACGAAAACAAGAAACTACGACTGCAAAGTACATCTAATGGTACTTCTCAGCCTTTTAATTTTGTACTGATTAAATTTTGATGCTTTTAATGAAGTTTTAAACAAATGATGTTGCTGGTGGTGTTTGTTACGTCCGATTATCTGCGTGTGGGATATGAGTCGAGAGGGAGGGAAAAGTGCCCTCCGTGTGGGAGGTGGAATTATGTGACGCAACTATGTATTTACGCAGCATTTTTATGCAGATTCGAAAAGAACACAGAAAACTCCGAACAATTAGGACAGATTGCGCGACACCGATTTGAATTCAGTAGCTTCCGTCTACAAGCTTTGAGAGGTAAATCTCTCAGCCGTGCTGATGGGGATTCAAACAATTGGATGGTCACTTTTGAAACGATTGATCTCTTATGTTCTGTCTTAGCATGTTTTACTGTACATTTAAAAAGCTACAAAACATTTATCTAATATATATATATATATATATATATATATATATATATATATATATAATGTATGATGTTATTTTTTTCTTCTAATTTCTGATAAAATTGAGAGTTCGTTATTAAATAATGCAATATCGTTTGAAATTGGAATTTACCATTTAAAAAAATCCTGTAAAAAAACTATATGAAATACAATACATCTGATTGAATATATCAAGGCTTCCAAGTAATTCGCTTTTAGAATGCGAATATTTTCTGAGGTAAAATTTCTTTTTAGCTTTTTCTTGGAAAATTCGCAGAATTCTACCCTGAAGATTATTTCTGTTGATAATGTTATAGAAACCTACCACGAAAATGTTTCTTAGAATATTCTTGTATTCAAAATGCGGACCATTTGGGAACCTTGATATATGTATCAGTAAATCAAGTTGCTTTAAAATCACTTATATTGTTTTAAAGTGGAAAAATGTTAAAAGATTTTGGGAAGTTGTAGCCAAATTCTATTTATGCATTTTAACGTGTAGCTACTCTTTTACGAAAAAAACTATGGTCGAGTGGGTTTTAGGTTCTGTGTGTGATCATGGTGCCCAGAATTCTAACATTTATGCCTGTATGAGCTACCTATTCTGTCATTTCTTTAAATTTGCAATATGCGTCTAAAACTGCGGGAATTTGATGTGCACTGTTATTTTGTGCAATTATATGATAGTTAGATATCTGTTGTCATCTAGTCTCTATTTATACTGGAGCAGAATTTAGATTCTGTGGATGTTGTTGCATCCTGCTCTCAGTGGTGACCTAAATTAGATTCGAGTATCGTCGAGACTTTCACTTGATGTGAAAAAAGCGAAATTTTCCGGTGAGCTGTTTTTGGAGTAGTATCTTTGTCCTTTAGTTTGCTAGCATATTAAGGAGTTGACATTTCGCATTTCAAATAAAAGAACATTGGAAACTACAGGGTTCTCTTGGTAGTGTTATTGCAGTATTTAGAAGTGATTTTTTATAGTGCTAATGCTAACTACAATGTTTCTAGTGACATTGTTATAGTGAGCTGAAGTGAACTTTTCTTCGGTTCCGGCAACTGATCAGCGTACCCAATTTATTTTAAGATAGTTTTTGAACTTACAGAGGGAATACAACATCCCTCTCCCTTTTAGGATATCAAGCTTATTTTTTTATAATTATTGTTAATTAAAACCGCCTGCTCTACTGCCATTTGTCGTTATTAATTGCTTTAAATGAATTGCTGTTACTGTTAAATTTTGTGACATGACTAATGTTATTGTGGTCTGCCTGCAAGGTTTCGTCACAAGTTTAGAAACCATGCATTTTCTTATCTTTTCAGACGGCATAACCTCAACATACATTTCACAATTTTTTAAATCATTAAAAAAAGAAAATAATAATAATAACATTTTAAAAATGTCTTAATAAAGGATTTAATTTTGCAAACGAAGGTTTACTCCATTGCTGCTTAACGAGTACGACAATTAAAACTCTTTTCAGATCACTTGAAAACAGATAAGATTAAAAAATATATATTGTGTTACAATGAATTAATGGTATATAAAAATAATGAAAAAGAAATAAAGTTAAACATTGTTTTTTTCTACTTGCTTTTTAATAAATGTTTGTTTAGTAACTCGAGTATGTAAAATTCTCAAAATAAGTAAGATTATTTTGTATTTAAATGACACTTCAAATAAAAGGTACTTAAAATATCCATAATTTCTTTGCTATTAAATTATTTAAAAATGGTATTGAAAAATTCAAATTCACGTAATTCCTTATGTATATAAAGTTCTCAAAGTAAGTGGAGTTTTTTTTTTTTTTTTTTTTTTTGTGTAGCACTTCAAGCCAGATATATTTAAAGAAATATCATTAGTCTTTTCGAAAATAAAACAATTCAAAACAGTATTTCTCAAGAAGGAACAGAGATGTAAACTAATAATTTAAAAATAATTTATTAAATAATTAAAAATAAAATTATTGATTTTCAATGAAATATAATGACAACAGAACAATAAAACCGTTTTAAATCTTAAACTATATATATATATATATATATGTGTGTGTGTCTGAGTCTAAGACGCACAGAGCATTTTAAAGCATCTGATAAAAGTAAAAAGAGAAAAAGGGCATGCGGAAATCACAAAGCAACATAGGGTCTCTATATGTAATTATTAAAAGAAAATATTTTCTTTTAAAACTGTAACGAAGATAACGACATTGTAATGTTTGCAACGGGTTTAAACCCTTAATCGTCGTGCCTGGTAAAGGTAGGCTACTTTTTTAAAATTCAGATTGCTTGATTGTTACCAATTTTTTTAAATAGAAATATTCGGATTACTTAATGGCAGATAAAATAATGCGACTATCAAGCCAGTTATACTATACAAAAAAAAAACTGGTGGGAATCAAACAATCTGAATTTTAAAAAAGTAGCCTACACTGAACGTGAATGTATCAGGCACGACGTTTAAGGGATTAACTTTCTTTGTGTGAAACAGGAGAAGTGCTGGAGGTATGCAGTAACTCGATCAGTGACACCGCTTGTACTATCAGCCACATTTCGAAATATAAACCAGCTGTCTCGGTGTTGCTTGTTCATAAGTGATGATGACTTCCTGTATTTATCATGATGCCACCACATTTCTTAATAAGCCAGATAGTCTGTTCTAAATATCTTCGCTAATATGGATGTTATGCAGGAATATTAAAATTCAGTTCGTTGTACGATACCCCGTACTTTTAGTTAAACAATTGTAACTCTATGTTAATATATATATTTCTTTATATATACCTCATTAACCCTTGCATTTTTTTCCCAAAATGTTTTATTCAAAATTATTTCGCCCTATTAAAGACATGGTAATGTATGTCACTATTTTGCAAAATTAGTAGTATTTCCATGGAGAGTATCTAAAAGAATAAAATTATTATGAACCACTACACTAGTTATGTAAAAAATCTCCAAGCTAATGTTAAACCAATCACAGAGTTCTTTTCAAATTTGTCGTTTGCATTTCAATATTTTTAACGGATTTTAATACGCCAATATGACTTTACGGAGACGTCAATATGACTTTAAAAATCTCATTTATTTTTATTAAAAAACGCAAATAATCATCAATCTAATAAATGATCGCAAAAGACATTTTTCTTCTCCCCCACAATCCAGCCTGTGTGTCATCTAAAGTTAAGTACAATGCTAAAAAGGCTCAAGTTTTTCTGTAAGTTTCGAATCAGATTTTTGTGTTCAGAATTAAAACTGATTAATCTATGACATTCATTTTAAAGAATAACAACATATAAGGAATTATAAGAAATTCATTTGTAGTAAATCTATGCATATAAATTATGCATAAAAATTAAAAAAAATAAAGTACATGCCTCGTTCTAAAGCACTCATAATGTACAATTTTTTTCAATTTCTTCAACATTCACATATTAAAACAATATACTAGAAATCATCGATTTATCCTCCTCTAATAAACGCCTACTTCATACTCACCTACTGGCAGTACGGTTGCATTTATATCAAAAACATCTGCCCATATAAGGTACATGTGGTAAAAAAAAATTCTCGTTGAATAAACTTTGAAAAATCGACTTTTGGCCAGCTAGAATCGGCAAATCTTCCACCGTGCGTCTGCTCAGTTCAAACGCTTTTACTCTTGTAAAATGTTAAAAGTTAACTTACGGCGAGATCATTAATTAATAATTAAAGTTTCCAGATAATATTTCTGGGGGCAAACTTATTTAAAATATTGTTTGATTTTTTGATTTGATGCAGAAAACAAGTATTATATATTTTTCTCTTGTTTTAGATCATGAATCAAACACTTCTGGCGGCGAACCGGATGCGGCCTGTGATAACTATTCGGCCCATGATGCCCTGTTAGTGACGGATAAATGTGACCCTGCAGCAGCAATGTTATATCAGTCCATTCTGGGTGTTTTTTTTTTCTAAAATTCTTGTTATCTAGAATAGTTTGATATTCTTAACCAGAGCCTGATTACCAACGGGGCACACTTCCACCAGTAAAAAAGAACAGTTAGTGCCATCAATAAGGAACTTATTCATGACAGTAATTTTGCATGAATATTATCGTCTTAATAAGACGAAAATTTCTATTAAATTTTACTGGTGGAAGTGTGCCCCGTCGGTAATCAGGCCCTGTTCTTAACCCTTGTATGCCTAGCGTCGACGCTTTAATAAAATGGGAAAAAGTGCATTTCACATCACTTCTTTTTAAATAGAAATTTGGTGTCATATTTTATCAAGGACGTGTCGATACAATAGTACACCAAATTTCTATTTAAAACAAAAGTGGTGTGAAATGCACACTTTTTCCCATTTTACTAAAGCGTCCCAAAATTGGGACGCTAGGCATAAATGGGTTAAGATAAAAGTGTAATAAGTGTTTTGCCTTACTCTCACATAAAACTCCACCACGCAATCAATACATAATACAACTGCCATGAGGTACATGCTTTATTTTAATCTTTATATCTATAATTAAATATCCTCTAAAGTTAACTTATTTTTAATAAATACGTATAAATTAAATGTTAACGTGTATTTTTATTATCTTTATCTTTAGATATAAATTTTATCGATAAATGTGGAACGCCATAGACTCTTCGTTGCATGGAATCCATATCGTATATTGAAACTCTTTGCCGACAACCATATTTAATATTTAATGTATTAATTTCCACATTTATAAATATGAAAAGTTCATTGCATAAAATGCTATCAATAATTCTTTTGCTTTCATTAAATTATATTGCTTGAAATAGGTTGAAAAAATGACACATAAGCAGCAGATGACACAAAGCGGCGAACAGTGATGTAAAATGTTTCGAAACGTGACAAAAAATGGAAAAATAAAATTTGATGTTGACAATGATTAGGATTAATTTAGGAAACTAGAAAAAAACATTTTATTTAAAAATTTTAAACAATAAAGAACGCGAAGCCGTCAAACTTCTCCACACATATCAGCTAAAACTAGAAAAGTTGAGTTTTTTCTTTCTTTTTATAAAATGATATATGTAAATTTTACATTTTGAGTTATTGAACCTTCAAATCCAGATATATTATTGTAAATTAATTTTTAATTCATTTTATTTATTCTAAATATGAAATATTTTCTGACAACGAATATACAACTCTGTAATGAAAATTATTAATTTTGATTATTAAAATTTTTAAGCACACTTACATTGTTTGGTTATCAACATCCATCTTGCACTTTCTCAAGTTTTAAGGAGTGCTAGATGTAATAAGTATGTAAAAAAAGACTTAATTTGTTGCTCGGTATAGCATGTTAGTTATATTTTATACAGAGCAAATAATATCTTTATTGTAGAAATGATTATCCGAAATCCATTGATTATAGATGCATATCCCCGATACCAAAAATGTATAATATGTAGTTTTCCGTAATATCCAATATCATTTATGTAAAAGTAGATGACAATTGGTTCACAAGTTTCCTCCATACTCTGAAAAGTAAAACTAGAAAATTTCATTATTTTACAACAAAAACTTATAGAGTTATGGTACTTTGAATTTAATGAAATTTCAGCATTTTTCATGCATTAAAAACAGACTCATAGATGTAACAATGCCTCTCGTGATTTCTAATATGAAAGTGCTCACCGTTAGTTTGTCTGTTCAATTTTAGAATTTCTGTAATGATGCCAATTCAATAATTCCATTGTTGTGATACAAAAGGAACATATGAATTATTATAAATATTTTTTTCCAAAATTTTAATTAATACTTTCGTCACGGATAAAAAAAAAAAGGCCTGACAATGGCGGCTATTTTTATATTCCATTCGTGGAACAGTTGCCGAACAGTTGATGTCGGTTAAGGGGCTTCCGAGTTGCAATTAATTTAACGCCCAGTCTATTGCATGTGGGTTTCTTGTATTAAATTGAGCTGTTGGGTAAAGTTAAGATGCTACGTTAATTTGTTAAATAAATAAGTAAACAAATTTTGTATAAAAATTTTCATGTAAAATATTTTTATAAAACTTTAGTTTAAAATTTTATTTATATTTATATTTAAAAAAAAAAAAAAAAAAAAAAAAAAAAACTTATGATTTGAAAAAAAAAAAAAAAACAATTATTGAATTTTCTTTACTGAATTCATCAAAAATAAAATGTTTAATCATTGGAGTTTAAAAAATCCATTAAAACTTAAACATTAATTTTCTTTAATTATTAGAACTGCACGCGTTTAATCCCACATTACAACCAGAGAAGAAAAGACATTTCTATAAATCTCTCAAATTTATTTGCAATCATAAACTATATGCACTGTTGATTTTTTTAAAATGAAAGCATTCAAGAATAATGATTTCTGAAATAAACTTTTAAAAGATTTCAAATGTTTGCATTTAATATAGCTCTGTATTAATCGCAGTTATTTTATTTTTGCGCTTGAATATTCAGACGAAAAATTACATAATCCTCTGTCTCGCCAGGTAAATAATATTTGAAAGAGAAAAAAATATTTTGGTGTTCTTTTTTATTCAAATGTACGAAAACCTCTTTGAATATTAAAAATTTTAATTTATTTTCTTTTTGTTTATGAAAATATAATTTTTTACTGTTTACGGCATTTGTCTTAAATTGCATTGTTCCGTAAAGTTTTAATTAGATATTCTAAAAGCACTTTTATTTTATAAATTAATTAGATGTTATTGAAAATCCAATAAAGGAATTATTTATATTTTTTATGTTTTTATAATACGTATAAAAAGATGTTTGTTTCCTATAGATTATTGTGCATATTATTTTAACTTCAATTACAGCAGAGTCCTTTGGTGGTCATATTGTCACATGTAAATCAAATATAAATAATAAAAGACGAAATAAGTATACTTCCCTAAACACAAATTTCTCGAGGAAAAATCAGGATGTACTATATTGCTTGATTTATTAATATTTTCCTTTTTTTTTTATTTGCAAATTTTACTGGTAATTAACTATTATACACATATATATCCAGTGAATGCCTTTTCACATAATACTCTTATTATAATTTAGTTTTTCCTTTTAAAACAATTATATGCATTTATGAAAAAAATCAATTTTTATAATATAATTCGAAAATTGAAGAAAATGTCTGGATTTAATATTAATTTAACATATTTGTATACAGGAGGGTAGCCATGTTGGGGGTCCAGATGCTCTGTATACCACTAATTTTGTAAAGTTTTCTTTGACTTATCTAATCGGATAACTTTCTGTATTAATAAATGTGTAGACAACTTTACATTATTACCAGTATCCAGAGCATTTGGACCCACTGTCTGGCTACGCCACTGTTTGAATGCATGTGTAATTACAATTAAGGCTTATATTCCCATTGTCCTACACATCACATTAAAAAAATAGTACTTATGTATGGAACCTAGATTTGAAACAATATAAAGAAATACATGTGAAATATTGGTTTTAAATATGCATTTATCCTCTTAATTCAACTTTCTGTTAGTATAACTATTTAAGAAAGTCCCAACTTCTAAATTTTCCCGTTTTCATTTATTTATTTTTAAAAATCTTCTGTAGTCCAAGGCTTATTCTAAAGTATAACTTTGAAGTTCTTTAAAAAACTCTTCGTTGTTTGCACGTGATATCGATTTTGCAATTAGACGACGCTCAATCGTAAAACTTTTAATGATGTTTTTTTATTATTGTTGTGCGAGAGAACTCACTAATTCAAGAAGGATTAGAGACTATAAATATTTATGTGACATTTATCTCCGATGTTACGTATTAAACCAAAATCATAATTTTCTTTCATCAATCATCTTCCATTTCTTCTGTTATTTCAAATTGAATTTAAGTCAAATCATTTCACATTTATTAGATTATGCAATTTATAAATAAATGTTTCACTTATTATTGTTTAAAAATCATATATTCTTTGCAAAAAATCATATAATTATGATGTTTAGTTTTAATTATTATTCTTTAAGCTCTATACCTACTGAACAGATTCATGCAAACTATATATTAGCTGTATCTACTGTTTAATCTGCCCATGATTCCCCAGGCCATCCATAAGAACTTGGTGGTAAAGTTTTTAAAATCTAAAATTAATTAATTGGTGATCGTACGACTTATCAATACTCTAGTAAAAGGGTAACGCGAACTTAAAATATTAAAACAGCAACGCTCACGTTAATAGTTAAGTACTTAAATAAAATAAAAATCTTGCGGTTTTTTTTTTTTTTTTTTTTTTTTTTTTCGAAAAATCCCAAATACTAATGAGTCTACCGCAAAAATACAAAAAGTTAAAATTATTATTAACGATCATTAAAAATATCTTAATTTTAATTAACGAGAAGTAGTTATACTAAATATACCTGAAAAAAGAACACTAATTAACATAAAGAAATCATACACAATAAACTCCATAATGATGTAAAGAAATTACCACAAGTATTTAAATTTAAAAAAAAAATTATTTACAAAGTATAACACATAAATATTTACAATTGCAAGAAATAAATAAAATACAGAGAGAGAAAGCATATTCGCTTTTTTAAACATACTTCAGCGTTTTCCGGTAAATTGAGTCCCTTTTCCCTTTCTGCACCAACTTCGAAACTGAAGACGCAGTATCTAGAACAGTGACTGCGTGTGGTCTCTCATTGCTACTAACAAGAAAGGTCTCCTTAAAGCGCATTCTCAAAAAATTTTGAAAAAAATGTTAATGAAGCTACTCATGCATGTAATAAAGGAACAGTGAAATTTAGCTGCAGAATCTCAGTAGAAAATCTGCAAAAAAAATAAAATACTTTCGACTATTTGGCGCAAAAAGACGCGATTTGGCTAGCAAAATTATTTCCTCGCCAAACACAAACGATTTTAATGCAGTTTGAAACTGCTTGTAAAATGATTATTCGAATGAGCAATACTTAATGAATTTAAACTTAAACGATGAAAGTTTATTATTTTTTGTATTTTCAACAATGCCTTTTAAATTTCCAAATATGTCGATGAGATTTTTATAAAATTTGAAAGTGTATAAAATTGTCATTAGCTTTAAAAAAATTATACTAAAGGATTAATTGTAGGGCTCATGATACCATACTTTCTTGTTCAGAATCGTTTCCATTTTGCGTTCAACATTTTCTACTCTCTGTACGTTTCCAGTAATATTAATTTAAAATTTTCTTTAACCCTTTCAGGGGCAAACTACTTTCAGTACTAAAATGTTGAAATAAATGAATGGCACCGGAATTTACGAAAAGATTTATTTGGAAATAAGAAAAAAGCTATATTTCACGTACATATTAAATGGGAAAGATTCTAGAAAAATTCAGGTGCCATTGTGGCGTTTGGGAATTACAATTATACTTAATTGGGAATTAAGTAGTTTCATAAACATACCACGGCCTCTGAAAGGATCGCACCCGATAAGCGTAGGCTACTTTTTTTTAAAATTCAGATTGCTTGATTGCCACCAATTTTTTTAAGTAAAAAAATTCGGATTACTTAATGCAGAGGTGCCAAGTTACCACTGATCTTCCGTAACATGTAGTTTAATCCAAAGCCATTAAATAATAAGCCCAGTCAGATAGTGTTAAATTTGTTAGCGACACACTAGCGCCGAACCTCTGCTGCAGAAGGAGGACAAAACAGAAGTGCGTCGCAGAGAAACGATACGATTTATTTATATCGATATTTTATACGATTTTTATCTATTTTTTATTTTTGCACTTCCTTTAAAAGCTTGCTAATTATTGGGATCTTTTACATTAAAGCTAAAACTATAATGAAAAAAAAAATGGTGGAAATTTACTGGATTAATATTTCTATATAAATATAGTGGTGGCGAAAAAGTTGATTTATTTATTAAAAGTTAAATAAAAAGTGATGGAAATTTACATCACTATGCAATTAACCCTTTCCGGCACAGACAAATTATGTTCCTAAAATGTGAAATTACTGACTGACACCGGAATTTACAAACGACTTTCTTAGAAAATATGAACTCCTTATTTTAAGCTTTAATTTTAGAAGCAAAATTGTATTAAAATATTCTTGGTGCCGAATGCAGCACTCCCAACCGCTAGATGGCGCTATTTTCAACTTGCGAAAAGTTTCCCATTTATCTGACTGGGCTTATTATTTAATGGCTTTGGTTCGAAACGTGCTAAACCTGGGTGAAATTAACCCACATATTACGAAATATTAATGAGAGCTTGGCACCTCTGCTTAACGGCAGATAAAATAATGCGAGAACAAAGCCAATTACACTATTTTAAAAAACTGGTGGGAATCAAAAGTCTGAATTTTAAAAAAAGTAGCCTACACTACACGTGAATGTATCGGACGCGACGATTAAGGGGTTAAATTATATTAAATAAATCATTCACGTTTTTTTCTCTTTTTATTACCGATTGAATGAAATTTTGCTATTGTTTTATGTCCCATTCTACATTTTTATCTAATTTAAACGGCTTCACCGGTTACATAAGTAATTTTTAAATGTATTTTAAAAAGAAAAGCCCGATGACAAATGCATTCGTTATATATTTCCATATCGAAGAAGTCGTTGCTTCCATAGCAACACTAATTTTTCCTTGAATTGACAATGTTTCGAATAGGGGTTATTTTTAAATTTAAATATATATATTTAAATTATATTAAATTTTTGTTTTAAATCGTAAATTACAATCTTTAAACGTCATTATATATACATATAAATGTATACGCAAAATTGTATTTTTAAAAGTTTATTTATTATGTAAGTTAAATTTAAATAAAGAAGTTCAGCATGAAAAAGTTTTTCCTTAAAGAGTGTCTTAAAACCGTATTTTTTAAAACATTTTATTCCGTCGTCAACCGGGGGTAAATGGCCAAATAAACTAAAATTTCATAATTTTTTACGGACGTTATATCGAGGTCCGCAGAAATTTTTTTACAGACTTATATATCCTTATGAGAAAAACGAAAGGCTTCTTTTCAAAATTTTCTGAGTATGCGCTTATGGAGACCTTCCTTGTAAGGCGTTATCAGACGAGAAATGAAAGGTACTTTATAAAAATTATTATTTTATTACATGAACACAATTAATTACTTATAATTGAAACATTATTTGTATATGATAGTATCATAATTAAGGATCATAAAAAGATACATTATATGTTATTATCACTAATAGAAGTTTTTATATTATATAATATACATTGTTGTTCTTGAGAATTACGCAAACCATTCTTTGTATTCCGTAAAAAGATGATGGTGTGCGAAGCTTCCCATCAATACCTTTGATTTTTGTTTATAATATTGTTATTCGATTTATTAATTACTACAAGTGAATACGAGTGTAAACTACGAGTGTTCTACCGAGAGTATGTAAATATGGCACAATCATTTTACAAATTCACATACGTTGTTCTAATTCTACATTTTTGAAGAATTTTTCTTTCTCAATGCAACAGTATCGTAGAATCTGCGTGTAATGCGTTTATAGTTGTAATAATAACATCTTTTATTCCAGTAATAAAACTTTATCGGTCAGTGAGGAGTTCTATTGCTTAAAAATATATGAGCCAATATATGGTAAAGTTTTGAATCACACTTAAAATATCTACACTATTTATTTAAATTTTCAAAAGACAAAAAGGTGTTGAGGATTTGATTGAACGAAATTAAAATTTGAAATTTTTTCAAAATAATTGGTTACACGGAATAGAAAATAATTAAAATCAGAAAAATGTGTCTATTTTTTATTTCATTTTAACATAATAAGTGAAAAACGCCTTATTAATATATAACATTTATGAACCAGAGCAGTTAAGCTAAAAAAAATTCTTTGATTTTTAAATTATCTTTATTTTAAATATTTTTTTTAAATTTTCCTTTTTAGACACTTGCTTTGCAAATGATACCTATTCTTCAAATATGTTTTCAGTAGTACTGGTTACTTATTTAATATAACCTTTATGAAACAGTTATAAATGTTTTTTTATTAGTTTCTTAACATATATCTCCGTAACTCCACAAACAAACACCATGCATAAATAATTAACATGCAAAATGCTCCCTTACAAAATTAGTTAAATAACAAAGCATGTACAGTCGGTTTAAATTGAGAGAATATTAAACGTCTCATATATTTTAAGAACCAAATTATCCTAAAAAAGAAAAAAAAACATAAAAGAAAATAGCCATTCGATTGGGAATTATGTTTTCTTTTCCTTTTTGTTTAAAATAACATATGATTAGGATGCGTCTTGATACTGAAATTGATGAAACTCTAAAAATTTAATACGAACGCTTTATATTTAATTTTTAAATGTTTGGAATTCAGTTTTGGATTTTTCAGAAAATTTTACTTTAGAATATCAAATTGTAAATTATTACATGAGGTAGTTTTTGGATTTAAGAGTTAAGTTCATTTTTAATCATTCTAAAAGAGATTGCAATGCGTACGTAGTTTTTTAAGCCCAACTCAAAATATATTTGCCGAAATAAGATATAATTTTGGATTCTATTATTTGAAGCTTCTACAAGCTTCTTGTAAACAAATTGCAGGGTATAGTTTGTTTTGGCAGGTAATTAAAAAAAAAAATGTACATTTTGCAATTTAATCCATTAATTACCAAAGAATACTTAATGTATGTACAGATATAATAAATGAATACATTGGTAAATGATTATGATGAATGACGAATTGATACTATAAATGAATATTTATATTTTAACAAATGAAGTCTATAATGACTAATGAGAAAACTTCCAGAATCCTAATCAGGGCCCGATTATTAACCTTTTCAGGGGCAAAGCACTTACATTGCTAAAATGTTGAAATGAATGAATGACACCGGAATTTAAGAACAAATTAATATGGAAATAAGAAAAAGGTATATTTCACATACATAATAAACGGACATTTTTATACCAAAATTCTGGTGTTAGCGTTTCATTTGGGAATTAAAATTAAGTGGTTTCATAGACATACCACCGCCCTTGAAAGGGTTAAGTAGGCAAACCCCCACCAGTATTTTAATATAGACATTTTCACCTTTTATGTTTTAAATAAAATAAAAGAATACGATAATAAATTACAAATAGAAGTTTCCCCCTACGTTAATCGGGATCTGATTCAAATACGTAACTTAATCATCGCTTCAACAACGGTTTTGCATAATCGAGGTAATAATAATTCTAATAATAAATGACACGGTGGTTTCTGGAGATTGAAAATACTAAACAAGGTGTATAAAAGTCTTTAATAATAATGAATTTGACAAGTTTCTAGTGAAGTAAGCTACTCGAAGTAGAAGATAAATGAACTGTGCTGTTCTCCTATTAAAACTCTGAAGTTTTTATCTAAGACCTGTCTTACGAAATTAATTGTTTTTACTGCGTATATGAAGTTTCAAGGCAGTCACTTCTCGAGAGAGACGTTTTCTAAATTAAGTTCAACATCATTTATAACCTCCCAGGTCTTGAAGTATTATTTCCTGATATCAGAAAGATATTGGTAATTAAAGTTTAATATCCGAAAGTTTGTTTACCTAAAAATAATTGATAAACATATAGAGAAGTTGCTGGACCGCATGCTTAAATTTTATAACAGCGGTTAAGGCAGAGCTATGCTCGGTTAAAATTCTTTGTGTTCAATTCAATATAAGAATAATTTCTCTGTACAACATATAACAATCAGTTTTACGTATCCTGATTGGTTGAATTCTGTTTTCGAGAACGTTCGATGGATGCTGATTGGTTGAATCATGTATCACGGCTCCTATTGCATACCTGCCAATTTTGCTCTAATCTTCCGTAAAATGTGGGCTAATTTAACCCAGGTTAAACACGTCTCAAACCAGAACATTTTTTTTTATTGTTTCAAATAGGTTCCTAAGAACATGAAACGAAATATATATTATTATTTCAGATATATTTTCTGGTTTGAAACGTCTTTAACCTGGATCAATTTAACTAACATTTTACGGAAGTTTAGTTGAAAGTTGACAAATATGCTATTGAGAATTTCTAAAAAATTCCTACAGATTCTAAACGTAAAATTTTTGCCAAATGACGACAAAAATTTCGCGAAAAGTCGAAAACATGGCGACATTCTTTCATTTTGCGCGCAACATGTGTTTTGCCATTGGCAATCTGGAAAATTAAATTTATCGCCAAATTTCACCAATGTTGCCATATTTCATCAAGTTTTGCGATAGTCTTGTTTTACTTAGATTTCTGGTACTGCAGTGATTCATAATGGAATCATTTACAGCAGCAAGAATTGAATTCAGAAAATCGAGTACGAGTGTCTTGAAAATTAAGTTTAAATAATTTTCGAAAGTGTAAGTGTACCAAGAAAAAGAAAATTGCAACCAAAATGGATAAAACAACGAAAGTATCCGATTAGACATTAACCTCGTATATCCTAGGAAAACAAATAATTTAAAAATAATAAAATACAAACGACACATTTGAAAAGAACGTTGCCATTGGTTTAACATTATCTTTAGAGTGTCTTCGCGTTACTAGCGTAGGCGCTAAAATATACTCGGAGCTATTTATAGCTGAGAAAACACACAAGAAAAAAAGTACATTATTTAAAATTTTATGTTGATAAAACAATGATGTATAAATCTAATAGCGAAAACATCTTATAACTAACGCTATCTGAAATATGCAATAACAGAATTCGAATTAGTAATAAAGATGCACAAAATAAGCAGTTAATGTAACATATATAAATGATCATAGTTTAACTAAGTAAAAAAAAATAACCAGATAATTGTCTTTTTGAAGTTTTATCAGATTCACAAAACAGATCAGTTGTGACTGTTTTTTAAAGATATATACTTTTTCGTTTGAAAAGAAAACCTCTTAATACTTTACTTAAGTGATTTCTAAGAGCTATAAAACGTTTTTTGTGTTAATGACACGTAGTATCTCACTTTTTTGCAACTGCATATTTTGCAATGGCTTTTTTATGTAACATGTTTGAGTTTTCATTTTTTACTTGCATAATTTATCAATTAACGTTAATGTTTTATCTTTTCGTTAGCTGATATTAATTTTTTGGAGATTTATTTTTGAGCGCTATTAAAAAGTATGTTTTAAGGTCTAAAATTAAATTAAGAAATAAAACGATATTCAAAAAGTTTTAAATTAAAATTATCTTGAAACCTTTTTTTTTTCAAAAGAATTCAGTGACAAAGAATAAAATTTTATGTTTTGTCTAAGAATATATTTCATTAGTCTATATATTCATCTCCTCTTAAAACGTCGCCTTTTAAAGTGAGATAACTAAACTCAGACGAATTTCTTTGTCAAGGGTATCTCCGAAAACACTTAGTTTTTGTTGTGCAAGACTGCAAGTTTAACAATTTTCCAGATGGCAGCATTTTTCCTTATAAAGATTGTCTGAGATATCAACGAATTCTCTGAATGCAGCAATAACTGAAATTGTAGCGGATGTTTTGGAAGCGAAGAACAGGCCAGGAGTTGATTTCGAGAGGGATCCTGAAAAGGAGGAACCTCCAAAACCGATCGATGGAAAGAAAAAAAAAATCCTTAGAATACATTAAAGAACTAAAGATGTATATTTCGTCTTTAAACAGAAAACGAATATAATATGCTATATTCCTTAGAGGAAAATTTTGATTTAAGAAAACAAACGTGAAACATTTTTTTTTCTAAGGCATTAAATAATAAATGGGTATGTATTTAACTGTACAATACTTCGTAGCATACTTATTTACAATACTTTCCTTAATTTTTCCTCCATTTTACGAATTTTAATTCTTATTCGACGAATTTATGTAATTTATCATGTAATTTAGTTATAGGTTATAGGTATTATTATATAAACATTCGGAATTTTATTTTCCATTTAATATAAACTCCAGTTAAGAAGTCACTCCACTTAGTAAGTCCTTTTTCATTGTGAACGCTGGAGTACTAAAGAGTCTCGTTAATTTTTCTTAAAAAAAAAAAAAAAAAAAGTATAACCATTAATAACAAAAACTATAAAATGATACACTAAAATCTATGAAAACTTAATCTGTCTATAACGGAATCCTGACATAACGGCTGTAGTACATTATTCATGCCATCTCACTTTAATCAAAATTTATACCACGATTTTTTACTAAAACTATAATTTTATAAATTTGTGTAATTTGGAAAGTTTTTTTTGGTAAAATTTCTCAGTATAATTTAAACATGTTTGTTTGATTAAACGCCAGAAATGACGGTTTTCTGAAAGCTGTTTTTTATTCTATTATAAATCGCAATAAACAAGACTGCTATTTTTCAGAAAGTTACTTCTATTTTCTCGTAATATAAACGTACTTCCTTAAATCTTTAAATAATGTTAAGTGTAACAATAGAAACCTATCAATAGAAT
Source organism: Maratus michaelseni (assembly GCA_963931845.1). Classification (NCBI taxonomy): domain Eukaryota; kingdom Metazoa; phylum Arthropoda; class Arachnida; order Araneae; family Salticidae; genus Maratus; species Maratus michaelseni. Next base: position 32,731,008 of record OZ007589.1, on the reverse strand, counting down.
ATCAATAGGAATCTTATCAGTTAATATATTTATAAAAACAAATTACTCAAAAATCTGTAGCAAAGACATTTATTTTGACTTCTATTTCTTTCTTTTTTTTTTACATGTATTGAACAATTTCGTACATTCATAACACAGATGGTTCTGTTTCACTCAAGATTTCTTTTTCAAAATCTAAAGAACAAAAATAAGTTTAAAAAATATTTTTCTCTAAATGTATAAAATACCAAAAATAAATAAATAAAAAATAAACGGGGCACATGTTGAAACTAAAATCGTAACACGTGAAAGGAAGATCTTGAAAATTTCTCTCAAGAGGCAAATGATAGCTGATAGCGTTTATATTTTACACTTTTCTATAAATTTCTTCTCTTTACACTTCTACTTGTCTTTATAGAAAATAAAAGGGAAAAACTCTCTCAGTACTGATCATAAAACAGATTAAGATAAGAAAGCACAGAAAATTGTTTGTTTATCATTAAAAATACTAAAATTAACTTGAAGTCTTTACTTATACAGTCAATAACAAAAGTTTCAAACCACCCGACGTATTTGATAATATTTAAAACTACCTTTTTTCTCTGTGACACGAAAGAGAAGTTGATTCAAATTCTTGATGAAGCAAACATACAGCTCCCAAACGTTTTGCGTGTGGTATGGTCGTCTCTAGATGTTATTGTTTTAGTCGATATGGTCGTATCCTTGCAGTAAAAACACATATAAAACTAAATTTAAGCAAGAATACGTAATGTCATAGTGAAGTAAGCAATAGATGGTGTATTTAATACAACGGAATGATCAACGTCTTGAGCCGACCATATCATACGGCAAAAAGTTGTGCGTTCGCCTTGAAATTTCTGTAAGAAAATAAAGGCAGCTTTGGTTGCGGCAGGAATAAATGTAAGCGTGATGACCATATCTAGGCGTTTAAGGAGGGTATTTGTATTGTCACCGCGAATAATAAGCAATTTTAAATGTCGTTATAAATACCGAGTGTTCTTAACCTTTTGTTAATGAGCATACAGTGTAATTATAAAAAAAAACTATGCTGATATCTAAGCCCCTAGCTATCATGCGTTCACAGAAACTGAATGAAATTTTGGTTTAAAGTATTTTGAGGTACACGCTCAAGAATTATATGAAAAACAAGAGTTAAACTCTAACAATTACGATTACGGTGACAAAATTTCGAAAATTTTGAAGAAGAGATCAAAGTACGCAGACTTCCTGGTTCGGCGTAAGACACCATCATGACTGTCGTCGACGCACTCAGTGAAATTTAAGGCACTTTGAAGTGTGTGCCGTGTATCTTGGTTTCTTGCAGTCTGAACAACATGCCGTTTACTGAGAAAGGACACTTGGGGGGGGGGGGGGTTGTAAAGATGTATTACCTGAACGGACAAAATGCCGCATAGGCATTACTTGTCTACCGTAGAAACCAAGGGCTAGGCCGAGACCCATGTACTTTTAAAACTGTAAGGGACCTGATACGTAAATTGGAAGAAACTGGTTTTACATGCGATCGATCTCTGCCTATCGGCCTTCCGTTCCTTTCTAGGCTGTTGCAGAAGTCCAAGAGAGTATAAGCCTCTCCTCTTGCAAGTGCATGCAGTGTTTCATGCGTTCTGCAGTTGCCGAATTCTAAGCTCCGAAAGATTCTGCTCTCTGTTCGCCACATGTTTCCGTATCGGTTCCAGCGTGTCCAGTGCTAGATTTTACGAATGGACTCTTCATCCGGTATGATGAGGATGGGGAGGAGTATGATGAGGAGGTGAAGCCTTTACCTATTCTGTGGGCGTACTAGGCTCATTTCTCGCGACGGATAGTTAATTAGAAAAATTGCATGCACTGGACACACAATAATCCTCATGACGTGGGTGCACTGCCGTTACACGAAGAAAAAGGGAGTGTGTGGTGCTGTATAACAAGCCCTTTCATCCTCGGTCATTACTTTTTTGAAGACATTATGCCGCAGATCTACAAGCGTGCACGGTAACAAGTGCTTTCTATCTAAAAATGTTGAATAATTACGTAATTACCAATTTGAAACAGCAAAATGCTCTATCGGACGTCGTGTGGATGAAGATGGAGCTCCCACACATGTGAGGTCTTCTGTCAAAAGTTTCTTATCACAACGTTGGATGACAGAGTTATCTCCGGCCATTTCACGTTAGCGAGGACACAAAGGTCCCCCGATTTCATTCCAACGGATTTCTGCCTGTGCGGATACCTGAAATCCAAAGTGTATGCATTTATTACACAAACTGCATCCGATTTGAAAGATGCCATCTGACGTTGAAATTCTGTGGTGGAATTTAGCAGATTCGCACCGGTTCGGTAGAACCGCTACTTAAAATTTGTTGAGTTTGGCGAACCGGTTGTTAAAACGGCACTGGTACTGTTGAAATCACAAACTTACAGTCCTTAAACTATCCATTTGCTTAATATCGTATGCTCTAACCACATTGACATTTTTTCATTTATGTTCATCTTTGTGTTACGTCTTGAATTCCGACAAGATAAATGCACTGGATTTCTGTAGAGTATCTTCATAAGAGAATAGTGACATGCATACGCTCAAAAAGATTGTTCATATTCCTAATTTCTGTTACTTTTTTTATTTAATGAACATTTATAATTTTGTTATATTAAAAAATGCATTTTATATTAATAACCTTTCAAATTCTTTGACCATTATTGAACAAATGTACATATGTTTTAAAAAGATTCTTATTAGTGGTCCACGGGTATAAAATTATGATTTTATTTATCCGTGAGGTTTGAAAAGCTTGTGACAGGGACAGTTTTATCCCTTTAGATCAACATTTCGTGACGCAATTTGGAAACTCTGTTTCATAATTTAAAGTGAAGCATCTTTTTTCTTTCTCGTTTAAGCTTGAAAAAGTCATTAGGGTAGCAGCTCCCCCAAACAGTCCCTTTTCTCATTAAAGTCCGTTTTTACGTATTTTGTTTCGTTTTCAGTGACGAAAAAAAAATTCAAAGAATTTCATTAAATAAAAAATATTTTATTATTATTATTTTTGAAAACGGCTAACTTATGATGTATGCTAATTGTGCGTGCTGCCTTCATGTGTGTGTGTGTGTGTGTGTGTGAATCAGAACTGAAAACCACTACAAAATAATCGTAGTTTCTATGGTGCTACAAAATACTGCCCGAATTTTTGATTTTTAAAGAAAAACGCAAATTTTCCCACCTGCCGCTTGTGTGTACGCGCATCCTATTTTTCAACTGGCACATCGATTATGCGCGTGCTTCGCACCATAGACTCGGAAATCTCGTACCGCAAGATGCAAAATATCTTATAAAAACGGCGGAAAACTACCATTTTCATCATTAACGTTTACAGCATTTTAAAAAACAGATGTTTGGAAAGAAATTGTACCACTTTTTTGTTTTTTTTGTTTTTTTCAAGTTTACAGGACTCAAAATAACGTAGAAATTATATAATTGTCGCTTTTTTCTGCCCTCCCGGATATTTTCGGATGAACAGGACCCAAAAAAACGCCAAAGTTTGTAAAATTCTGTTTTGTGTGTGCAAGTTTCAACGGGAGTCGAAAAAGCGTAGAAATAGTATAATTTTCTATTTTTTTCTTCCTTTCATTCAAAATTTTAGCTTAACACTAAGTAACCAGCTTAACACTAAGTAACGCAGAAATTGTAATAATTTGGCGTTATCTTTCGAGTATCCAGGACACGAAATAACGCGGAAATTGTAAATTTGCACCATTTTTATCCCAAATCCACGGGACACGATGTAATGCAGAAATAGTAAAAATTCATTCTTAGATTTGTCTGGCTTGTACGACCTAAATAAAATTAACGTCGAAATTGTGATTTTTTTCCCAGCGTTCGTACGGTCCGAAACTAAAGCAGACATCGTTAAATTGCCCTTCCCTTTTTACCCCGTGTATTACACTGGACGCGAAAAGGTGTAATTTCAGCGTATGTTCTTCCTTTCCCACAGATTATTTAGGTGTCGCGTCAATTCGTCGCGCAAAATTCATCGCGGAACAATTCATCGCGCACAATTCATCGCAGCGTCAATTCGTCGCGGCGACAACTCATCGCAGCGTCAATTCGTCGTGGGGTCCATTCGACGCGACGTCAATTCGTCGCAACGAAAATGTTTTTGAAGGCTATGGTGATAAAATAAAGATAATTTAGTAAAATTATTTAATGATAATTTTTTTTTTTAGATATAATCGCATGTAAATTGTTAGTTATATTTCTCTATATCTAAAAAACTAATTATCATATTTTTACTAAATTGTCTTTATTTTATCATCATAGTCTTCAAAAACATTTTCGTTGCGACGAATTGATACCACGACAAGTTGATGCTGTGATGAGATGTCGCCGCGACGAATTGTCGCTGCAATGAATTGTGCGAGATAAATTGTTCCGCGATGAATTGTGAGCGACGAATTGACGCAAAACCGATTTTTTCTGGTTTGCGGTTCCTAAAGTAATGTCGAAATATTAAATTTGATGTTATTTTTTTCCTGAGACTTCAGGATATGAAATGCCGCCAAAATCATAAAATTTTCGTTTTCTTTTCTTTCTTTTCCACGTATTTTTCGGTCCTGTGGGACACAGAAATCGCAAAATTATAGACATTTCTTTGAGTGTTTAATACCCGAATTCATGCTAAAATTAAAAAATGTTCTCTCTTTTTTTTTTACTTCTTCTCCCTCTTTCTTGCGTCTGATATATATATGTGTGTGTGTGTACACCTTTCGGAGAAATTAAAATGTGTTGGGAGCCCTAGGGTAGCGAAACGGTTGTTAAATTATTTGATTCCAACCACTGTTGAATTTCATCTTGCCATGGTACGTACTTCAGTGATATACACCATCTGCCATATGAAAAGCGTCATCGTGTATGAAGGAGGTAACTTGCAAAATTTGTGAAACACAATAAAATGTTTTGATTTCTGTTGCTTCTCTTTCCTTATTAGTTGTTTTCACTTTTCTTCTTAGTCTGTCAAGCGCTGGCGATTTTCGTGCTACAGGTTACCGTTCCTAGGGTTCTTATGGTTTTACACTATGAAGGTCACATTCCAATAAAAAAGTAGGTGTTGTCATTTGAAATTTTCAAAATTTTATCACGGTAACTTACGCCGGTGTCTTAAGCCGAATCATGAAGTCTACGTACTTTGATCTCTTCTTGGAAATTTTGTCACTGTAACCGTAATTGTTAGCGTTTACCTGTTGTTTTTCATATGATTCTTTAGCACATACCTCAAAATATTTTAAACCAAAATTTCATTCAGTGTCTGTGCACAGTATGACAGCTAGGGGCTCATATACGGGGATAGCTTTTTATAATCACACTGTATATGTAAATGGATGTTTGAAATTCAATATAGAGCAATCCGAAAATCCTTCAGCAACATATATATATATATATATATATATATATATTTACAATTTAATAACATTTGCATTTTTTAAAAATTTTAATGGTAAATATCACATTAATATTAAGCACATTTATTAGAAAAATCGAATGTTAAAAGCGTTTTTCCCCATTTAAATATTAAACAATTATTACTATTTTAGAGAAAGTTATTTTTATTTTCTTGCATTACATTCGTATTTCTAGTACTTTTCAAATAATAATAAGGGTAACAGTATTTGGACCATTTACATAAATGTCCAAATAGTATGCGAAATAAATATTTCCTTTTAGTTTGGACATCATTTTTCTAAGAAAAATTTAACTTTGTAAAACAGACATTTGTGCATCATTCAAGGATTTTCTCCTTTTCAAAAAATGTAAAATAAAAATAAGTTAAAAAATTATTTTTCTCTAAATGTATAAAGGCTTTATTCCCTGTTACACTACGGCTGAAAAAATAAAACACATTTCAAATCTTTCGGACATAACAGAGTAACATGTAAAAGCGAAATCTTTGAGATTTCTCTCAAGAGCCTAATGATAGTTTGGGCATTTTATGTTCTGCATTCTTCCTTCGTTTATTCTCTGAATATTTCTACTTTAGGTTTTCTTTCAAAAACACTTAAATAATTTGCAATATTCGTCATAAATATGATTGAGATTTAAAAGCGAAATGCTATATTATTATCAAAATTAATTGAAATCTATGTCACAACTTTATATACACACATAACTTAACAAGAAAATAGTGCAATTCCAAATTTATTTTACATGCACGTCCAGGAAAATATACAATAATGACGAATTTTTAAAATTCGAGTCACAGTGTACACAATATAGATTGTATGCTTTTTATTGTAAATATATTTATTTTTATCCAATAATTCCGAAGTTCCACTATTATATATATGGGGTTTAGTTTTCTCTGACACCAACTCAATAAATAATTCACTCAATTTACTTCAAATAAACTAGAAAACATCAAGTTAAAATTGAACTCTATATTAATAAAACTAACTACAAAGAAAGTTAAAAAATACATGTAAGAATATGAATATTAATGAACCATCTGGATTATCTGCATTACATCTTATTTAATCTAAAACATCTCAGTGTCGACGTCTTCAGTATAGTTCAAAAAACGACAGTCTTAACTCACCAACTTCATTGACTCTGCCAAAGCTTCCCTTCGATCCAAAACACCTCTTTTGACTTCCTTTTGAAGTGTGGTTTGGAGCTTGCATGCTTCAACATAGATTATATGACGCAATATCAAGATGAAGTCGCTGATTGGCTTTGACTCTGTCGTTTTAGTTTAAGCAGGAAAACAGTTCAATTCCCACATTCGGCCATACTGACTGTCATCTGCCCTCAGGTGACTGATATGTAATACGTTTTTACCAAAAGAAATAAAAACAGCAACTAAAGTTCTTTAACAAAACGTTCACGAAAAAAACACAATTCATACTATTCCTAAATATATCAACAAGTCTGTGTCAGTCTGCTGTCACAATTAGGATAATGTCACAATCAGGATTTCTTTAACTAAACTTCACCAGTATCAGTCCATGGCTTCATGTATTCAGCGCAAGTACTAGTAATCATTGGACCTTCTGTAATTCCAATTCTTTTCACATCATAGGTATCACCACTCTTTAATTTTACCCTAGGAATGTAAAAATCAGCTTCTAAGTTCTTTTCTGTTCGAACAACTGCATAATGACCCCTTTCATGAACAGCTTTGATTATATTCATTTGCATTTCCTCTGGAACAACCAACAAATCACTTCCGTTAACACATTTATAAAGAACGTTATTTTTTACTAAATAATCATCATAAGGTCTTACCTTCAAAATTTCTTTTATCGTTTTAATATAATCATCATTCTCTTGAGCCTGAGCAATTTTTAAAGTTAAACTATCCTGAACTACCATACAAACAGGATTCCTACTCAATGCATCAACATGCTTCATTTTAATGCCTGGCCTATGTTCTAGTTCATAATTGAAATCAGATAACAGTAAAAACAGATAACAGCGAAAATTGCCCATCTCGCAATTTTCGTACACATCTCCTTTTTATCCATAGTCATTTTAAATGCATTACAATCGGTAACTATTTTAAATGGAATGCCTAATACATACACTCTAAATTTCTTTAAGGCCTCTATCACCGACAAAACTTCCAGTTCGTAACTAGTGCACTTCCGCTCCGATTCAGTTGTTTTTTTACTTGAAAAATACACAGGATGAAATTTATTATCTACTGGGGACTGTTGCATTAATACTGCTCCGTAGCCATCAATACTAGCATCACAATGAATTTCAGTTATACTTTTGGGATTGTATATTGACAGAACTGGCTCGGAAGACAAAATACTTTTAAGCTCACTAAAGGCTTTCTTTTCTTCCACATCAAATCGAAATTTAGAGTCTTTCCTCAACATGTCGCTCAGAGGTTTAGCGATAACTGAGTAATTCTTTATAAACTTTCGAAAATATCCAGTTAATCCCAAATAACTTTGAATATCCTTGATACTTTTTGGTTCAGGAAAATTCATCACTGCCTTTGTTTTAAGTGGAGAAGGATATAATTTTCCATTCAAAATTCTATACCCCAAAAAATCAATTTCACGCCTCAGGAACATGCACTTTTTAATATTTAACTCTAATCCATAATCAGATGCGGTCTGCAGAACAAGTTTAAGCTTTTCTAAGCCTTCAGTTTCATTTTTAGAAGGTATTATTAGATCATCCATGTATATAATCACTACATTGTCCTTTAACAAACTTCGAAACACGTTATAAATATATTTCTTAAATACACTTGGCGAATTGGTCAATCCGAACGGGCACTTCAAAAATTCAAATTGGCCGTTATGAGTTACAAAAGAAGTGTACCTTCGAGAACCTTCCTCAACTTCTACATGAAAAAACCCATTTTTCAAATCAATTGTTGTGAACACCTCAGCCGAATGTAGTTGATCTATAACATCATCTATGACAGGCAATGGAAAGTGTTCGCGTATAGTCTTTTTATTAAGACGTCTGTAGTCAATGCAAAGTCTCGTTGTACCATCTTTTTTCTTAACTAAAACCACCGGCGATGAAAAATCAGAAGAACTTCTACGAATAATTCCTTGTGCTAGCCACTCCTCAATCTGGGTTTCAACAATTTTTTTCTCACACAGAGGTAATCTTCGAGGGGATGAACAAATTGGAATTTCATCAGTAAGGTTAATTTGCATTTTAACGTCAACCGTTTTTAATTTTGTAGGCACATAGCTTTCAATTAGAGAGGACAATTCTGAACGCAAGCCCTTATCAGTGACATAACTAAAATCAAGTTTAGGCTCATCTAAAATATTTACTATATTAACCAAAAAATTACTTGATTTATCCTCGGTTTTACACATTTTTACTTCATCTCCAGAAATTGTTAAAGTACCTTGATGAATAACATCAATGCCAATAATTAAATCGAAATTAATCGAACTGTCGTTAACGACAAAAATGTCAACTTCAAATTTCGAATCATCTACCTCAATTTCTGCCTTGAAATAACCTGCTGGCCTAATCAATGTTTTCCCCAAACCAGTCAAACACGTATCCGTAGCTTCCAATTTGAACACATTCCTCAAATTATCATAAACACTCTTTTTTAAAAGCGTTTTCTGGCTGTCTGTATCAATTAATGAAGTTAACTTCAATGAAGCCAATTTAACCTCTTTAAGAATTAAATCCTTGAAACTCGTTACAATATTTATTTGAGAACGACCATTTGATGTCTTTACATCCTTTCTCCTACTGCATTCAAACGATTTATGACCATACGAATTGCACGAAAAGCAAAGAGGGCCTTTATCCTTGTTTCTACAGTGAATGCTTTTGTGATTTTCCCCCCCGCAGTTAAAGCAACGAATAGCCTTTACTACCTTTGACCTGTTACCAGATTCCATTTCGGGTTTTGATTTTAGCTTAACACCAATCTCTGGTTTAACATTTTCGCCATCCGATCTTATTTTTTCATATACTTTAAGCTTTTGCTTAAATTCGCTAATATCGTTACAACCATATAAAAATGATTTCTTGAAAACAGGGTCTTTAATACCACCGATAACATACTGAATTAAAGCAGAATCCTCTACATTTCCGCGAGAGCATAGTCGTTTCATATTTAAAAAATATTCATCAAGAGTTTCGCCATCCCTCATTTTCCTTTTACATAACAACTGATGCATTTCTGCAGAATTACAAACTGTACCAAATTCAGAAACGAGTAATGATTTCACTCTGTGCCACGAATTCAATTTGCTTTCACTTTCAATCAATAGTTTAGCTTTACCAGTCATACGGCGTTTCGCTAAAATTAATTTATGCAAGTCACTTAAATTGAATAAAGAGACTACGTCCTCAAAATCAGCGATCCATTTTTCGATACTTTCATACGGACTACCACTATATGTTGCAATCATATTTTCAATATCACTAATAACAATAGATGGTTTTAAAATAAAGTCAGGGGTTAAGCGTTGTGTCATTTCATTTTTATTGCTAGCAGAATAATTTATTTCAGAACCAGAAGCAATATCATTAATTTTATTGCAAGATATATTACCAGCACCAATGCTAGCATTATTTTTGGTCTCATTTATTAGCTCAGTTTCATCATCACTAATTTCATTATCTTCGGAAATTATCTTTGACCTCAATACGTTTAGATTACACAGGCAAGAAATAACCCTGACAACTATATCATCGAAAGTACCAGAATTATCAATACATAACACGTTACAAATGGTAATTAGTTCGTTTACCGAAAATTCATCTTTAATTTTTTGAACTTTTCCATTATATTCATCACTATTTACTTCAAACGGAAAACCCGTAAAGTCTCTAATTCTGGAACGATTTTTTCTATCACCTTCATGGCCAAAAATCAAACGATGTAAATTCTTAATACTGGATGTCTTTTCAGTTTTTAAAGAAATAACTAATTCTCGAATATCTACTAACCTTGACATGATAAAAATAGGTTCGAAAATATCACTTTAAATGTACATTCCTCTCATAAAATTCAGAACTCTATCTATTCAATAGTGAGCGTTAACATTCAATTCGATCCCGCTTCGACACCACTTATGGGGTTTAGTTTTCTCTGACACCAACTCAATAAATAATTCACTCAATTTACTTCAAATAAACTAGAAAACATCAAGTTAAAATTGAACTCTATATTAATAAAACTAACTACAAAGAAAGTTAAAAAATACATCTAAGAATATGAATATTAATGAACCATCTGGATTATCTGCATTACATCTTATTTAATCTAAAACATCTCAGTGTCGACGTCTTCAGTATAGTTCAAAAAACGACAGTCTTAACTCACCAACTTCATTGACTCTGCCAAAGCTTCCCTTCGATTCAAAACACCTCTTTTGACTTCCTTTTGAAGTGTGGTTTGGAGCTTGCATGCTTCAACATAGATTATATGACGCAATATCAAGATGAAGTCGCTGATTGGCTTTGACTCTGTCGTTTTAGTTTAAGCAGGAAAACAGTTCAATTCCCACATATATCAAATATTTTCAATGTTAAATCATTTCAACGATAGTAAATACGAATTTAAACACAATATGTCTGCAAATATTACAACCGTCAGGTTTTAAATAAATTTAATCTCTATTTAAAACAAATAAAGAACCTCTTATATTAAACAGAATTCCTTTTTATCTATGTAGCATTTTAATCGTAAATTACTTAAAGAAAATATTTTACTCCATAAAACTGAAATTATTCAAAGATACCATTTAAATATCAATGTTGCTTCAATCACTTAACTACATACAATTCCACAGCTGCCAACTTTTACGCTTTTTTGATACCACTAAAAATTAATAGAAAATTGTGCCTAATTGAATCACATGATTTCGGCGGTTCAATAAGGTAAAATTTATTATAAAATTTTAGTGGTAGGAAAAAAGCGTAAAAGTTGGCAGCTATGCAATTCTTTCTTGCTAATAGAAATATTGTTTAATACATGGTTAAATAAATTTGAAAATTATTTTATTTCTATCTAGCCCTTTAACTAAGTACCATTTAAATATTAATGATTATTTAATGCCTTGTTAATGTGTAATTGCTCTTGATATGAAGTATAGGCTTTATTTTTCTGTTGCGTTTTAAATCAATTACATTTGAAACTCTACTTTTGTTTTTTGTTTGTTGTTTTTTAATATATACTTGATTTTAAAAGAATGAAACGGCAATTTAGATGTTTGTTAATATTTTAGTCATAATTAATTTAATAAGTAAAACTCTAATATTTAATGCACACGGAATTTGCGCATTTGAAAAAATTCCCAAACCATTGATAATGCCGTGAACAGAGTATATTCAGAAATAAAATTTTGTTTAAATTATACATCTGTAATTTTGTAAATTGGACAACATTTTACATTTATTTTATTTGAATCAAAGAATATTGCAAAAGCCGTATTTATAAATATTGCATTTTAAATACGCGTTCTTTGTCTTAAATAAAAATTCATGTATTTACAGGAAAAAAATTACTTTTAGAAATATACAATATAATAATATCCAACATTTTAACGAAAAATATGTTCAATAAAGTTTTTACTTTTTTCACGCTGGATAAACATGATTAATTCAATATTTTTGCTGTATGTAAGTCATTATTTCTTGACCAATACTGTTTATTCGAGAAATACATTATCTGAAGATGAGTTTTTCCAAAAACTTTAATAAAAGCTTCCAAACACTGAAAAGAAAATCACAAAACTCTACTTTGTTACACTAAATATCATCATACACAAATGGTTTAGTTTAAACAGCTGTGCTAAAATATATATATATTACTCTTATTCTTTCTTATAACTTTCACGGCTTTGTGCTTCAGAACATCCGTTTAACACCTCTACTCTAAATGTTATAGAGTAAAAGTGTTTTCTTAAGTTTTTTGAAGTGACAATTTAAAATGTATATTATAATCTTTAGATTTTATCTGGTTATTGTTTTTTCAAATAAAAAAAACTTTTCCGTATTGCTAGATACAAACTTTATTAAGTACTTAAATTTCACATCTATGTCTTTTTCATGAATACTAGTACACGGGTCATCTAAAAATAAAAATATTAATTCATTTCATTCAACCTCTTTAAATGTTGTCCAAATTAACAAAACAGAACAACAATTAAAAATATTGTAGGACATGGCATTTTGTTTTATCAATTCTGATTGTAAAATGCAATTATTTTGTGATTACAGAGTATACTCTATTTTTTTTCTATCGCTACGCAATAAATTCAGTGTAAACTAGTATTTGTGATTCGGTTATTATATATTTATATATTCATAATTTTAATATAATTGTACAATGTTTTTCAATAAATAGTAAGGCATCAAAGAATATATCATGATAGTATATTTTATCCTATTAAATTAAGCGGTAAATTTAAATTAATTATGTACTTTTCTTTACCACTTATGTGAAAGAAGCGAGACCGACAAAATCAAAATAACACAAAAAGAAAATATATCAATATATTCACTCTGAAATATATTTCTTTGTCAAAATTGTTTTTGTTAGTAATCATCTTCACACCCTTTATTACTTTTGTCACTTAACCGAATCATTTAACATCTAATTTGTGCATTATGTAGAGTAGAGGAACAAAATTTGTCTTGGCATTTAGTGGGGAGATAAAGGAAAAATGATTGATGGCTGTGCATCCATTTACAAAATAGCGAAGCGTTTTTCTTTCAGCGACAACACTGTGTGTTGAAAAAATTTAAATATTAAATATCTATATTTGTAAGATAAAATGTATAAAGGCTGTTGTTTTTGAATTATATAAAAAAATTGTAAAAAGAAAAAAATCCTTTCTATGCACCAGTAGTGTTTAGAGATAAATACCGTAATTTCCGGCGTATAATCCGCAGCTCAAAGAGTCGTTTTTCGACCCAGAAATATTATTTTATAAAATGTAACTTAAAAGATCACTGTAAATATTTAACTACAATTATTGAATAAAATTTCTAGGTCGAAAAACGACTCTTTGAGCTGCGGATTATACGCCGGAAATTACGGTATATTTTCAGGCCTATTAATGCAATTTTGATGATATTCAAATACAGCATAGAACTAATGCAAGTATGTAACAGAAATGGCACGAACTGGCTATATTTTTATATACCTGTTTTATATATCCTCAACTACGAGAGGGAACCGTAACTACCTCTGTAGGTTTTCACACCCCTCGAGTTGTGGTAGAGCAACTACGGGTTGGAACATCCCGACTTAAGGCCCAGGGCCTGGTTCCCTTTTGGGTTTCCAGATCCGAAGCTGTTGTGGGACGCCGCCCGTCTCGAAGTGTCTCGCGGTGACTCCCCGTGGTTTCACCGCGTATCGCAACGGCCTACGTCGTCGACACGTGGGTTCAAGGTTAGAGGATCCGCAGGTGGGGGTCCTCTGACCGACCGAAGCGCCGCAGGGAGAAAACCTGCTGGCGCGATATAAGTCCCTCTGGACTTGGATTCGGTGGTCGTCTGAGCCGCAGGGCGCTCCCTCAGGGCGGCTGTGGTGCAGCTTACTTTGTGCCTGTTCTCGGGCTAAAACTCAAATTGAAAATTTTATTTATTCAGAAATTGAAAATTAGAGAGAAAAACTTGCTACTCTAGAAACTAGAACGTCGTCTAAATTTCTGAAACTGTGTACAATAATTTAAAAATGGAGTTGAAAGGGAATTCAATTGTTATCGAGAGATAATAAAGATAAATATTCTTTCTGATTCTTAATCCTTCTCACGATCAGTGTTAATAACTTAAAGTAGCTATGAGTTATCGTTTGTAATTTTTCGGTTTCTGTTTGAAGTATTTTCTTCATAATTTTTAGAAAACAGAATCCGTGTATTTCTACCGTAGTCTTTCAATAATATTTTAAAGAAATAAGAAGTGTTACTTTAGCTGATTTTGCAGTGGTTTGGTATAAATAACAAGTTTACTATTTTAAATACATTATCGGGGTCATTGTCATGAGGGAGTATTTTGGATTAATACGTATTTCTATGTAAGAAGAGATTTTTAAATGAGAAATTTAATCTTGAAGCAATTTAAAAATATTATTAACAATTGCAACAACGTACTTTGCGCAGAGGTGCCATGCTCCCACTAATCTTGCGTAATATGTGGGTTAATTTGACCCATTTTAACAACGTTTTCAACCAGAAAATTTATTTGCTGAATCTTTATTTGCGTAATTCTAGATTTCTACGTTGAATTTTTTTAATCTTATTTCTTAAAAAAAAGTCTGGTGTGTAACGTATTAAATCAGGTTCAAATTAACCCACATATTACGGAAGATTAGTGAGAGCTTGGCACGTCTGACTTTGCGTATCAAACTAGCGGTCTGGTGACACAAAAAGTTTCGGGCTTGGGCTCCATCAATAAGCACAAACTCATAAGATAATCGCAAGTAACATTTATTTATACACCTTAATTTTCTATCATAGTCATACATTTTGTCATTTTAACTTACTTTTAATTATCTATATTTAATGGTAAACCTGTAAATCAGATTCTAAATACATGATATATATTTTTAAATAACAGAGAAACTTATTCCCTTATTGCGCGTACCATTTTATAAAAACAAGATACTGTAATCCTTTAACATTCGCGAGGGTTAACTTCAAGGAAAACCTCGTGAATGTTGCGTCTATCTTTCTGCACTAAAAAGGAGAAATATTATATAAAATTTTAAATAGAATGGCACATCATTAAAAAAAAAGTACTATATTTGTTAATAATACGTTATGCCTAATCTATATGTAGACGTTAAATGTACGCACATATTGATAAACATGAAATTTATTTATGAAAGATAATTCAAATTAACTGCTTACAAAAATAATTACAGCTAAAAATTATGTGTTTTTTGTATAAAGTAATTTCGAATCTCTTTACTCGCAAAGAAATGATAATGTATTAGTGGGTCAGTATGCGATACAATATTAAAATACGATATTTAAATATAGCTAAATGTTTCACAAATGATTTTATTTATTTTCGCACTAAGATCAGTTTCAAGTCCATCTCTATGAGAATTTGAACATGGTAAATTATTACATTAAAGATGCCGTTACCTTACCACTGCTATTACCATTGCAATGAATATTCTGCTGTTGTTATTATTTTACTTTCCTACGATACTCGCGCCTTTTTCAGTTGACAACTGAATATTGATTTGTAAATACATACTGAGAATACTCGGGAGAAATAATCTTTAACCACTATAAATTCTGGAAAAGAAAGAGGTAATGCAAAAATCGCGAATAATCAAATCAGATTCTCGCGAATTATAAGTTTTTCCGCATTTTAATGTTCGCGAATAATGAAAACTCGCAAATGTTAAAGCCGCGAATGTTAAGGAATTACTGTATGTAAGAAATTATTTACCTAATCTAATAAAAGAAAAATACATAAAACACTTATTTAAAAGATCAAAACCAACGCAGAATAATTAGCGCATTATTAAAAATTATAACCAATTTTTCTTATCTTTATTACAGGGATAAAATTTCTCCGCCTTTTTTTTTATACCGGTATAATCTTACAGAAAATGTTATTTTATTTAATCATAACATTCTGCGATTTAAGAGAACAACGTTTTCCCTAAGATTATACTGGTATTCAAAAACGCGGAAAAATCTCATCCTTGCTTTATTATTAAAATATATCGTAAGAATTTGGTCTTGTGAGAAATTTCTTCTGAGTGGTGTATTGTTCTTTTTTATTTTAATAAATTCAATATAATGGGATGCATATGTACGGTTTCCTGACCGCTTTCCCTTAAAAAAAATACATACACGTCGAATTGATAACCTCCTCCTTTTTTGAGTCGTTAAAAAGAGTTTATCAAGCTCAATCTTTCTACTTTTAAAACATTTTCTATCATCTGGCTAGAGATTCAATAGAAATATATATACATAATGAGTTTTAAATGAAATGCTGATGGTAATAATTTCATTTACAGATAAAAGTTGTGTTTTTAGTATTTAATTGTTATTTAATGAGTTCTGGAAAGAAGACCACAAATGACTGAATATTTAGAGTAATTGTAATGATATTTCTACATTTTGTCTTTTTCTGATGGCGTATGATTTATATACTGCGAATTTATATTCAATTATGTTTTTAATTATTTTGTACTTAAGCTGAAAGAAATATGTCTGTTTGAGATGAAAGAGTTTCTATGAAAAAATTTCATGAAAAACATGAAAAAGACAATAATTTTGCGAAAAAAAATACTTGAAATTATACACACGATTAGTAATGTGTATAATTTTATAACTAACAAAAATATAACGAAATAAGTCTTAGTAATCAATCATAATAAGTGAAGACATTTATTATTTCTTTAACTAGTCGTTGGGGGCCACCGTAATACTTACCCATCATGGATATGCATAATGTAAAATATTAAAATAAAAAATGTATAAACTACTTATAAAATGGATTGCAATTCGAATAAAATTGTGGCTTGATGACGTCATAAACTTTAAAGGCTTGATTACTGAATTGCTTAAAAGAAACATCCTTATAACTCCAAAAACAATAATCCTATTAACTAGCGGTTTATTGCATCTGATTAAGCGTCTCATTTCCAATTAAAATATATCTTTGAATTGAAATTTGGATGAAATACAGGGTCATGAAAAATCGAAGAGTGTGGCAAATAGGATTTCAAATATCTCGACAACTAATTATCCGATCGACTTCATGCTTTATGCAAAATTTATGTTTTTTTATTGTCTTTTATATTCACTCCTTAAAATAAACAATTTCGAAAATTTTTATATACCTTTTATCAGAACGAATATTTCGAGAGTCCGAAAAAAATAGTTCCGATTGATCGAGGTTACTGAAATTCAAAAGACTTCTTCCCATTATTACATACTAAGTAGATACCAAATTTCAAGTCTCTATCTCAATTTTTTCGGGAGATAGAGCGTTTACAGACACACAGACGGACGGCAAAATTTTTTTTCGAAAAATATGTTTTTCGGAATCTCCAGTGTCTGAAACGTGTAAATCCGTCAATTTTTTTTTTCGATTTTCAAAACGATTACAAGATTTACCCTATACTACGTATGATGGGTAAGTAATAAAGCATCAAAGAAAAAACACAATTAAGTATTTCAAAGAAGAAATAAATTAGCAATGTACATGCATTTTAAATAACATATTTATTTTAGAAAAAGAAAAGAATATCGAATTATCTAATTTTACGATTCTACTAAACACTTTTTTTAGTAATGTGATGGTACTGCGTAATGTTATCAATAAGAAAACATTTACCGTAATTTCGCGCGTATACGCCGCACCTCAGACAGTTCGATTTCCTACCAGAATTTATTTTAAATAAAATGTGACTTGCATCTGCTTAGCACTTACTTCACTTCTTATTTTCAATAAAATTTCCGGTTTGAAAAAGACTTAACTAAGGTGCGGCGCATACGCGCGAAATTACGGTATATAAATTTTATAATTTGTACAGCAATTAGGCCCTTATTTACACATTGCAAACTACACCAATCTTGGCATAAAAATGCGTAAAATACAGTAATGGTTTGTTCTGATCAATACTATTTATCAATTTTGATAAATCGTTTAATCCATAATCCTCTCAAATTTTTCATAAAGGATTACTTGATTTGAAGAACATGAATGATTGAAAAGTCATTTTAAGTGAAAAATAATTATAAAATATGGACGATATTGTTTTGTAATTTCATTTTAAATCATATTTATAAACAATGTTTTCGTATAATTTTATGTCTAACAAAATTATAACTTAATATGTCTTAATAAGCAATCTATAATAAGTGAGACCATTTATCATTTATTTAAAAAATAAAACATCAAAGAAAAGAAACAAAACTCAGTATTCCAAAGAAGAATTAAATTAGAAAAGACACGGCATGTAACTCATAGAGACCTAAAGATATCTTTTATTCTTCTATTTTCTACCAACATAAAAATACAGAGTAGAAAACAAAAGAAAATCAAGTTACCGTTGCACACTTCCATTACAAATCTTGCAGTGTCATTAATCAATCCTATAAAAAAAAAATGTTTGTTCGCTCAGCTTAAACTATAATGAATATTAAGAGGTGATTATAGAATTTCCTGTACTAATAAATGTACAAACAAAAACTAAATTAAAATTTAAACGGCAGTGATTTAAACAGCATTCAACAAATCGAAAATGATGATTTTTTCTTTCAAATTACATCCTTAGTTTATTTGTTTTTGAATTGCCATTTAGTCAAACATTTAATTCATTATTCATAATATTATTTATTATTTCAGAAAAAATATTTCTTACATATTTACCATTATATTCAGTAAGCAAGCATATTTTTAGAAAGAAATTATAATGTTATTTAGTATTTATTTATCCTTTAACCAAGATCATCAAAGATATTAACAAAAAATGTTTCGGCATTCATACCTATATTTAGGTCACATATTATATTGTGGTGTTATTTATCATATAACTCAGACCAACAGAAGGTTTTTAGAATAAGGTTGTAACATTTCGAAATGAAAAGCAGTTATTATCAAAATAAATTACGCTGGGAAATTTTATGAATATTCTTAAATCCGCAGAATGTTTTCTGTTCACACGTATGGTGGTCCTTTGTAAATTTTACGTTTGGAAAAGAATGCAAGACCAAAATTTTTCAGAAACATTGTTATAGATATTGATATTAATATCAATATGATCAATGATTTTTTTTTCTTCGATCCTTCCTTTATAGAAAAATTTGTATTTTAGAAAATGTTACATAGACTAAGTAGCATCGTTTAATCACATTTCTTACAATAAACATTTCATTTAATTTTTTTAAAGGAGTAAACAAAAGAATTTCCGTTTTTTTACCATTTTTTTTTAATTTTTATAAAAGCAAAATGGGTTTCTCGTAGACGAACAATAAAATTATCTAACTTTAATTTTAAGAATAATATTTGAAAAAACATGCATTTGTTATGCTTTTTCATTACACAGAAAAAATTAATTAAATTTAATACATTGTTTGATTCCCTATTATATTTCCTCAGGTTTAAAAAAGTCTATTTAACTCCAAGATTAAGAAAATTCGAATTATTAAAAATTACTCAAAGTTTCTAGGTACAAACAAAAATTGTTTAAAAATATTTTAATAGTCCTCCAGTTTAAAATTTTGTTTTTTTACGGAAATAAAAAGATTTAACTTTTAAAATCATAAATCATTGATAGATGCACATTTTTCCCAGACCTGGTATACCGCCCGGAGAATAATTCAAAGATAACTCAGTTGTATCAGTAATTCTTAGACAAAACGATCCAAATGACCTATTATCTATGCAAAATTTGTATTTTTTCATCAATTAAATATGTATATTTCGTAGTTAGCAATTTCGAAAACAAACACACTTTTAGAATGTTAACTGAAGGATAAAATATTTATGCTATTTTATGTATATTCATATTATTTACAGTATTTAAAAAATAACTTAAGTATGGAATGCACGTTTTTTTTAAAGTAGTTTGATACAAACAAATAGACAAATATTAAGCTTTTGAAACATCTTCAACGATCAAATAATTTTTGGGGGATTACCTAGCGTTTTATACATTTAAACATTTATTGTCTTTTCTCATGAAAAATTATTTATTTCCTTAAAACAAATATTGTCAATTCGTAATTTTGTATATTTTCAATAATTAAATATATGTATTTCGTAGACAATTGGAACATAACTGCACTCTTATAATATTAACTGAAGGATAACATGTATTTATGTCTGTTCGTGTTCATGTATACCGGCCAATATCGCACTAAACTTTCGTACAATATATGTTAATTTGACCAAGTTTGACCACTTTTCCAAACATATATATATATATATTTTATGAAATTTGATCAAATGAGTTTTACACATAATCATGAAACTAAATATACATTATTTTATCAGATATATCTTCTGGTTACAAAAGTATTTTACCTGGATCAAACTAACTCACATTGAACGGAAGTTCAGTTGAAAGTTGGCAGGTATGGTTCATGTATATTCATATGCAATACAGGATTTACTGACTTAATGTACGTATACATATCGATTGGTATGATGTGCACTAGTAAGATATATATAGAAATAAGATGTGTCGTGTGTGAATTCAAAATCTTCACTTTTAAAATAAAATTCCCTCATATTTGAAGCAAAAATAAATATTTCCTGTAAAAAATCCTGATTGATAACTATGTTTAGTCTAATGAATCACACCAACGATTGATCTGTGACTAAAAATTTATCATGCTCTTTTCTGCAATTACCATGAAAAGATAAGCGTTAATTATGTTACAGCATTTGATAAACAAGCAAGTGATGAATCGACGAAATTAGTATTCAATTCAGTTCATTTATGACAGGAAATTATCAAAATACCTCTTTCGGAATGTTGTCTTAAACGTCATTGTCGTTCGATTCTTTCGAACTGGCAACATAAGGGTTTATTGGTGTTACACATAGATTGCATTAAATTGTTTTTAATTAATGCATATCGGTAAACTTTTGCAATTTTTTTAAATGCATAATAAAAAGTTATGCTTTTAGTAACTTTATAGTTTTGACTTTTTTATTTATTTTCATTAACTTTTGCAGAAAGTATATATTTGGTGAAACTAAGTGCTAAAAAATAATAATTTTCTGTAAATATCACATTGCAATGAACAATATTTTCATTATGTATTCAGCATATGTTTTTCAACACATATTTTAACATTATTTTTAATTAAGGCATAACGCCAATTTAACGCCCTAAAATTTAAAGGATTTTCGTTTTATTTTTTAAATTTATTATTTGTTTGAGAAATGCGAAGTGTTTATAGAGATTTTTTTACACTAATTTATTATGCAGATATTAAAGTACAAAATTTGTCTTTTTGTTTAGTTGATGTATTACATAATAACTGCTTAACACGTTAAATACTGAGATAAAATTAACAGAATTTTATTTTATTTATCAGCTTCGCTTTACTGTTTTATTCCAAATTTGTTATCATCTCTTTCTTTTACTTTACATCTATCCTGTTTACTGTAATTCAGGGATGAGATTTCTCCGCTTTTTTTCATACCAGTATAATCTTACAGAAAATGTTATTTTATTTAATCATAACATTCTGCGATTTAAGAGAACGACGTTTTCCCTAAG
Organism: Maratus michaelseni; assembly: GCA_963931845.1. Classification (NCBI taxonomy): domain Eukaryota; kingdom Metazoa; phylum Arthropoda; class Arachnida; order Araneae; family Salticidae; genus Maratus; species Maratus michaelseni. Next base: position 32,709,304 of record OZ007589.1, on the reverse strand, counting down.
ATTATACTGGTATGCAAAAAAGCGGAAAAATCTCATCCCTGCTGTAATTGTTCCTTTAACTTGTAGTACATCTTAACTTTTCCCAACGGCTCAATTTAATACAAGACTCTCTACTCACAAATAGACTGGGCGTAAAGTTGTCTACAACTCGGAAGCCCCTTAACCGACATCAACTGTTCGACATCACAGTTCGTGATTACTAAAAATAAATATCCTTCTTTGGAAATTCCAGGTGTGAATTCGTAATTTTGGATTAAAAATGGAATATGAAATTCGTGACCAAGCGACGCCACGTATGCGTCATCGGTAACGAACGTGTTAACAGTTCATGGGCGGGAGCGATTCGAAACAAAGGGTGTGGTGGACACGTAATCGCATCGTAAAACAATGTAAGGAAAGGTCTAGTTTTCTTAAATTTCGAAAGAAGATTTTGTTCCTTATGTAATAACGAATCATCTCGCAAAGTTGTCAACCACCCAATTTTTTGAATACCAGTAAAATCTTACAAAAATTGCCACTTAATGAAATTACAGAAATAATGCGATTAAACGAAACAAATAATTTTACATAAAAATATTGGAAGGTTGACAATTCTGCCATCTGTCATTAAAGTAAACAAAAATTACTATTTAGAATATCTTGTATGAACTCGGAATTATCTAAATAAATTAAAAAAAAAATCAGAAATGCATGTATATAAGTAAGCTATTGATGCTAATGTGATAAGGGTTCTCTATGCTAATACATATATTAGATAGGAATGTTTTAACAAATACCTTTTTTGAAAAATTATCAGGTTATTTGAATATATATATATATGGCGTTTTGACGAAGATGAGATACCACGAGATGTAATACTCCACGAGAAAATGGCAGTCCGTTAAAGATATAGAATGTTGCAGTCGATATCAACAATCACTTGAAGCGGCGAGGCAATAATGAGATTCCACAAGAGTTTCTTCAATAAATACCAGCCAATTTCCAGAAAAATAGTTTATTTAGAATAAGAGCGATGCAGTAACAGTTCCCACAGTTATAAACTTATAGCCCTCAGGCTTCACGATGGCTCACTATTACTACATATCACTAATGGTTTAATAGATGTTAAAGAACAGTATGAAAATTCTACGAGACTACAACACCAGATACATATATGTTTACACTTCCAAACAAGTCAAAAATCCTCCTCTCCGAAGCATGCTAGCTAGTTTTGTTCATTGAGCGTAGACATTCAGAAATACGACGTCACGTGCGCACAAACCAATGAGTGAGAGGCGAGCTACAGCCCAGCGAATGAGGCGAGAGGGAGAAGCTAAAACACGAAAGAGTACCTAACCTGGCCGCGCATCAATTTTGAAGTGAAAAATCCCCAGCGCGCGAAACCGAGCATGGAATAATAATAATAAAAAGAAAATGGCTTTTTTAGAAACATTAGAAATAAGAAAGCGTCTCGGAATTTTATAGATTGGGGAGCTGATAAAAGTTACGAATGAACTTAAAATTTTAGATTAAGATTTGGAATAAGAAAATTATTAATATACGGGTATTTACTTTTAAAAGGACATTAAATAGGAATAAATATTATTAAGAATTAAGGAAATACTGACTATGTCAGAAGTTAGATTAATTTTAAGGGCTAATGCGGAATAAATGTGAAGGATTTGCGAAGGAAATAAATTTTTTATATAACATTAATATATATATATATATATATATATATATATATATATATATATATATATATATATATATGTATGTATGTATATGTATGTAATATAAATTGAATATATATAGATTGAAACTTGCTCCATTAAATATAATAATTGAGCAATCATTCATTTGATTTATTCGAACTATATATTTATTTATTATTTATAAATGTTGTAAAACATATACCAATTTATAATATTAAATCAAAATAATATGGAATTTGCAAATATATTATACAGGGTCATTCATAATTCCCTCCGGGGTTTCGAAACGTTATAGTAAAAAAACGAAGACGAATATGAAAAAAAGAAACATATGAAATTATTCCGAAACTATTCAAGTTTTACTTACATACATTACAGGTGTTCTATGTGTGAACCCTTGGTCACACGGCATACATCCATGCGATAGTCCAGTTCCTGCCATACTCCGTTTCTTTAAATCTGAATCAGTGGTGTCAGTTCAACGGGCCTTTCGTAATAAATATCGAAAACAGGGACCAACTGACAAAACAATTCATGTGTGGTACCGGAAATTTAAAGAAACGGAGTATGGCGGGAACTGGACTATCGCATGGATGTATGCCGTGTGACCAAGGGTTCACACATAGAACACCTGTAATGTATGTAAGTAAAACTTGAATAGTTTCGGAATAATTTCATATGTTTCTTTTTTTCATATTCGTCTTCGTTTTTTTACTATAACGTTTCGAAACCCCGGAGGGAATTATGAATGACCCTGTATAATGGTATCTAGAAATTTTGTGGTACATTTGAAAGGCGAGAAATATTTTTTGGATGCATACATAGTTTCATAAAACATACGTTAGTTTATCTTTACATCTGTGTAAAAATAAACCTAACAAAAGCCTATCAAAACAAATTGCAGACTACCTTTGAAGTTGTGGAAAATTTAACATTTTAATATAATCCTTTTAATATAATTAAATACATTCTTAAGAAGTATAGTGAACTAAATAAACAATAATAAACAGCATTGTTTGAACTAATTAAGTATAAAATACGACAAAAATAATCTTTAAACATTTGGTAAGCATTAATATAAAATTTCGGCTTTATATTTTTAGAAAAAGGAAAAAAAAATGTTTTATTCAAGAAATACGATTTATATCCTGCTGTTTTTATCAAATAATAAATTATCCTTATGAAACAAAACACGTTCATAAAAACACCAATTTGTAGTATCGTGAATTTATTTTCCTTGAAAATTTATTAAAGTTTTGGGACTACAAATTGCTAAGATATGTAAACAAGTAAAAGAAAATACAGACACGGATTTCAAAAAAAGTATCTGGAAAAAATCTGGAATATCAAAACAAGAGGCTTGGTTTTTAAGGAAAATATTTGGCGCATACATTTTATTTTTTTTATGATACGACAGTGTAAAAATGGAGTTAATCATTTTTGCTTGCTTAAAATATAAATGACGCATATATTTCTAATACGTCATATCATATAGTAAATATTATATTTCTTTCAAAAAAGCTTTTATTTAATATTTTTATGCGAAATAATAATTTTCATGTTCTAATTCACAGTTCTCCTTTAAAATGTGTTTCTAGTTATAGCTGAAAAAAAAGTCATGATATTTCTATTTAAATCCTCGTGCATAGTCAATTTACATTTTTTTTTCACAAGAAAAAAAAAAAATAGTATATTTCAAGGCTCCCAGCACATAAGAAATTTTTCATTGTTCCGAGCAGTATCTCTAATCAATAATTTTCAGCATAGATTTGTTTAACCCATGCAATAGGAATTTATGATGAAGAAACTTTTTCAAAATAGTGGTAGGAATAAAAAAAATTTTCCTAAACGCTGCAAGGCCTGATATATGGTCAAAATTATTAAAATATATTGTTGAAATATTTGTATCATTAGTTCTTATTATTGAAATAGATAGAAGATTATATAATTAAGAATTTCTATATCATAAGAATTTCTATATTAAATAATTTATTTAATAAAATGTGTTTTGCTTTTATGTGGTAGTAAATTGAAATATATTTGATTTCATCCAATAAACATAATTTCTGGTTCAATGTGTTTCTTCAAACCGGAGTCTCTTGTTAAATCGTCACAGTTTTCATAAAGCACGTGAATAAAAGGATATATTTATTTTTGAATCAAATCATTCGCAAATTCTGGAGAAATTCAATCATTTTAGCATTTTCCCAACATAATGACTTTTCTTCATAAAGGGTTAAGAAACAAATTACAAAGTACACAACTTCAGTACTGCAATTTAACTCATGTTTTAAATATATAGTTTTTAGTTTGACTGGACTACAGCGCCTAGAATACATAGTGTGGAAAACGGCTACAAAATAGTACTAAAAAATTGAATCCGATAAATGTAGAACGATGCTGAAAACATAACGGTTCGATCACAGCGACATCTTCTAGCAGTGGCGTAGACAGGGTGGAGGTCCAAATGGTTTGAATACCACTAATTTTATAAAAATATTTTTGGCATATCTAATCGGAGAATTTTCTGCGATATTGAAGACGAAGAAAACTTTATAATATTACTGGTTTCCAGAGCATTTGGACACATCTCTCTGGCTACGCCACTGTCTGTTAGCTCTTTTCAAATCAAACATTGTATAAGAATCGAACTGAGAAAACGTTTCAGCTGGTGGTAAATATTTTAAATAATTAAATTATACCTTATTTCCTTTGACTTGGATAGTGATTTTCATAAGGTTTGAAAACATGAATGATACTGATCATGGACAAAAACGTAATACGCATTATTTTGTGCCTGGTTGCAGTACTCTATACAAGACAACAAACTAGAAACTATCCCTACTTAGCATACCAAAGGATGAATCTCTGCTAGAGGAGTGGAAAATATTAATTCCCTTATATGATATAAAACTAACTTCAAAATCAGTTACATCTGAAATATACACTTACAAGAAGATTTAATTCTTTTTTTTTTTTTGGGGGGGGGGGGGGTTAAAAGAATAACTTTGACGATTTGAAATAATTGGGTTTTAATGAACATTGACATTATGTTCATGTTGTCAATAGTGAAACGGTTACTTTTCCTAGAGGTAAATCTATTTTTAAAGCAGATGTCGCTGCGATCGTCCTATTATTGTACCGCATCGTTGCACATTTATCGGCTACAATTTTTTAGCCCTTTTTAAAGGATAACCAGTTTTTTTTTTAATTTATTCCGAAATTTCGCATTCAGACCAGAAATTTCCTATAATGTTCTTCGGTTATTTAATGTCAGGTATTTCTTGACTTCTTAAAGTGAAAATTCTTGTTTCAGAATTTTCGGTTTGAATTCGAAAATTTTGAATTAAAAAACGGCAAAACTGTTTCCACACTATTTACTCTAGGCGCTGTAACTGGACTATAATAACATCCATAATAAAATATTTAGTTAATAAATTTTAAAGCTGTCATTACCAGCTTTCATTCTTTATAAATTTAAAGATATTAGTGCTTGATAACAAGAAACAGAAACAGAAACAGTTGATTGTTTCAATGGGATTCCCAGTTGTAAACAGCTCCACTTCCTGTATATGAGTATTTGTATATCACATCTTAGAGGAGCGAGGAAAAATATTGCACTACAATAGGAAAGAAAAGTAAAGGGTTCGACTGAAAACCTCATCAGCCAATCAAGAGAGAGATAGCCAGCCAAACAAATTTCACTTGCAGTAGAAGAGGCTTTGCTGACAATTTATCAGGGATAGAAGAAAGTTGAAAAATGGATAAAAAAGCATTAAAATATGTAGGAATTACGTAGAATAATAAGTAAAATGACGAAGTCAAAAGATATTTAACTGTTAATAGAGATGTACTGTTTATTTAAATAAAGAAACTAGTAGATTTTTCTGGTTTCGATGTATTAATCGAAAGCAACAGTATAATGGATTAATTCAATTCAGGAATAATTTTTTTTCACGTTTAATTATCATGAAATTTTTGATATTTTGGATATTATGTTGTATAATGTTACTGTTTAAAAAGAAATTTACTTTTTATTATAATTTTACCATGATTATACATAAATTTTAAAATTGTATATATATACTTTAGATAGTCCTTAAATGAGACTTTATGTGTTACACATTGAAAAAATAATTCCAACTGCTTCGAAAAAACCACACACTTTGCACTACAATCCTGCAATTTCTTAGATAAGGAATACCTTTAACACAAGAGTTCATGTGCCTCCCAAATGACATAGTTTTGCTGTTTTTTAGAAACAAATATGCATTCGATAATAAATTATAACAGGTCGAAAGAGCTAAAAAAGGGCTAAATTAGAAACATTTTTTAACACTGCATCTATCAGTAAAAAACGTTTCTGCGGTTAAATATAGTATACGTGCGATCCACATATAGCGTTCAGAGGATATTAACAAAAGTATTTTTAACACTAGAACAGCGGGAAATTTTACTTAAATTTTATAAAAATATTTCACGCCAGAAATTTTATTTAAAACTGTTTAAGGTATTTATTTAAATTATTTTCTGGTAGCTTATATTTAACTTATTTTATGAAACAATTTCTGGTGCGAATCAACATCTACTCGTTTGGTACGCGTCAAAGTGATCCGTCATCGCGGTTCTAGTGTTACGAAAAAAATATCTGAAAAGAGCAAGGAAAGGAAAGAACCTTTAAATGATAAGTAGATCATTTATCATACGACATTTTAAAACGGAAACTTTCTCCGTTGTTAATTTCAGGCAATTGGGAAAGTTCATTCCATTAAAAAAATATTAAATTGCTAAACTATTTTTCTATTAATTATTTAATTGTTTAGTGACTAAAAACTGTTTACTATATCACGGCTCATTTCAACAAAAGTACTTAATGCTTTAGAACAATTGTGTGTATGTGTGTGGAAGTGGGGGGGGGGGAGGTTGTTTTTATACTTTAAGTTAATAAGATTGAAAATATGCCAATAAAAGAAAAAAGGGGATTTTTTGGGGATTGCGACAAACGATTTAACTCATCTTCCACTGGAGTTGCGTCGACGCAACAGTTATAACAAATGCGCATTCTATAATTAACTATCAAGCTACCACTATTTTAAAATTAAAAAATGCCATTTTAATTGAAAGAAACTTTGAAATTAAATAAAGAGAAGATTACTTTTCGAAACTTTTGGTGGAAATCGACTTTCATGAAAAAAATTGTCCTGATAGGGTTTGGCGGTTGATGGGTTTAAAATAATCAACAGAGACTATGCAATATTTTTTATGAATATGCAATATTTTTTATGAAAAAGTCATCTTTATAAAAAAAATAGGAAATTAAATTATATATAATTAAATTTTCAATTAAAATTTATTATTATTAATTTAATACGTAGTGGATTATCATCCGAATAATTATGGTAACATGACATAGAATCCAAATTTTAGAAAGGACGAAAATAGTCATGTAGTAACAGAAAATCATTTCTCCATATTATATAAATAATGACCAAATGCTATGCCTATGCTGCTTGTGGAATAGCAATGCTCTTTAAGGCAGGAAAAAAATTACACTATAGTTAATTTTTTACATATCTATAAAATGAGAATTTTTTAGAGATAACGATAGCAACTTACTGAGCTTATAATTAAACATCTTACGCAATAAACTCTTCATGTCTTATCATAAATAATATATATTATAGAAGAACATGCTACAGAAATATCACTGTTTTGCGGACATTTAGAAGCAAATACACATTTGGTAATAAAACACATCAAATGAGACATAAGAGAAGCATGAGAAGTATTTAGTAACACATGGGCTGATAGGTTCCCGGTCAGGCACACAGATGGCGTTGCAATCGGCGAACCGATGCTTTTTTTAGTAAATACTAATCTTTAAAAGTGTGGATAAGAAGTTAGAGTGGTTTTATTGTTGATTAAAAAAAATTGATAAACAAGAATTTCAAGTATTGTTATTTGATGGGAAAAAACACCGTTCAAACAAAAGCTTGGCTTGATAAGCGTTATCCAGACACTGCAGCAGGTAAATCAACCATTATTGACTGGTTTGCTGAATTTAAACGTGGTCGTAAGGACACCAGTGATGCACCACGATCTGGTCGCCCAAAAGAGGTGGTTACTCCGGAAAACATAAAAAAAAACTCCACAAAATCGTTTTGGGGAACCGTAAAGTGAAGTTGCTGGAGATAGCTCAAACTCTGACGATATCCAAGGAACGTGTAGGTTTTATTTTGAATGAACATTTGTCTGTGAAAAAGCTGTTGTCAAAGTGTTGTCAAAGTGTTGACTTTTGACCAAAAACAACAAGGAGTCGATGATTCTGAGCACTGTTTGTAGCTTTTTCGTCGCAATAAAACATACTTTATGCGTCGATACGTAACCATTGTCGAAACATGGATCCACCACTACACACCAGAGCTGTGTTTTCTTTATTATACCGGGAACTTATCAGCCCATGTGTTACATGCCACATTTGTCTAAAGAGACATATTTTGGATACAATACAGCCTTCTAAATACAACGCCTACGCGCTGAAAATGAGGTACTTACGAAGCTTGTACGGATCCGTAAATTTAATACCACTACGCTTTTAGACATTATTTGCATTGGATTAAATACCACTAAAAATGGTTTTAGATAATACTGGTATTAAAATGCAAAGGCCTATACAAACTCTTAAAAAAATCTTCTTACGACATCCGCTATTTCTATATCAGAGCGAAGGCTTGTTATTAAGTCTAAAATTAAAAGGCCTGTGGGTCAAATTAAGTATACAGTAATTTCCGGCGTATAATCCGCAGCTCAAAGAGTCGTTTTTCGACCCAGAAATATTATTTTATAAAATGTAACTTAAAAGATCGCTGTAAATATTTAACTAAAATTATTGAGTAACATTTCTGGGTCGAAAAACGACTCTTTGAGCTGCGGATTATACGCCGGAAATTACGGTACGTGAATTTTTAAGAATATAAACAAACCCCATAAACCAAGTAGTAACCATCATTCAGTTCATTACATAACAGTATTAAGATATGAGCTTGAAATGAATAGTTTTTCGTGTTTTTTTATAAAAAGCCTTTTTGTATTTACACACCAATATATACCATACTAGATATATATAACCCGGTTTTACCTGGACACGACCCGGCACGCGATTCGTGTTCGTTTGTGTTTACTCTAACTTTTTCGTTGCTGGTAGGGCTGACTTTAAATATTTCGAGTTTGGATCAGTTTTGAGTTGAATTTTGTCTTTTTCGGTTCGAGGTCGGATTGACACATTTTTTCAATATAATGTCCTGAAAAATTTTCAAATGAAAAATTAATATTAATGAGCGTATCATATTAATGAGCGTTCATTTTTATACAAAATATATAATGTTTATATTACAGATATAATTGTAGACTAATTTCCCCAAATTGTATTAAAATATGAATCAATTTTCTTTCAGTACGTGTTCGGGTCAGGTTCGAGTTTGATTAGTTCTACATTCAAAAGGTCGTTTTCGAAAGATTCATTCGGGTAGGATTCGAGTTGAAGTAAGTGGAGTTCGTGTTGAGTATCGAAATGTGGATTTTTTTTATTATTATTTATCTTTTTTTGAGTGATTTTAAACGGATCTTCAAGTTCGGGTAGGATATAAATCGACACGATTGCGCCTTTTACAATACTTTTTCATGATTTAGTAAACGATCAAGGAAAACAAATACACGCATACATGCTGGAAACCTATTTACTGTTTCATACAAACATGCAAGTTGTTCAGTATTTACACAATTTATTTAATATATACAAGGTATCCATAACTAAACCGATAGTACACAACGTGTTCTGTAGCGCTGTCTAGCCGCGAAAAAAAAGTCAAATTTTGTAGGCTGATGAAACAAGATGAGGGGACGGATTCCGCGAAAAATATATTGGGTCATCCCGAATGTTCTGCGGTATACTTCTGTTGACATAATATTTACATGATTGTTTGCCAAAAGAATTTACAAACAAATTTCTTTCAAAATAGGTAAATGCAGTTTCTTCACGTACGTTATAAAAGTAACGTTTTATTCCAAATATCCGGAGGGAATGTGACATTTACGGATTCAAAATATACTAAAAAACACAGAACTTTCCGGATGACCTACTAGTTCCAAAATTCACTGTTACGAAATATGTGGCGCTGTCTTTTGCGGAATCCTTCGTCCACCGCCCTGTTTAATCATTTTACAAAATTTGCCTTTATTATCGCTATTAAATCGCACAGCAGAATATGCTGAGTTCTGCCAATTTAATTGTAGCAATTTTGTATGTTTATGTACAAGAGCTATTTATTATATGAAAAGTATACGTTAAAATAAACAGAAGTAATTTATGCGATAAGTATAATCAAAAGTATTTTTTTAAATCCAAGCAAGTACAATAGCTTATCAGTTTTATTTTCATAGCTGCTTTGGGGAACAGATCTGAGTAGAGGAAAAGTGGGCATCCGACGTCAGGTGGCGGGCATGTGGGCATGGTGCAAGGTGCAGCACCTGCACACATGTCCACCGCTCGAAGTGCAGCACCTGGCCTCAGGCCTCCACCCGAAGTGCAGCACCTGCCCTCAGCCCTCCACTCGAAGTGCAGCACCTGCCCACCGCTCGAAGTGCCCTCCACCACCTAAGATAAGGATTTTTACTATAAGATAAGGGGATTAATGTTAATTAATTTTAATTGGGGAACTTAGAAATTTTTCGAAGCATTTTTTTTGTGTAGAAATATCTATTACAGTACAAGATGTGTTTCAACGGATTTATTTTAGTAAATTAGAAATTTAATTAATTTTAATTGCGAGACTTAGAAAATTTTTGAAGCATTTTTTTTTTCAACGAGAGTATGCAGTTTGAATAGGAGTGTATGCAGTAGAAGCGAATGGAAATTAAAAATGGTCACTAATTAATTGGGGAATTTTTTTATCCCGTGGTTTTAAGAGATAAGCGAATACGTTACCGTTTAGCTGTTGTAAGACAAACATACATTCGAGTTTGTATGAAGTACAGTACATTATAGTTAAACTTTATAGGTAAGATACATTTACATATATATTTTTTCAATATTAAAATTTTTTTAAAAAATAATGCCCTAACTAAATAGTACAATATATATATTTTATAAAAACAAAGTCGAAAGGTTAGTTATTCTATTCATTCCTCAAAAGAAATTTTTAAGTTAGAATAGTATAAACCCAATTTAGTATAATTTTTCTATACTTTACTATACAAAAAGCATAAACGAATGTAATTTTAAAATATTTAAAGTTTAATTCATATATCTTATAGAGGACCCTGTATTTTTCTACCATATCACGTATCAAATTAAGGGGTCAGATAACCTTTAAAGTGTCAGAAATTCTGAAATTTTTTTATTAGCATATAATTAAATATGATTCTTTAGGAACAATTTAAAATAAACCCCATGCAAAAATTCACTTTAGAAGTGAAGTTATGTCTAAAACAGTCTGAGCTTTTCTTATACGATCAACGGTCAGTTTGATCTTTGAAGTCAATTTTCTCAAAACGACGATTTTGGTCATTGCGCGCACGATTTAAGAAAAATGGTTGGTTAGAATTTCATGAAATTTTGACTGAATGTCTTAACCAGACAGATGCACAAAATGACCTACGATTATGTTTCTCAAGTAACAAGTTTAGAATTTATGACTACTTTTGTAGTAAAAAAAAACTCGATATTTCGAATTTCTCTAAAAAAAAATTTTTTTCTCAAGATCTACACATTTTATTTTTTTCATCGTAGGTCATTTTAAGAACACATTATATATGTACTCATTAAAAAAATTTTGGCTGGTTTTAGCAATTCAAATGTGAAAAATCATGCGCGCAGTACATGCAAGAATAATTCTTTCGTAAAAAATTTATTATATTTTAAAATAAATTTAAAAGCTTTATATGAGTGTATACATTTTTGGAGAATTTTAATTTATAAAATAAACCTTTAATAATATGTATTTTAAATTTTATAATTAAAAGTCAAATAGTTACGGAGTTATGGTAATTCTTATAGAGGTCCCTTTTTCATGTATTTTGTGAGTTCAAAGGTTACCTGACCCCTTAATTAAAAACCCGTCTGTTTGCCTCAAAATTCTTAAGGGTACCTCTTAATGGCTATTTATTAGTTCTTATTTTTCATTAAATACACAGTGAAGCCTTTTAAAACTTAACAGATTAATAACTATATAGGACTATACGAAATAATTCGCATACATTGACGGGTTTAAATAGCTCATTTCATACATTTACCTACAAAAAATGTGCCAGAAACTGCGAGCAACATGTATTTCTTATCGCGGAGTGACTCATTATCTCATACTGGTGAAATCAAAGCTTCCCGATAGAAAGATGATTCAGCGATATGCATGTTGCGGGGATACTAGATAGCCGTCTGTTTTTCTTAATTTCAGTTCTAAAAAATATATTTTTTAAACGTTAAACTAAAAAGGCATTCGTGTAAAACCTATTTTTACATCGCATGAATACGTACTCATTTGAAAATAGCAGTCTATTTCTTAAAATATCTGTGGAATCATAATATTTTTACAGGGTATATTGTGAAAGGGCCTTTTCATTCCAACACTGATTCTTAGATTTTTATGAAAGGTCAATATCCCTCGTATTTTTGTAGCCATAATATAACATGAATCTATTGAATTTATTTTGTGAAGGCCGCTTAATATCTATAACTATGTATTTTGAACCTATCGATGCGCAAGCTATACTTTTAGACTAACTTGAATTGAAAAAAAAGGTGAAAGTGTAAATTATCTGATTTTAGGAAGGGATCTTATACATAATTGGATTTTTGCGAAGGATGCTTTTTTATTCTAAAGGGGATCTGTTCACTATTTTAATTAACTATGCACTATATGATAAAATTATATTTTGTTCACATAACATTTCGATAATGTTGGAAAGTGATTCATAAACTATACCGCTACGCATGATTTTTCATACTTGTTTATTTATTATTTTATATATACGTTAAAATTCTTTTTGTACCACTTTGTATTTTTTGTGGAGAGTGATTCATGAATTATGACGCTATGCATGATTTTTCATTCTTGTTTATTTATTATTTTATATATACGTTAAAATTCTTCTTTTTATATCACTCTGTATTTTTTGAAGTGCGTATTGTTAGTCCATCGAAGGGCCCCTCTGGGTAAAAAAAGGGAGGGGGGAGGGGGCGAGCTATTAAATTTAGTGCAGTATAATTCATATGGGACCCTGTATTTTTTACTATAACCCACGTGGTGATTCCTGGGACCAGGAAGTTTTGACTCTAGGTCACTTCTAGCTAAAAGCTCACACCTTAAGGCAAAATTCATTTCAGTTGACAGTTTATATCTTAGATTACTTTCAGTTGAAAATCCTACTTTTGGCGACTTTTAAAACTGAAAATTCTATTTTTAACACTAAATTCTATTTTTTGGTTTAAAAGAAAAAAAATCTTAATACCTTTTTTAATGCATGAATCATTATTTCTAACATATATATTGAATACCCTATTCTAGTTTTTTTTTTTTAATCGCAAAAAAATTTCCAAGTTCCCCAATTAATTACTGAACATTTTTAATTATTCATTCGCTTCTACTGCATACACTCCTATTCAAACTGCATACTCTCGTTGAAAAAAAAAATGCTTCAAAAATTTTCTAAGCCTCGCAATTAAAATTAATTAAATTTCTAATTTACTAAAATAAATCCGTTGAAACACACCTCGTACTCTAGTTTTAAAAAAAATGCTTCAAAAATTTTTTAAGTCTCGCAATTAAAATTAATTAAATTTCTAATTTACTAAAATAAATCCGTTGAAACACACCTTGTACTGTAATAGATATTTCTACAAAAAAAATTGCTTCGAAAAATTTCTAAGTTCCCCAATTAAAATTAATTAACATTAATCCCCTTATCTTATAGTAGAAATCCTTATCTTAGGTGGTGGAGGGCACTTCGAGCGGTGGGCAGGTGCTGCACTTCGAGTGGAAGGCTGAGGGCAGGTGCTGCACTTCGGGTGGAGGACTGTGGGCAGGTGCTGCACTTCGAGCGGTGGGCATGTGGGCAGATGCTGCACCTTGCACCGTGCCCACATGCCCACCACCTGACGTCGGACGCCCACTTTTTCTCTACTGATCTGTCTTTGAAAATCCTCAACTGAAAGCTATGTATTTTTTAAACAAGAACGAAAAATCATGAGTCCAGCATTGATTATGGAGCACTTTCCAACACACTTAGAAAACTGTAATAAAATCTCGCAGTTTTGTAAGGTGAAAGACGAATAACAAAAAACAAATTCATGGCAATCTGACTATATGTATGCGAATCAGAGCACGGGCAGACGGCAGACAAACAGACGGACAGACAGACAAATTGGATTAATAAATACTTTTCAACTATGTTGGAAAGTGTTAAAAAGGGCCAGATAAAATAGATATGATAGCTTAATATTCTGAAATAAAAAATGTGTTATCTAACGTTTCATTATATATTTCATACTATAGTTGAAAAGTTATGTATAATATATATATCTTGGTTACATGTTAGTTTCGGTAATATATTGGTTTCACTTAAGCAATCTGCGTATATTTCAAAATTGAAGATTAACAGATAACTTGACAATGTCTAACCATTAAAAAAAATAACCGTTAATGTAATTAACAATAAACCCTCGAAATATCAAAAAGTAAATTAAACATATTTAAAAACATTAATAAAACATTTATGAATGAATTAAGGTAACAAATAATCTGTCAGATTTCCGAAATATTTTATTTAAAATTTTTTCTTAGTAGTTTGAGTAAATGGTTAAAAATGTTAAAATTTAATACAAGAAGCAAGATTCATACTCAGCTGTTTTTAATAAACAATAAATTACCCCTGTAAAAGAAAGAAACGCTTACAAAAAATACGCAAGCTATACTATCTAGCGAACACTTCTTCATGAAAGTTCATTAAAGTTTTGGGATTACAAATTGTGAAAATATGTAAATAAATAAAGTAAGACAAAGGCATAATTCAGCAAGGCATAATTAAGTGCAGCATACGGAAAAAAATGTGTATATAAAACATGGGGCTTAGCCAGTTGGGAATACAGCTGTTGCGTAGATGTCACTTTTCATAAGAGAAAAATACAAAAAAATATATATAAGAACTTTGAAAAAATATATAAAGTGGAAGTTCTGTATATATTTCTAATAATATGCATTATCATTTACTATCGATATATTTAAAATACATGGCTTATTTTGTTGTATTTATGCTGTATGGAAGTTATTAAAAAAAGAAGGAAAGTTTGTGTATCTTATTTATGAAGCAAGGCTCATATTAACTTTTTTTAAAAAAATAATAATAAATTATACTTTTGAAAGAAAATCACTTATTTAAAATTAAGCTTTAGTATCTTATAAAAGTTTCTTCGTGGAAATTTATAGAAGCTTTGGGAGTACAAATTGAGGAATTATGAAAATAAATTGAACCATAGTTTTTCAAAAACACATCATGTTGCAGAAAAAAGAATAAAATATATGGTGCTTAATCACATGGGGATATATCTAGTACATAGATGTTAATTTTTTTATTATAAAGTATTGTAAATGTGAAAGTTTTATTTGTATAAAAACAGGGTGGTTAAAATTAAACTGACGGTACTCAGAGGCTCATAGTTCCGGATCTACTGATCGGATCCGAATGAAACTTCAAATATATGTTATGTAGATCATGCGGCCAAGGTTTTCGTAAAAAAAATAGTTTGAAATTTTGCTACCAGATGGCGCTGTATGGCTAAAACCATATGCAAATGATTAGCTAATGTAATTTCGCTATAAAAGCGATACGTATGGTTCAAAGAAATCATACGTCCGCAGTGAACATGCCGATTAACAAGAAAGAACGCACATTGATCGAAAACTTTTTTATCAGAATGAGAGCAGTGCTTCGGCAGCACTCCGTGCTTATCGGCTGATAAAAAATGTCCGTAAATGAAGTTAGAGGCACGATTCGTAAGCTTGAAGAAACCGGTCCTCTGGATGTTGCACCGGAAGCGGACGACAAGCAACTGAGTCGGCGATTGGGGAGGAAAATGCATTCAGAGCCGAAGCATTGCTCTCATTCTGATAAAAAAGTTTTCTATCAATGCGCGTTCCTTCTTGTTCATCGGCATGTTCACTGCGGATGAATGATTTCTTTGAACCATACGTATCGCTTTTATAGCGAATGTGCATTAGTAATCATTTGCATATGGTTTCAGCAATACAGCGCCATCTGATAGCGAAATTTCAAACTATTTTCTTTACGAAACTCTTGGCCGCATGATCTACATAACATATTTGAAGTTTCATTCGAGTCCGACCAGTAGAACCGGATCTATGAGCCTTTGAGTACCGTCAGTTATATTTTATCCACCCTGTATGTAAATTACACATGGGATTTTACAAAGTATTATCATCGATTTAATGTATTATTTCTGGGATAAAACACATTTTTTTAATATTTATAAAAATCATTTGTGAGAAAAATTTATTTTCATATTTTGCAAATTTGAAAAATTTCTTTCAATATGATTTTAATGAAACTTCCTAGTTAATAGTTGAATAAAATCACATTACTTCTAATTTTACCCTAAAACATAAAATGTTTATGCATTGCTTATTTATATCATTTTTTGCCACAGAAAAAATTGAATATATTTACGATACATTATATCTTCTTATAGATATCATACAAATAATTATACTTGTTAGAATATTTTAAAATAATAAATGATGTATTTAGTTAATTATCTAAAAAGATAAATTTATTTTGTACTAGCTAACCCGCCCGGCGTTGCCCGGGCCCGAGATAATAACAATCTGTTGTATACGGATATGACCGAAATCTGTAAGGCTATCGAAAACAAGTCGAATGAGGCAATAGCCTCCGTAATCGGGCTCATAGAACCCGCGATCGAAAGCGCACCCTGGCGGTCGAAAGTGCAACTAAAATATTTAAAGCTATAGATATTAAGTCGAATGAGCCAAACTCGGTCATAATGGTGCCCATACAACAAGAGATACTTGATTAATAAAAAACGATATCTTACATTTAAAATTTTATTTTTCGAATTACACAGTAAATGTGTTAAAGTATCGTCAACCAGGGTGGCTCTGTCCCACCCAGTGAATAAAGTCAAAACGTATGACGTATAATAAATAAAACTTGTTACAATAAAACTAAATAGCAATGCCGGTTTCTGATTATTAGAAATAGTAGATTAAACCTAAATTATTTAATTCAGCATTTTACAAACTGAGTTTGGCATTGCTTGCGTTGCTGTTTTGTATACTTTTTCGAGAGTGATTTTAATAGCGAAAAGTTTTGATTGTAACATCTACTTACACTTAATGATGTAAAGTGGTAAGTAAATTTTTTATACGTTTTCTTTACAAATCAATGAGATTTATATATATTAATTTAATATTTTAGATTTTGCATTAACTTTATTCACAACTGTCCATTTGAAGGCCAATTTGTGTTGAGATTGTCTCTGGATAAAGTCACCATAAATTTAGTTTAGTTATTACATTTAAATTTTCTGAAAATATAAACATAAGGTATTTACAACAAATATAAACGCTTAAATATCAAAGAAGAATGCAAAAGAAGAATTGTGTGCAAAGTTCTACTAATGGTATAAAAGTAAAAGATATTTAATGAAGAAAGAATATAAAATATATTACACAAATACACGAGAGGCATATTCGTACGCCATTAGTGATTTACCAATAAAAATAATGAAACAGGGCAGAATAAAACGCGAACTTGAAATTTAAATATTAGTTTACCATTGAAAGGGCTGTGGAAAGATCATAAATGAAGCACAAACATTAATCACGTAATCACTTTAGAATTGCAACTGTATTTTATAATGATAGGTGCACAGAGTATGCCATCCGTTGTCTTAGATTAAACTTTCTGGGGCAATATACTTCTGTTGTTAAATAATTGCTTGGCACCAGGTTTTGCGCCATTTATGTAAATATGTGTAAAAGCTTTTCTTTCAATATATATGCAAAATTTTATTTAAAAATTTTGGTGTCACTGAGGCATTTGGTAATGAAAATAAAGTGGGATGTACAGTACAGGGTGATTTTTTTTTTAAAGTTGTGAAAGTAAAACACTTTAACAAAAGAACTACTGATCCAAATGACCTGAAATTTCACCAGTATGCTCCCAAAGCAATGGCATTTTTTTGGTATGGTTAAAAAAACTTAAAATCGCACCGACAGATGGCGCTGTAAGGTAGCAGAAACAAAGAATATCGTCTGTGGGAAGAAAACAATGTATGATACTTTGAGAAACCATTTTCGGCAGGGCCTCTGTCGTCATTGGACATTTTCCTAAATTCTTAAGTGTCCTGAATCTCCTAAGAGCAGTTGCTGCGCTGTCATTATTCTGATAATACAGTTTCACTAACAACGCACGGTCGGTCAATGGCGCAGTCATTGCGAGGATTTCTGTAGAATAATGAACACGAGGTGTGCGTACTTCACGTTTTATCGCCAATGTGCGTGTGCCGGGCGCAATTTCGTCTTCCGACTTTACTGCATGTACAGCGCCATCTGTCGGTTCGATTTTAAGTTTTTTTAACCACGTCTAAAAAATTCCCATTGCGTTGGGAGCATACTGGTGAAATTTTAGGTCATTTGGATCAGTGGTTCTTTTATTATAGGGTTTTACTTTCACAACTTAAAAAAAATCACCCTGTATAATATCCCACCACCCTTCAATAACGGATTACGAGAGTTAAAGACAATAAAACTATTTTGTTTATCACAACCATGCTGATACAAGGCACATAATGCACACGTGGTACATATTCATAGGTAGTACAATAAACATACATAGCTAGGTATCAGCAAAAAGCAGAAAATTCCATTCTTTTAGAGCACGAGAAGAGCATATTCACAACGCCGATGGTTGACAGCACCATTTTTGTATTGATATGGAGAAAAACAATTTGTTTTAAAATAAACATTCAGTTATTATTAAACTGTTGCAATAAAACTTCAAAATTGCATAATAAAATCACTTATTAACGTTAAAATAAACATGTGATTAATGCTTAAATTGATAAAATATTACACTAGTAAATTAACAATATTAAGAAAAAAAATTCTTCTCTTAAAACATTCCAAGTGCCGAATAAAATATATTCCAATCTTTAAAAAGAGTAAATTATGTTTTCGAAAGAAAATAAATTAAAAAAACAACAACCATTTAACAGATATCTAGGATTTCTACGCCTATATAATTTGAATACCAAATTTTCTAAAAGTAATGGTCGCCATATTAAATCTCAGAATTTCTTATTTAAATGAAGCAAATCATTCATTTTAAAAAACTGATATTCAAATCCCTTAATGCGTAAAAATCCTTGTATGGTAAGAAATATGTTGATGTGATGAATGCTTAAAATGATAAAAATATTACACTAGTAAATTAACATTATAAAGAAAAAAAAACCTTCTCTTAAAACATTCCAAATGTCGAATTAAAGATATTCCAATATTTATAAAAAGAGTAAATTATGTTTTTTAAATAAAATTAATATAAGAAAACAACCATTTAACGGATATCTAGGAATTCTACGCCTATACAATTTGAATACCTGATATTCTAAAATTAATGGTCGCCATATTAAATCTATGAATTTCTTAATTAAAGAAGGCAAATCATTCATTTCGAAAATATGGTATCCAAATCCCTTAATGCTTAGAAACGCTTCTATGGTAAGAAATCTGTTGATGTCTTTAACTCTTTCAGGGACAAAGTAGATCTATGACTAAAATGTTAAAATGTTTGAATACCACCAGTATTGGTGAACAAGATGATTTGAAAATAATTAAAGGTTTTTCTTCCCTTATTAAAATCTATGTTACGTATTATATATTTCATACTTATACGTCAGTATAGAAGCAATTGTTTAATATCTTCATGCAGTTTCAAAAGTTGAGAACAAAAATTAGGTGGTATAAATAATATACCATTACGTATACGTCTAAAATCTAAAAATCTAAAATATTTTGTTAAAAATTAAGGTACAAGGAGTGTATTTCTTTTATCTTTAAGATTATCCATCATCTATTAGAAGTATAAACGCAAGAAATTTATAAAGCAGGATTCATTTTGTAATATATCTTTATAAAACTAATAAATATCTTTTTTAAACAAAAAAAATTAAGATGATTTGAAAATAATTAAAGGTTTTTCTTCACTTATTAAAAACAATGTTACGTTTTATATATTTCACACCTATATGTCATTATAAAAGAAATTGTTTAATATCTTCATGCAGTTTCAAAAGTTGAGAACCAAAATCAGGTGGTATAAATAACATACCATTGCGTATACATCTAAAATCTACAAATCTAAAATACTTTGTTAAAAATTAAGGTACAAGAATGTATTTATTTTATCTTTAAGACTATTCATCATCTATTATGCATTTAATAAAAATATAAACGCAAGAAATTTATAAAGCAGGATTCATTTTGTAATATATCTTTTTAAAACTAATAAATAATCTTTTTTAAACAAAAAAAATTAAGATGCGCTAGCTGAGAAAAACTTCAAAGTATATAAAAAATTTATTACAGTTTTGGGATTTGAAGTTGCAGAACATTTTAAATGAGAATGTAAAATATAAACACTTTATTCGAAAAAAAATATGCAGTAAAAAATATGAAAAATATTTACGATCAAGAAAGTGATGCTAGGGTCTTTAGGGAATCAATATCGCTTCGATAAACTCTACTTTTTCTCGTGTTTTCAATCTTGAACATCAAGTATTTTGTACTTTTTTGATTATGGAAGCACTAAATTGAGCAGCAGGAGATTTAAGTAATACTATTATTATTGTTTGCATATACGTTAATTTGCATTAAATTGTAATTCCTTCTAGTTTTATATTTCTTTTGGCCATGAATCTACAAATATTCAAAATTGAGAAAATAAATTGCGAAAAAATTTTTATTTGTATACTAATCTAATAAAATTATTTTAATTGTATTTCATAATTAAGTATTTATTAAATTTTTATATTTATATTGCAATGAACGATAAATGTTCCTGTAAACACAATTAAATCAGCATGTGTATAGAGATTTTATAATAATTCTGCAAAATATTTAAGGAATTTTTATACATATTTGTCAGAGGCACATTTATCAGAGGAAAAAGGAATTTTTTGGGTAACATAAAAATGAAACATTATTTACCCCTTCGCGCAGAGCGTCCTTTACAGAATTTTTAATCTTTTACCACAGGTTTTCAAAACAGAAATTTGCTTCTAATTCAATCGCACAAATGCTAGGAATAAATAAGGCAAAGCTTACAATAAAAATTAACTGGTGGGAATAATGAGGGATTCTGAACATCTTATGCGTCACGTATACGTGTCTTTCGCCCCCAACGGGTTAACTAAGAGAATCAAATTCCTTTTATGTATAGTCATTAGATGGATATCGTAATTATAAAAGAATACTTTAAAGAAACGAACTTTTCTAATATTTACTAAATCAGATAATTTACTCTAATGTTTTAAAAATAATGATTTAAGTATTTCTACTAAAAAAAAAAAAAAAAAAAACCGCAGTTGAAGATAGATATAACAGAAGAGAAGTTAAGGGAAAAAAACACAATTGAAGATTGGTATAAAGGAAAAATCACGAAGAATGCCATTCCTACAGGCTGAATGATGAATGAATATTTTCCCTAAATATCTCCAAATATCATTCTCCTGGCCCCGGAATTCACATTTGTACGAAGTGTTATGTTAATGTGCTGCTTTATGCAGTACATATTAAAAGTCAAATAAAAATTGGAATAGAAAAAAAAATCCACAAAGAAATTAAAATTCAATTTTTAGCATAATAAAACAATAATTCATTAGAAACCAACAAATAAAATTTTGGCGTATTACGTTCATCCAACCAGACGTATTTGTTTCTGATTCTGAATTAAAAGCTACTTTAGATTGAATATTGCAAGTAGAATAAATTATAAATATTGAATGATTTTTAGAATGCTATTTAAATTGTATAACTTATTTCAAAATTACTTTGCATACAGCTATTAAAATTCAGTTTGTGTTTTAAATATTATATGTTTTGTGAATCTTTAACACTAAACATATCAGAAAATTTACTCAAGTTTTGTAAAAATGTTTCACACCACAATTTTTTATAAATACTATTTTACTTTCGCAATTAAATTATTTAATTATTTTTGTATATTTTTATATAGTTTACTATATGAAAAAAAAATCTGGTTTCAATCGAAATATTTTTACCCGGAACAGGTCAAGTGAACGATTGTCGATGTATATATAGTGTTAAAAAGAATAATAATAAAAATCACTTTTACCATTACTAGGCTTATACAATACTAATAATTTTTAAGATCCTAAACCTAATTTTAAGTAATCCTTTACCATTTCAATTTTTTAAATACATGATAGCTATTTAAATATAAAATACGTATATGATTAATATTAAAAATATGGAATAATTTAAATGTACTAAGAGTATTTAAAAACATTTACAAATGAATATATGCTTCTTTCTAAACAGTTCATTAAGAAAAGAATGGCTACAAAACCAAAATGGGAAGATCCTTTTATTTATTTTTCCGCATGATAAATGATCTATGTACTGTGGAGTTCTTAAACTTTTTATTCTTTCCCTTGGATGACAAAGAAATATGTCATTTCTGTTTGTCAGAAGATTGATTTTGTTTATATTTTTGCACGTGATTTTCAGAATATTTCTAAGCTTGATTTGACCCAAGGGTTGTATGTCTGATTGATGTTATCATTTCTCCATAGCTCAAATGCTTTTACTGTTTGCGGTGTATTACAATTTATAGCCACTGCCGTTTTTACAATGAAGCACACAAAATTGTACTAATTGTTCATTAAGCTATTATTTTAAATACTCATGTTAACCCATTAACTGCCGAAACTATATTGGCGGAGTCTTCAATGTTTTTACTGAAATTCGTTTTCCACCAAAATTTCTGAAAGATAATATTCGGTAGCTTTAATAGCAAAGTTTTTGTCTTTAAGTAAAGTATATTTTAACATATTAAAATAGTTATGGCGTGGCAGGTTTTTTTTTTTTTCATACATTTTAGCTTTGAATGTTGCGAAAGCGCACTATTAGCAGGGAATGGGTTAATGTAAAATGTGATACAAGTTCAGCAGAAAATATATAATTGATATTTAGTGCATTTTTATGAAACGCAGACAAACCCTAATTTTCTATTTTAATGAAGGTAATATATCAACACATTTATTTCTAAAATATCAGAATAGCATATATAAAATAAATGATTTGTATATGTAATACTGTATGCAATAATGTAAATGAGTTGTATATGTAATAATGTATGTATTAATTTAAATGATTTGTATATGTATTAATGTATGTAATAATGTAAATAATGCTTATTTTTATTATTATAAAATGTGGAAAAGCTGTGCAAAACTTATATTTAATACCATCTTAATGTATTATGCCATTTCAGGCTATGAAATGTATGTTTTTGTTCATATTGTTTGCACGTGATTTTTAGAATATTCGTATACGAATTTTAGAATAATCTTAGTACAGTTAAAATCTTATTTATGTAAATAGGTTCTTAAAGTACTTATATTAATATTTTCTTTTATCCATTACTATTCGTTCTTAATTCGAAATTGTTAAGTTTTATCATAGAAATGCAGTCTTATCTTGATACGCCCCTTTTCTACATACGTGGAATAACAATGGTCTGTAAATATGTTAAACAATGTAATAATACTCACACACAAATGCTGTGATTTGCATTACCATCATTTTAAATATTTTTTACCTTTAGATTACGTGCCAGGACTGACGACTATTCTTATATCCAATCGTACAGCAATTTACGAAATAAACTCACTGTCAAAGTTAAGCACGCGGCGGAAAATGTTAATTTCCGGAATCCTATGTAAATTGGAGATGCATCAATTCGCTACGGAGCTAGATAGAAGTATGCAAATATGTTATGTAACAGCCAATCACGATTTCGTCTCGAAAAATATGCTGTGGTATAAGAACACAGCATTGTGAATGGTTACATGAATTACATGTAAGTGCTGATAAAAAATGTTTTGAACTTTGGTACGGTTTTTTTTTAGATAGACGTATTTCTATGGCTTCCAGGAGACAAAAGGAAGATTCTGAGCATTGGCGGGACAGCGGACGAATTGAAGCGGGACAATCAATCACAGATGTTACTCTTTTCTTCGGCGTTCATCATTCCGCAATTTCAAGATTATGGAAACAATTCCTAACAAGTGAAACAGTTGTCCGAAGACATGTATCCGGTCGCCAAGGATTGCAACCCTCGCAGGCGATCCATATATTGCTGTTGCAGCCAATCAGAGTCGAAGAGCAACCTTCACACATGTGACATCTTAGTTGCAGCGTCGATTGGTAACACGGTAGCTGCCACTACTGTGTGCCGAAGGCTACACATGAATGGACTGTACTCCCAAGTACCCCAAGTTTTTTTCTCTCTCCAATTCAGAGAGGCACGATTAACCCCTTCGCGACGAGCGTCCTTTACAGATTTTTTAAACTTTTAACACCGGTTTTTGAAAGTAGAAATTTTCGCCTAATTGAATCGCAGAAATGCTAACATTAAATAAGGCAAAGCTTACAACAAAAAGTAAGTGGTGGGAATATTCAAGGATTCTGAGCATCTTATGCGTCATGTATACGTATCGCTCGTCCCCTTGGGGTTAAAGTGGTGTCCGAAACATATCAATTGGATTGGGTGTGATTGGGGCAACGGTATGATCACGGATGAGTCGACATTTGCCCTGCAACCAGATGGCAAGCGTTTAAGGGTCTGGAGAGAAGTAGGTGCACGCACACGGCCCCAGAACATCACCGAACATGCTGTATTCGGAGGTTGTATGCGTGTGAGGGGTTCTGACATAGCCTATAATTGTTGGATTTGCTTGTTTATTTTGGTTTTAAATATGTTTTTGGTAATGACTCCAATATCTCTTCATCTTATAACTTACGCAAATTCAGTATTGTTTTCATCTTTGTATGTAATTTTTTGTTTTGTTTCATGAATAAACATATTTTCTACTATCCTGCCACATTTCGTGTCAATCCCAGTAGTACTTGTTGATTTTTCCGCATATGAGCGCGGTTAGAATAACAGTGGAGTAAGTCAAAAATTTGAAAAAATAGATAATAAAATTTTCACTGAACGTATATTAATTTCTGTTTACTGTGACAGTCAAATAAGTCATAGTTCACTTAGGGAGTCGCTAGAGGGCAAAACAAGTTGGACCACTTAATGCAACGGCAATCCAACAAGTTTCACAGAACCCTTCATTTCGCAAATTACTAATTATTGACTTACTTCACTGTCATTCTAACCCCCTCATATTACCAAAGCGTGCTTAACTTTTGGCAGTGAGTTATTTCTTTCTTTGGTAAAAATCTCTTGTAAGTATCCTAGTCTAAGCCTATGACAGGTATTATTTTTTAAAAATTGGTACAAATAACATAAAATAAAAGTCGCTGGAACGTACGGTGTCTCAACCCCATAATAAAATATTAAATGTAAAATATATTTGTCAATTTAAACAAATGTTTAATCTGCAACTCTTTATTTGTTATAATATAAATATTCTCTTTTACTCATTTATAGTGGTAATAAAATAATTTCTATATCAGATTAACCCTTAATTGCATAGTGATGTAAATTTCCATCACTGTTTATTTAACTTTTAATAAATATATCAACTTCTTCGCCACCACTATATTTATATAGAAATATTAATCCAGTAAATTTCTAGTGAACTATGTTTCTGAACAAATTTAAAAATCTATCTTAAAATTTCTGGTGTCTAATATTTAATATATGTATAAAAAAACGCAATTGTAAAAGAAAAACTCATGCAAAGAAGGGTTAAATATATATATATATTGTGTAAAAAAAAAATATTTCTTCAAATAATTTTTACCAACGTTTTCTTAATTCTACTCAATAAAGCTATAAATTCTTCATTTGTTAGTACAAAACTAAATGATATTCTTTTAAATTTAAAAATTTTTGTTCTGATATAAATATTAGCGATTAGCTAAACAAAATATTAAAATTCATAAGCAAATGTCATAAATTATATCATTTAAATTTTCATTGTCTTTGTGCGCTTCCGAAGTTTGATTAATAGATCAGTGCCACCTAGCTAATAAAAAAATGTAAAACCGGACAGTTGAGCTTCGTTCTCAAATGAACAACATCTCTTTGTTATGAGTGCCCTTGTTTCAAATCAGAAGTTCTATAAAGCTGCATTTGCCCCTTGGCAATAAAATAAATAATTAAAATATTACAGTGCACTGCTTCCTGATTGCTCCCGACATATGGTCCTAAGCGACCGGAACGTAGTGAAAAAATGAGTAGTTTATCAGCTTTAAATCGCCAACGCGGCGTATTAAAAACGAAATTAAATAAAATAACAAAATTCGTCAGTGAATATGTGTTCACAGATCTAAAGGATGCACAACAACAGTGAGAACATCAGTTACGATTAGAAGGCAAACGAATTTCTTTTTCGGAAATCAAGACGTCACTCCGTGATTTTATATATTCCTATACAGAGCAACCAGAAGATATTGATTTAAAGGATTCCTTAGAAATAACTTCTCAGCTTGAAGATGAACTGGAAGAGTCTGAGGCAAAGCTTAACATTTTTCAATCTCAATTAGAATGCTCTAATGTTAAAAATGAAAATCTGACTGTCACGACTAATTTTAAAATACCAGACGTACTGCTACCTAGTTTTTCAAGATAATATGATAAGTTTCAAAATTTTAAAACTCAATTTATGTCAATTATAGGCATTAATAAAAATCTATATTTAATTCAGCAGTTATGCTACCTGAAAGGCTATCTAAAGAGTGAAGCCAAAAGTCTCGAGTCAGCACAAGACACTTATGAATCTCTTTGGTCTTCTTTAGAAGAATGATACGAAAACGAAAGGTCAGTTATTGTGTGATTGACATATAATTAAATGTATCAAAAATACCAGATTCTCCTAAACATTTAATACAATTAATTGATAATACTAAATGTAATTTGTGTACATTAAAATTACTCGTGTTTGAATCAAACGAGCTTTCAGGTGCTTTAATAATACATATACTGTTTCAAAAACTGGATCCTGAAATTTAAAAAAAAATGTTTCGAAATGAAATTAATTAAAAATGAAACTCCTAAACTAGAGAACTTTTGAAGATTTTTGGAAGAAAGAAGTAGAATTCTTCAAAATACTACTCAACCAAAAGAAAATAGGAGGTTCCCATACAGTTGGAAATCTGGCACTAAGCCAAATAATGAAAAATCATTTTCAACTAAATTAAAACCACGAAAGGGTTGTTTATTAGGATGTTCCGAAATGCATTCCTCATATAGATGTGTTAAATTTAAACTAATAAATGCGAAAAAAGATCAGAAATTTAAAAAAATAACAACCCATGTTATTCATGTTTAAATAATCTACCTAATCCCTGTTTATCAATCCGTGTTTATTAAGGGAATTATACAATAGAATCAATTTCTAAGAGAATACGCTACACTGTGCAGACTTGCCAAGTCTCCGAATTTTTGAAAACCAGTATTATTTTAGAGAAAATGTTGTTCTTTTAAATCTCAGAATGTCTTGATTATATAAGATAACAATTTTTGTACAAAAATACTGGTGTCCAAAAAGCCGGAGACTTGGCAGCTCTGACTGTGACACATGGAATCAATTTCCGATGACAGAAATCCTGTTACAGAATATTTTTTTTCTCATCACAGTGTTTTGCGACCGTCAAGTACCACAACTAAATTAAGGGTTGTTTTTGATGGGAGTTATAAAATTAATATTGGAAAGTCTCTAAACAATTTATTGTTTAAAAGAAAGTTAATATAGGATGATATTTTTGCGATTATGATTCGTTTTAGAATAAATATATTTGCATTTACTGTTGATGTAAATAAAATGTTTCGACAAATAGAAGTAAATCCATTGCATACTAGATACCAAAATATATTGTGGTGAGAAGGGAGGGAGGAACCGGACAAAATCTATACCCTGAAAACTATAACATATGGGTGAGCAAGTACTCCAATCCTCGCCACTAGAGTTCTCTAGCAGTTAGCTACAGATAAAGGAACTAATTTTCCATTAGCCGCCAAGGTCGTAATGAGCGATATGTACATGGATGAATGTCTTTCTGGGTCTTCAGACATTGCAGAATTCTACGAAATTAAACAACAATTAACAGAGCTCTTCAAAAGAGGTCAGATATCTTTACATAAATGGATATCTAATGTTATTGAAGAAATAACCCCCGATCCTCAATTTTTTCCATTTAATCAAAATTCCGAATATGTTTCAGCAAAAACTCTTGGAATACTTTGAGATTCCAGTAGTGATACATTTAACTTTAATGTCATTGGCAACAGAAGTTCTAACTATACAAAACGCGAAGTTTTAAGTCAAATTGCCAGACAGTTTTGTTTTTTGCCAGACAGCCCTGTAATTTGCCGTGCTAAAATATATATGCAACAACTGTGGTTACTAAAGTGTGACTGGATTGATAACATTCCACTTCATATTGCTCAAGCATGGAACAAATTTCTTAATACGCTTGTTTTAATTCAAACATTCAAAATACCAAGATGCATTCTCATTAAAGATCTATCAACTATAATCTTGCATGAATTTGCTGATGCTAGTGAGAAAGCTTACGGAGCTTCTCTTTATCTACAAACAATATCTAACTCTTGTTCTACTGCTTGCCACCTCATTTGCAGCAAAAGCTGTGTTTCCCCATTTAAAACTGTCAGCATTCCTAGACTTGAACTATCAGCGTGCTTGTTATTGTGCCAACTTACTCAAAGAGTAGTAAGAGCACTAAAGCTAAAATTTGATAAGGTCATATTTTGGTCAGACTCCACTATTTCCTTAGCATGGATAGACACATCTATGATCACATCTCCTTAAAATCTTTGTGGGCAATCGAGTATCTCAGATTCAAGAACTGGCAAGAAACTATGAGTGGAGATATATTCCTACAAAACTTAAACCATCTGATGCGTTATCTAGAGGTCAGGATGCAACGTCCCTTTCGACAAATAAACTGTGGTGATGAAGCCCCGATTTCCTGAAAAAAGACGTTGGTATTTTATTCCCTCCAAATGACTCTCACACTAATGACGAACAGTTTAAAAAAACTAAAATCAGTTCCAGTCTTAACTTCACTTGTAAAATGTGACTTTATTAACTCTTTTCTTAATATTTTAAACAGTTATTTGAAATTAATAATTGTATTAGCCTTTATTTTCAGGTTTCTAAACAACTTCAGGAGTAAATTTAAACTTAAAAATTACGTTAGTTTGGATGGAAGAAAATTTATCAGGAATGTATTGCTGAAAAAGATTCAAGGTGAGTAATTCTGAACAGAAATTTCCGCATTGAAAAATGGCATGTCTGTCCCTATAAAAAGAAAGTGAAGGTTCTTAAAGCCATTTCTAGATCAAGATGATCTATTAAGAATAGGTGGTCGTTTAGTCAACTCAAATTTAAGCTATGACCGATCTCACCAAATCATGTCACCCCCAAGTAGTAAATTCACAGAAATTATCTTTATTTACTATCATAAAAGAGACTTACATGTTGGTCTTCAAGGACTATTGAATACTGCAAGACAAATATTTTGGCCTATTAAAGGAAGAAACATTGATCGTCAAGTTGTACACGATTGTGTTCAATGTTTCAAAATAAAACCTACAATTGTCAATCAAATCATGGGTAATTTACCTCCTGAGAGAGTAATCCAAAGTCCATCCTTTTCTAATGCAGAACTTGACACTACGTGGTTCATTTTTCATTAAATATCGCAACCAAAGAAAGGGGATATTTAATAAGGTTTATGTTACTATTTCCATATGCATGGTGACAAAAGCAGTGCATTTAGAGTTGCTTTTTCATTTAATTTCTAATGTATTAAGTGATTCTTTGCGCACAGAGGCAAAAATAGTACAATCTAATGTGACAATGCATCCAACTTTGTTGAAGCATCTGCTGAATTGAAAAGATTTTCAAATTCTATAAATAAGAATAATGATTATTTATCAAAATTCCTGACATACGAGCACGTTCTCTGGAAATTTCTGCCCCCTCGTTCACCAAATTTTGGAGGATTATGGGAGAAAGGTGTCGGACAGTTCAAATATCTCCTAAAAAGATCTATTGGTGTTATGAAATTAACTTTAGAAGAATTTTTGACAATTACTACCCAAGTTGAAGGTAATTCTTGCGCTCTTTCCTCACTACCCTCTGATCTAGAAGGCTATGAAGTTTTGACCCCAGATCATTTCCTAATTGGAATACCAATCAATGCTCTACCTGGGCCAAATTTGATATATGAAAAGGAAAAACTCAAAAAATCGGGCAAATAATATGAAAAAAATGGACCAATTCCTATTTAAACCATTTACAGCAGAGGACCAAATGGCTCTTTAAAAAACAAAACGTTGCACCAGGTATGATGGTTCTTGTAAAGGATGGAGACCTACCAGTTTGTAAATGGGTTGTAGGTCATACTTCAGAAATAATAAGAGGAAAAGATGATAATGTCAGAGTTATAATAGTTCGTACTCCATCTGAACTTTACAAAAGAAGTATCTCAAATATCTGTGTTTCACCTATTGTCAGACTTGCCAAGTCTCCGAATTTTTGAAAACCAGTATTATTTTAGAGAAAATGTTGTTCTTTTAAATCTCAGAATGTCCCGATTATATAAGATAACAATTTTTGTACAAAAATACTCGTGTCCAAAAAGCCGGAGACTTGGCAGGTCTGCCTATTGTAAATGGTGATAATATGAATTAATCTTTGTCCCGCAGTGGCGCAGACGATTAAGCTCGGTTCCCGTCAAGATCACAGAAAGTGAAGCAGCATCGACCATGATCAGTGATTGGGAGGGTGGCAACCTTTCTCAACTTCGGCTGCTGTGGAACGTAAAATCTGTTCGTGGCTCCGATGTCCTCCAAGTTTGAAAGCAATGTCTCTGGGGTTGCCAATCCAGGTGCAAGTTTCTCATCTGGAATTGATTCAAAATTAGGAGACAAGCTCTAGAAGTCCAAACTCTGTTGAGGCTCTGGCAACCCTTCTTTCAGGGAAGTGCCATGACACTTTCTCTGACACGACAACGACAACGACAACAACAACATCAATTAATCTTAGCATATATCAATTGAATTTATTATTTGTTATCATTGTATTATATTTAGTGCATTATATGTAGCCATTTATTAGTAATTCATTTGTATGTTATTGTATATTCATTTATTGTATCTCATTGAACTGTCAGAATACTTTAATGGGGACCGGTATGCGCGCTTCTGAAGTTTGATTAATAGATCAATGCCACCTAGCTGATAAAAAATGTAAAACCAGACAGTTGAGCTTCATTCTCAAACGAACAACATATCTTCGTTATGAGTGTTCTTGCGCTCAAATCAGAAGTTCTATAAAACTTCATTTGCCCCTTGGCAGTAAAATAAATAATTAAAATTTTACAGTCCACTGTTTCCTGATTGCTCCCGACAGTCTTTAATTCTGAATAACACCCATTTTTACATCTAAAAAAAAAAAAAAAAAATGTAGCACATTAAATATCCGAATATACATTAACTCTCTTGAGTTTCATAAGCGAGTAAGTCAAATTAAATTAATTCGAAATTTCATATTCCCTACATTTTCTTCAGAAATTCTCTTGATCTACTGCGTAATTAGAATAATTTCATAATCTGTATTTCAAGAATTATGATATACATTAAAGACATTGCACTAACTTCAGTTTCAACATCTAAAATATATTACAGTCAAGTTTCATGTTCTTTATCTTCAAATCTAATCGAATTTCGTCTAAGAACCGATGATGCAGTGCGCAATAACTTAAATGTTACTTTCGCAACTATGTCATCCATTGCTAATCCACCGCCCCCTGAATACTAGGCCTGCGCGCTGACAAAAATGGCGGCTGTCGCAGGCGGATTTTTATTTTCAGCTTTTGTATGGTCCCTAGGACTTCAATACCAATAATATCTAAAAGTTTTCTTTGACTTGTTTGATCTCAGAAAAACAAGATGAAAAAAACTTTTAGAAATTATTGGTGTGAAATTCTAGGGACCGTACAAACGCTGAATTCAGGGGACGGTGGCTAATCTGAAATCCCAGTTTTATATATCAGAAAGTTATTCTTTAGAAAAAAAGTACGTTTTACGTATTTTTAATCTTAAATTTTAGTTTAAATGATACAGATACAGATATTATATATACAGTATAGTACACAGATATCATATGATATGATTTTATTTATATTTCATGAATTTGTTCGTTATGATCCAGATGTAAATAACATTAAAAATCCCATCCATATAGGAAAACGTGAAAGTATTTAACCTAATTGAAAATTTTCCGATTTCTTATGAAATTATATGGCATTATTTTCTCAATAAAATGCAATAATGTAATTATAAAGAAAAAGAGGTTTAAAACATTTAGAAACGTGAAATACTCAAATAAAAATGTCCATTTAAAGTATATAATAATTTGCTATAGACGCTTATAATTTTTTTTGTTATATTTAATTATAGAACAATTAAAAATATCCTTTCAATAATTTCACAAAATTAATATCCGTTACCAAAATACTTATGTACGAGTATCTAATATAAATATATTGCACAATCAATAACAAAAATAAACTAAAAGAACGCATCGCCCCGCACAAACAAATTTATCTATTAACTAATCATTACTATGTGTTCATCATTTTAATATAATTAAATAAAATTTAAAAAATATTTACATTCGAATTTCTGCGTAGTTTTAAAAACCATATCGACATTTTAACTATTGCTTATATCTTATTTGTTTCTTTAAATTTTTTCTTTACAACATACGTCGCTGCCATTCTGTTATTTCTACATAAGTGCTGTATAATTAAGAACTGAAATAAAATCTCCATTGAAAGTAATTTAGTCCATTTTTTAAAATATTTATGTTACACGTTTGGTATCATACATAATACATGTTACACGTTTGGTATTATACATAACTATTTTTGATTGCCTTTTGAAACTTTATATACAAGCTCTATTCGGGATTTTCTAACATTAATTTATTTATAGCTAGAGCGTTCAAAAATTTTACACCCACATTTTATAAAGCACTTCACAACAGAGATTTTGCTTAGAACTATTTAACTTATTTGTTTAGCTTTTGTCCGTGTGACACATATTCAGCTTATTTTATGAATGATTTTCTAGTTTGAATCGAAATATATTTACTTGGTACAGATCTAATTGATCACTATGACCGTTCTATTGTTAAGAAGATATTATTTTAAATGAAAAAACACTTTCAAAACAATAATATGAGAAATTGGAGACTACGTCAATAGTGAAAATCTCATTTTAAATTTAAATAAAAACCATGCTGAAACTATTGAAGTAAGCCTATTAAAATTCACTACTATTCGTGAAGTTCTAACACACAAGAAAAATGTCGAACAACATTTTCAACAGCAAATTTGTGAAATCGCTGTTAACATTATCGTTTCCATATATTTTGTTTGTCTTGATATTATAAGTACCTAAAGTCGATTTTCGAAGAAAATAATTCAAAGAGTTTTCAACCATGCGGATTAAAATGTGAAGCATAACATTATCTGTTTCTATTTAAATATATAATAACTATTGTTTTAAATGTTAATTGATAAATAAAAAACAATGTTTTAAAAAGTTGCGTTAGCCTTATTCCTGGATTTTACTAAGGTTACGTAATAGAAAAAATAATGAACTGCATACATTATTTTAATATTGTTGCCTAATAATTAATATAGCAGTGTTGTAAAACTCCAGAGTTTTAACTCATGGATTCATAACTCCTGTTCAAAAAAGTTCTCATATGAAGGAATAGACGCCGCTTACAATGTATTAATAATTAAAAATTATTTTATAGAAAGATGCAGAGTGCTGCAAAAATTAGTTATATTTGAGCAAATATATACCATATGTGAATGAAAAATTGTTCGGAAATATACTTAGAAACTTCATAAAACCAGTGTTAACTAATTATATTTTCAGCTTAGTTTGATTTAAATATAATTTTTTTTATTAACCCATAATCTTAATTAAAATAACATCAATCTGTTATAAACAGAGCTGCCATCCTCTCATTAATATTCCGTAATATGTGGTTTAATTTGACCCAGGTTACACATTTCGCACCAGAAATTTGTTTAAGAAATGAAATTAACTCATTCTAGAAGGAAACCTCAAATTAAATAAATAAAGTTTCATCCAAAACATTTTCTGGTGCGAAACGTGTTAAACCTGGGTCGAATTAACCCACATATTACGGAATAGTTGAGAGGTTGGCAGCTCTGTATAAACATGTTTAAGCTTACAAAAAGTCACAGAAAGAACGCCAAAATACACATTACAAACTGTTTCTAAGAAACTGTCTTCTAGTTCAACATTTCGCTAAGCCACCGGGTTTAGAAGAGAGTAAATAACAACTCGTAGGTTGTATCCCAGTGATTTTTCGCAGATTACAGCTTCCAAGTCAATTTAGAAGATTTAGTTGAGGAACGTTTTCGCGTTACAATCTACTTAGATTATCTGTCTCACACCATATCTATTTGTAAGATGTTGCTATTCTGCAAAGAGAAGTAAGTACTCGGGAAAATAAATGTTTCACATTAAATCTATCGATATTTAATACATACTTGTTTCTATTACAGAGGATCAAATGACCCAACTATACTTTACGATGTATATATAGCAAAAATATGACATTTATTACAATTTGTTGTGTGAATTATATAATTTAGCTTAAATGTTTTTAATTTAATGATTCTAATTTTTCTATTTCTTCAATTTAAAAAAAAAATACACAAAATAAAGAAAACAAAAATCATAACAGCAATTTTTTCTGATGTTTTAATTTTCTTTCTCAGCTGTATTTGAATAATAAACTACGCTATATTTAATCGGATATTCTGGGCCTAACCTCTTCACGACGAGAGTCGGGTACACGTGATACATAGGGTGCACACAAGTCTCAATATATCCTACTAACAATTTTAAATAGTGAAACTTACCTTATTTAATCACATAATTTCTGAGTTTAAATAAAGAAAATATTTCTATTTGGAAATACTGGTATTAAAATATTAAATATTGTGTACTGGACACTCATAGCTAAGAATTTAATAATGTAAAGTTAAATATTCCAAATTAGTAGTGATAAAAAATTGTTGTTCCACAACTTTTCATACAATTAACTACTCGTATCAAATGACTCGTCGCGATAGTCAGGTCAGTTTCCATATATTTATTGTGGACAAATAAAGAAAATGGAAATAAATATTTAAAACAGTATTGGATGTAATTTATAATAAAAGTCATACATTCAAATGGTGGTAGGATAACATTTTATCTAATTAATTCTGTCAGAAAGTGAAAGGTACTAGTTTGACCCGTCATAGTAGGTTTAATGTTAACCCTCTAATGTCCATGGTGCATATATTCTACCACCACCGTTTCCAATTAAGTAAATATTTTAATTCAGATATTCAATACGAATTCATGCCAGAAAATTTCAATAATAAATTTCGCTTTATTTAATGACGCACTTTTTAACGAAGAAAATATTGCTATTTTAAATTTCTAGAATTAATATTCTAGAAATTTAAAATATTAATTTTTGCTTCATTAAAACAGTGCGTCATTAAATAAACCAAAATTTATTATTGAAATTTTCTGGTATGAATTCGTATTTTCTGAATTACGGAATTTCTTGAACATATTCTACCATGGGAAATAGAGTGTTAAGTTAGAAATTAACGATTTAGAAAATTAGCAGTGTCTATGGAATATCACGATGCTTATGAATAAAAAATTCAAGAAACAGGATCATGGTGAGTGAGCAATTGTAAAGATTAAATACTGTTTGTTAAAGAAAAATATGATATAAAACAGTTCACAAATGTAAAATAGTCTTAATTTCTCATTAGAAACAATTTATTTTTGTTCGAAAAAAATAATAATAAGCATATTTAGCTCTCATACACTGTAGGAAGTTAATATTTAATTATCAGTTATACTTCTCTACAGAAACATACTACTTGAACACATTCGCAACGGCTAATCTTTTCTTAAACATTCTATAAAACGGTGCATTTTTATGATATTAAAGTAATGGTAGCTCCTCCCTTTTCTGACAGTCGTTCATTAATTGGTTTCCCAGATAGGTTTTTTTAGTCATATCATTAAATATATTTCAATGCACGTATATAATATAAAATATCTTGCAAACTAAAAACAATATGTACAACATGATATAAATGCGTATTCTATAAGGTAGACGCCCTTAGGCAATGATCTTTTTTGAATAAAAACGAGAATTTTCCTTTACCGATGACAAGTCTTATTTTTTTTAAACGAGAATTCTCGTTTCTTGATTACAAGCATATTTGTTTACATATAAGAATTCCCTTTTACCGATGCGAATGCGTTAATATTTTAATTTTTAATTAAATAAAATAGAATATGACGTTTGTAAATTCCTATTGCTTCGATTATTTACAAAGTACATAATAATATTATAAAACTGGCCAATTATTTAATTGAAAACTATAATAAAGGCATATTTTTAAACTTGCATACTTATAAAGTTTCCGTTAACATAGCTCTTCCGTATAGATTTTTTTAAATTTAGATAATAACTTTTGTACCATCTGCGTGTATTATAAGAATTTTGTTAAAACATTGTATATAATGCATGAAATGACGTTTAGCTTTAAAAATATCAATACAGCTAAATTTTACTTAAAAACTTGAATATTCAAATATCTGATGGATTTATAACCATCTCAGATATCATTAACCGATTTCAAAACAGGAAGCAGTTCAAGGACACAAACATTTGAGCACGTAAATAAATACATTAAGTGACAATAAATTATTCTATAATGAACAGACTTTTCTATTTTAGACAAATCATCCTACTCAAGATAAACAATGATATTAATATGTGAAATATGTTCGCGAAATTAGTTTTAATATCAACCCACGCATGCAGCAGCTGTCTGACGTCATCAAAAGAACACTGACTGAAAAAAACTCTTTTTTCATTATTAAGTTTAGTTGCCCTTTTTATCTCAATAGAGAAAGATGTAATAATTTTAATCTGTTGCTGCAAAAGGCAGCTGTATGTAAAATGTTACTTGAAATTAATAAGTTGAAATTTTAATATAATTATCTATAACAAAAGTGATCAGTCTCAAGTGTGGACTCAATATAAATAATATACTTCATTAACCAACATTTATGTTTTCAACACTTTAGCTCCGAAATAAATGGATTACAGCAGTTAAAAATGTGCACCAACCTGAAGTACGAGGAATACTGCTGCTGAAGAAAGATAAAGGTAAGAAATTACCTATATTATTATATTAATTGTGTTTTCATGGCCAGAATGATATATATTTATTTATCTAAGTATTAGCGTGCGTAACCTACAGCGCAGAGCAGAGGCGGCTTTTTTGCCAACAGTCGATTATGAGACTGAGGAAGTCTCATATTTTAGTAGATAAATAATATTTGTGAAAAAAAAAAATCTACTGGCCATACATGTGTGCACATGAAAAAGAAATTGAAAATTATTGAAAATATAGTTAATTATTTGATGATGAAACAAATATTGTGCATTTTTTGTTGACATATATGAAATGTTAAACAATTGAAGAAAAACTAGATATATATAAGAAGTTTTATATAAAATAATAAAAGAGCAATTCCTCTTTAAAAACAAAACTTAAATAACTAGTAAAATGGCCGCATCACGTGAGATACAGCTTGTAGAAAAACTTAACGCAAGTAACTACAGTAATTGGAAATTTAAAACTGAAATGTTACTGATTAGAGAAGACTTATTCAACGTAATAACCGAAGATAGGCCCACGCCAGTCACAACTGACTGGGAAAAGAGAGACAGGAAGGCAAGAGCCATAATTAACCTATCAATTGACGGTTCTCAAATTGTTCATGTTAAGGGGCTTAACACAGCTAGAGACACTTGGAACGCACTTAAAACCATACACGAACGGGCGAACCTCTCTAGTAAATTATTTTTGTTGAGAAAGCTCTATGGAGCCAAGCTCCAAGAAAACGGGAACTTAATCAAACACATAACATACATTCTAGAATTAATTGACAAACTTTCAGCGATCGGGGAAACAATTAGCGACTCCCATCTTTCAGCTTTATTGCTGTGTTCGCTACCCCCTAGTTATAATACGTTAATTACTGCCCTTGAATCGCGAAATGAAGACGAGCTCATACCACAATTTATTAGAAGTAAATTAACAGATGAGTACAACAGAAGGGTTGAAAACACAGACCAGGGTGAAAATTCATCAAAAGCGTTTAAAACACAGAAAAGATTTCCTAATGATAACTTTAAAAAAGATAAACAGTGCACGTATTGCAAATTGAGAAATCACACGTACAGAGAATGTTGGCATTTGAAAAATCGAAACAATCACCCAAATACACAAAAACAACAAACATACAAAAATAAATATTACTCATCATCGTTGTGTTATCAACAATCGGATAACCAGATAGGAAACACTCACCGCGAATCAGTAAACACGAGAAATTATAGAACGGAAACAAAACCAGATAAAGGCAGCTACGCAGCCTTTCTAATAGACAAAGCAGGAAAACAAACCTGGATTATTGATTCTGGTTCATCTTCACATATCCTAAACAATAAAAATGAGTTTACTAAGTTAAATGACACAGAAAAAACAGCCGTCATAATTGCCAACGGAAAAACTCTAAACTCGTTAGGTACCGGAGAAACTACATTCACGACAAAAACATCCGATGGAGGCATAAATAAAATTATGTTAAAAGAAGTGTTATATGTACCGGAGCTAGAATCTAATTTAATTTCAGTTAGTAAAGCCACAAAGAATGGATATAAATTATTATTTGATAAAGATAAATGCACGCTGTCACGAAATGGGAAAATCTATTTGGAGGCAAAAATGAAAAATAACCTATACGAAGTTGAATTATTAGAAAATGCAGATAGGAATATAGTAAATATGGCACATGAATGCAAAAGTAAAGACTGCCTGGAACTTTGGCACAAACGCCTAGGGCATAGAAATTATAATTCCATAAAGGAAATGGTTAAAGACGACTTAGCCTATGGCATAAAATTAAATAATTGCAATCATGGAACAACATGCGAAACATGCATACAAACAAAAACAAGCGATGCTCCCTATCCCAAAACAGTGTATAGAAACAAAACAGGTAGAGTACTCGATCTAGTGCACACGGACGTATGCACAGCGATAGGAACCCCCACAATAGGTGGTAAAACAATGTTTGTAACTTTCATTGACGACTACTCTAGATTTACTGTAATATACTTATTAAAACATAAAGATGAAGTACAGGATAAACTAATCGACTATATAGCTATGGTTCGAAACCAGTTCGGGATATATCCGAAAGCAATAAGATCCGATAACGGGGGAGAGTACATAAATAGAGGGATAGAGGATTACTTAAGAAAAAGGGGCATTAAACATCAATTAACAGTGCCGTATTGTCCGAGCCAAAATGGCATTGCAGAAAGGAAAAATAGGTCGCTATTAGACATGACTAGAAGCCTACTGAGAGAAGCAGATCTGCCACAAAGATTTTGGGGAGAAGCAATTAACACCGCGAATCATTTACAAAATCGCTTACCAACAAGATCGACAAATAAAACCCCATTTGAGCTATGGTTTAATCGCAAACCGAGTTTACACTATTTGCGAACATTCGGGTGCAAAGCTTACGTATACGTGAATAAACAACATCGAGGAAAATTGGACGACAGGGCTCAGGAAGGGATTTTTGTAGGATACGCATATACACAAAACAAAATAAAATTGTAATTGGCAGAACAGTGAAATTCATGGAAAATAGTAAAATTAACCTAAAAGAAAGCAAAGAGACAGAAAACTCATATGACGACAAAAATTACATTGAAACAGAGCTAAACAACACAACCGAAGAACCAACCGCGTCCAAACAACCGACCAATGAACCAAGAAGATCCGAAAGAATGAACAGGGGGGTACC
Source organism: Maratus michaelseni (assembly GCA_963931845.1). Classification (NCBI taxonomy): domain Eukaryota; kingdom Metazoa; phylum Arthropoda; class Arachnida; order Araneae; family Salticidae; genus Maratus; species Maratus michaelseni. The sequence continues at coordinate 32,669,261 of OZ007589.1, read as the reverse complement.
ACCAGACAGATATGTCTGTTATGTAAAAAATAATGATACAATAGAACCTAGTAGTTGGAATGAAATACTGGAAATAAATAATCCCAGAGAAAAAGAAAATTGGCTTAAAGCCACACAAGCGGAAATAAATTCGTTGCGAAAACACAACACATGGGAATTAGTGGATCCTCCACCTAACAAAAAGGTTATAGGTTGCAAATGGACATTCAAAAAGAAATTAGACAGTCACGGAAACACTCAAAAGTACAAAGCACGTTTGGTAGCCAAAGGGTTTAGCCAAAAATACGGGGAAAACTATGACGAGACTTTCGCCCCAGTAGTGTCACAAACAACAGTGCGAACTTTTTTGGCAGCAGCCGCATATAAGAAGTTGAACGTGAGACACATTGATATAGACACAGCTTTTCTATACGGCGAGTTAGAAGATGAAGTCTATATGAAACAAACGGAGGGTTACATTGAGAAAAATAAAGAAAACAAAGTCTGCAAATTGAAAAAATCCATCTATGGACTTAAGCAGGCAGCGAGAACTTGGAATAAAAGAATAGAACAATCTTTTAAAAAAATTGAATTTCCAACAAAGCACAGCGGACTCATGTCTATACACACGAAAAGAAAACAACATCACAACGTATATAATAGTTTACGTAGATGACTTATTAATAGGCGGTGAAAACGAATCAATTCAAAAAATAATAAAAGCTTTAAAGCAAGAATATGAATTAAAAGACCTTGGGGAAGTATCCCACTATTTAGGCATGGAAATAAGAAAAACACGAAATGGATACAAATTAAATCAAATGTTAAAAATAGAAGAACTCGCAAGAAAATTCAATTTAGAAAACGCAAAACCAATAAGCACGCCGGTTTTCACAAATTAGAGGACGACGAAAACTTAATGCCTAACAACACAAAATTCAGACAAGCAATAGGATCATTGTTACAATGGTACTCGAAAAGGCAAAATTGCATTGCCTACTCATCGGCAGGAGCTGAATTCGTTGCTGCAGCTAGTGCAGGACAGGAAATTGCATGGCTAATAAAACTATTACAGACCTGGACTTACAACAAAATTTACCAGTAAAACTGTACGAAGACAACCAGAGCTGCATCAAGATGGTGGAGAACGAAAAATTCTCAAAGCGAACCAAACATATAGACGTTCGCTATCACGCGATAAAAGAAATGAAAGAAGACGGTATACTAGACATTCGTTACTGCCCAACACAAGACATGACAGCAGACGCCCTGACCAAGCCACTGGGCAAACCACAGTTTGTGAAACATCGAGAATCTATGCAACTATTACATGATGCATCCGAGATGGTTAAGGAAGGGTGATGGATTTATAGCCATCTCAGATATCATTAACCGATTTCAAAACAGGAAGCAGTTCAAGGACACAAACATTTGAGCACGTAAATAAATACATTAAGTGACAATAAATCATTCTATAATGAACAGACTTTTCTATTTTAGACAAATCATCCTACTCAAGATAAACAATGATATTAATATGTGAAATATGTTCGCGAAATTAGTTTTAATATCAACCCACGCATGCAGCAGCTGTCTGACGTCATCAAAAGAACACTGACTGAAAAAAACTCTTTTTTCATTATTAAGTTTAGTTGCCCTTTTTATCTCAATAGAGAAAGATGTAATAATTTTAATCTGTTGCTGCAAAAGGCAGCTGTATGTAAAATGTTACTTGAAATTAATAAGTTGAAATTTTAATATAATTATCTATGACAAAAGTGATCAGTCTCAAGTGTGGACTCAATATAAATAATATACTTCATTAACCAACATTTATGTTTTCAACACTTCAGCTCCGAAATAAATGGATTACAGCAGTTAAAAATGTGCACCAACCTGAAGTACGAGGAATACTGCTGCTGAAGAAAGATAAAGGTAAGAAATTACCTATATTATTATATTAATTGTGTTTTCATGGCCAGAATGATATATATGTATTTATCTAAGTATTAGCGCGCGTAACCTACAGCGCAGAGCAGAGGCGGCTTTTTTGCCAACAATATCAGCATATCTACATCGGTAAAACAAATACATACGCACAATGCAAAATTAAATAATCCGTTGAAATGGGAAGCAAAACTTTACTATTTATAAATCTGTTTATATGATTTTTTACCATTCATTACACATAATAATGTAAAATTACATGCTCATTCTTAGTTGTTTAGATGTTACAGTGATAAAATGTAAAACTGGAATATTTATGAAACTGTGAAAGAATTATTAACTGTAATACAAATTGTTCAAATTTAGATTATATTTTACTTTTTGTATTACAAAAAAAAAAAAAGATTTTAATATTTGATGGGGTAATATAAATGATATTCGGTTTATGGTTATTTTAGAATTAATTATATTTTAAAAATTATACACGTGCCACTAACTGATTTATTACTCCTTATTTATCTCTCGTTTACACAAATCTCTCACTAAGTGAATTTTTAGAGATTTTGCAGGTCCATTTATTCTGAAGAAAACAATGAAGAATTCTAAGATATAATTCCATAGATAAAAATGAAACCTATAATGCAACAAATATAAATATGCGCCATTTACTTTAACAATTTACCTTAATCTATTTTGAATAGCCAGAATTAAAAATAAACACTTTTAGACGGGTGTTTTTTTAACTCAAATCTTTCATTATGGAATAAATTTACAACGAGTTTGGAAAGGAATTTACATAAGATTAATGAAAGTTTAGTAAATTTCCATAAAAAGCGGTTAGTAAATCTGAAATATGATAGTTGATAGTTTTTTATGAAAGTACATGCTGTTCCCTCTATGCAACATTAGATAGAAAAAGAAAATTTGTAGGAACATTAAAAAAAATTATAATCGATGGCTTAAACCTTTGAGGGGCGGTGAGATAACACATGGGCTGATATGTTCCCGGTATAATAAAGAAAACACAACTTTTGAACAAAACTTTATAACTTTATGACTTTATAACTTTATAACTTTAATAAATAACATAACTTTAATAATAAATAATAATAATTTAATAATGATAATGATAATTTAATAATAATAATAATAATAATAATTTAATAATAATAATTTAATAATAATAATTTAATAATAATAATTTAATAAGTAAATAATAATAATAATTTAATAATAAATAACATAATTTTATAACGAAAAGCTCCAAACAGTGCTCAGAATCATCGACTCGTTGTTTTTGGTCAAAAGTCAACACGCGCGGCACCCACTTTGACAACAGATTTTTCATAGACAAATGTTCATTCAAAATAAAACCTACATGTTCCTTGGATATCTTCAGAGTCTGAGCTATCTCCTGCAACTTCACTTAACAGTTTCCTAAAACGATTTTGTGGACTTTTTTTTATGTTTTCCGGAGTAACCATGTTTTTTGCGTGGTGCATCACTGGTGTCCGTACGACCATGTTTAAATTCAGCAAAGCAGTCAATAATGGTTGATTTACCTGATGCAGTGTCCCGATAACGCTTATCAAGCCAAGCTTTTGTTTGAACGGCGTTTTTTCTAAACCAAAAACAATTTTTGAAATTCTTGTTTATCCATTTTTTTGTTTATCAGCAAAGTCGTTCAACTAAAACCACTCTAACGTTTTATCCACACGGCGAATCGTCATGACATTTCTTATGCTACCTTTTAAAGGTTAGTATTTACTAAAAAAAAAATCGGTTCGGCAATTGCAACGCCATCTGTGCCAGACCGAGAACATATCAGCCGATGTATTATATTATATCACACCTAATTTTAATCCGATTCGAATCAGAAACTTTAAATTAAATTTTACTTTTGTAACTTTGACGGGAAAAAGTTGAAAAATTGCTTTTACCTATTTTGAAATAAATTATTTCTTAAATTCCGGTGAGAATTCAACGTTACAGGAACACAAGTGCTCGCCCCTGAAAGGGTTAATACAGTAACCACATTTCTGTATTGATTAAAAAGGTCATTGCTTTACTAGATGTCTACTTTAGTGTGAGAGCAATTATTATGTTTTTGAACACTATAATCAATCAAGTATAATACAGGGTTCGTACGCTTTTACCACAATATTTTAATAGAATTTTTCGCCTTATATAAATTCAGAAAAATATTATAAATCGCAAAATTAAATGCGGCGACAATTGTTTCTGCAGTTTCAATATTAAATAGAAAAATTATATTAAAAAATTGTGATAAAAGCGTACGAACCCTGTAATAGAATGCGAGGATGTTTTCGTAAAACAATTTCCAGATATATCTATAATTCTAAATTTAAAAAAAATACGCTTAAATTAAAAAAAAGATACTTGTAAATGTTAGTGAAAGATTTAAGTAATGGTATTAAAGTAAACTTATAAAATAAAAAATTTTTAGATCCAATTCTTCTTCTTCTTAAAAAAAAAAAAGCTTTTGAAACAATTCTCCTAATTTAAATTTTAATTTTTACAACTTTAAAAATATAATATAACAAAATAATATATATATATATATATATATATATATATACATATTCTACGAAGAATTTATGCATTGCGTCTAGAATAAAATGCACGTACTTCAGTTGTGTGAGTTAATATTTTAAATATCTAAGTGAAGGGAGTATTTAAGTATGAAAGTAACTAAATGACCTAGAACCGATAAAAAAAAAACTCATATTTATTTCATCAAATAAATGAAATATCTCATAATAGTCATCAGTTTGGAAAACAATCAAATTCTAAAAATATTAACAAAAATATAAGATATTTACCTCATTTTAAGTATACTACAATTCGAGGCACCGATGTAAATTAGGGGCCCGCTAGCGGGTGAAGCCAGCTAGTATAATATTATTCAGTAAAAAATCATAGTAGAAATCTATCCATATCAATTAAACCAAATCAACAATTAATCTGTCATTGAAATTTTATCTTGTTCTCGTCTACAATTACAGTTAAAACATAAATGTCAATTATCTTAAGACAGTTTATGAACAACCAAGTGATGAATCCACAATATCAGAATGAACACTAAATATAAGAACAACTGGTCATTTAACCAGTTTCAAATAAAAATATTTTGATAAAAATGTTAATAGAATTAATTTTATACGCTTAGATAAATGTGTTTAAAGTGACGAATACACAAAATTGGGATTAACACTAAATATACCAACTACCGGTAATTTAACCAGTTCCAAATAAAATATTTTAATTAGAACCAGAAATTTCTCTCCCAAATAAATAAAATATAAATAGGATCGTGACGAGTTAAAAAGATAGAAGGAATTAAATAAAATTCTTAGTAGGATAAGTGAGAAACGACAGTTGCGAAACGAACGGAAAATGATAAAAATAAGTCTTTAAAAATACTGCTTTATTAAAGTCTTAGATGTTTGGTCATTCGCATAGCCACAAAAGAGTTTTCTAGTTTTACATATGAATCGTAATACAGAATTTGACTTTAATAAAATAATAACTATGAACATTTAAATTGTTTGTAATACGCATATTAACCCTCACAAAACTTTAATTACGAAATAGAACAATGACAGTAGAATTTTAATAGAAATATTTTCATTTATTATGTATGTGAAATTTCGCTTTTTTATTATATAAAAATAAATTTGTTTATAATTTCCGGTGACAATCATTTATTTCAACCTTTTAGCAATTGAAGTCCTTTATCCGTTAAAGGGTTAAAAAAACGATACATTTGTAGATCGTGTGTAATTTAAGAAAATGCGTACATTTAAATTATATACATTCGAAATTAATATCACATTTCAATGAAACAGGTTTTAGTTTTGCGTTTCATTCGATATTTAACATAAATATGTCGCATAATTCGATTTTATATTTGGATGAAAAACGGAAATATGTGTCTGCAGCCGTCACTGGCTTCCTATAAAAACAGACAAAATTACGATTTTATATTTAATTTACACCTGTGCTTAGTATTTGTCTTTATTATGTTTTTAACTACTTTCTGTTTCAGTTTACAATAATGATAAAATATTTCGAAAATAAAAGATAACCGTGTTTATTATCTGTCTTCATCATTAAGGTAAATTTCAAGTAAAGATGCTAAATTTCAACAATTAGCAATAATTTGGAAAACGATAAAAATACACCTTTGTTAACAAGATAGCGCCCAAAATATTAATCACAATTACATCAAAATTGAACTGCAAATCGGTAGGGCCAAAACCTCGACAGGAATTGAAAATTAAAAAATTTCGTCAATCTTAAACCTCGAAAACGTCGGCCCAAATATTTTCCATTTTGCCATAGAGATAACATTGCGATTGTTTCAATTATTAAATAAAACTGTAGCTCTATTGTTGTAACATATGCATTTTAATTTCATTGTTGTATGCATCGTTATGACGTCAACGTTACTGATGCACGCATTTGGGATTTATGATATAGATCGATTCACATCTAGAAGTTTCTGTTTTTACGTACGTAACGACCACGCGTTTTTTTTCTTGAAAGTGCGAACTTATAGGTAATCAGATTAGACCCTACATTTTCTGTAACTTCCAAATTGGTATAGTTTGGTTCGAATGTGATATATTAATAAAGAAAAGAAACAAATTCGAAAACGAATACGTAGAATACGAATTTGGGTACTTCCGTGGTTGCCGCATGCCAACGGATAATACGCAAAGAAATCGGGTCAAATATAATGTCATGTATGTATTTATTATAAGTAAGTATCTATGTATTAATATGTATGCAGGGCCTTATTACCAACTGAGAAAACTTCCTGCAGTAAATTTTAATAGAAATGTTTGTCTTATTTAATCGCTGTATTCAAGCAAAATTACTGTCATTAACAAAGCAACAATTTCTATTCCTTTTTACTGGTGGAAGTTTTCCCCGTTGGTAATCAGGCCCTGTATGCATGTATTCGTATGTATGTATGTTGGTATTCACATACATGTATATTTGTATGTATAGGGAAATTTTCCTAATCAGGTTCGCAGACTGTTGGTATATTTTAGTGGGTTTATTGTATTAACATTTTTTGTTTTACTTTATATAGACATACAGTGTAGGGAACGTATTGTAATAATGAAAAAAAAAACGATATGAACTTTTTGAGGTTCTCGGAATTCGTGGACACCAAACGTTGAAACACTAGACATGACAATTGCCGAAAATGTAGCAGCTGTTACCGCATATTTTAAAAACTGTGCAGCGCTGTTAAACTTGGCATGGACTTTGTGAAAAGGATATAATCGCTGTCGAGATCGCTTTTCAGGTATTTACAGTGAAGAACATAAAAAAAATCTCGCCCAGCTTTTAAATCCAGTCCAACAACACATAAGGCAATGAGATAATTGCCTATGGAAAAAAGATGTGCAGATAGTTATAGCTGCAGGTTTGGTTTTCTAAAAGCGCAACTAACAAAGGAGCAGGGAAAAAACGATATATTTTGATGGATTTATCATGGATTATTATGACGGATTTTTCCAAAAAAAAAAAGACCACCCTGAAATGAATACCTATAATTTCTTCGTGTCACAAGTTTGTAGAGTTAACACTGATTTCAGTCCTATTACCGTAATTTCGCGCGTATACGCCGCACCCCAGACAATTCGATTTCCTACCAGAATTTATTTTAAATAAAATGTGACTTGCTTCTGCTTAGCACTTATTTGACTTCTTATTTTCAATAAAATTTCCGGTTTGAAAAATACTTAACTAAGCTGCGGCGCATACGCGCGAAATTACGGTACATCAAAGCATGCTGTTTTGCATTACATTTCAAAATCAGAAACAGCTTCTGTTCCCTGCAAGGAATTGTTATCTGAGATTTTAAGTATGAGGAAAGAAACAAATCGCGCCGTTCAAGCAGTTCAAATAATTATTTTATGTTCTGTTTCTGAAAGATCTCTCTGATCACTCAGCCCAAAATGTATTTAAATTATCAAAGGGGTGGTCAATGCGTCACATTAGTCGTGAGATAGTTAGAATACGGATTTATGATAAGAACTGGATAGAGATTAACTTTTACTCGTTTCTTAAGTTTGTAAAATCTTTCTCGTTAAGAGGCGTCGAATATCATCAAAGAAGAAAAGATGCAGTTGTCAGAGTTTTTCCTCTTATATCCCTCAACCACGACCCGACTCTGACATAACAATGTTATAATAGACAACAAGTATTACTAAAGTAACTGTCCTTGTAGATGTAATTCTGACTCCTTATTGCAAGAGGGCTGTGTATCAGTCATGGGAGGAGGCATTCAATGACCTAAGTATTGATAACACTTAGGTGATAAACAATGAATTTTCCTCGTGTTAGCAGTATGCATAATCCAGAGAGGCTGTAAGAAAAATACCGCGAGATTGATCCCTGTATGGACGAAGCTGCCATAGTACCTGAACGCACAAAAGAAGATGTTTTGAGAAAAAGCCTGATTGATCATGCTTTTGAGTGGAAAAGTGAGAGCTTCAATTACTCTGATCGTAATTTTGCGTCATTCCTGAACTATTATAAAGAACAAAAACTTACAGTACATCAGAATTACAATAATTCGAAACGATAAAGCGACTTATGTCGCTTTTACTACAGTGAATAAATACTTGAAAATGAAAATTCAGCAGCTGTTATTGCAACTTTTCTTTTATACTATTAAACAGTAAAGTAAATATAAAAATAAAATAAATATTTTAAATGTTATTTTTTACGTCCATGCGACTCAATACTCCGACATTTCGGCCAGATGGATGCTAGTTAAAATTTGTTTTATTTTATCTCTTGCTTTCGGAACAGTGAACAGTGGAAGAGTTTAGGCAGTACCTAGTACGCCCAGTTACCTAGTACCCTCCACGCCCAATTGATGAGTAAGACGTATAGCACATATTATGGGAACCTCAAGTATCGAATAAAACATTGAAATGTGAAAGACTGATATGTGATCATGATATGTGAGATATCGTAAGTGATCATGTAACGAGGAATAAAATAAGCAGCTGTTCTTATGCTTTTCAATTTCAGAGTTTCAACAAACTCTAAATATTGCACGTATAAAGCAAGATCGTGTTTTTACGAAAAATAGCACTTATCAATAACCGAATGCCTTATTTGCCATCGAAGTAGCATAAAAGGTGGCAACAGAACAGGGAAAAACATAGTAGAATAAACCGAATCTACCAGTATTTTCTTATAGGAAAATTCAACTTGTTTTTCGTTCAAATAAACATTACCAATTTTTTCATAAGAAAACACTGGTGTTTTCCTTGATTTGTCGTCACCTTGAAATATCACAAAAGTTGTTACAGTGGTTGTTTAAGAATACCGAGATATTCTTGTGACCCAGGATTCGTCCTTCAAGTTAGATATCACAAAATTTTCTACAAAATGGTTATAAAAAACAAATTGATGAAATAAAATATTTTCGATCCCACTTTTTTCAAATGTCTTGCTTGGCTAAGAGGATGGCTTTACGTACTGAAATGGAAGATGTAGTTATAGATAGTCCCGTAGTTAAATCACGTCTTTCCATTATTAGCACCTTATGAAATATTTGATTATTCCAAATATCCTTTTGTCAAAGACGGATTCTACAGAAAATCGACGAAATCTGTAATGGCTCTTAACCATTCTTTGCATGAGTTTTTCTTTTACAATTGTGTTTTTTATACATATATTAAATATTAGACACCAGAAATTTTAAGATAGATTTTTAACTTTGTTCTGGATTAATATTTCTATATAACTATAGTGGTGGCGAAGAAGTTGATTTATTTATTAAAAAATGAACAGTGATGGAAATTTACATCACTATGCAATTAAGGGTTAAAGTAAAAGATAAAAACCTCTTTGTAGTAAATTTTCAGCAATGCGTTTGTCTTTGAATTTTCCGTATCGCACTTGTACATCAAATATAAATAGAATAGTTTATCACATTCGGTGTTTTTGCAGAGGCATTATTTAAAAAGTTAAACTGCTATTTTCACAACATCATGTAAAATGGTTGATATCGTATTTGACAAATCTGATCAAATAGTATCCATAATATATTTGGAGTCATGTTTGCGAAGTAAATGACAATCTATCAAAAAAACATCATTTCAATCCATTTAACAAAAATTCGAAATATTATAAATTTCGTTTCGCTAGTACTGAAATTAAAATCCATTTAGTACAATTTATTTATAGTAATGATCGCACATATTCACAATTAACAAAATATAACCCAATGTACATTAGTGGAGGATTCGTTGATCCAATAAAATGTTTCAAACTGCGAGTCCGTCTGGGAGTATACAGAATTATAAAGTCAAACGACTTAGAAGCGAATACGAAAAGTTTTGCCATAAAAGTTTTACAGTAGAAACGCAACCAACTTCATGCTGATATAATTATTCTCAGTGCTGATACAGATGTATTTATCTTAAGAATTTATTACCAGAAAAAAACTTGCATAATTGGTTGTTAACTATATAACTATTGGTTAACTATATTATTAACTATATAACTATTGGTTGTTAACTATATATTGGTTGTTAACTGATTTATTTGAAAAAAAAAGAAAAAACAGACAGAACAGACACACGAGAAATTTGGAATAGTGTTTTTTCTTTATTTGTTGACAGATATTCTCTGATTAAAAAGAAGCGAGAAGTACTGTTTGAATTTTCTGATAAAAATTCGAAATTTCTGAATTAAAAAAAATATTCGTGGACAATACCGATGACGAGTCTCAGTCGTCAAATGTACCCAAGGGGTTAAAGGATTTTGTTCGACGGATCAAATACAAGACTCCAACTTCTACGCCTTTTTAAATCATATATTCATGTTTATAACCAGAAAAATATTTAATAAATTGTATACTGAATTTATTTATTGACATGCAGTATTTTATAGGTTAATGCGTTTCTTGAATGAAATTTCCGGTACTAAAATAATTATTTCATTCAAAATAAGCGTAGTAGTTGGCAGCGCTGCAAATACCATGGAACGTGTTCTGGGATGTCATCTGGCAGCATGAAATATATGAAGACGGCGAAAATATTTGTAAAATTTTGTCAACATTATTTCCTATGGTTGCGAGGCTATGTATAAATACTATAATTATTATCCATGGATTATGGAGTTCAATGTGTACTTAAATTCATCGGTATCAAAAACTGCAGAAGTTTCAGATCCGATGGTGACAACATATGAGTGAATTGTATCAGGCTGGATATCATCTTAGTAGCTCAGTAGTAAGGGCATTAGCGCATATATCCAAGGACCCATATTCAAATCCTGGCTTTATGTGCTTTTATCTCTGTTGAAAAAAAATATTCAGCTTTGACATCCTCCTAACACGAATATAGTATTTCAGGTATATTAAATTTCATTATAATATTTATAATATATTATAACTATTATAATATTATGATGAAATATTATTATAGAATATTATTTCCTATTTAATTGATATTTGATATTTATAATATTTTATAATATTTATTTCAGTATAATATTTATTTCGGTTTGAAGGTTTCCTTAAAAAGTTTAATTATTAATATGGATATGTAATATATTCTATGAATTGAATCAATTATATCAAACGACAAATAAGTTTATTTTCTGCTTAATATAATGCAATTGGGATTAATTATGGTTGCGATCAAATAGCATTTCAATCAATGCAGAGGAATTCAGATCGAGGGTCAATGTGCGTATCCGTGTGGTTTCTATGGAAAGTACAAGTGATAATTGAATTTTCCAAATGCCTTATTTCTAGGTTACTGAAATTTCGTGATTATCTTCTGGTCTATTTAGTTCAATAACAGTTCTAAAAGTAAGAATTTATCATGTATGTTATTTCTCAATTATACAAGAGAAAAATCTACTGTAGAATATAAATAAATTATTTATTTAATTTCCTTTCTAAGTAAAATATTCTATAAATTTTGTTATGTCGAATTATAGGGATCATAAAAAATCAGGGAAAATGCTGAGATAATGTTTAAATTCTGAATACTCATAAAAACGCTCTCTTATAATTACAGTAATAATATACGAAAATTTCTTTAGATACTTTAAGATATTTTTCAACGAATCTAAAAACTGACGGAAAACATGATTTAATTATTTTAAATTCACTTAGTTACAAGCTTTTATTTTCGTAATTCTTCTGAGATTGTATTCAATATGATCTGATATAAGGTTTTCACGTATAAAAATATTGAACAAGTTAACACAGTGATTTATATAATAATTATAAAATGTTAAATTCAATGAATTGATATTATTGAAAAACTCTAGCGATATGTTCACTTTGAAGACAGATTTTGTATTAATATATTCCAAATTCACACCAAAAAAATTTGAGTACTATTTTTTTTCATAGAATAGCTATCGTTATTAAAATAAAATAAATTATTCAAATTTTATAGTGAGAATACTGTGAATATAGTGAGAATACAAAGAAGCACAGAAATTGATCAGTAATGGTCTGGGGAGCTTTCCACCATGATGGCATCGTCCCCCTCGTACACATCGATGTGATTATGGATCAAAATCTATATAAAAGCATTTTAGAAGATCACATGCTACCTTATGCTCGTAAAAAGATGCTTCGTGATTGGATGTTTCAGTAGGATAATGATCCAAAGCACACCTTCAAAATGGTGACAAATTGGTTTACAGCTATGAAAATTAAAGTTTTGGACTGACCGTGTCAGTCACCTGACCTCAAGCCAATTGAACATCTTTGGGAATACAATGGAAGAAAAGTCGGGACACGGAAGCATTCTTTAAAGGCAGAACTTCTTCAGGATCTTCAATCGAAATGGGCGAAAATCCCTAGGTCCACTTTAGTCTTGTTAATTCCGTGCTCAGACGATGTGCTGCAGTCCTTAAACTAAAAGGATATGCAACTAAATTTTAAATATTTCTGTATCCCGTTACATTAAGAAGCTTAATTTCAATAAAAGTTTAGAAAACCGAATAGTCTTAAAACATTTGCGAAGTGATTTTGCGAGTTTCCAAATTATTTTTAATTCATGCACATGTCTCAATTGTTCTAATGTTACATTGTTTCGTTGTTGCGTTGTTCTAATGTTGTAAAAGGGGTACAAATTACTAATTTACATCGTTAAGAAATTTTTCTTACAGAAAATGTTAGGACAGAAAAACTTATCGTCTGAAAACTTTTGCAAGCTATTGTAAGCCGTAAATTTCTACAAAAAAAAAAATTGGTTCAGTTTTACGATTCAGCTACTCCTGTACGAAGAATAACTTTCTTAATACAGAACCTCTGAGGACTATCATGTGCACAGATGATAACACAGATAGGTGATCACGAAGTTAATTATACCACTAAATCATTTCGATCAGACATGAACATGATAAAGAAGGAAACGATCCATTCTGACATCTGTCACATTTCCCTTTTCAATGTTCTCCGAAACTCAACTCTTTTTGCCAACTTGAGGTGATTATCTTTAGATTAAACTAGTTGATCCACTCAGTGTTTCCCGAGCCCGCGATAATAAATTTAAACAAACCTAGAGTTTGAATGATTTTATACCTTTAACCCGATTTTGTATGAAATATTATTTTTAAATAAAAAAATAGCGTAAAATATTGATATTTAGTTTTAAATGCGCTCGTATGAAGACATTTTCTTGTTTTTTCACTTAGGATCGTTTCATAGGGTTTATTTATTTTATTTTTTTTTATTTGTTTTAAGTTTTTGTTGTCCAAGCTCTTTGAAATTTGGATCTGTTATAAATATAACGTTTTGAACCCATTAGTGCCTGAATTTTTTTTTTCGCTTCTAATTTTCTGTATCGCTTAGAAAATGGTGTCAAATAAATAGGAAAAATAGTAAAAAATAATTACAAGTAAAAAATAATTGATTTATATAACAAAATAAAAAATCCCAATTTTGGGAGAGAGGGTACAGGATTTTCTAACATATCATTTCTTTTCAAAATTGATACAAAAGTGATCTTATTTTTAAAAGAATACGATTCAAAATATTAAATTTGTTTCAAAAAATGTAAAATAAGAACATATTGATATTATGTATAGAAAATTTCATTTGCTGTGGAATTCATGGGAATATTTTTTCATGTAAGCCAACCATACATTTGTTACGTTTAGTCTTGTGACTTTTTTCCGCCAAAGTTAACACGTTGACAGACACTTGCGGCTATAGCCGTCAAAGCGAAGTTCACGATGTGGCATGACGGCTATAGCCACCCAAAACGAAACGGTCATTTTTAGACACTACGGCTATAGCAGCACAAATGTGCATTTACCGGCGTACAAGTAGAAGCCTAGTGTCATGTTTTGGAGACAATTTTTTAGGTTGAAGTTCGTTTTCCACCTGTTATACGAGTTGAAGCTTCAATATGCACGTGCAGGGTGGCTAGTGGTCAGGGAAAAATACAGTAAAAAATAAAATGATATTTACCAGTATATTCTTATAGAGAAATTCAAATTGATTATTTGATCGAATAATCAACATAAATTTTTCTATATGAATATACTGGTGTTTATCACTTTTTTTACTGTATTTTTTCCTGACCACTAGTTACCCTGACGTGGCTGTGAAGGCAGTAGTGCAACCTAATTAAAGGTGCTGAATTGATCAAAATTAAGTTTATTTAAGCAGAAAAAGTAAAACTATACTTCTAATATTCTAAAAATTACAAAAACATATAGTGTCAATTTTCGAACTTCACTATTTCCTACTGTCCGTCAACGTGTTAACACATCTCACTTGCGTTTCATTAACAACTATATAATAATGAAGGCCGTCATGCTTGATTGAATCCAAAATTCTGCATTTCTCAGATTTCCCAAAAAGTCTACCAGGAACAGACTGAATTGTGCGTAAGTTAATATATGTCAAGCATTTTCGCGTCTGAATTGCTATGAACGCAAAGACATTGAGCTGGAAAAGATCACAAACGATATATTTGCAATGCATTTTGAATTGCACTTTACAAATATGAATAGTTTTTGGGCACTACCACTTTTTAAATAAACTATGAAATGATGATTCAATAAGTTATGAACCAGTTAGCAATTGTTAAAAGTAATGTTATAATAAATATTTTAATTTCTCAGCTACACAGTGAAGTACAGTTTAATTTCAGTGGCTACTCGCGAGTAATAAAGAAGTAGAAAATATTTCGAGAGCAACAACAAAATGTTAAGATAAATTCAAAGATGTAAAAAGCAATATAAAGAAAAGCAAAAACAGTTTTGAATCAAGAATCACTGACCCAAAGTACTTATCAATAGTCAGAATAAGTTTAACGAAGGCGTTTCTGAAGTAAAAAGCTTCAACAAAGGAGCCAATTTTTCAGTCAATAAGAAGATAAAGAAACAGAAGCAGCATCACACATGCTAGGCATGTGTATTTTTCTAGTTTTTTTTCTTCATTTTTCATTCAGCACATTTGTTTATCACTCAATTACTTTTCATTTTACCCTGAAAACCGGCTTTTTGTACTTTTCTTTACGTTGGTTTTGGATTCGTCAAGTTTTCATTAACAAATTATTTAAAAAAGATTTTATCATTTTTGTGGTTTTTTTTGAGTAATAATAAATCAAAACATCGGCATTGTTTTCTTAAAAGAAATGAAAGGTTTTCTTCAAATTATTGTTGCCACAAAAGTAAAATACCACATTATATGATGCTCAGTAATTATTATAAAAAACACCGCACGGGTTTATTTTATATTTATGATTAAAAAGCGAAATTGAAATTGAAATGTTTAGATTTACATGTCCCATGTTTTTCCCGAAGCAGATGACGTCATCCTCTAATGCAGTCAAAATACAATTGTTAATTTTTTTTTCTCTAGCATGCCTTTTGCAATCTTGGATCAGTTTTTACTCTAACTTTGATGGAATAAATCAGATGATATTCTGGCTTGACTAAAAACTAAATGTTGTTTGCAGATATTTTTATCCTTACTTTTTCTTTAGAAGTTTAAACCTGCATCTAAGAAATATTACATATTGATAAAAAATGGTACTTCTCTATTATCCCGTCGACCACTTTTCATAACAAAAAACTATCGCCAAATAAACGGAAGAACGTTGCCATTGGAATATCAAAATAAATAAAGAAAGAAAATATAAGAATTTAAGGACACAATTCTTATTTTAATGAATGAAATAACTAATAAATCAGTAAAACATAATGAAACATACAGGCAAATGTCAAATTAAAAACCAGTTAATGACATAACAAACACGTATAATGCTTCTGACATCAAGTAAATGGGACTGCATTTTTAGCGTTTAATCTTACAGTTTGGCGATAGTGTTTTGTTATGAAAAGTGGTCGATGGGATAATAGAGAAGTACCTAAAACATATTAGATTTCAGTGCGAAATCCTCGCACGGGCCCTCTGGTTGTTTGTTATTTACACACGCGAAATAAAAAGTTGCTAATGGTGAGATTTAAGCCAAATCTCTAATACTAAGTTATTGCGGGTTTTTTTCTTCCAGATAAATTTTCAATTTTTATTAAATGGAAATATATGTTATTGTACTGATTTATTTTTGTACAGATATTGTATTGCACTGTGCGTGCATATTTTTTTGCTCCATGCTACTCCATGAACTTTTGAAATCTTATTATTTACGAAAATCTCCGCCAGTGAAAATGACGTATGCACTAAATTTTCGTGACGTATGTACTTTAATTGTACCTTTTTATTTTTTTTTAATATAATTCCCAAACGGATTGAAATTTATTCTTGGTAATGAATAGATGTCGTTGACACCTTTATAGGTACCTGCTGTGAAAATTTGAACGAAATCCGTTAAATATATTTTGAGTTATGATTGAAGAAAAGTTTTAATATCTATGGTAGCTGTATATGGGGCGAAGTAAAACTGCGCTGTGTATGAGTCTTCGTTTCACTCAGACAATTATTATTTACTTCAGCATCTTACAGTATTATTATATGATAATATTATTGCTCAGTACCACATAATAGTATTAGTACTGCTAAGTAGGATTCGTAAATTGTATTTTCAGAATCTTGTATTTTCAGAATTTGTATTTCAGAATTACATAGTATAATTATTGCTCACTATCACAAAGTATAATTTAGTAAAGCTCAGTATAATTAAATAAACAAACATGCTGGTTGAGCTTAAACCGAAAGGCAGGCCACCACGCCCTGTTTGACCTTGACCTTGTGGTATTTAAGCAAACGTGGTTTGGCGAGTAATTGGTTTCAGGATATAAAAGGAATAATTAAAGTATAATTAGATTATAAAATACATAATTTAAACACATCTTTGCTAATACACGTTACACCGGAATTCCCTAACCCACGAAATAATTTGAGTACATTGCATTTTTATTAATTTTGAGGTAGAAAAATAATTTATTTGACACGCACATACTTTCATTATAGAAGTACACATTGCTTATATATATATGTATATATATATTTTTTTTTTCTCCTGAAATTTGCCCAAAAGTTACATTTTTAGTTAAAAGTAATAAAATTGCATATATTTAACCATTATTAAAATGAAATTCAAAAAGAAAAATATTTATTGTCATATCTACATTGCAGCAAGGGATAATTGTGACTTTTCTTTATCTATTGGAGTCAATATAAACGGGTTCTACAATACATATTTCAAAGTCTGCATTCATTGATTTTGTCTTCAACACTTTTATTCTGAAAATTCTTTGTTGACTAACATCAACAAGTTTTGTATACTTCTTAAAATTTCCTAGGAGTATTGAACCACTTATTTTTTTCATAAATTCCGCAATTCATAATCGCCTTTTTTTCGCATAATTTGTAATTTTTTTCTGCGTTCAAGTATAGGGAAGAATTCTATTCAAAATTTGTGTACACTATTCGTGTAGAACTCAGGGATGAGATTTCTCCGCTTTATTTCATACCAGCATAATCTTACAGAAAACGTTTTTTATTTAATCGGAACATTCTGCGATTTAAGAGAACAACATCTTCTATTATACTGGTATGCAAAAACGCGGAGAAATCTCATCCCTGAGAACGGTACGTACCCAGAGTGGAGGAATATAGTAGTATTTTCCTAAGTGTTTTAATTTTTATATTGTTCTTTTTTAAACATTAAAACTACCTGAAAAGCTATAAATGAGATAAAAGAAAAATTTTCAGTTTTATGTCTGCAGAATCTCGTTCAATGTTAAGCCTTTTATCTCTTTTGAGATAGCTAATGACGCCACAGATCAGACGTAAATACACATAATGGGACTAACTAGGATCAAGGTTGGAAGATGAACAGCCTTGTCAGGCCAATCTATAAGTTGAGAACGGCATTGGAAATGGATTTATTCTTACTGAATTAATTATTGAAGAAAAAAGGAGAATACTGAGAAATCATTATCTTCAAATTTCGTTTCTATTTGCTATATTTCCTATTTGAGTATATTAGAGAAATGTTTTATGATTAATGAAGGATATAGTGATCACAAAATTAAAGTTGTTTTATGATGTACATTTTTTTACAGCTGCAAGTACAGGGTTAAATAAAAATCACAAGAAAGATACAATTTCAATAATATCAGAAAAGTATAGAGACTATTACGATACGGGTTTCACAGGAATAAACATAAAAACATGATTTTTTTTTAATAACGAAACAAAATATTGCAGTAATTGTTACATTTACCAAAAAAGGCAGATCTTCAGTTGTTTAGCAATGTAGTGCAGCTAAGCGCTGTGCATATCATCAAAGAATTTGCCATCTATAATTTTCTATTACCTAGTCTCGAATAGGTAATATCTTCATAATAATCTTCAGTATAGAAAAGGAAGTTGGCCTACCTCGGTTCATCAACAACTTCAAGTAATACCATAATTAAACGTCACCGGATGCAATGACTGGAGTTTTAGAAAACTTTTTTTGCAGTTGTACACTTTGTAGTTTCTCTCGTCTGAAGGTCATTATTATGAATGGCGGTCATAACATTGAGTATGTGTACGTCAAAGTTTTTGGAATGAATTTTGTATGATCCACGGACCACACAAACCTGTTGAATTAGAAATTGAAGAAAGCGAAATCAAATATGCACCACAAAAGATTATTTACAGTTTATTACACACAATTTCTGTTTCAAAATAGGTTTATTTAATTCGCGAATTATGTTATGTTAAATCCACAAATTCTTGGAATGTATTTTACACAAGTTGCGTACACTCTTTGGAAATTCCATGGAGTCTGGTACAAATATTTCAGATTACAAAATTTCATTTAATACTTAAATTCCAGAACCAATAACCACCCTTTTTAATTGTAGAATTTGTGAAATTTTTATGCAATTAAATATGCCAAAATATTTCATTACGCAATTTTGATAGAATTTGCGAATCAAATATTGTGTGTTAGAAACACAGAAACACTACATCAATAACTTGGTTCTTAAAACGTTTCAAATTCAATACATGTTTATTAAAAATTAATGGTCATACGTCAATACGTTATTATTTTAAAGAATGCATTTATTTTAAATATATCTTTATTGTGTTGTATGCATTAGGGTGGATCGAAAAGTACAAGAAAATTTTTTTTTTTCGAAATTACTTTTGGCGCGGGGTGCAAAAGTTGCCTTTTATGTATATTAGTTTACACGTTTTTTTTATTGAAATCCATTCATATCTTCCAGTGCCCCAAGCGCCCCAAAAATAGTTAAAAATTGAAATTTTTATGAAAACTTATAATTTTTTTGTTTTTTTATTTGTTTTAAATTACTTTTGTCGCGGGGTGTGAAAGTTGTCTTTTATTTATATTAGTTTGCATGTTTTTTTTAAATCGAAATCCATTCATATCTTCCGGTGCCCCAAGAGTCCCAAAAATAGTTAAAAATTGAAAGTTTTATGAAAATTTATAATTTTTTTTTTAAATTTTTTAAAAAAAAATCTATTTGGCGTCGTGTGAGAAAGTTGTGTATTGGGTGTATTACATAATTCTGTAGTTTACATATGTATATAATATTTTTTTTAATCAAAATCCATTCATATCTGCCGTGCCCCAAGTATGGTTAAATATTGAAATTTTTAAGAAAATGTCTTACAAATTTGGCAAAGTGTTTAATTAATAAAGATAAACTTATAAATAATAATAATTTTATAACTAGGACTTCCCTCAAAGGGATTAGTCTGAATGATATTGCTGAGAATATAGGGTTAACAATTACAATATAAAGAAAAAGAGCAAATTAAATGATAGAATTACAAAATATCATATATAAATTCATATACACTGTTAAAAAAATAGAAAAGAAGTACCGTTCATCAGATGTGTTGTCATAATTTTTTTTAACATGTGGCAAAGGATCTCATTTTCTTAAGCGCGTATTGCGCAAAACTTGAAAAAAAAAAAAAAAAAAAAAAAAAAAAAAAAAAAAAACGCCGGATCTTTTAAAACGCCAAGCTTTTTAAAGTTACGTAATTGGATTTGCAGCCAATAGATTATTCTATCAAGCGTGGCTTAACGCAAATTTAATTTCATTGTTACACCTTTTTTGTGTGTGAATTTAAAATTTTTCTTCCTTGATTATATATCTATTATTTGTATAACTGTTTATAAAAACTCTTACACTTCAAACCACATTGATAGCATGTTTTGCTACAAACCAGATTGCAAAACTATAGTCTAAATTACTATTAAAGTATAGAAAAAATCTTTCGATGACTTCTGTAAAATAACTTTTACATTAAATCTCCATATCGGCAAAATTGAAAATTATATATATTACAAAGTTAAGCTTAACAGATACTTCTTGATTATTCTATAGGAGGCTCTGCCCCCTGCGCCTTTAATGCGCCTTTACAGCGCCAATCCGCAGACTTTTCTTTTGCCTGTCTGTCTGTCTCTCCACAATCTGTCTGTTTCCCTATCCGTTTTTCTGCCCGTCTCTCTGACTGATTATCTATCTCTCTACACGTCTCGCTACCTGTCTCTATATTTCTCTACTGGTCTCGCTACCCGTCTCTGTATTCCTCTACCAGTCTCGCTACCCGCCAATCTATTTCTCTAACCGTCTGTCTATCCGTCTAACTACTTGTATGTCTAGCCGTGTCTCTATCCACTTCGCTACCCATTTGTCTATCTGTCTCTCTACCCGTCTGGCTATACGCCTCTCTACCCATCTTCTTACCCATCTCCGTACCCATCTACTGTCTCTCTACTCGTCTGTATACCCGTCTCACTATCCGTCTGTTTTTGTACCCGACTCTTCACCCGTCTCGCTATCAATCTCATTACCCGTCAGTCAACTCGTCTCTGTACTCATCTCTCTACTCGTCTCTTTACCTACCACTCTACGCGTCTCACAACCTTTCTCGCTACATTCCAGTCTACCGGTGTCGCTACCCGTCTTGAGACCCATCTCGCTACCCCTCTGTCAACCCTCTTTTTACCTTTCTCTCTAGCCGTCTGTCTATTCGTTTCGCTACCCGTCAGTCTACCTATGTCGCTACTCGTCTCTCTACCCATCTCACTACCCGTCTGTCTACCCGTTTGTTTACTCGTCTTTCTACCTCTCGCCACCTCTTCCCAATATTTAACCAGTTCATTTATTATACAGAAGCCGTTTATCAGTTATTAAATGCAAACAGAAGTAATTTATCTAATAAGTGTAATCAGATGCATTTTTTTTAAAATACATACATAAACCTGAATAATAATTCATCAGTTTTGTGTTCATAGTTGTTTATATCATTTGACAGTAAATCTCAACTTCTTAAACCTGAATTGTCTCAAGCTTTTTAAAAAAACCACAAGGTCTGTATAACTGCAAAGTACCCTGAAGGCTATATTAGCTACATGTTATTAAGTTTCGTTATCGCGTTTGCAGCCAATTGCTTATGTCAGAAAGCGTGGCTTAACGACATTTTAAATTCATTACTGTAACTTTCTTTTCTTTTCTTTTTTTTTTTTTTTTTTTTTTTTTTTTGGGGGGGGGGGGGCTAGGGGGGAAGGGTTTCAAATATATATATTTAAATTAAAACTTTTGCCTCCATGCCATTAGTGTTGTTTGTATTATTAACTAATACCTTGTAGACCGAGCTTCATTTGAAACAAATGTAAAAGACTTCTACAGTTTTTTTGTAGGAGAAACTTTCGTAATTGGGCCCAAAGCCAATCGGAGTATTTAATATCATTATTGTAACTCTTATAGAGTTAAAACAATATTGTTGCTAGCTTTACTCTTGTTTGAGACCAACCTTGCATGTATATCTGAATTAGAAAAAGTTTCGTATCCTATGTCGGTTGGCGAAAAAAATTTTAAATGGTGCCAAAAGGTAGTTTTAGCAACTTACAAAATTTTTCAAGAGAGCGGTAAAACATGTTTTTCAAATATTTACAAACATACGTTTATTAAAGCATGTTTTTGCGCCATCTTAAAAATTTAAGCACGATGCTAAAATGAAATTTTATCGCCATATTCGATATTTTAATAAGTAATGAAAACACATAAACAAACTTATATAACAAACCTAAGAGGCATTTTTGTGATAGATAATTGTTATTGTCAGGGGGTTAAATTGTAAACAATTAATAAACGGCTAGTAAATAATAAATAGCATTTAAAATCTAAGGTACTTTTCGGTTAGCCGAGCGCCAGTGAAATGTATATATCTATATATACATATATATATATATGTATACATACACACATATATGTATGTGTATATATATATGTATATATACGTACATACATATATAAATGTGTGTATGTATAGATATATGTATATATATGTATACATAGATATATAAATTTCACTGGCGCCCGGCTAACCGAAAAGTACCAAATCTAAAAATGGAGAAGTGGTCCGTATAAAAATTAAGCGCTTGATATATGTAAATCTTTTTTTATTTTTTAATATTTCCGAATGCACAGATAAAAAGGTAAAAATCTCTTTTCCAAATGCCAAATAGAAAATATACAAAATAGAAAAATATCTGCTAAAAAATATATTTACATAATACTACATCTGCAAAAAAATAAGATTTAGAAAAAGTAAGCCAAATCCTTCAGATCCCAACAATCACATCGAAAAACTTATCACCAAAAAAGAACTCGCCAAATCTTACGGCACAGGAGATGGATTTTTCCCTCTGAATGCAGAATATTATTTTTTTTCTGGTACGATGGGTGATTATAACTGTTTCATTTCACATACTACATACCGTTTGATATATTGGTACTTTTATGTTATCCTGGCGCAGTTGATAAATCGCCAAATATTGTTCCTATAACATTTTCATATTGAATTCATTTCATTTAAATATAAACCTTTCACTCATTTAATTTAAAATACATGCCTTTCATTAATTCCATTTAAAATGCTAAAAAGAGAAAAAAAAAAGAAATAATGCCATAAATCGAAACCTTTTATTTAAACACCAAAGAATTTTTTTTTATTATTATTTACACATGAGAAATAAAAAAAGCTGCTATTGCTGAGATTTGCGCCAAATCTCTAATACCAAGTCTACTAAGTTATTGCGGGGTTTTTCTTTCAAAGAGAAAAAAATCCAGATTAATTTTCGATTTCTACTCAATTGAAATATATTTTATTGTGCTGAATATTAGTGCGTGTATATTTTTTTTGCTCCTTGTACTCCATGAACTTTTCAATTCCGATTGTCTACGAAAATCTCGCGCCGGTGAAAATGACGTACTACAAAATTTCGTGACGTATGTACTTTAATTGTGCTTTTTTATCTATTTTTTTAATATAATTTACAAACGGTTTAGCATTTATTCTTGGTAATAAATAGACGTCGTTGTCACGTTTATAGGTACCTGCTGTAAAAATTTGAACGAAATCCATTAAATATTTTTTGAGTTATGCTTGACGAAAGGTTTTAATATCCATCGTAGCTATATATGGGGCAAAGTAATACTGCGCTGTGTATGAGTCTTCGTTGCACTCAGACAATAATACATGAAGTATAAATTTAAAAATCAAAGCACTAAATCATAAAAATTATAAAAATTGACCTTACGTAGCAAATTGTTTACTTCTTTTAATTTGGAGATTTACATATTTCTAAAGTTTGTAATCCTTTTTGGGATTAAAATGTTTGATATGGCGTCTTGATTTTATTCAATGCAATGTGAAACCGAGTCTCTTTTCTTGTGCAGATACACTTTCTGATGCCTCAGGTACTAGGTGAATGCATCTTTTATCATCTTGTGTATGGCATTGATATTTTGACCATTCCTCCGTTTTTCCTACATTTACCATAACCTCAATTTCTTCTTAAGGCACATTCATCAAAAGAGGTGGTTCGAAACGTCGAACTCATTGCCAGTCAATCAGTTCACAATAATACTTTGCTTTGAAGTGTATTTTTGGTACCTTTAAAAATTCTTACTTCTGGTAATCCTCTATTTTCATTTCTAGCACAAAATAGTTTTCGTATTATTAAATACCTGATAGGCTCTGTGTTATCTCAGAGCATAGATTAAAAAAAAATTCAGTATGACAAAAGAAGCTATCTAGTTGAACAACAGCGACTACAAACTTTCTTAGATTGGGGTAAAATGTGATAAGTTTCCAAATATACCGCTGTCCTTCTATTATGGAGGGCTTTGTTTTGATATGAAGCCATATAGGTCCATACTTTCATAAGATATTTTCTAAGAATAATGAGATTCTCAGATGGATTTTCTGTGGCCATCTACAACCTTAACTTTCTACCTGCAGTCGTTAGCCATCTTGAGTAAAAAACTGGAACAGGGTTTTTAAATGCCCGGTCAGATCCACTTTCACCAAGTGATATTTCTACGCAAATATCATATAAATATTGTTGATCATTGCTGAGAACCATTCTACCTATGTTATCTAGCATATTATCCACACTTATTGAGGAAAGGAAGCTACAGCTAATTCCTTGCAGTTTTTGATTGCTGTACCAATTGGCCCACAAAAAGGCTTTAGTACCAGTTATTGCACATCTAAAGAATGTAGTAAATGTCGTAAAGACCTTTAGCTTCTTCTGTTATAACAAATATAACGTATACAAATATAACGTGTCCAATATGCAGTGAGTCAGGTTCCTTTACAAGAGAATAATGTTCCTCCTTTGTGATCTTTGAGTAGCACATTGTGCTCTTCATCACTAGCATTTTTGTATTGTCCTTTCTCCCATCGGAAAATAATACGGTTAAAATAGACAGAGACACAGATAAATTGCTCGTCTCTGCAACTAAATATCGAGCCTTTGTACACTATCGACGAATTTTGTTGCGATCTACTAAATTCAAAGTCCCTTTATTGTGTACAATTCCAATATCTTACAGCACTGGCAAATTGAAGCAACTGCTCTGTTCAAAACTTCGTATATAGCAGTATAGTATTAAAAATTATACATTTAATATAAACGATAAACGATTTGTCATCCCCTGGATCTAATAATTACGCTATACAAAAGATTATTTAACTCTTATTTTTACTTATAATTTTAAGTTCAATATTTGCATAAAAATCGATTTTCGGCAAGTATTTAAGTGTCTTAGGACACCCGGAAGACATTTATTGAAGTTAAAAATGGTTTGCATGTCTGCTAGTAGGATTAAAAGACAACTTTCGCACCCCGCGCATAAAAGTATAATAAAATAAATAAAAAATAAATAAATTATAAATTTTCACAAAACTTTCAATTTTTAACTATTTTTGGGGCAATTGGGGCACCGGAAAATATGAATAGATTTCAATTTAAAAAAACATGTAAACTAACATGCATAAAAGATAACTTTTGCACCCCGCGCCAAAAGTAATTTTTAAAAAGAATAAAAAGAATAAAATATATAAATTTTCATAAAAATTTCATTTTTTAACTATTTTTGGGGCGCTTGGGGCACCGGAAGATATGAATAGATTTCAATAAAAAAACAGATGTAAACTAATATACACAAAAGGCAACTTTTGTACCCCGCGCCGATTCGATTATCCACATTTCGATTTTTCGATCCACCCTAGTATGCATCATAAATGTCAATATCATTATTTAAAATGTATATTTTATATATGTTTTAAACCATAAAGTGTCTTATTTCTTTTAATTGCAGAAAATATTTCGTTTTAGCTATTGTATAAATACCTACATCATAGAAAAACTTTTTGAAGCGATTTCTAAGTGGTTGGTTAGGATTATGGATTGTTTTATTTCTCGATTTTTGTATTTATTATTTACCCTTTAAAGCTGGAATTATTTTTCTCCTTAAAATGCAAAAATTGCATTTCATACCAATTTTTTAAAATAGTAACTTTAGTCTCATTTTATTACGGAGTTTCTGTCATCAGATAAAGAAAATATTTCTCTTAAAATATACTGGTTTATAAACAACAAAATGGAGGGCAGCTATCTTGGTACCAATAGGCTTTAATGGGTTAATAGTAATCTTTATGCTATACAGCTGTAAATTTTGCCTTAACGTAGAAGTGTACATTTTTCCATATTTTTACTCTCACAATTTTTACTCTCTCTATTTTTACTCGTAATTTACAAAAAAATAGAAATCTAATTTTGTGCATTAAAAATTTTAGGATTTCTTCGTTTAACATATAGATATAGATGCCAACATTTCGGTATCCTTTTGGAGTCTGTTTAATTCAAACATGTCGTAAACGAAAAATTATACTTAATAAAAAATTCTAAAAAAAAAATCTAATACGTACCACATGCGAACAACACACATTTCATTAAATAAATTATTTGATTCAAACATATTTTGCTTAGGTCAGACTCCGGAAGAATTCGAAATATGTTGGCATCTTTATTAATGTAGAATAATAATCCGCTCATACCGCTTTCATGATTAAGTAAAGTATGTGTTGTTCTTCATTTAATTTTTAAACTGAAAATCAATATAAAAAAATATTTTGATTAATTGCTTGTTATTCTTATCGTGTAATAGTAGAACCAGTTTGTTATGTGCTTTTCAAACAAGCATAGCAAATTTTAATTTAAAATTGTTCAAACAGAAAAGCATTTTACATAGAGTTATTTTTAAAAGTATTGTTTTCATCCTTAAATAATAGATGAAATATATAGAAGATATAAATACAAAGGCAAAATTAGACCGAGTGCATGATTTGCTGTAAACAGATGAAACAATGAATTCACTTGTGCAATTGTTGATGTTTATACTTTATCATATTTATTTCTAGACAAAAATTCAAGCAAATCGCTTTTCAAAAGGATTCCTCTTTTGTCAAATTTATTGCAATTATTCTAGCGTCACTGGTAACATGAAATTAATGCCCCTTTCTGTTTAAAATTCAAATTGAAAAATATTCATTATGAATTCATTATAAATATCACTATAAACATACAATAGAACTATTCAAACGGAATACGGCATTGTTTGTATTTATGTTAATGTATTCTATAGTTTTTAATTTATCATGTTTTTATTTTATTTTCTTCTGTTTTGTATTGTATATATCTAGAACATATTAAACAACAAAAATAATATTTTGTTTTTTAATACTTTCAGGGGCAAAGTACTTATATCGTAAAATGTTGAAATGATTGAATAACATCATAATTTACAAAAAAAATAATTGAAAATAAGTAAAAGGTTTTTTACACATGCTGAAAAAGGAATTTTTTTTTTCAATCCAAAATCCTGGTGTCAATATTGGATTTAGTTAAAAAATTATTTCATCCAAAAATGAGCCACAAGCCTTCAAGGGATTAAATTAACATTCTTATGAAATTAACTGGTAGTAAGAATGGGAATTGAATGATGATATAGTTTTTGCATAATTTTCTGTTACCGACGATGTTAAACTAATATTTAAACCCGTGAAAATAAGATTTTAAGCTGTTGAAGGGCAGTGCGATGCTTTCATACTATATAATTTAATTCAAAATTTCAACCAGAATACTTGAACAGAATTTCACTTTTATATCGTTGCTGAAAAAAATATAAAGAATTGAATTTCCTTATTTTCCAATAACTTTTTTCGAAAATTCTTGTGAGAATTCAACAGTACAGAAACACAATTATCTGGCCTGAAAATATTTTGGATGTTTTAACTGTATAATTTTAATTCAGTATGTGTTATATTAAAAACATTTAACATATTAAAAACAACTGCTATTTAAAAACAACCAAAAAAAATCTGCAATGATGAGTTTAAAAAATGTTAAAGGCATCTGTTTTCCCAAACTTTAAACATAGACACAGATATAAAAAAAAAAAAACTTTAACATACATCTGTAACCCAGTTTTAATTTCTGTTATTTACCGAAATAACAGCGCCTAGAATACAGGGTGATTTTTTTTAAAGTTGTGAAAGTAAAAAACTATAACAAAAGAACCACTGATCCAAATGACCTGAAATTTCACCAGTATGCTCCCAAAGCAATAGGCATTTTTTTGGTATGGTTAAAAAAACTTAAAATCGCACCGACAGATGGCGCTGTAAGGTAGCAGAAACAAAGAATATCGTCTGTGGGAGGAACACAATGGACGGTACTTTGAGAAACTATCTTCCACAGGCCCTCTGTCGTCATTGGACCTTTTCTTAAATTCTTAAGTGTCCAAAATCTCCTAAGAGCAGTTGCTGCGCTGTCATTATTCTGATAATACAGTTTCACTAACAACGCACGGTCCGTCAATGGCGCAGTCATTGCGAGGATTTCCGTAGAATAATGAACACGAGGTGTGCATACTTCACCTTTTTACTGCCAATGTGCGTGTGCCGGGCGCAAGTTCGTCTCCCGACTTTACTGCATATATAGCGCCATCTGTCGGTGCGATTTTAAGTTTGTTTTTTAACCAAGCCTAAAAATTCCCATTTCTTTGGGAGCATACTGGTGAAATTTTAGGTCATTTGGATCAGTGGTTCTATTGTTATAGGTTTTACTTTCACAACTTAAAAAAAATCACCCTGTACATAGTGTGGAAAACTGTTTTACCGTTTTTTAATTTAAAATATTCGAAATCAAACAGGAAATTCTGAAACAAGAATTTTTACTTTAAGAAGTCAGCAAAAATATGCCATTGAGTAACGAAAAGTACATTATAGGAAATTTCTGGTATGAATACGAAATTTCGGAATTTACAAAATCCAAACTGGTAATGCTTTAAAAAGTGCTAAAAAATTGTAGCCGATAAACGTGCAACGATGCATTACAATAATAGGGCGATTGCAGCGACATCTGCTTTAAAAATAGATTTACTTCTAGCAAAAGTAACCGTTTCACTATTGACAACATGAACATAATTTCTGTTAATAAAATATTCTGGTAAGTATATATTTCATATGTAACTGATTTTGAAGTTAGTTTTTTATCATATCAGGGAATTAATCTTTTCATCCTTTGGTATGCTAAATAGGCATGGTTTCTAGTTTGCTGTCTTGTATCGAGTACTGCAACCCGGCACAAAAGAATGCGCATTACGTTTTTTGGCCATGATCAATATCATTCATATTTTCAAATCTTATGAAAATCACTATCCCAGTCTAAGGGAATAGGATACAATTTAATTATTTAAAATATTTACCATTAGCTGAAACGTTTTCTCAGTTCGATTCTTATACAATGTTTGCGTTGAAAATAGCTAGCAGACAGTGGCATAGACAGAGAGAGGGGGGGGGGAGGAGGGTCCAAGTGCTGTGGAAACCAGTAATATTATACTGTCCGACCACGTATTGTGTGGAATATTATCAAGGGTAAAATAAGGACGATTCCAAATACAGACGCCTCGCAGGGAAAAATAAGAAATATAATTACTGGAGAAGCAAACTTCCACCAGTAACTTTTAATAGAATTATTCTGCAGATTTTAGCGCCTTAATCCTGCAGAATTTCTATCCAGAAAATTTCTATTCCGTTTAACTGGTGAGAGTTTACCCTTGCGGTAATCAAGCTTTAGTTGTCACCCCTAATAACTAGTCGATTCTTCCATTTCCGCCTTTAAACCGGATGTTCACCTTTCCATCTAATCGGTGGTACAACAGTAAAGTTGTCTTCGTCTTCAATATCGTAGAAAATTCTCCGATTAGATAAGGCAAAAATATTTTTATAAAAGTAGTGATTTCCAAACCATCTGTACCTCCACCCTGTCTACGCCACTGCTAAAAGATGTCGCTGCGATCGAACCGTTATCTTTTCAGCATCGTTCTGCATTTATCCGATTCAATTACTTAGTACTATTTTGTAACCGTTTTCCACACTATGTATTCTAGGCGCTGTACCTAACTGTAAAGCAGAAATGGCTTATAGATATTTGACAATGTCGAGTTCAAATAATCATTTTGCAGCAACTGTTTTGTTTCTGAATTCCTCCCAAATCTGGGTGTAAGACGTTGAAAATATTACTTTCAATTATTCTACTGTAAGGAAGTGGGTAACAATTTTTAAAAAGTCATATTTTTTAGAATTCTAAATATTTATCCGTATATTTTATACTAGTAAAATGTATGAGTAGAGTATTTTCAACATACTTTCATTAGTTATTAGAATTTACAAATTTCGTCTATCATTAATGTTGTTCAAGATCAATTTCTAGGTACGTTCGTAATTATAACAAGAACGAAAAATCATGCGTCAAGCATAGATTATGTAACACTTTCCGACGCTTCCAAAATAATTTTACAAATCATACCGTTTAATAAGCTAAAAGATAACATCTAAGTAATCCGAATACTTTTATTCAGCCCTGTATAGGATCTATAGATTTGTATATATACTACATAGGATGCTAAATTTTAGTTCAGTTAGGAAACGCGTAGCACAGTTTAAAATTCTCTGTCTGGAGTTAAATACTACGGAAATGTGTTCGCGAACTTTTGTGCTTCCCTGTATAGGATCTACAGAATTTATACATACCACGTAATAGACAAAAAGCGAGTTAAAATTAAAATCGCGTTCAGTAACTTAAACCGCACTTCCAGGAATTGTTGTTAACATACAGTAGAGAATTCTTTTGTGAGTCCCTGTAAATGAACGATGACTGCTATACACATAATATTCTGTAGTAAACCTCTTGTAATGCACCTTATGTAATTTTCAATGCGTTTAAAATAGGAAACATTATTTAAATAAACCGCAGACGATTTTTCTCCATAGACGTAATGTAACGGAATTCTTTTGACTGTCCCTGTAAAGTAACTCTAAGTGCTATGCACACCCTATTCCATATTAAGCTTCTTCTAATGCACCTTAGTGATATATATATATTTCAATGCGTTTAAAATAGTGAAACATAATTTAAATAAACCGAAAATGATTTTTCCCCATAGACCGCAATGTAATGGAATTCTTTTGAGTGTCCCTGTAAAAAAACTATAAGTGCTACACACTTCCGTTGAAATAGGGAACATTCTATAGATACCGAATATAACATATAAAAATTGCAGAGCAATCCGAGCATATTTACGGGAGTTAGAGCACGGACAGACGGCAGACGGCCAGACAAACCGAAGTCATAAACACTTTTCAACTAGGTTGGAAAGTGTTAAAAATACACAGCACCTATAGTCGTCGTCTGGTCCTAGCGTCTGTCCTTCAGTCCGCATATAACAGCGCAAAAACTACCCAACCAAATGTTTTGAAATTTAATATCATTTCAGAATTTTGTCGATTCATTTCAAATTTTATCAAAATCAAATCAAAACTAAAAAATAAATTAATAAATGTTTTCTCCATTCTATTCAATCCTATCATACGTAATTAATTCAGTGATATCTCATGATAGGTAATGATTCTAGGTTGCCATGGTGATTGCGTCATACTTAAGATGGAGCCATAGTATTTTTGTATTACTGAATTTAAAAAACGAATTTCTATACTAAAATTGTTTAATTACATAAATTATATAATCTACATACACTTTTTTATAGATGTTTCTGGAGATATAGATATTAAATGGAAAAACAGTCTAAATATGGATTTCAAGTTCTGAAATTTTCAAAGCTAGGCTTAAGTTTTCCATTGGAATTTTCAGTAAATGTCAACAAAAGATAAAATATTGCCAACTTAAAATATACTTATTTTATTACGGAAATTAATCATATCATAATAACAGACGATATAATTTATTTCACTGAAATAAAATCGATGATTTTTTACATTATTTTGTATTGGATATTTGTGCATAGTATAGCTTTAATGTAACAGAATTGTTATTAATTGTTTGTAAAAGTGTATTGAAACTTAATTTCATAAAATAAAATTAATTTATATAATATGAAAATCTGCACATAAAATAAATTTCGCTTTCATGCATTTTTGCATAAGAGTTCAACAGCTATTGCACAAAGATCTGAATATTCCTAAAACTAGTTACAGTACGAACGCACCTCATTTGTCGCGTTTGACGTACAATTTCCAGCTTGTTTCAATTTAAAAAATATCTTTTTTATACAAAGTTGATGTTTAATGACAAAACATATAATGCATGTTGAAATGATATTATTCAGTGATTATTTACTGAATGATCCTGACTGAAAATCTTTATTTGCAGCTTTTCAATGGGAAACAATAAGAGGAATAAAATATTAACGAGATAATATATATACAGTATGTAATATACAGTTATTAATAACGCAGTCAACTTAAATGAACATGGTGTGCCAAAAAGTTTTTTACCAGTTAGATGTGTGTAGGCAATGAAATTTGAAAGAGTGCTTAAAATAATGTAGAGATTAGCGTTATGTAGATGATAGCTCTACCATTAATTTTTAAGGAGTTACATATTTAAAATTTTTATATTAAAAATATAGTTCTCTATGTTCTGACAAGTACAACAATAAACGTTCCATTCTTCAACGACCACTATTTTTTATTTTATGATACTTTATATTTTATGAAATTATGCAGCTTTCCGTTACTAAAAAATTCCCAGTGTTTTTGGTGCCAGAAATCTTCAAAATTTCCCAAACTTTAAAGTAATTTCGATTACTCCCAACTGTTCAACAACCTAATAAATTTTGAAACCTTCATTCACACTGAAATGCATTGAGCTGTAGTGACTCCAAAATGACCCACTAATAGAATTTTTCCGAACATGTGACACAGTCCAAAGGTCTTCGCGTACCCCAAAATAGTCGTATACAAAATTTAGTCAAAATCGTTAGAGCCACTTTTACATAAAATTAGCTAAACCCTGATTCGCATGACTCAAAATGATTCAGTAATCGAATTTTTTCGAATATGTGACCTAGTCTAACTCTCTTCTGGTGCACGAAAACGATAAGATAAAAAATTTATTCCAAATCGTTTCAGCCTTTTTTACGTAAACTTAGCTTGACATTGAGCCTTAGTGACCCAAAATGACCCACTAATCCAATTTTATCGAACGTGTTACCTAGCTCAATGGCCTTCTCACGTCCGAAAACGGTAGGATACAAAATTTAGACAATATCCTTAATGCGGTTTTTTGGATACAATTAGCTTGACCCGTAGTGAACCAAAAATAGCCCACTAATCCTAATCGAATTTTCTCGAAAATGTGACCTAGTCCAATGGTATTCTCATACCCGAAAACGGTAGGATAAAAAAAATGCCCATTTTATGTGCAAATCAGCACAAAAAAATTAAATTTCGCTTTCATGCATTTCGCATAAGAGTTCAACAGCTATTGCACCAAGATCCGAATATTTATAAAACTAGTTATAGTAAGAACGCATGTCATTTGTCGTGTTTGACATACAATTTCCAGCTTGTTTTCTCTCTATATTAAAAAAAAGTAACCACTGCCGCAGCAGCCGCTGTCAACAAAGATTTTGTGCCTTGAAGTCTTTCTGGACTAATATCCAGAAAACTATTACATATAAAAATTTAAAAATTGGTAATTTTATAAAGAAATGTCAGATAAACACGCTGAAGTAAACAGTTTTTAAATCGAAGAATTATTTTAAGAGATATTTAAAATCAAAGTTGGTCAAAACAGTTTTCTGAAAAAAGTTTTATAAGAACGAAAACTATGCACAGGAATTTGACCATAATTTGTAAGGATATAGTTGACAAATTTGCGATGTGCAGACTGCAGTTATTTTTTTAATTTGAGTAAATTTTTGAGGTTATATTTTAAATTTTTATTCAAAATTTTCATTATTTTTATGAAGATTTATTTCAAATTTCATAAAATCCATTATTTGAATTGTTGCCAATTTATAAAATAGCGCATATAATAACATTCCCTTTTAATTAAGGAATGTATTTACACGTAACTATTAAAAACAGAAAAAAAAACTTTAAAATAATAATTAAATGATCACGTGATAAAAGCAGTAAATGTAGAAAATTATGTAATAAAAAATATACTTGCGCGTGAATATTAAAACGAGGAATAATTAAATTACTAAGCGTTTTCAAAAAATTAAGTAGGGAAACTTACGTCATATTTAAAATGCTCAAATAGCAATATTTCCAAACAATTTCAATTAAAAATTATATTTACACGACAGATTAATTTGTTTCGACAAATCTTTTACCTGTTATTGCAAATTTTAAAACAGCGTAAATAATATTTTCTTCTTAATTAAAAACTATATTTTTACGTTTAATATTTACCTTTAAAATAACGAAATAACTAATTTTCTTCTGTTTTCATTCATATATTGTAAATTTTATTGTTTAAACTTACTGATAGTTGACACTTTGGTG
Organism: Maratus michaelseni; assembly: GCA_963931845.1. Taxonomy (NCBI): domain Eukaryota; kingdom Metazoa; phylum Arthropoda; class Arachnida; order Araneae; family Salticidae; genus Maratus; species Maratus michaelseni. The sequence goes on along the minus strand of OZ007589.1, from coordinate 32,634,631 downwards.
AGTGGGGTTTTTACGAATTTCTTGTATTTTATTTATTTGTTTGTTTATTTATTTATTTATTTACTTTTTTTTTTGAGATTCCTATGGCAAAATTCGTCTTAAATCAACCGCTAATTTGGCGAAAACTTTATTTTTCAATATTAGTTTCAAATAGCATGCAATAATAACACGTGATTTTTTTATTTGAATATAAAAATAAAACAAGTAATATAAAAACTTTTTTTTAAGTCAATTCCTACTTAGGTCAAATAGAAATTTTTTTCCAGCGATCTACACGCTTCGCCACTGACGGTATTTATTCCTAAATTTATATCCTGCTAAATATCTTACATAAGAGAAATTTTTGAAATGTATTAAAAATTAAATAAAAAATAAATAGCTAAAATACCGAAAATTAATAGCTCGAAAAGTATTTCTCATAAAATTGTTAGACAAACTGCGTTAGAAAGTTTAAAAAATTGTATTTTTCTTGATATAAATTTAAAATCTAATGATTATGCCGTTTTTCAAATATTGAATTTCAAAAATTACCAAACTTCACAATAAAGTGCCATATCGATGTTACAGTTAACGATAATACAGTTTTTTTTCAAATATTAATTAGTTAATTAAATTTTATTATTTAATTTTAGTTTTATACTTCATTTCTGTTTAAAAGTGGAGATTCACTCCACATTTATAGTCTCCTTCGCCCGCAAGCCGCCTGATCTTCGTTCGTGAACAGCCCCATTATCTTTTTACGTGTGAAGGTGAGACTATAAATATGGAGTGAGTCTATACTTTTGAACAGAAATGAAATGTAAAATTAAAATTAATTAATTTAATTAATGAATTAATATTTGAAAAAAATGTATTAACATCAATTGTCATTCAGTATAAGTTTTAAAAAATTCATTTGAACTTGATAGGATGCATAGAAAATAATTTATTAACGAGTGAAAATTTGAACAAGATATATAAATATATAGAGAGTGTGAGCTAATAGTAGGAATTGAATAACGTAATAAATGAAATAGCTTATATTATTTTTAAAAAGTCCTTCCGGCCTGTACCGGGAGGAAAAGGTAGCTTTCCTATATCTTCGTTTTAAAATTTTAGCTAATGTTACACGAAAACAGCAAGTTAAAATGCAAAGAAACGTTTACAAAAGATTCGTTAATACTGAATTTGAATAAGAAATTCACCAAATTATTGAGCAATAGCCAAATTCGCTTCATTTATGAAGACTTATTTTGGTCGCCAAATTTGGCGATATTTCACCAATTTTGCCAATTTTGGCGCTAACGGATATGAAAATATAGTTTTATGCGTATGATTGGGAAAATTATGACAACAATGAAGGAAAATAATTTGCGAGTAATCGCGTTAATGTGCTGTTTTGTTTCAAAATGTCAGCCACCCTAGAATTTCAAACTGCTCTATCTCAGCCATTTTTTGAGTTAGAGGTAAACCAAAATATGCTCTGGAATCCTTGTATCAATGCCTAACACGTAATTAAAAAATAAATTTGAATTTTTAATTTTTTGTATATTTATTTTAGTTTTAAATTTTTAAATGGCCGCCATCTTGAAACAAAATGGCGGACGAAGCTGGCCAACGAACTCGGTCGAGACATTGGTTAGCTTAATACACACAATTAGTTTCATCAAAATTGATTTATAAATACGAGCGTTATCGTATGACATAGGTCAGATATATATATATATATATATATGGATATATCTATATATATAAATCAACATTTGAACGGAGGATGGTTTTGGGGTCTGGGGGTCATGATCGGTGAAAATATATCGAAATTTTTTGGAACTGCTTTCCTCCGAACGGCTGCAATAGGTAGCTTTATACTTTTTTGTATTGAAAGCTACCTAAAAGGAAATAAATAAATGATAGTTTGATATAAATAACCATTGATATACATAATTAAAATAATTTATAGAATTAAAATAAAAAATAAAAGTAAATAAACAACAATTTATTCAAAAACAAAGTTATCACCAAATTGGCGGTTGAAAAAAATCGCGCCAACGTGGTGCGTATATGACACCTGTGCCCAAAATTCTACTATTTGTTTATTTGGCGTTACAGTTTGGCGATAGTTTTTTTTTTTTTTAATAAAAATTGATTGACGGGATAATGGAGAAGTATCAAAAAGACAAATAAACCTTGAATTAAAAATCCCTCGATGAAATAACTAATAAGTGTAACGAATCTGATGCCAACTGAATGCAACGCGACGTCACGATCATGCACGTTTGGCGTTAAATGATATATTCTGGCGACAGTTCTTTTCTTTTTATAGAAAGTAGTCGACGGGATAATGGAGAAGTAACCAATTTTCTATAGCTTCGTTATAAAATTCTCCAATGCAGCGACATAGTTTACTTAACCATTTCACACAAGTTGATTTTTAAATGTTTAATTCAACTTATTTAAACAATCAGGAACACAGTTGTTGGCTGTTTCGAGAACAGTTGATTCGACCTTAAAATCCCTCAGTCAAAGGAAAATGAATGGAAACCCGGTTACAGCAGATTGCCACTGGTCGTTTAATTATAATACAATCTTCCGTAATCGTTTTAGATTTGATCAAATCAGAGTGTTTTTAAATCATGCGGTGTCAGAACGGGGGTTGGCGAGCGTAGCTCGTAGGGGGCAGAGCCCCCTAGTAATTTAAAAGATATATTTTTTATACAAAGTTGATGTTTAATGACAAAAAATATATATTGCATGTTGGAATGATATTATTCATTGATTATTTACTGAATGATCCTGACTGAAAAGCTTTATTTGCAGCTTTTCACTGCGAAACAATAAGAGAAATAAAATATTAACGAAATAATATATATAGAGTATGCAATATACAGTTATTAATAACGCACTCAACCTAAATGAACATGATATCCCAAAAAGTTTGAAACTTTTTAAAAAATTTTACCAGTTAGATATGCGTAGGCAATGTAATTTGAATGGTCCTCTCGTGCTCTGAAACGTTGGGATAAGAAATTTAGTCAAAATCGTTTCCCCCCTTTTTTTAAAACCTAAAATTAGCTTGAGCCTGACCGGTAGTTACCCAAAATTACCCAATAATGAAACGTTTTCGAACATGTGACCTAGCTCAATGGTCTTCTCGTGCCCAAAAACGGTAGGATACAATATTTAGTCAAAATCGTTTGAGTAGTTTTTTAGATAAAATTTCCGTACACACACAGAGACACACAAGATTTGCTCGTACTATAATATATGATATCAATGAATATTGTAGCGATATGATTAAATATAATCTTAGAATTTGGATTTTGACAGCAAAATAATTAATGTTTATTTTTAGCGTTTCTATTTGTTTCGTTTCCATTTTATGTATATTAATTGTAAATAAATAATCTTTAATATTATTAAGAAATATTTTTATAATTTCATCATTAAGATGATTAAAAAACAAATAATATATGCTTTTACAGGTTTCGTACAAATCTACCACAATTTTTTAGTAGAAAATTTCTATTTAATATTTAAATAGCAGAAATTTTAGACGCTTTCCTTATTTGAAGGATTTGTAATACTTTTCTACATTTAAATAAGGCGAAAAATTCTATATTAAAAAATTGGTAATTTGAACGAACCCTGTTTAAAACACTTTAAAATACTTAAAATTTAAATTTAATTTGTTAAAAACTAAATTAAATAGAAAGTAACTAAAGCTTTATATATATATATGTATATAAATTATTTAGTTCAACATAAATAATCCCTTTGAATCCCACTTCCATTTAAATATAAAAATAAATCCCTTAACTAATTTCCATCAATAATGAAAAAAAAAACATTGATATATGCTCTTTAATAATAAATTGCCGTAGGCGTTACTTAAAAAAATTCTTAAAATTAAAAGCAAAATTATTGCAAATTAATTAATTAAAATAAAAAATATTTAATTAAATAAAACCTTTAAAATGTTTTTTTTTTCTAATTTAATTCAACATATTTAATCTCTTTTAAGCGTTACTTAAAATGTAAAAGTAATCCTCTTAACTAATTTGAAAGTATAAAATCTGATAATTTTTATGTAGTATTTGCCACAATCGACTAACACGAGAGATAAGATTTGTCTTATTTTTGCGCCAAATATATCTGAGAGATTCAACTAATAAAACTATTTTGAATTTTTTTTTTTCGGCATTAAAGTTTTTTTATATAAATTAAATTAAAGTCGCATGATAATTATAAACCCAAATCTTTTGTCGAAAAAAACATATGCAAATTATTAGTAAGCGATATATATATATATATATATATATATATATATATATATAAACTGAATTCGAATATCTATAATCACTGGGAAAATTTTATTTATTTTTCTTAGGTTTTGTTAATTCCTGCAAAGTATTATTTTTGCACTATTAACTATATTTAAATAACATAGATAGTAAAAGTATTTAAATTTAGTAAGTAATGGTAAAAAAAATGGATTTGCACGATTAAACGTTAACTACGATGTAAAACTACAAGAATTTAAAATTTATGTAGGCTTTATGAAGTATCAAATAAGCAAAAAATTTAATCGATTCTAAAATGGATGAAAATTTTATTGAAAGTTTATGAAAGTTTGTTTATTATAAAATGGATAAATATATACGAATGAGGATTGTAACGAGGGGCAATATATCGAGTGTTGACTGTAATAAAGCTAAAATAGTAACAGTGAAATCTCTATTTTTTCATTTGTGTAAAGATGATTACATCAACGAAATAACTTTACTTAATTTCTATTTATACCACGAGAATTTATATAATCTATGAAAGCCAATCATCTAGTGACGAAAATAGTTTATTAATTTTTCTTACAGAAAAAAGTAAAAACTACTTCGAAAAGGCTTCGTCTTTTTATGTCATTAATACTAGAACGTAGAAAATATTAAGTTGTAGAATCCAAGATGGTTAAATTAGAAAAAAGTAAATTAGAATTAGTATCGGCAATTTTTCGATACAGTAATATAAAATTGTATACTTTTATGCAAAGCATTTTGATGTGTACGTTATATAATAAAGTTATTTTTGAATCGATTGTTACATATTTTCGATCTAAAAAAAATTGAATTGTACTGGAATAAATTAATAAATTAATTTTACGATTAGTACAGCAAGAATATAACTGCATAAATGAATTAACCCTTAATTGCATAGTGATGTAAATTTCCATCACTTTTTATTTAACTTTTAATAAATAAATCAACTTCTTCGCCACCACTATATTTATATAGAAATATTAATCCAGTAAATTTCCCGTGAACTATGTTGCTGACAAAGTTAAAAATCTATCTTAAAATTTCTGGTGTCTAATATTTAATATATGTATAAAAATACACAATTGTAAAAGAAAAACTCATGCAAAGAAGGGTTAAATTATACCGTTCTCTTATTTACAATATACTAGGACTTCCCTCAAAGGGATTAGTCTGAGAGATACTGCTGAGAACATAGGATTAACAACTACGATATAAAGAAGATACAATATATGAAAAAGAGCAAATTAAATGATAGAATTACAAAATACCATATATAAATTCATATATACTGTTATGTTTTCATATATATATATATATATATTTATAACATTTGGCAAATAATCTCATTTTCTTAAGCGGGAATTGCTCAAAACTTTAAAAAAAAAAAAAAAAAAAAAAAAAAAAAAAAAAAAAAAAGATCACGCCCGATTTTTTAAAACGCCTTAAGCTTTTTAAAGTCACGAATCGGATTTGCAGCCAAGAGCGTATTTTAGCAAGTGTGTAGTTTAATGCAAATTTAATTTCATTGTTGCAACATTTTCTTTATGACAAATATTTACATTTGAATTTAAAATTTGTCCTCCTTCTTTATTTGTATAACTATTTATAGAAGCTCGTACACTTCAAACCACATTCATAACATGCTTTGCTACAAACCTGATTACAAAACTGTAGCCTAAATTTCTACTAAAGTATATGAAAAATATTTCGATGACTTCTGTAAAAATAAATTTTACATTAAAACGTCGCCTTCTTTTAAGAATTGATTTTCTGTAAGAAAATACTGGTACCGAAGAATTTCCTGGTCGCAAAATTCCAGGAGGCGTACGAACCCTGAAAAATTGTTAATCAACATTATTGAAATGGTAAATGTGCATTCGATATATTGCAAATAAATCACTATATAAAGAATACTTACTAAGCAACCGTTAGTTATATCAAATCAAAAGCATTTTCCAGGAAATTTGTTTGTATTTTTTTAATCATAAACGAATGCCTGCAAGCTTCAACTAGAAGTAGCAATCCGCATCTAAAAACAGTGTTGATAAATATAAATATAATAAATCCTGTGAAAACGAAATGTTTGGGACCGAAACAAAATTACCTTTTAGACAGGTTTTCGTCTTATCAGATAGATTTGTAAAGATTTATTTCTACGAGTCCATGACATTTTTTGATTAAGATAAGATTCCCATATAGTAAAGTTTTTTTTTTTTTTTTTTTTTTTTTTTTTTTTTTTTTTTTTGACAGGATTTTTTGACTAGTTCATTTTAAATGTTATTAGAAATTGTTTCAAGAGAAATTGTTTAATAAATGGGAACATGTAATTCAGAAATATTATATCCAAATAACTGTGTGAAAGTTAAATATTGTGTACGTCTAACTAAACGGGTTATCTTTTATATAGTGTTGCTACTTTAGCGAACATTTGAATACCACTATTTCCGTAAAGTAATATTTGCTTTATCTGTTGACAGATATTGCGTGATTAAATAAAATAAAGAAAGGATTCCGAAATAGTGATATTTGAAAATGTGCTTAATTGGCATCACAAAAGGCCATTTGCACTTAATATAAATTATCTTCACAGTCAATTTCTATACATAAATTTGGAACCGTTTTGCATCCATGGCATAGATTTGACTGTTTGCTATAGCTCTGAACATAAATTTTCCAGATAGTATATTTTGTCTTAGTATAAAAATTAAGGAAGAATATGAGAAATGAGGACTCTACATGAACGTTAGTAAGACCAAATACCTATGTATAGGAGGAAATGAGACAGAACTAAATTTAAATATTAACATACAAATAGGAAGTTGTGAGTATTATAGATACCTTGGTGTAGACATTAATAGAGAAGGCACAGACTCACAGGAAATTAAATACAGAATCTGCCAAGGAAGAAAGGCTGTGAAACTTTTAAACTCTATTTGGTGGAGTGAGGAGATCTCCAGGAAAAGAAAATATAATATATACAATTCTATAGTAAAGAGCATTTTGTTATATGCAGCAGAGGGATGGAAAATTATGGAGAAAGAAAGAAAGAAATTAGCAGCAGTGGAAATGGATGCGCTAAGAAGATCACGCAGGATATCAATAATAGAAAGAATAAGAAATGAAAGAATAAAATAAATGATGAAAATAAAGGGAACTATATTAGACGATCTTCAAAAGAAACAATTAATCTGGTATGGCCATGTTAAAAGAATGAATGACGAGATACAACCCAAAATCGCATCTAATTACAGAACAAACCAAAAGAGGAAACGAGGAAGACCACGAAAGACCTGGATGGATATAAAAAAGCCATGAGGGATAGGGGTCTGGATGAAGAATAGACCCTTGACCGGAATAAATGTTGTAGATTTTTCGGATCTTGTAGATTTTTCGGATGGCGGCACCTGACGCCAGAAACCGAATTTATATACAGGGTGTAACTGAAATGCTTCAACAAACTTTGAGGGATGATAGTACTCATGAAGACGAACAAAAAATGCAATGGAACATGGGGTCGCAAATGACGTTTAACCCCTTCAGGGGCAGTGGTATGTTTATGAAAGCGCTTAATTTTAATTCCAAAACGCCATAATGGCACCAGAATTTTGCTAAAATATTTTCCATTTAACATGTATGTGAAATATAGCCTTTTTCTTGTTTACAAACAAATTTTTTTATAAATTCCGGTGCCAGTCACTTATTTCAACATTTTAGTACTAAAAGTAGTTTGCCCCTAAAAGGCTTAAAGGATAAAAATAGAGAAAATGCGTCTGAAAATGGACTGGCACCGGAATTTACAAAAAAAATTGTTTGTAAATAAGAAAAAGGCTATATTTCACATAAATATTAAATGGAAAAGATTTTAGCAAAATTCTGGTGCCATTGTGACGTTTTGGAATTAAAATTAAGTGGTTTTTTAGACATACCACTGTCCCTGAAAGGGTTAAATGTCATTTGCGACCCCATGTTCTATTGCATTTTTTGTTCATCTTCATGAGTACTATCATCCCTCAAAGTTTGTTGAAGCATTTCAGTTACACCCTGTATATATAATAATATAAAATTTCTTCCACGCCTCTTGGACTGATTTCCAATGTTTCCTATATGTTCATATACGAGTCAGGGTTTGTACGATTTTACCACAATTTTTAATAGAATTTTCCTATTTAATATTTAAATAGCAGAAATTGCACACGCTACGTATAATTGCAAGATTAGCAATACTTTTATGAATATAAATAAGGCGAAAATTATATTTTAAAAATGTAGTAAAAGCGTACGGACCATATGAGCGTCTTCCCAATGATCGCATTAACAAACACCTACCTAGCACAAAATAAACATTTGTGGTAAACTGGAAGAAGCATTTAAAATCAGTTAATGAAAAATAAATAAATAAAAAGAAAAGAAAATGCATTAAATGTCGAGAGCGATTTCTGAAGTGCTGCTGGATTTTTTATGAAGGTCAATTAAAGATTTAAAAAGTATCAAGTACAGCAAAAGTAAATTCTCTATATTACTAGAAAAAGTATTGTATGACCCACTTTCAAAGAACAAATCCCAGTCTTAAAGCTATCAATAAAATCGATCTTCATCTAATGAAAATCTCGAGTCACACTTCCAAGTCAACTGCCACAAATATGTAGCAAAAAATTATCACAAACTAAACACAATTGTGTCATATTTAAAATAAAATTACAGCAACTTAACTCGCTTACTCCATGACATTTCTTCATTTGGCTCGTTAAAACGAGTGTTAGGACACCGTCCTCTGAATACTAGGCTTACGCGCTGACACAAAAAAGGATAGTTGTCGCAGTCGGATTTATTTAAATTAGTATTTCTTAAAGTATTACATACTTTATTTGACTGCGGTTAAATAAGGTGAAGATTAATTTAAAAAAAATAGTGGTATTGAAATTCAAGGAACCGTACAAACGCTAAAAACATCCGTCTACGACAGCCGCTATTTTTTTTGTCAGCGAATAGACGTAGTATTCAAGGACCGGTAGTTGGTTATGTAGAAGCCATTTATAAACATTTAACTCCTTCGTGACCAAGGGTGAAATATGCATCGGTAAAAGTTTCATACAGCAAAAGCTTTTTGCACCAGTAATGAAAAGTATTAATTTCTTTACTTAATTAGGGCATATTTTTTAGGTAGTAAGTAGAGTTTGTTTAACGTCTACACATAAACGTAAATCGACTTATCAACTTCGATGGAAAGTAATGAAGTCATTAAATCCAGCGTAGGTAGGTACTCCTGATTTATCTGCGTTAGTCCATTTATTCAAGAAAATAAGATAACTTAATATTTCAAATTTTTAATTGCTTAAAAGGCGTATATCAAACATAGTAGTGAAAAAGCACACAAGCCGGGACTCGAACTCTGGTCATCAGTATAGCGCACTGACGTTCTTCCAACTGAACCACTTGGGAACGTCTTTTACGCAATTAAAAATTTGAAATATTATGAATATAAGGCGTAAGAAATTTTCAATAGAAAAATTCCGAAGCATTAAATATAGATGTAAACATAACTGTTTACAAAAGGGGACTAACTGAATAAAATTCGCGTATGTGATGCTGGCTTAGAAAGTATAAAGGAACATCGATACCCAATTATGAAACCATTTTCAATACCGAACAATTCATTGCGAACCTCAAAATATATATATCAGTTGCATGGTAATATGAGTATATTTACGTGAGTTAGAGTATGGACAGGCGGCAGACAGACAATGCGAATACATAAACATTTTTCAACTACGTTTGAAAGTGTAAAAGGCAGAGAAGTCGTCCTTGGTTTTCTACATACCTATACACCCGTAAAAATATTTCTACGTGAATTTCTTGCTTTCCTTCAAAATACATTGAACGCATATAACTTTCTTTTGATTATTCTTTTGAAGCGCCGAAGTTCAGCGATTAAACAAAGCGAAATTTTCTGTTTCAAATTAGAAGTTGGCCGCCAAATTAGAAGTTATTAGCCACCAAGTGGGCTAGGTATCCCAAAAAAATCAACTTTTAAAATTGTAAGCTCTCACCCTCCAAAAATATTCTTTTTATGAATATAAAACCCCTTGAATTGTTTCAGAATTTAAAAAGAAAATATTTAGAGGTGCCCCAAGATCATTGAATGTACACAAAAAGGGCCAAAATAATGTGAAATGCGGATTTTTTTTTATTAGCTACATTAAAAACTATTAATGTTCAAATGACATTTTTTGTTCATTTATGAAACTTCGTATATACTGTTTTAAACAGATTTTGTATAAATTATGTTTTTGCTTTGTGTAGGAAGATGCATAAAATATTACTGAAATCAAGAAAAATATGATTTTGCAGACATTTCTGCCTTCTGTATAATTATGCACAAAAAGTGAACTTCGGTAAACAATTATCTTACATTTGGTAAATAAAACTAAAGAAGAGGTATGTTTAAAAAAAAATCACATATTTATTTACACATTTTTTATCAACGACATTTGAAAAATATTTTGGTGATTGCACTTTATAAAGTTCTTTATGTGCACCTCAACGACTTGTAACAAAAATTGTTTTTGCTCTTTGTTCTTTGTTGAACAATAAAGGCCTGCATCAATACAACAGCTTGTTTAGCAACATCATTTACACAAGGCAAATGTTTAGTAAATATTGCAACTTTTTTATAGGATGGCGTTTCAGGCCAATATCTAACTGGGATATTGAGGAAACTATCTTCAATTTTTGCCGTTTCAAAGAAACTATTAGAAATACACAAATCATCCAATTTGAGAGGAAGTATTTCTAATAGACGTGAACTATAGATCTCCTTTTTTTCATTTTCAAAACTAGGCTTGAATTTTGCTCGTCAGAAACAAGGTCTGAAAACAAGGTAAGTGTTGCAAGTTCTTCACTGAAATATTATGAATGATGTAACATCATTTTTAAACCCATATTGCTTAATTGTTTGTCATCATATTCTTTCAACCTTTGAAACAGTAAAACATCATTAGGAGGAGCATCAGCAGCAGATCGGCAAGTAAACCAAGAATGAAATTAGACCCACACAACAAACTGATTAAATCGTTGTATACCTTGGAACTCTCGAATAGTTAATACCCTTGTGGTTTCATTCCCATAAAACAATAACTCCATTTTCAAGGAATAAAAAGTTTTTGCAATCCAGCAAGCTCGGTGAAGAGCACCTGGTTTCAGAATGATAAATTGGATGTCTAATCCAATAATTAATAATGCAAGATTTAAAAGTTCTTTGTAATCATCCCTAGGTAGTTTTTTAGCAGTTTTTAGTTGATCAGAAATAAAAGTTTTTGAACTGTTTGAGGCTGTTATTATGGGTATGGATTGCTTTTTTTGTTCATGGTGGTTGAGCCTAGAGAAGTTTTCTCGGAGTCGTTTAAATAAAAGGATTTCAGGCCCAGTAGATTGTCAAAATCAAACGCTGAATACATCAGAAAGTAGAACCTCAAACATGTGATACCGACATGCTATCCACAAAAGATTTCGGCCTATTTTTTGCTCGTGAAGAGTACATGCTCCATTGAATCTTCTACTATTTGTATGGTTTGAATCGAAATATAATTCGATAGAAATCGAGTACGAAATTATTTCGATACAAATCGAAGTAAAATTATCTCAGAAATAAAATTATCTCATCACTATTCATTATTAATTTTTTTTTTCTTGACCCTTATTTTTAATATTAAAAAAATTCTTAATTTTTATTATTTTACTTTAGTAATTTACTTTATTAAACAGTCATTATAATTTCGAGTACATTAATACATTCAAATTACTGTTTAAAAAAGTAAACAGAACAGTGACAAGAAATACGCAATATTCTAAAATCTGCACAACCTCTGGTTTTAAGCTATGCAGATTTAAGGGAGTCTACTGTAGTACATGATATTAATTTAATGAAATTCAGCAGATTAATAGAGATTGAAGAGCATTAGAAGAGAAAACTGAACAGAAAAATGAAATATGGTACTCGGATAGTTTTGTATAATTATAATTTTTTATCAAAAATGTAATAAAAATATAACATCAGATGAAATGATATTTAAACATGATAAAGCGTTCTTAAACAAATTTTGGGATAAAAAATTGTATGGGAAATATGGTAGAATTCTGCAATCCTGCATATTAATTGAAAGTCAAATTTTCCATTAATTCCCTATTTTCTATTAGCTTGGGGAACCCTTAAACCTTTTTGAAATAACTTGATTTTTTTTGTAATGTCATATTTTGACAGAAATAACATTTTTAACCCTCCAGCCGCGGGCAACGCTCTTATCGCGTTGCACTTATTCTATACAATTCCGCAGGGTACGCTATTTTGGCGTTGCATATAATTTTTATAGTACTTAAGCATCGGTAGACTAGTATTTGAATCTATCTTCTTTTACTTAGAAACAGAGAGATTCGTTTACAAATTATAATACATATATCATTTCATATATTATGTCATTCCGAAAGTTCTGCCGTTTTTGAAATATTTTGAATCCATAAATGCCCCATTCCCAAAGGAATTTTGAAATAAAACTTTGTTTTTTGTAATGTACACGAGAGAAACTACTTTTACTAATTTAGAAATAAATTTGTTTGTAAATTCCGGTGACATTCAAACCTTATAACTATTATTAGTAACGAATAAAAATAGGCCGAGGTTTTTATAAGAAAATAGAAACATCGCCAGCGGCTAGAGGGTTAAAAGGTAAGCCTTGGCATCTTCAAACTTTTTTTTTATCTCTCCTGCGACACCCTAATGTGGGCCACAACTGGACTACGCTGGGTTATATACAAATACATGTATATATAGATTTAAGAAGTTCGTTTAAAAAAAACACATTTGAAGGCAAATACCTCGCTATAATTACGTTAAAAACCTGTACAGTTTTCTGTTTTTCTGTTATATACATATGTAACAGATATAACACACACACACATATATATATATATATACAGCGGTGGCCAAAAGTGTGGACATATTTTGAAAGTTTCACTTAAATACAAACGCTTATATATCAAATTGAAGGTAATTTAATCTAGAATTTAATAATAAAAACTGTATTACAATATCTGTATTACAAAAAAAGTTATGCAACTAATAGTAAGATCTATCTCTTAGATTTGCATTTTTTTAAAGTGACACTTACACAATAAATACTTAGTAGGATAACCCTTATTTTTGAAGACAGCTTCACAGCGTCTTTTCATTGAGTGAACGAGTGTTTGGAGTTCATCTTTCGTAATCACATGGTGCTAAGAATCAATTATAGCTTCAATAAGTTGTCTTTTATTGGATGGACGTATTTTCGTACAAGAATTTACAAACGTCGCCACAAATTTTCAACTGGATTGAGATCAGAGCTGTTTCCTGACCATGGTAATATATCTATGCCTTTATTTTGAAACCATGCTTTGCATACTTTTGCTGTGAGGCATGGAGCTGAATCCTGCTGAAAAATAAATGGTGCGTTTTTGGGGAAGAGATCCCTGATGGAAGGTATCAATTTTGATTCCAGGACAGTTTCGATGTATTTTTTGGCATTCAGGATGCCATCAATCACTTGAATTCGGCCCACACCATCTGCAGACATACATGCCCAAATCATGACATTTGTTGGGTTTTTTGTAGTTGCTTCAATGCAATCAGGAAGAAGTGATTCTCCTACTCTACTTCTCACGTATTTTCTACCATCACTACCAAATAGCGATATTTTACTCTCATCGCTTCAGATTACTTGCTTCCATTGATTTTCTGATCATTTAATGTGTTCTTTTGCCCACTTAACTCGTTTTTCGCGTTGCTTTTGATTTAAATATGGTTTTTTCCTTAGAATTCTAGCTTGTAGTCCAAATCCTGATAACCTTCTTCTTATTGTTCTTGAACTTACTGCAATACCCGCTGCATTCATTTCACATCTAATAGCATCTAATAGCATGAAGAAATTTTTCTATCTTGAAGGTATAGCCGTTTAATTTTTCTATCGGCAGTAGCACTTGTGCATTTTTTTTCGGCCTGATTTGGCCTTATTTTCCACTGATTTCGTTTTTTCATAACGTAAACAGAACTTTCGTACACCAGAACAAGTCACTGAACCACCAACTTGTCTTGCAATTTCAGCATAAGAGAGGCCATTTTCTCTCAATATGACAATTCGGCTTCTTTTTGTAGATGTACAATTAGTTCTTCTTGTTGATGACATTGTTTAAAATTAGTTTAATTAAAAAAATGACTTTAAATATTCAAAAACAGCAATACTCTATTTAATTGTACTAGTATGCATCATTCCGCAAAATATTTCCACAACAATAACTCTTTTATTATCCAAATAACATAAACTATAGCTACAGACATTTGATTGGTCCCCAGAACAGTGTTAGTGATTGGCTAGTACGCTTTTATTACAAAACACATCCTTATTCAAAACGATTTGTGTTTGCTTGTTCTACTAAAATGAGCAAAACTTAGCGTCGTAGCGACCTGTGTCGTCACCTCATGAGTTCAATAGGAGTGATGCGCTGGTGGCGGTGCTCCTCCCGGTCGCAGCGCATACGGAAGACCTCTCCTGGTCTTGCCAAGTCCCTCAGAACGTGGGTGCGACGGTTGACGTGCTTGATGGGCGTCACTCTTGCCCCTGGCAGCGCAGCTCAGTTTATATATATATATATATATATATATATATATATGTGTGTGTGTGTGTGTGTGTGTGTGTGTGTGTGTGTGTGCTAATATATCAGAATATTTTTAGTCTCTGATTTCTTCTACTGTATTTTTCAGATTGGAATTTTTTTATTATTTTTATATGAGAAAAGAGGAGGTTTCACACTTTAAACTATAAAAAGGGGGTTATTAATAATATATAATTCTTATAAATGTTTCAGACATGATCTACTGACAATTTATTTGTTTGTATGCTACGAAACACCTTTATAAGTTATCTATACACACTTAGTAACAGCATTGTGTGCATCTTTAAACAATATTGCATGTATTTGAATAATATCACGTTTTAAGTAACTTTTATAAACGTCTGCATATTAAAATATAAATTTGATTTTACATTATATATCAGCATTTTAAATGTACACTGCACCAATTAATAGAATATAAACTAGCCGAAAATTAATTAAAATCCTAGAGCATGTATCAGATTTTCGAAACAATGTTTACGATAACGCCTTAAAAATCACATGGAAATAATAAACAGATGCTGTAGAATGCTGTTTCTGTAGAATTAATGACTGGCTCCATTTCATTAAAAAAGATACATTGTACTAAATTTCCTTAAAATGTAATCAACGAAAGCCAAGGCATTATGCATTTCCGTAGAAATCGATGCTTCGCTGTCCAAATTTAATTATTCACGATTGCATTTTTTTAAATGTTTTACTGTAGGTTTTCATCAACTGTTACTGAATTTCATGTAGAATTCATTTTTGAAATATTATGATATAAAACCTGTGACGAATGAAAAATAAATGCAAAATAAAAAAGTAAAAAAATGAAAAATTAAGCGTTTTTATAAGCACGTAATGTTTATTTTAAAAATATTGCCTAATTTTAAGTTTGCAATATTGATCCAGAAAATTTCCGCTAGAATTACGTGAATTTGGCGTGGTCCCCAATTACACTCTTAAAACTGTGCCTCTGATTTAAGAGGTACATTCTGAATTTTTGTGCCTCTGAATCATTGACTAGTAATATAAATGGACAGCGGACTCCTTTCTTTTCTTCCGACAGACTTGAAGAAAATATCTTTCACCTTTCATCGCCAAAAAAAAAGGCGAAACGGAGCCGCTTTCTGGCGGTAATCCCTTTCTTGGCAACTTTCTGTTTCCGTTCTCGCAATAAAAGAAACAGGTCGTAATAAAAGAAACCTGTTTGGCATAATATTACCAAACCACACCTGCTGGTGGGGAAGGACATATTTTCTTCAAGAAAGAGTTGCTGGTCCGCTGTCTATTTATATTTCTAGTCAATGCTCTGAATATTAAGAGGCACGTGGTGCCTTTGAGATTCAGAGGCACAGCGTAACTGCCTTTGAAATTAAGAGGCACAGTGTGCCGCTGAATTTATATATTCAAGTGCCTCTTATTTAAAAATACATTCTGTGCCTCTTATAATGTAATTTAATTATATTTTATATTATATTTATATCTTTACAGTATATTCGGTCTACTGCAGAAAGATTTTCCAGCATGGCATATATAAAGACATAGATTAAATTTTGTCTAAGGCAGAATACTATCTATAATAGAAAATTTTCTCACTCCCAATTTATTGAAATAAATTTGAAATAAATATTAAAATGTGTGTCCATGTGGCCTAAATCATTTCTGTGGTTCAATAAAGAACCTTGTCAACATATCACTTTATTTTATACATAACAAAATACATAAAAAGGCATAAAAGCTTTATTAAAAACAAATAAGACAAACATTAAAAATAATCAGTGTAAAATAATCATAATATTGATCTTGTGATAATGACAACAATTAAATTCAAAAAGTAACTCTTATCATAAATATTTCATTACAGGTATCCTAAATGTTAAATTTATTTGAAAATAACTAATTTGTTTCATTAGTATATATTTTGATTATATTGAATTCTGATTCAAAATAAAATACGATTATAAAAATAATATCTATTACTTTTTGTAGGATGTCCATTACTGAAATTTTGGGTGTTTTGATTTATTTTTGTTATTGCAGTTAAATTTCGATTACAATGGGAAATGTAGCTGAGATTAGTTAAATATCGTTGACAGATTAATATCAGTGTTGAATTCAGACATTTTTCTTCTTTTTTTTGTGTGTGTGTGTGTGGGGGGGGGGGGGGGTGAGTTGCACTTTTTGTCCATTACAAAGAATAAAATCTCACACTTTTCGGGGTGTGACATCATTATTCCGGAGAGGGAATCCCCCCCGGGCCACCCCCTGAATTCAACACTGATTAATATAATACAAAAGAAACTGGACTTTAATAGCTATAACTATTAATTTAAAAAATTAATTTCTCAAGGGAATGATACATTTACCCGGTATATACATATGTTTGTAACATAAAACATTTCTTTTAGAGTGTCAATTTTTATACTACACATTCAAAGAAAATAATTAAGTACTAAACTAAATATACTTACTTATTGCAGGCTTTTATATAACTTGATAATAATCCGCAGGTGATTGCAATAATGACACCATCCATTGTACGTAATGTTATGTTTCCTAACATAATTCATTGCATTTTTCGCTGAAACATTCTCCTCCACGGCGTCGTTTTAAATCGTAGGAAAATCTCCTATAATCAGCGATTAATATTATTGCAATTCTGAATGACAATAATAACAAGAACCTCTTGAGTCAAAATAATCGTCTTGCCCCTAATATCCCTCATTGAAATTAAATATCCCGCTCAATGCATCATGGGTCAAACATTTGTATGCATGCGCGCTTCCCCACTGTACCGCTGAATAAATGACCGATTGTTTTTCAAAGGCACACATTTAGCGCCGCGCCTCTGATAGAATTCGTTTTGTCATCCGTGCTTCTGATAGGTTTTGAGACCTTCATTTGTGCCTCTCATTTCTTCGTGCCTTTGATATTTATCAGCTAATCACAGGCACTTTGTCTGTGTGCCTCTCATATGCGCTGGTGCCTTATATATCAGAGGCACAGTTTTAAGAGTGTATAGAACATTCAATGAGTTCAGTTTTGTTAGGTAGAATTCTCGAGCAAGTAAATGCATTAAAAATACTTTTTTTTGTACTATATGACAAAAGAAAAGTCTCAAAAGAAGTATCCGCTTACAAATTACAATAACAGGTCTCGGAGTTGCCTCTCTTTGGCCACCAATACTTTTTTTTAAATATTATCGTGGAAAATTATTACAGCGATTGCAAGAAAAAGAATCAACCCGAAGCGGATTTCTGGAGCACTGGCAAGATAAATCTAAAACGAAATTTTCCTTAAGGCAAAAATGGTGTTCAAAAATTTTATTGCGACTCTATTAATACAGGCCGCTACGAGGCTAGCAATAACATCTTTCTGCACAATGATAAGAGGCTAATTCCATGTGTGGATGTAGTGTCAGTCACAGAAATAAAATGTAAATACGGGTTAGGATCCCTTTATAAAGGCCCAAAGTAGGGCACTCCCCACTAAGCCTATATTCCTCGAGTAGATATTCGGCCGTAATAAATCAACCAACCACAGATATTAAAATGGATATGGTCTTTGACTACCAGTATTATATTAAAGGAAAATTGACTTATTCAATCCCATATATCTAAAATAACTACAGTGAATAATTGTTTAATAAAACATACCGGTGGGAACGGTACACTTTTTCAGCTATGGACTTACACTACATTCACGCATGGAATTAGCCTGGAATAAATGTTTTAAACGCATTATAAAGAAAACTTTAGTTTTGTGTGCATACTCATAATAGTTCTAAATGATTCCTTTCACAGGCACATAAAGCCTCCATCAAGTAGTTCATTTCATGCCATGTTCGTATAGACATTGATGTCAGTGTATTTTTTAAGTGCACTTTCAGTTCATTTACTGTTGTATAAAAAATGCATAGTCTTATGACAATCTGTCAGAAGGAGCACAATGCATTAACAACATCTGGTGTGAATTGTGTTATCATTTCGATGTTTACTGTGGGACTAATATGAGCTACTTAGAACAGTTATGAAGTACGCAAGCAAAGATTTGTGCTTTTTTCTGTTTTGTGTTTCAAACGCTACTTTCGATATTTCTTTTTACAATGAAGTTATGGGCATTTGTATTCGCGTCATTCTTTTTTAATCACCCTGTGCATACCACTATACAGCCGATATTGTTCGGAATTTTCTGGATTTTTAGATAAATATTTTACATAAGTTACATTATCGGATTGACAGAAAACTTGCGCCTATAAAATATTATTTTTAAGAAATGCTCATATTTCATCAAATATTTTATATATTAATCCATTAATGCCGTTTGGTACGAAAAGTTACCATTTAAGTGATACAAAACTTTTAAATTTGAACACCAGTATCTTAGTAAAAAAAATTCATATTATCTAATGTGAAACTATCAGAGATTCGATCAGTTAAAATAACAGTATGGGAAAACTGGTGTCAACTGGTATCGAAGTATTAAAAGAAGTGTAAAATAAGTCGGCGTTAATGGGTTAATATCAGATTTTTGTGTGCTTTCTGGCTTGTACGTTGACAAATTATACCTAAATTTCATGAAATTTGATTTATAATTTTCAATATTATGAGCCAAATTTCATTTATTCGTATATTTTGTGATCGTTGCAATATTTGTGTGAAATCGTATATGTTGTGAATATAAGTGCTATAAAAAAATTTCTAAATATAAAGTATATGTGAATATAAATGTTTTAAAAAATATATACTGTAATAACGTCCAACATTGCTCGACAGTATGAGTAATGTATTTGCATGTTTTCCTATAAATAGAACAATTATAGGAGGTATAAATACGAGGTAAATTATTTGTCTTTCGTTTACTTTGTCAAATTATCTGTAAATTTCATGACATTTATAGATACTTTGAATAAGATTTAAATGGAATTTGCATATCAAATTTATTTTCGATAAATGCTCACATCTAATGGAATATTTAATATATTATTATTAGATTTCGGTATAATGTATCGCTTATAGTTTTGCAAATTCTCAAAAAATTTCATGAAATTAGATTAAAAATTATAAGCAAAAAAATATATAAATAAAAAAACATGCGAAAAATTGGAATTTGTTATGCAAATGTGTATGTTTTTGTGAATATAAGTGTTGTAAAACGAATTTCTGAAATTTAAACATTGCAATACCGTCCAGCATTGCTCGACAGCATTAGTAATGCATTTGCATGTTTTTATATACGGCACATAAATATATAGTGATACCTTAAATAAATTTCTATCATTTTTGTAAGGTTGAGTACAATTTATGATAAATTTGGAAAACAAAATATTTTCAAAACATAAACACGATATTGAACAATATAGATAAAAATTTAATTGAACTATTGAGTAATATTTCTATATTTTTTTTACTATAATGCTATGTTTAAGAAAATACACTTTTAAGTTAAAATAATTTTATTATCTGTGACAGAAAGTCTTTTTAACTCAGAGAAAAAAATATTTAGCTGAAAAAAAGGTATGAATGTTTGTAGTAAAACTTTATAGGTCATTTTATCTACTACTTATCCCAAGAGATTAGAGGGCGTTCTAAAAGTACACACAATAAAAAAGAAGTGTAGTTCTTGGAAGAAATTAGATTTGTTCGAATTTAAAACACTTTCCTGAAACGGGTAATAAAGAACTCAACTATCATTTGTAAGAGAATGATTTTTTTTTTTTTTTTTATATATGAAGAAAGTTTGTTTATAGAAACAGGAAAGGTATATTCATGTAAGGGGACTACACATGGAAAAAAAAAGACGAAAATATAAATTTTCCAGTGTTTTTCTTAAATTGTATTTAGACGTCTCCAGTACATTCTAACGAAGATAAAGATTCAAGAATTATAAATATGTTGAAAATGCTTTTTACTGTACCCTTTCCTTTCAAACGTCGCGGAGTAGCATTCTTTAAATTCATTTAAATTCAGTTTTCTCAATTTGTGCTTCTTCAATATGATCAAATTGATAAAAATTCAACATATAGTTATCAATTGATTTGTTACTTTTTAGACGATCTTTAGGGTGCATTTTATAAGATAAAAAATGAGATTTTCAATAATAAAAATAATTTAATTTCTTTTTAAATAACACTGTTAAGTAGTTAAACCTTTTTACTATATGACATTTAATTGTATAATTAATCTTTGCTATTTAAGCTTTTGGTATGCTGTTCACTTCCGTATAGAACACACGTCGAGGGAAATAATTCAAAAACAAATTTTCAAAAAGTTTAATATTTTAAAAGATGTAAAGTTTTGGAATTTTTTGATATGATCCCTACCCCCCCCCCCCCCCCCCCCCCACTGCAAGAATTGCAATTTTTTTTTATTAAATCATTTTCTTTCATAAAACCAATTTATATGTCAAACACGTTTTATAAATACTCAAATAAAACAAAACTAGTTCCATAGGGTACAAGGTCCCCTTAATAGCAATATGAGTACTGTTTTGTGGTTTTTAGTGTTTTTTTACGTTTCGCTGAGATTTTTCCACATTAGTAACGATAATCCGATGTAATGAACTGAACTCCAGTGATCCGAGATGACGCTTCACGTCCAACACCTTTATTCGGCTTCGTTGATACACAAGTTAAAATAATATAAACACTTTAAAACATTACACTCCTCCGTAAAACCGCAGCGTACAAAACTATTTCATACTTTCCACGCGCACACCCCATTTCTACTCAACATCATCTGTCGAACTTTCTCTGCATCTCCATCAGCTTAGCTCTGTTCACTTCTTTTGACCTGCCAACTAACATCTCTTGAAGTCTCCTGGCATATCGAAAACTGTCCTTTCGATTCGATTACACGGCTTACACGGCGATCTACCTCCGAAGCTAGGCGACAAAACCATATACAATCTCTGGACCACTCTAGGCCAGCAACTTACGAATCAGGATAGGCCATGGGTTTCTTCGGTCGTTACACCGATTCCAGTCTTTTAGCCCAATATAGTAAATTTTATCCTCTTTTCAATAAGGTTATACGAAATTCGTACGCCAAATTTTGAATTTTTGGCGAATTTTTCCCTCCGACACTAAATAATTTTGCCCAGAATGCTTGATTGGTTCGGTGGTTGCTTCCATTTCAACCTCAAATACACTCAGAATCGTCATTTTTTTTTACTCTTTTACTTACCCATCATACGTAGTATAGGGTAAGTCTTGTAATCGTTTTGAAAATCGAAAAATTTTTTTTGACGGATTTACACGTTTCAGACACTGGAGATTCCGAAAAACATATTTTTAGAAAAAATTTTTTGCCGTCCGTCTGTGTGTCTGTGTGTCTGTGTGTGTGTGTGTCTGTAAACGCTCTATCTCCCGAAAAAATTGAGATAGAGACTTGCAATTTGGTATGTACTTAGTATGTAATAATGGAAAGAAGCCTATTTCATTTCAATAACCTCGATTAACCGGAACAATTTTTTTCGGACTCTCGAAATATTCGTTCTGATGAAAGGTATATAAAAATTTTCGAAATTGTATATTTTAAGAAATGAATATAAAAGACAATAAAAAAACATAAATTTTGAATAAAGCATGAAGTCGATCGGATAATTAGTTGCCGATATATTTGGAATCCTGTTTTCCACACTCTTCGATTTTTCATGACCCTGTATTTCATCCAAATTTCACTTCAAAGATATATTTTAATTAGAAATTTGACGCCTAATCAGATGCAATAAACCGCTAGTTAATAGGATTATTATTTTTGGAGTTATAAGGAAAAACCTCTTTCAAGCAATTCAGTAATCGAGCCTTTAAAGTTTGTGACGTCATCAAGCCACGATTTTATTTGAATTGCAATGCATTTTATAAGTAGTTTACACATTTTTATTTTAATATTTTACATTATGCATATCCATGATGGGTAAGTATTACGGTGGCCCCCAACGACTAGTTTAGTTTCGAGAAGATTGATAATTCTTTACAGATATTCTTTACATCATAAATTTAAAAGGGAAGGGCGGATTATTTATTATCCCGATTTTTTTATTAGATTTTTTCTTTTAAATTAATTTTTTATACGTTTAAAAAAAAATCATGTTTTGCAGCGTTTTTTGTTACAAATGACGTTACAAATCGCCCACTACAAGTCAAACACCATTGGAGGGCTGTTGTGGTTGGCAGATGAAAAGGACGTCAGCTGATTACAATTTGAACAGCAAGTTGTGAATTTTTGCGATTTGTTTTATGCAATTTTTAGAGTTTTCTAATGTATACGTCATTTATGTATCTGAATTTAGAAATTAACAACGATAACTTACTGTTTTGGTATGAAAAAAAAAGTCACTTTGTTTCTATTTAGGAAGTTAATGATAATTCTTAATTTTTTAACGTCGTTGGTTAAATTCTGTGTCTGTGGGAGGGGGGGGGCAAGTGTTCCGTTGTAGTTTAAGAGAAGGGGTTTCGTGCAGCAATGTTTAGAGTGATTTCCCGTTTCGTATTATTTTTTGACGGGGCATGGCAACGCCAGGAGGATCTACTAGTATTTACATAATACTATAAATAAAAGGAGTACTACCTAAATTTTTATTTTAAAATATTTAACTTTTTTATTATATAAAAAAAATAAATATAATAATATAACAATAATATGAAAGGAGGGATAGCCAGAAAATTACACAGGGAATTTAGAATATAAATAAATCAATTATGATCGGTGAAAATACATTTTAATGCATTGATGTGATTTCTATAATAAAGTAATAAATATCGCTCAACTTTCTTAGAAATATATTTTTGTTTGCCGACTGATAAGCATTTATAGATAATCTGAATAAATAGAAATGCATTGATTACATTAAAAGTAACATTAGTTATATTAATTGAAATGGCCTAGAGTCCTAGAGTATCTCGTAAAATGGTTTCGTACATTGAGTTTATATTAAGTTTAATTAACACTAAAACGGCCGGACATTTTACCCAATCTTTATAAAAACTATTTTATACCTGGATTTTTATTCTGAACTTTTTTATTTAACTTGTTTTTGTGTGATTTATATTTAACTTGTTTTATGAAGAAACATCTGATTCGAATCAACATTTAATAATGTGGTCGGAGTCGATTCGACCGTTGGTGGGCGTTCTATTGTTTTAGGGACCTTCAAATGCACTTGAGCCTTTTTTAACTTATATTTGTTTTTTTGGAAATTAAAAAAAGTAAAATGAAAATAATTATTCATTATTATGAATTATAAATTAACAAATTTTATTCATTTTCGTTTTAGTCATAAGGAAAATGGTTTAATTAGAACTGAAAAATATTGGGAAAAATCAAATTGTAAAACAATCAATGTTTGCGTCAATTCACCGCATCTCCCCCCCCCCTCTTCAATATTGCATCAAAATTTAGTAAGTGTCAGGCTGGTATTGTTTTCTGTTTTATCATATATGCTTCGGAAACTGCTTTATAATAAATTAATTTAAGATTAAGAATTTGTCACTCATACTAATTTTTGGACATTCTATTCTAATTTCATGATATTTATGAATAATTATTTAGGAGAATAAGATTAATTGTTTCTGTTAGTATATTAATAAAAATATCTAACGATACAAAACTGGAAAACAAATCAAACTGCATAAAAAAAAATAATTTTTCGAATGATATATAATTTAACCGTTTGAGTGCTGAAAATTCGGCCTATAATCCGCGGAACAAACAATTGTGTTTCAACCCAGAAATTTTATCTTATAAAATTTAACTCACTAGATCGCTGTAAATACTTCAACTGTTGAATAAAAATTAAATGATTTCAATTATTGAATAAAATTTCTGGGTTGAAACAAAATTTGTTTGCAAAATTTGTTTGCATAGCAGAACTTGTTTAAACGGGAAAGAATAAAAGTTAGTAGATATGAATACGAGTAAATACAGTAATTTACCTTACACTGCACGAATTTTCTTTTGGAAGTATCATAGAAACTCGACAGAGTTTCTCGCCAAGCATAAGAAACAGCAATGCATTGAACCGTAAATGAAAGGAATTTCCGCCAATGGATGCCAAACGATTTTACAAAAAAAAAAAAAAAAAAAAAAAAAAAAAAAATCACTCTGTCTAGTTTATATTTTGCGGACGGGACAAAACGGGTTTTTGACACATCTATATCTCGCGTTCTATTTATGATAGAAAACAATTCTTGATTCTATGGAATGGGGCGTGCCACGTGACTAAGAAATCAAAAGTAAAACAAAATCCGACGAATAGGTTTTCAGTAAATGCGATTTTAAAAGTGCTGTTTTTTGCACTTTTTAAATCGTGTTCAGACCAAAAACTGTTGACAGGGCTACAGCAATGTGTAATTATCAGATTTTACGCGGATTGCGTCATTTGAATTGTTTTTATGAGTAGTTCAAACCTTTGTAAGTTTCATGTAAAAATATTAAATTATTTTTGATTTATATCAGTTTAAAGTTATTGATTCGTATACTTAACATAGAGCAAAAAACTGTTGACAAGGCTACAGCAATGTGTAATTATCGGATTTTTACGCGGATTGCGTCATTTGAATTGTTTTTATGAGTAGTTCAAACCTTTGTAAGTTTCATGTAAAAATATTAATTAATTTTTAATTTATATCAGTTTAAAGTTATTGATTCCTATACTTAAGTTATAAAAAGTATAGGAATTAAATAAAATATTAATTAATTTTTAATTTATATCAGTTTAAAGTTATTGATTCCTATACTTAACATAGAGCAAAAACCTGTTGACAGGGCTACAGCAATGTGTAATTATCGGATTTTTAAGCGGTTTATGTAATTTGAATTGGTTTTATGAGTAGTTCAAACCTTTGTAAATTTCATGTAAAAATATTAATTAGTTTTTGATTTATATCAGTTTAAAGTTATTGATTCCTATACTTAACATAAAGCAAAAAAATAATAAATGACCCAACTCTTTTAGGAATGGTCGTATACACAGGATATTAAGATATGTTATTACAGTCGACCCAAGTAAACTTCCTATTATAAAAAAAAATAGTAACATTTAAGTTTCGTTTACACGGTCTCACAAAAGATCTTTTGATATTGGGCTAAAGAGTTGTGTAATTATCCGATTTTTACGCGGTTTGCAGCATTTGAATTGTTTTTATGAGCAGTTCAAATGTTTAATATTTCGTGTAAAAGTATTAATTCGTTTTTTATGTATACTAGTTTAAAGTGATTTATTCCTATACTTAAGATAAAGCAAAGAAATATTAAATGGTCTAACGCTTTTAAAAAAGAACGTATGCGCATGATGTTAAAATATGTTACTAACGAAAGACCTAAGTTAGCTTCCTATTGTAAAACAGAATTGTAGAATTTACTGCTCGTTTACAGGGTAACTCAAAAGATTTTTTAATAAAACTAATTAGTTGTGTAATTAGCGAATTTTCACGTTGAAGTGCTTGATTCCTGAGTTTAACACAGAGGAAAAACAATAGTAAATAGCATAACTTTTGTCAAATTGGCTATGTACACATGAATTTCAAATATGTTACTACATCCGATTCATTTAAACTCTCTATTGTAAAGCGGCATTGAACCATATACGTTTCGCTTACTTAGATCTTGATTACACTACAATAGATGTATATTTACTTAGTGAGATGTATTTTAATGATTTTATACTGTTTCAATATCTGTAAGGTTTTATTATCTTGCTTTAAAATTTAACACGAGTTCATTTTGACCGCCTGAAAGCTCGCCGATCTTAAGCTCTAAATGTATTAAAATATAGTATTTTCATCGATAAAAAAAAACTGTGTTTATTTATAAACTAGCAAGCTACGCCCGCTGCGCTGGTCGGTTTCTACAAATGAACCTTGAATCAAACGAAATATATCGTTTAATTTGACCTAGTATTTGAAAGCAATCTGTATATTTACATGGAATATTGTTGGAAATCTGGACAAAATCTTGTCCCCCTTTCTCTGTCAAGTGGTTTGTTCGGGAGTAAAATCGTTCCGAACCGGTTTTTCTTTTTGCATTTCGGTCGTAAAGGCACTCTCTTTTAACTGTAACTGTATGCATATTTTATTCTAGTTTGAGGTACGGAGTAAGTATATATCTAGAGTGAAACAACTCCATGGAAGGTGTGGTGATGTGATGGAAGGACAGTTAACCCCCTTTCTGAATGTTTATTTGCTATAATGTGATACCAAAGTTCCCAGCAATGGCTGGAGGTCTATGTATATATCTTTATTTAAGTTTAACATTCAAGTTGAATGAATAAATATAATTCTGATTTCTACATAAACTGTTTCTTCAATGTGCTATATACTTAGTCACACCACAGACCTTAACCACTGTGCTTTACAACTCTGCTCAATCTTTATCATGGTTAAGGGGCCATGTTATGCTAAAGGTCAAATAGATGCAGTGTGGTGTGTTTTAGATGAAATATATATAGCTTAAAAAGTATAATGGCACAAGTTCCAGAGTTAACTTATTCTTTCCCGAAATTGTCGGATTATAACTACTCTTCTTGGAAGCTCGACGTCAAATGTGTACTGATAGATCGGAATTGCTGGGAGTTTATTACGAATCCCGATATTGCATGTAAAGAGGATGCATCTGATAGAGAGAAAAGTGATTTTGGATGGCGTAAACGCAGAGCTTATACCACGATTTATCAATCCATCGAAAGGAAATTCCAGATATTAATCGCTCAGACCGAAAGCGGAAAAGTTGCCTGGGATATCCTAAAGTTAAACTTCGAACCAACGTCACGGGCACGTTTAGCTGGATTAGTGGATGATTTTTTTGAAATGAAGTTAAACTCGCAAGAGGAAACCATCGGTTTATTTTGCAAGAGAATTGAAGAAAAAAGGTTTCAAATCAAAGATGCAGGTTTTGATATGCCAGAATTGTTAGTATGCTTCCAGTTAATCCGTCGTTTACCCGAAGAATATGATAATCTCGTTCAAATGTTATACAGGTTAGATGATACAGAATTTAAATTGGAAAATGTTTCTAAACAGTTAATTAGTGAATATGGAAGAATTTGTTTAAAGCGTAAGGACGAAAGTAAAGAGGTTATCAGTGTAGGTGATGCTTATACAACCAAGTTTAAGAATCCTACCGATAGACCAACCATTCCAAAGAAGAATTTCGTAACCAGTAAAAAGCCATGGTTTTCAAGTAGTGGAAGCGACCTGGAACCCTCTCGATGCTCTAGTACTTCACCAGCTACTCGTATGGGGCCGAGTTTAATATGCAGTTACTGCAAACGACCTGGTCACACAGATACAAGGTGTTTCAAAAAGAGAAACTATAGAGGGAAGAAGCAAGTTTTCTACAGTGAAACTACAAGGCAATCGGAATCCGCCCTAATGTCTTCAAATGAGAAAATTGTTGAATTTCTTCTGGACTCAGCAGCTACTTCTCACTTTACGAATGACAGGAGTTTATTTTTAACCTACAAGGACCTCCCCCCCCCAACATGTGCTGATTGGAGACAAGGACTGTTCGTCGGAAGTATTGGGTATAGGTGATATTGACTTCACCATACAAGATGTAAAAGGTAATGTAGAAATAACTTTAAAAAATGTTTTATATGCTCCAAATATGAGAAGAAATTTAATTGGTGGATCCAACATCGATATTGCAGGAAACCACATTCAATGGGGAAAAAATAAAATGATTGTGTATGATAAATTTAATCGATATTGTTTTACTGCACCTAGAGTAGATAAATTGTATATTGTTAAAGGTTATGCTTCAAAATGTGAAAATTTTGCCTTTTCGACTAGTTTAAATGCAGAAATTATACATCGTAGATTTTGTCATACAAATTTGTCTTTACTTGAAAAAATGAGTAAAAATAATTGTGTTAAAGGTATTGAAAATATTAACTGTAAAAACAAAAATAAGATGTGTGAATCTTGTGTAATTGCAAAATCTAATAGACATTCGTTTAAAAGGAATTATCAGTATAAACGCATTTCTAGTCAAATTCTTGATAGAGTGTATATGGATTTGTGGGGTCCTAGCCCAGTTAACTCGTTAGGAGGGGGGAAATACTTTTTGTCAATAATTGACGATTATTCTAGAAGGACTGAAGTGTATATACTTAAGGATCAGTGGCGTAGCGTCAGGGGGGGCACGATAATTTTACTACCAGTATAATTATATACTACATTTAGCCTTATTTAATCTTTGGACGGTATGAATTAAATAAGGCCAAATATAGTATATAAAAATACTGGTAGTAAAGTAGTCCGTACCCCCCTTGACGCTACGCCTCTGTTAAGGATAAAACGGAAGTTTTTGAATACTTTAAAATGTTTTTAGCGAAAGCTGAGAGACAAACTGGTAAAAAATTAAAGAGTGTACGAACTGATAATGGGTTAGAATTTATTCATAAATTATTTGAGAAATTGTTAACTGATTTGGGTATACAAATAGAAAGATCCTCCATTTATACGCCAGAACAGGTGGGTGTTGCAGAAAATTTCAATAAAGTAGCAATGAATGCAGTTCGAGCAATGTTACATGATAGCGGATTAAAACCATCATTCTGGGGGGAAGCTCTTTTAGCGTTTGTTCATACAAAAAATAGAACCGAACACAGTTTAACCCAAGGTCTTACACCCCAAGAATTATGGACAGGATTCAAACCTTCGGTAAAACATTTAAGAATTTTTGGTTCTTTAGCATTTGTTAATGTTCCTAAAGTTAAACGAAATAAACTACAACCTAAAGCTTTACCCGGTATCTTAGTTGGTTATGCCATGAAAACAAAAGGATATAGGATTTATATGCCAAAAGAAAGGCGAATTGTAGAAACTATTCATGTGCGTATAGATGAATCCAAAAAGGGGTTAGAAACATTATTTGGAGTAAATAAGTATAAGGATATTGTATTGAATTTTAATGAATCTCAAGTTGAATCAAATGGCTTAAGTAACGCAACTCTAGATCTTAATCATAAACTACCAGGAGTAAGTTTAAATGAAGACGAAGAGAAAAGGGGGAGTAAAATAACTTTAACTTCTATAAATATTTCAGAATGGAAAAGAATCGAAAAACCTAGAACTAAAAGTAACAGGATTGACGTGTATTATTATACCCCGATAACAAATAAGAGACTGAGATCATTAAATGATGTTAAAAAATATTGTCAAGAAAATAAAATCGCTTATGAACCGGATAAATTTGACTTTAAACCTAAAACTACTCATCCCAATCTAGAAACTTTAAATGAACCTTCAACTAGCGATTCGGATGATTCATATTTAAGTGAGATATTCCAACATGAAACTTACAATACTGAAATCCCTAAATCGTTTGAGGATGCACAAGTTAACCCAGAAAGAGGGAAATGGAACGCCGCGATGAGGGAAGAACTTGAAATCATGAGTAAAAGAAAGGTCTGGCGGTTGGTTGATCCACCCAAAAACACCACAATAGTAGGAAGCAGATGGGTTTATAATATTAAAAACACAGAAAAAAATGGGAAAAAGTACAAAGCACGTCTCGTAGCTCAAGGTTTTAAACAGAAACCAGGTATCGATTTTAATGATATATTTTCACCAGTTGTAAATTTTTCAATTATAAAACTAATGTTTATTTTATTAGTTTCTATGTTAAATTGGTATCATATTCAATTAGATGTAAAATCAGCTTACTTATATGGGTCTTTAAAAGAAACTGTATTTATGAAACAACCACCAGGATTTGTCATGAAAGGTGCCGAAAATAAAGTTTGTTAAATAAATCTATTTATGGTTTACGGCAAAGTGGCCGAGAATGGAATTCTGAATTGGACAATATACTACATAATTTAGGATTTTGTAAGTTAAAATGGTGTAACTGTGTATATAAACTAAAAAGTAATGCAATTTTAGTTGTCTATGTAGATGATTTAGTTTTGTTTGCTGAAAATGAAAATATACTGCAATCTGTAACTAATATGTTAAAAAATAGCTTAGAAATTACTGAAATAGGTTTAACGAAATATTTGTTAGGTGTTAACTTTGAACTTATTGCTGATTCATTATTTATTCATCAAAAACTTACATTGAAAGATTAGAATTAAAATATAAAAGTTTACCTAAAAGTTATGTTAAATTACCCTTTAAAATTGGCTGTATCTTACCAGATAAGGTTAACGAAAATGAAATTGTGGAAAATGAATTGATGAAAAAATATCCATACCGATCATTAATCGGTTGTTTGTCATTTTTATCAAATAGATCGGGACCTGATATTAGTTTTTCTGTAAATATAATGTCACAATTTTGTAATGGTTATACATATAAACATTGGTTGATATTGGCAGATATAATGAATTACGTTTTTGCTACAAAAAGTTATAAAATAAACCTGTCTAATGTAAAATCCTCAAGTTTATATGCATATTCTGATGCTAACTGGGGATGTAACCTTACTAAAAGACATTCAAGTAGTGGTTATATAATTTACTTTAGTAACGTTCCGTTTGCTTGGAAATCATCAAAGCAGAAATGCATTGCACTTAGTTCTATGGAGTCGGAGTTTATCTCATTAACTGAAAGTGTAAAAGAACTAACGTGGTATGCAAATGTCTTAAATGAACTTAATTTATGTTATAAAATAAAACCAGTTCAGTACTGTGATAATGAATCTGCTATTTATTTTTCTAAAAATAGTCAAGAAAACTTTAAAACTAAGTATATTGACATAAAGTGTCAATTTATTCGTCAATTAATAAATGAATGTTTTTGAGTTAAAACATGTAAGTTCTAAAGTTAATAAGGCTGATTTTCTAACAAAACCTCTACTGTATATAAAATTTCAGAGAGCCATTTGTAACATTTTTGATTTTGACTATGAAAAGAAAGAGGAAGTTTTTACGACCGATGGGGCCGCATGTTGGAAATCTGGACAAAAACTTGTCCCCCTTTCTCTGTCAAGTGGTTTGTTCGGGAGTAAAATCGTTCCGAACCGGTTTTTCGTTTTGCATTTCGGTCGTAAAGGCACTCTCTTTTAACTGTAACTGTATGCATATTTTATTCTAGTTTGAGGTACGGAGTAAGTATATATCTAGGGTGAAACAACTCCATGGAAGGTGTGGTGATGTGATGGAATGACAGTTAACCCCCTTTCTGAATGTTTATTTGCTATAATGTGATACCAAAGTTCCCAGCAATGGCTGGAGGTCTATGTATATATCTTTATTTAAGTTTAACATTCAAGTTGAATGAATAAATATAATTCTGATTTCTACATAAACTGTTTCTTCAATGTGCTATATACTTAGTCACACCACAGACCTTAACCACTGTGCTTTACAACTCTGCTCAATCTTTATCAAATATCCTTCCACATTACTGAAAAATGACGCCATTGCGCTATCATATTTTCTAATGTGCAGTCAAAATTTTAGCTGTTAAGGACAAACTATTTATTTGGTAATTTACAGCTAGTGTTTGCTACAAATGCAAACAAATTATGACTGTTAAAAACTATCTTCTAAAATAAATTCAAAATATGTATGGAAGGACCAAGAATAAAATCTGTCTTGAAAATTTCAATCAAACATATCTTATAATATTCAAACCCGTAATGTGTTTCGTATATATTTGTTAAATTGTATGAAATTTAAAATAATTTTATTAACTTGTGATTTTTTTTTTTTTACTAATATGTATATTTCCATTCAATAGTTGAATATTTTTGCAACAGTGAAAATTTTTATTTTGTGCTAAGTTATATAGAAAACATAAATTCTAACTGTTCACTTAAAAGTTCTACTTAATGCTAAACTAATAAATACACACACACATACATTTTGTAAGTTACTTCAACCCCTCTCTTTATAACATATACCTTCTTTTGCTTTATTAACTTTATTTTGTTTTATTTTATTTTATTATATCTATATATATTTTGTTTACTTTTTTTGTTTACTTTTATTTTCAAACTATATTTTTTGTTAACCTTTATTTATTTATTTTTTGTTAACATTTAATTTTGATAAGTTTCAATTTCATTAACTTCTAATTTTTTTTTTCGAACGTAAATATTTTCATTTCAATTAATTTTTTGTAATAGATAAATTTTTTTTTAATTGGATTACATGACTTCACTTAAAAGTTCTACTAAATTATAAACTATTAAATTCACTCATAGACACTTTGCAAAAAATAAACACACAGAACTTAATCAGAAACATTTTATTTTCATGTCTTAAATAATTCATTACAAATAGTTTGTTCATTAATCTTACATAAAAAGTGCTCACTAACATTATAAACTCCGTTTAGAAACGTTGAAGTTACATAATCGAAATCTACGAGCATTAACAAAGCTTCCCCTAATTGATTAAATTTTTCCCTTTTATTAAATGTGAAACAGGAGTGAAGGCTTTTGCTCGAATGTCGTAGTGCACATGCATGACATTCATACAATTGATTAAGTATTGATAACATATTATTCTCGATACATGTGTTAAGTTTATACTTTAACACGTCATTTTCTGTAGATATATTACTCACCATACATTTCTTTTTAATAAGAGATGGTAAAAGTTTTGTATACATATGTTGTAAAAGTGCACTATTTAAATGAGAGGTACTTTCTTTTAATTTTTCTAGTTGATGTTCTTTTAAGTCAATATAAGAATGATTTTATAAATTTTTAATTCGCATTGTAGAATTTTGATTTAACACTAAAATCATGTTATAAGAAACAAAGGACGTGCTTTTGTATCTTAAATTAAATGCAATAAGATTATATTGAAACTCAAACCAGCTAGGAATATCCATATTAACCACGCGGTTTGTCGGGATTTCTTCATTAGTAGATACATTGCGTTTAAATTCTCGTATAAGTATATAATATTGTGTAGTTCTTAACTTCAAAGTTAAATAGAAACAGTCACTTAGTTCTTTGTGAAACACATAGGAATTGCATAATTTATCACTTTTAATGTCATTTGCAGGTGAGATGGTGGTTTGTAATTCACCACTTGTTTGCGAAAGGTTGCTTGCTTGTAGCTCGTTGACCTCGCGTTTAACAGTAGTCTGTAAAATATTATTTGTAGGTTCTTGAAACGCTAAGGTAGTAGAACAATCTAAATTTTCAAAACTTATGTCTTCGAAAAATGTATTCAAATAGTCCGTGGCAGAATTTGGCATTCAACCGGGATTCTCGAAAGATTTTGTATCATTTCCATAGGCAAAGTTTGAAAAATTCATAGCGATCTCTGGTTTCACATCTTGTAAGTCCTCAGTAGTTACACAGTTATTACCCATTTTAGAAAGTTTTAATCTTGGGTCTTTTAACTCCTTCTCATAGGTATTTAAATTTTCCATGGGTTTTTCTAAATGTAGACGTTTTGAAGGTGAAAGTACTTCTTCGTGAGATCTTTTCTGCATATTAATGTCATAAAAGATTTTTAATCAGCATTCCACTAACTGGTGTAATCTCGATAAAAGTCTACAGTAAACTGATCGTATTTCATGAAAACATTTACTTATCTAGGTTAAAAGCAGTCACAGTTATAGTTAATCATTTAAATTACATAAAGGTTAAAGATAAAAAATGTTTACTTATTATCTATAAAAAATACAGTGGCGGTTTAAGTTAAGCAATTTCTTAACTATGTTAAATACTGTAATGTTAAGTGTGGGGTGGAAATTATCAAAATATGCAATGTCATTGTTTAAAAGGAGAGAAAATATAAACTTTCTTATCAATGAATAAGTTTAATACCTATTCAAATAAAAATAATAAATTTTTCTTAAAAAGAGATTTCATTTAACCAAAAACTTCAAAGATTGATTTCATAAATAAATAAAAATAAAAAAAATAGACATGTGAAATAAAAACGGATATGTGATATAAAAACAAATATTTATTAAATAAATACAATTCTATGTTAATTTATAAATACATTGTTTAAATGGTTATTAGAAAAGTCCATATTCATAGTTTCAAAAAATAAATGAGTATAATTACATGAACATTGCTTGAATAGGTTTTTTACAAATTCAGTCACGTTGAAATTTAGCAGTGCACTCTCATTACACCAATTATATTTTCTATTCAAACTATAACTATCGCACTCGTGTTTCATATTAATTGGTTCTCCGATTGAAAATTGATAGCAATCAAACACGCGAGAAATGGATGACTTTAACTCGTCATCGAAACATGTTAAGAAATAGTTCAATGTTTCTTCGATTGTGAGGTGGGTACATTTACATTTGTTTAAGTTTTCTAAAACCGAAATAGGAATAAGCTTAGTTAAAAGCGTCTCAATGAGACATTCGGTAATTTTAAAGCGATTTTTCACTAGTTTCAAATATTGATCTTTTGTAAGCAGTAAAAAGTCAGACTTTAAGCAAAACCCAAACTTTTTCGATTTGAATAATTTTTGCAGTATGCATGATTCCTTATTTACATAAGCAATTAGTAAGTCATTATTACATACGAATGTATCATTTTCAGAAACAAAATTAAATTTATCCAATCTCGATTCAAATTTGTCGAATGTTGCACATGATAATGTAATGCTTTCATTTGTGGGGGTAAGTTCACGACCGTTCTTTCCAAATTCTTCATATTTCTGTATGTGAACATAAAGCTCATAGTTCTTATTCATTTGTACTTCAACAATCATTTCCTCACCTAAATTCCAATGAGCAGGAGTAAAAACATCGAAAAACTTAAATATTTTACTAAACTGAGTGATGTCTGAAATTTCGTATTTCGAACTGTTTCCCAAGGAAAGTCGATCAGATGGGTTGAGGTCTTTAGGTGAAAGATGAATTTTTCTATATTTCACTAAGTCAGATCTATTATTAAATGTTTCAAAACAATCGTCACATTTACAGTGACTGGGTTGTCTACTTTCCTTTGTTTGGGCTTGGAAGTGTTATGAATTTTCCCATGCTTTAATAAATCACTCTTTTGTGAAAATACTTCGCCACATAGATTACAATTATGAATTCATAGGGGTCTTTGAATGAAACTTCATATGATTTAATAAATGATACTTTCTAGCAAATGTTTTTTCACAGATTACACATACAAGAGGTA
The DNA here is from genome assembly GCA_963931845.1 of Maratus michaelseni. Classification (NCBI taxonomy): domain Eukaryota; kingdom Metazoa; phylum Arthropoda; class Arachnida; order Araneae; family Salticidae; genus Maratus; species Maratus michaelseni. Next base: position 32,598,591 of record OZ007589.1, on the reverse strand, counting down.
TTTTCTCCAGATGACATTTCCTGTGAAACTTTAAGTTAACCTTTCGGGGATAAGCTTTGTTGCAAGTAGAACACACAAAGGGTAACTTCTGTTTCTTTAATCCTGATGAGGTGGGTTTCACTTCACAATTCGAAACGGGTTCTTCTTTAGGCTGAATTAAAAAGTCCATGTCATGGTCATTTAATTCTGGTGATGAGGGTTCACTCTTCACGTTAGACGTATCATTAACACTTAACAAAGCAGAATCCATGATTCGTTCCGTAATCACTTAAATGTAAACTAACTTAAAACACAACCTTTCACAGCGGTAACAGGAAACAATATAATCATATTAACTCGTTTCTTGGAAGTTCATAAAATGATAGAGGGCGCTTGTTTAAAAATATTAACATTTTATTGGTTTAAAAAGTCACGTTTTTATTTTATCATACTCTGTTATAAGTTCAATAGTCAGTTAGTTCTTACAACATTGATTGAGAAAGTGTTACATATCAGAAGTTCGTATAATTGTAAGTAAAAAATTCTCGTATTTAATGTTTTTATAAATAATATTTTACTGGTCGAATCACTTGTGTATTAGAAGTTCATACATTTGGAAGTTAAAAATTTTTATTAATCTCGTATTTAGTGCTTTTATAAATAATATTTTACTTATGTGTCACTTATGTGTTATAAATCACTTATGTGTTATAAATCTAACTAGAAAATGTGAATATTTCAAATAAGTCATGTTAAAAAAAAAACTAGATTCGATTATCTTTTTTTTTTTAAATGTTGGTTATATAAAGTCAATCGTTTATTATTTTTGAACAGTTGTTGTTATTTTTCAAACAGTTTTTATTATTTTTGAACAGTTGTTATTATTATTTGAAGAGTTTTTATTTTTTTTTATCATTTGTTTAGTTGTTATAATATTTTTGAACAGCTGTTCTTCTTATTTTTTTAATACTTTTATTTTTTTTTCTGTGTTTTTTTCAAAACAGACGAAAATTTCAAAATTGTAGTTTACAATTCTAAAATACACTTTTAATGAAAGCAGTCTATTACAAGATAATCACAAAAAGTTAACAATATCATTCAAAAATAAACCCTCATTTCATAATATAATTGAAACTGAACAGGCAAAATTAAAAATCGCGTCAATACAAACACAAATATCTGTAATCTAACCACCATGATATCATAACTTGAACAGATAAAGCTATCCTAAATTATCAAAGCATTAGTTCAGTTTGTCACGGCACGTCCAAGAAAATTTCGATAAGATAAAAATTTGACTGTAAGTTTCGAAGGAAAACCTATCCCCGAATCGAACTTGGCAGATTTATTTAATCTTTTGTTTTCTGTGAATAAAATAAAACCGATCAAGGCACAGAACGAATTATTAGAAACATTAAACGAAATGAATGTCCCGCGAAATTTTATTAAAAATAAACATTTGTAAACAAACATTAAACAAGATTCTGCATTAGATTTGTCAAAACCCGCTAAAAAACGAAAAGTTTGTTCACATGTATTGCATTGAAAAAATTATTAATAAATTTGAATTTGTTTTTTAAACTACACCTCTTTCCTATGTTTCCTAAATAATACTGATGCTAAAATTATACAAAAGTTTTGTATAACATTTTATAGTATTTAATTATTAATGCTTAATTTAATATAAAATTAATTTTTCGCAAGAAAAAAAATAATTGCTTTTGTTACATTTTGGGCGACAATGAGTGGAGTGATTGCTATGCGACGCCTGATTTAATCAGATAATACGCCATATATTTTTTAATAAAACCCTCTAAGCACTTATTCAAAAAAAAAAAAAGATTTTTCTAACCTCATGAACAGCGAATTAAGATAAAATTAATGAAGATTGTGATTGAAAATGTGAATAATTTATGCTATATATAGAAATAATATTATAGAAAAGTTTTGTATAACATTTGTATATATTTAATTATTGATGCTTAATTTAATGTAAATATACATGATTAATTGAAAATAAGATAGCATTAAATGTTTTTTATACATTTAGGGCCACAATGAGTGGTGTGACGGCCATGCGACCCCTGCTTGCAGATAATACGGCATATATTAAAAATTTAATATATGCCGGGGGCTCTTAGTCAGTATAAAAAACAATCAATGTTGTTATATTTTTATTATTCTAGATACAGTTTAAACTAGATTCCACTGTGAGCAGTTTCATAAGAAATTTAAAATTTTTATCAATTAAACAGTGGGCAATATGGTAAGTTCAAAATATTACTCTTTATTCATCAAACTAATAATACGTTCAAACTTTAAGTCAATTCTTACAAAAAAAAAAAAATAAAAATAAAAATAAATAAGCCCCCCTCAAAAATAAGCCCCCCTTCAAAAAAGTTAGCCGCCTCTTCAAAAATACCCCCATCCTATAGCAGACTTCAATCTAACATTTTAAATTTGATCCTAAAAAAAATTAAGCCCTCCTTAAAAATTAAGCCCCCCTTAAAAAATGTTAGCCCTCTCACATTTATACTCTCCTCCTATAGTACACCCTTAAGACCCCTTCTACGTTTTAAAGTGTTCTTTTCACATCGTACTATAGTATGATTCCCCTTCCACCGCCGCCTCCCCAATCGAACTCTCCTTTTGACCGCCTGAAAGCTCGCCGATCTTAAGCTCTAAATGTTTTAAAATATAGTATTTTCATCGATAAAAAAAAAAAACTGTTTATTTATAAACTAGCAAGCTACGCCCGCTGCGCTGGTCGGTTTCTACAAATGAACCTTGAATCAAACGAAATATATCGTTTAATTTGACCTAGTATTTGAAAGCAATCTGTATATTTAAATGGAATATCCTTCCACATTACTGAAAAATGACGCCATTGCGCTATTATATTTTCTAATGTGCAGTCAAAATTTTAGCTGTTAAGGACCAGCTATTTATTTGGTAATTTACAGCTAGTGTTTGCTAAAGAACGATAAAACTATATACAATATATTAAAACAATCACTAAAAATTATCGAACTAACAATGCAAACAAATTAACTAACAAAAGCCATCCAGTAGAAGTTTTTATAAAGGCTAATCTTTGATAATCGGGTTCATCTGATTATACAACTTTTCCACATAATTCTAAAACTAATATAGAACGATATGAAATATACTAAACCATCCTTAAAAACTATCTACTTAAAATGTAAATCGCCAAAAATACGCACAGTAAAAACTTTCTAAAAGGCTAACCTTTCGGAATCGGGTTCACCTGACTATATAACGTTCACACTTAACTGTTTGACTAAGCAACGTAGAACAATATGTAGTACACTAAAACCATTCCTGAAATAGCATCTAACTAACAATACAATTATCATCAAAATCTGTCCAGTAGAACTTTTTCAGAAGGCTAATCTTTCATAACCAGAATCAAATATTAAAAAGGCTAATATTTGATTAAAAAAAAGTCACCCGATTTTCGAATTTCCCCCTATAATTCTAGAACTAAGCAACGTAAAATGATATGTTGTATAATAAAACTTCCCCTACAAAATTATCTAACTAACGGTGTAGGTTTCATCAAAATCCATTCGGCAGAATCTTTTAAAAAGACTAATCTTTCATAATCGGATTGATCTAATTATAGAACTTTCCATAATAATTCTATAACTAAAGCTACGTAGAACGATATGTTATACAATAAAACCTTAACCTTCCCTGAAAAATACTCTATCTTACAGTTTAAGTTCTACGAAAATCCATTCAGCAGGACTCGAGTTATAAGCAGCCGGAACGAAATTTCATTGTAAATAGAAGTATATTGCTATTAATGTAGTTTACATTTGAATGAAAAATAGGTACATTTTGGTTAGCCGGGCGCCAGTGATATATGTATATCTATAAATATATATGTATATACACATGTATATATATCTTCGTAAGTGTATATATATGTATAAGTGTATATATATGTATATGTGTAGATATATATGTGTACGTATATATATTTTCGTAAGTGTATATATACCCGCATAGCATGCACAGTCACAGTGACGTCATTGTGACGCCACTGTGAGTCACGTACGTCACGTCACATCTGTGACCAAAATGACACCACTTTGTAACGTCACACTGTGACCAAAATGTGGACGTCTTGAAGATCTAAAGAAAACTTAAAATAAACTTTAGAACATCTTATGGCATGAAGAAAATTACTTTTTGACAGCTTTAAAAATTTTTGTGACGTTGCAATGACGTCACTGCAAGTCACATAAGTCACGTAAAACCTATGACCAAAATGCCAACACTCTGTGACTTCACGGTGTGATCGGAGAGAAAATTTGGAAAAAAACTCATAAAATATAGAATTATGTCATGTACCTAAATCATTAATAAAAACATTGTCACACATTATTTAAATATATTGTATTTCCAAAATAAAATAATAAATAAATATCTGTCTACATATATGAGGCAGATAATTTTTTACAATTTTCATTACCATTTTCATGAAATTTAACAAAATATACTATATAATACACAGGTAAAAATCCTTAAATAGAAATTTAGTAACGTAGGAAAGTTTTGGCGGAAAGTAATTCAGAAATAGATCTCCCATTCTAATAAAACTGTTAGCAATTTAGAGATTTGTTAGCATTTTAAATACAAACATTTAATTTTTTTTCCTACCACAGCATGGAACTCATTTGCTAATTTTGTGATACTAAAAATATTTTAAAAATCTCCAATCTCTTATTATTTTGAGGGGCCACTCAACCCAATCACCAGCTTTCTGTTTAAAAAGTGAGGACACCATTTTTGCGAGTTCGACATCAGGGGTGCTCGGGGTGACCGTCGAACGCGTTCAAGATTTTTCTTGTACTGAATAATTAAGGTGGTTCTCAACTGACCTGCTCAACAACGCGAAGCTTTCTGACATAATTTCTGACTCATTTTTAAACGCAAAGGCATAAAATGGGCAGGACTGACTATGGAAGCAATTTGGAATCGAAATGAGTTTTCCATTTTTTGATAAATAAATTACTTATCGAGTTATAAGCAATTCGTGTCACGTGACGACTGGTTTTTCTCTTTTCTTTCACTGTTACGTCGGATATTTGGTTCAAAACGCTGACTTTGACATTCTTTTCTGAAAGATCTTCTGCTTTTACTAAAAAATGGGAAACGTCTTTCAATTACATAGTTTCTAAATAAAAACACCAGCCAATTTCATGCTTTTCCGAACAAAAACGAATTAAAAATATGTCATAAAGTATATGTCATTCCTATAGCAATTTATTCCAAAACTGGTCAGTGCTTAATAAGATATCACCTCTGTTAAATATATTGCTCTTTTCAATAGAGTGTAAAAAATGAAAAAAATCGTATTTAGGAAATCTGATTGCAGAATAGTATTTATATTTATGTCGCAATTATTTTATAAAGACTATTAAATCCATTTTTATTTAAAATTTATGTTTACTTTGGACGCCTAAAGCAAATGCAACTGATTAAAAAATAGATAAAAATTTAAATTTTCACAGCTTATTTCCAAGAATACTAAACTCTCTCATATAAAAACAGAATATTATAGTTTTATTAGAAGTTATTTGTAAGCCGTATAAATTATAAAGCATTTGAAATGTCTTTATTTAAATGTTTTATTTCTATTCTTTTTCTGGAAACACCTGCTAGATGTTACTTTGTGGTAAACATTACTGCGCAGATCATGATCGCATTTATTGAGGGCAGACGATTATTTTCATTTGCAAATTCGGCGGTTTAGAGTGTGTGGTGTTCTTTTAAGTTTGTGGAAGTATATTGTGGAATTTATACCGTGTAAGTAAATTAACGTTTTAAAGTGAATCATCCATTTTAACCTATCTTTGTGTCTAGCTGGGTGCGTTATTAAGGTCTGCGTGATATTTGATATCTGAGATCTATGAACACACCTATGCTGGACCACTTTGAAAATTAAAGCAGTGGATTTGAGTCTCATTTTTCAGTGAAAAGGAAGCAGTCAACGACCATTAAAACTTAATCCCTAGAACTGGTGGTTTTACTTATAGATTAGCAGGTAACTTTCAATGTCTTCGCAGTTTTGTTAATAGTACATATTTAGTAATGGTACATTAATAGTGCATTTTTTAAAAGTTAAGATGTTTAAATCTTTTTTTTTAAATCACTTGTACAAAATTTTATCTTTAATGTTTTAAATCGTTTTAAATAGAGAGTTTGTAAAAAAGCTTAAAGTATTTACTAACAATATATATTTTAAATGTAAAGTGTTATTTATAACGAGGTATTTATTTATATTTTGCGTTTCTCAGTTCAATTTTCATAGTTATTCGTTATAATTAAAAACATTGCAATTTTTAAAACTATTAATATTTGATTTACAATTTGAAAATTTCTTAGCTAGTGGAGGTTTCGAGAAATAATTTTCTGGTATATTTGAAATAATTGAGACAATTTAACTCATTACAAATTTAGTTGTCAAGATATGTCAATATTAGGTGCACAAAAATAATGAATATTGATGAAACAATAAAAGAGCTATTCAGTTAAGGTAATTTTTCCAGTTGTGTTATCGAATTTTTTTTATAGTAAAAATTGATATTTAAGCTCTGCATTTAGTATTCTATCAAAAACTATAAATGGAATAATTTGTAAAGAAAATTTTTTTTTCTTTGCGTTTATGATCCTAAGTTTTAAATTTCATTTGCTTCGAAAAATGTTTTATTGCTTGATACAATGTTTATTATTTAATAATATCGCACAATAGGTAGATCTATTATTTAAATGGATTCCTAATATAAATTTTTCACAATGCTTATTTAAAATTCTATACTTTTATTTTCATTAAATTTGTAATCAAATCTAAAATAACTAATTTCTGAATTCATTTTTATTCGGAAACACATGAAATTGACAGGTGTTCTTATTCAGCATATATGCAATAGAATGGCATTTTCCATTTTTGACAGAAGATGTTTCAGAAAACACTATCAAAGTCGGTGTTTTGAACCGAATTTCCGACGCGCAGCGTCAGAAACGGAAAAAACGTGACCAAAATTGCTCTTAAGCATTTCATTTATCTAAAAATGGAAAACGCTATTCATTCCAAATCGCTTTAATAATCAGGCATGCAAGTGCCATGCGTTTAAAACATTTTTCATAAATATGTCAGAAAGTAGTATTTTAAAAACATAAATTGCACAAATTGTGCTTATTAGTTGCTAAAATCAGTGTAAAAATTGTTTTAAACTCATAAAAGAGCTAAAATCCTACATGTTTCGGCTTCAAACTTAAAGCCATCATCGGGGAAGAGGAACAACACAAACGACTACTGATCTTTTAATTTTCGACACGAGAAGAATGAAATCAACAGTATGGAAAAATTTAAATAAAATAAGCGGGCACTCTTTGTTGCCAAAGAGCGAAAAACAAAACAATGAATTAACAAGGGGTTAAAAATGTATCCCATAAACCAGGTATGCTGAAAGAAAAGTTATCATTACAAATACAATCTTTTCTAATTTTAATTTCCAATGATTCCCTAATGGCGGCTTTAAATGGGTTATTGAACCTATGGATAATTCTTGCTTTATCGAAATTAATTACAATATCATTATTTTTAGCGTAAAACCGGGAGAGTGCAGTGGATAATTTTCCAAATTTTATGTCGTTTTTATGCTCTTTTAATCTTTCCAAAAACTTTCTTTTAGTCATACCAATGTAAAATATTATACTATTATTATTTAAGCTAATGGGGATTTCATAAACACCTGCGAATTGATCAGGGGGGATAGGATCTAATTTATATGAAACTAAGTCAACCAATTTTCTGGGAGGGACAGCAATAAGATGGATATTGTATTTACGGAGGGCCCTTTTAATCCTTTCAAATATAATAGGTATATATTGGAATTTCCGATAGTTTGGTTTATTATTGCTAGGGACAGAATGCTGAATTAAATGGCCATTGAATTTTTCTATAATTTTCTGTACGTGATGAGCGGGGAAACCATGGTCAATGGCGATATCTCTGATAAAATTAAGTTCATCTTGGATGAATTCACTTGAACAAACCAGAAAAGCACGCTTGATGAATGGATTGAAGGCAGCAATCTTATAAGTGAAAGTTGTAGAGGCATTAAATGGGATTATTGTGTTACTTCTCATCGGTTTACGATAGACTTTACGTTTTAGGTTGTTGTCATCTTTAATTAATTGAATATCAAGGAACGGCAGTGATGAATTTTCTTCTATTTCCAACGTAAACTTAATATTTTCATCTATTTCGTTTATTTTTGAGAGGAAAGATAGGAGTTCCTGCTTTCCATGACTCCATGTGATAAAGATATCGTCCACGTATCTTAGCCAAACTTCTGGTGTTAAATTCAAACTTTTAAAAATAAATTCCTCCATCGGTCTAAGTTTAAATTCAGCCAACAGACCGGAAATAGGAGATCCCATAGGTGCTCCTTTATTTTGTCTGTAAAATTTCTTATTAAACATGAAAACGTTGTTATTAATGATAAGGTTAAGTCCTGCCTTTAGAGATGTTTTTACGCTATCACTTAAATTATTTTGTTTATCAATTTCCAAATTAATATTTTGTGCAACTTCATTTGTATCAATAGATGGGTAAAGAGACACAATATCTAAACTAGCTAGAATAGTTCCTTTAGAAATCTGCATATTTTCTATTTTATGGATAAAATCTTCTGTTGACTGTACAGTTTTGCTTGAACTTGGTAAAATTAATTTTAGGAATATAACGAAAGCTTTTTCAATAAAATATGTTGGGCCAGAACACCTAGAAACAATAGGTCTCATAGGGAGATTTGGTTTATGGTCTTTGAGTCTTCCAATCAAACGAGGGGTAACTCCTGTATTGTTAATTTTAATAAGTTTTTTCATGTATTCTGGCCAGGCTCCTCTTCTAATAAGTTCTTGTGTCTTCCGGAAAATCAAGGGATTCGGGTCTTTCTTTAGTTCTGTGCAGTCCATTGTGTCAATGCAATCATTCATTTTATTAATGTAGTCTGTTTTATTTAGAATAGCCATTTTATTAGATTTATCCGTCATAAGGAAAATAGTTTGCTTGTCTTTCTTTAACCTGGAAATAGTTCTAATAGGTCCGGTATGGATTGTATTTGAACAGATTGGATATTTCTTAATTAGATTATAAATATAGTTACGTGCTTCTTCTCTATTTGTGGTTGATACAGAATTAATAGCAGATTCCACTTCCGTAATCAAGTCTTTGATATCAAACCTTTCTTGAAAAATAAATTTAGGGCCTAATGATAACACCTGGTTTTCTTTATATGAAAACACTTTACTTGAATAATTAACAAATGGCACTGGCTTAACTTGATAGTGATTAGGCTTCTCAACTTTGGAAATTAGACAACTTAATTTTTTATATTGGTTAACCACTTTAGCTTTACGCTGAGAATGTCGAAAACCCTCTAGTAACTTCATACAAATGTCAAATATCGCCACAGGTGTAACTTTAGCAAAAATGCAATAAAGCTTGAAAGTGCGAATAGAAAGAGTATTTACAAGGACGAATTTTTTCCTGATATATACATTAAGACACCTTGCTTCAAACTTACGCTTAACATTAGGGTGATTATATGAGATATTATATTCATCACTGCCGTTCCTTGATATTCAATTAATTAAAGATGACAACAACCTAAAACGTAAAGTCTATCGTAAACCGATGAGAAGTAACACAATAATCCCATTTAATGCCTCTACAACTTTCACTTATAAGATTGCTGCCTTCAATTCATTCATCAGTAAATACAATATCCATCTTATTGCTGTCCCTCCCAGAAAATTGGTTGACTTAGTTTCATATAAATTAGATCCTATCCCCCCTGATCAATTCGCAGGTGTTTATGAAATCCCCATTAGCTTAAATAATAATAGTATAATATTTTACATTGGTATGACTAAAAGAAAGTTTTTGGAAAGATTAAAAGAGCATAAAAACGACATAAAATTTGGAAAATTATCCACTGCACTCTCCCGGTTTTACGCTAAAAATAATGATATTGTAATTAATTTCGATAAAGCAAGAATTATCCATAGGTTCAATAACCCATTTAAAGCCGCCATTAGGGAATCATTGGAAATTAAAATTAGAAAAGATTGTATTTGTAATGATAACTTTTCTTTCAGCATACCTGGTTTATGGGATACATTTTTAACCCCTTGTTAATTCATTGTTTTGTTTTTCGCTCTTTGGCAACAAAGAGTGCCCGCTTATTTTATTTAAATTTTTCCATACTGTTGATTTCATTCTTCTCGTGCCGAAAATTAAAAGATCAGTAGTCGTTTGTGTTGTTCCTCTTCCCCGATGATGGCTTTAAGTTTGAAGCCGAAACATGTAGGATTTTAGCTCTTTTATGAGTTTAAAACAATTTTTACACTGATTTTAGCAACTAATAAGCACAATTTGTGCAATTTATGTTTTTAAAATACTAGTTAACACAACAGTGTAGTGTCCAAATGGATTCAATTATGTCAGAAAGTTTCGTGACACTGAGCGAAGGGAAATATAGCAAAGTATACACATTTAAAAACTTCAATACTTAAAGCAAAATAGCATAGTTTTAATTATTGTCAATATTTTTGGTGGTTACATAAAACAAATGAAAGTAGAAGTTAATTTTAAAAGTTGTTATTTTCACAATAGAATTTCATATTATTAAAATATTTAATTTTATTATAATTTTTAATGGATTCATCTATTATTTTTATATTAGTATGCGTTTTTTACATTTATAATTTTCTTGTTTAACGGCTACATTAGCCGGTTTCCCAATCAGATGCAAAGTTTTAATTTGAATACGAGTTGCATAAAAAAAATGATTGCCGATCCAATCCTTATCGTTGATCTTATCCGTATTTGGTGAAATCTTGTTATCCGAATCTATGCGAAATCATTTATCAGGTCCGCATACTTGCCAACTTTCAACTAAACTTCCGTAAAATGTGAGTTAATTTGATCCAGGTTAAACAAGTTTCCAACCAGAAAATATATGTGAGATAATAATAGATCTTTAGTTTCATTTTCTTTTGTGGAACCTATTTAAATGCATTTCTTAAAAATAATTCTGGTTTGAAACGTGTTTAACCTCGATTAAATTAACCCATATTTTACGGAAGTTAAGTGCGAAGTTGGCAAGTATGGGTCCGGTCGGGTTGTGGGCTTACAGAATTTTTGTTGTTGTTGTTGTTGGGTTAGGGTAAGAATACGGGTTGAAGTTAAATATAGTTTCAGTCAACCATCATTCATGTTCAAATAGACATTCAATCATGTTCAAGAAGTATATAATCGGATTAGTGCATGACTCTAGATCCGAGCCGACATCAGAAATTGTATCGTAACACAATTTCTGATAAAATCTGGTTACTTGGTCGTATGCAAGATTCTATTCCGAACAAGACTTACAGTAAAAACATTATACCCGACTCGGGTCAGATCGGGTTCACGAAAATCAGCTCACACGACAACTAATCCAAATCTATTCTGTAGCCAAACAAATCCAAAAAGATCGATCCGAAGTTTCGCGAGATTGGATTCGGGTAAAATCTGGTCACCCGACCCGGTGCAGTGTCGTCACAAACGTCACAAACTTGAACAATAAAAAATTTTGATCCGAACAATCCGTATAGGATTCGAGTAAAATATGGTCACCCTATCCGATGCAGATTTGTCACATTTTTCACATTGAAGTCGCACGGTGACTTCACAAAGTAGTCACATTGTGAGGTAACAGAAAGCCTTGAAAACGGCCATAACGACCTCGCATTTAGGTCACAATGACTTCACATCGACGTCACTTGACGTCACGACGACGGTCACAAAGTCACAGTGTGACTTCACAGTGACGTCGCCGTGATGTCACCATGCCTTACGGGTATGTATAAGTGTATATATACAGGGTGTAACTGAAATGCTTCAACAAACTTTGAGGGATGATAGTACTCATGAAGATGAACAAAAAATGCAATAGAACATGGGGTCGCAAATGACATTTAACCCTTTCAGGGACAGTGGTATGTCTAAAAAACCACTTAATTTTAATTCCAAAACGTCACAATGGCACCAGAATTTTGCTAAAATCTTTTCCATTTAATATTTATGTGAAATATAGCCTTTTTCTTATTTACAAACATTTTTTTTTTGTAAATTCCGGTGCCAGTCCATTTTCAGACGCATTTTCTCTATTTTTATCCTTTAAGCCTTTTAGGGGCAAACTACTTTTAGTACTAAAATGTTGAAATAAATGACTGGCACCGGAATTTATAAAAAAATTTGTTTGTAAATAAGAAAAAGGCTATATTTCACATACATGTTAAATGGAAAATATTTTAGCAAAATTCTGGTGCCATTATGGCGTTTTGGAATTAAAATTAAGCGCTTTCATAAACATACCACTGCCCTGAAGGGGTTAAACGTCATTTGCGACCCCATGTTCCATTGCATTTTTTGTTCGTCTTCATGAGTACTATCATCCCTCAAAGTTTGTTGAAGCATTTCAGTTACACCCTGTATATGTATATGTGTAGATATATGTGTATATATATGTGTGTACGTGTATATATACATGTATATGTATATCACTGGTGCCCGGCTAACCAAAAAATACAAAAAAAAATATTGCAAAAATGATGTCGTACACTTGAAAAAGCATCTTTTGGCTTAAAATCTTACATCAAAACTGTTTTTCTTTTTTTTTTTTCTTTCTCTTTTTTTCTTTTTTTTTTAAATAAAATTAGTAACAGTTTTTTTCTTTTATTTTTCGAGATGTTTAGCCATTTTAATTATTTCTGCCAAAAAAAAAAAAAAAAAAAAAAAAAAAAAACCTTTTGGCTTAAAATCAAATTATTTGGGGTCAAAAGCAAAATAAAAATCGCTAAAAATAAAAGATAAACCGCCAAATATTTTTTCAATAGCAATCTTGCCAATTGGATAATTTTTTAAGCATTTACGAATATTCCCAATCCTGTTTAAATTAAATATTTTCGTTTTATAATATTATCTATCATCAAAACTGTTTTTCATCTTTTTTTCTCTTTCTTTTTTTCTTTCTTTTCTTTTCTTAATAAAATTAGCACAGTTTTTTCTTTTATTTTTTGAGAGGTATAGCCTTTTCAATTCTTTCTGCAACAATAATGGTCGCCAAAAAATTTGCAATGGTAACCTTTTCGGCCAAAATAACAGAACTTTCTATCATAACTATATAACTAATGTACGTAGAACAATATGTTATATACTAAAACCTTCCCTGAAAAATTATGTATCGAACAGTGCAAGTTTCATCAAAATCCATTCAGCGGAACTCGAGTTATAAAGGAACGGAACGAAATTTCCGTTTGTGTTTTATATATATAGTAGATATATAATTCTAGCGTATCAGGAATTGATTGAAATAGCGATTACAAAATTCCAACTTTACATTCATGCGCTGAGTAATAGAATGTAAAAATGTTGCTACCCCAATATTAGAAGTTTTGCGTTTAAATATTTGCCGTTCATCGAATGTCCGGCTATGACGATTTTAAAATGCTCTAAAAATGGGCGTAGATCACAACAAAACGGAAATAACTTCTTAAATTCCCCATAAATTTAAAAATGCTAAATTTCGTATACAATAGGTGATCGATAACGAACTGTTCGGTTTACGAAGAAATCGGTCACCGAACAGTTTCGCGTGAGATTTTTATGTTCGGTTGGTTGGTTGGTTGTATTGGGTTTAATGGCACAAGGTCCCTATGGGGACAAGCTGCGCCAAATAAAAGGATATTAAAGAAAACACACAAAATTTAATGCGAACAAAGGCAAAAAATAAAGCTTAATGAGAGAAATAGCTGGATGGGGTTACCCATCCAGATATAGTCAAACAGTGTATAAACCAAAGATGAAGAAATCTTAAAAAAGTAAGGTATGAAATATCATCTGGATGGGGTTACCCCATCCAGGTGTCAAGTTAAATAAATATAAACTAACATTGTTATATATACAACATGAAGGGTATATAAAAACTAGATCTCAAAATAAAAGCCAGAATGTTTTAGAAATTGAAAGAGTGCCGCATGAGGTGTTTCCCCAATGAGGTTTGTCAAGATTGGTGATGATGAATTAAAATAAATTCTGTACAAGTGCCGGAGGCCCGGACAGTCCGTTAAAACATGATAAATGGTCAGGTGATCAAAATGACAATGTGGACACATGGGTGTGTCCTCCCGAAGTAAAAGATGTTTATGCGTGATCCTTGAATGTCCAATTCTCAGACGAGTCAAAAGAACATCAGTTTTTCTTGGATAAATCGGAGGCCAGGTAATGATTAAAGGTTTGATTTGATGCAGCTTATTATTGTATTCTAAATCCCAACTTTCTTGCCATTTATTATGAATAAAATGTTTTATAAGTAGTTTAACGTCTGAGAATGGAATTTTATGTCGTAACGGATTTAGAGCGTGTTTTGCCGCCTCATCTGCTTTTTCATTTCCAGTAATACCCATGTGTCCAGGTACCCAACAAAATAAAATATTATATCCACGTCTAGTCAATTTATTATAAAAATCAAGGATGACTGAGACATAAGGATGTTTTTTAAAAGATTTCATTGCGTCAATAGAACTATTTGAGTCAGTATATATGATGAAGGATGTGTTATGATGATGAGATATGTGCAACATGGCTCTCTCTATTGCAATCAACTCAGCCGTAAAGATAGAAATCGAAGCATGAAGCCGATAACTCAAACTACTGTTATCGATAAAAACACCGCAACCAACAATATCCCCACTCTTGGAACCATCTGTATAAACATCAGTGTAGTTTTTAAATTTTGCACGATGTGCAGCAAATAATTGTTGGAAAACAGCAGGGGCCAAGTTGTTTTTGTTATAACCTTTGAAAGGATGGAGTGTTGTAATCTTAGGAGGACTCCAAGGAGGGAACACATGTGATGGACATGGACTTACCTCAATATTAATCAAAGGGCCATTATTAATAATGTTTCTGATTCTGACTCCAAAAGATGGGATGCAAGAGGGTCGATGCTGATAAAGAATATCATTGTCTGTATTTAAAATATATGTGTGAAGAGGATGGCCAGGATGAGAAAGGACACGGTAATACAATTCTAATGAGAGTTTCTCACGAGTCTGGTGTAATGCTGGTTCATTACAGTCAACATAAAGGCTTAAAATTGGAGATGTACGAAATGCACCAGAGCAGACACGCAGTGCGCTATGGTGCACAGTGTCAAGTTTTTTAAGAACGGATTTACTAGCAGAACCATAGACCTGGCAGGCATAGTCGATTTTAGTACGGATCACAGCTCTATAGATTTTAAGGAGAGCAGTGCGATCAGCTCCCCAAGAGGTATTTGAAAGTACTTTAACTAGGTTTAGGGATTTTTCGCATTTTGTCCGTAACTGTAAAACATGTGGTGAGAAAGTAAGTCTATTGTCAAAATGTACGCCAAGATATCGAGCTTTATCCACAACAGGAATTTGAGATGAACTGATAAAAATTTCAGGATCTGGATGCAGACCCCTTCGTCTACAGAAATGCACACAAGAAGTTTTGTCCTGAGAAATTAAAAAACCATTTTTGTTAGTCCAGCTAAGAATATTCTTAATTGCAATTTGCAGTTGTCTCTCAATAAAACGCATATCTTGTCCCATACACATAATATGGAAGTCATCAACATAGAGATCTCCCTTCACAGAAGGAGGAAGTTGTTTCAGGATGTCATTTATTTTAATAGCAAAGAGGGTGACACTCAGGACACTGCCCTGAGGTACACCCTCTTCTTGTACATAAAAACTAGACAGAGTTCCCCCAATTCTAACTTGAAATAGTCTGAGTGCAAGAAAGTTTTTAATAAAAATAGGAAGATTCCCACGAAAGTCCAAATTAAAAAGATCGCGAAGGATACCATACCGCCAAGTCTTATCATATGCTTTCATCATGTCGAAAAACACTGAGACCAGATGGTTGCGTTTTAAAATAGCTGTGGGTATGTGAGTTTCTAAAAAAATGAGGTTATCAATAATAGACCTACCACGTCTGAATCCGCTTTGAAAGGCTGCAAGGCACCTATTAGATTCTAAAACATGCACCAGGCGACAGTTGACCATTTTTTCCAGAAGCTTGCAAAGACTGCTAGAGAGTGCGATAGGTCTGTAATTATTTGGGTCACTAGAATCCTTTCCTGGCTTAGGGAAAGGAATAATAATAGCTTTATGCCAGGCGTCAGGGAAAATATGATTTGTCCAAATCCTATTATAGAAAACGAGAAGATTATTGAGAGAGGATATGCTAAGATGTTTCAGCATTATATAAGTGACCCCATCGTGACCTGGAGCAGATAAACAACTTTTTTCCAAACATTTCAAGAGCTCTGAAGTAGTAAAAGGTCGATTGTATGTACCAGAGTGAGAGGAATTAAAATTGACGCTGGAAGTTTCCATTTGTCTTTTGTAGGATAAAAAAGGTTCTGGGTATGAGTCAGAACTAGAATTAGATGCAAGAGTATGTGCTATTGTTTCAGCTATGTTTTTAGGAGATGCTATTGTTTGACCATTGTGTTTTAATATTGAAATGTGACTTTCAGAATACAGGCCCATACAGTTTTTCACTCTTTTCCAGAGATCTCTACTTGAAGTATTAGAGTTTATGTTGGAGACATATGTTATCCAGGATTCACGTTGGCTTTTACGTCGCACTCTTCTAGCCTCAGCCTTTGCTTTTTTAAATGCAATATAGTTCGCATTGTTGGGATACCTCCGGAAGATGCCCCATGCCTTCTGTTGATTTTTTTTTGCTTTTTGGCAGTCACCATTCCACCAAGGTTTTCTATGTCTTTGTGTGCAAGATGTGTTTGGAATACTGATGTCTGCAGCATTGATAATACACTGAGTGATGTTATCAAGTGCATCGTCAATATCACCGTCTATCATATCATTTGAGATTTTAGCACGATCTGTAAAAGCTCGCCAATTGGCTTTGTCATAGATATAGCGTTTAAAATTGTTATTAGAATCCCTATCAGGAGTAGTCTGTGAGATAAAGGTTGGAAAATGATCACTGCCGTGCAGGTCATTTGAGACCCAGAAATTCCAATAAGGATATAGTGAGGGAGAGCAGATTGTAAGATCTATTGCATGAAAGGTATGTGTTGGCTCATGAAAGTAGGTATGATCTCCATTATTGAGCAAGCATAGGCCATTGTCAGAAATTAATTTTTCTATTATATCACCACGTTGATTAGAGTCATGGTTGCCCCACATTTGACTGTGTGCATTAAAATCACCCAGAATGATATAGGGAGTAGGGAGTTGGAGAAGGAGATTATCAAGATGTGCTGACTGAATAGTTTGGTTTGGAGGTAGATAAATGGTACATATTGTTATGAGTCGTTTTATAAATACACGGACTGCAACAGTTTGTAGATTTGTATTTAAAGAGATATGTGTGTGGGGTAAACTGCGAGAAACGAAAAGAGCCACACCACCAGTGGCCCTATCATTCCCTGTAAAATCTTTTCTATAGGTCTCATAGCTGCGTAATTTGATTTTGTCACTGGGCCTTAAATGAGTTTCCTGTAAGGCTAAACACAGAGGTTGGTGATCATGGAGAATACTACGGATTTCATCGTATTTGTTACGATAGCCACGGCAGTTCCAAGAAATTATATTAGTCATTATTTTTTATATATATACTTTTTATTAATTAGATGGAAACGTCAACACCATTTTCCTCTGATTCAGATGACGTGCACATTCCTTCCTCATCAGAAGGAGTTGGGTGAAGATCAATTTCGAGATCTTTGTAGATTATTTTCCCTGTTTTAGTTGGTGTTTGAGCATTAGACAGTCTTTTATCTGGTGGAGTAAATTTTGGTGTGTTTTTTCTCCTTTTTACTAAGCTGTTGGTAGTGGACTTTACATATAATTTAGGAATTTCATCTTCTGTATGGCGAGTTTTTGCAGATTGCGAGTTTTTGTTGTAAGAGATGTAGGAGTTAGTTTTCTGAGAACTGTTATTTGGGTTAGTTTTTAATGCATCTTTTCCTCCTTTATTTTTACTATTATTTGTTGCTGGAGATATAGATTGAGAGTTTTTATTAAGCTGCAAGGATTTCGTTGTAGAAGCATCTTTTTGATTTACGTTTACCTGAACAGTTGTTTCTGTTTGAGTGGCAATTGATTGATATTTTTTAATACCAGTTAATGCAGCAGAGTAAGTTATACCTGTGTTTGGTGTGCGAGACTTGACTATTTTCCTTGCTTCTGGGTATGAGATGTTCTGTTTAGTGCGCACTGTTTGGATTTCTTTCTCAACTTTCCAGATTTCACATGATTTATAGTATGAGGGATGATCTTTTTCACAGTTTACACAATGAGGAGAAGCTGTGCAGCTTTCACTTTCATGACCTTTTACTCCACATCGAGCACATGTTAGGGTTCCTCGGCAACTATTTTTGGAGTGACCAAATTTTTGGCATTTGAAACAGCGTAACGGGTTTGGTATGTATGGCCGAATTGGGCAGCTTAAGTATCCAGCTTTAATGTTGTTGGGTATATTAGGTATATCAAATGTAAGTATTATATGCTTTGTTGGTATGATTTTATTATCTCTTTTAATTGTTATTCTTCGAACTTCTGTAACATGCTGTTCTTTAAGATTTTCAAGTATTTCTGATTCTGAAACAAACGTGAGGTCTTGTTCTGAGATGACACCACGTGAGCTATTTAAGTAATTATGAGCAGATACAGTAACTGGTATATTTCCAAAGAATTTACATTTCATTATATTTTCAGCTTGAGTTGAATTTTTAACTTCAATAAGCAAGTCACCAGATCTTAGTTTTTTAATAGTCTTTGGTTCACCAACAAGTCCTTGTATAGCTTTTTGTATTAGGAAAGGTGATTTGAGGGAAAAATTGCCTTCAACACATTTTACAATAAAGAAGCGTGCATTTCTATATGACAAATCTAAGTGGCTACAAGCTTTGATTGCATCAGAGGATGCACCTTTATTTTCCATATTGGAAGAAATATTTTCCTCGACTATATTAGCCAAGGATGTATTTGGTTGTGGGGCCTCCACATCGCATGTCTTATTTCCTTTAGTTGTATCCATAGTTTAGATTTTTTTTTTTTTTTTTTAACGCCAGGCGTCGGGCCTGGTCACCGACCCTTCTTCTTAACCTTACTTCTGGGCGCAGGTTTCAAAAGGGTGAAAACTATCAACAAACCTCCACGTTTTTCGAACATTGGATTAAATTCGATAGCACTTCCTAATATCTAGTTCTTTCACATTGGAATCAGGTAGTCAGTAGGTAAGCCTTTACAGCTCTGTCCAACCTACAACCCCTTTCACCGAAAGGCACCAGTCTCCCGGTGTTGGTCCTAACAGCCACCATACAATGTATGGCGTCCTCCGATCACGGAACCGGAATTCGGAAAATGCCCTGCACTCTGGGACTCAAGATCAGCCTAAAAAGGTAGAACCAAGTCGAAGAGATTAAAAAACCTCAGCACCCAGAGTGTCTCACGTGAAAATAAAAAAATCCACTATTGTATAAAAAAGAAGCTATGTGAGAGGAAACAAGGTGTATTTTTTGTCTTTTTCACTCTTTTTAAATTTTTTTTTCTTTTTTTTTTTAAACTCAAGAACAAAAACAATGTTAGTGGAACAAAATGAACAAAAAAGTTAGTAAAACAGTCAAACATGAACAAGAACAAAGAGGTATAACAAACTGAAAAGAGAAGATTAAAAAGTGTGAAACAAAGAAAAAAGGATAGACAACTAAACAGAGAAGAAGGCAGGAAGGGAGAAAGATCGCTCAGGAATCCGGGGTCGCGAAACCCGTAAATACCTAAAGAAGGTATTCCCCTGGGGGATTTTTATGTTCGGATAATGAACACATGTTCGGTTAACGAACACTTTTGAGAGATTTTTTTGTTCGGAGAACGAACACCTCACGAAACAAAGCCATGATGAAGCAATGCAGTGTTTTATATTTGCCGAGCTATACTTATTGCCTTTATTGTCGACTTAGAGAACATTTTAACAGTTGCATACATATGTCCTAATTAATTCATGGAGTGCCGGGGATTGGAGACCTATATTTTAGGATCCCCGTATTGGAATGGATAGACTAGAAACATTAATTATGTATTTTGTGTATTTTTGTATTTTGTGCATTTAGTAAATATAGTCCTTTTTGGTTTAATCACGCTCCTTTTTAAAATCTAATTTAAAGCTTTATGAATTATCAGATCAAAAATTTTAACAAAGTTTTACATCTTTTTAAACGGTTCATTATGTAAACTCTTTAGTCTTTGCGGTATATTTCCAAAATCACGCAAAATTTTGGAATACATGTCATCCTACGAACAGTTTCTATTTTGAAATCACTTTAATAGTTTTTATACTTTTGAAAACGTTACGAATCTTATATTTTTCTGATTCTCGAAACGTTGAGTTAAAAAACTTAACAAACAAAAAATCTTTTAAGGTGCTCAGTAATTTTCAAAAATAATATTTAATATATTAGTATAAAACTCCCAGTGAATTACAATGGTTCGTAGAAAAAAAAAATTGATTATTCTCGGTAAAGTATGCTCCATAAACTCCATATTGTTATAATTGACCGAAAAAAAGAGCCTCTTATTTTTAAACATTTTTCTGAAACTGCAGTATTTTAATTAGTTTGTAAATTACTGTAATTTTTTTTATTTTTTTGTTTTTTGAATATATATAAACGGAAGAGTGATATAAACAAAAAAAAAGGAAAATAAACATGTCATAAATAATCTGATGAATACAATGTAAGGAAAATAATATAAAAGTTTCCCCGCTGTTATGGTAGCGACATGTACATTGGAATAAGTCACTCAATAAATTGTATAATTCTGATGTATAATTCTGTTTATAGCATCACTATTATTTTTTTTTTGCCCCTTTCATCTTTCTTTTATCTTTTCTTTTCTGAATAAAAATGGAATCTGTATAATTGAAATTAAATACCTTACAAAAAGGGGTGATATCTCATCAAAAACAACTCGTTGTAAATGATCCTGCCAAGCCACAAACCTAAAACGTCAGTCACAAAAAGAAGCGATATAGAAGTGCATACTCAGAGTCCCGTGTAAAAATCTATCACCACTCCTAATGTTTCCAAAGGACTCTGAGTGAGGTACGGTATGTGAAAACTGCTTGATTATATAAGATAAATATTTTTACATAAATATAGTGGTGAGAACTGAATTTATACAATGAAGGTTAAATATTAATTGATTAAAATATACATCGTGTCGGGATAAAATCAATTGGAAAAAGTCCTTCCGGCCTGTACCGGCAGGAAAAGGTAGCTTTCATAGTCCATGTTTTTAAAAATTTAATTCATTTTACTCAAACACTCGAAGCTATATTGCTTGGAAACCGATTATAGATGATTCAATCCCGGTTTTCGTTAATGCTGAATTTCAATGCGAATTTCAGCATGAGAGTTACAGCATAAGAACAGCATACACCCTAAAATTTCAAATTGACTAGAATTTCTTCCATATATCTGCCATATTTTAAGATAAAGACAAAACAAAAAGTGTTCTGGAATCCTTGTATCACGATCTAACACTTAGCGGAAACAAATTTTTCAATTTATAATTTTTTATGCATTTTTTTGAATTTTTAAAAAAATTAACTTGCCGCTATCTTGAAACAAGATGGCGCATTAAGCTGGACAACGAACTCAGTCGAGACCTTATATATATATATCAACATTTGAACGGAGGGTGGTCTGGGGGTCATGATCGGTGAAAATATACAAAATTGTTTGGAATTGCTTACCTCCAAACAGCTGCAACAGTTTTTGTCATGAAAGCTGCCTAAAATAAGATTGACTGCTAAAAAGTTTATATACAAACTGAAGGATGAAAATATTCTCTCTATATATAAAATAAAATGTTAAAGTAATTTTTCATGACCCGTCGATATTCAACTTAAATACAGTCGTGACATAAATTTTTATTTTACAAAAATATATTAATTCTTTGGAGAGGAAAGTCGCTGAAGAAAAATTTCAGGAATTTTACTATTTACTTTTACGTTTGAATATACTTGTCTTCGAATTGCCTACACACAGAAAATTCTTATGGAAATATGAATTAATTATAAGCGTATTATTCTCAAATAAGGATTTCTCGAAATATTATGTATTTAAGATATTTTTATCTAAATGCATATTTCATGAAAAGAGTTTTTAATAAGCTATGTCAAACATTCTGTTTCATTTTATTTACATTTACTGTAGCGTAGTTGAAATATATTGATCTTCAATAACTTTTATTTAATTCATGCAAAATGTATATTAAAATAAAGTGCATAAAGAATTCTTTAGCGTTTACATTTACATTCATTTATTTTAGTAAAATAAAAAGGAATATATGATAAATACTGATTTATTTTTGTATACATTTTCTTACGTTTGAAATTTTTTTTTGCAAATTCTTTAATAAAATCACTCCGGTTTGAACCTTGCTAACAGACATTTTTTAATTTTACTCATGGACATGTATCTGTTTTATAAAGCAAATCCATATATCTTACAGTTTGTCTATTTTAATATGAATTGCACTACTGCCAACCTTCCGAATATTTTCAAGTCAAAAAACGATAATTCCAAAAAAAAAAAAAAAAATGTTCATAATTTTATGTGATTACTTATTAACTTATTTTATTTAATAAAATTTCTGGCTTTACTTGATTAATAAAAACACGAATGTTTTCAAATATGCATTTGTCCACTGCTTGGACAATTTACGAATTGCAATTTGTTTCCAACGGAATAAACCACACGCATTCCCACTTACTTAACAGTTGGGTGGTTTCTTTTAAATTGATAATGCTATTAATATTTTATAATAGTATGTATAACAAACCACACGAATTCCCATTCACTTAACAGTTGGGTGGTTTATTTTAAAATGATAATGCTATTAATATTTTATAATAGTATAAATAACAAACCACACACATTCGCACTCACTTAACAGTTGGGTGGTTTCTTTTAAACTGATAATGCTATTAATATTTTATAATAGTATGTATAACAAACCACACGCATTCCCATTCACTTAATAGTTGGGTGGTTTCTTTTAAAATGATAATGCTTTTAGTATTTTATAATAGTATGTATAACAAACCACAAGCATTCCCACTCACTTATCAGTTGGGTGGTTTCCTTTAAATTGATAATACTATCAGTATTTTATAATAGTATATATTTGCATTAATCTTTCAACAGATAAGTCGAATATTAATACTCGGGAAAAGTAGTGGCATTCTAATTTTGGAAACCCACTCAACTCGGAATACTGTTAACTTATTGCGAACAGCCGGCAGTGTTGTATCGACAATGTTGCCAATTAGGTGTTTTTTTAATTCAAATATTTGCTTCCAAATAATAATATGCACTCTGTTATTTAAGTAAAACGGAAATTACTACTCAAAAATAGTGGTAGCTTTATGAATTTAAATTTAACTTCGCCTTATTCGCCACACTCGTTGTGGAGTCAAATCCTTCTAAGATTAAGATTTGCCTACTAAAAAACAGTAACGTTTCCCTACTAACAGTAAGGTTTCCCTATTAATATTAGGTTTTCCCAACTAACTTTAAAGGGAACTTATACTACTACGGATGATATAAATGTTACTAATTAATTTACATCTTAATCAAACTTCATCCATGTACTGCATTGAGTGGTCGGACACTGACGCAGCAGTGGGCCGAGTGTCAAAACTAAATTTTCATAGTATTCTTTCCTTATTAAATCTAAAAAAAATGTGTCAATAAATAAGACTAATAATACTATTAAAGTTTAGTGGTGACAATCAGCCCACTGCTGCGCCAGTGTGCGCCAGTGCTCACGACCACTGACCGTATTAAGTTAACACTTTCTGGCACAGTGGTCCCACTCCGGGCGCACCTAATTTTAATTACAATCTTGCGTACGACACCAAGAATATTTAAATAAAAATTTTGTTTCTGTAATGAAAGCTTAAAATAAGGAGTTCTTATTTTCTAAAAAAGTCAATTGTAAATTCCGGTGTCAGTCAGTAATTTCTCATTTTACGAACAGAATTTGTCTCTGCCGGAAAGGGTTAACGGGAAAGTTGAACTAAGGATAGAAACCTTATTATTGTGTTTTCCGGAAAATTCGTGGCGGTTGGGAAAATCAATTCGGACCGGAAAATTCTGTCCGTTAATTATTAGACATTAAATATCGGAATCAATCTCTAATAATAAAATGATAAAAATTTCCGGTATAAATTGATTTCACAAACCGGCATGAACTTTCCGGACAACCCAATACAACCCATTTGCATTTACCCTTCCAAAAAAGTTACAATGCAGTCTATTTCGAAACTTTGTTTATCACTTTTCGTTCAACGAAAGACTTTTTAAAATTGGTTGCGTTGTATAAGAAAATATTTCCAACAAACAAACGTTTCTTTTTTACGCTATTAGCATAGCTTCATTCACAATCATAATACAGATAAGCAAAATTTTAAAAACATTTGTTTGTTATGTTTAACTGCCATTTCTTAATATATATTTCTGAAATGAGATTTTATTAAGATTGGGCAACAGATGTGGATGTTTCGTGGTTGAAAAGTAAATATGCTTTGAAAGATAGCGTAAAATCTCCCATCGAAAGAAGAGGTTAATTTATTCAAATTAAAGTATTAAACGTATCCATACATATAGTCGAAACCTAAAACAGCACAATTACAGAAAATTGATAACATTAAATTAAAGTGGCAACGAGAATTTCGGGGGGTCTCCCCCTCTTAAGAAATTTATTTTTAATTCTTAAAATATTCTGGAATAAGCAGTTCAGCAGAATACCATTGCATAAAATCGTGTTTAATGTTATACTTTTAAAATTATTGGAAGCTTTAAGAAATATCTTATGCTTATAAATAAATGAATTTTATATATATAAAACTGTTATTCTGTTATTAATTTAATTATCATGAAGTAAACTGTGGATCTCTACAGGACAAACAATTTATTGGACAAACACACTGCAACTTAAAACAATTAATTTAAACTTAAAATACTTCATAATCACACAGATTTCTTTTCTTATAGTACCACACAGAAAATAACTTTTTACATCTCTCCGATCTGCCGATCGCTCGCAGAATGAGTGTGTGTGGGATGGAAAATGCAGGCAGTGCGCGGGTATGATTGCGCACATAAAAGGGTTCACTCGCATTCACTCCAACAAAAACTTTAAAAAATTAAATTGCGCATTGTACGGCATTAATTAGCATGCAAAGTGAGATTAATAAAGAATGACTTCTAGAAAGAGCGTTAAGGGCCCTGATCAGCAGATTTGCTAGTTCAGATCAATGCGATCTGGTTCGGTTAAGGTTGACTTTAAGTGTTTTCAGTTGCGATTTGAAACTTTCGGGACGAAAAGTCTTGAAAATTTTTCAGGTGAAAAATATGTGTATTTGAACTTTAAAGAGCATATATATATACTATATATGTGTACGTGTTTGTGTGTGTGTTCATTTTTCAGCATATAAAATAAAAGTGATATTGAATTGACCTATTTCCATTTCGAGTTTGGATTGAAATATTTTGAGTTTGGATCGGGGTCTGGTTAAAATATGTCATGTTTCAGCCGAATTTTGTGTTGACGAAATTATATGTCGGGTTCTTATTGACATTAAATTGAATTTTCAGGTTCCTAAGGGGTATAACCTGACCTGGGCATGAATCCAGTCCCAGTAGCCCCCTGCTTGGTCACAGTAACCCCGAGATACTGTATTTTGCATTTTTTTACTACTACACACATTTTGTAGTTTTAAACTCATTTTGATACTAAAAAATACTCTTTTCTTAGAATAGGTTTCTTACTAAATGTTTAAATTATTCCTTCACAATTTATGAATTTTTGAAATTTTAACACATTTATTGGATACAAAATTTTGGCAATTTTAATGGGAGTTAGACGTGTATGAATTAGACTGGGTAGCAGCCCCTGTAATGGAAAGGGGTAATTTTTAATGATAGCAACACGGAGAAAATATGTATAATTTTGATATTTTCAAATCTTTTTTGTTATTTTATGGTTATTTTTTAATTCACCTATGGTGATATTTTGCATTAAATGATTGGTATGAATTCACGCGGGTTTCTTTACGGACAAACTTTATTGTAATACCAGTTGATTATTAGTTTAAGTTAATACAGACTCTGACCAAACGATCAATCTTCTATGTTATGCTAATTGCTTAAAAAAATATATATAAGAAGTCGTTGAAAAAATCCCCGACTGGCACAAAATATCATATGCAACATGCATAATAAATCGTACATACAATGAGAAAGAGAAGAAGGTGGATAAAATAAAACAATTAAGATCTTGAAAATAAAATATTTAAATTAGTATTTTGTTATTTAAAATTAAACTATCGTCTCCAATCCACGCTCGTCCTTACGGACAAGCTTTATTGAAATAGAAATCAATTATTAGTTTAAATTAATACACAGTGTAACCAAGCTAGTAAAACTCTTTGTTAAAATAATACGTTTTGTTTTAGATAGAAAATATGGAAAAAGCTCTCGACTAACACGAAATATCAAGTTTCCAGAATAAATCAAGTTTCTAGAATAAATCATACAGGCAATGATAATGAGAAAGGAGATAAATAAAAAAAAAAAAAGCAATTAATATTCTGCAAATATATCAATAATTTTAAAGCAAATAAAATAACACAACCTCATGGAAGCTAGATGGCAGATTTGACAAAACTGTGATTTTAGGGCATATTATATTCTTATATAAATAGTTCGTGACGTCAATGAAGTGAAAGGATGCAATATTTATTATTAATATAAAAAAATCACTAATTAAATTATATAAAACCATTTATATTATTTTGAAGGTACAAAAAAGCGGAGGAAAATATAGTGAAATATATTATAAAGAAAATATAATAAAAAAACAATAAATTTTAAAAATGTATATGTGTGAGCTGTGAAACAATTTAGTCTTTTTTATATACACCATATTTATAGTAAATCTATTAGAATATGTATTCTTCATACCCGTTTTAGAATCGTTAGCAACTGAACCATAAAAGAATTGTGATTAACCGTAAAACTACTCTTTAGGAAAACAAAATACACGAAAAATACATTGAAAATTAAATGCATCATAAAACACAAATTAGATTATGCTTCACTAGTCGTGAATATTAATGAAAGATAATTGATTCTATGTTAGCAGTCCGAGGTTATTTTTAAAAATGTTTTGGATATTATCGATTAAAAAGATATTTGCATAATTTTTTTTCTATCATCGTATCTTAAAAAATAAAATTTTCTAATTTTGTTTTCGTTAAATCAATTTATATAATGATTTCTGGATTAGCCCTAGTATTAAATATTTTTCGAATCGCAAATTTCAATGGTTATTATTTTTTATTCGATAAATTGAGGAAGTTTTGTTTCATTAACAATGTGGGAAAGAATATTGTTTCAAACATAAGTGCTATCAGAATAATCAGAAATAATCATAGATATCAGAAATAAATCAGAAATAAACATAGTTTATTTCTGAACGCGAAGATAATTCTGTTAATAGTTTTTTTATATCAATGAATATATATATATAAATATATATATATATATATATATATGTTAAATGTGGCATTTCACAATCAAGAGATCGAATGAGCAGTCGAGTATTCCATAAATAGAGCAGTGGCCGTCGTAACATAGCAGTCGTAACATACATATAGCAACATAGCAATAGGCAGTAGCAATCGTAGCAGTCATGATTCTACAGACGAGACGATGGTTATTGAAACATGGAGTTTTCCCGTAGAAAATAAAAGATGAGTAGTAGAGATCAGTTCTTTATTGACTCGATACTAAATATAAATCAATCCCAGTTAGTAAAAATTCAGAGTTCATATCTGACAGCATGTAGATGTTAAAGAAGTAGAAAGATTACACCATTTTGACAAAATCCCTCCTCCAGGTGACGTGCTTTTTGTTAGCAGTAAGAAAAACGTACAAAATCTGCTCTCCAAGTCGGCGCAACCCGTTTTAAAGGTGAAGAGCGAATGAATATTTTCGTAATGCAGGGCGAGGATTAGCCAATAAGAAGCTTGCAAAGCCGGGGAACTTAATACTGTATACGGCATAATTTTGAGGTGAACTGGAAGACGCGGGAGCCAAAAGGATTATGGGATATCGAATGATAATTTTAATAAAAATAAAAATGATATTAAGAGACGTTCTAAAGGAATAAAAATTGAATGTTTCAAAAGAAGAAATAAATTAACGTTTTTACAAATACGTGTAGCTTTTAACAGATTAAGATTTTTAAAATAATAATTAAAGAATATTTTGATTAAGCTATGGAATAAAGATATAAATTAGATTTAAGAGATATTTTAAAAGACAGGGAAAAATTTTAGAAATGTATGAATTTGGAATAAATTAATTAAGGAAAAATAGCGAATTTTTTTATTATTACATATATACATATAATGTTAAGCTTATTTAAAATCATATATGTTCAAGGTTTTCTTTTATTTAATTACATAAACTTAAGAATATTGAATTATAATTTCATATGATTTCAATTTTTGTTACATATTTAAATAAGCTGAGTGCACAGTAATATACCAGTTAAATATAAAAACATCAGAATGCAGGAATTAATGAGTATTTATTCTAACTTTGACTCTTAAAAAATGTCTAACATACAAAGAAATTTATTTTCTATCCGTAATAGCTACCCCTGATGATATGTTTGTGTGTTAGTGTAAAAATAATAGAAATATTTTAAATTTTTATGAGTTTCTGCATTATTGTATTTTAAAAGGTCCCCGGAGTTTTGTGTCACCCACAATTCTTTTAGCATTTGCTTCTGATACGTATTTCGATTTTTTTTTTTTTACAGAAAAAGAAATGATCTTAGTTGATAACTTGTCCAATCCAATTTTTCAGCGAATATTGTAAATAATTTAAATTCTAAAAATAAAATGGGAAAAGGTATTCTCGATTAGGAATCATCTTACGTTAGTTAGTATTAAAGGATTTCTGCAATCTTTTTATGTAGATATTTTGCTTCTGAATTGAGAGAGAATTAATAAAATAATATTTATTTTACATGCCACCAGTAATAAATGTAGTTGTTCACATAGTAGATATTTTATTGAATGATATCATATGACTTTCTTTAAATCCAAAAATGAAAAAAAAAAAAAAAAAAAAAAAACTTAAGTCAACCATAGATTGTTAAACACCTTGAGCAGTTACCAGAATACGTTAACGAAATTTTATGTAATAATTTAAAAGAAAATAATGATATGGCAAGTATGGTAAATTAATAATATGATAAAAGAAGATATAGATGAAAAAATTTAGAAAACTCATAACACATTTCAAAATCCAATTTGACTAATTACCGTGCATAGGTAGAAAATTACTTGGATTATTTTGTGCAGTCCTGTATATGATTAAATTTGAAAAACCCTGTATATTAAATTTGCGTATATACTACATAATTTAATCCAGTTGCAAAATGCATAACACTGAAGAAAATTTCTGCAAATAGACGGAAATGTAATCGAATTTTTGATACTACATTCCCAACTAACATAGAACTTGCGGGCCACTGATGGCTACGTTAGCCTTGGCCCAAACTAGTAGATGAGGGGCCGCAATCGTTTGCCGTAACGGCAACTTAAAAAAACTGTCACGCCGGCCACAATGTGGCCGCAACAGAATTGGCCATAACTACATTAAGATGCCCATAATTGTGCCACAAGTGGTTAATCATAATTGACGGATAGCCTAAAACTGGCCACAGTTATACTTTAAGTGGCAATTATTAATGAAAACTAGCCACAGTTTGGCCATTAACGATCATCGTGAATAAAATCTAGCCAGAAGATCGCCACAGCCATGCCACCTGCGTTTGTTAAGAATAAAAGCTACCCCAAAGCTGGCCATAAATGTTAATTTATTGGTCATCATAAATGTAAACTAGCCTTAAGCCAGCCATCCACATATCATCAATGCTATTCATTAATGAATGCATGCCGAAAGCTAGCCACTTTGTTGCCATGAATGGGCATCATTAATGTATGCAAGCCGAAAGCTAGCCACTTCGTTGCCATCATTAATGAATGCAAGCCGAAAGCTAGCCACTTTGTTGCCATCAATGGTAATCATTAATGAATGCATGCCGAAAGCTAGCCACTTTGTTGCCATGAATGGGCATCATTAATGTATGCAAGCCGAAAGCTAGCCACTTTGTTGCCATGAATGGGCATCATTAATGTATGCAAGCCGAAAGCTAGCCACTTCGTTACCATCATTAATGAATGCAAGCCGAAATCTAGCCACTTTGTTGCCATCAATGGTAATCATTAATGAATGCATGCCGAAAGCTAGCCACTTTGTCGCCATCAATGGGCATCATTAATGAATGATAGCCCAAAGCTAGCCATATTCATGCCACTATTAGATATCATGAATGGAAGCTGGCCAGAATTATACTTTTTATGGTCCTCAAAAAAGTAAAGTTGAGCAAGAAAGGCTCATTTTTACTCCTTTGGCAGGGACAATTTTTTTTCTTTTTTTAAGTTATTTTAAACTTTAGAATCTAAATTTACTGGTCCATAATTTTTGTCTGAAAACTCTAAATATTTTATTCAAAATTTGAAAAAAAAAAAATCTATTGGAATATTTTTCTTAACAAGAGCTCATAACACCAACCTGACTTTTATGCATACATGTTTCACTTTATTATAATATTTTTCAGTTAAAAACTGCAATGGTGTTATAAGCACCCCATATTAAAAAGGTCAAAATACAATAAAATCGAAAGTGTTTCAGATCTTGTATAGAATACTTTCAATCTGGAAGCAATAATAATAATTAAAAAAAAAAAGTGTCCCAATGGAGGCAAAAATTGGCTGTATCCACTCATCTCATTAGATCGGAATAAAAGGCCATATGGTTATGATTTATTTTTTAATGTTATTCTGAAAAAGTTGCAAAAGCCATAATTTTAATTAATAAAAAAAAAGTTGATAACACAAAGTGTAAAATATATATTGAGCGTTAAATTACCAATGATGGTGAGAATACGAAAAAAAAAACTAATTTTCTTCAATTTTTAATTAAATTATAGGTTTAAACATTCTATTCAAAGGAGTAAATTTTTAAGTAGTTTCAATTTATGTTTCTTCAAGCTAATTCACCAGGTGGATTGTCCAGCCAGAATTTCCATTGAAAATTGTTATCTAATGATTATATTCAACATCCCTTTTTCGAAGCAAATAAAAAATGCATAATGTTAAATGAGATACCAT
Source organism: Maratus michaelseni (assembly GCA_963931845.1). Lineage (NCBI taxonomy): Eukaryota > Metazoa > Arthropoda > Arachnida > Araneae > Salticidae > Maratus > Maratus michaelseni. The sequence continues at coordinate 32,567,141 of OZ007589.1, read as the reverse complement.
ATGAAAGGATTTTCGAGCGACTTCTGACATAGTACACTCACATTTCTTTAAAACATGTATTTTGGTTAAAATTGCAAGTAATAAATTAACTAGGCATTGTTTTCAGAAATGAAAGTTTTTCCTCAAATTACTGTTGCCACAAAAATTAAATTTCACAACAATGATTATAAAAAAAATGTTCAATAAAGATAAAGTGGACATGGTTGCTGCATGGGTTTATTTTATATTTATGATAAAAAAGCAAAATTTAAATTCAAACGCTCAATTTTTTTTTTTCAAAACATTGTCACCCTCTAATGTAGTTAAAATACAATATATATCGCTCTTGATATTTTCAGTCAGTTTTTACTGTAAAATGTGAAAGAATAAATTGGATTATATTCTGGCTTTATTTTTTTTTAGAAGTTTAAACATGCATCTAAAAAATATTAGGCTGCAGTGTGAAATCTTCACACAGGCCCACTAGTATATATTATTTCTGTTATCAACATCCCCTTTTCTCAGAAAATATGAAATGCAAAACAATGAACGAGATGCCATAAGAAAGGATTTTGAACCAGCTTCTGACATACTGCACTCACATCTCGGTAAAACATATTTTTTGATTAAAAATTACTGTAAATTAAAAATTAAATCTGCATTGTTTTCATAAAAGAAATGAAAGGCTTTCCTCAAATTAGTGTGGCCACAAAAATAAAATACCACATTATATAATGCTTAAAATGATTATAAAAAATAAATACTACAAAAAAGATAAAGTGGGACATAGTTGCTGCACGGGTTTATTTTATATTTATGACTAAAAAGCAAAATTGAAATGCTCAATTTATTTTTCTTTGTCCCATGTTTTTTTCCGAAACTGATGTCATCCTCTAAAGCAGTTAATTAACTATAGATATATATATATATTTGTCTTTGCTATGCTCGATCAGTTTTTACTGTAACTGTGATGGAATAAACGAGATGATATTCTGGCTCGACTAATGTTGTTTGAAGATAGTTTCAGTCCTTAATTTTCCTTTACAAGTTTAAACCTGCATCTAAAGAGTATTGGATATTGCTAAAAAGTATTAGACTGCAGTGTGAAATCTTCGCATGGGTCCACTGGTGCTTTTATAATACAATTTCTTACCTGGATGTTTCTTCCAATTATCCAGCTGGAAAATAAAACAAAAACGCAGGAACTCTATTTTATAAAATTGGTAAAATGTTGACATTACTGATCATTGAAATTTAAGAATTTTTTTTAATGATGTAACTATACATATATGTAAATTAGGTCCGTTCAAAAAATGTCATTTCACTATCTTCATCTCATATAATATCAGAAAAATGTAGCAGTATTCCTATAAAGTAATGTTTTAGTCTGTTAAGGACTCTTCCCCCCTTATACACATCATAGAACAAAATTTCAATGTATATATATTTACAAAATATTACTAATTGACAGAAAGCCAATTGCCACTATTTTCCTTCTTATGTAATCTTAAAATTTCTCTTATTAAATAAGTTTAATATTTTTTCAAAATAGTAGTGGCAGTTGATCTTCTAGAACACGGCAGGTTCACCATTCATACACTAAATCTTTTGTTTGTTTTTTTAAATGGACTAAACATTACTCATAAATAATAATATATCATTGTTTTTATTTTTTAAAGATTAGCAAGTAATGAGTACTGTTTTTTTTTTTTTTTTTTTTTTTTTTTTAAATATATTACCAATAAAGAAATCTTTAAAATATTTTTCCTTCCAGCAGGAGGTATGTGACTTTTTGACTAACAAAATTTCAAACTGATTCATACAATATTATGTACATTAAAATTTTAATCTCAACTTTTAATGAGATTATGATGAAATTTTTATTAAAATTTTCAAAAGTATTTATACAGCAAATTATTTTTAATACCTGATCTCCAAGCAATGCTAATTTATAATCAACCAACAAAAAACAGTTTATCAGGCTGTCAGTTTTTAAAATATAGCCTACATAAAACACTATTATTGAATTATATCTTAACCTGTAAAAAGAAGGGGGAATGTTCTTAGAATGAGAAGGGGGAAAATATATAGTACATCCTTTTTAACAACATCACTTGCATAAATAAATATATATATTTAAAAACACTAGAACTGAATGCTTTTTTTTTCATATAAATTTTATTTTTCACAACAAATGTAAAACAAACCAACCAAAAAACATTTATTTATGTATTTACAAGATGCTCAAAATTTATCAGAAATATTTTACAAGAAAATTTAATCCTGTTACAATTAAATTTCTGATGTTTCTTAATTTAAGTTGATAAACAAGAGCTGAAAATCTACAGTCATCTTCACAGAGAACTTTTTTCTTTCCAGATAGATTCTTCTTCTGAAAAACAAAAAATAAATTTTACAAAACAAAATTAAAATGCCTTACTTTAAAAACACCACTTATTAATTAGCCATTTATAAATATAATCGGAACAGAAATTATAATTAAAAAAACTATTTACAAAAAGCTTTGTAGTTCAAGTTATTTGTACACAATGAAACTATTTTATTGCAGTATACCTATATTTGCTTTTAACAAAAACTCATGAAAGGGCAGCGTTGTCAAATGACGCCTAATTCCTTTTTTTTTTTTTTTTTTTTTTTTTCTAGGTGCGAAACTGCATTTCATGGTGGCAATTTTATGTTATATCATATTCTCTCATTTCTTTTTGCAACCATGTTAACAATAATATTATTTCTATTTTTATGTGTTAAAAGCAGGGGAGGGGGCTGTATATATTAAATACTTTATCTCTGTGTTAATCACTAAAACAAAATAAAAACAGGCTTTCTATAAATTCTTTCTAATAACTTCAAATATATAAATTCATATTCTTTACATATGATGTATGGGTGCTCTTTCTTTCATTTCATAAAAGTCGAATTGCTCACTTTGTCAATGTTTCTAGAATTTGTATTGCTAGAAACCAGCAGTTCTTTATTTTCTTCACTTTATATTTTCACATAACATTTCCTTCAAAATGGCTTTGTAAAGTAGGAAAATACATTGTGTACCTCCAAGCTATAAATCTGATATTATCACTCATAAAACAATAGCATTTCAATTCTCACCGTAATTTAGTTCAAAATAAGGAAAAGCAATTTTTCAACTTTTCCCCGTCAAAGTTAAAAAAGTAAAATTTAATTCAAAGTTTCTGGTTTGAATCGTATTAAAATTAGGTGGGATATAATATATCCCACCACGCCTCAAAAGGTTAAAAGACAATAAAGAAAAAATGAAGTTACTTTGACACAGGGTTGGGTTTCTTCCGGAAGAAATTGGAAAAAACCGGAAGAAATGGAAAAAACTGGAAGAAAACAACAGAAAACAAAACAGATGCTCAAAATTAAAATATATTAACTATATAAAAGAATTAAATTCAAAACCTAATTATATGAAATTTAAATTGGAAATTTTAATTAATATTAACAATATTATTTATGGAAAAATAAGTTATTTTTTAATAACAAACTTCAGGTTCAGCAGGTATTTACAGGTTATGTTTTTTACAACTTTAGAGGTATAGGCATAGCATTGTAAGATTGTTTTAGAGGCATAGCATTGTAAATGTCTCTTAGCATTGCAGTAAGCATTTCACTTTTTGAATGAAGACGTTCATACTTTTTTTTGAATAAAAACTTTTTTTATGTATCCAAAGTCCTGAAACAATTTTATTGCAGCGTCCTCATCATCTGGTAACTGCCAAATGGTAAAATCCACATTAGTGTCAACAATAAATATAAGTTACTACTTAATATTAAATATTTTCTATTTGAAAAATAGCAAATTAAGATGTTTTGTGAGGTTACAGAGTAATTTAAGTAATAATAATAATAATTAAAAAGTGTCATGTTCAATAAATAGCAAATCACAATGTTTGGCACGGTTTGCAATAAAAATATTTACACGTTCAGGGTTGAAATAAATAGCACATTAGCATACATTTTGGCATGGTGTTAGAAAAGTCCCATTTATTTTATTCAGGTACACAATGATTGGAAAGCTTTAGACAGGTGTGTGATCTTGGCTAAAAAACTGGTGTAATTATCAATTTATCATACATAATTAAATTTTTATAAGTCTAATTAAATTTATGTAAGGTTATCTATTAGAAAATACATTTATTTTTATTGTATTTTACAAAGTTGTAACTTATATGGTAAATTCTTAAAGAAAAACAGTTTCTTCCATTTTTTCCACTTGGAAGAAACCTATTTCTTCCAGCTGGTTTTTTCCACTTTGGAAGAAACTTGCCAACCCTGCTTTGACACATCATAGACAATCTCTGACAAACAGATTTTTCCATTTTAATTTTGTTTTTTTAACAGTTAAAACTGTTTTGGCCAATAATTGAAAATTTTTTAGTAGCATTTGGGGACTCCTGAAAATCGGGGACCCTGGGCCCGTGCCCCGAATGCCCTGCCCATGACAGATATATAAATTTCTCTATTTTTGGCCGCAATCGATTGACAAATTTCGCAATTTTTCTCATGCGATCAATGGAAGAATTTCGCTATTTTTTCCCATGACTGACTGAATAGTTTCGTGATTTTTCCCGCAGCTGACTGATGAATTTCAGAATATTTTCCTGCTACCAATTGCTGAATTGTGCAGGGAGGGAGGTTTTGCGACAAATAAGCAAATTTTCTGATTTTTTTTCCTACAACAAACTACCGAATTTCGAGATTTTTGAATTTTGTAATTTTTCTTGCGACCAAGTGACAAATTTTGTCATATTTTACTGTGACCGATAGACGAATCTTGCGATATTTTCTCACGACCGATAGATGATTTTTGTGATATTTTCCCGCTACATTTTGGTGAAATTCGCGAAAGCAAATTCTTGCGAATCCACAATAATCAGGGCACATTTCCAGCTATATAAAAACGGGCAGGGTGCATTTACAACTATAAAAAAAATGGGCAGGGTGCTGCGCCCTCTCGAAAACGTCTAGGGGAAACACTAATTACTCCAATACAAATATTGCCACAGTTATTTTATTCTAAAAACTTGATATTTGAGTAATTTTAATTAATTTTCAGCAGTGAAATTAACTCGAAATTATTGAATAACAAACATGTGAATTTTTACATTGCTAACTAAGCGTAACCAAGCTTCCAGGCTCGAACATTTTTCACACTGTCAGTTTTACGCTTAGTTAGCAATGAAAAAAAAAAATCACCATTTTTATTACTTGATATTTGATTTAAAGGAAAATTTAAAAACATGGATTTGAGCCTTCAGCTCTTCTCCAGAATCTTACATTTGCAAAATATTTTGGGCAAAACATAAGAATGTTTTAAAAATACCTTGAATTTAAATATCATTTTTTAAAGTTTCTTAAGAAAAAAGGGTCAAAGAAAGTATTAAAGAAGGTCCCTTTCTCCAAAGAATCTGCTTTATTTTTAATTTGTTAAAAATTATACATATAATCAAAATCCAAATTAATTTATATGACAACATATTAAAAAAAAATCCTTAATTTAGAGGTCAGAAGATTAAATAAATTTTATCACCTTCTCCCTTCCTCTTCTACATACATAGCATAAATTAAAAAAAATTATTTAGCATAAATCTGTGTAATCTTAAGTATTGTCAAAGTTCATGAAAGTCAAAAACCCTGTTAACAAAAATTATTTGACACATTTCTGCAAAAATTTTAAAAAATACTCAATCTTTTTCTATTAAATTTTACATTTCAAAAATTTAAATCAATTTAATTTTTATTAAATGTAAGTCCAGATTAGATGCACTATATTTCCAGAAGTGTCACAATAATCACAAAACTGAATCATCACTCTTGAAACAAATATTAAAACATTTAAAGCAAACATTTTCTAAGCACATGAGCTGTAGCATCAAAATTTTGAGTAATTTGAAGGACCCATTGTACAAGATGTTTACATTTCGTGAAACTCTGCTAAACTGTTTTAACAAACTGTAAAATAACAATTTTGAATAAAATAATTTTAATAAAAATGAACAATTCCTATGCAATTGGTAATAGACGAAGATTTTTTTATGATAACGTTTTGAATACAGTTTTGTTAAAATATTACAATTTAACTAAATTTTAATATGAAAAAGTTTACAAAATGATTTTTTGACCATTTAAAAGATATCGCCAAATTTATCAGCCAATCGTAGTAAAAAATCTTAAAATTAGTCAATGGATTGTCGGAGGAAAAAAAAAAAATCTCAAAATTCTACAATCAGTCACAGGAAAAAAAATCACGAAACTCGTTAGTCGATCGTGAAAAAAAATCTTTAAATTCTTCAGGCGCTTGAGAAAAGAAAATATGAAATTCGTCAGTGGATTGTCGGAAAAAATCGAGAAATTCTTCAACCAGGCGCAGTAAATAAATCGCAAAAATCGTTCACTGGTAGCAAGAAAAAATTATGAAATGCACCTGTCAATCAAGGGTAAAATCTAAAAAACATTGTGAAATTCATCAGTCTATCGAGAAGAAAATCACAGAATTCTCCAATCAGTCACGGGAAAAAATCGCAAAATTCTTCAATAAGTCGTAAAAAAAAAAAATCTTGAAACTTTTGCCATTTGCCCTGTGGCGATTAAAAAATTGTCATTGATATCCTGCCACCCCTATGCGGTCACTTCCCAGTTACAAATTCCATTGCAATTCTTGAGTGACTGACGAATTTTAAGATTTTTCCCCCGAAGAATGTGTTAAGAATTTTGCGATTCCCCCCCCCCTCCATTTGTTTGACGAATAGCACAATTTTTTTCACCCCTGACGATCGAATTTCATGATAATTTCACTTGACCGACTGGCAAATTTTGCAGGTTTGTTCCATGATCGATCGACGAATTGCACGATTTTTTTTCCCTGATCAACTGACAAGTTTCACCTCGTGAACGACAGAAGAATTTGGGGATTTTTTTTCTTAGGATTGACGACTGACAAATTTCTCAAATTTTCCCTGCTACCCGATTGACGAATTTCACGCTTTTTTTCCCTCCTATCAATTGGCTTATTGTTCAGTTTTTTCTTGCGGCCAATCAGCAAATTTACGTGTTTTTTTCCTGCAGCTTACTAGCGAAATTTGCGGGGGTTTTTCATGCGACCGACTAAAGAATTTCCAGACTTCAAGATTTTTTTCATGCAATTGATTAACAAATTTACCTATATTCTCCTGCAACCAATTGACGATCATTGCAATATTCTTCCCGCATCTAACTGACGAAATTTACGTTTTTTTTTTTTTTTTTTTTTTTTTTTTTTCTGACCGACTGACGAATTTCGAGATTTTTTCCCTATGACCGATCTATACAAAAAAAAAGGCATTCTGGTATTGAAAAAGAAAAAAATACTGCAATTCCAGTATATAACTGGAACACAATCACCCCTGACAAATAATCCATGTACATATTCTAAAAAAATTAATGTGATAGACTTTCTGATTTTAAGGAAATTTTCCTGAATTTTGACTTCTTCCCTATTTTTATCATGAACACTTCGCTGGTATAAAACTCTGATTTATACAAAAATATGTTTCTATATGATTAAACTTTATCTAGAAAATTTGAAACATCAGTCAGTACTTTAAAAAGTGGCCATTAATGAAACCGAGTCTACCGGTCACTGGCTACTAATCCGATTTCCCAGTTTTCACCTATATTGATCGGTTGTGAGAAAAAATGGTGAAATTCGCCAGTCGATCGAGTGAAAAATCTCAAATATTGTGAAATTTGTAACTTGGTCGTGAAAAAAAATCCCATTTGTCAGTCGGTCGCAAAATTAGTCAATTGGTCATGGGAAAATATCGCAAAATTCTATTGATAAGTGGGGATAATAAACAAACCAGTTCAAAATATATCTTTTGAACAGGATGCAAGAGTGCTCTTTTGGAGAACAGTGTGACCGTTTTAAAAATATTTCCATCCGGCTACGCTTTACTTCTAGAGTCAACACTATATTCATTACTAATAAAAAATTTGACATCTCATGTACAGTGAAGTTGCTACAAAAAATATAACTAATAACATGTATTCAGTAACAAAAGAAAATCCCATGGGCCTCCGCTTGTATATAAATCTGTTAGAAAAGTTCTAAAAGCTGGACTTATAACTATGTATGGACCAAATTTCCAGACTTTTCCTCTATAAAGGTGATATCTCAAAATATATCTTTTGTATAGTTATTGACAGAACTGTAAATTCTTTGTCAATGCGACAGTTTTAAAAATAAATCTTAACCCAAAATAACGAGTTTTTGGTGTGTATGTGTCAGTGCTTTATGAAACGTCTTTTGCATTTCTATAAAAGATGAAATTGCACTCCTATATATACATATACAAGGACATCTCCCTGTTTTTTTTTTTCAAATTCCCACAGAACATTTTTGATCAGCTGAAGATTCGTTGCAGAACATTGTAAAATATTCTGCTTTGGGGCACAACATATTTTGAGTGATTATTATTGCAGACCCATGAAAAAAGCAATTTTAATATTGTTTTCGGCTGTTCACTCAACAATATTAAATGATTGGGTTTTTTTTCCAAGGAAAAAAAAATAATAATAAACACGAATGCTTCGTATACACTGTACTGGTAGATATGATAAGCTATGGCTGCCGAAGGCAGTCGTACTTCACCGCCGATTCCAGGCTCTCGTGAGCCTATACGAGGTCACTACCAAAAAGGGCCGGTTTACCCGGACACCTCTAAGGTGGTGCTCTTCGGCCAGGGGAGAAGCAGGGGCTTAAGCCTCTTGCGCTTCATCACCATTTTCCAAATGAATGACGACAGAGGTCGCTGTGATGATACGGTGGAGCCTAGAGCTCTCATACTACAGGCTGAATCATATCGCCATTTAATAACCCAACAGACCAAAAACCAAGCTAAAACTGGTTACCTTACCATACTAGTGGACGGCGAGTGACAGTAACAGGGACGGCAAACACATGCTCAGGCGGTTTCCTAATGCTGATCTGGGTTGCAATATGGCGGTTATTTTGGGAAACAGAATGGATATGCATCAGCTCCCCTTATAGGAGCCGAAACTCAGAGGACACCACCCCAACACACTTGGGCGGAACGCGGAAGTGAACAACGGCTCCGTAGCCGGGATCCCATAAGGGAAACAGAGTCCTCAGCCAATGTTGAACACTCCCACGACCCATTAATGTAACCACATCTTCAGATTATCAAATGCCGCACTGGTAGATATAGGTAAAATTTTATTTTTAAACATGTATAAGCCCAAAATTGTGGTATTTGTTAAATATTTTTTTCACATATACAATTTTTTTAATGAATGAAAATTACACAGTTATATTTTGGATACTAAATAAAAATACTAGGAAAAGTTCTTTTCAGCATAAAAAATTATAATATGCCACAGTTATTTTATTGTAAAAACTTTATATTTGAGTAATTTTAATTATTTTTTCAATTAATTTTCAGCAGTGAAATTCACATGAAATTACTGAATAATAAACATGCGAATTTTTACATTGCTAACTAAGCGTAACCAAACTTCCAGGCTTGGACATTTTTCACTCTGTCGGTTTTATGCTTAGTTAGCAATGTAAAAATCCACATGTTTATGATTTGATATATGATTTAAATCAAAAATTTATAAAACATGGATTTGAGCTTTCAACCCCTCTCCAGAATCTTACATTTGCAAAATAATTTTGGGTAAAACATAAGAATATTTTCAAAATACCTTAAATTTAAAAAATGATTTTTTGGTCACTTAAAAGATATCATTTAACAGCTTTTTTATTATAGTTTTAATGATGTATTGAGTATTCTTCAATTCTATAAATTACATGAATTAAATAACTTCTTTATGAAACATGTAATTTGTGTACTCATTTTATATATTCCTTTGTGATTAATTTTAAATCAAGGTGACAAGAATATTTTTGTCTTAAAAGTTTTAAATCAAAGTTAACAATGACTTAATTATATTTTCCCATATATAAAACACAGTAAAAACTCTATAAAACTCACACAAGAGATAGAAATGAGGATTTCCTTTTAAACAACATTTTAATAAATCATTTTGAAAAACTTGCTTTCTAAAATTATGTTACATATGTAAGTTGAAACTCACCAGAAAAATTTAAGTATGTGATGTGCATAATACAAAATTTTATTAAAGTAAAACAAAAAAACCTTTTATTTACTATTTTTCCTGTCAGTTTTCTTTCTTTTGTAATGTACACTGCTCAAAACAATTAAAGGATATTTGAAGTTTTATATAAAATAAGGATATAAACGAAATTTTTTTTTGCCGAAAATAGAAGAAGAGAATCACAAATGCAAATTTTTCTGGTTTTCAAACTGTGGAGTATGCAAATTTTGAGTTCGACATCAAAAACGTCGCTTCAGCGGCAGCGAATGAAATTTGACTTTCAACTGGATAAAAGAGAATGAAGACAAGGATGATCGGCATTCAGTGATTGCTTTGTTTCGATGAGTACGTCTCAGCGAAGTCATTTGACAGATTCAGAAGCTTGGAGAATTGATGGTAGGTTAGAAGGGGGCCAAACTCAAGCCGAAGTAGCGCAAGCCATTGGAGTGTCACAAAGTGTCACTTCCAGGATCTGGAACCGTTTTTTGGAGAGTGGATGTGCAGGCCGAAGACCAGGGCAAGGTCGTAGACGGGCAACAACGCCCAATGAAGATCGGTATTTAGCGTTAACAGCTCGGAGACACCGAAACATGAACGCTACTCCTCTCCAACAACACCTTCGCTCGGCTACAGGCACCACGATTTCAACTCAGACTGTCCGAAACCGGCTGCATGCTGTAGGTCTGTATGCTTGCCGACCGATGGTATGTGTTAGATTAACATCAAGGCATCGTCGTGACCACAGGGAGTGGGCAACCGAGCATGTCAACTGGAGAAGAAATGAATGGAGCAATATTCTGTTTTCTGACGAGTCCCGTTTTTCTGTGCATCCGGATAATAGGCGTATTTTCATCTGGAGGGACCGTGGCAATAGGAATAATCCTGCGTTCGTGCACGAAAGTGTCAGATTTGGCGGTGGAGGAGTGTTGGTGTATGGTGGCATCTCCATTGACGGGCGCACTGACCTCTACATCATTCGAGATGGAGCTCTGACTGGTCGCCGATATAGGGATGAGATCCTCAGACCTATTGTAGTCCCTTACGCTGCAGCAATCGGAGATAACTTCATTTTAATGGACGATAACTGCAGGCCACATCGTGCAAACATGGTGGAGGATTTCCTTTTCGAGGAAGGAATCTTTCGAATGGAATGGCCAGCGTGTTCTCCAGACATGAATCCAATCGAGCACGTTTGGGACGCTCTAGGAAGACGAGTTTCTGGCCGCCAACAACCCCCACAAACTCTCCAAGAACTGTAAAGAGCTCTTCTGGAAGAGTGGGGCAGAATACCCCAACTCGTCATTAATAGCCTCATTGAGTCCATTCCTCAAAGGTGTTCAACGTTGCTGGCCGCTCGTGGAAACCATACCCCCTACTGAAAATGATTTTCTTTGAAGAAAACACCTTTTCTTATTCTTTTTTTCTCATATGCACAAATTGTGTTTTTTTCCTTTTGTACACAAATGCTCAATAAAATGCATTTTTTTCTGCCAAACATGTGTAATTTATTCTCATATAACCTACTGTGTCTGTCGACCATGTATCAATCAGCTAAAAAGTTTCCCAGATACAAAATCCACCTAAAACTGCAATATCCTTTAATTGTTTTGAGCAGTGTATAATGAATTTTGAATTCAAACACACCTTACCCTGCACATGTTAAAATTTCTGCACTATAATATCAAAATTAGGCAAACTGAAGCAAACATTACTGCACACACACTCAAGTGAAAAACAGAACTAATAGTATCAGTACATGATCATGTACAAGATTTAAAAAAAAAAAAAAAAAATACTTGGTAAAATTGTGAACACCAGATAAAAAGTGGCAATGTATGTAATGAATAATTATTTTAATGTTCAACTGGAGTCAACAATTAAACTTAAGTTTTAATTACTTTGAATATATTGGCATATTATATATTAAAAATGCATTTTATTTTAGCCCTCTTCTCGCTTTTTATATTTGTATCATGATTTCTCCACATTTTTGTATCAATCTCTAAAACACACAGCTTTCATTTTTAAACATTGATATTGATTTTCTATGAAAATTGAGAAAAGAGCCATGCTTATGAGAAACTAGAGCTGTACCAAGTACTTGGTATATACTCGTTAATCAGCCATATTTCAGCCGAGTAGTTGCAAGAATTTCATTTTTTAAGCATATTTAAAGACAATAAGTGATCTATAAATGTATAATATATGCCATATTTCATAAAAACTATTTACTCGGTACATAAAAAAATTATCTATAACACATAGAAACAGATAAAGAAAAAAACCTCATGCAAAATTAAAGTTTAGTTTTATATTAAAAAAAAAAAAAAAAGTCATTTTTAGAACTGTTGGAAAAGACTATGATTTTGGATAAAGAAGCAGTGTGTAGAAACAGAAAATACAGTAAATGCAAATGTAAATTTACTAATGTAAATTGATCAATACAGACAAAATTTGGAGCCTATTTAGGGGACCATCCCAAAATTCTTCCAAGTAAAGCAGGTCCCTTCACAATATACCTTTTAATAAACAGGATCTCTTCCCATTTTTTTTTTAAATAACACAGGCACCTTAAAAAAAATTGAGTTTTAAAAAGGAAGAAGTCTTTAAAGACAAATTTGTTTTTTGGTTCAAATTGGAGTAACTAAATTTCATATTCATTACAAAATGTTATCTTTCACAAAAAAAAAAAAAAAAAAAAAAAAAAAAAAGAATAAATTTCACACAAATAACTTTTACTTTTTTCAAAATGGGCCCTAAGATAAAAGCCCTGCATTACAAACTGAGTAAATTGACAACTTACGTTTGCTTGAATGCCAAACGAGTTTATGCTGCACAGTCATCTTTTCTACACTATCTATCTCTGCTGCCATCTCTGAACTGCGCCACCACAGTCTCCTGAAAAATAAGAAAATAAATTGTAATAGGTTGCAATATTAAGCATTTATCATATTCAACTAGAAAATTAAAAAGAAAAAGTACAACTGATTAATGTATATAACTGATGCCAGTGAATCATTTTCTTCTTTTAAATCAAAACTTATTTCAACATGCACACACACATAATTTGCATTAAATAAAATGGCATCTTATCTAAATATTGCTATGGGGAGGAAAAGAAAAAAAAATTACTGAATCAGCCACACCAGCAGAAGTGCTGTGCACTTAGACTGTTTTAAATTTTTACACGCATATGCACTATAGCGCTTTTTACTGAAATTATGGTACTGAAAAAGAAAAACACTGCAGAACATAATATAAAAGATGGAGATAAATTATAATTCCAGGAAAGTAATTAAGGAAGATAATGGATACAATGTTTGGTACTTTTCGGTTAGCCGGACACCAGTGATATATATACATGTATGTACTTGTACACATCATTGGCACCTGGCTAACGGAAAAGTACCCAATGTTTTATTTAACATAAAATTAAAAGTATAATATCAGACAGGCTCTCTCCTCTTAATATTTTGGATGGGTGTAAAAAAAAAAAAATGTAACAGTATAGTATAACAGTGTGCAACTATTTTGGATTCCAAGAAAGAAATTGCTTGCTTTGAGAGTATGTTGTCACAAACACAGAAAGAAAATTTCAGACACGGGGGAGATGAGGTTAAAAAAAAAAAAATACTTACAAAGGCTTAAAACAAGTTTTAAAAAGGAAGACGTCCTTAAAGACAAATTTGTTTTTGCAGGAGGGGTAAGGGACGATGCAATACTTTGAAACAAAAAAAGGTACATTTCGGTTAGCCGGGTGCCAGTGATATATATCAACATATATAAATACATAATGTATATACCTATATATGTATATACATACATATATGTACATAAATATATGTATGTATATATATATGTATATGCAGACATATGTGTATCTGTATATACATAGATATGTGTATATATACAATACTTGTATATATATATCACTGGTGCCCGGCTAACCAAAATGGGCTTAGATGCTTTACACTCGCGCTAAAAAAAAAAAAAAAAATTAATCGGTTAAAAAAGAGAAAAAAGTCGCCAAATTTAGGGGATTTTTTCCTTTAATGGCAACCTAGCCATTGTATTAAGTTATTCGTTTGGCGCAGTCTTGGAAATCGCGCCAACCAAACAGTCGCCAATCTTTTGTTTACATTTTAGCGTGAGTGTAACACATCTGTTCCCCAAAATGTACCTAAACAAATTATGTGCTTTCATTAGGAAAAAAAAAACCCATTAAAAATTAATCTGGTTTGTTATTAAAAAAATATTTACAACATGAAAATATATTAAAAGCAACTGTTTATAAAAAGTTTGGGTCCTTTTCTGTTATACCAACACTATTATCGCTAAGCGTAATAATCGGCACAAAAGGAAATTCACATGAAACGAATCATTTGAAAACAAAAATAACATTGTTGGCACGAATTTAAGCACTTAAAAATAAAACGTTTGAAAATTGCAATACAAATATGCACTTAAAATAAAAGAACAAATAAATATTACATAAGGTAATAAAATAAAACTCTATTTAAACTACAGGCTTGAAATTGTAAATGTCTCTTAGGATTGCTGTAAACATTTCATTTTTTGAATGAAGATGTTTATGAGTTTTTTTGATAAAAACTTTTTATGTATCTAAAGTCCTAAAACAATTTTATTGCTGCTTCTACATCATCAAGTAACAGCTTAATGGTAAAATTCATTTCAGTGTCAATAATAAATGCAAGTTATAATTTAATAAATATTTTCTATTTGAAAAGTAGCAAGTTAAGATGTTTTATGAGGTTACGATTAAATAATAATAATAATATAAAAGATTCACATTCAATAAATAGTCCAATCAGAATGTTTAGTACAGTTTGCAATAAAAAATTCTTTACATTGTTCTGCTGTAAACATTTCATTTTTTAAATGAAGATGTTTATGAGTTTTTTTGATAAAAACTTTTTTTTATGTATCTAAAGTCCTAAAACAATTTTATTGCCGCTTCTACATCATCAAGTAACAGCTTAATGGTAAAATTCATTTCAGTGTCAATAATAAATGCAAGTTATAATTTAATAAATATTTTCTATTTGAAAAGTAGCAAGTTAAGATGTTTTATGAGGTTACGATTAAATAATAATAAAAATAAAAGATTCACGTTCAATAAATAGTCCAATCAGAATGTTTGGTACAGTTTGCAATAAAAAATTCTTTACACGGTTAGGGTAGAAATAAATGGCAGATTAGCGTATATTTTGGCATGTGTTGGTATAACAGAAAAGTACCAAGTTGTGTTCCTATTACACTCTGATAAGTGGAATTTAAAAATTAAATCAGATTACTTAGCTTTTCGGCTAAACCAAAACATTTTGGGCACTATTGCCATGACATGATTAATTAAAAATCACATTAATGAATTAAAAAGAAATTACCTACTTTATTAAAATCTTAAAAATAAGTGAAATTTTGCAAATGGTCATTAATTAGTACATAAAATTCGAAGTTTTCTATTACTATCAAAACAAAAATATGCCAGTATCATCAGAAAATACAGAATATATATATATTAGTTAATTAAAACCAGATCTTAACATATGAAGTAAAATTTCACTGAAAGACACTGGAGCTGTAAAATATTACTTTCTGCTTCCTGACTGGTTTAAGATTGTCAGCAATAAAGCAAATTATAAAACAGGCAACGGAGAATTATGAAAAAAAATAAAAGCTGAATTTTTTTATAAACCAAAAACTTCCGAGATTGTTCATTACGGACACATTTTACTCTGATATATATATATATATAATTACAATCAACTTATTAATAGCATATTCAGGGCAGATGTAAGATCAGTAAAGAACTTTTTTTTTTTTATTCACTTCTGTAGAATTAAGTCGCATAATAAGCAAAGCAATGCAGTTAATTTTACACAATTGCTGATGCTTTTTCTCAGCTTTCTTTATCTTGAACTTAAATCTGTCCCTGAGAATGATGAAAACTATTTTTTAACTAACTCTTGGAATAATATAGAAAAAAAATCTTACCTAATTTGTAAATCTAAATATCCAAAAACCAGTGAATGACGAGACTTTTAGACATAGACGACGCCACGAACACGATGCGATGCCAGGCAAGGAAAATGTAAACATTGCTGCGATGACGCTGCAAAAAAGACATAAAAATCCCTACGAGACCGCAGAAAAAAAGCTATATTTCAGTAGATTTATTTTTTTTCAAGGTTTTTTTCATCTTCAAAATTTCTCATACAATATTAAATAATTTTAAAAGTGGAAATTTTTCAATGCTGATTATTACAAAGCGGAAAACATTTAAAAATATATTTACAAAAATCCCCACTGGGAAAAAAAATGTGTCGGAAAAGGGGAAATCTTAGTTTATCTTTCCCTGCATTCCTCCCGGTCCCGGCTTGCCGTGTGAAACGAGTGTGGGGGGGGGGGGGATCGGTATTTGCTATTATTGCTTATTTAAGATAGTTAAGATTTTTTTTTCTTTTAAATCTAAATTTTGAGTGTTTCAAAAAATGAAAATAACTTATTTTTTGGAACTGATTTATAGATAATATACAGATAATATAAAATCACCCCCCCCCCCAAGAAAAAAAAGATTTTTTTTTTTTTTTTTTTTTCTCTCTCGTTTAACAGTAACTGCTTTTTGGCAAAGTGGCATTTATTTCTTTTGACAAATATTTTTTCATTGAAATTGAAATTGAAATAAATTCCCATTTATCATTAATTTTTTTAATATGTTTATATAATATGTATGTCTAAAGATTGCAATATTCATTTTCATTCTAGGTGCTCACAAAAAATATTCATTTAAAGATATTAATGCATACTTTAAAAGCAAAAACATTTACAGTTTTTATGATTTTTTTTCCATAAAAACTCTTTAAATTAAAGAAGGGTACTTTGTGTATTTTTTATTGCATTTATTTAAATGCAATATTAGATGTAATATTTAAATGCAGCATATTTTATAGTTTCAGATAAATCCAGGTTTAAAATAGCGAAAATCATCTTATAAAATGTGAAGTAAAGATACTTTTTATTTCTTATAATAAAAATGTCGAGAAGATTATACTGGGCCACTGACTTTTAAACAATGATAGATTTGTATATCTTGGCCGCAAACGTACTTTCATTCGCTATTGGGCACTGAAATTGCATTAAGTTTCCCCGCCATTTGCCCGTTAACGATTTGGCGATAGACATCCGGTGTGCGGGCGCTTCAGTTAAATTACATTAATGGCTGGATACAAATTGCCGCAAACTTTTTTGGCAACAACGTTTACAACAGGTGGCCAAAAATCTCGTGTTTGTTGGGTTGTATGTAATCTACAGATTTTTATACTCAACACATATTAAGCTAAAAGTAATTTCAGTTAAGGTATCCGCACACCTTTGAAGGTGATTTTTTTTTATCTTTACAATTTTCTCTTTATACAATTTTTTCTAATGACATTTAAGTTAAAACTTTGAAAAATAAATAAATATTTTAGAAATTACACAGAGATAATTTTTTAAGTTAAAAAAAAGTCAAAATTATGTGAAAAATTGACGTTTGTGTAAAACATGATAACTCAAAATCAAATCAATGCTTTCATATTTTGTAAATTGCATAATAATAAGAATACCTGTCTCTAGGACATAGATTACACTCATTTTAATATGATCTCTATTGCTGAAGCTATGGCACTTGAAGTACTAATATAATGAAAAATTCGTACAATTTCTTGCAACTTTTTAATTTACATCAATGTAAATATAAAACTAATTAATATATCATCTTGATTGTAGTCTATTCCCTCAATAAATATGTAAAATAAGTAAAAAAAAATTCAAGGTATTTCATGCATAATTGTTTGATGTAGGATGTTTTGCGTACAGTAAACATCTGAAAAACTTCATTTTGAGAAAAAGCTAAAAATAACTTTTAAAGGCCGTTCTTGCTATAAAAATAATAATTATTATTTAAAGGTTTAATTATATACTCTGTGTATTTTCTTGAAGATATAATCCAATTTAAATGCTAAATCTCGAAAAAGAAGAATGTAAACATACATTTGAGCTTACTTCCGGTTTGCACAACGATATTTCCGGTTGTAAAATCCAATGTAACAGATGTAACTGAAAACGGCCGTAACTCGTGTTCTAATTCAGATACAAACATGATTAAAGCAGAATTCGATAGATAAAAGATCGGAATTTAATATTATTGCAAAAATGAAAAATTCATATTTTCATCGAAAATGACGTTTTAAAGGTGCGCGGATTCCTTAAAAAATGCATAACACAACTAAAAACGCACTTTCAGTAATTACTATCCATAGACAGCAATTTGATTGTTCTCTTCACGACCTACTCGCTCCATATTTCCGAATTTAATCAGTTTGCACGTTTTCACATACCAACATCTATAATTTTTCATATGGCATTCCATGGGAAATATGTTGAAATTTCTTTCAAATATCTTTATTTAAGTAAACGTTAAAGCCAGATTGAAGTGAGACATCCTGTATTGTTTATTAAAAAGTTATTAACGATTAAGGTTTCCTATAAAACGATTATTTGTTTTGATCAAAAACGAACAAGCGTTCGTTTTTGTATACCACCTCTAAAAATTGTTCATTGTTTAGTCACTATGTACATTTAGGATGTAATTAAATGCAGCATTATAGCAGTTAAAATTACTAAGGCAGTTCACTAAAATTATTTTGGCATTATCTTAAATGTATTTAGTAATAAACGTCTGAAGTGAAACTGTTTTTTTTTTAATTTTCGCAAAGTTAGTTTTTCTTGTAATTTTGATATATTTTGTCAAAAAATATTTTTGCTTGAGAACGTGAAGGAATTTCGAAATGTATATAAACATAAATGTATGTTTGTCTAATTCGCTTTTAAAAATTTGTGTGCCATAGAAAGTCTTATCAGAGAATTTCTATTCTCAGATAAATCTCTGTTTTGATCGAAAACGAACAAGCGTTCGTTTTTGTCTACCACCTCTAAAAATTGTTCATTGTTTTAGTCACTATGTACATTTAGAATGTAACTAAATATAACATTATAGCAGTTAAAATTACTAAGGCGGATCACTAAAATTATTTTGGCATTATCTTAAATTTATTTAATATTAAGTGTTCTTTAAATTTTCACAAAATTAGTTTTCTTTGTAATTTTGATCTATTTTGTCAAAAAATATTTTTGCGTGAAAACGTGTAGGAATTTCAAAATATATATAAGCATCTGTATGTATGCATCTGTACATATATATATGTGTGTGTGTGTGTGTGTGAATGGGATGCATGTGGTTTTGCATTTCCCATAACATGCCGACCGCAGCGAGTAGAGGTGCGGCCCGAGTTCCCACGAAAACTCATTAGGTCAGCAATAACGATACACAATAAAGTTGATGACTAAAGAACTTCACCTCTCTGGCTTGGGAACGGAATATTAAGATTATCGTCAGATTTACTTTGGCGATTGACTTGTCCGGATAGCTTTAGGCACGACGGCCTAGCTTCGGTCGGATGTCGGAAGGACGCGTTAGATGCCGGTAACTGCGGCAGAATCACCCCCTATTCCCCTTAACCCTGTATATAACCTGTAATTAGTCTGTATATATAACTGAGTTTTACTCCAGAGATTAAAATAGTATAGTTTTTACAAAAGACTCTTCAATAATCTCACCAGCCTAATTATTATTATTATTACATCATTATTACATGTGGGCATCGGCCGGTCAAGAGTTAATTAATCTCCCTAGACAAACCCCGGCCACTGAATATGTTTTAAAATGCCTTAGAATTTTTTCCGCTGTCGGGAAAAAAAAAGACGAGAAGAAGAAATCTAAGTTTTCGACCAGCGCAGCTGAATTTATTTCTCAGGATAAGAGATGAATGCGTTTTCTTCTGCCTCCGAAAATGAGTGTCAGAAAGAGAGTGTCAATCCTTTCGTTTTTTCTTCAACATCATTAAAATACAAGTAGATATATATTTTTTCTTTTTAACTCTCCAAGATGCAAGTATTTAAGTGTTTATTGCTATGGATAACTTATTTAGAAGTAAGTGGAATTTCTGTTAATTTGAAATGGAAATTATACGTTCCGTCTATAAGACATCTGTAAACTGTTTAAAAAATCCGATGAACTGAAAGTGTGACCCATATTTTTCTTATCGGGCTGACATCTGATTCGGAATAGAATCTGTCTTTTTTTTTTCCTCTGAAGGAAACAAATTGCTTTAGTTAGCTTATTTTTTTAAGTGCCGCCTTGCACGATAAAACGAATAGAAGTACACCTTTGATTATTTTTAATTAATCATGCTTTTACAAGACATAAAGCCGGTTCTCGCTCAAATTAAAGCGAAAACTAACATTTTAAAACAGCAAGAAATCAATCGCACCCAGTACGATAAAAAAAGAAAACCTCCTACACATTAAACATCGGTGACCTAGTTGCGATCCAACGAACACAATTCGGCTCCGGATTAAAACTTCGACCCAAGTATTTTGGGCCATATAGAATTATCGCAGTACAACCCAACGACAGATATCAAGTCCAAAAAGTCAGTCAGCATCCTGGTCCTATCTTTACATCCACAGCCATAGATTATATGAAAAGCTAGACGACACGTTAGCATATTTTCAAAATGCAACTTTTCATTCGCGAGTGATATTTTGTTTTCCTGTGGGCTCAAGTGCTTTTTTTTCTGAGCCATATTTATTACGAAATGCAGTTTATCGGACTGCGAAACTGTGATTTTTTTTTGTTTCGCCTTATTTTTAAGTGTTACGATTTATTATTTTTCTTTTCTCAAACCAATATGGTGTCAATGCTTGAGTGGTTTTTTTTTTTGTCAAGCTGTTAATTTTTTTTAGTTCTACTTGCATTGTGAATAAAATAAAGAATACTGGCAGACAGAAATAATACAATTTCTTTTTGCTAATGCAGCCCTGGTGATTTTTTTAGGGCAGATTGCATTAATTTTTTTAAAGAAATAATTTGATGGAATCCAACTGTTTTTTTCTTCTTGTTGGAGATCCTCTCACGACTGCATCTCCAGTATTTTTATTTATCTATGTACAGTGATTCATTACTCGTCCAAGACTGATTCCTCATGAATGAACCCATACGTCACCGACGTAAAGGGAATTACAATCTTTATTGTTGTTTTCATCTTATTCATATCTGCGTGGAACTGATTGACCAAACTATATATATATATTTTATTATTACGTCTTCTTCAAGTGTGAATTGGCAGATGCGGTTTCAAGCCGTATTTTCTTTTTACAGTGAGTCAAGAACTGCGCTTTTAACTGACTTTCTTTATCGCATTTTTTAATAAACAGTGGACAGCGATTAAAACTCTGATGGAGTAACTTTTATTTATTTTTTTTCATCAACATGTTTGTGAATAAATTGTGACCAAGACTCACAAACGAATTTGACTCACCAAAACTCACTAACTGAGATTTTTTTTTTCCTACTGATAGAAAGTATTTTACCTACACATCTTTATGTTAATGTTTCCAGCTACATCGATTATTTAGTATTTTGTTATTATGTATCTGTATTTTATATATTTGACATTTTTTTAAATTATATATTTTAAAATGTTTGATTCAATTGATATTTAAAATATTTGTTGTGTACCCCCCTCTTCCCTGATAACCGAAAGTTTTTTTTTTTTTTTTTTTTTTTTTTTTTTTTTTTTTTTTTAAATTTAGTTGACTGCTGCACCATTTAAGACGAATATTTTTTTTTTTTTTTTTTTTTTTTGCGTAAAGTATCTTATCTACTTTCTACTTAAGACGAATAAATGGAACGTATGTTACATTTTAAAGACGAAAAGACGATTTAAAGACGACATCTTAAAAGACGATTACAAAAGATGAAATATGTTTTGCATGTTAGACATGAAACACAACGACGGTTACCATTTTTATTATTTTTCTTTCTTTCTTATTAAGACGTGTTTATCATTTATAGTGTAATGCAGTCCAGGCTAAGTATTCATAACGGAGAAGTCTAAATTTAATTTTTTCCTTTTCTCTTTTATAGATAAATTTTGTTTTTGCCTTTCAGATTTATGAAAAATTTCGTTTTTATTGGTTAAATTTTTCTTTGCCCTCTCGTTGTTAATCTTGGTCGGACGTGTGCGTGGGTGCACACATGTCGGATAGCCGAGTGTGAATGGGATGCATGTGGTTTTGCAGTTTCCATAACATGCCGACAGCAGAGAGTAGAGGTGCGGCCCGAGTTCCCACGAAAACTCATTAGGTAAGCAATAACGATACACAATAAAGTTGATGACTAAAGAGCTTCACCTCTCTGGCCTGGGAACGGAATATTAAGATTATCGTCAGATTTACTTTGGTGATTGACTTGTCCGGTTGGCTTTAGGCACGACGGCCTAGCTCCGGTCTGATGTCGGAAGGACGCGTTAGATGCCGGTAACTGCGGCAGAATCACCCCCTATTCCCCTTAACCCTGTATATAACCTGTAATTAGTCTGTATATATAACTGCGTTTTACTCCAGAGATTAAAATAGTATAGATTTTACAAAAGACTCTTCAATAATCTCACCAGCCTTATTATTATTATTATTACATCATTATTACATATATATGTAATAATGAAAAATTTTCGCCCTATTTCTTTAGTTAAATTATTCCAAATTCTTCAATTCTTTTTTCCCTCTCTTTTTAAAATATCTCTTAAATCTATTTTGTATTTTATTCCATAACTTAATCAAAATATTCTGTTATTTATCATTCTAAAAATCTTAATCTGTTAAAAGCTACACGTATTTACTAAAACCTTATTCTCTTAAATTGCAACACTGCCTCTAAACGCACCTGCCTAATTTCTTCTTTTGAGACATTTAATTTTTATTCTTTGGAACTTTTATAATACCATTTTTATTTCTATTTAATTCATTCGGCATCCCATGATTCCAAGCGGTTTTCGCGCCCAAAGGCCTTTTTACCTTTTTAATTTGCCGCTTCTGTTAAAGAGTTTTAATCATACGTCAGAGACACGTCTTCGTGGCCTCATTTTTTCATCCATTAGCGAGAAAGTCCCGCCTTCTTTATCCCCCTAGCGCCCTCCGAACATGGATGCGAGTGGACCAGCTTGTTCGCGCGTTTTGTACCTTTGGGCCAAATTTTGAAGTATTTATACGGTTACACTGGCTTCGGAGACAGAATTTACACGAATTAGTGGTTGTCATCTAATTGCCGTCACTGGGGAGTCTACACTAATGCATCGGTAGTATGTTCTTCAAGCTCTGCTAATTCTTCAAGATCTTCAAATGTGTTCAGTTTTAATGAAGCTAAAGTTGGTGGAGTTGCTTTCATCTCTGTGATCACAATAAAGCCACTGCTCATCTATTAAGTTATTAAGTCTTCTTTTTAATGTTTTTGGGAAATTTCTTCTGGATTTCACTGCCTCTGCTCAATTTTTACGACTGCAAAAATACACTACGATTTCCGATGTGATATACTTCGAGATTTGTCTTCATGGTGAGCGACTCGAAGTGATGCCCTGTCCGGGTGTCATGACTACATTTCAACGATCTCGACTGCGGCTACCGCGATATGATTATCAGGTAATTTTAGTGGTTTCGGACTGAGATGTTCCGATTGTCTGGTGGAAAGAACGTTCAAGTCGACAGCAATAGCGATCGTCTATAATGTGCCAATTTTCGACAGGAATGTATCAAAAAAGACGGTCAGGATAACTGATGACCTGTGTAATAAAAACATTTTGGAGACTTCCCAGTGATATTGGAGAACAACTACCGATTAGTTGTCAAATTATCACTCATAAGTATTTATAAATTTATCCCAGAAGTGACGTCTGTAAGTTAAATTATTCTTTTATTTTTATTGATTTCTTATTTTATTGATTTGTTATTATTGGCTTATATAGAACAAAAATTGTTCTTAGAATACTTTAGAAGAATTTTGTTCCTTTTATCCTGAACATTTAGAACTTACGAAATTTAATATTTATTCTTATGTATTGTTAAAAAATTAATTTTATTTGGTTAAGCTCACAAATATTACTGAAAGTTTTGAACTTCTCTGATATTTATTCCTATATTACTTCATTTTACAAGAGTAACTTCATTTTATGTTCTTATTTTATCATTTAATTATAGTCCCTTTTCATTCGGTGATATTTATTCATAGGAAATAATTTCTATTTATTGAAAAAATATATGAGTAATCTCTTTTCAAGTAACATGTATTGGAACATATTCTATGCCATTCTAAAAATGCATAAAACTTCACTGATTGCATAATAATAGCAAAAATAGCTTTGAAGTTTATTAATGTAAAAAAAAAAAAAAAAAAAAAAAAAAAAAAAATGTGTTATCTCAAAAGAAAGTTGAGTAACATTGAAAGGGTAAAATTATTGTGCAGTTAATTTATTTGTTTATTTTATTACTTTTGTTTTTTGATGCTATATTCTGAGAGTACAATTCAAGAGCAAAAAAAAAAAATTGTTCTTACGAAATAATGATACTTATTTTAAAAAGGTGTTTTATTTATTTCATTCTAAATTAATTGGGGAAATAAATTCTATAGAAAATGAAACTTTAAGGGAAAGTATAAGGGACTATTTAGATATATTTTCTAAAAATAAATTTGATGTCGGGAGAATTAATATCGAACCGCAACGTATTCTTCTTAATTCTGACCTACCAATATCTCTGAGGCCATACAGAACTTCCCCTTTAGAAGAAAAAGAGATTTCGGATCAAATTCATTCACTATTAGATGCTGGTTTAATTAAAGAGAGCAATAGTCCCTATTCTGCCCCTGTTACATTAGTAATGAAAAGAGAAGAAGGTAAAAAAACTAGATTATGTGTTGACTATAGAAAATTAAATGCAATAATGAAAAATGACGCAGAACCCCTACCTCGTATCGATGGAATTTTAGATAAACTGAGTAGTGCGCAGTATTTTTCAACTTTAGATTTAGCCTCTGGCTACTGGCACATACCCATACATCCATCCGATACTGAAAAATTGGCTTTTGCTACCAACTTTGGGCTCTTTGAATGGTTAGTTCTGCCCTTCGGGATTAAATTAGGCCCCCCGATATTTAATAGAACCCTTAGAAGAATACTTACTAAATACAAAATAGACTTTGCTTGCCATTATTTTGATGATATCATTATTTTTTCTTCCTCATTAGAAGAACATATGCAACATTTAAACCAAATATTTGAATTATGTAAACGCGAAAACATTAAACTTAAACTCTCTAAATGGAATTTTGTCCAAAATAAAATTAACTTCTTAGGATATACCATCCAGAATGGCACATTAACTCCTGCTAATGCTAATATTGAAGTAATAAAAAAACTAAAACCCCCTTCAAATGTAAAGGAACTTCAGAGATTCTTAGGATCTATCAATGTTTATCACAAGTTTATAGATAAATATGCCGAAATTCGAGTCCCTCTTAACAGATTACTCAGAAAAAATACACTATGGGAATGGAATACAGATTGTCAAAATTCTTTTCAAAAATTAAAAGATGCCTTAATAGCCAAACCTATCTTAAAAATTTATGACCCTAAGTTACCCCTCCATATGTTTGTTGATGCCTCACAGGTGGCAGTAGGTGCAGTCTTAAAACAACCTGATAGTAATAATTTTTTACATCCAATTGCTTATTACTCTAGAGGATTGAGAAGTTATGAGAAGAATTATTTTATTACCGAGTTAGAGTGTCTTGCCATCATTGACACCTTAGACAAATTCTATCATTATTTTCATGGTGTAAAATTTACCATTCATACTGATCATGCATCTCTTGTATGGTTAAAAAATACTAAACATTTGAGAGGCAGGTTATTTAGATGGTCTTTGAAGTTGAGCATGTTTGAATATAATATAGTTTACGAAAAGGGATCCACAAATGTCGAAGCCGACATGTTGTCGAGAAACCCAATTTCACATTTTATTCAACCACTTACTTTTCTTCTGGACGTTAAAGAAATTATAGAGAGGCAGGAAAAAGATAATGTGTGTGGTAAAAATTATCTAAAGGAAAATGGACTTATGATAGTAAAAAAGAAAGGTTTTAGAAAAATAGTAGTCCCCATGTCTTTAAGGAGAAAAATACTAAATGTTGCTCATGAAAAATTTGGTCATCCTGGTATCCAAAAAATGTTAAATTTAATCTCCCCTAATTATTATTGGCCTGACATGACGCAAGATATAACCAATTTTGTAAAACATTGTGATATTTGTCAAAAGAATAAAAAACCCAGACAGAAAAAATTTGGCTTATTACAAGCTATGCACACCACAGATCAACCTTTTGAATGTCTTTCTATTGATACTGTGTGAGGATTCAATTATTATAACTCCACCAAAAAATATCTACACATCATCATCGACCATGCTACTAGATATGTTTGGGCTTTCCCCTCAAAAAGTGTTACCACAGAAACTTATACTAATTGTCTAAACCAAGTTTTTAATATTCAAACACCACAACAATTATTCTGTTTTAATAAAATTCTTAATGTCCAGACCCATCAAAAAGTGTTAAGTGATAGAAATGCAGCCTTTACTTCATCTAGATTTAAAAAATTTCTGCGAAACCACAATATTAAGCAACGTTTAACCACATCACATCATCCTCAAACGAATGGCAAATGTGAGAGAGCGAACCAGACAATAGTTACTAGATTGAAGTGTAAAGTCAATTCTACCAACTCCAAAATTCCTTGGACAAAAATTTTGACAGAAGTAGTTAATGAGTATAACAATACCCCTCATTCTATCACTAAATTCCCTCCTGCTTACTTACTTTTTGGCCAATTACCCTATGATTCTCCTCTTCAACAAAATTATTACCCTCCTGTTCAAGAAGCCCTTAAACTTGCTAAAAAACGCACTGATGAATTCTATTGGAGAAGTAAAAAATATTATGATCGAAATTATCTAGAACCAAAATTTGAGATTGGAGATCTTGTAATTTATGAAGAGTTCCAATATCCTAATACCAGAAAACTTTCACAAGTCTTTAGTGGTCCTTATCAAATCCTTAATAAGTTATCTGATGTCAATTTTGAAATTGATAGACAAATTCAAAATAAACCTACTGAAATAGTACATGTATCAAAATTACACCCTTATTATCCTCCTGATCAATTAAAATTATCCCATGAGAACCAACAACAAACTAATGTTAAATTTATAGTTTCGTCTTGATTTTAATATAATCCAAAAATAAACGAAATAAAATAAATTAATAATTAACTAATCAATTCTCTTCTGTATAACCGTGGTGTTCTTGATTGTGCACACGAGAGTGTCACTGTTGAAGTTTCCACTTGAGTCAACTTTTTATGCTGGCGTAATTTAGTTGATTTAAGTTAGGAGTTTCTGATACTGAATTGGATTAGATTAGAATAATAAATTAAACAGTATTAACTAAACTAATAAAATAAACTGGATTAAATTATATCTTAAACTAATCAACTATGATATCTTAATACTAATTGAGAATTGTCCAACCTTTCTTAATATGCTACAAGGTCCCATTTTTTCATTTCACAATTTATGTTTTCTTGTTTGACTGAAAACAAGATAGTTACATAACCATCATCTACACAATAATGATTGTTTTCACGAATTTTTCTTATTTATTCCTTTTTTTGTATTATGTATTTTATTGAGTATATTTCATACCTCATTCACTACTATATGGATGAGATATTAATTATATACTTAAGAAAGTAATTAAAGAAAGAGTGTGATATTTTTGAATTATAATGCTTGTTATTGCTGAACTTATTGTTGAATATTATTATTATTAGTTATACTATTTATAATTTGATATTGAGATTAAATATTACTTGAATTTGAATACTACTTGAATTTGAATATGTTGAGATATATAAATTTTTACTTCTAGAAGTAAACAAGTAATAAAGTAGTAAAGGTAATGGAAGTTATAAAGGTAATAATGGTAATAGTAATTTTGATGTTGAGTAAAAAACTCTTATACTGCTTACATTACCTATTTGCCTTTTTAGGTAATTACCATTTGTCAGACAAACTATACCATAACAAAATACTCATTTCTCTTAAGTTTTTCTTAGCATTCCATTCAGGACTGAGTTTTTCAGACAAACATAAGTTTAATATTTGAAAATTAACTTATGATTATTGTTATTGTTAAGTATTATTATTTTAAAATTTTTATTGTTGATCTTCTTCTTCTTCTTATTATTATTATTATTGTATTATTTGTGTTTTATTGTTGTTAATATTAATCTTAGTACTATTTTCGAGTTGTTGCTAGTAAATATAAAGCATTCAGATGAACTTTAATTCTGAAATAGACTTTCATAAGGAAGATCAGTAAGATCTAAAATTTGAAGGATTTTTCTCTTTCAATTTGTAAACTGTTCAGTTTGTGAGGTATGCAAATAACATTTTTGGATGGACTATCACTCAGACGAGAACTGAACGACAAATTAAGCAACAATTCTACAAGCAATTTGCAACAAATTTTGTAAGATGATACTCTGGAAGTATGTTATCTATTATTTTAAATTGTTACAATTCTTTTCTTATTTTGTTTAATATTTTCTAAAGCTTTTTATGTCATTGTTAACAAGATTAATATCTTGTAATTGTATTTTTATTAACAACTTCACCAATTCGCGTTATAGTTATTAAATTTAATGTTATTGGGCATTAATGAATAAATTTTGGAAATGTACTTATTTTGACTTCCTCCAGTTGATAAATTGTAATCCAAGTCCGTGTAACATTTCCCTTCAATGAACTTGCAGGTCATATGACCTACTGGTTCATTCGTCTTTTTGGGTGGGGGGATATGTAATAATAAAAAATTTTCGCCCTATTTCTTTAGTTAAATTATTCCAAATTCTTCAATTCTTTTTTCCCTCTCTTTTTAAAATATCTCTTAAATCTATTTTGTATTTTATTCCATAACTTAATCAAAATATTCTGTTATTTATCATTCTAAAAATCTTAATCTGTTAAAAGCTACACGTATTTATTAAAACCTTATTCTCTTAAATTGCAACACTGCCTCTAAACGCACCTGCCTAATTTCTTCTTTTGAGACATTTAATTTTTATTCTTTGGAACTTTTATAATACCATTTTTATTTCTATTTAATTCATTCGGCATCCCATGATTCCAAGCGGTTTTCGCACCCAAAGGCCTTTTTACCTTTTTAATTTGCCGCTTCTGTTAAAGAGTTTTAATCATACGTCAGAGACACGTCTTCGTGGCCTCATTTTTTCATCCATTAGCGAGAAAGTCCCGCCTTCTTTATCCCCCTAGCGCCCTCCGAACATGGATGCGAGTGGACCAGCTTGTTCGCGCGTTTTGTACCTTTGGGCCAAATTTTGAAGTATTTATACGGTTACACTGGCTTCGGAGACAGAATTTACACGAATTAGTAGTTGTCATCTAATTGCCGTCATTGGGGAGTCTACACTAATGCATCGGTAGTATGTTCTTCAAGCTCTGCTAATTCTTCAAGATCTTCAAATGTGTTCAGTTTTAATGAAGCTAAAGTTGGTGGAGTTGCTTTCATCTCTGTGATCACAATAAAGCCACTGCTCATCTATTAAGTTATTAAGTCTTCTTCTTAATGTTTTTGGGAAATTTCTTCTGGATTTCACTGCCTCTGCTCAATTTTTACGACTGCAAAAATACACTACGATTTCCGATGTGATATACTTCGAGATTTGTCTTCATGGTGAGCGACTCGAAGTGATGCCCTGTCCGGGTGTCATGACTACATTTCAACGATCTCGACTGCGGCTACCTCGATATGATTATCAGGTAATTTTAGTGGTTTCGGACTGAGATGTTCCGATTGTCTGATGGAAAGAACGTTCAAGTCGACAGCAATAGCGATCGTCTATAATGTGCCAATTTTCGACAGGAATGTATCATATATATAAGCGTCTGTATGTCTAATTCGCTTTTTAACCCTACGGTGCATAGTGTAACCAATTGGCAACACTTTCTATTTAACTTTTAATAAATAAATCAAGTTCTTTGCAACCATTATATTTATAAAGAAATATTAATCCTGTAAAAATAACATAAATATGCTACTAAATAAACTTAAAAATCCATCTTAAAATTTCTGGTGTCGAATTCTTAATATAAGTATAAAAAAAACACAATTCTAAAAGAAAAATCCATGCACTGTAGTGTTAAAAATCTGTTCCTTATATGTGCCAAAGAAGGTTTTATCAGATAATATATATTCAGCGATCGAAACGAAAACATAACCAAATTTTCCTTTTACTTTATTAATTATGTTATCACATTAGCCACCGGCAAATGATATAAATTGTCCTACAATCTAAATTAATATACACAGCATGATATAAATAATGCATTTTCTGTACGATAAGCCACGCTAGTAGTCAATAATGTTTGGTTAAATAAACACGAGAATTTTCGGTAGAGGTCGAAAATGTTTTACTATATTCAAAGTTTAAATAATCACCAAAAGGTTTTTTTTCACTACTACTAATACATTTTTTAAATCTTATAAAACGTATATGTTTTGTTTTCGTAATTTTGTAATAAATCTAAAATAAAATTAATTTAATATATATGTATATATATTATTTTGACATTAATTTTTCTTCATAATTAATTTTATATCTAATTTAGCCCTTTCAGTGCATTGAAATTCTTTGCCTAAATGTCGAAAGAAATGAATGTCACCAGTTTACTAACGAATTTGTTTGAAAATATATATAAATTATTTTCTTCATGTACCTTATAAAAGCAAAATTTTATTAAGAAATTCTGGGTGGCACTTGGCAGCTGGAATTATAGTTATTTGACATATATAATATTTCACCGCCAAACAAATTCATTATTTTAGAATATAATTTTATCTGCTTTTCTGATAGGCTTATATATCCTGAAGTAAGAAGAAACTAATATTTCTTACCCGTTTGTAAAACCATTGGTCATAAGTAAAATATTTTCTGAAAACTGATCCCAGAAAAGTTATGAAACAGTAATTATATATTATAAATATGAAAATTAGATAAGTGATTACCTTAACAACATTACATCTCCTCCCGTAAACAGTATATTGCTTGCAGCAACTACTGTAAACGATTAGAAAAACGCTTAAATTTCTCCCATTTCTTTCGTGAAGACTGGTATTAAAATGTCGATTTTTTTTCTTTTTTTTTTCAACGTATTGGGATGTATACGTCCAGTTCAGTGGACTATATTTTTTTTGTTATATTCGAACGAAAGTTATTATAATATAAAACCTACGCAGATGAATGGAAGAAATTTCCCAAGTTGAAAAAAGCGCTCCCTTACAACTGAAGGAGTATCCAAAAAGTATCCAACTGGCAACACTGATAGTGGGTGTTTTCCCTCATTTTGAGTGTAACATATTGGAGTTACACACTTGACAAACTTTGTAATTCAAAACTATCAAATTTCTGTATGTGTTTTCAGTTAAACCATTTTGTGATTTCCGCCATTACAGATATTCTTTTCACGTGCTCCTAGCAGTCCTACAACGTACCCCCTGAGGTACGCGTACCAAAGATTTAACCGCTGTGCTACACAATAAGCTAAACAGCTTAAAATTACGCAGTACAATATGAAATAAACAAATCTATATTGCATCGTTCAGTTTTATATAAACATTAAAAAGGTCGGCTTTCATCGCAACTTTTATGAATATAAATATAAATCTAAAATATATACAAAGGGGAGAATTTTTTCTCGACTTGTCCATAAATAATAATTGACAGGTTTTTGTGTGTACTGTTCGAGAATGCGAAAATTTTTTGTTCTAATTAAATATAAAATGAAGTAAAATATCAAGTAATAGAGTAGATATACAATGGAACATTACAATGGTTATTTTAATTTATTTTGAATAAAGAAGTAATTTATCATGCAAAGTTTTCGTGATTTACAATCAATGTTAAAATAATCCGAAATATAGTAAACGAATAAACATGCACAGTAACCGGTTTTTACCGGATTTCGTATTCATACTGGAAATTCTGAAACAAGAATTTTTACTTTAAGAATTCACGAAATATCTGCCATTAACTACCGAAAAGAACATCACAGGGAATTTCTGATATGAATGCGAAATTTCGGAATTTAACCCTTTCCGGCATAGACAAATTCTGTTCGTAAAATGCGAAATTACTGACTGACACCGGAATTTACAAACGACTTTTTTAGAAATTAAGAACTCCTTATTTTAAGCTTTCATTGTAGAAGCAAAATTTTAATAAAATATTCTTGGTGCCAAATGCAAGTTTGGAATCAAAATTAGGTGTGCCCGGAGTGGGACCACTGTGCCTGAAAGGGTTAAAAAAAAGCCAAACTGGTAATTCTTTAAAAAGTGCTGAAAAATTGTAGCCGATAAACGTGCAACGATGCGGTAGAATAATAGGGCGACCGCGGCGACATCTGCTTTAAAAATGGATTTATCTCTAGCAAAAATAACCGTTATACTATTGACAACATGAACATAATTTCTGTTAATAAAATCTTCTTGTAAGTGTATATTTCAGATGTAACTGATTTTAAAGTTAGTTTTTTATCATGTAAGGGAATTAATCTTTTCCACTCTTCTAGCAGAGATTCATCCTTTGGTATACTAAATATGAATAGTTTCTAGTTTGCTGCCTTGTATCGAGTACTGAAACCTGGCACAAAAGAACGCGTATCACGTTGTTTGGCCATGATCAATATCATTCATATTTTCAAAGCTTGTGAAAATCACTATCCAAGTGAAAGGAAATAGCGTATAATTTAATTATTTAAAATATTTACCACCAGCTGAAACGTTTTCTCAGTTCGATTCTTATACAATGTTTGCGTTGAAAACAGCTAACAGATAGTGGCGTAGCCATAGAGTGGGGGGTGGGGTCCTAATGATCTGGAAACCAGTAGTATTATAAAGTTTTCTTCGACTTCAATATCGCAGAAATTCTCCGATTAGATAAGGCAAACATATTTTTATAAAATTAGTGGTATCCAAACCATCTAGACCTGGAAGAGTAAGATATTTTATATTTTATTTTCATATCCATATTTAAACTAAAATTTTGAGCTGGTATTTATAAAATATATACAAAAAAAATTTAAGAAAAAATTCTAGTAAACAGAAAAGTTCACGTACCTCTGTTTTTAAAATCTGAATATTTTACACCAGTACTAAATAATAACATTTTCACTGTATGTGTATTGTAACGCTTATACAAAAAATAATACTAAAAATACGTTTATGCTAAACTCTGTACTATACGTTTATACTAAGCGTCTAATAAATAAGACGAAAAATTCAAATTTTAAAAAGTGGAATGTAAAAACTAAAAAAAGTATACTAAACATTCGTCAAGAAGGTGTTAATGACAGATTATGGTGCGAATTTAATATTTCCTAAACGTTATAGGAATAAGTCTAAAATGAAGTAGCGGACTGGCGACACTGCATCAGGCCAGTAAAATTGTGTACATATTTAAGGGATACACTGAGAAAAATTACACCGATGTAAATCGATGTTTTCATTGTGTTAAGAAACTTTTTGTTTCAAATATGACGAACTAATGCTTTCGATTCCAAAATACCAGAAATACTCAGAATATTGAAACATGGACATACTCAAAACTGAGCACATAGAGGTCAATTCATACCCATTTTTGGAACTTGGATATTCTAAAAAATGATTAGAATCAGTTCAAACTCATTTTTGAAGCATGGAAATACTCAAAAGTGAGCACATAGAAGTCAGTTTATACTCATTTTTGAAACATGAACATACTCAAATATGAGGCCATGATGTTTTATTCTTGAGTGTGTGCATGTTTTGAGATATGAGTATATACATGTTTCAAACTTGAGTAATTTTGATTCAGAGCCATTTTGTCTATGCGACATATTCAGATTTGAGTATGTTTTGCTCAGTTTTGAAAATGTTGCTTTTAGAATGTATAAATAAAAAATCCTTGACGGCTCGGCCTACAGGCACAGGTAGATTCCGAAGACACATACCGTGGGGCACCTGATTATTAGAAATTACAGAAGAAAGATCTATTTGCCATGATGTGGCAGTTGGGACCACCCACTTCGAAATACACCTCTGCCTGTAGGTGGAGCCAGCAGGGATTTTTTTGTTTTTAATTTTTTTTTACCGTAAAAGTTGGTCCTATAAAAAACTTGTCAATATAAAAGTTGTATATACTATTAAGAAAATTTATAATAAATTTCAGCGGATTTGATATCTTGGGAATTGACGAAGTTATGAATTTGTTTCTTCTGAAACCCCTATTCCCCCCCCCCCCCTTGGAGGCATTTTTAATGAAATCAAAAATCTGTCATACATAAATTTTTGGCCCTTTTCCTAGAAGTAATAATAACTTTAAACGGATTCGATATAAATAAAAATTAAGAAGTTTTGGGGGGTTTTCTGTTTTCACGTCTGCTTGTAGGCGGAGCCAGCAGGTAATTTTTTGTTTATATATTTTTTTTTTCGCCGTAAGAATTGGTCCTATATAAAACTTGTCAATATAAAAGTTGTAGATAATTTTATGGAGATTTACAATAAATTTAAGCGGATTTGATATCTTGGGAATTGACGAAGCTATGAATTTGTTTTCTTCTAAAATCCCTTTTTTCTCCCTCCCTTGGGGCCATTTTTAATGATTTTTGGGTTCTGGGAGTCATAATCGGCGTAGATCTGCAAAAAATTTTCAAAAATTCCAATTTAGGGGAGAATGTAATAAGTAGTATTTCTTACGAAATCTACCTAAAACCATGCATAGTACTGTAGGATATGCCATTATGTATGAGGTGTGTTTACATGAAAACCATTCGACAGCTCTAGTAAGCGCAATATGAATTAAGGAAACACATAACTGAATGAAATAGAAATAATAGTATATATTTAAACTTACATCATACACATTTGTTTAGAAAAAGTCACGCATGGCCAGTGGCGTAACAAATTTCAGTAAAAATGTCGAAATCTCCGCCCACATAGTTTTGGCGATTAATGGGTTAAATAAGGACAAATGTAGTACATAATTATACTGGTAGTAAAGTGATCTACCCCCCCCCCCCCCTTACGCTACGCCACTGCCTATGGCGTTAAGACACGCATCCCATTTTTTAGAAAAGCGTCGAATGCCGTCGGCGAAGAAAGATTTATCTTCTTGATTGAACGTTTAATTCACTTACCAAGTCGCGAGTGCTTCGTCAACGATTCAGCTTGACCGCAGTTTCAAGCATATTTATTCGCAGTGTCATTCATATTTGCAATCAGTGTCTCAGTAATAACTTTGCGCGCCTCACCAGGACACAGCAAATGCATCGTTTCCTCATGTCTGTTGAGGAATCCCCTGTAAAATGTATTGCAATACGGAATTTTCAGTGTTTTCCCATATTGATCTATGTCGGTGACCGCATGGAATACAAAACTTATACGATAATGATACGAATAATGATACATTTATACGATAATGATTAGAAATATATATATCTATTTGTATATCCTAATCCTAATAATATTATAAATCTGATTGTGCGCAAATGTTAGGCTGAAGCCAGCGTCAAAATGAAGAATTTAATTATCCTGTATATCTGCATATAGGTTGATTATAACCCTGAAATGAACATAGGCTGGTTTTTGTTTATTTTATTCAAATATTTTTCTTAATAATTCAAAATTTCGTTGTTTTCATAGAGAATAAATGGACATTTTTTTCATTTAAAATTTAATTAATCATTTTACGTTGCTAACCATTGCCGTTGCCAATAAATACAAAACCTGGAATAATATTTTTTCTTCAACAATTATTTTTCAATTGAACAATTTCCACGTAAAAAATGAAAATTTAAAAAAATTCAAAAGATGATGAATTGCATGACATTTGAAAGCAAATATGGAGTATTTGTTGTTATACATGAAGTATGAATATCAGTTACGTTGAGAAGACATTTTCTGTCAAAGACTGCGATATAATTAAATAGAAAAATGAATAATAATTATATTTTTAAGAAAAGATTTCGCTTGGACCATGGAACTATGAAAAGGATCCTCCTTGGCTTGGACAAATGTAACGTCATAAATAAAACCATGTATTTTCAAATATTCCTAATAATACAAGGAGCATGAATATCAGTATATAGTAGTATGAAAGGAGATAGATAATGGACGTAATATTTAAGATGAAAAACTGAAATATTTTTTTTATCGATACTGAGATCGATTGAGCTTGAATATCAGTTACATGCAGATGTGAGTTTTCTGCTAAAATTTACATCATGATTACCAGGAAAAGAAAATTAAAAATAATTATATAAATACAAAGTATATGAATTATCACTTTACTGCACAGCGTACAACCCTGAATTTAAGAATTATATCATTAAAAAGATATTTCTCTGGGGAAAAATTGGCGTCATCATATTCTAAATAAAATGTGAATTTTCAAATATGTTTTAAAAGGAGCTTGAATCAATTCCATACATTAATAATACAAAGATCAATAAGTATAGAAAGTAGATGAGTTTCACGCCATATTTAAAACGAAAAATAGAAATGTTTTTTTAGCTATACTATTTATTAAGCTTGATTATCAGTTATATACAGATGAGATTTTTCTTCTAAAATCACATCATAATTTTAAGAAAAGAAAAATGAACACGAATCTATTATATTAAAATCTGACAATCTGTTTGTATTTCGCAACTACTCCTATTAGACTATCGGACGCAACGCGATTTACTTAACATCGGTTATCATTGAACCGAGGATGTCACACAAACTCTCAGAATTTAAAAAATTGAATATTATAATCCGATATATTATTATTATTATTATTGTAAATTTTTATTTACAATAATGCAATACAATAATTTTTGTAAATTTGCAGGCCCTCCATTTTGAATTGGTTGCATTTTCATTTTCCTGATTGTTTGGTACAAATTTTCACTTTTTGAAGACTGAGTTATGTCAAGGTCCCTATAACAAAGAAATACCGTATTGTTTCCTATGAAAGGTGATAAAGAGTTACTTAATTATTTACGTTTTTAATTATCGGGAGTGAAAAATTTTGCTTAATTAATGCATTTCTTCTTCTTTTAATGTTGCGTGAACGAAGTCACGGGTAACAGCTAGTAATATTATAAATCCGATTGTGTGCAAATGTTAGGCTGAAGCCAGCGTCAAAATGGAGACATTAATGGCCCTGTATCTTTGCATATAGGTGGATTATAACCCGGAAATGAACATAGACTGGTTTTTGTTTATTTTATTCAAATACTTTTCTTAATAATTCAAAATTTGATTATTTTCATAGAGAATCAATGGACATTTTACATAAAATTTAACCATTTTACTTTATCGTTGCTAGGGCTTTGATCATTGCCAATAAATAAAAATGCGAAAAATTAATTTTTCCTCAACAATTAAGTTTTAATTGAGCAATTTTCACGTAAACAATGAAAATAATTCAAAAGAAGATGAATTTCTGTGATATTTTAAACAACAATATGGAGTATTTGTTATTATACATGAAGTATGAATATCGGTTACATTAAAAAGATCCTTTTTCTGTCAAAAACTGCGTTATAATTAGAAAGAAGAATTAACAATAATTATATTATTAAGAAAAATATTTCGCTTGAACCATGTAACTATGAAAAGGATCCTTCTTGACTTGAACAAATATGACGTCATAAATAAAACATGTTTTTTCAAATATTCGTAATATTACAAAGAGCATGAATATCAGTGTATAATAAAAGTATATAAATAATGGACGTCATATTTAAGATGTATAACTGAAATTTTTTTTTTTTTTGATTCTGATTAATAATAAGCTTGA
Organism: Maratus michaelseni; assembly: GCA_963931845.1. Lineage (NCBI taxonomy): Eukaryota > Metazoa > Arthropoda > Arachnida > Araneae > Salticidae > Maratus > Maratus michaelseni. The sequence goes on along the minus strand of OZ007589.1, from coordinate 32,529,087 downwards.
ATATCAGTTACAAACGGATGTGAGTTTTCTGCTAAAATTCACGTCATTATTGCCAGGAAAAGAAAATTAACAAGAATTATATCATTGAAAAGAAATTTATCCGGGATCAAAGTGACGTCATAATAAAATGGGACTTTTGAAATATGTTTCAAATGGAACGTGTATCAATTTAATACATTAATAATCACTGAGTACAGTGAAAGAATAGAGAGGTAATGGATCGTAAAATCGGCTTGCAATATGAAGTCGGTTATCGCTCAAATCATTAAGCCCAAGGGCTGGCTTCATTGGATGGAGAGAGGCTGTACGTGGAACAATGACTGGATTCATTGGATGGAGAGAGGCTGCACGTGGAACAATGACTGGATTCATTGGACGGGGAGAGGTTTTCAAAACAAGCCGCCAGTTGTTTGGGCCGACTGTAGGGTTGCATTTTCAGCATCACGCCAAACATGAACATTTCATCTCTATTTATTCTCATGAACTCTGTGATTAACAATACAAGCATCAGTAAGATTATTAGGAAAAGAAAATTGAACACAAGTCTATTAAGTTAAAATCTGACTGTGTATTTCGCAACTACTCCTCTTAATGCAACGCGATTTACTTAACACCGGTTATCATTGATTCGAGGATGTCATATAAACTCTGAGAATTTAAAAATTTGAATTACATTCCGAGATATTAATAATTTTTTTGTAAATTTTAACGATATTTCTCTAAAAATGGTACTTAAATTATTCCATTTTTGTGGATAAAAAAGGAGAAATAAAACGGATTAATATATTTTCATGCCATTTTCTCATTAAAAATTATTTTATTAAAAATTAAAAATTATTTTATTTTCAATTTGAATAGTTGGTGAAAAAAAATCTTGATTGCAGTAAAATTTCCGAAAAATAAAAACATATTTCCACATATTCAACTTTATGAATCAATTTATTCTGCAGAGCAAAAATCGCCTGTCAGCATATTGTCAAGAAATAAAGATTTGTTTCAGCTATAGATTAAACCAAGGACACAAATTTGCTGTTACATACAAATTTGCAATTGCAAAGCTTTTTGCAACCCCAAATTACATGCAAACGTAACATTTACTTGTAATTTGCACCCAAATCAATTTTAATTTGAACCGTAATAAATGTTAGTTTGCAATGAAAATTACATGCAAAAGTAATGTTTACATATAATTTTGGGTTGCAAAAAGCTTTGCAATTTAAATGTTACGTTTGCATGTAATTTTGGGCTGCAAAAAGCTTTGCAATTTAAATGTTACGTTTGCATGTAATTTTGGGCTGCAAAAAGCTTTGCAATTGAAGCTTCTTGCATTTAGGTGTAGAACTATTCATCCCCATTCACAAGAATTGAATTTAAAGAAAAAGCATATGTTAAAACGTTTCTCAAAGTCGTTAAAAGTAAAATGGTTTATCAGGTAAAATTGACATTTCGTTTTACCGAATTCGTCGATTTACACGATTTTATTTGGCCGTCCTTTTTTCATTGGTTGCAGTTTTCTTTTGGCGGTTATTTGGCACAAAATTTTACCTTTTTTAAACTGATTCATGTCAGGGCCTCTATAACAAAGAAATATCGTATTTTCTTCTATGAAACGTGATAAAGAGTTAGTTAAGTATTTACGTTTTTAATTATCGGCAGTGAAATACTTTGCTTGATTAGTACATTTAATTTTCTTTTAATGTTACGTGAACGAAGTCACGGGTAACAGCTAGTATATATATATATATATATACAGTGTTGGGTATGAGCGCGCTCATTAAACGAAAACTCGCGAACTTAGTTCACTTTCTGTGAACGTGAGTTGAACTTGACTCACTTTTTAATAAACGAACGTGAGCTGAACGAAAGCTCTAAAAATCTGTGAGTTTGAACGAAATTTACAACTCAAACTCATTTTTTTTATAATTTATTTAAAATTTTTCCAGTCGTTAAGAACACGTTTTTCCCATTCAAATGCCATTTAGAGGCCTTACACGGACTCTGGACAGGTCGATTCTGATCATCAGTTTTTCTGGGTCGTGCCCGAGTCTTGCTTTCTCAGAAGGCTCGGCCGGGCCGAACCGGGCTTGTTTCTGAGACTGTGCTTTATTCTTCCTATATGTGTGCACCGACCGAAATTTTCTGGCATGGTCACAACAAATCTGCTTGTATGAAAATCATTGACCCGTCCCTGTCTGATTCGTGCAAAAATCTGTTAATCCTTCTTGGGTCAACAATTTTGCCGAAAATACATATATTTTTAAATTACCATTATTCTACAATTAAAATTCCCTTTAAAGAATAATACATAGTATACATTTCTAGGGGGGGGGATATACAGCACTGTAAAACATGTTATAAGAATCTGTGTATGACGAAAACCTGTTTTAAACGGAAACAAATCCTGATCGGTTCAAAATGGATATAATAATAAGAAAATAAATAATACTTTGCAAGAGACGACAGATCTCGTAAAAAAGGAACTAAACTATAACGATTTTTTTCTCTCCTATCTGATTCCGTCTTAGAAGGTTTCAGATTTTTAAGTCTCTAAGCCGTGTAAAGGGATTAATGGTATTAATAATAATTCAGATATTTACATACAGATAGAGATCTATTAAAAGATCAATATAGTTTACTATAAGATATATATAGAAAGAAATGTAGTAGAAACAGTAATTTGGAATGGAGGTCCCGTACTATGCAGTCTATGGTACAGGTCTGCACGGGCCGAAATTTCAAGGCACGGGCCCGGCCATCTCCATAGAAGAAAAATTCGGCCCTGCTCGGCCCAGTATAAAAATTAAAAGTTCGGCCCGGCCAGTAGAGAAAAAATTATTGGCCCGACCCGGCACGGTATAACAGCTAAATGTTCGCCCCGAATGAATTTATACAAAACATTGATTTGTTTGAAAACTGGCTGTGAAAGCTGGCTTTAGTTCTGTGTATTGTGTATATACCAGTGTTGGGACTTTTTGAAAAATCTGTGGTAAGTTGAATTAAAGTAAAAATATCCGCGAGTTTGAGTGAAAATTACAACTCAAACTCATTCAATTTTTTTCGTAAATTTCTTTCAAATTTTTTGCGCTGTTAAGAAGATATTTTGTCCTTTCAAATGCTTTTTAGAAGCTTACACGAAACCAGGGCGGGTCGGTCTTGTCATTATTTATTCTGGACCGGGCCCGGGATTTACTTTTTCTGCAGGCTCAGGTGGGCCGAGCAAGACTATTTTTCAAGGTCTAGCCAGGCCTGTACTTCATTCTTCCTAGATCTCTGCACGGGACAAAATTTTCAGGCCCCGTCCCGACACAGATCGTATGAAAATCATTAGCTTGTCCCGTGCATCAGTAAAATGAGGCCCGGCCAAGCAATTTTTGTAAAAAATGAATGTAGTTTTAAATCGCCGTTATTCTACAATTAAAATTCTTTTGGAAAAATAGTACATACATTTCGAGGGAAAAAAAATTAAAGTACAATAAAACCTGTGAAAAGCAACCTGTCTATGACGAAATATTGTCTTAAACGTTAAATATCTTGTTCTGTGAATTATCTTTATAAAACTTTGCACTGGCATTATATATTGAAAAGTTGTATTTTGTAAAGTCTTATCACGAAAGCCGTGATGGATTTTATGCCCCTGCTTCGAGGGGCAAAGGAAGCAAATAAATAAATAAAAAATCATCCGAACTCATGTGTATATTTTTAGAAAATACCTTTATCCCTTCTCATTATAAAGACTTACAATCTTTTCATAAAGTCATAATAGATTTCGAGATGTGTTTTCAGCCCCAACCTCCAGAAGTACAAGGGGTATCGGACGCAAGGAATGCGCAGATGCTCTCTATCAGAAACTGTGAAATTGAATAGCTTTGTCTTTTTTATATAAATTTGAAACCTCGTTCAAAGCTCGTTCCTCTCACAGAACCCAAAACCACCCCCAGTTCAAAACTTTATCTATCTAGCTATCTATGTCACTTTTTTATGGACACGATAACTGCAATAATTCTGTACATACTGTGTATGACGGTGTTGTACATACAACTCTTCCAAACTGATACATAAAATCAAGGGGCATAAAATCTCGGTCAAGTTCGTTAATGGGCAAAATCGAATCAATGGGGGGGCTTTTTGTGAAAACAGAAAAAAACCCATAATTTCATAATTATGAAACGTATCAAATCCGTTTAAAGTTATTATTACTTCTAGGAAAATGGCCGAAATTTTATGTATGACAGATTTTTGATATCATTAAAAATGGCCGCAAGGGGAGGGGGGAGGGGGGGGGGGTTAGAAGAAACAAATTCATAACTTCGTCAACTTACAAGATATCAAATCCGCTTAAATTTACTGTAAATATCCTTAAAATTATCTATCTAAAGTTATCCTACAACTTTTATATTGATAAGTTTTTTTATAGGACCAACTCTTACGGCAAATAAATAAATAAATAAATAAATAAATAAAAAATCCCTGCTGGCTTCGCCTGCAAGCAGACGTGAAAACAGAAAAAACCCATAACTTCTTAATTTTCATACATGTCGAATCCGTTTAAAGTTATTATTACTTCTAGGAAAAGGGCCAAAAATTTATGTATGACAGATTTTTGATTTCATTAAAAATGCTCCCAAGGAGGGGGGGGGGAATCATAACTTCGTCAATTTCCAAGATATCAAATCCGCTTACATTATTATAAATCTTCTTAATATTATCTAAAACTTTTATGCTGACAAGTTTTATGCTGACAAGTTTTTTATAGGACACACTCTTACGGTTAAAAAAAAATCCCTGCTGGCTCTGCCTACAGGCAGAGGTATATTTCAAAGTGGGTGGTCCCAGCTGTCACATCATGGCAAATAAGTCTTTCTTCTGCAATTCCCAATAAACAGGTGCCCCACGGTTTCCGTCTTCGAAATTTACCTGTGCCTGTAGGCCGAGCCGTCAGGGATTTTTTTTTTAAACGGAGAACATAAACATGAAATAAACTAAACTAGGAATTATTTTAGAACTTCTCTTACAAGGCAGTTTTGTTTTAAACATATAAACCCACTAGAGCATTTCAGAGATTTTAACATTTAATAAATATTGAATATTGAAAAATAAATTTCTACCAGTGTATTTCAAAATCGGAAAATGAAACAGCTCATTTTTTTAATGCGTCTTACCGTATAACATAAATTTGAAACGCATGAATATAAAAAGAAATAAATAAAATAAAAATGTTCTTTTCTGGGGATTAAGCGTAGGAGAAACACAGATATCCTGACAAAAGCATTTTTGTTATTCTTTCTCTGTGTGTTTATTCATTTTAAGTTACTTAGGATGAATAAAGTTTACCCTTTTTTTGACAAATTAGATACGAATAAAATGTAATTTAATTTCAAGATACAGATATATTCTTTCCGAGACGGAATTTATACTTACTTATATATGTAAAATAATCAATGAAAACTAATGATATAATTCTAATTCACAATCACCTTTTTGAATAAATGAAAAAGTATATAAAATAATAAAAATAATCTTTTAATACCATTGAACGATTGAAAATATATCTTTCATGTTCGTTAGATTTAAACTTTATTTTTCTTTCATTTTATATACAATTATTTCATAAAAATTAAAATTTGTAGAGAAAAAACACGCCAAATTATCATGCAGATGCGACGCATAAAAAAAATACATTGAATTAGAGGTATGCACGGGACGAAATTTTAAGGCCGAGCGCGATCAAGACAATCCGTAGACAATTTTTCTTTTGGCCCGGTAGTAGAGTTCAAAGTTTGGCCAGAAGTGCTCCGAGCACAACTCGGCCCGTTGAAAAAAATTATTCACCAAGTCACGTAGAAAAATTAAAAGTTCGATCCAGTCTGCACAAAACATTAATTGGCTCAGCTATACCCGACTAAGCTCGACCTGGCTGAACATAGATTTTTACGCCTATAAGATTAAAAGTGTCTTGAACGAGAAGTCCTAACTAAAAAAGTCCTTCCGGCCTGTACCGGGAGGAAAATGTAGTTTTCCTATATCTTCGTTTTAAAATTTTAGCTAATGTTACACGAAAACAGCAAGTTAAAATGCAAAGAAACGTTTACAAAAGATTCGTTAATACTGAATTTGAATAAGACATTCGCCAAATTATTGAGCAATAGCCAAATTGGCTTCATTTATGAAGACTTATTTTGCTCGCCAAATTTGGCGATATTTCGCCAAATGTCGTCAATTTTGCCAATGTTGGCGATATTTCACCAAATGTCGTCAATTTTGCCAATTTTGTCGCCAATGTCGCCAATTTTGGCGCTAACGGATATGAATATATAGTTTTATGCGTATGATTGGGAAAATTATTACAACAATGAAAGAAAATAATTTGCGACTAATCGCGTTAATGTGCTGTTTTGTTTCAAAATGTCAGTCACCCTAGAATTTCAAACTGCTCTATCTCAGCCATTTTTTAAGATAGAGGTAAACCAAAAAATGCTCTGGAATCCTTGTATCAAGGCCTAAAACGTAATTGAAAAATAAATTTGAATTTTTAATTTTTTTGTATATTTATTTTAGTTTTAAATTTTTAAATGGGCGCCATCTTGAAACAAAATGGCGGACCAAGTTGACCAACGAACTCGGTCGAGACATTGGTTAGCTTAATACACACAATTAGTTTCATCAAAATCGATTTATAAATACGAGCGTTATCGTATGACATAGGTTATATATATATATATATATATATATATATTATATATGGATATATATATATATATATATGGATATATATATATATATATATATATATATATATATATATATATATATATATATATATATGGATATACATATATATATATATAAATCAACATTTGAACGGAGGGTGGTTTTGGGGTCTGGGGGTCATAATCGGTGAAAATATATCGAAATTTTCCGGAACTGCTTTCCTCCGAACGGCTGCAATAGGTAGCTTTATACTTTTAGGTAGCTTTCAATACAAAAAAGTCCTTCCGGCCTGTACCGGGAGGAAAAGGTAGCTTTCCTATATCTTCGTTTTAAAATTTTAGCTAATGTTACACGAAAACAAGAAGTTAAAATGCAAAGAAACGTTTACAAAAGGTTCGTTAATACTGAATTTGAATAAGAAATTCACCAAATTATTGAGCAATAGCCAAATTGGCTTCATTTATGAAGACTTATTTTGGTCGCCAAATTTGGCGATATTTCGCCAAATGTCGCCCATTTTGGCGCTAACGGATATGAATATATAGTTTTATGCGTATGATTGGGAAAATTATTACAACAATGAAAGAAAATAATTTGCAAGCAATGGCGTTAATGTGCTGTTTTGTTTCAAAATGTCAGCCACCCTAGAATTTCAAACTGCTCTATCTCAGCCATTTTTTAAGATAGAGGTAAACCAAAAAATGCTCTGGAATCCTTGTATCAAGGCCTAACACGTAATTAAAAAATAAATTTGAATTTTTAAATCTTTTGTATATTTATTTTAGTTTTAAATTTTTAAATGGCCGCCATCTTGAAACAAAATGGCGGACCAAGCTGGCCAACGAACTCGGTCGAGACATTGGTGAGCTTAATACACACAATTAGTTTCATCAAAATCGATTTATAAATACGAGCGTTATCGTATGACATAGGTCAGATATATATATATATATATATATATATATATATATATATATATATATATATATATATATATATATATGGATATATCTATATATATAAATCAACATTTGAGAGGAGGGTGGTTTTGAGGTCTGGGGGTCCTGATCGGTGAAAATATATCAAAATTTTCCGGAACTGCTTTCCTCCGAACGGCTGCAATAGGTAGCTTTATACTTTTTAGTATTGAAAGCTACCTAAAAGTCCTTCAGGCCTGTACCGGGAGGAAAAGGTAGCTTTCCTATATCTTCGTTTTAAAATTTTAGTTAAAGTTATACGAAAACAGCAAGCTAAAATGCAAAGAAACGTTTATAAAAGATTCCTTAATACTGAATTTGAATAAGAAATTAGCCAAATTATTGAGCAATAGCCAAATTGGCTTCATTTATGAAGACTTATTTTGGTCTCCAAATTTGGCGATATTTCGCTAAATTTGGCATATTTCGCCGAATTTGGCATATTTCGCCAAATGTCGCCAATTTTGGCGAGAATTTGGCGCTAACGGATATGAATATATAGTTTTATGCGTATGAATGGGAAAATTATTACAACAATGAAAGAAAATAATTTGCGAGTAATCGCGTTATGTGCTGTTTTGTTTCAAAATGTCAGCCACCCTAGAATTTCAAACTGCTCTATCTCAGCCATTTTTTAAGATAGAGGTAAACCAAAAAATGCTCTGGAATCCTTGTATCAAGGCCTAACACGTAATTAAAAAATAAATTTTAATTTTTAATTTTTTTGTATATTTATTTTAGTTTTAAATTTTTAAATGGCCGCCATCTTGAAACAAAATGGCGGAACAAGCTGGCCAACGAACTCGGTCGAGACATTGGTGACCTTAATACACACAATTAGTTTCATCAAAATCGATTTATAAATACGAGCGTTACAGTATGACATAGGTCAGATATATATATATATAAATCAACATTTGAACGGAGGGCGGTTTTGTGGTCTGGGGGTCATGATCGGTGAAAATATTTCGAATTTTTCCGGAACTGCTTTCCTCGGAACGGCTGCAATAGGTAACTTTATACTTTTAGGAAGCTTTCAATACAAAAAAGTATAAAGCTACCTATTGCAGCCGTTCGGAGGAAAGCAGTTCCGGAAATTTTTATATATTTTCACCGATCATGACCCCCGGACCCCAAAACCAACCTCCGTTCAAATGTTGATTTATATATATATATATCTGACCTATGTCATAAGATAACGCTCGTATTTATAAATCACTTTTGATGAAACTAATTGTGTGTATTAAGCTCACCAATGTCTCGACCGAGTTCGTTGGCCAGCTTGGTCCGCCAGTTTGTTTCAAGATGGCGGCCATTTAAAAATTTAAAACTAAAATAAATATACACAGAAATTAAAAATTCAAATTTATTTTTTAATTAAGTGTTAGGCCTTGATACGAGGATAACAGAGCATTTTTTGGTTTACCTCTATCTTAAAAAATGGCTGAGATAGAGCAGTTTGAAATTCTAGGGTGGCTGACATTTTGAAACAAGACAGCACATTACAAAAAATTTCATTGTTGTAATAATTTTCCCAATCATACGCATAAAACTATATATTCATATCCGTTAGAGCCAAATTCTCGCCAAACTTGGTGACATTTGGCGAAATATCGCCAAATTTGGCGACCAAAATAAATCTTCATAAATGAAGCCAACTTTGCTATAGCTCAAAACTTTTGGCGAATTTCTTATTCAAATTCAGTATTAACGAATCTTTTGTAAACATTTTCTTTGCATTTTAACTTGCTGTGTTCGTGTAACATTAGTTCAAATTTTAAAGCGAAGATATAGGAAAGCTATCTTTTCCTCCCGGTATAGGCCGGAAGGACTTTTTTGTATTGAAAGCTACCTAAAAGTATAAAGCTACCTATTGCAGCCGTTCGGAGGAAAGCAGTTCTGGAAAATTTCGATATATTTTCACCGATCATGACCCCCAGACCCCAAAACCACCCTCCGTTTAAATGTTGATTTATAATATATAGATACAGTGGAACTTCCCTTTAACGAAGTCCCTATTTAACGAAGTTTTCTACTTAACGAAATTTTCTGCAGAACTTTGACTTTGAACACCATTAGCATGTATTCTATATAACGAAGTTTATTCCACTTTTGTACGTGTACAGAATTCAAATTAAGCGATTGCTGTTCGAAGGATATGCAAATTTTTTCAGCGGATTCGATTGTATGAAAATGAACACATTTAAATAATTTCCATTCTGCTTGGTGTTAAATAAAACAAATTTTTTTCACACTAAGAAAAACACCTGTTATCACTATTCTCCCACTCCGAGACTCCAGCGCTGACGGTTGGGGGAAGTCAAAATCCCCTTTTTACCTTCAGTGATATAGAAGATGAGGTGTCGCAATGGCGTCAGATGCATTAAAACAAAAAATATCTATTATAGTCAGACAGGCACCATTCTGACCTTCTAATGCTGATAGAATGCTTTGTACATCCAAAAGAACGTGCTTCAAAATACAAATCGAAGAACATCAAAGTTATTTTTGTTCCTGCCAATACAGCTAAACTTCAATCATTAGTCTAAGGAATAATAAAAAATCTTGAAGTACATTATCGAAAAAGAGAGAAAATAGCCGATGTAGTGAAAACATTAGTTTGAGATTCTGTGTATCAGAGCTGATGAAAGCTTGGGTCAAAGCTTGGGAATGTGACGTGATTTCATCAACCGTACACAACTGTTTTGTAGAAGACGGTTTCATAATTAAAACTGAATCAAATGCTTCTGAATCCAATACCTGTTTGTCATATTTCAAGAAAAAATTTCATGAATTTAAGTTAATTTCTATTTAACGAATTTTCTTTATAACGAAGTTTTTAAGTGTAACGATGAGACTTCGTTAAATGGAAGTTCCACTGTATATCCATATATATATATATATCTGACATATGTCATACGATAACGCTCGTATTTATAAATCAATTTTGATGAAACTAATTGTGTGTATTAAGCTAACCAATGTCTCGACCGAGTTCGTTGGCCAGCTTGGTCCGCCATTTTGTTTCAAGGTGGCGGTCATTTAAAAATTTAAAATTAAAATAAATATACAAAAAAATTAAAAATTAAAAATTATTTTTTAATTACGTTTTAGGCCTTGATACAAGGATTCCAGAGCATTTTTTGGTTTACCTCTATCTTAAAAAATGGCTGAGATAGAGCAGTTTGAAATTCTAGGGTGGCTGACATTTTGAAACAAAACAGCACATAACGCGATTAGTCGCAAATTATTTTCTTTCATTGTTGTAATAATTTTCCCAATCATACGCATAAAACTATATATTCATATCCGTTTGCGCCAAAATTTGGGACATTGGCGCTTAAATTGGCAAAATTGGCGACATTTGGCGTAATATCGCCAAATTTGACGACCCAAATAAGTCTTCATAAATGAAGCCAATTTGGCTATTGCTCAATAATTTGGCGAATTTCTTATTCAAATTCAGTATTAACGAATCTTATGTAAACGTTTCTTTGCATTTAAACTTGCTGTTTTCGTGTATCATTAGCTAAAATTTTAAAACGAAGATATAGGAAAGCTACCTTTTCCTCCCGGTACAGGCCGGAAGGACTTTTTTGTATTGAAAGCTACCTAATACTTATATTACTTTTTATATCATGTTTATATTCTTCATTTAAAAAACGGGTTCTGAGGTGTGGTATTTATTTTTTAAATGCATCTGATTATATGTAACTAGCACAGCTACCATTAATATTGTTAATCCACATTTTATGGCTTGGAGATTTAAAAATAAAAATTCTATACAATAAAATCTTCTAAGGCGGAATTGCATAGGAAAGAAGAAAAATCCGTCATGGGCTGGATTCCCTATTAGCAAGTTCATCATCTTTTGTAAATGCATTGCATTCTTTTCACAAGTACTGTTATACTCATTTTACATAGATCAACATTTTCTTTTATTTTGTTAAACACGGGGTTCCGTCATAGGCAGGTTCTTTTTCTCAGGTTTTACCGTATTTTAATTTTATTGCCTAGAAATATATCTACCCAATATATATATATATATGATATAAAAATTTCTAGATCCAGCAACCGTTGACAGGCCAGCCACGATCTCTATAAATTTACACCAGATCATAGCACTATTATTCCACCGCCACAAATTGCTAACGCTGTTCCATGCTATATGATGACGAATTATACTTCTTAGAGGCAGTCGCATGAACCGGAGAACAGGCTAAGTAAATGAATCCAGGCAGTTTCCCATTCAAGAAAAACAAATGATATGCACGAGACAACTGTTTATTAGATGACGTTGATGTAACAACTCCACTAATCTCATCAAAACTCGAAGATATTTAATACATTAGATGACAGCACAAAGCTATGTTTTTTGAAGACTCTCTACCGATGAATACGTATTTTGACCCCCTAGTGACAGGGCCTAGTTGACAGAAGAAAAACGCACAAAAATCTGTGTCCGAAGCCAATGTAACAGTATAAATATTCCGAGATTTCTGCTCAAAGTTACAAACGCTCGAAATGCTAGTCCACTGACAGCTATGTTCGGCGGGAAACAAGGGGGGGCAGAAAAGGCGGGCCTGATCGCTAATGGATGAAAAAATGAGGCCACGAGGGTGTGTCTCTGACGTATGACCAAAACTCTTTATCAGAACGGCAATTTAAAAAGGTAAAACAGCCTTTGGGCGCGACAATGCCAGGAATTCTGGGATGCCGAATGATAATTAAATAGAAATAAAAATGGTATTACAAAAGTTCCAAAGAATAAAAATTCAATGTCTCGAAAGAAGAAATTTGGCAGGTGCGTTTTAGAGGCAGTGTTGCAATTTAATAGAATAAGGTTTTAATAAATACGTGTAGCTTTTAACAGATTAAGATTTTTAGAATGATAAATAAAAGAAGATTTTGGTTAAGTTATGGAATAAAATATAAAATAGATTTAAGAGTTATTTTAAAAAGAGAGGTAAAAATTAGAATTGTAAGAATTTGGAATAATTTAACTAAGGAAAAATGGCGAAAATTTTTTATTATTACATATCCCCCCCACCCAAAAAAGACGAATGAACCGGTAGGTCAGATGATCTGCAAGTTCATTGAAGGGAAATGTTACACGGACTTGGATTACAATTTGTCAACTGAAGAAAGTCAAAATAAGTACATTTCCAAAAATTATTCATTAATGCCAAATAACATTAAATTTAATAACTATAACGCGAATTGGTGGAGTTGTTAATAAAAATACAATTACAAGATATTAATCTTGTTAACAATGATATAAAAAGCTTTAGAAATATTTAACAAATAAGAAAACCATTGCAAAATTTAAAATAATACACAAGATACTTCAAGAATATCATCTTACAAAAATTGGTGCAAATTGCTTATAGAATTGTTGCTTAATTTGTCGTTCAGTTCTCTTCTGAGTGATAGTCCATCCAAAAAAGTTATTTGCATAACTCACAAACTGAACAATTGACAAATTGAAAAAGAAAAATTTTTTCAAACTTTAGACCTTACTGATCTTCCTTATGAAAGTCTATTTTCAGAAATTAAAGTTCATCTGAATGCTTTATCTTTACTAGCAACAACTCGAAAATAGTACTAAGACTAATATTAACAACAATAAAACATAATAAATAAAATAATACAATAATAATAATAATAGCAAGAATAATCTCAACAATAAAATTTAAAATAATAATACTTAACAATAACAATAATCATAAGTTAATTTCAAATATTAAACTTATGTCTGTCTGAAAAACTCGTTCCTGGATGGAATGCTCGGAAAAACTTAAGAGAAATGAGTTTTTTGTCATGGTATAGTTTGGTATAGTTTGTCTGACAAATGGTAATTACTCTAAAAAGGCAAGTAGATAATGTAAGCAGTATAAAAGCTTTTTACTCAACATCAAAATTACTATTACCATTATTACCTTTATAACTACCATTAAATTTACTACTTTATTACTTGTTTACCTCTAGAAGTAAATTATATATCTGAACATATTTAAACTCAAGTAATATTAAATCTCAATTATCATCAGTATCAATTAATTCATCTTGTTTATCATAGTGATCACTAGTGTTCTTCATTATATTCTCTCTCACATCAATTATAATAGTATAACTAATAATAATATTCAACAATAAGTTCAGCAATAACAAGCATTATAATTCAAAATATCACACACTTTCTTTAATTAATTTCTTAAGTATATAATTGATATCTATCCATATAGTAGTGAATGAGGCATGAGCATATACTCAAATAAAATACATATTATAAAATAAGGAATAAATAAGAAAAAATCGTGAGAAACAATCATTATTTGTGTAGATAATGTTTATGTAATTATCTTGCTTTCAGTCAAACAAGAAAACATAAGTTGTGAAATTACAAAATGGGACCTTGTAGCATATTAAGAAAGGTTGGACAATTATCAATTATTATTGAGATATCATATTTGATTATTTAATCCTTGTATATTATTTCTCCTGTCAACATCCCTTTTTCTAAGAAAATATGAAACGCAGAACAACGAATGAGATACCATATGAAAGGTTTTAGAACCGGCTTCTGACATAGCCCACTTAACAATTCGTTAAAACATGTTTTTGATTCAAATTTGCTAAAAATTAAAATTTAAATCGGCATTGATTTCATAAAAGAAATGAAAGGTTTTCTCCAAACTACTGTTGCCAAAAAAATAAAATACCACATTATATGATGCTCAGTAATTATTATAAAAAACACCGCACGGGTTTATTTTATACTTATGATTAAAAAGCGAAATTGAAATTGAAATGTTTAGATTTATATTTCTAAGTCCCATGTTTTCCCGAAGCGGATGACGTCATCCTGTAATGCAGTCAAAATACGATTGTTATTTTTTTTTTCTCGCCCGTGCCTTTAACAATCTTGGATCAGTTTTTAGTCTAACTTTGATGGAATAAATTAGATGATATTCTGGCTTGACTAACAACTAAATGTTGTTTGCAGATATTTTTATCCTTGCTTTTTCTTTAGAAGTTTAAACCTGCATCTAATAAATATTACATATTGATAAAAAATGATACTTTTCTATTATCCCGTCGACCACTTTTCATAACAAAAAACTATCGCCAAATAAACGGGAGAACGTTGCCATTGGAATAGCAATAAATAAATGAATAAATAAAATATAAGAATTTAAGGACACAATTGTTATTTTAATTAATAAAATAACTACTAAATCAGTAAAACATAATGAAAAATACACGCAAATGTCGAATGTAAAACCCCTAGATAAGGTAACAAACACGCATAATGATTCTGACATCAAGTAAATGGGACTGCATTTTTGGCGTTTAATCTTACAGTTTGGCAGTAGTTTTTTGTTATGAAAAGTGATCGACGGGATAATGAGAAGTACCTAAAAATATTCGATTTCAGTGCGAAATCTTCGCACGGGCTCTCTGGTATATAATTTAATCCAGTTTATTTTATTAATTTAGTTAATACTGTTTAATTTATTATTATAATCTAATTCAATTCAGTATTAGAAACTCCTAACTTAAATCAACTAAATTACGCCAGCATAAAAAGTTAACTCAAGTGGAAACTTCAACAGTGACACTCTCGGGTGCACAATCAAGAACACCACGGTTATACAGACGAGAATTGATTAGTTAAACATAGTTTAATTTATTAAATTTAATTAGTTTTATGGTTATTATAATTTTTTAATTAATCTATTAAATTGATATCTATTACATGATTATTGAGAAAATTCTATAAGAGAAAGAGTCTAAAGAATAAGTTTAAATTATATAACTAAAACCCTAGGAACAAATTTTAAATTATATTTTATCAATAATATCTGGCAAAGCAATTCATAATTCTTTATCTTTCCTTACTGAATCAAAATGTTATAAGAAATGTTGATAAGAAGCAAAGTATTTACTTCAACCAGAAATCTTATCTAATAAAATACATAAGAATCTATTAAATTGTATTTACTATCTTAAAAATTAGTATATTGCACTGTTTATCTTCTAACTTTTTCATCATAGTAACAAATACAACAACAATAATAATAGTATCATCACTAGAAAGAATAAATAACAACAACAAAAACATCAAAATTTATTTACATAATATCAGAAACTTTTTGAATGTACTTTTACCTAAAAATTTCAACTTCACCTTTAATACTTTTTTATTTTATTATCATATTTCTCTTCCCTTCAATTCCTCCTCATCATCACATATTTAATCATTACATCATATTTAGTTTGAGTACTCAATTCTAGTAAATTTATAATGCTAAGGATCTTGGCACTTAATGAGTTTATTTTTACCAAAGCTATAGACAAAATGAGGTGTAATCCCCATTGGTCAGCCTAAGATTTATTAAAACTCAAAGTTACCTAATAGAACAATTTACTACAGTAACATAATGCTAATTTCTCCATCATGTCTCAGTAATTTAACTTCTACCTGATCTAGCATTTTGTTAAATAATTATCACCATCAACAAATCTCTAACTCCTTATATTAAGTATTAAAATAAATTGGTGAATGCATCATTTTTCCTAACATTCAATTCAAAATAAACAACACAAATAATATATCAAAATATTTTAAGTTATATTTACATATTTACAATTTATACTCAAGGTTTTTTAGTGGTAATTTAAGTTAATTCAAATTTAGTTTAATAATTTGAATTAATTTTATTTACATAGTTAAATAACAATACTAAATAGTAAATTAATTTAATTTAACTTAACTGCCTAAGAAAGTGGTAAATAGTAAATTGCCAAAAGAAGAAATTACAGTAAGTTGTTATAGGTAATTGATCATACCATGATGGCTAAGACCAAAAAGGGACAGATATTCATAAGAATAAATAATAAAGTTATTAATGATGCACCCTTAAACACAATAAATCATGAAATCAACAGACATCCCTGCATGTCATTCCAAAACCATTCTTTTAAACCAACAAACAACATACAGAAATATACTGTCAGTTCCTGAAAATTAGCAATTAATCCCTGGCCAGTAGAAAAACCACTAATATTGTGCAAAAGTAACAACATAATATTTAAATTTGTGAAAATAAGTAAGTAAAATTTATTAAAAATAACTTAGATGGTTACTGTAACGCATATAAAACTAGAATTTGTAATTAAATTTGTGTTATATTTATTGTAAAGCTCATTATTCCATACTCCATTTTCTGTAAATTCATAGTAAAATCCATCCTTTAGTCACTATCCCTACTGAATTCTATGATTATAAGGATTTGGAACAAAAACAGACTTACACCAGAAATTTCATTCAATAAAATATAGACTTCCAAGTTAATTTAGTGTTATAAACTTCAGATTGAATATACTGGCTTAAGTTTTGTCAGAATTATTGAAAATTTTAACAACTTTACCCATTTACCATTAGTTTATTAGTAAACACCATATTACTTTCTCAGAATACTGATAGACATCTCTGAAAAGCTTCCCTACTGAATTCAATTAATTATAGAGATTTGCAACAGAAAGAATTCTACATTGTAAATGAGTCAGCAAAACATAATATTCACTTATAATATTTAGAGTAATTTAAGTTTAATTTACTAGTAAAAACCTTTTTTTTTTTTTTTTTTTTTTTTTTTTGTAATCTATTCTTAATAATATTTAATATAAATTCATACTATATTAATCTTTAACTTAACAACAACTGTAAAAATATCTAACTCTTAATAATTTAACTAACAACTAATATTTAACAGTAAAAATGTCAAATTCATATTTAAATTCATTCCACTTAAATAGTAAATGTAAACTGTTGCTCTATCTTTCTACTATAAATAGATTTGCTGTATATGAAAATTTTATCACAAGAGAAAAATACAATGAATAAATAAATAAAACATCCTTCAAACAAGCATCACTACTTCGTAAGAACAAAATTTTTGGCTCTTGATTTGTACTCTCAGAACATAGCATCAAAAAACAAAATGAAATAAACAGATAAATTAAACTGCACACAATAATTTTACCTTTTCAATGTTACGCAACTTCAACGCAAACTTTCATTTGAGATCATAATTTTTTTTTTTTTTTAAATACTCTTCAAGTAAGAAACTTCAAAAGCTATTTTTACGATTATTATGTAATCAGTCACTGATGTAAGCTTCAATTCAGAGAATCTAATGAATTTTTATGCATTTTTAGAATGGCATAGAATATGTTCCAATACATTTTACTTAATAAATAATGAAAAGAGATTACTCATATATTTTTTCGATAAATAGTAATTATTTTACATGAATGAATATCACAGAATGAAAATGGAAATAATAAATAAATAAATAAAATAAGAACATGCACAAATAATAGAATTCAGTTATTTTTGTAAAAAGAAGTAATAAATAAAAATTATACCATACAGTCCTAAATTGTAACGACTCCTTTACAGTCATTTAATTTATTTTAAAAAAGAATTGACTGCATCATCGTAAGGAATCATCGTTGTGAATGAAAGTCTCCTCAACTGATGAATTTGATCGGCAGATATCTTCAGCCACTAGGAAGTCTTCGAATAGAGAAACATCCTCACTTAATGCTGTTTCGCAGGTCAAGTTTCTAATCCTCGACGGCTTTAATTGATATAAAAATTTCTAGATCCAGCAACCGTTGACAGGCCAGCCACGATCTCTATAAATTTACACCAGATCATAGCACTATTATTCCACCACCACAAATTACTAACGCTGTTCCATGCTATATAATGACGAATTATACTTCTTAGAGGCAGTCGCATGAACCGGAGAACAGGCTAAGTAAATGAATCCAGGCAGTTTCCCACTCAAGAAAGACAAATGGTATGCACGAGACAACTGTTTATTAGATGAAGTTGATGTAACAACTCTACTAATCTCATCAAAAACTCGAAGATATTTAATACATTAGATGACAGCACAAAGCTATGTTTTTTGAAGACTCTCTACCGATGAATACGTATTTTGACCCCCTAGTGACAGGGCCTAGTTGACAGAAGAAAAACGTACAAAAATCTGTGTCCGAAGCCAATGTACCAGTATAAATATTCCGAGATTTCTGCTCAAAGTTACAAACGCGCGAAATGCTAGTCCACTGACAGCCATGTTCGGCGGGAAACAAGGGGGGGGGGGCAGAAAAGGCGGGCTTGCTCGCTAATGGATGAAAAAATGAGGCCACGATGGTGTGTCTCTGACGTATGACCAAAACTCTTTATCAGAAGCGGCAATTTAAAAAGGTAAAACAGCCTTTGGGCGCGAAAATGTCAGGAATTCTGGGATGCCGAATGATAATTAAATAGAAATAAAAATGGTATTACAAAAGTTCCAAAGAATAAAAATTCAATGTCTCGAAAGAAGAAATTAGGCAGGTGCGTTTTAGAGGCAGTGTTGCAATTTAATAGAATAAGGTTTTAATAAATACGTGTAGCTTTTAACAGATTAAGATTTTTAGAATGATAAATAAAAGAAGATTATGATTAAGTTATGGAATAAAATATAAAATAGATTTAAGAGATATTTTAAAAAGAGAGGAAAAAATTAGAATTGTAAGAATTTGGAATAATTTAACTAAGGAAAAATGGCGAAAAATTTTTATTATTACGTATATATATACCAATTTTTATTGTGGAATAATAACAATTTAAAAATACGTGCATTTTTTTGAAGAAAAAAAATTTAGCCGGGCCAAATTTTACTGATATTTTTACTAGACGGGCCAGAGCCAATGATTTTCATATGAGCTGGGACTGAAAATTTCTGCATGTTCAGACCTCAAGAAGACTGCAGTCCAGCCCTTATGTGACCCGTAAAATAAATTTAGTCCCGGCCCATCTGGGTCCGAACCTCAAGAAAAAAGTAATCCCCAAACCAAGCTCGGACCGAATGTCAGGGAGGAAAATTGGGCCGGGCCCATGAAGACCCTTACATCGGATAACCAAAAGATTAGTTCACAAAATTATGTAAATTTGGACAATAAAATTCTAATATATTAAAACAAACAAAAAAAACGAGTTTTTAGTGAACTTCGTTCATTTTCATAGATGAGTTTGAGTTGAACGAGTTCGTTTGAAAAATTTTGAGTTTGAACGTGAACTTTGCTCATTTTTAAGAGATTTAACTTGAGTTTGAACAGTTCGTTTTTTTTTTTCGTGAGCGTGCCCAACACTGTATATATATATAAGCTCAAAAAAGATTAAAAATAAAAATAAAATCCATGCGATAAGCGCTATAGCTGCAAATAGCCACACAGATTAAATATAGCACATTATGTATGAAATGCATTCGGCAGACCCAGAATCACGCACCATAATTAAACAACAAACATCAAAGAAATTTCAACAAATATAACCTGAACAAGAAAAAACGAAGGAAAAAAAAGCTGTGGCCTCGTCAGCAGTGGGCATATTATAAAAGCACAGCAATGTTTCAGACTAATTACCATACACAACAAACTATTATTCGATAGTGGCGGTGGGTTTCGGCCAGAGCGTCGCTAAGCATAAATCAAATGCATACAAGTAATTGAAAGCATATCCCGAGCATTCCCCCACCAGACCCGACGCCACAAATAAACAGCACATCTCGAAGATACAGCTGATTCAAAACGTATGTGTAACCTACACTGAAACAGCAATAGAATTTGCTTAGGGGCCATCTACATGACAAAAACAGCCGAAACTTTGTATTTTTCAAGGGAAACACACAATTTTGTCACGCTTCGGTTCAATCTATGCATATATACCAAATTTCATTTAGATAAGTTTTTGAATTACATACATTCAAAATTTAAAGCTTGTAATGTTAAATTACATTTTCATTTTTATATCAATATTTCCTGAAATTATAATCCTAATGTGCTATTTTTTTTTATAATACTGAAAGTCCCAAACATAAATACATTGCATTTGTAATTTTTATAATTTTATAATATGAATTAGGAATTATAAAGATAATAATGGAAAAAATTATGAATTGCAACCTACAATTTTTTGATGGATTTATATGTATTATGTCTAGTTTTACGCGCATTTAAAATTTAAGAGCTTTCTTCCTAGTAGTTCTGTAATTAATGTTAAAGAACTGAAAGATTCTGGTTAAAGGGGCCGTTTATGATGAGCAAAAAAGCATAACTGAAAAAAAATTTATTGATGAATATATGAATGATATGATGAAATATTTATTGATGAATATATGATTGATATGATGAAATATTTATTGATGATTTTATTGATGAATATATATATATATATATATATATATATATATATATGAAACAAATTAAAAAAAAATTTCGCCGTTGGCCTCATTAAAACTATAATTCTGTGTAAATTCCATTATTCTAAATTATTTTCTCGTTCCAGTATTTCGATTGTAAAAATTCCACCGTGCTAAAGTACTTTATTCTAAATTCATTCTCTTAAAAAATGGCTTATCGCGATGTTCTATTAAAATTACGCACTTTTGTTTCATTAAATAAATGCATCCTAGAATTTAATTCTTTAAAAAAAACACCAATCTCGCAGCTAAAAATATTTTAACTCTCTTGAAATTACAACTTATATCTTTTTATTTTCTTATTTTCTTATTTCCCTATGTTTTCTGAAAAAAACCATATTTCTTTCTCAAAATTATGAAAAGCTACTTCAGTCTCAATGTAAAAATTATCTTGGCATCTTGCCATGCTCGATAAAACCTACGTATTTCTTTTTCTTTTCTTCTCTTCTTATTTATTCGAAGGAATTAGATTTTGCGAGAATGTTCTAAGAATATTGTAATCCTGCGCTTTTTCAGATTACGGTCATATAACTTCGAAATTAGGCCGCAGAAGAAGTTAGTCCGAGGGCGCTGA
Source organism: Maratus michaelseni (assembly GCA_963931845.1). Classification (NCBI taxonomy): domain Eukaryota; kingdom Metazoa; phylum Arthropoda; class Arachnida; order Araneae; family Salticidae; genus Maratus; species Maratus michaelseni. Next base: position 32,507,503 of record OZ007589.1, on the reverse strand, counting down.
TTGGTCGAAAGACTTTTTAATGACAATGTATTCTGGGGCGTTCAATAAGAGATATACGGAGAACTTCCCGCGTAAGCGTCAGATTGTTCCTAGATCCGGTGGTGCATGTAAACCCCGGCGCGTATTCCACGATCATGGAACACTCTCCTTGGCTGCCGATAGATTCGAAAAAACACCTGCCTATATGAACCAAAATGTCTTCTTAATTAATAGATTAAATCATCAAGTTTCTTCACTGTATTAAAATCAACACGTATGGATTGAGCATCATAATGAGTAAAGCCTAGCCAGTTTGTTTTTGATTTTCGAATAAAACTGAAATGGAATGGACTGTCTCTTATTTACATTCTATACGTACACTATGAAGTGCGTTCTCGGTGACTGACTGCAAAATTCCTCGGAGGAAGCCCTTGCCTTGAGTATGATTCTACAAAAATTATAGTGATCCAAGTGAAATCATGACATTATTCTTTTAGTCTACAGGATTTTATTCTGTTAGTCGACCGGGATGGCGAGACATTTTTAAATCGACAAGAATGGCCAGATATTTTTAAAGTCTAGCGAATATGCCAGATACAGTGCTTTTGTTCAACCATTTGCCGGTGTATGGACTTCAGCTGTCACGACGGGTGGTATGTTGTTTTGGTATGTTGTAATCTAGATAGAAATATGTTTGTGTCGCTAATTTGGAGTGTGTTAGCATCGGAACTAATTAAATGGAAAAATATTTGAGGATTTGCTATGATATGGACATGCGGCCAAGTAAATAAAAAGAAGACACGGCAGTGTAAGTTATTACTTACCCATCATACGTAGTATAGGGTAAGTCTTGTAATCGTTTTGAAAATCGAAAAAAAAAATTTGACGGATTTACACGTTTCAGACACTGGAGATTCCGAAAAACATATTTAAAAAAAAAAAAAAAAATTGCCGTCCGTCTGTGTGTCTGTGTGTGTGTCTGTAAACGCTCTATCTCCCGAAAAAATTGAGATAGAGACTTGCAATTTGGTATGTACTTAGTATGTAATAATGGGACGAAGCCTATTTCATTTCATTAACCTCGATTAACCGGAACTATTTTTTTCGGACTCTCTAAATATTCGTTCTGATAAAAGGTATATAAAAATTTTCGAAATTGTTTATTTTAAGAAATGAATATAAAAGACAATAAAAAAACATAAATTTTGCATAAAGCATGAAGTCGATCGGATAATTAGTTGCCGAGATATTTGGAATTCTATTTTCTACACTCTTCGATTTTTCATCACCCTGTATTTCATCCAAATTTCACTTTAAAGATACATTTTAATTGGAAATTTGACGCTTAATCAGATGCAATAAATCGCTAGTTAATAGGATGATTATTTTTGGAGTTATAAGGAAAAACCTCTTTCAAGCAATTCAGTAATCGAGCCTTTAAAGTTTGTGACGTCATCAAGCCACGGTTTTATTTGAATTGCAATGCATTTTATAAGTAGTTTACACATTTTTATTTTAATATTTTACATTATGCATATCCATGATGGGTAAGTATTACGGTGGCCCCCAACGACTAGTTTTTCATGGTTGATATTTTTATTTTGTGACTTTATGCTATTTGAATATTTTTTATGGGTTTTTATTTTATTGTTAATGATTATTTAAATTCTATTGTTATTTAAATGTTACTAAGATCGGGGCTTTATAAAGAAAATAGAGTACTTTCTTATATTCATATTGATAAAAGTAATAGGAAAATAAATGATATAAATTAATTGCATTTTACGTTCTAAACCGACGATATTTTTTTTTATTCCACTCTAAAGCAAATTTACTGAAACTATGACAACTTACAAAGTGTTGCAAACTGATGTAGTAATGAAATTGACTCTTTCAGTTGGCAGAGAAAAAAAAAAGTGTTTTATTAAATGTATCTTCTTGTAGTGAGAATTTAATGCTTTCAATTTTTTTTTTTACTCAAATGAAATGTGTTTATTGCGTAAATCTGCTATTTTGCTTCCTTGCCCAGACTTTCATTTTATTGTTATGTTTTTATGTTGACGATTTTTATTTCTTTTTATTTTAGTACATGTAATTTGCAGATGTGAACTAGGAAAAAATGTGTATTTTCAAAGCTTTTTCTGATTCATTGATAGGGACTTTTTATTAAATATTATGTTTTTACTGAAATATATAATGTGATTGAAGTTTATTATGCTGTTGGTAGTTAAAGATTAATATATTATGAATTAATGTTAAATATTATTAGTATTATTATTATTTGTTAGTCATTTTGAAGTCATTTCCAACTATGGAAAGAATTGATGGTTTGTATTTTAAATAACAGAATATTAGATCCTTTACGTAATTTGATGTTTAATTGTAGCAATTCTTATGTTGTTTAATATTATTTAGTGTAAATTAATTATTGTGTGCTCTAAAAAATGCTCTTAAGCAATTATTTCAATATCTTGGGTATATTTTGTGATTATTTTAATAAATTTATAGAAAAGCATTTTAACATCTCAGAAAAGGATTTCGGTGTTATATTAAGATAAGATTTTTAAATTTAAATTTTATTTTTAAATGGAATATTTTATTGAATATGTTCTAGTTTGAGCTTAATTAGGTTCATCAAAAAATGGATTTAACCTTAAATTATTTCTGTCATGTGATAGTTTTAGTGTCAAAAGGGAATTAATGGTCTTAGTTTGGAAACATGGAACAATTTGCAACTCTATTATTTTCCAGATGATTTCAAATTATTTCATGAAAATACACAAAAACCAACACAAACAACATCCCATACAGGTTCACAACACCAAACATTAGTAAAAACAATATATTAATTTCTTCCAAAAGTTTTTATTTACAATAACTGGAAATAAAAAAAAAGCCTTTCTAAAATTAAAAATAAATTCTTTTTACCAGGTATATTCTTGGGTATACACAGGGATACTACTCGTGTAATTCAATTAACTTTAAATATAAACATTAACTTCTCAACATTACTAGGTGTCTTCTAGCCTGATCAACTAGTTTTGGTACTTATTTTTGTTGAGTCTATTAAATTAAAATTAAATATTCTATATAATTGAAGTTTTAGTAAATATTATTTACATCATTTAATGTATTCGCAGTAGCTATATTTATTTTGTTTAATACAATAAAGGTCTTGAATTATTCATGAATGCTGATATTATGTATTAGTCTAAAAGTTGATATTGTGATATTGTAGTGAAATGTTTTGAAGGGATTAATTGAAAAATAAGTATTGCAATAGTGTAAATATAATAGTTTATATTCCAATTCTCTGTCATCTATCTATCTAACAACTATTATTATTATTATTATTATTATTATTATTATAATTTTTTTTGCTTATTACTTAAAAAGTGTAAAAAGAAGTATATGATTCTACACTTAAATTTTGGTAATTAGCTATACCCGATTATGTCATAGATTTTAGTAGTTAAAAGAAGACTATCAGAAAGGGATATTATTGTTCACAATTGTTGGTTGAGTGAATCCTATCTAAATATTTGGGCATCTAAATTATTTTGTATTGGAAAAATAATATATTGTTAATTTTTTATGCACAATTCGGCTAGCAAAAAAACTATTTCCTTATCTTTTCAAGTAAGGAAACAAACAGATTTTGCTATGTTTTTTTTTCCTCAACCAATAATTTTATATGGAATGTAATATTTACTGTGTTATATTACTAGAGTAGTTATTGAAGTTTGTTGATATTATTTATTATTTGAAGAGATTTATTAATGTTATTATTTATTAAGAGAGTATATTAGAAAAATGTTGAGAGATATTATTAGTAAATTCTATTTATAAATTGTTGACAAATTGATTAAACTGCTTACGATGAATTTGGTATATCAATATATGATGAATTTCAATTTTGGTACCAAGGTTGTGATATACCTAAGTAGTGTATATACCATGAAGTGCAATATGAACATAAATAAGGTAAATACAAAAAAATTACTGATTGTGACTAAAGATAGCTATCGCATGGAATAAACTAGCTCTGATCTCTAGTGTGACCACGAAAAGAGTGGCACCATAGATTAGAGAGTGGGGTCAATCCCAAACCACAATAGAGACAAAAAAAAAGACTGAAATTTATTGAGAACTGTTTGAGACTGTTGTTGACTGCGGTTGTTGTTCAAACAGTGACTGTCTAAGACTACTGAAGCTTCAGTTTTCAGCTATTCAGTATTCAGCTATTCAGTATTCAGCTATTCAGTATTCAGCTATTCAGTATCATTGTTATTCAGTATCAATGTACTTCAGTTTTTCATTTAGTATGTATAGTATTAGTATTCTTCAGAGTTCAGTTTTTCAATTAGTATGTATAGTATTAGTATTCTTCAGTTTTTTAATGTAATTAATTTCCAGATTTATTATTTATTATATTGAATTCTTTATATATTATGTTATTAATATTATTTATTATGTTAGTTATTTCTTAGTTTATCTTGATGTATTCTCATTTATTTACACTTGCAAAAAGTAAGTGTTATTGTAAAATTTATGTATTTTAGGTTATGCTTTACTCTAGAAAATTTTTCTAATTTCTATTCTTACAAAATTTTAAGGCAATTGCTTTGTTCGTGATTCTTGGTGATTTAAAAATTTAAAAATTTTAGAATTTTTTAGAATTTAGGAAAATTCTCAAATTTTTTTTTGTCACTTATCTGAACTACTGTTAGGGAACTGCTGTTCAGATAAGCTTGTTTTGGGGGGGATATGAAACAAATTAAAAAAAAATTTCGCCGTTGGCCTCATTAAAACAATAATTCTGTATAAAATCCATTATTCTAAATTATTTACTCGTTCCAGTATTTCGATTGTCAAAATTCCACCGTGCTAAAGTACTTTATTCTAAATTCATTCTCTTAAAAAATGGCTCATCGCGATGTTCTATTAAAATTACGCACTTTTGTTTCATTAAATAAATGCATCCTAGAATTTAATTCTTTAAAAAAAACACCAATCTCGCAGCTAAAAATATTTTAACTCTCTTGAAATTACAACTTATATCTTTTTATTTTCTTATTTTCTTATTTCCCTATGTTTTCTGAAAAAAACCATATTTCTTTCTCAAAATTATGAAAAGCTACTTCAGTCTCAATGTAAAAATTATCTTGGCATCTTGCCATGCTCGATAAAACCTACGTATTTCTTTTTCTTTTCTTCTCTTCTTATTTATTCGAAGGAATTAGATTTTGCGAGAATGTTCTAAGAATATTGTAATCCCGCGCTTTTTCACATTACGGTCATGTAACTTCGAAATTAGGCCGCAGAAGAAGTTAGTCCGAGGGCGCTGATTGGTCGAAAGATTTTTAATGACAATGTATTCTGGGGCGTTCAATAAGAGATATACGATGAACTTCCCGCGTAAGTGTCAGATTGTTCCTGGATCCGGTGGTGCATGCAAACCCCGGCGCGTATTCCACGATCATGGAACACTCTCCTTGGCTGCCGATAGATTCGAAAAAACACCTGCCTATACGAACCAAAATGTCTTCTTAATTAATAGATTAAATCATCAAGTTTCTTCGCGGTATTAAAATCAACAAGTATGGATTGAGCATCATAATGAGTAAAGCCTAGCCAGTTTGTTTTTGATTTAAAAGTGAAATGGAATGGACTGTATCTTATTTGCATTCTATACGTACACTATGTGTATTTTTTGAAAAAAAATTAAAAATATGCCATTAATTAGCAATCGAGTTAAGATTTATATTCAGACTGAAAAGCGATTTGTCTGGGTTTTTTCTACTTCATTACTTTATACTGCTTCATACAATTTTGTATTCTAAATTTTGCCTTCGGCGATATTTTTCACATATAATTTTCGAAAAGAGCAAGTAAAACAAATTCAGAATCTGACAAGAAGCATTATAAAATTTTCTATAAAATTCCAATCACATTCACATATTCGAAAACTATTTTACTCACAAATAAACTTATATATTTTTAATCGGATAATTCAACTCTTGTAAAGATTGTAAAATGAATATTGAAAATGATTTTACCATACATACCATTTTCCGAAACATAATAATTGAGTGAAATGATCAGATTGGCAAGAAATAACACATTAATAGAAGTGACTTAGTCATTCTGTACCTATTCAACAATCGAGCTAACCCTGGCAACGGTCATGATTGATCAGTGTCAAACAAATATATTTCCATTCAAACTAGATTTTTTTTATAATCACAATGTAACACTCAACAATCACAATATACTATCACAATATGATATCCCAATATAATACAGTATAATCACAATAACAGTGTAATCACAAATCACACTTAAATAAGTTAAATAAGTTAGTAAACATGTTTTATGAAAACATTCTGATGAGAATTTTTGTTTTAAAACTTGAGTTTAAAATTTTATTTGTATGTATTTAAAAAAACTTATGAAGTGAAAAATGTATTTATTTATTGAATTTGGTTTACTGAATTTATCAAAAATAAAATGTTTTAACATTGGAGTTTACACATTTCATTAAAACTTAAACAATAATTTTATTTAATTGTTAGAACTGTATGTTTAATACCACGTTATAACTGGAGAAGAAAATACATTTATTTAAATCTCTCAAATTTATTTGCAATTAAAAAAATATATGCACTGTTAATTTTTTTTTTTAATGAAACCGTTCAAGAATAATGATTTCTGAAATAAACTTTTAAAAGTTTTCAAATTTTTGTATTTAATATATAGGCATTAATCGCAGTTATTTTATTTTTGCGCTTGAATATTCAGACGAAATATTATATAACCCACTGCCTCGCCCGGTAAATAATATCAGTACAAAAACCCTTAACGGGTTTAAACTTGTGACGCAGCACAATCTTTTGGCCCTAAGAATTTTAAATATGGGTATTAAAAATCATGATATCAAATTTGAGCGACGCTATTTAAATAATTTTTCAAAAAAAAAACAAAAAAAAAACATCATTTTTTTTTAGTTTTATTTATATTCACAGGTGCAATTAATTTTAACATGAAAAAATATATAATATTTATTCGCTGATGCTTTTTGATTCACATCTCTCATGAATTCAAAATATGGATTTTAAAAGAAATGGTATCAAAATTCGAGTGACTACTTGACATGAATTAATTAGGATTGTTTTAAAATTCAATTTAAATTATTTTTGGTTTGTCTTGTTTTAATATCAGGCTAAAAGGATTAGGAGAAGCTTGAAAAGCAATCGAAATGGTCGTCTCTAAACATTTGGATTCGATGGAAATGGTTCAGAAGTGAAAAAAAAAAAAAATTGATTCCATACCAATCGAAGACAAGAGACATCGAATGTCGCTTTTTCACTTGTGAAGTGATGCTTCAATGTTAAAAAAGAAATGTAGTTTGGAATCATATCGTTATTGGCAATACAAATGGATACATTACGGCAATCCCAATCTCAGAGAATCGTGGCAGAAACTTGGCCAACCAACACCATCAACAGTAAAACCGAGTATCCATCGAAAATAAAACTCTATGTTTGGTGGAAATAGATGAGTCTATTGTGAGCTTCTAAAATTTGACGAAATCGTTACAGCAGACCGTAATAGATAGAAACTAGTGCAGATGAACCAAGAATTGAAAGAAAAGCTATCGGAAGTCGTCAAAAAATAGTGATTTTTCAAGATTAAGGAAACTCAACAACTGTTCCGGTATGATGTTCTGTACTGCCCGGCACCGTATTCACCAGACATTTCTCCGTCGAATTTCTACTTGTTTCGATCTCCGAAGAACCGCCTTTCTCACCAGCATTTCATTTCTTTAAAATATATCGAAATATGTCTCATTTCATGGATAACGTCAAACGACCGAGGAATTCAACCTTTACCAAAAAGATGGGAGAAGTTGTTAACGATGATCAATACTTTGAATAATATGTACCTATTATTTTGTTTTGGAATAAACGTTCATTTTCACCACAAAAAATTCTTAAAATAAAGTTTTTAATACCCGATAATAATTGAATAAGTGAAAAATGTACCATTTTATGGAGAGTTATATATGCGTTATGTCAACTATGTAAATTTTATTAGGTAAAAATTATGGGTCTAATCTGAATATGTTTGATACACAGGAAAATACGGTAGCTGGAAATTTTTAAATATTCTTTATAACAGTATTTTTATTAAATTAAAGATATTTGCATTTCCTTTGATTGCACTGTGCCAAACGCATAATAAAATATAATTTGCTGATCCTTCTCTGCAATGAGGGTGTTTAGTGAAACAAATTTATTGTTAACTGTATATTATAAATAATACTATTTTGAAGTTCATAATTTGAACTGTATAGGTTTTGAATGCATTCCGATTATTAAATCTCTAATTATACTTCCGGACATTTACTTGGTTTTATTTCAAATTATTATAGTGAGTTATTACAAAGTTACACAGTTAGTGATTATTACAAAGTTTCATTAACGCAATTCTGTAAGCTTTTTTCATTAGCATTTATGTTAAATTTGTTGCAAAATGTTTTTATTTTACAAATTGCAAAATAAAATGAAACATTCACCAATAATTAAAATTAAATTTAGGGAACGAGTGTAAATTTATTATAAAGAAGGTTTTGATTTTTTTTAATATTATTATTTCTATGTATACAATTATTATTTTTGTGTTATAATAAACATTTGAGTTTCCAAAAACTTTGATTTGTTCTTTTAAATAATTATAAACACTTGAAGAGGCAATTAATCATTTTCAGTTTTTTTATTTCAATTTTCTTATCATAGGCTAATTCCATACGTGAATGTAGTGTAAGTCACATAGCCACAAAAGTGTACCGTTCTTGGCCACCGGTATTTTTTTTTAATTCTTCACTGTAGTTAATTGTAGATATATGGGTTTGAATAAGTCAAAATTTAATTTACTGTAATACTGATAGTCAAACAACACAGCCATTTACATCAGTATGACTGACACTACATCCACTCATTGAATTAGCCAATAGCAATTTATTTTACTTTATTTTTTATATATTATCAGTAGATTAATTTTTTATGAAATAATACAATATTTGAAAGCGTAAGAACCGCTTTACTGTTTTGTAAATTAAAAATGTGTATAAAAATATCGGTACATATTTATAAATAACTTACAAATTTCAGCAAACTGTTTTTCTTCTTTTAAAAAATTGCAGTAAAAAACACTGCTGCTTTACATCAAGTTATTTCTTTATTCTCGTAATGTACATGAACATCCTTAAATTTTTAAATAATGATAAGTGTAACTCTTTTTCAGTTAAAATATATTTTATTTAAGGAAATATTCAAAATAGCACAGAAAATGCATTTATTTGGACTTTCTTGGTCTTGTTTTGTACATTTATTGAAAGATTTCGTAGATTCGTAACACAGATAGTTCTGCATTAATTCAAGAGTTTAATCTTTTTCAAAACCTGAAGAACAAAAATAAGCGTAAAAAACATTTTCCTATAAATGCATAAAAGACCAAAAATAAATAAATAAAAAATAACCGAGACGCATTTCTAAAATAAAGTCGTAACGCGTGAGAGGAAAATCTTGAAAGTATCTCTCAAGAGGCAAATGATATCTAATGGCCTTTATGTTTTAGACTTTTCCATTCATTTCTTCTCTTTATACTTCTATTTGAGTTTATCGAGAAAAAAGGAAAAAGAAACTCTCTTAGTACTCACTATAAAGCAGATTAAGATAAGAAAGCCAAAAATTTATTTTGTTTATCAATAAAAATACTAAATATAATTTAAAATTTTTACATTTACAGTCATTGACAAATATTTATGACCAAAGAGTTTATAAAAACATTTAACCCTTTAAGCATTCGGCAAAACTTTTCACGTATGTTTAGCGAATCTTAAATAATAGATATGAGCATAATTGTTTTGAGGATTTCTATTATTGAATAATGTAACATATCTATATTTCTTATGCGCTGGAAAAAATTAACATTAATATAATTTTTTTGTTAATTCAACCTTTCAATTCAAAATTTACCTGACGATAAAACACAGTTAGGAACGGTTAAAGTGTTTTAAAACCGCTTGTTTTTCGCGATGACATACGAAATACCCTGCTTCTACGCTTAGATAAATCATGATGCTTACATTTCTGCCTGTCGCAAGAAAAGCTGCTTTATTTTCTTGCAGGAACTCCCAAGCGAACACATAGTTCCCAAACGTTCACAATATGATATGATCGCATTTAGGCGTTGTTGCTATTGGTCTACTTCATTTTTCCCTTGTAGTATATAACACATATAAAACTGAATTTAACCAAGCATACATAACGCCATAGTGAAGTATGCAATTGATGGGATATATACAGCAAGGGTACTAAAATAAAAATGTTTCGGGACAAATACCCGTTATATACACGTCATGTCAACTATGTAAACTTTATTAGGTGAAAATTATGGGTCTAATCTGAATATGTTTGATGCACAGTAAAAAGGTAATTGGAAAATTTGAAATATTCTTTATAACAGTATTTTTATTAAAATAAATATTTTGGCATTTCCTTTGATCACGCTGTGCCAAATGCACAAGAAAATATAATTTGCTGATACTTCGATACAATGAGGGTGTTTAATGAAACAAATTTATCGTTAATATAAAATTTTTGTTAATTCAGCCTTTGAGTTCAAAATTTACGTGGCGGAAAAACACAGTTAGGACGGTTAAAATATTTTTAAACCACTGTCTTTCGCGATGACATTCCAAATACCTTGCTGAAACGGCTAGATAGGTAATCAGGCCCGTTTAGGAATTAATACACCCATAAAATGACATATTTATACGTATGTTGACGTTTATACGTATGTTTTCTGGTAAATCAAGTCGACATTGAGAATGACCGTTGAGGCGAAGACATTTGGTTGTTTAGAAAGATCTTTCTGTTTGGGAAAGTTGGTTCGTATAGGAATTCTATCATCCAATTATTCAAAATCAATTCCGATATACAGGGTGTCCTAGGATTATTGGGACAAACTTTAAGGGGAGGTAGGGAACATCACAAGGATTCAGATTTGCATAGCAACCCATGGTCGGAAACGTCATGAGAAATTAGTATGACAGGTACAAGAAACAAAGAGACACAAGACTGAGATCATCTGAAATAATTTATTGATCAAAGATATTACATGTGCTGCGGTAGCTGATATGTGAAAATGTCACAAAAGATGTTCAAAGTTTTCACCGTTGCTAGAGAAACAGGCATTACACCGTCGGACCATGGATTGGCAGACTCGCTCAAATACAGCTGGATTTTGTTGGATATCCGCAGCAGCACAGACGAGTCGTGCAACCAGATCCATATCGGAATCCATAGGCACTTTTTAGTGCACCCCAAAGAAAGAAATCTATGTTGCTTAAATCAGGAGATCGTGGTGGCCAGGGAACCGGTCCACCACGGCCAATCCATCGGTGACCAAACACCTGATTCAAATGTTCATGAACACATCTGCCATAATAGGGAGGTGCACCATCATGTTGAAACCACATATGGCGTCTGAGATGTTGTGGCATAATGTTAAGTAAACTTGGTAGCACCTCTTGCAAAAAATGCGATAATCTGCAGATGTTAGAGGTGTTGGCAACAAATAAGGTTTCCTCCAGTGCTCTAGTGAACAACACAACCTAACGGCGAACGAAGCCGTTTCCGACCATGAGTTGCTATGCCAATCTGATTCCTTGTGATGTCCCCTACCTCCCCTTAAAGTTTATCCCAATAATCCTGGGACACCCTGTATAATGTCTAATAATTGATGTGCAGAATTTTGCGGTACAAATTAGCTTTCCCAAACAGAAGGAAGTTTTCGAACTACGGCGAAGAGCTGTTCGTTCGGCTATAAGTTCTTGTAAAAAATTATGGCAGCTCTGTTGCGGCAGGAACAAATGTAAGACTGATGGCCATCTCTAGGCGTTTAATTAAGCAAAGGATTTTCATTGTCACCGCCATTTGCAATCCGTCTAAAATGTTGTTATGAATACCGAGTAAACTTAAACATTTGTTAATCAGTATACAGGTAAATAGATGTTTGAAAGTCAGTATAGAGAGCAATCCGAAAATCCCTTAGCAAGATATTTATATTTTTGTTTATATATATTTTTTTTAGTTTTTATTTTATAATTTAAATAATTTTGCATTTCTTTTAAATTTTTATTGTACATCACACATTAATTCTTTCAAATATTAAGTACGTTTATAAAAAAAAAAAAAAAAAAAAAAAAAAAAAAGATTTAAAAGCTTTTTTTCCTATATAAATATTAAACAATGATTACTATTCTACTGTAAGTTATTTTTAATTTCTAGCAGTTCACCCGCATTTCCATCACTTTTCATATAAATGTCTAAATAATATGCGAAATATATATATATATATATATATATTGGGGGGGGGGGGACATAATTTTTCTAAGAAAATTTTAACTTCGTAACATAGACATTTGTACATAATTCCAGGGTTTTATCCTTTAAAAAAAGTAAAATAAAAAAAGAGTTTAGAAAATATTTTTCACTAGATGTATAAGAGATTTATTCCATGTTTCACACTATGGCTGAAAAAATAAAACACATTTCGAAACTTTCGGACATAACAAAGTAACATGTGAAAGCAAAATCTTTCTAATTTCTCTCAAGAGCCTAATGATAGTTTGGGCACTTTATGTTCCGCCTTTTTCCTTTCTTTTATTTTTTTTTATATTTCTACTTGAGGTTTCTTGAGGAAAAACTAAATTTTTTTCAGTGTTCGTCAAAAATATGGTTGAGATTTTAAAGCAAGATGTTATATTATTATGAAAATAAACTCTGAAATCAATATCACAACTTTCTATATTCTTTCCTTGTAGTTTTTGCTTGTTGTATATATAAACTATAAATAAATAAATGTTTTACTCATGTCGCTCACTTTTAATTAAAATAAATATAACAAGTGGGTAAGTGTGATCGAAGATCGCCCAAAGGGTTTCGTTTAATATTCCTTTCAAAACACTTTATCCTTTCCTTAATAGATTCAAATAAATTTCATTTAGCAAAAAAAAAAAAAAAAAAAAAAAAAAAAAAAAAAAAAAAGTCATGTTTTTTAAAGATTTACCGGTCTATTTTTTGTTTTTTCGAATATCTAAACCAGCCCGCTATTATATTCTGTCATAATAATATCCGTAATACGGACTAAATGCGGTATTTAAAAAAATAATTTCAAAATTAAACAAATTGTACGCTTTCAAAACGTTAAAATAAGCGAATATTTCCATAATCGGATTTTTATCACGATTCAATATGTTTCTCAAACTCATATTTACTATTCTCTATTACTCATATTGATACTCGCTTTGTATTATTCTCAAACATCTGAAAAACTCGTTAAACTTCCAGTATGGCGTCAGATTTTCTTTTTAATTCTCTAATGACGTGATATTAATCTGCTTTGTTTACATACACATACTCATACTCCTTGTATTATTGAGAAATCTTAGACATTTTCCATTTTATTACTACTATGACGTCAATCAATTTTATTTCATATTTATCTTTTTTTCAAATGGTGAAACTTTTTATTTCATTTTTATTTTTCACATGGAAATCGTCTGATAGAAAATTAATTATTGTGGAAAGAATTTCATCGTGGATTTTTAATTTTTGGCATCTGCTATAACGAAAAATGTTTACATTTAATAGGAAAAGACTGTTAGAATTTTGGTTTTTTATCTCTATTTATTAAAATAATACGAATTTTTTAAATTTTAATATTTTGAGCTCTTTATACGTGTTATTCTGTTATATACACAAAGTTTCAACTCTGTAAGTTATATAGTTTTTGAAAATGGCTCTGTGACAGACAGACAACGCAGCGGGAGTAATAGGGTTTCGTCAGATGAACGAAACCCTAAAAATGTTATGTTTGAAATAAGAAACAACTCGATAGTACGTTCTCAGTATATTTTCTTCCATTACTAGACTCTGTTAATGTAAATAAATACCTGTACATTTAAAAACACACAATATCCGAAAACCTTGCTAAATTGCATATACTATTCGACTACAAATAATTTAGCTTGTGGGTTACACAAATTTATACAATTTTATTTGTTGATTATGGTGATAACAAGAAGTAAAACTAATAGAACTCATTTCTTTATTAAATAAAGCGCTCACGTGACTACCCACATCACATTCCCTAATATTTTCCGATATATATTGCCGGCTTTCTCGACCCATTAGCTATAATATATCTAACTCTTCAAGGTGACAAGCCAACTTATTGTGCTCGAAAACTGCTGCTTTCTTGGCATTTTTAAAAATAATTATTAAACTTACCCTCAGGTGAATAAACAACTGTATGAATGCAGTCTTCTTCAAAAAATGTTGAGTTTAAGAAAAACCCGCAATTTACAATCTGACTAATCGAATATGAACACAAAAAGAAAAGACATCAAATCTGAAGGTACTGTAAATATATATATTGGATATATTGTAAATATACTGTATATACTGTACATATTAACACAAAGTAACAGAAGATCTATAGTAAAAACAATTACACACAGAAATTAACAAACGAATAGTGCAATTCAAAATTTATTTTACCGTCATTTCCGGCGTATAATGCCCGGATCAAACAATTCTGTTTCAACCCAGGAATTTTATTCAAAAAGTGAAGTCAAATATTTACACCGATGTATTACATTTTATAAAATAAAATTTCTGGGTCAAAACATGATTGTTTGATCCGCGTATTTTACGCCGGAAATTACGATACATGCACTTGCAGCGTAATAACAATAATGCTGTATTTCTGAATTCGAGTCACAGTGTACACAATATGGATTGTTTGCATTGTATTTTAAATGTATTAATTTTTATTGAATAATTCCTAAGTACAACTATTATATTACAAATATTTTCAATGTTACACCATTTCACCGATAGCAGATACGAATTGAAACACAATATGTCTGCAAATATTACAGACATAACTTTCGAAATACATTTATTCGCTATTTAAAACAAATAAACAACCTGTTATATTAAACAGAACTCCTTTTTATCTATGTAGCACTTTAAATAATAAATTACTTAAAGAAAATATTTTACTTAATGAAACAGAAATTATTCAAAGATACAATTTAAATATCAATGTTTATTCAATAACTTAATTATTCTTAATCAATTCTTTTTTGCAAATAGACATAGTTTTATTTCTATCTAGCCCTTTAAGTTAATACCATTTAAATATTAATGAATATTTAATATCTTGTTAATGTGTAATTGCTCTTGATATCAAGTATAGGTTTCATTTTTCTGTGGCATTTTAAATCAGTTACATTTGAAATTCTACTTGTTTTTTATAAAATATATATATTTGATTTTAAAAGAATAAAACGGCAACTTAGATGTTTGTTAACGTTTCAGTTATAATTTATTTAATATGTAAAACTTTAACTAAATATACACAGAAATTCCGTATTTGAAAAATTTCTTAACCATTAATAATGCCGTGAACAGCGTATTTTCAGAAATAAAATTTTGTTAAATTTATACATGTGTAATTTTCTAAATTAAACAACATTTTTCATTTCATTTATTTGAAGTAACGAATATTGCAAAAGCCGTATTTATAAATGTTGTATTTTAAATACGCGTTATCTGTCTTCCAGCAAAAACATTATTTTAGAAATATACAAATTAATAATATTCAACATTTTAACGCATGTTTGAAAATATATTTTGAAAAATATATTGTGAAACAAAATCTTTCGAATTTATTTCAAATTCATTTTATTTACAAATGAATTAACAATCTGGTGTACTCAATGGTGCGTTAAGCTTAACGAACAAAAAACTGCTGCTGTATACTTTTCTAAAAAACTCACTTACCCTAACCGTATTAGCATCAATAATGTTACTATTCCTTGGATTAATGATACTAAATATCTGGGGGTTACCCTTGATAAGAGACTTACCTGGAATAAATACTTTAAAAATATTAGAAGCAAAGTTGTTAGTATTGCTGTATCACTTTCTCCTCTCCTTAAAAGTAACACACTCTCTAGTAAACATAAAGTTATATTATGTAACGCTTGCATTCGTTCTAACCTCACATATGCTTGTCCGATCTGGAGCTTCGCTAGTAACACCAATATGAAATATCTTTATACAGCACATAACAAAAGTCTTCGTATTATCCGGAATGGCCACCACTACTTGAGAAACACTACTATCCGCAGAGATCTCTGCACTATCTCATTAAAACAACGCATTTGTAAACTTTCTAAAAAAAATTATAAAATAATGTATAACTTACCTAACGAAATCATTGCAGAATTGCCAAACTATGAGGTCTCCGGCACCATGAACCGTAAGCGCCCTAAATATGCTATTTTACTTGATAATGAAGATTGAGTTTTCCTCTCTCTCCTATTGTACTTAAATTTTCTTGTCTTTTGGCTTTGTATTTAAAAAAAAAAAAAAAAAAAAAAAAAAAACCTTTAACCTCTCTTCTTTTAATGTTAATATTGTTCTAACCTTAAACCCTATGTACGGTCTCTGTAAAGAGTCTTTTTTTTTCTTTTTTGAGATGGGTTCGACCCGCGGTAGGTTTCGTCTGTCATTTTTTTTTGGATCTAATGGAAATTTTCTTTATTTTTTATTTTTTCTTAATTATTATTGTTATACTCTATTAATACATTTTTAATATTTAAACATTTTTCGTTTATAATTTTTAACTTTTAAACTTCTCAAGGCTCATTTTTGCCTCGCAAGTCAAATTACCTCTACCTTGTAAATTCAGTTTATTGCAACTAGGTATTTCAAGATGCTAATTACATTGATCCATTTTTCCATTGTTATTTTTACAGGATTAATATTTCTATATCAAAAAACTTTCTGTAAAAAAAAAAAAAGCGCCAAGTTCTCCTTAATGTTTCGGCCGTAAAAAGTACTCATATCTGATGTTCGCCCAAGTTAAAAGTCAAACATCCGAAATCTTTCATTCAAAATGGCTTCCTGCGACTTGGCCGTTAATGCATTATAGGTGAAAAACATTAGAAGAATGTAATGCTGAGAAAAATAAATTAGAATACATAATACACCCTGATTGATGTTAAACATGCCATATCTTTCATTTGAAATAAATAATTATGTCGATAAATCATTTCAAAATTAATGATTGGAAATTATGCATTTAAAAGTAATATCGGAATTCAAATAGGCAAATTCGTATGATGATATTGTAATTAAAAGCTTTGTGATACATACCATTGAGTTTCAAGAAACATTAGTTTTGATTAACCATCATTTAGTTTTACCATGGTTTAATGACCATTTTGTACGGTCTATTGTCATTAACACGAATTCCAATGAATATTTTGTTCATCAAATTTCACATTGTGTTACATTATATGAGACGTTGAGAACCAGAGTGGACCATTCTCGACAGCTGTGATTTCGAAATTATGTTTTTAAAAATGTGCATTATATTTTAGTACTTTGTACAACAAATGCGTAAAATGTTCAAAAAAATGTAGTAGACATGTAGATCATTATACATTCTGTAGAATTTGAAAAACCTTCTAAAATGCATTAACGGCCAAGTCGCAGGAAGCCATTTTGAATGAAAGATTTCGGATGTTTGACTTTTAACTTGGGCGAACATCAGATATCAGTACTTTTTACGACCGAAACATTAAGGAGAACTTGGCGCTTTTTTTTTTACAGAAAGTTTTTTGATGGGATATCACTGCTTTTTGTAGGTTTTATCAAATGTATAAAGAATATAAATATAATAAATGTATAAATGTCAAATTATTTTTAAATTATTTTATTATGCTTTACAAATCTATATTTTTATTCGTAGTTTACATCAAAATATTAGCCGTCTCAGGCAAACAATATAATCTTTCTTATATGTATGCTAAGCACTTCATCATATTACTTTTATTCATAACTAGCCGAAGTACCTGGTGTTGATCGAGATTTAAAGAATGTTTGTGTAGAAAAATCAATTTCAAAATTAAACATGTTGTATAGATAACTTCAAAATGTTAAAATATGCTAATATTTCTATAATAGTGTTTTTCTCATGATTCAATACGTTCCTCAAACTCGTATGACGTTGGACTCACCTGCTGACATCCTACCTACTTGCTTTCACTATATTACTCATATTGACACTCTCTTTGTATGATTCCCAAACATTTGAAAAAGTCCGTTAAACTTCCAATGTGACGTTATATTAATTTTATTTTTTAATTATCGAATGACGTCATATTAACCTGCTTTCTGTATTTACACATACTCATGCTCCTTGTATTATTAAGAAATGTTTGAAAATTTCCGTTATATTACCAATATGACGTCATATTAATCTTTTTTTCATTGCTGAAACTTTTTCTTTTCATTTTTCACGTGGAAATCTTTCAATAGAAAATTAATTATTGTAGAAAGAATTTCATTGTGAATTTTGAATTGTTGGCAACTGCTACAACGAAAAATGTTCAAATTTAATAGGAAAAGGCGGGAAGAGTTCAATATCCTGTGCTGGTATGTTTGGCGAGTTGTTTTTGGTGATAAATGTTTGATTTGGTTGTTGCGATATTCAGTCTTTGGAGTTTTAACTTAACACCTTTAATTGACCTTATCTACGTGACATCACACCCCTTTTGGCAGCAGTTTGGATTTTTTTGCCAATCGCGCGAACCAGCACAGGATATGGAACTCTTTCCGGAAAAGCTGTTAGATTTTTGGTTTTTTATTATTTAAAAATTAACTCTACATTATTTCGATTCCGGATTACTTTAGTTGCTTCGGCCGTGTTTTAATACACCTACACGTAACATTTCACAATTCTGGCTTTCAAACTGTTGATTTGTATAGAAGTGCAGACAGACAAACAGATTTTCATTTTCATATATTAGATTTACTTGCTCAATCCTTCGCCAAATCGGAAGTTTCTGTTAGAGAAATTCTCTTTGCGATCATTGGCAGCATATCTTATATTTTGTGTTGTTGTCCATTTCATCTTTATTGACAATTACCGCTTAATTTACTTAGGAATTTACGCTTCATGTCCGTTTGCATCGTTACACTCTCTAATACGGAAATTTTTAATCCTGTTAAGTAATCTTCTGTAATTCACACTGAAGCGAAGTGGTTCTTGTTAAACGCCTGTTAAGCTATCCATATTTACAGTAAACCATATTGATGCTAATTTTTTCCCCCTTTCATTCTAACATTGGAACGATTAAGGAAGATTAGAAAATCTACGGACGCACTACCGTTCTTCCATTAGAAAATCTACCATTATTCTCATCTAATCGTCTTAGATAATATGTCAATATGTCTTGGTTTTAAGATTTTAGCTAAATTTACTCGAAAACCTGAAGCTAAAATGCGAGGAACCCCATTATAGAAGATTCATTCTAACGTACATATTGATAAACTGGATATATGTTATAAAATTATAATAATCTAGAACTGGCAGTTTCGATGCTTTAATTCTGAAAATTCTCTTTCTATAATAAACTTGTAAGAGAGTCAAGACTAACAATATAGTAAGAGTAAGTATAATAACAGTACAATATAATAGTAAGAGGTCTTGTGTAGTGACGAAAGATTGAAACTTTATTAACATTCGTGCGTTATGCCATTTAATTAACCGCATAATATTAATAGATGATTACTTGTCCAAAAAATTCACAATGAAAAATAGCCTCTAGCGTCAAATTCTCTCCAAGCTTTGTGACAGTTAACGAAATATCGCCAAATTTGGCGACAAAAATACCCTGTTTATGTGGACGTCATAATGATGGATATGTATTATATATGTGATGCATATGCATATATATATATATTTCAAATAAAATCCAGTGTATATATATATATATATATATAAAGTTTATTAACATCATTAAAATGCACTTAAATAACTAACTACCCACTGAAATTTTGCCAGATTGACTGAGTGCTATTGCGATTAGAATACCGACATTTATAATAAAATTTATTTTAAGGAAGTAAAAAATAGAAAAACGGACAGATAAACTAAAAATTTGCCTTCCCAACATTTTCGGAAAAGAATATAAAAAATTCATTCTGCTTGAAACCATGTAACACCTTTAAACTCAGGCTAATTTTTTGTAATCAGGCTTTGGCGATATGAGCGAGGAAATGATTGTCTAGGCAACTATTATTACTTAAATGTTTATCGTACAACAAAAAACACAAATGGTTACAACAATGCAATTAATTTAATTTGCCAATTGAATGTGTTACGAACTGTATATAGCCAAATCAGCACCCCCTATTTGAAGGATTTAAAAGCAGAAATTCTATGTTTTTAGACTTTTCTGGTTAATTGTGTGACAAAACCTACTTACTTGTCAAATTTTATGATTCTACGACTGTTAGAAGTACCTTAGTTATTTGATGATCACCAACTTTTTAGTTATTTGATGATCACCAACTTTTTAGTTATTTGATGATCACCAACTTTTTAGTTATTTGATGATCACCAACTTTTTAGTTATTTGATGATCCCCTGTGAGTCAGTTACAAAAAAGCCCTTTTTCGGAATCTCATATTTCAAAAAAAATTAAATACAGAAATAACAAATTTTGGAACCTAGTTCAGTTTCATTATATTAATGTGTGTTAAACTAGTCGTTGGGGGCCACCGTAATACTTACCCATCATAGATATGCATAATGTAAAATATTAAAATAAAAATGTGTAAACTACTTATAAAATGCATTGCAATTCAAATAAAATCGTGGCTTGATGACGTCACAAACTTTAAAGGCTCGATTACTGAATTGCTTGAAAGAGGTTTTTCCTTATACCTCCAAAAATAATAATCCTATTAGCTAGCGGTTTATTGCATCTGATTAAGCGTCAAATTTCCAATTCAAATATATCTTTGAAGTGAAATTTGGATGAAATACAGGGTCATGAAAAATAGAAGAGTGTGGAAAATAGGATTCCAAATATCTCGGCAACTAATTATCCGATCGATTTCATGCTTTATGCAAAATTTATGTTTTTTTATTGTCTTTTATATTCATTTCTTCAAATAAACAATTTCGAAAATTTTTATATACCTTTCATCAGAACGAATATTTCGAGAGTCCGAAAAAAATTGTTCCGGTTAATCGAGGTTATTGAAATGAAATAGGCTTCTTCCCATTATTACATACTAAGTACATACCAAATTGCAAGTCTCTATCTCAATTTTCTCGGGAGATAGAGCGTTTACAGACACACACACACACAGACACACAGACACACAGACGGACGGCAAAAATTTTTTTTCTAAAAATATGTTTTTCGGAATCTCCAGTGTCTGAAACGTGTAAATCCGTCAAAAAAAATTTTTCGATTTTCATAACGATTACAAGACTTACCCTACCTGGATAAGTAAAAGGAAAACTCTCTAGCTCTCACCAAAACGCAGTTATGAGGGGGTGAAAAGTAGGCCGAAATGGTCAGGGAAAAGGTAGCTTACGGCCTGTGCGAACTTGGCGGACGCACTGCCGTGCTCCCATATAAATATAGTGATTGTGGAGAACTTGATTTATTTATTAAACGTTAAATAAAAAATCTTGCCAATTGGATACACTATACATTTAAGGGTTAAGAAAGTCGCAAAAGATAATTAAATAATACCTTACAGTGATATTCACTTCAAAACTATTTTTATTTCTCAACATATTCTCCACCAATATTTATGCACCTATAACACTGTTTTATCAGTGCCCCAAAACCAGCTGCATAACATTCTTTGGGTTGCTGTCTCAGCCACATTAAGACTTCAAGTTGAAACTTTTCATCATATGTGAACATCATCTTGCTTCCAAGGTGGTTTTTTTACTGAATTAAAAAATGAAAATCGCTTGGGGCTAAGTCAAAGCTGTATGGTGGATGTTGAAGAAGTTGCCAACCAAACTTTTGAACTGTCTGCTGTGTTCAACTTGAAGTCCTAATGTGGCTGAGAGAGCAACCCAAAGAATGTTATGCAGCTGGTGTTGGGACACTGATAAAACGGTAATAAAAGTGCATAAATATTGGTGAAGAATATGTTGAGAAATAAAAATAGTTTTGAAGTGAATATCATTGTAAGTTACTATTTAATTAGCTTTTGTGACTTACTTAATGGTTTTCCCTTGTAGTTTGTGACAAGTAAGCACTCTCTCTATTAAGATATTACAAGACAGTATATATGTGTTATCCCTAAAAACAATTAGTACTTCCTTGTTGTAGCGGCCCCCAAGAATTACCTACTAAGCAAAAAAGACATATAGTGAAGTTAGAGGACATACATGACGTTAACGTTATATACGATAAATATATAATATTTTATCACGCATATGACCATATTATAATCATTTATGAAGTATAGAAGACATATATAAGTATTACATGTATATAAGACGTAAATTATATTTACTAGCTGACCGTTCAGCGTTGTCCGGGCCCGTGATAATAAATTAAAACAAACCTGAAGTTTGTATGATTTTATATCTTTAACCCGATTTTGTATTAAAGTATTTTTAAAGTGCTGCGCATTCGCAGGGTAATCTTTTGTTTCCCCCTTCCGCCGACAGAAAGCACATTGTGATCTAAACGATCCTCCGAAACATGTCCCCGCTACCTGAGGTACCGTATGGAAAACGTGCTGAGCACGCGATTCAAGATCTTTTAATTCCACATTCCGCCGTCAGGGAGGCGCGATTTGTTCTAAGCAAATCACCTTCCGAATGATATCCCGACACGTGTCTCGCTTCAGCTTTCACCACCAGGCGGTACAATGTATTCTATACGAACATCCGGAAAGGGTACCCGATATATCAAGTGAGTTGAACGAATTAATTCCTGTCGAAATAGGGTCCTAGTTAAGAAACTCTGTCGTTTTGCGCATACATAAATGTATATGGTTCAATATTCATGAGTAATAAGTATTTCATGAATAATCTGACGTGATTTCTTCCTTGGACCCCTCAAGTACCTACTATCTGAGTTTGAGGAAATGAAAATAATTTCGGACTACCTATGAAAGGAATTTTAAGTTAAAACTAGCACTACTCTGGTTTAGCAAATGTTCCAAATTTACTCTCAATTTGCCAAACGGTACGGATTTAAAAGGAAAATTAACATACGAAGAAGATAAAACACCATAACTAACAAGGAAGGTCTCCACAAGTGCATACTCCGAAAACTTAAAAAAATTACAGATTATTCTTCTCATGAGGATATAAATGTTTGTAAAAAAATTGCTGCGGAACTTCGATATAACGTCCGTAAAAAAAAAAAAAAAAAAAAAAAAAAAAAAAAAAAAAAAAAAATATTCTTTTTTTGGCGATTTATCACTGGTTGGCGGCACAATGAAAAAAAAAATACGCTTTTATGATAAAAACTCTTTTAGAAAAACCTTTTTCTTAACCTACTCAAATCGTTTAAGTAAGTTTAAAATAAAAAAAGACACTTTCATAACTACTGTTTTGCCATATACATTTATATGTATATATATAAAAAAATTAAATACCGTATTCTATGGTTTAGAACAAAATTTAAATTGATTGAAAATGCTTCAAATTAAAAATGAAAGTCATATTCTGAGCACTGACAATTTTACTTCGATATTGTTAGTGTCAGAGACAACAAGAGAAAAGCATTGTTGCTATGGAAACAACGACTTATTCAATATCAAAATGTATTGAGAGATTTCTTAATGGGCAGTTACTGTTAAAACACACATAAAATTTATACAGCCAGTGAAACTGTGTAAAATTAAATAACTTCAGCAACACCCAACTTGTATGTATATTATGTCAGATTGTTGAAAAAATAATTAACTTTTTAATCGTTCAAGTTTAAATAAATAAAGTACTGCGGATTTAAACACTCGTTTAACCAAGAATTTTCAAATGCATTAAAATCGCTTGCATTTGGCGAGGGAAAAATGTTATTCACCAAATCGCATCTTTTTGCGCTAAATATTCGAAAGTATTTTATTTTTTTAAGAATTTCTACTAAGATTTCGAAGCTAAATTTGATCGAAACCGTATTACGTACCTGAGTGGTTTCATTAGCATTTTTTGTCAAAATATTCTTAGTATGTGCTTTAAGGAACCCTTCCTTGTAAGTGTGGAATATGCTACTGTACCTAAAAACACTTAATTTCGGACACAATGTGACTCTTGAATTCGAAAGCCAGATCTTTCGTTTTAAAATTGGAGACGTGTCCTCTGCGCCACTTCTAGATAACATCACTAGAAATATCATTTATACTCTGTGACATCTTCTTGGTTATTTTGTCTATAGAATCGGTCGCAAAAGGTTTAAATATACTTTAAAAAATGATTAAATATCTAAATCCATCGTACTATTTTTAAGAGCATCTGTACAGTACTTACAAAAGTAGTTTTAAACATGTTCATCAAATGAGAGATCATTAGGAAATATTGTTTGAACTGTATGGCGTTCGCTCATGCACACACAAAGAAATAAAGATTGCAATATTTATTATTACTTATTATTATTATTAGTAGTAGTAGTAGTAGTACTACAATGTGTTGGGAAATTATATTTCATAAGTAAATCCTAAAGAAACAGAAACAGAATTTTCCCTTCAAAGAAGTTTTGTATACAAATGCAATCTAAATGATTGGAAATAATTCTCTGATATTATTCAAAATACTCAGACATATGCTTTTAACTAATTGACCCAAATCGATTTACGTCTGAATTCCTATAAGTATATTTTTGAATAACATCCAAACGCTCCAATTTCAAACTTCATATAGACAGTAATTACTGGGAACGAAAGGAAATTGGAAAGCAAATTTATTTCCTTATTTCTCTATTTCAGGTAGTATACATATATTCTGATGATGTTTAAATTGAAAATTAATTTGCAGGTAATATAGATACATTCATGCATGCATGTACACATACATACATTGCAACATTAATATAGTTTTCAAAAACAGTCAAAAACAATGGTTAGCATCATCAAAATTTACTATAAAATTTTAGTGGTAGGAAAAAAGCGTAAAAGTTGGCAGCTATGCTAATACATACCAGAGGTAAATATATTACAACTAAATTAGTAAAAGGAATTTCGAATATCCTTAAAAGTTTTCTGAAGGAAGGATGAATATGTTCTTCATATATATATATATATATATATATATATACCTCTGGTATGTATTAGCATAGCTGCCAACTTTTACGCTTTTTTCCTACCACTAAAATTTTATACTAAATTTTATGTTTTTAAATCTTCGAAATCACATGATTATCAATAAAGCAAAAATTTCTATTAATTTTTAGTGGTAACAAAAAACCGTAAAAGTTGGGAGCTACGGTATTAGTCTAAGAGCTACCAACGTCAGAAAACACGTGATTTTAGCACGGCTCATTTTTCTATTTATTCTCCCTTTTTATTGTTGTAATACGCATGCGGCCGGCTGACAGGCGGAAGACTTTGCGTTTACCTGTGAGGGGAGGGGCAATGCAGGTAAAAATATGACAAAATTAGGTCATTTTAGCATGAATTTTGCTTATAACACTTGTTTCTGCTAACTGTTCGTGATATTAAGCCATTATTGCCAGACCTTTTCCACGTTGCTAAGGCCGGGCCAGACCCTGATTTAGAGACAAAATAAGGGGTCAAATTCACGTCATTTTAGAAAAGCTGAAATTTTAGTATGTTATACTTTGGCTATCAGATAAGCTAATATTAATTTCCCAGACCTAAATTCCGTTGATAAATTACTGCCAGACGCCGATTTATATCTGGCAGAGAAAGCGCCTATTAGAAGAGTTGGCGGCTTTTGTAGTGCTTTGGCTACTTTCAATACACAGCCCAGCCGTGATTGTTGCCAAAGCAACGATCCTTGTTTCTATAAAAGTATATATATATATATATATGATTTGCCGAAATAAATGCTTAATTAAAAATCTTTCTTATACTTATTTAACATGTCTTCAATGAAAAAAAAAATGACTTGCTTATCGCTGCAGAAAACATACGTTTTTCCATTTCTAGCCAACGCAATTAAATTTCATTTCGAAAACACAGAGAACGTGCTACGAACGATATTATTCCAAACCACAAATGATCATTGGAGCTTGAAAAGTAGCAGTTGACATTGCCTGTTTTTTGTTAGCCGCTATAAGTTTATTCAGAAAATTAAGAGAAAGTAATATATATTGTATTATGTAAAATTAAAAGAGAATATTGAAGAACAATGATTATAATATTACTAAAAAATTAAGAGAGAATTTAAATAAACAACGGTTGAAAAGAGTCGGCTGCTTTTGTAGTGCTTTGGATATTGTCAATACACTGCCAAGCCGTGATTGTTACCAAAGCATGCTTGTTACTTTCTATAGAAGTGTATATATATATATATATATATGATTTGTCAAAATAATAGGGTCCGAAAAGTCTGGAATCGGTCAAATAATTCAAGAAATATACATCGGATTGAAAAACGGCAAAATGCATGTTCAATATTTTTGAAAAATCTATTTACGGATATGAAAGTTTCCCCCCAACTTTGCCCCGCCCCGGGGGAGAAAAGGGGGGCAACTTTGAAAATTTAAATGATGACCCCATTTTTTATTGCAGATTCGGATTTTACGGGAAAAAATACGTAACTTGTATTTAACTTGTATTGAACATTTTCTTCGAAACATTGTAAATGACGCTGTAATCGAGTGCAATGTTGTGAGAATAGTTACCATTGCAATGTCTGGAAATGCTCCATTAACTCGAGAAATATACATCAGATTGAAAAACGGAAAAATACGTGTTTAATATTTTAGAAAAATGGCAACTTTGATATCCTAAATAGATTTTTTAAAACTATTGAACATGCATTTTCCCGTTTTTCAATACGATGTATATTTTTTTTCAAAATATATATGAAGGGTCTTGTTCAACAATAACAAATTGATTCAAAATGGATTATGGGTGTAAATTTAGAGAAATGCGCGGTATTAGAACTATAAAAAGAATTATATTTTATATTTTTCTTGAAAGAGAAAATTAATTAAAACTATTTTAAAGTTTGTCATAAAATATTATTTGAAGAACGTTGTTCATCACATTTATAACTTTGATCACATAAAAAAAAACGGGCAAAATCAAAACGTACTTAAGTATTTCATTACCTGGTCGATAAGGTTTTACACACAAAATGTTTAATCACATGTCCATAAATGTAATATTTTTTTTCCTCAGAAATGTTAGTATAAATGTAATAATTAATAATAATAATAGTAATATTTTCTTTTAATTACAGTTAACACAAACTACCACATAAATGATTGTTATTATATTATAAAACCGGTTGCATGTGGAAATAATATTTAAAACACTTTAATGTCTGAATAATATTCTTATGTAACTATTCTTATATCTCAAACTAGGCCGAACTCGGATTTTTGTTCTCAATTTAAATAAAATTAATTTATTATGTTTTATAATTATTATAATTTTTTGCTGTCCCTCAGGATGGCTGAAACAGTTTTAGGACTATGACTTTTAAATAAGTTTTAAGGTTTTCGTTTTACATTGCTTTTAGCAAAGTACAAGTACAATTATGAGCTGTTTATATTTTTAATATGTCTATTAATCCGCGGTGTAACGTCTATAACCTTTAATACTTTTATTTTTAATTTAATTTATTTTATTTAATTATTATTTTTTTTTTTTGAAAATTTCCAACAGACTCTATGTGTGAAATCTTAATGGAATATCTTTGTTAGCGTCGTTTGAGATGGCGGCTATTTGCAGAAATTCTTGTGATGCTATCACATTTCACCGAAACCAAAGTAGATACGTCGAAAATATCATTAGAAAATTCATTATGTTTTAGAATCAGGGCTCTGTGTGTATTTAAAAAAAAAAAAAAAAAAAAAAAAAAAAAAAAAAAAGATTTGGTGATTATGTATGCCCGCAAATTTTATTAAAGCCACTGAAAGTATTTAAATATAGTTTTTTTCTAAATACAATTTTAGTACATCAGGGAAAGTCTGATAGTATGTGTAGTTTATCTTAATTTTTTTCCAATCTGTTTATTTTTAATTGGCCGTTATATGGAAAGCAAGCTACAATAATAATTCCTTTGCTAAAACGTTTTTTAGATACATTGAACAATGTTTTAAGATTTTTTTTCTCCTTTTTGCTGATAATAAATTGATCTATTTGAATTACAATCATTTAAATAGACCCAAGCTTCATCTATTGCAACAATATTCTTCCATTTTTCTCCAGATAAATGCTTCCCATAAAGAATTCTGCATTATGTTCTACGTTCGGCGATATTTCGTGACAAAAGACGGTGAAAATTTTTTTTTTGTCTTTTTAAAATTTAAATCAGTATTAATGATTTTTTCAACAGTGACACTGAGCATTTTAACGATTTAGTAACGATCCTTTGACTTTATATATATATATATATATATATATATATATACATATATATTTTACCATGAAGAATAGATAATATATTTGCAATAGAATTCCTGTTTGTTCTTGGTTAAGGTTTGTTCTTGTATTTGGAACATTTTTTACACTTGATGTCGGACATTCACGTTTTTTCATTGACCGACTGTGACTTTAGATATAGAAAAACATGTCTTTCACAGCGTTTTTCAATAACCGAATACAAATAATTTTTTTCCAAAAGTGCAGAAATATAGTCTTCCATCCATGGGTTCTTCAAAAGCGGCATTTTGAATGTAATAGAAAATTTCAGTTGCCAGACGAGAAATTATACTTTTAAAAACATTTGAGCTGTGAAAATAATCTCTCTATGTAGGCGATTATTTTCGTACCATAACAAACTCGTCCAAAACATGTGCGAACAGCCTCTGAATTGTGTATCTTAACTACATATTCAAATTTTGTGACGGTTAGCCAATTTTTGCGGTAAGCCAGGCTGTATAACACATTAAAAAAACGACTAGAAAATAGATACCAATACAATCACAGAATTTTTTAATCTTACAGATTCGCCGCTTCCTATATATATATATATATATATATATATATATATATATATATATATATATATATATAGTTATAGCTATAATATCTTTGAATTTCAAAAAAACATATCAAGTTCTTGTAACATTCTAATTAAATCTCCTAAGAGATAATTAGTAATAAAGTGTAGACAGAATGCCACATAGTTAATAAATTAACAAGTGCAATCATAATTTTACCATAGCATTTGTTTCAATGATAATTGGCCAAAAATACTGCAAATATGAGGAATATTTAAAAAGAGAGAGAGAGAGAAAAATTATATAATAAACCATAAAAGGTTAATAATTTGAATTTGATATCAAGTGAATACAAAGGGATTTTGAAATTAAATATAAACTAAATATAAAGGAAAATTTGTTAACAAGAAATTTAAATTAGAATTGGATATGAAAAAACACGTGTAGATATAATCATCAGCCTGGATGTATCCACACGTGTTTTAAAAATAATACAGTATTTCATAAATATACTGGCATTTATGCTAAGATTAGTATATTCATCCAGGTATACTATATTATTACCAGAAAACAATTGGAAATAGTAAAATTGGAAATAAAAAACTTGTAAAGAATAGATAAAATATCTTACTCACAATAACTATCAAAAATTCCGTAAACATCACAAGGTCTACATTTATACCATTACGAACACATGGCGCACATCCTGAAATACCATAATCTTGATGATTTAAAAAAATATCTTCATAATAATTATCAACATATGGTAAATAGATGTACTTAGAAAAAAATATATTGTTTAATAATGGTGGTAGAAAACACATAAAAAAGTAAAGGACGGTGAAAGAACTTAATGAAATTTATACAGAACTTTCATGAGAGACCTTCGCAAAAAAAAGGAATTATGGGAAGTTTAGCATACCTTGAAAATTGTAGACCTTGAGTTAGACTACAAAAACATTGGAATAACATTAGATGATACAAATAGATTATATATACAAGCAAATTTTATAACTAGAGATCGACTAAAATTTCGGTTTCGGCACAAAATCGGAGTTTCGCCGAATATTCGTTTTGGCGAAACTGCTGCCAAAATTTCGGCCTGACCGAAACTATCTGTATTTCAAAATATCGTTCCTTTTCTTTCGGAAATTTTCAACTTTACTCATTGATATGAGTTGTATCGGCTCAAATGAGACACTGTTTATTGCTATGAACTCCACTGTTTATCATTATCCGATATGACTGATTCATGATGCGAGTGTAAATTATAAATCAAGCAATGCATATATGATTAAACCTAAAAGACGTTTATCACGTGATCTTTAAAAGCTGCAAACTTAACACTAATAGGGAATTTTTACTTTGAAACTCCAGATTGTTTCAAATGCTTTATGAGAAAGGTGTTGTTAAAAGATATGAAAATTGACGAAATTTATTACAAAAGATATATCGAGGTATGGGTAATGACGTTCCTCATTACATATCCTCTTATTCTTTAAAATTAATCCCCCCCCTCCTTTCTTGTTTCAAAATTACTTAATTTATTTAACTTTTCTTTTTTTTATTAACAGTAAAATAACTTTATTCTACCCTTCTCCATTTTTTTGCTTATTAAATTTTAATATCCGTTTTATTCAGTGCGGTTTCACTTAATTTATATTACGCATTTTTCTTGTCATGTCAGTTTCCTTTCTCAGTCTGCAGAAATAAAAGAAGTATGTATTCACACCCATATTCTGCTATTTTCTCTTCCTTTTCACACCAGCCGGCATTTGCGAATAAATGAAAAAGAAAAGAAAGATAAAGTAACTGCTTTCTTTCTACTTCCTCCTAGGCCGTCATTTCCCTAACGAATTTTCAGTTCTCATATGCAACCAATATCTAAATTTAGCACGCAGTATTGTCTAAGTTCTAACGTCCATGCATTCCATTTTAATCATACAGGCCCGGTCAGCACCTCAGTAATTATAAAAATTTGTACAACCCTCCTTCCCACGAATCTTATGCCGGGTAGGTCAATTTTCAAATTAATCCATTTAACTCTCCAAAATAATTTGTTTCTTGCATGATTATCACCAAATTCACTGTATATGTTGGCGGCAGATAATGAAAACCGCACGCCAAAATAAAAAGTGCAAATTATGTTTGAAACAATTTGTATCACTCTTACCTCTACTGTCTCTGTGTTAACTTTAATTTGTAAGCCTCCTCTTCAGTGATTATTGCCTGTGTACGAACCCTGTCACTGGATCAACTGCTTTAATAAACCAATGTGCTTTAAATGTTGTTGTACTTAAACTTCTATCTTTTGCCATACCTACGTTTCATTCCAGCGTTTCGCTATTCCTACTTACATACATGTCGTACTTGTGACGCAGCAGCTATGCATCTGTTTACCCAAAATCTGGATTCTACACTATAAATATTTGGTGCATCTAGGGTACAGGCAATATTTTTTCGTCACTGGAGAGGAGGGATTTTTAATTTAATCATATGGTAATCAAAGATGTTTACACAAGGACTAAAAAAAAGGATATGGACTAAAAAAAAGATATGTCTACCGAACTGAGTGTTTCATAAAGGGACTGATCTTCTATCCGCTTGTGTCAGCTGTACATGGATTATGGTTGATCAATTTTTTATCGTCGGCTAAATGCAGAAGTCCGGTGATACGTCGGCTATATACTTTCGCTCCTCTTCGCTTCGGAAGTACTCCACCCTCCCCGCCGCAGCGGTCAAGAAAGTTTGCTCTCCTTCGCTTCGGAAATCCTCCACCCTCCCCGCCGCAGCGGTCAAGAAAGTTTGCTCTCCTTCGCTTCGGAAATCCTCCACCCTCCCCGCCGCCTTGACTTGCTCAACAGTGGAAGCCGTGTTTTTTTTTCGCATCTGAGTGCGCTGACGTTTTTCTACCGTGAAAGAATATAAGTGCTTTGTGTTTATCTGTGTGAGATATGCGTATTTTTAACCACGGTGTCTCTGATCTTCACGTGTGATTTTTTTTAATTCTTACTTGTTATGATTGCATCGTCATATTTCCCACACCTTCTCTTGAATGGGGTTAGAAAAGTGGATCCACCTCTTTAAATCTTCATACGCAATTAAAATGTGAATATTCTTTGCAGCAAAAAAATCATCGCGCGTGAAACCTTTCAAGTGTGTTATTATGTCATCTTCAAAGAGCGCCTTTATCATGCTTTCTCAGGTGTTTTAATGCACACATGTGACAACGTGTGCATGTGTATTGTGTTCGACAGCAGTTCATAGAAGAAAAGAAAGCATAAGTACCTTGAAAACAACAAAAATGAGGCACTTTGTGTCTCCAAATCAAATTTTTTTTCTCTCTCTTATAACTAAATAAAAAAAATATATATATATATAAATAAATTTTAAACAAAATAAATAAATATTCGTGGACCGTAATTCAACAAGGTAGAAAATATTTGGGATTTTTAGAGCATAAACAGAGAAAGTACTTTTCCCAATTTCTAATTACAATGTTGCGTTCTGATAATTATGCATTCGTTCCCTAAACTTCTCTTTTCATGTTCAAGATTTTAACTATTATCAATATTTGGTTTATATTTTTTAACAAAATATTTAAACCTTTTTTTTTCATTTTTACATTATTAAAATTACTTTTTTTTAGTATATTTTTAACAGTTTACAATATCCTATACAGATATATATATATTTTTTGTGTTGCCTTTTTGCAAATTGAAGTTACATTTATAAGAAATAATATAAGTAACTTTTAGTTTTTCCTCAAAGGTTTGTATTAACTAACAATCAGTTATTATGTTTTTTTTTTCCTTTTTTTTCTTTTACATCTTCTCACTTTTTTGAGAACTCCTCAATTAATTATTTTTTGTTTTACATTTTTTTTCACCCAATATAATTAAAGCTACTGATGATTGGTTCTATATTGTATCTAAATATGTTTTGCATAATTTTGATGTTTATCGAAAAAATTGAAGAGTACAGATAGCATTTTTGTGTGTAATAGTGATGGTGACGATAAGTACGTTTATAAAAAAAGGAAATTATTTGCATTTCTATATATATATATATATATATATATATTTGTACTTTTGTGAAAATATAGTTTTTCCTTTACTTTAAAAAGATATATATATATATAACTCAACATATATGTTTTGTGAAGTTATTTTATTTTGGTTGAGTTTTTGCTGAAGTAATCTGGCATAAAACATACTTTTGGTGATCGCGCATATGCATTTCCATAGTATTAACCAAAAAAGACTAACTTTTCGATTTTGATTTTATTTCACTTCAGATTTTATTTTATTATTATTAATTTTCAGATTTTATTATTCCTTCATAGATTTTACTTAAAAAAATGCATTTGTTTCAGTTAATTATTGTTATTTTATGTAGTGTGTATTTCCAAAAGGCATTTTTGTACATGCACACATCTTCCCTCTCACTTAACTTATTTTAATTTATAGCTCATTTCAGTATTAGGGATCATTGTTTATATTTTTAACGCAAATATGCCTAGGAAAAATAAAAATAAACAGAAATCTATTCAAGATATTCAAACGTTACATAAACAGGTTCCTTTAACTGAGAACAACGAACCCATTGCTATTTAGATAAATACCTTTTCAAAATTTCTTGGCCCCATCTGTTTGAAGAGACACTAAATCGTGGTGCTGAGGAAATTTCCACTGACTTTCAAGCTTTTGACAAACTTGTCACTTCGATTAATAACCCTGCTTTGTCTAAAGAATTCTTGACCTTAAGAAATCAAATAAATGTACAGTTTAAATTTCTCATAGAAAATTATAAACTTGTTTTACAGGAACATAACGAAATAGTGAAATAGAAAGATAATTTATTAACAGTAAACAAAAAAATCTTAGAACGACTTCATACACTATCATTGAAAAATAAACATGAACTCAAGTCTGAAGAAACACAAATTGGCAGTATAAGGTTTCCTAAAAATAAAAAACGTCAAATTATGCATGATGTATGCACACAAACTGAAATTTTTGTTGACGAACATCTACACAATGTAGCATCTCAAAAAATATATCACAAAGATTCACAACCTACCACAACTCATTATAGCATTACAAAGTGTCAGTCAAAATGTGCAGAAACTGTTAAATTTTCGCAAAATATGTCTATCGACCCTCCTAATGTGCAGGAACTTAAGCCAACTCGTATTATAATTTGTAAGTTACCCGAAAAATACAATATCCCTGATATTTTGATAGGAAATTATGACATTTTACATTTACCTGTCCCTTTTATACAGGTTATAAAAATATACAAACTCAAATCATAAACGCTTTTAATTGGATTTTGGAGATTTCTCCGGACAATGCTTAACAATTACTCTATCGTAAAGAGATTCCCATACAGTCAAATTTTTACCCAGTGAAACCATTTATAGACATTAAACGTTGTTTTAGATGTCAGACGTATCAACATCTTGCAAAAGGGTGTTGTAAAGATATCACATGTGCTGTCTGCTCAGGCCCCCACTCTTACCCTCAATGTGCAAACACTCCAAAATGCATTAATTGCATTACAAACAATAATAATAACAACACTCAATTTGATGTTTGTCACCCTGCATTTGCTCATAATTGTCCTTCACTAAAGCGACACATTGATGAAGAACGGAAACATATTTACAAGTACACTTAGGTTAATTAAAAAAAAAAAAAGAGTTAATAACATGCTTTATTTTGCCCTCTCACTTGTAAAACACACTCATAAGATTTGTTTCTTGCAACTCAGCTACTACATGCATATCAGTTTGTATACATTTATTTAAATACGTCTATACACAACAGTACATTTTACATTTCTTTGTATTCATTTATAGATAATTTTTTTAGAGTTTATTTTTTTATAAGCATCTCTGTGTACAGTTTAGTTCATCTTTTCATTTTCCTATTTTAACGATCGGAAATGGTTAAATGACATGATGTATTATTTGTATGGTAATTTTCTTGATGCGGGTCGTCATTTTTTTTCATACAAGATAATTTTAACTGATTATATACACATACATCCATATTTTTTTTACCTCGCTTATTTACTATTTACACTCAAATATAGAAACTTTTATAATATTTTAACCTTATGTTTTTTTTTTTCATTTTTTACACCTACTTGCATTGAAGCATAAACTTAATCTCACTTCCATCCACGTTGCTATTGTAATTTATTCTTTAATAAATACACTTGGAATTTCTATTTCTCAAATTTTTTTATTGTCAACGGTATTTTTATATGTTTTTTATGACATATAGTTCATTGCAACATTAACACATGTAGTTCATTGCTTTTTTAGGGTTCTTATATACACGGAAAACTGCTGCTCAGAGTTACTTATTGATTACTCATTGAATAGATCGTTGTTTCGTTTTTTTTATGCAAAAAAAAAAAAACGCTCATTGCCTATATTTCATTGTACTTTCAGTTTTTTTTTGTGTATATGGAAACCTTTACTCATTGTTTACTCATAGGTTAGTTCATAGTTTTCTCATTGACACAATTGCACGACACATCCTTGGATCATGGCATAGCGTTTGCCATATTGTGCTTGGTTCATTGGTGACTCGATATCTTTTCATGAAGATTCTGAGTTTTGTACACACATACCGTTGAGTTTTCCTTACCTTTACCCTTCCTACATGTCTAATTTTATTAGGTATACGGTTTTTTTTCTTTTTACACTTTGTAAAATAGTCTCACACTCAATACTTTTTATGTAATTCCAAGACATGCTAAGGCCACCCTCACTTTGTTGGTAAACAAAGATTCCTGTCAGCACCTTTCTACATATTAATACTCAGATGATATGTTGAGTCATACACATTTTTTTCTTACATATTAGAGTTATGACATTAACTTTATACGAAAACGACTAAAACTCTTTTGTTTTGTTTTTTTCACATATAAAATATGCTTTAACACATAATAGCTCTTAACTTACATTATTTTTTTTCTCTTTTCTCCTGCTGTTGTATAGTAAAATATATACATCACACATAAAAATAAAAATATATAGAAAAATCTATATAATACGAACGTCAAATTCACCCAATAAAATATTTATAAAGCACAATGTAAACACATTGATAAGTTACGTTACTATCGAGGTGCAATAAATCAAAATACAGCTTCAAAACATTAAAACTGTAAGATGTTAAAATTTCATGAGCTTTCGGCTAAACATTAGCCTTCCTCAGATGAACAACAAGCAGTCGAGGAGACGCTGCTCCGAAATGGCGCGTTTTGGACAGGCTAGGAATGGGCGAAACCAAACAGACATGAAATGAAGGGGGTGACTGAAGTCCGGATGATACCATTACCAGCTGGGGTGGGTCAAGAGAAACCGAAAACCCCAGTGATACCTAGTATATTGTACCATAAACGAGGGATCTGATAAGATAATACATCATTACATGCATTATCACCTCTTTTCAAAATCTCTAGGGACTCTCTGATTATGCAACTATTATACTGTGAACCTCGTGAAATTATTTTAGCTTTACTGAAAAATACATCAATATCTTTGGCCTGGTTTAATCTGGATAAAGCAGTGGATAATTTACATTTTTTCAAATCAGCTGTATGCTCTTTAATCCTTTCTTTTAATTTGCGAGTTGTCATGCGTATGTATGAATATATTTTAGAACTGTCATTAACTTTAAAAGGAATAATATAAATGCCAGATTTATCTCGGTTATCAATAGGGTCGATCATTCTATGTACCAAATATTTAAGCTTGGTTGGGGGTTTAGCGATAAGAGTTACATTATATTTCTTTAATGCGTATTTAATCCACTCAAACAGATGCGGGATATAATCTATACTGTAGAATTTTGAAGATTGCATATCTTTTTTAACTATTGTAGCTTGTTTATTTCTGTACTCATAAATTAACTTATTAATAAATTTGTTTGAAAAACCATTTTCATATGCAATCACTTTAATTTTGTTCAACTCCTCATTTAAATAACATTCTGAACTAACCTCAAACGCCCTATTGATATAAAACCGATATGCTGCTGCTTTGTAATTAAACGGAACATTACTATTGTATGATATTGTGTTATTGGATCTGCAAGGTTTCCTATAAACTTTCCTATCAATGCTACGTGTTGAAATATTTTTAATAAGTTCTATATCTAAAAATGGTAATGAATTATTTTCTTCAATTTCACAAGTAAATTGTATATTTCTATCTATACTGTTGGCATGCGCCATAAAATCATTCAATGCAGAGATACCGTGATTCCATATGAGTAGTATGTCATCGACATATCTAACCCATAATGCAGGTTTAAAGGGGGATGTAGAAATTATACGTTTTTCCAGAGGTCGTAATTTTAATTCTGCCAGTAATCCAGAGATAGGTGAACCCATAGGGGCTCCCTCAGCTTGTTTATAATAACATCCGTTAAATAAGAAAACGTTGCTGTTAGTAATTAAGTTTATACTGGAAATCAGAGTATGTTTAATACTGTCATTATAAGCTGGGTTATTTATAATGCTATTTTCAATAATAGGTTTAACTTCCTGAACATCAATAGAAGGATACAGAGATTTAATATCAAAACTTGCTAGAATCCTGTTATCTTCCAGTTTAAAGCCTTTAATTAAGCTAACTAAATCTGCAGTAGATTTGACTACATGCTCAGTGGGGGGTAGCATTGATTTAAGTAGTGGTACAAATGATTTCTCTATTGCGTAGGTTGGTGCTGTACATTTTGAAACAATAGGGCGGAGGGGGAAATCTTTCTTATGGTCTTTTAAACGCCCCTGTAATCGGGGGGTGACTGCAGTTTTATTAATAGCCAGTTTAATTTTAATGTCACTTGGCCATGTGCCATGTTTAATCAGTTCATGAGTTTTCCTATTAATATTGGTATTAGGATCCTTGTTCAATTTTTCACAATTCATATCAGTAATGCATTGCTCCATTTTAGTGATATAATCCTGAGTAAACATAACTGCTAACTTATTTGATTTATCTGTTTGTATAATGGTAATGTCTGACCTATTTTTAGATTGTTTAATAATATTAGTATGTTTATCTTGTTTATGGGTCTTTTCTTTTAAGTACCTCTTGACATTATTGTATAACATGCACCTAATTTCATCTTTATTATTATTGTCCATTTTATTAACAATCAATTCACAATCTGTAATTATATTCATTACATTTCGTCGTTTTTCAAACATATGTTTAGGTCCCAAACTTAAAGTATTATGTAGTCGTTTATCCAAGTCAATATTGGTAAGATTGATATACTGTACTGGTTTTTGCTGTGGTATTTTATAATGCATATTATCTTTAAGTTTATTGAACTTCCGATATATAATTTCCTCCTTCCTTACTCGCTGGTTAGTACGGTAGATGTCTACTATGCGTAGAAAATCATCAAAATCTGTTTGCTCCAAAGATTTTGTTAAGCTAATGTACAGATACAACACTTTTTCTGAAAGTTGATCAATCAATTTAAATTTACTTCTTATGATCGACTTTAAGGCTAAAAAATCCAATTTAAATGCAACTGTAGGAATGATACTATGAACAAGCTTATTGCTATTCTTCAAAAACGAAGGTATAATTTTTGATCCCTTACATAACTGCAAAAATCTAATATTAATAATTTCTCTGTCTAATCGCAATCTTTCTGTCTTGAATCTCCTCATTACTTCTGTGCGTTCAGACATATCCAGTATCGATAAAATACAAATAAAAATATATAGAAAAATCTATATAATACGAACGTCAAATTCACCCAATAAAATATTTATAAAGCACAATGTAAACACATTGATAAGTTACGTTATTATCGAGGTGCAATAAATCAAAATACAGCTTCAAAACATTAAAACTGTAAGATGTTAAAATTTCATGAGCTTTCGGCTAAACATTAGCCTTCCTTAGATGAACAACAACCAGTCGAGGAGACGCTGCTCCGAAATGGCGCGTTTTGGACAGGCTAGGAATGGGCGAAACCAAACAGACATGAAATGAAGGGGGTGACTGAAGTCCGGATGATACCATTACCAGCTGGGGTGGGTCAAGAGAAACCGAAAACCCCAGTGATACCTAGTGTATTGTACCATAAACGAGGGATCTGATAAGATAATACATCATTACATGCATTATCACCTCTTTTCAAAATCTCTAGGGACTCTCTGATTATGCAACTATTATACTGTGAACCTCGTGAAATTATTTTAGCTTTACTGAAAAATACATCAATATCTTTGGCCTGATTTAATCTGGATAAAGCAGTGGATAATTTACCTTTTTTCATATCAGCTGTATGCTCTTTAATCCTTTCTTTTAATTTGCGAGTTGCCATGCCTATTTATGAATATATTTTAGAACTGTCATTAACTTTAAAAGGAATAATATAAATGCCAGATTTATCTCGGTTATCAATAGGGTCGATCATTCTATGTACCAAATATTTAAGCTTGGTTGGGGGTTTAGCGATAAGAGTTACATTATATTTCTTTAATGCGTATTTAATCCGCTCAAACAGATGCGGGATATAATCTATACTGTAGAATTTTGAAGATTGCATATCTTTTTTAACTATTGTAGCTTGTTTATTTCTGTACTCATAAATTAACTTATTAATAAATTTGTTTGAAAAACCATTTTCATATGCAATCATTTTAATTTTGTTCAACTCCTCATTTAAATAACATTCTGAACTAACCTCAAACGCCCTTTTGATATAAAACCGATATGCTGCTGCTTTGTAATTAAACGGAACATTACTATTGTATGATATTGCGTTATTGGATCTGCAAGGTTTTCTATAAACTTTAATATCAATGCTACGTGTTGAAATATATTTAATAAGTTCTATATCTAAAAATCGTAATGAATTATTTTCTTCAATTTCACAAGTAAATTGTATATTTCTATCTATACTGTTGGCATGCGCCAGAAAATCATTCAATGCAGAGATACCGTGATTCCATATGAGTAGTATGTCATCGACATATCTAACCCATAATGCAGGTTTAAAGGGGGATGTAGAAATTATACGTTTTTCCAGAGGTCGTAATTTTAATTCTGCCAGTAATCCAGAGATAGGTGAACCCATAGGGGCTCCCTCAGATTGTTTATAATAACATCCGTTAAATAAGAAAACGTTGCTGTTAGTAATTAAGTTTATACTGGAAATCAGAGTATGTTTAATACTGTCATTATAAGCTGGGTTATTTATAATGCTATTTTCAATAATAGGTTTAACTTCCTGAACATCAATAGAAGGATACAAAGATTTAATATCAAAACTTGCTAGAATGGGCATTATCTTCCAGTTTAAAATCATTTGTACCACTACTTAAATCAATGCTACCCCCCACTGAGCATGTAGTCAATTCTACTGCAGATTTAGTTAGCTTAATTAAAGGCTTTAAACTGGCAGATAACAGCATTCTAGCAAGTTTTGATATTAAATCTCTGTATCCTTCTATTGATGTTCAGGAAGTTAAACCTATTATTGAAAATAGCATTATAAATAACCCAGATTATAATGACAGTATTAAACATACTCTGATTTCCAGTATAAACTTAATTACTAACAGCAACGTTTTCTTATTTAACGGATGTTATTATAAACAATCTGAGGGAGCCCCTATGGGTTCACCTATCTCTGGATTACTGGCAGAATTAAAATTACGACCTCTGGAAAAACGTATAATTTCTACATCCCCCTTTAAACCTGCATTATGGGTTAGATATGTCGATGACATACTACTCATATGGAATCACGGTATCTCTTCATTGAATGATTTTCTGGCGCATGCCAACACTATAGATAGAAATATACAATTTACTTGTGAAATTGAAGAAAATAATTCATTACCATTTTCAGATATAGAACTTATTAAAAATATTTCAACACGTAGCATTGATAGGAAAGTTTATAGAAAACCTTGCAGATCCAATAACACAATATCATACAATAGTAATGTTCCGTTTAATTACAAAGCAGCAGCATATCGGTTTTATATCAAAAGGGCGTTTGAGGTTAGTTCAGAATGTTATTTAAATGAGGAGTTGAACAAAATTAAAGTGATTGCATATGAAAATGGTTTTTCAAACAAATTTATTAATAAGTTAATTTATGAGTACAGAAATAAACAAGCTACAATAGTTAAAAAAGATATGCAATCTTCAAAATTCTACAGTATAGATTATATCCCGCATCTGTTTGAGCGGATTAAATACGCATTAAAGAAATATAATGTAACTCTTATCGCTAAACCCCCAACCAAGCTTAAATATTTGGTACATAGAATGATCGACCCTATTGATAACCGAGATAAATCTGGCATTTATATTATTCCTTTTAAAGTTAATGACAGTTCTAAAATATATTCATATATAGGCATGACAACTCGCAAATTAAAAGAAAGGATTAAAGAGCATACAGCTGATATGAAAAAAGGTAAATTATCCACTGCTTTATCCAGATTAAATCAGGCCAAAGATATTGATGTATTTTTCAGTAAAGCTAAAATAATTTCACGAGGTTCACAGTATAATAGTTGCATAATCAGAGAGTCCCTAGAGATTTTGAAAAGAGGTGATAATGCATGTAATGATGTATTATCTTATCAGATCCCTCGTTTATGGTACAATATACTAGGTATCACTGGGGTTTTCGGTTTCTCTTGACCCACCCCAGCTGGTAATGGTATCATCCGGACTTCAGTCACCCCCTTCATTTCATGTCTGTTTGGTTTCGCCCATTCCTAGCCTGTCCAAAACGCGCCATTTCGGAGCAGCGTCTCCTCGACTGCTTGTTGTTCATCTGAGGAAGGCTAATGTTTAGCCGAAAGCTCATGAAATTTTAACATCTTACAGTTTTAATGTTTTGAAGCTGTATTTTGATTTATTGCACCTCGATAGTAACGTAACTTATCAATGTGTTTA
Source organism: Maratus michaelseni (assembly GCA_963931845.1). Classification (NCBI taxonomy): domain Eukaryota; kingdom Metazoa; phylum Arthropoda; class Arachnida; order Araneae; family Salticidae; genus Maratus; species Maratus michaelseni. The sequence continues at coordinate 32,465,501 of OZ007589.1, read as the reverse complement.
CATTGTGCTTTATAAATACATCACACAATTCATAATATATTTCCTTCCACAAATAATATTATTAGATTAACAATCTCTTTTAATCTTACTTCAAAGTATCTTTTAAATTTAATGTGCTTAAACATAAGAATACAGGTCTTAAACATTTCTACTCAATATTGAACATTTTAACTCTGTTTATTTAAAAAAAAAGGGCTGGTTTTATTTCTTTCACAGACTGATGTGTCACTCTGAAAATCACAAAAGGTTTTTAATGCAAAAACTTCACACACATTGACATTAATCCCAGCTTCAATTACATATTTCAATTTTATTCTGTCTTTTCAATATCATAAACAAATGCATTTTTTTTTTACACTAAGCTAAGTTTAGGACATACTTGCACCTGGCATTTTCACGATAATGACAAACTAGCTCTCTACACTCTCGGAGAGTACTTTCAGTTTGATAAATAAGATACATATATATCCATTTTTTTTATTTTCTTTACTAATTATTACCATCTGAAGTTCGGATCGGCTCAAAATTTTGTGCCCTATGCTCTCAAACTTCATAATGCGAAGAGACATTCATGAATTGGTGTGCCAATTTATCCCCGCCCCCCAAAAAAGGACTTTTATAAGATATTGACTCGTACTCCTTGTTGGAGATCACTTCTGGTCTTCAAGGTGGAGCAGGGAATTCATATCATGGTCAGGAACAACCATAATAGGGATTCTCATCACTTCAATATTTTCCCTAGGGCGTAAAGCATTTAAGCTTGAGCCATTACACTTGTCACATGACAAGATTTGGGGCAGATTTTTTTTTATTATTTTGCCACACGCATTCTTTTTCTGTCCCGTGCCATGCACGAAATATTTTCTTTTTATAATTTTTTTCTGCTCATTTAATTATGCTTATTCATTATTACATTTTATACTTAAATATATATATAACCTTTTATTCTATATTTTTATACATTTGTAATGTGTTTTATTATTGTATGTGTTTGTTTATTTTGTGAACTTAAATTTTTGGCATCAGTTTAGATTCAAATAAATCAATTTTTTTAGAAGAATAATGATAATTTGTCTGCCTTAATCTTCTCTATTTAATGACCATATTGAAGTCCTTAAAATAAAAAAATAAAAATGACAGTTATAAATTTACCGATACCGGATGATTAAAGAAAGAATGATCAAAATGAAAGAGGATTAAAATTACTAAGGATATTCATGTTTAAAAGAAAACCTCGTTAAATAAAAAAAGTTGCAACTATATAAAAAAAAGATCAGTATACAGAGGTTAAAATTTTTATGGTCACAATAATTATGATGCTTATGATGCCAGTATTGCATGTTGATTCATTACAGGTTTGTTTTGCATTTTCACATTTTTATTACTGTATTATTGTATTTTTTTATATTTTCATGTAAAGAGACACAATATTTTTCTCGCGCTATTAGGTAAGGCCTATTAGGTAAGCTCTCGCGCTATTAGGTAAGGCCAGTATTGCATGTTTATTCATTACAGGTTTGTTTTGCATTTTCACATTTTTATTACTGTATTATTGTATTTTTTTATATTTTCATGTAAAGAGACACAGTATTTATCTCGCGCTATTAGGTAAAGATTGAATTTCATTCTTGTTCGCGGGGTGAGATATGTAATGACGTTCCTCATTACATATCCTCTTATTCTTTAAAATTAATTCCATTAATTGCCAATTAATTCCATTAATTCCATAAAATTATATGCAGTTATGTATAAATTAGTCAGTCTTTAAATTTTTTGTTTACACTTTCAGTTTCGGTTTCGGCCGAAAGTGGGAAGATCACTAAAATCCGGTTTCGTTTTCTGTTTCGGTCGATCTCTATTAATAACAGCCTTAATTGGAAATCAGATACAAATCCAAAACTGAAAATCAGCTACAAATCCAAAACTGAAAATCAGCTACAAATCCAAAACTGAAAATAAGCTACAAATCCAAAACTAAAAAACAGCTACAATTCCAAAACCGAAAATCAGCTACAAATCCAAACCTGAAAATCAAACGTAGCTAAGAGAATTAAAATGACTTTTTTAATTCAATAATTTATTCAACCGAGTTTTTAAATTGATAGTAGTTACTTTTTTAAAGAAATCTTATCAAAATGAAAATCTTTAATTTAGTTTAAAAGGCAGAAAATATAATTCATGTCAATTTTCCGGTTTAATTAAAATAAATGGCCGTACATATTCTAATATTCTATAGAGAAGTTGCCGAAATAAATGGTAAATACGTAGTGAAAGAGAACATTCGTTTGATGTTTATTAAAAACGAAAGCATTCGATAAAATTCTGCGTTATAAAGTGTTCAAAGAAATACATTTTTAATACGCTTTGACAAAAAATGTTCTTACTATCTTTTAACATTACTCCACAATGTCTTTCTAAAGTAGACATCATTTTTTAAATGCACGGAAATTTTATAAACAAATGAAGCTGCATTTAAAATATAGTTTTTCTTGGAATGAATTTAAAATTTATATCATTCCCTTTGTTATCGGAAAATACAGAGATCGTTATTAAAATGAAGTTATATTCAGTTTCGAAATAGACAAACATTTCATTTACAATAAAAATTGTTAGCTTTATATAGCATATATAGATCTGAAATATAAAGTAACATCAATATTCCATTATGAAATGTTTCGTTTTAGATAAAATATTCATTGAAAAAAAATAGTAGTACTTCTAGGTCTTTCACAATTAAACAAATTTAAAAATGTTTACCTATCCTGAAAATTTTGAGTACATGTGATTTTAAATATAAAAATGTTTCATCCAAAAGTAATCATTAATAGTTTTAATTTAAATATAATAATAATAATTTAGGTTGTTTTACTTTTTAATTTTAGTTATTTATACATGCAAACGTAATTGTGATAGATGAGACAATGTCCGGAGCGTTTAATCGTGTGATTACGGTAGCCAAATGATATCATCACATCTCGAATTTAACCATCGAGAAAACCAGATAACAAACGAAGTTAGCTAACAGTTTAAATTTGTTGTATTGAATGTGGTGTATTGAACTGTCCTTTTAAACATAAACGTCTGAAAACAATGCTTTGTGTATCTAACAAACTATTTATTTATACGTTAGACATATGTTTAACTCGTATCGTAAGTATTGTCGTTTGGTCCCATACACTCCGATACCTGTACTTTCTAATGAACTTCCTCACGCAAATTAGTATCAGAAAAAGTATAATGTGCAAATTTACTTTTATATTATACTTTTTTTTTGTTTCTTTTTTTTTAAATTAAACTTAACTGTCTTTATAATTTCCGTGAGCTTTGAATTTAAAAAACTGCATTTTGGATTTTCACTTGAAAATTGAAATAATATTTTAAAAAAAATCCAATTTCTTGTTTCTCAAATTAAATAAAATATATATTTTTTTAATATGAATAGAAAAAAGATCACGTAGTGAAGTGTTAAGATATGCCACTAATTTCCCATAAATCTAATTCTCATGATTGGGAAATACAATATGTTGAACTTATATCTGATAAAACAGGATAACATAATTTGGTAACATATGATACAAATTTGATACGATAAAATGTCTACATTTCTAGAAAACCTTTAAATACTTTATTTAAAATGCATCTTTCTTAAAGTGAAGGATGAGTTATTTTATGCTAAATTTAATGCGTTTAAATGGAATGGGGTAGAAAGGTTATTATGAAAACTGATAAACATTATCGCGTTTAAACACTTTCGAACCATTTCATTACTAAAATCTTATTTTGGAATAGCCTAATATTCCTTTCGAGAATAAACTTATTCAAAATATTTTCCGCTAAAATGACTCTCTGTGTCATAACTTTCGTTAAAACAGGCAATTGTATACTTTGCTATTTCAAGAAATAAACACATCATCAAGAAAGAAAAGTAGTTTTCATCACTCATATAATGATTATTTTTCAATAAAAGCTTTAAGCAAATTTAGATGCGACATAGCGTGTTTCAAATACAGCACCCAGAAAAGTTTAAAATGACGAAAATTCACATAAGATTAGTCGTCGATAAGAAGGGTGTAATTAATTTTGGTTATAACTTATTTTTGTCTTTTTGTATTTAGTCTTTATAGAAATAAAATAAACTTGTTAAATTGTAAAAAGCAATAACAAAACTTTTAATAATGTACTACAAAATGGATTTCGAAAAACTAGTTTTACCACTTATTTGATATCCAGGTTCCAAATACTTTAGTCGCCGTTTCTTCTTTATTGCTTTATCTTCATATCTGAAATCAAACACAAACTTGTAAAATATATATCTAACTATCTATATCTATATCTACATATTATATATATATATATATATATATATATATATATATATATATATACAAATAAAGAATTATAATAAAAATATCAAAATCCATAATAATTGATCTTCTTTTTATGTTATAACTTGGAAAAGTTGTTTTGTATGATTTTCCGGTATAGTTTGTAGAGAATTATATTCCTTAATTAAAAACTGAAACATGTAAATCCGTTAACTGGTTCAAAAGTTTTCGGGGAAAAACTGTTGAAAAAGACCGTTTTGATAGATAATTGAGTTAGTTCTGCCTTAGCGTGTATCGTCGGGCTGCGTGGCTTCATGTTTACAAAAAACTACTTTGGACTTAAGACATTTATAAATGTTCAATTATTATATAAAAAACAACAATAAATACATTTTCTTTCCATTTAAAATGGTTGTGGATTGTAATATTTTGTTAAACATTATTTACCAACTTGTCGAGAATATTTACATGAACTTATAGGTGACTGACTACATTTTACGTTACAGTACATTTAAATTAGCATGATTAAAGCATATGACGGATTCTGTAGCAGTTACGATAAAGAAATTGAATAAAAATGCGACTTTTTTTTCGGAAAAGGAACACAATCCTTAGTGAAGATTTTGTTAACCATTAACTTATATGTAGCGAATTTTACCTGAACTGCCAGTTGAAATATTAAAATATTTCATGGTACATATGTTATTAATATTTTAAGAATTGAAAGATAAAAGAAGTTTACTGGAAAAACACATGTAATTATATACCAGTTACGTCCATCATATAAATTAATTATTTTTAAAAAGGGTTGGTTAAAAGGACTAAATTCGTAACAAATGTTGAAAACTTAAGGTCAAATAGATTTCACATTGTAAACTCCCGTCCGTTTGATTTCCTGCAATAAAAATAATTTTAAAATAATTATATTAGTAATCCTATTAATATGAAATATGATAATAATAATAATATTAATAATAATTACTATGTATTTTTTTTTATTTTACATTTCGTTAAGAGAAGTTAACTTAACCACGTGCCACGTAACCACGTAAACCACGTGCGATGTGTTGAATTTAAAATTTCTGTTATTTATATAAAATTGAACCACAACACGGAAATTATTTTCAAATTTAACAAATATTCTAATCTAATAGTCAAATGTTTTATTTTCAATATCTAACAGTATTAAATCAACCATTATCTAAATTTTACCCTCTATATTTTTATTTATATAGTCGTATTAAACTAGTTTGATTGCATTTATTTTTTCTTTATATATATTAAAGTTTCTGACATCAGCATGCAACTCAATTTTTTATCTAGGTGAGTCTTAGTTAAATGTTCGTATTATTACAGCATTCAATAAGTGTGTATCCATTATTAGACCAGTCCAATAGTTTGCCAGTTTTGGAATATTTTCATCCTTTATTCAACTAATATTGTTGAACAGATTGTTCTTTTGTATTGATAAATTTATGCGCAGAATTAAAATATTTATTGACAAAATTACCATAATGTATATTCCTGTGTATAATTCGCTGATAAAATAAACATCATTAGATCCATAAGTGTTATTTACTAAAATATCATCTATTGCTGTCGAACTTATTTCACTTTATTTATTAAATAAAATTTATTGTTCTAAATATTATTTTATTCTCGCTTTATATGGCAGAATATACGATAATTATATCGGCAAGGAAATATTTATATATCGGAATTTACAATGCTGTACATGGAATTAAGGAGATTTTGCAATAAAATGTTACAAAGACTTCAGCAAGAAAAAAAAATCTTTGTTTGTGTTTGTGTAGTTTTGTGATTAATATTAAGAAGGATATGAGAGACTTTAAGAAAGTTGTTTGTGGAATTTGATTTGGAAATATATTTAAAAAAATGTGTACTTCAAACAAACATGTACTAAAAGCACAGCATGTACTTCAAACAAAAAGAAAACCAAAAAGCTCTGGAAGAAAAAAATAAAGCATTGTGAAAAAAGGAATTCGTCTACTTTTTTTAAATCTGCCAATTCAACAAAGTTAAATAGAAACCTTCAACTGGCAAACAAAGAGAACTGTAGCAAACCACTAGAGAGCACTGCAGCGATGCCAACAAAACTATAGTTAGGTGTGATCAGACGTTTTCCGCCCCGCTTCTAGGTACTAACCCGTCAAACTAGGCACTCATACCGGGCAGGTAAGGGCCTGGTTAGCGGTATAGAAAATAATTTTTAAAAAACTTTTTTTTTTTTTTGAAAATGTATTACACTTTTCAGTTCTTATGTGGATTCCTTAGTAGGAAAATATTGTGTTTATAGAATATTTCTAACTGATTTATTTATCAATTTTATATAAAAAATATATTTGAAAACTGTCATAATGAATGATATAATTGTTTTACTTTTCCAAAATATCTTAGTATAGAGCAGACCTGCCAAGTCTCCGGCTTTTTGGATACCAGTAATTTAGTACAGAAAATATTGTTTCATTTAATCGGAGCATTTTGCGATTTTAAAGAACAATATTTTCTCTATTATTTTTTTTCAATAATCACTCAAAAAATTAGTGGTGTGCTAAAAGCCGGAGACTTGGCAACTCTGGTATACGGGAATGTCGAGTATAAACGCCTGCCTTACTATTCGCTTATTCTTGGTGCCAGAATTTCCCATTTGAGTTTAATGAAACTTTGAGCACATACTCAGCACATTAATTATCATTATTAATAAATGATTATTCATACAACGTCAAATCATCCGATACTAACCTACCTATGGGGTCGAGATGTGTATGTTAATCTTATAAGAAATGAAAACGTATAGACTTTCTTTTAAAAAGGAACAATGCATATTATTTTGTATCTTTAACTAAGGAACTAAACTAATAATATTTCAATTATAAGTCTAATGATTTAATATTTAATGACAATTTGAGAAATTGCAGAAATAAAGTTTCCTTCTTTATGAACTTTATAAAAATTACAACCAATTTTGTTAATGGAGTTTTAACTGTTATACCAATATTGTTTACGTGCTCTTCAATTAGTGTTTTGCAGTACACTTTTTTTAATCTAAGGTAGAATATCCGATTTCATGACAAGATAATGTAAGCAAGACTCGGTAAGCAAGTTTTAAAAATGCCCTATTAAATGATACTAACAATTCCATTGTAGGAAATAAATCCTTATTACATACGCATAATAATATAAAAAAGTTCCAGTAACTTCAAATGTGATCCTATATAAATTTTTTTAAAGCTAGAAATTAAACTAAAATGATTAAATAAACTTTTCAACACAGAAACTACAAAAATACCAGTATGAAAAAATCGTAATATCTCGCTTCACCTCACCTTCTAGTCCATTTCAATTATTATCCGATAAGGAACTGCTAAAATTGAGACAAAACTGGCATGTTGTTTTTTTTTCTCGACTACAATTTCACCCTATTTTCCCTTATATATCAAGTGTGAAGAAAATATTTGATAAAATAATTCTAAGACTAAAAGCCTGAGAGAAAGTTAGTTTATTTTTACTTCAACAAAAATACAAAAAAGAATGAGAAAACTGGATTAGTACTTTCCGAATAAATGTATTGATGAGTCATACAAGGTGCATTGTATTGATAAATGAATTACGGTACAGAGATAAACTGCTTTGTAAGGCAATCATTTGGCAAATGAATCGAAATAATATAAAGTGCGATATATTTTATCCTAAATGAATTACCCACCTGTAAAAAAAGGCTTTTATTCTCCCTTTTTATTTAACAATTAAAAAAATTAAGATGCTTAAATTTATTGCAACGATACTATACAAAAAGAATCTACGAATATGCTATATTTGCAGATGTAAATTTAACTTTTACGCACACTTCTGTAACTTTAGCACACGGATGGGGTAAATATCACGCTATTTTGTCTTCTATTATATTTTTGACTAAATGCGTTTTAAAATCAAATCTAATGATATCGGGTGAAACCCCCAGTTATTGACACGCAACCAGTAACTGACACTTGATCAAATATCTAACTCAAATAAGCATTTTGTTGAAAATTCTGCAAAGTAATGTCATCTAGTGGTAAATGAGACGCATATTTTTATTTTGGAGTCAATTTATTCACCACTAGTGGGTCAAGAACATTTTCAATGAGAAAGAAATTTTCGAAACTACAAAAAGGGCCATTTTGAAGCAGCCATCTTTGTTCTAAAATTAAGGAAGTGTTTCCCATATCTATTTGTAATGCAGACATCCTAAGTTTTTTCTTAAGTTATAATAGTATAAATTAATTTAAAGATGCATATGATATATTAGGACAATGATTTAGGGTTTATAGCTATTTATCCCTAACCTTCTTATTATTTAACCTTCTTATTTCTAAAATTAAGGAAGTGTTTTCCATATCTATTTGTAATGCTGACATTCTAAACATTTTTCTTAAGTTATAATAGTAGAAATTAGTTAAAAGATGCATATGATACATTAGAACCATGATTTAGTGTTTATAGTTATTTAATTTAGCTCAATGGGGGGTGCCAGTTATTGGTTCCTAGGATGTCATTTCAATAGTCTCTGACAGAGGTGTTAATTATTGATTATATTAAAGAAAGTTGAAATATATTATTTGAACTGTTTAAAAATGCATAATGATAAATTAAATTGTAGTAAACAAAATTCAAATTTAAGTTGTTTTACCAGTGACTGACACCAGACGCCTGTTACTGGTTCAAAATTGTCAGTTATTAGATATCACAGCAAATATCACATTGTCCTTGTGTCCGTTTGGGACATTTCTTCTTTTTCTTATCTTTTTGAATGCCATGCAATCTTTTAATTCAATTGCGAAGTTCTTTAGAAAATGGTGGAATATTTGGTAGAGCTACTCTTTCATCCGTTTAATAGAAAACTTCATAATTTCATCATCGAAAATGATCAACAGATAATCTATTGGACTCTTTAAATTGAAGTACTGTCGTTTCATACCGAGTAGATGTTTAACCCCTTAATCGTCGTGCCCGAGACATTCACGGGCAGCGTAGATTACGCCTATTTTATTGAGATTGTTTGATTCTCACCAGTTTTTTTTAAATAGTATTATTGGCTTTATTCTTGCATTATTTTATCTGCCTATTAAATAAGACGGACATTTCTACTTAAAAAAACTGGTGGTAATCAAGCAATCTCATTTTTTAAAAAGTAGCCTACACTAAAAGGGCGCGACGATTAAGGGGTTAACAATGTACCGGTATCCTGTGCGTACACTTTTAGATGGTGGATCCTTGTTCCATCTTTTCCCATAAAAAATTTCGCGTTGCAGTTTCTTTTTCGGTAAATTTTGAATCACCTTCTTATTCAGAATGCCTGTTCATTTTCTGAAATGCGATCGTTTTCTGATTATTTGAAATTATCTATTTCGCTATCAGTTTTTACTGAAGCGAGAAAATCATGTAGCCTCTGTTGTTCGTTCGAAAGCGGACATCATCACTTCTGCTACTATGTTATCGAAATGACACATTCGCACTTGTGCAGGAATAATTACTGCCAAGAAATATTTTTTCTCTTCTCCTAGCGAACAAGGAAACGACCTTCCTGCACCATCTTTTCTTGGCCTTGACCTTGAAAGGTACAAGACAGGTCAGAATTGTTCTAAAAATGTCTCCCTAGTTTTGAAGATAAAATATGACCGGGGTGAGATCTACCCCAGCGCGTGTGCTTACGGGTTAAATCTCTACCAGAAGGATAAATATTTTGAAAATTTGATTAAATACTATTGTATTTTAGTTTAATCATTAAAATAAATAAACAAGAACGAAAAATCATGCGTCAAGCATAGATTATGTAACACTTTCCAACGCTTCCAAAATAATTTTACAAATCATACCGTTTAATAAGCTAAAAGAAAACATCTAAGTAATCCGAATACTTTTATTCCGCCCTGTATAGTATCTATAGATTTGTATATATACTACATAGGATGCTAAAATTTATTTCAGTTTGGAAACGCGTAGCACAGTTTAAAATTCTCCGTCTGGAGTTAAATAATACCGAAATGTGTTCGCGAACTTTTGTGTTACCCTGTATAGGATCTATAGAATTTATACATACCACGTAATAGACAAAAAGCGAGTTAAAATTAAAATCGCGTTCAGTAACTTAAAACGCACACGCACGTCCAGGAATTATTGTTAACATACAGTAGATAATTCTTTTGTGTGTCCCTGTAAATGAACGATGACTGCTATACACACACTATTCTGTAGTAAGCCTCTTGTAATGCACCTTATATAAATTCCAATGCGTTTAAAATAGGGAAACATTATTTAAATAAACCGCAGACGATTTTTCTCCATAGACGTAATGTAACGGAATTCTTTTGACTGTCTCTGTAAAGTAACTATCAGTGCTATGCACACCTTATTCCATATTAAGCTTCTTCTAATGCACCTTAGTGATATATATAAATTTCAATGCGTTTAAAATAGTGAAACATTATTTAAATAAACCGCAAATGATTTTTCCCCATAGACCGCAATGTAATGGAATGCTTTTGAGTGTCCCTGTAAAAAAAGTATAAGTGCTACACACTTCCGTTGAAATAGGGAACATGCTATAGATAACGACTATAACATATAAAAATTGCAGAGCAATCCGAGCATATTTACGGGAGTTAGAGCACGGACAGACGGCAGACGGCAGACGGCCATACGGCCAGACGGCAGACGGCCAGACCAACCGAAGTCATAAACACTTTTCAACTAGGTTGGAAAGTGTTAATAAAGCACTTTATTCTGCTAGAAAAAAGCTAAACTTTCTTTGAAAATCAGTAAATAACAATTTTTTTTTAAATTGAGTGGATATTAATTTTTATTTTATATAACTGCCAAAGTATACTCATTAAATTCCAGATCTGCATTCTATATTAAAATTTATTATTTCTATGCTTTGTTAGTGTCGGTGTGAAACGACAGTTTCAGTTCTTTGTTCATAATATATACAGTGATCTCTCACTTATACGCGATACACGGAAATCATTTTCCCGCACCATCAATTTATTTATAAGGTAATTTTCGGCTTTTTAAATCGCAGTATTTATAAATCGAATTTTACTGTTTTAAAAAAATGGTATGAAAAAGTAATTACTGAACATCGCGTATAAGTGAGAGATCACTGTAGTTAGTGAATTCCACACAGCTTGTTATATTTTTCAAAAATATATAACAAATCAATTTAAAGTGTCTCGTAACATATTCTATAAACTGAAATCAGCATGGTTTTGATGGATTTTTTAAAAGTGCAAAGAAAAAAAATTAACTTAAATATGAACTCTAAAGCTATAAGCTTTATCCAATGAGAGAATATTTATTTGTTTTTGCCTCAAGAACAGCACAAAGAGAATATGAAATTTGGATTATTTTCCGAATAAATACATTAATAAGTCATGCAAGGTGCACTGTATTGACAAATGAGTTAACAGTACAGAGATAAACTGCTGTATAAGACGATCATCTGGCAAATAGATTGAAATAAACTAAAGTGCGAGATATTTTCTATTTAACGAATTATTCATCGACAAAAACTGTTTATTTCATCCTTTTTATAGCCAAAAAATAAATCAAGACCCTTGAGATTATTCGAATTATAGTGTCTATGTAGCAGAAATATATGAAAGTGATCCATTGGATGATATAAATTTCTTTATCTTTTTTTTTTAAGTGACAATTTTATTTTAGCCTATTGTAAAGATAAATGTTTTTCTTAATCCTTAATACTAGTAACATTTAAACCTAACTTTGTAGTGAAAAAAAAATTGTAATTTAATAAGAGAATGCTAGCTGAATATAGAATATAGCCGATTTCCCACAGATTTTCAAAGAACATTTCGCATAAATATAAAAAAAAATCAGGAAGCTCAGTTCAGATACTGTTAGTGCCAACTTTTATCAGAAATTCTTCGGAAAATATAATTCTTTAAGGAAATATTTTTGGGTCAACCAGGTGCTCGTTACTTAAATGGAACGTTACTTGATTTCTTACAACATATTATGACTACCCAAGACGCAAAATATATGATTATAACTGAAAATTTACTTTTCATTAAAACACACGAATGGAGTTATGAATAATCCAAACAAAAATGGGCAGCTATTAATCAAAAATTTGTAAGCAATGTTTCTTGAAAATATCAGAAAATATCAGGCAGCTCAATTCAGATACGGTCGTTGTCAATTTTTATCAGGTATACTTCAAAAAGCATAATTTTGCAGGAAATTGTTTTTGAGAAACCAGCTGCTCGTTTTTTTTCTAAGTAACGTTCCTTCATTTTTTACACATGCAGTATAGGATCCTTTATCCAGAATGCTTGGGACCTGGGGCATTCTGTATAAGGGGTTTTCCTGTAATTCAGAACACTTTTCATAAGTATAAAAAATATACGAAATAACTTCATAAAATGGTGATAAATATGATTAATATATGCAAATACATTACTTATAAATTTGTTCATTTAATACATTATTTGCACAAAAAAAAAAAATCTAAATTACAAAAAATAAATAAAATTTCATTTTGGGAGCTGGGAACAGAATCTTTGATTTGGAGATAGGGACGGCATCAACTGCCGTCATTTATCCAGCTTGTTTAAAATTTATACAAGTACCCTAAATTGAGGCTAAAGATCATCTTCTGGAGTGAATTGCGGCTGCGCATACTGGAGTTTGACGTCATGTGTATAAAATCGAGGCTAACGAAAAAGACAGGCTACCGCGGTGCATTCCACTTATCTTTTTTCACAGACCGCTAGAGTGACGTGATGCTCTTTTCGTACACCTGCATTGGTGCATTCGAGAATCACGTGACTCCTGCGGTCTGTAAAAAAATATCCGCGTAAAGCACCGCGGTAGCCTTTCTTTTTCGTTAGCCTCGTATAAAATTTACTGGAAGTATATTCTAAAAAAGAATTTTAGTTTTTTATTCAGAGAAGATCCCTCTGACTATGACAAATTTTTCAAATCTAAATTTACAAATTATCAAGTAACTATTATTTTATGTATAAAAAGGAAATGTTAAAATCAATGCGTAATCTGGCAACTTTCCATAACCTGTTATTATTGATGCTGATCGCAATGGCGGATTTGCCGATTCTTAGCATAAAAATAATTTTTCTAGGCTCAATTTTACAAAACAAAAAAGAAATGTTAGTCAGTTTTCTGCTCACCATATTTCTCCAGAATAACACCATGGCATTAAACTACGTTTAACTTTTTTTATTGAAACTTGTTTGTACACAGACATGTTTTATTTCTTTAACGTAATAGTTTTTAAATTTTTCTTATCGTAATGTTTTTCGTATCAGATTTTTTTATATTTATTTATTGAATTTATAAATTAATGAATGAAGGCAATATCATTTTCAGGGATAATTCTGAGTAAAAAAAAAAATTCTGAAAATCACAGCAAATTTTCTGAAAATTTACAACAGAGGGGAGGGGGGGGTGTCCACTCCCGCCACTTTTTTTTGCTCCCTTTGACGAAATTTGCGTTTTTTCGCGATCTTTTGACGAAATTTGTGTTTTTTCGCGATCTTTTGATGAAATTTGCAGTTTTTTCGAGATCTATTGATAAAATTTGAGTTTTTTTTTCGCTATTTTTTGACAAAATTCGACGTTTTTCGGGATCTGTTGACAAAATTTGCCGTTTTTTCACAATCTGTTGAAGAAATTTGCCGTTTTTTCGCAATCTTTTGACGAAATTTGCCGTTTTTTCGCGCCACATTATGAAACCAGTCATAAAAGTAAGCAAATATCTGTTGATTACAATTTAATTTTAAATAAAACAAAATAGAGGAGGCAAAAGAGGATTTTTCTTGTAATGAATCCCATATTGCAAATGAAAACAGGTTTTACTCTTATTAGATTGAAGAGATAACGTACTTCATAAAAAATATACCATACTAACAATAATAATCTTTCTAAAAAAAAAATACCATACTAACGATCATATTGTTTCATAACAAATATATTTAAACAACTTAATTTAAAAAAATTAATAACAAAGATTGTTAAAATATAAAATATTTTTTTTTAATTTATTTTCTATGGGCGTTTAAGTTTTTTTTTCTTTTTTAGAGTTGATTTTTCTTTTTATAATTTAATTTAATTACTTTATTTAATTTCTCTACAAAATTGATAAATTAGAATAAATTAAGAAATTACTAGTTATTTAATTATCCTAAATCTTTGTTATGTACATTCGTATGCGTATAGTATACAAAATATCTCCCATATTTGCACTTTCATTTCTGTAAGCATTGGGTTACAAACACAAAGCCGATTCATATGTCATTTAAGATGCATACATTACAGGAAAAATTACGATTATAAAATTTAAAAGTAAAAAGTATTAAACAATTTCTAAATCAATATTTTCTATTCATTGAAAGCATTTTCACAGTGCAAGATAATACGTTGACAATATTTAACCAAACAAATGCACTAACGTTGAATAAGTAATATTAATTTTCCGAATAAACATGTTCCGGTAGCAACGTATATTTTATGGAGTTTATAAAAATATTATTATTTAAAGAGTATTTTATTAAAATATTCCTAAAGCTACATTATTTGCAAATACGCCTGCAATATAAGCAAATTTTATATTAAAATTTATAGACAAACATCTCATTCTGTACATACAGTATAGAAATTTAAGTACAAATCTAATTACAATAAATGCAAAATACATTCTCAAAGTAAATATGCAATATTTTTATAAATAATTATTATATTTTCTACTAATGTAAATTCATACTTAAAATTTCAATTTAAACTTAAAGAAGTAATATTTATATATATTTTTTTATAAACATGTAAAATAAATAACAAAGTTGGTTATTTTATCACTAAAATATATGTAAAACATTGATAAAACTATGAAAATGTTGCAGAAATTCTAAAATAGATAACTAGTCATTTAGATATTATTTTGTTTACTGACATTAGAAATAATTCTAAACATATTAGTAAAGATTTCAGAATCTATTTAAAAATTTCCCATTGAAATAAAAACATTTTTAAATTTGTACTATCTGGGAAATAGTTATGAATATCGTTTTATGTGAAAGGACTACGTATTATTACGACAATTTTACTATGAATTTAGTGGGGTTTTTTTTAATTAAATGAATTATTTTTCAAAGAATAGCTTGGTTTTGGCTTTTTAACATATATTTTTAAAGTATTGGGGGCAGCAGCGTTTACGAAATCCTACGGAAAGCATTTGACATTGAAGTACATGTCTCGGTCTCCAATGTACGATTGAAGCTATTTCAAAACCTTTTGAAAAAGTTTTGTAACAACAAGTTTTGTAGCTCAACAACCATAAATAACTTGACTGAGCAAAAAATAACAATAAAGTACGCAGCGTGCTATCATATTTAGAAGATAGGAACAAAGGGTAATAAATTTTGAGAAATCTGGCGGATTTTTTTTTTTTTTTTTTTTTTTCAAATTCAGAAATGCCGAATTTTTGCCAGAAAATTTTGAATAGTATTTCTTTAAACATATTTAAGTAATATTTATTTATTTATTTATTTATTTATTTATTTATTTAGTTAATCATAAATAATTGTTTCATAAATAATTAATTCTAAATAATCGATTTCTGAATGAAAAACACACGAGACACAGTCGGTAATCCTAGTGACACACATGCATTCTTTAATCAAAATTAACTACTTCTTTTAATTCTGTTCAGCAGTTTAAACGGGAGTAAAAAGTTCGCGTTTTCGAATGGAAAAATTAGTTAGAACAACTTTATCTACTGAAAAACTTTCAAATAGTTTTTAATGACTATATACAAATTTTATGAGCACTTTAATATTCAGTGTAAATACATTGCTTATTTCATCTTTATAGTGTTTGTACTTTAGTTAAAACTCTGCAGATAGCAGCACTAAAAATTTAAAATGAATCTTTATGGTTACGCCGCCTATTTGCTTTATTTTTTGTAGATAAAATTACTTCCTGAATGCTGTGTTGTAATGTGAACGTTATCTGTTAATGCTTGTGTATTGAATCTCTAGTTAAAATGCCCATCTCGGACTACTCATTTATTTATATGCTTATTTCGATTTATTAATTTTCAATATAATATAATTTTATCATAGCTAATAACTTTTAACATTCGAACGTCCTCTTTTGACATTCTGCACTTTGAAATACGTTGCAAAAATGTAATAAAGTAAATTCTTTTACTACAAAAGCATATATTTCTTTTACAGAATATGGTTTATTTTATATTATATAAATAAAACGCAAATACTACCCTATATAGAAAAAAGTATTTTTCTGTGATAAATGACGGAAATTTGCAGATTGTCTATAAATTGCGAATATATTATGTTTAATAGCGTAACAAATAACAGACGTAGCAAAAGGAATTAATGAAAGCAGAGGTAAAAGGCTTATTTAGCTTTGAAATATTAGCTTGTTTTAGCTTAAGTAGACTAGAATGGCAACCGTTAATTAGGTGAAATGAAGAGATCAATATAAGAAAGTTAGAAATCGAATAGAAAGAGCGCAGATTGTAACGACTTAACTTAACGGAAATTACATGTTATACGTCACTTGCAGTGCAAGAATCATAAAAGATACTGTTAAAAAAATTAATTTGTTTTACTTACCCATCATACGTAGTATAGGGTAAGTCTTGTAATCGTTTTGAAAATCGAAAAAAAAATTTTTGACGGATTTACACGTTTTAGACACTGGAGATTCCGAAAAACATATTTTTAGAAAAAAAAAATTGCCGTCCGTCTGTGTGTCTGTGTGTCTGTAAACGCTCTATCTCCCGAAAAAATTGAGATAGAGACTTGCAATTTGGTATGTACTTAGAATGTAATAATGGGAAGAAGCCTATTTAATTTCAATAACCTCGAGTAACGGGAGCTATTTTTTCGGACTCTCGAAATATTCGTTCTGATAAAAGGTATATAAAAATTTTCGAAATTGTTTATTTTAAGAAATGAATATAAAAGACAATAAAAAAAAACAAATTTTGCATAAAGCATAAAGTCGATCGGATAATTAGTTGCGGAGATATTTGGAATCGTATTTCCCACACTCTTCGATTTTTCATGACCCTGTATTTCATCCAAATTTCATTTCAAATATATATTTTAATTGTAAATTTGACGCTTAATCAGATGCAATAATCCGCTAGTTAATAGGATTATTATTTTTGGAGTTATAAGGAGGTTTCTTTCAAGCAATTCAGTAATCGAGCCTTTAAAGTTTATGACGTCATCAAGCCACGATTTTATTTGAATTGCAATGCATTTTATAAGTAGTTTACACATTTTTATTTTAATATTTTACATTATGCATATCCATGATGGGTAAGTATTACGGTGGCCCCCAACGACTCGTTTATGTCAGTAGTAATTTTTATCTTATGTATAATTCAACGTGAGAAAAAGTTTCCTTGAGTTAATTTACTTCTGTTAGTTGCTACATTTTTGTAAACTAAACAACCTCTGCATAAAAATATTAAGAGCAAGGTAATTCTTTTATATTAACGTATATACCTAAAATGAAGATATATACGCTGATGGACAAATTGATAGACATACACACTCAGATATACCTAGAGAAAAAGAACGAAACAGAGAGAAATAACGAGACAGAGATACATAAGTCATGGCTATTAATATCTATTATTTAAAAAAACCTACACGAATTCAAACTCTTTTTAACAGTTTCAAACATTAGCTGAAAAGTGTTTATAAATTCAGTTTGTCTGACTGTCTGTCTGTGCTTTAACTCGCCTAAGCATATTCGGATTATAATACAATTGATATATGTTATTGAGGTTTACTATGGTATCTTCGGTATTAAAAATTAAGTGTGGAGCACTTACAGTTTTTTTTACAGGGACATTCAAAATATTCCGTTGTATTAAGATCTATGGGGGAAAAACATTTCCGGTATATTTTAATTATGTTACATTATTACAAATATAATGAAACTGATGTATATTACTGAGGTGCACTATAAGATGCTTACTATAGAATATGGTGTGCATAGCACGTATGGTTCATTTATAGGGATACTCAAAGGAATTTCGTTACTTTAAGGTCTATGGAAAAAATCGTTTGCGGATTATTTTAATAATGTTTCACTATTTCAAACATATTAAAATTGATATATATCACTAAGGTCAACACAAAAGGCTTACTATAGAATATTGTGTGTATAGCATTCATCGTTCATTTACAGGGACACACAAATGAATTCGGTACTGTCTGTTAACAAAATTTGTTGGAAGTGCGTTTTCAGTTGATGAAACATTTTTAAACTTCACTCAATTTTTGTCTGTTACTTGGTGTGTATAAATTGTATAGATCATATAAAGGACGACACAAACGTTCTCGAGTAAATTTCCGTTTATTGACGACAATCCCAGAAGGAGAATTTTAAACTGTGCTACGCGTTTAATAACCGAACTAAAATTTAGCATTCTATGTAGTAGATATACGAATCTATAGATCATATAAAGAACTGAACAAAGTAATTCGGATATTTTTCCGAATATTGTTGGTAATTCTTGAAATTGAATTTTTTAATATGTTATTCATTTTTAAATTTTTTGCTGAAATATAATATTTCACCTTATTGAAAGGTAAAGATTTGTAAAATTATTTTGGAATGTTCGAAAGAGTTACATAATCATTTTTCGTTCTTGTTTGATTTCGCTTTCGTTTTTCACTAATTTCTTTTAACAATTGGAATCGTATGCGCATGACTGAGCGATATAATTATTAATATTTATATTTGATATTTACATTTTGTAACACAATATACGAATAATGTACATATTATTTCCAATTTATGTAAACATTTTTCATGCAACAATAATTGAATAAGTGGATTATATTGGTTATATTTGATATTATTTTTGCATTTATTCTGTTATTATATTAATAATGAAACATCCCTTGCTGTTTCAAACAATATTAAGCATATCTCGTGTACAAAAATACCTAATGTTTTCATGTTTCTATGGTCGTCATTGTTGTTTTTACCCATACCGTGATGGCAGTTTAATGAAAAAGGAGATGAAATGTTTTAGTTTCGACGATTCGTAGCAGTTAACACGTACGATAATAAACATTACAATTTATCCCACTTTCAAATCAGAGATTTAATCATTCTGAAAGACCACACAAAATTATTTCAGTAGAAACGATATATATCTCTAATAAACTATTAGAAGATTCGAAAGTGTGTTATATTATTTTTAAAAAAAACCCATATATATTAAATGCTAAATGCGAAAACATATTATGCACGTTACTAAAGAAGGTTCGCACACTCCTTGGAATTTACAAAAAGTCTGGTACATAGCTGCCAACTTTTACGCCTTTTTTACTATCACTAAAATTTTTTAGTAAATTTTAAATTATTAAATCTCCGAAATCACATGATTCAATAAGGCAAAAATTTGTATTAATTTTTAGTGGTAACAAAAAAGCGTAAAAGTGGGCAGCTACGCGTGGAAGTGCAATTGATGATAAGAAAATTTCTAACACATAATTCGTAACCACAACTGTTATTAACAGAATTTGTAATGTTTTCCTGCAATTAAATAAGCTAAAAAAATGAGCTGAAAATTTTGTGGTGGAAATTTGCGAACACTGCTACCAAATTATTATTTTTGTTTTAACAGATCATGTAGGAAATTAAATAAAATACTCTGTAAATCTTTTTTTTTTTTCAGAAATATCACATAGATGAAATAAGAATTTTTTTTCCACTTTATCTGTTATATAAGTTGTTTTAGCAATTTTTTTATTAAATAAAACTAATGAAATAATAGTCAATAATCACGAAATTTCTAACGTGAAAGTTTAGGAAAAGAAACTGAATTTATTGCAATTTTAACACATTGAAGACAGTAGGAACAAGTGAAGTTCGAAAATTGACACGATATGTTTTTGTAATTTTTAGAATATTAGAAATATAGTTTTACTCTTTCTGCTTAAATAAACTTAATTTTGATTAATTCAGCACCTTTAATTAGGATGCACTACTCCCTTCACAACCACGTCAGGGTGGCTAGTGGTCAGAGAAAAATACAGTATAAAAAAATGATAACACCAGTATATTCTTATAGAAAAATATATGTTAATTATTCGATCAAATAACATATTTGAATTTTTCTATAAGATTATACTGGTAATAGTAATTTTTTTACTGTATTTTTCCCTGACCACTAGCCACCCTGCACGTGCACACTGAAGCTGCAACTCGTATAACAGGTGGAAAACGAACTTCAACCTAAAAACTTGTTTCCAAAACATGACACTGGGCTTCTACTTGTACGCCGGTAAGTACACATTTGTGCTGCTATAGCCGTAGTGTCTAAAAACGGCCGTTTCGTTTTGGGCGGCTATAGCCGTCATGCCACATTGTGAACTTCGCTTTGGCGGCTATAGCCGTCATGCCACATTGTAAACGTAGCTTTGGCAGCTATAGCCGCAAGTGTCCGTCCAATTGTTAATGTTAACAGTCATTATTAAAACATCGTTTAAAAGCAGAAGCCTTGTAACTAGCAACAACTGCACAGAAATTTAAATGTGTTATACAGTGTCAGAAAAACTCGTCTTTAAAAACTAAACTATTCCTCATTTTTCAACAAAAATTTCCGTACTCCTAGAAAACATACTTTTTCCATTAATTCTTCCAGAGAGTCTGAAGCAGAGTGAAAATTTCAGTTTATTCCCTGCAAACATGCGTATTGGCTCTATTAATATTAAAGTTCAAATTTATTTTTAAAATAAAAAAACTAAATTCAATAAATTAAAATTTCGAATTTCTTTTAAAAGAAATAGTATTTTCGAATTTAAACTTAACAACTTATTTTCCCATTCATTTAAAATTATTTGCAATTTATATGATAATATATTATAATGTTTTATAATACATATGATAATAGTCAATACAAGTTATCCCACTGACTAATCAGACATTTAATAATTTTGAAAGACCACTTGAAATAGTTTTAACAGAAAAACTATATAACTCTAATAAACCATTGAAGTTTCTTATATTTGCATGCTATTAAAAATAGCACGTATATTAAATGTAAAATGAGAAAACATATTTTGTATGTTACAAAAGTATTGATTTTTTTAACGAGATCCTGAAACATAAAATACTCTGTGAATTTTTTATAAAGAATTGAGACTAATAACACTTAATATACTTGAGATAAATAACATTTTTTTTTGGTTATACAAATTACTTTTCAAAAAATAAACTTTTATTATTTTTTAAAATAAAGTTTTAAAAATGGAACATAAAGTATAATTAGTAATTACGAAATTTCTGAATTGTTAGTTTATGAAGGGGGCATTGAATTTATTACAATTCTAATGTTAGCAGTCATCATATAAACATCGTTTAGAAAGAAGAAACATCAAAAGGTGGTAAACATGGCTGCAACCTCTTCAACATCTATGAACTGTTTGACTCATTAATGCCGATTGGTACGAAAACTTGTCATTTAACACCTTCGTGACGAGCGTCCTTTACGGATTTTTTAATCTTTTACCACCGGTTTTTTAAAACAGAAATTTTCGTCTATATGAATCGCAGAAATGCTACCATTAAGTAAGTCAAAGCTTACACTAAAAAATAACTGGTGGGAATAATCGAGGATTCTGGGCATCTTATACGTCACGTATACGTGTCGCTCGTCCCCAAGGGGTTAAGTGATACGAAAGATTTAAATATGATCACCAGCATCTTAGTAAAAAAAAAATCATATTATCTAACGTGAAACTATCAGAGATTCAATCAGTTGAAATAACAGTATGGGAAAACTGGTGTCAACCGGTATCGAAGTATTAAAAGAAGTGTAAAATAAGTCGTCGTTAATAGGTTAATAACCATCCGCCTATCTGAAATCTTGTCGATAATGAAACTATGTTGAAGATTGAGAGAACTATCATACTAAAGACAGCGTATTCTGTTTGGAAAGATTGTGTGAGTGTCTAATGGCGTTTCCTCTACAAAAAATCTTGTTGTCTATGAAACCATTTATTCTCGGCAATTTACAGTATCATCTATCGAGAAAATCGTAAGAATACACAGCGTATAGCGAGATTGTAAGAAAGGTCTTGCTTGTAGTACTTGATCTGTTAATAAATCATATAATGTAGATTATCTTCCAGCACTTTTCCAATTTATAATATATATCGCAAACACTAAATTTAGGAGTAAAATGATTTGTAACGTGTCAAAATCTCTATCATCTAGTGGGACATTTATATCGCGTTAGGAATCGAACAGTTAAATTAGAAATAAATAAATAAATTGTATAACAAATACTCGTATAAATACAGAAAACATTGTTTCATCTAGAAACTATAAACTAATATTTTTTAAATTTATATTATTGAAAAAAAAAATTATATAAATGCTACCAAAATGTAAAAAATAGAATATATAGTGTAATATAGAATGCTGAAATTTTACTACAGTTATATATTTATCAAATACTACACTATTCGATACCAGCAATAAATGTTTCTTTTGTTAAATCTCTCAATTGCTCTCATTTATTCTTTGCGCCTCATTTATTCTCTATATACTATTCTTTCGACTCAGGTGTCTTTTTAACCAACAAGCATTAATTTTAGAATTTCTTTTCTCACTCAATACTTCTAGATTCTATAAAATGCCATTAAAAGAACTTGTATTCAATATAATTTTCCAATAGAAAGTGTGCCTCTGTAGTATTATGGGGATTGCTCATAGTTAAGTTATTTCTCGCGTATAATCCGCGGATCAAATAAACATGTTTACCTAAGAAATTTTATTTATTGATTCATAAACATAATTTAAATGATTGACTAGAAATGCCGTAAAATGCATCGGCCCAGAGTGAAAACATCTTCATATGATAATCCTGTAATTAGGCATTAACAATCAGTACACTTCATTCCGTCAAAGTGTGTATATTGGGTGTTGTGCCAACAAAACACAACTTGCGAGACGCGTTACTTTTTTCTTTCCCTTTAACCCTTTCCGGCTCAGACAAAGTCTGTTCGTAAAATGAGAAACTGCTGACTGACACCGGAATTTACAAACGACTTTTTTAGAGAATATGAACTGCTTATTTTAAGCTTTCATTATAGAAACAAAATTTTATTAAAATATTCTTGGTGCCATTTGCAAATTTGGAATTAAAATTAGGTGTGCCCGAAATGGGACCACTGTGCCGGAAAGGGTTAAAGCAATCTGCAGCTGAGTACCTTTGTTTGCTGTTTGAGTCGTCTGGGGATTATGCACCTTTGATTTCAACCTGTGAGTATTGGTTCAGATGATTTAAAAGTGGAGAATTTGATTTAGAAGACAACAAGCGCCCTGGTAAACCGAAAATGTTTGAAAATAAATTGAAGGCATTGACAGACAAATATTTATATGAGATTCAAAGAATTGGCAGAAGCTTTAAACGTAATCGACATGGTCGTCCCTAAACGTTTAAAGTCGATGAGAATGGTTCAAAAACGAAAATAATTGTTTCTCTACACTAAAAAAAAAATGGGTCGATCTACTAAAAAAAATTTAGTTTTTCTCATTGTTCCTTGCAATTACTAATTTTTTTTTAAATTCTTACTGCATTACTAGAAAATCTGTAAGAATTACTAGAATTACAGCTAGAAACGATTCCGGTTTATAAAACCGGTTGCAAAAAAATCTGTGGAATAGAAATTTACTAATTAAATCGTAAGTCTTTTTTCACGATTGAAATGATGCTTCAACCGCAAAACACGAACTTTTTAACACTTTCCAACCTAGTTGAAAAGTGTTTATGACTTCGGTTTGTCTGGCCGCCTGGCCGTCTGTCCGTGCTCAAACTCCCGTAAATATGCTCGGATTGCCTTGCAGTTTTTATAAGTTATTGTCGTTATCTATAGCACGTTCCCTATTTCAATTGAAGTGTGTAGCACTTATAGTTTTTTTACAGGGACACTCAAAAGAATTCCGTTACATTACGGTCTACGGGGAAAAACCATTGCGGTTCATTTTAATGATGTTACACAATTTCAAACACATCGTAATTGATATATATCACTAAGGTGTATTACCAGGTGTATTAAAACAAGGTGTATAAGGTGTATTAAAACAAGAAGCTTAATATGGAATAGGATGTGCATAGTGATAATTTTTAGAACTACGGTAAATAAATGATTCTTCTATTTTATTCTTAAATTCAATTTTAATTTACTTTATAACAGTAATATAAGGTAATGCAAGTTTGGCCTACCTGTAAAGTCCGCGTAGGTGTAATAAGTAATTATCCAACTTGAGAATCAATCCAGCGATAATGGCACATTTGAAGTAGATATTAACAAACACAATCTTGTTAAAATAAAGTATGGCTTCATGAAATAACTTCTAAGTTAATTATTTAATTACTGTTAAAAAGAGAGAAAAAAAAATTAATTTACATTGTTAAATTTACATCACACTATAAAAAGTTAAAACATTTAATTTTAAGAGAAGTGTTCAGTAGTTCTGCATTTTAAGAAGGTTGCTCAGAGACTGAAGTATTAGTTCTTGGATTAGAGAAACACACAGTCAAGTTTACGTCATTTAGCCTTGAACTCTTGAGGTTACACGTGTAAGTTCTTTAATGAGAATCTCACAGAAAACAGAAAAGTACTTTGTCAGCACACACGTGATTCGTTTCACCAGCTTGAAGTCGGATGGATGAATATTCAGGCTCACAATAATAGATGAAATGTTTATTTCAGAAATCACTCTTCTAACACCCCTGCTTGATTTCTGAAGCATAAATGTTCTTGAGATTTAAACCTGTTCTGTGTTTTGTAAAGTCAGGTTTGGGAAGGGGTTTTGTTAGAATGTCAGCTGTCATAGTTTTGGTTGGGCAATATTGTAATTCAATTATTCCCTTTTCCTTAAGATCTTTTATACTGTTGTATTTTATATCGATATGTTTTGTTTTCGAATGATGTTTATAATTTTTAACCATGTTTATACAAGCTTGATTATCTTCGAATAAAGTTATGGGCAAATTTTGTTGTAGATCAAGGTCCTTTAGAAGATTGATAATTCAAACTGTTTCTTGTGCTGAAGTTGCTGCTGAGATGTATTCAGCCTCAGCGGATGATAAGGCAACTGAATTTTGTTTCTTAGTTGACCAGGAAATTGCTGTATTTCTTAATTTACATAAATTTCCCGTTGTTGATTTACGGTCATTTTTATCCCCTGCCCAATCGGAGTCAGCATATGTTGTGTTAGTATTGGCTCATTTTCTTTACTAATAATTAGTTTTAGTTCTTGTGTTGTTTTTAAATATATAATAACCCACTTTACTGCGTTCCAATCCTTTTCTCTGGGTTTTTCGTTTCTACGACTCAAAATGTTCACAGCGGCGGCTATGTCTGGTCTGGTTATTGTAGCTATATATAACAATGTTCCGATAGCTTGCCTATATTTACTGTTATTAGAAAGTAAATTTCCCTCATCAATTATGTTTAAGTACCCGGGTTCCATCGGAGTATCACAGGGTTTCGCTTCCTTTAAATTGAATTTTTCGATCAGTTCTTTTATTTTGTTTCTTTGATCAAGTGCGAAATTTCCTTCTTTACTTCTTTTTATGTTTATCCCCAGATAATAATTTACAAGTCCTAAATTTTTAACTTCATATTCCCTTTTTAATTTTTCTATTATTTCATTTATTTCTTTAGTTTCCCCTGAAATTAATAAATCATCAACATATATAATGATGTATGTTGTATTATCCCTTAATTTTCGTGTGAAGAGACATGGATCGGAGGTGCTTTGCACAAAACCAAGTTTAGTTAAACTTTCTTCTAATTTAATGTTCCATGCTCGTGCGGATTGCTTCAATCCGTAAATTGATTTTTTTAGTTTGCAAATTTTATTTTCCTCTCCCGGTATTACATGCCCTTCTGGTTGTGACATATAAACTTCCTCATCTAAATTTCCGTGGAGGAATGCAGTTTTGATGTCTATATGATTAACATCTAAATTTTTATACGCTGCACATGCTAGGAACGCTCTTATAGTTGTATACGTTACTACTGGAGCGAAGGTTTCAAAATAATCGCTTCCGTATTTTTGAGAAAAACCTTTGGCTACAAGACGTGCCTTATATTTTTCTATTTCATTATTTTCATTATATTTTTTGTGAATACCCATTTATTCCCAATTACTTTTATTCCAGGTGGTGGATCAATTAGTTCCCATGTTTTTTTTTCTTAATGAATTAATTTCTTCATTAGTTGCTTCGTACCATTTGTTTCTATCATATGGGTTTTCGATTTTCGCTATATCTTTCCACTCTGTTGGTTCAACAATTTCATTTTGTTTAGTTATATAAGCGAATATATCGGGCGGAACTCCCCTATTTGATCGTTGAGATCTTCTAGGTTCGTTTTCATTTAAATTTTCCTCATTGTCTGTTTGTTTATCTTCCTGCATGTCTATAAAGAATTTTGAGGAATCTCCCCCTGCTTTTTCAGGTTGTTTCTGAACTTCTAATTCTTCTCTCATATCAATATTTGATTTTTTTTCGTTTTCATTTGAATTAGAGTTTTCTATAAATTTAACAGTTCTTGCCCCTATTACTTTATTATTACCAATATAGATCCTATATCCTTTCGATCTATTATCATATCCGATAAATGTTCCTTTTATTGCTTTATCATCGAGTTTTCCTCTTTGGGATTTATCGAGATAAGCATAAGCTTTGCAGCCAAATATTTTTAGGTTTGATAAATCCGGTTTTTTGTTTGTCCATAGCTGGTATGGAGTTGAATTGTGTGATTTTGTTGGTAATCTGTTTATAAGATACACAGCTGTATTTAAAGCTTCGGCCCAAAATTTATTTGGTAGCTGCGCTTCCGATAATAGGCACCTTGTCATTTCGACTAAAGTCCTATTCTTTCTTTCCGAAACACCGTTCTGATGTGCACAATGCGGAATAGTGAACTGGCGATGAATACCTTCATATTTTAAGAATTTTTTTAATTCTTCGCTAGTGTATTCACCCCCATTGTCTGATTGGATTTATTTAACTGTGCGACCGAATTTACTTTTCGTTATGGCTACATATTCTTTCACTTTGGTAACTACCTCACTTTTTTTCGATAAAAGAAATAACATAGTAAACCTACTATAATCATCTGTGAATGTGAGAAAATATTTCTTCCCTCCTATGCTTTCTGTTTGCATCGGACCACATACATCCGTATGCATCAGATCAATCGCCTTCTTAGCTCTGTTCTCACTCTGTTTTGGATATGGTGCATTTGTTAGTTTTCCCTTTATACAACTCTCACAAATTATGTCATGTTTGCAATTTTTAATTTCTAAACCTGTTGCTAAATTGTTGGATAAGAGTTGTTTAATTGAATTAACATTTCTATGACCTAATCTCTTATGCCAAAGCTCAATGCAGTTTTTATTCTTGCATTGTTCAGCAAAATTGACATAGATTTCTTGCTTAGGTTTATATAGGTCAATTTCATATAAATTTTCTCTCTTTTTTCCTTCTAAGAGAGTTTTTCCATTATAGGATAAGTTACAGGTGTTATTTTCAAACATGAATTCATAACCATACTTTGTGGCTTTCGTAACCGACATTAAATTTGATTGAATATCAGGGACATATAAAACGTCCTTTAAAGTTATGTCATTTGATTGTGTCCGTAATTTTATTGTACCTGTCCCGTGCGATTCTAGTGTTGTTCCGTTTGCTATCGTGACAGTATTTTTGTTGTTATTGTCAATGTCAACAAATACATTTATGTCATTACAAATATGTGAACTACTTCCAGAATCAACAATCCAAGTAGATTTAGATTCATTATGTGCGATTAATGATAATTGCTTTTGAGACATTGTTGTTTCGTTTTGATTTTCTTCGCTTTTACTCTCTTGAATTTGTGTGTTTTTTCTGCTTTAGTTTTCGGTTTAGTTCGGTTTAGTTCAATTTAGTTTAAAATTACTTGCTTCAAAGCATAAAGACGAATTTTGTCTGTATTTTTCATTTGTTTGGTTCTTAGAATTTTTATTCTTAAGAAACCAACAATTTTATCGCATATGGTTTTTTCTTTTGCAACTCGTGCAAAAAAGGTTTTGTTCTCTTTTTGGATATGCCCTAGTGTTTTGTTTTTGTTTATTAAATGTTTTGTATACATTTTCACGCGATGAATTGGAGCTTTCTTGTCTCCTTTGAAATTCATCTGTTAGTTTTCCTTTTATAAATTCAGAATTTAATTCGGTCTCTGATCCGGCTTCTAATGCCGTGATCAGAGTATCATAGCTAGGTGGAAGGGAGCACAACAAAAGTGCAGATAGATGAGAGTCCTTAATCTCTTCTCCTAAAGATTTTAACCTATCAGCGGTTTCTAATATTTTAACTATATGGTCGTTCATATTACCATTTTCAACTAGTTTTATACTATATAGTTTTCTTAGCAAATATAATTTACTAGGTAAATTCGCGCGCTCATGTATTGTTTTTAATGCTAACCATGTAGCTTTAGCTGATGTTTCGTTTTTTATGTAAATCAGCTGTGAGTCTTCTAAGCTTAAATTTATAATAGCCCTGGCTTTATTGTCTTTCTTCATCCATTCGCCTGTTAAGGGGTTTGGCGGATCATCAGTTATCTGGTTGATTAAATCCTCTTTCATTAACAGCATCTCTACCTTGAACTTCCAAATCGCATAATTATTGGAGTTCAGTTTTTCTATGTTACACATTTCTTTCATATTTGAAGCCATGATGTTGTATTTTTATTAATTTTACTAATACTTTTATAGTTTCTATTATTTAAAATATAGTTTTTTATTTTATTTATTTTTCTTATTAGAGAGCGGTTTTACCGTGTTCAATCCTCAGCGCTCATAATCTGCTAATTTTTAGAACTACGGTAAATAAATGATTCTTCTATTTTATTCTTAAATTCAATTTTAAGTACTTTATAACAGTAATATAAGGTAAAGCAAGTTTGGCCTACCTGTAAAGTCCGCGTAGGTGTGATAAGTAATTATCCAACTTGAGAATCAATCCAGCGATAATGGCACATTTGAAGTAGATATTAACAAACACAATCTTGTTAAAATAAAGTATGGCTTCATGAAATAACTTCTAAGTTAATTATTTAATTACTGTTAAAAAGAGAGAAAAAAAATTAATTTACATTGTTAAATTTACATCACACTATAAAAAGTTAAAACATTTAATTTTAAGAGAAGTGTTCAGTAGTTCTGCATTTTAAGAAGGTTGCTCAGAGACTGAAGTATTAGTTCTTGTATTAGAGAAACACACAGTCAAGTTTACGTCATTTAGCCTTGAACCCTTGAGGTTACACGTGTAAGTTCTTTAATGAGAATCTCACAGAAAACAGAAAAGTACTTTGTCAGCACACACGTGTTTCGTTTCACCAGCTTGAAGTCGGATGGATGAATATTCAGGCTCACAATAATAGATGAAATGTTTATTTCAGAAATCACTCTTCTAACACATAGCACTTATAGTTAATTTACAGGGACAGTCAAATAAATTCCGTTACATTACGTCTATGGAGAAAAATCGTCTGCGTTTTATTTAAATAATGTTTCACTATTTTAAACGCATTGAAATTTATATATATCACTAAGGTGCATTACAAGAGGCTTACTACAGAATATTCTGTGTATGGCAGTCATCGTTTATTTACAGGGACATACAAAAGAATTCTCTACTGTCTGTTAACAATAATTCCTGGAAGTGCGTTTTAAGTTACTGAAGGCGATTTTAAATTTAACTCACTTTTTGTTTATTACATGGTGTGTATAAATTTTGTAGATCATATACAGGGAAGCACAAAAGTTGGCGAACACATTTCCGTTTATTGACAGAAACTCCAGAAGGAGGATTTTAAACTGTGCTACGCGTTTCTTAACTGAACTAAAATTTAGCATCCTATGTAGTATATATACAAATCTATAGATCATATACAGGGCTGAATAAAAGTATTCGGATATTTTTCCGAATATTGTATACATTGGAAATTCCTGAAATTATATTTTTAGATATGTTATGCGTTTTCCAAATTGTTTACTTAGATGTTATCTTTCAGCTTATTAAACGGTATGATTTGTAATATTATTTTTGAAACGTTGGAAAGTGTTACATAATCTATGCTTGACGCATGATTTTTCGTTCTTGTTTTTCTTAGCATCATATTGTCACTGGCAATAAAAATGCATTAATTGCGACAATTTTAAGAGCGGAAAATCAATCTGGTGTAAATTTGGATAACCATCACCATCAATAACAAAGCCAAATATTCATAGTTCGAAAATAATACCTTATATTTTGTTAGATTAAATGGATCTATTATGAGCTGCTAAAATATGCCGAAATCATTACAGCGGACCGTAATCAACAACAACTAGTGCAATTGAACAACTCATAATTGAAAGAAAAACTACTAGAAGAAACCAAAATACAGTGGTTTTTTAAGATTAAGGGAACACGATAACTGTTCCCATGTGGTGTTTTACCCCACCCGCCGTATTTACCAGACATTGTTCCATAGGATTTCCACTTCTTTCGATTCCTACAGAATGGCCTTTCTGACCAGCATTTTAGTTATTTTGAGGATATCGAAATATGACTCGATTCATGAATAATGTCAAAAGATCGATATATCCCATGTTTTTACCAAAAAGATGAAAAAAAAGCTATTAACGATTATCAATACTTTGAATAATATATACCTACAGAGGTTCCAAGTTCCCACTTATCTTCCGTAATATATGGTTTAATCTGACCCAGTTTAACAACGCTACAAACCAGAAAAATTATTGGATGAATCTTTATTTATTTCATTTCGAGTTTATACATCGAATTTATTTAATTTCATTTCTTGAAAAAAATTCTGGTATAAAACGTGTTAAACCTGGGTCAAATTAACCCACATGTTACGGAATATTAATGAGAGCTTGGCACCTCTGTACCTATAATCTTTTTGGCAATATAAGTTCATTTTCACAACAAAACTTCGTTTGAAATTAAGTTTTTAATACCCATTAATAACTGGACTGAAAAATGTATCGTGCTTTGTACAGTTATGTCAACTATGTAAATTTTATTAGATAAAATCTCTGCGTCTAGTCTAACATGTTTGTTTGATTGTAAGACAGAAAATACAGTAACTGGAAAACTTTTAATTTTATTTATGACAGTAATTTTATTAAATCAAATATTTTTTTACAGTTCGTTTGATCACACTATGGGAAAAAATAACAAAATATACACGGATGTTCAAAAATTAAGGGCAGTGACCGAACGCTTTCCCTTTTTTCATGGTTTGTCAAATATCTATTGAAATTGTTCTTCAAATTCGAGGACATAATGCACATGTTTGACTTCAAGAACAGTAGAAACAGTATACTGCATTTAAAAAAAATAACATATTGAATATTTAATGAGATATGGGTATTTCAATGAAATAATGTATAAATGCGCATGCGCGAACTATACCAAAGGATTTTATTTCATGATTTGGTAGTCAATTCTATAAAGTAATGCGTATAAAAAGACCAGTCAAAACTCAGAAAGATACCAGCAATGCAGTGAGCTAATTGACAATTTTTGAGTGAAATCCCGTTGGATTATAAGGTATTTCTCCCCGAATCTTTCTAGAAGTTCAAAGACAATTCGTCAAGAATTTCAGTAGATATTCAACAAACTATGTAAAAAGTGAAAGCGATCGCTCACTGCCCCTTAATTGTTGGACAGCAATGTAATTTGCTGAATCTTCTTTCAGAGTTGCCAAGTCTCCTGCTTTTCGTACACCAGTATATTCTTAGAGAAAATGTTCTTTTAAGAGCCTACGCTAGTCACGCGAAAAAGTGCTCAAGCTAATGTTAAGTTTATGGGAAGGTTCTTGCGCGATTTCTCGCTCGCATTTAAATATTTTTAAATGATGTTTTTTGCATAGGATAGCTGAGGTCGATGTCTAACGTTGTTAGTTTTTACTTTTTTGATTTTGGTTTCAGTGTTTTTTATATAAGGGTACTTTCACTTTCAGAACGGGTTGGAACCGGTTCTAAAAGTGAAAGTACCCTTATATAAAATAACTGCAACCAAAATTGAAAAATTAAAAACTAACAACGTTAGAGATTGACCTCAGCTATCCTATGCAAAAAACATCATTTAAAAATATTACAATGCGAGCGAGAGATCGCGCAAGAACCTTCCCATAAACTTAACATTAGCTTGAGCGCTTTTTTGCATGACTGATGTAGCAGGGTGGCTAGTGGTCAGGGAAAAATACTGTCAAAAAAAGTGATGAACACCAGTATATTCTTGTAGAAAAATTTATCTTGATTATTCCATCAAATAATCATTTTGAAATTTTCTATAAGAATATACGGGTAGTTATAATTTTCTTTGACTGTATTTTTCCCTGACCACTAGCCACCCTGTGTAGGCTCTTAAATCGCAGAATGCTCCGATCAAACAAAACAATATTTTCTGTAAAAAAAATACTGGCATCAAAAAAGCCGGAGACTTGATAGTTCTGTTCTTTTTAATAAGGGTGTTCAATGAAAGAAATGTATTGCAAACTTTATTTTATAAACAATACTAGTTCGAAATTAATAATTTGAGCTGTATGTAGTTTTGAATGCATTGCGATTATCACATCTCCAATTATACTGCTGGAGATTTTCTTTATTTAATTTCTATTTATTGTTGTGCAAAGCAAATTTCCATCTACTATAACTTTGCAATACTATAACTTTTTCATTAAATGTATATTTTAATCGTTTATAAAATATTTTTATTTTACAAATTGTAAAAGGAAAAAATCAACAATAATCACGACTTAAGTTAATGAACGTGT
This sequence comes from Maratus michaelseni, assembly GCA_963931845.1. Taxonomy (NCBI): domain Eukaryota; kingdom Metazoa; phylum Arthropoda; class Arachnida; order Araneae; family Salticidae; genus Maratus; species Maratus michaelseni. The sequence continues at coordinate 32,432,224 of OZ007589.1, read as the reverse complement.
GTAAATTAATCTTAAAGAAGACTTTGATGTTACTTGATAATTAAATTTTTAAATATATATTACCATTGCTACATTTATAAATTATTATTCTTGCGATTTAATAAATCTTTGTATTTCCAAAAACTTTGTTTTGTTCTTTCAAACAATTCTTAACACAAGAAGAGGCAAATAACCCTTTTCACGTATTTATTTCTCTTTTCTTATCACAGCATTTTATTTTAATTTATTCCTTATTTATTTGCAATAGATTAATTTTTTATGAAATAATACAATTTTTATTAAAAGAAGGGTTCAAGTTTCTTTGCATTTTCACTTTAAAAATCTGTAAAAAAGTATCAGTATATATTGTAAAATAATTCATCAATTTCGGCAAACTTGTTTTTCTTTTTTTATAAATTATATTGAAAAACACTGCTGCTTTACTTCAAGTTACTTCTTACTTCTTGTAATATGCACGAACTTTTTGGTAATGATAAGTGTAATAATCGAAATACTTTTTCATTTAATATATATTTTTATTTAAGGAAATATTCAAAATACTATAGAAAATGCATGTATTTGGATTTTCTTGGTCTTCACTTGGTTGAAACATTTCGTATATTTGTAACACAGATGGTTTCTTCATCTATTCGAGAGACTTCTCTTTTTTCAAAATCTAAAGAATAAAAAAATAAGATTACAATATTTTCCTCTAAATGAATATAAGGAAAGGAACAAAACAAAAACGAGACACATTTTGAAACTGAAGTCGTAACAAAATAACACGTGAAAGAATCATCTCGGTAATTTCTCGGAGGAAACAGATGATAGCTGATGGCGTTTATGTTTTACATTTCTCCATTCGTTTCTTCTTCTTAAACTTCTATTTGAGTTTATATAAAAAAGATTGAAAAAATCTCTCTTAGTACGCAACATAAAGCAGATTAAGGTGAGAACTACCAAAATAGTTTATGTTTATAATTAAAAAAATAATTTGAAGTTTTATGTATATACTAGTATATAACTCCCGTCAAAAATGACGGATTGTTGAACTGCGTTCCATTTTCTTCATACAAACAAACAGCATGAAGATTTTATCTTTGAAAAGTTTGTATGGTAGAAAAGTACATTTTAAAGCTGGTAGTGGCGCCAAAACAATAGTTTTCGCAACAGTGTTCGTTTGTTTATATCTGGGATTCCAATGTTTAATCTGGATTTTTAATTAAGAACTTAAAACATTATAATAGGATATGATATACATGTTTTATAGGAAAAATATGCTGAACAGACATGATTTCAAGTAGAAGATATTATCATTTAGTTTTTCACTAAGCCTAACATGGCGTTTAACTACGGTCGATTCGCAGACCAGAGTGGTTCCTTCCGGAATGGTTACAGACACTTTCTTGCCTTCGGATTTTCTTATAAGTAGAAATAAATAGATTTTTGAAAGCTAATATACAGTAATCTAAAAATAACCTAGCATATTATTTATATTTGTGTTTTATAGTTATTATTATTTTATATTTTAAATTTAAATAATTTTGAATTTGTTTTTATTATAAAACCCACATTAATTCTTTAAACCATTAAGAACATTTACCAGGAGAGTCGTATGTTAAAGGAAGTTGTCTTCATTTAAATATTAAGCAATGATTACTATTTTACTGGAAATTATTTTTCTTATCTTACAATACATCCGTATTTCCAGTATTTTTCAAATAATGATAAGGGTATATATATACTTTTAATATAAATGTTCAAATAGTATAAGAAATAAACATTGTCTTTTAGTTTGGACATAATTTTTCAAAGCAATAAATTCGTAACATAGACATCTGGGCACCATTAAAAATTATTCTCCTAAAAAAAAAAATAAAAAAAAAAAATAAATAAATAAAAAGAAATAAATAAAAAGAAATAAAGAAACCCTAAATTTTAAAAATATTTTTCTTTAAATGTGTATAAAAGTTTTTTTTCCTCTTTTATATGCTACGGCTGAAAAGATAAAGCAAAGGCACGTACTAAGGCCGTAACAAAATGTGAAAGCGAAATCTTGGAAATATTCCTCAAGAGCCTAATGATAGCTGGGCTGGTATCTTTTATGTTCAACACTTTTACCTTCGTTTTTCTTCTTATATATCTACTTGAGTTTTCTTACAAAAAAACTGAAAATTTCTGAAGTATTCCTCATAAATATGATTCAGTATAAAAGCATTATGTTCTATTATTAACAAAATAAACTGAAATCGATATCATAACTATAGATATATAACATATTTGAAATAAGAAACTCGATAGAAGGTTCTTAGTATATTTTCTTATTTTGTTACTAAACTCAGTTAACCCTTTTTATCCTGACGGTCCTTATAAGTACCACTTCAACCCCTTCGCGATGAGCGTCTTTTACAGAATTTTTAATCTGTTACCACCGGTTTTTCAAATGAGAAATTTTCACCTAATTGAATCGCAAAAATGCTATGATTAGATAAGGAAAACTAACAAAAAGAAAATAACTGGTGGGAATATAAGAGGATTCTGAGCATCTTATGCGTCACGTATTCGTATCGCTCGTCCCCAAGGGGTTAATAAAACACCTATATATTCGTAATATGACCGTTTTTCCTAACGGTATTCGCAATGGCACAAATAGTGTATTTCTGACAGCAGGCAGGAGACGGCAAATTCAAGCACATATCCTCTTTCTTTGCATTGTAGGGATTTTACATTTGCCACGCTACATTCGAAATCCATTTTGCAATAGAACTGACATGCATGTTGTTCTTCATTTGAGTAATTTTAGTGGTTTATTACCGGTTTTTTAGTACTATTATTTTCAATTGTTTTCTATACTCTACAGGTGAACATTTCCTATATTTTATTTGAAGTTTTCTATTTGAAATTTACTATTTTATTTTATATCATAGGGTAAAAAATTTATGGTGGTTACAGTTGCATAATTAACCACTAAAACACTATAAAAATTATTTTCCTCTTTCCTATGTTTATTCTGCTCCAAAACGTATCCAATGATGCAAAATACAATTAAAAAGTAGCTAGAAAATTAATTCAGGATATAAAGGATTAACAGCACCGAAGATCGGTAATTGTTGATACAATGCATTTAATATTCGACTACAACAATAAGTTGGATTATGAGGTACAAAACATTACACAAATTTATTCGTTAAATGGGGTTGTAACCAGAATTATAACTAACGGAACCCTATTCTACATTAAATAAGGCGGTCTCTTCATTACTCACGGTATTTTAACTATTTTCTTTCCCTATAATTTAGCCAACTTACACGACAAGCCAACGTAGTGTAGTCGAAGAGTATATTTTTCTTACCACTTATTTTGTTTATTAATGATTAAATTAACTCTCCGGTGAATACAGAAATTTATACATGGATTTTGCAGCACAAAAATGTTGAGTTAATATAAATCACACTCTTTACCATCTGATTTATAGAATACTAGCAAGCTACGCCCGCTGCGCTGGTCGATTTCTACAAATGAACCTTGAATCAAACGAAATAAATCGTTTTATTTGGTCTTGTATTTGAAAGCAATCTGTATATTTACCTGGAATATCCTGCCACATTACTGAAAAATGACGTCATCCGATATTATATTTTCTAATGTGCAGTCAAAATTTTAGCTGGTAAGGACCAACTTTTTATTTGGTCATTTACAGTTAGGGTTTACTAAAGAACGATTAAACTATATGCAATATACTAAAACCATCACTAAAAATTATCGAACTCACAATGCAAACAAATTAACTAACAAAATCCATTCAGTAGAAGTTTTTATAAAGGCTAATCCTTGATAATCGGGTTCATCTGATTATAGAACTTTTCCACATAATTCTAAAACTAACAGAACGATATGAAATATACTAAAACCATCCTTACAAATTATCTACTTAACAATGCAAGTCGAAAAAATACGCCCAGTAAAAACTTTGAAAAAGTCTAATCTTTCGGAATCGGGTTCACCTGACTATATAACCTTCACACATAACTGTTTGACTAAGCAACGTAGAACAATATGTAGTACACTATAACCATTCCTGAAATAGCATCTAACTAACTAACAATACAATTCTCATCAAAAGCCGTCCAGTAAAACTTTTTCAGAAGGCTAATCTTTCATAATCGGAATCAAATATTGAAAAGGCTAATATTTGATTTAAAAAAAATGGTCACCCGATTTTCGAATTTCTCCCTATAATTCTAGAACTAAGCAACGTAGAATGATATGTTATGTAATAAAACTTTTCCTAGAAAATTATCTAACAGTGTAGGTTCCATCGAAATCCATTCGGCAAAATATTTTAAAAAGGCTAATCTTTCATAATCGGATTGATCTGATTGTAGAACTTCCCATAATAATTCTATAACTAAGCTACGTAAAACGATATGTTATACAATAAAACCTTCCCTGAAAAATTATCTTACAGTTTAAGTTCTACGAAAATGCATTCAGCAGAACTCGAGTTATAAGCAGCCGGAACGAAATTTCATATATATAGAAGTAAATACAAGTATATTGCCATTAATATAGTTTGCATTTGAATAAAAAAAGGTACTTTTTAGTTAGCCGGGCGCCAGTGATATATGTACATATATATATATATATATATGTATATATTCATACACATAAATGTATATATATGTATTTATATATACGTATTTGTGTAGATATATGTGTATATATACAGGGTGGTCATAAAAAAACTTTGCCGATATATCGAACTCTATCGGCCGGTCCGTTCAACCGATCGAGATGAGATTTCAGATATAGTTATTCACAGGTATGAGCTCCGTATTCTGTGAACGGCAACAAATTGGCGCTCACGGTTTCGGTTATAGCTACAGAAACTCGAAATTTTCAAATGGCAACTCCCATTTTTTTCATCACAAAATGCTTAGCGCATGCGAAAACCCTAACGAACATTGGAACAGTACATGTATCGCAATAAACGGACGCGTTACGCACGCACAAAAACAGCTCTACGAACGGCGAAAAAAAAACACGATCAAGGCGCACGAAAGAAATTTGCATATGACAGAGACAAAACACCAATCACGGAACGCCGTTTTCGCCAGACAGTCAGAATAGAAAACGGATAAAAAGTGGGGTGGGAATGTTAGTTCTTCAGTTGGGAACTCGCACATGCCGACGAAATGACTCTTCCAGGGAAAGTTCGTAGTGAATTGGTAAAACTCTATTATCAAAATGGGATGAATGCTGCGAAAACTTTACGTGTTTACCGCCGAAACCATTGCCAAATACGTGGCCCATGTAGCCTGCAAGGTGATTTAGTAAATAAATTCGAAGAAACTGGCTTCACCTGTTATAGACCGCGAACCGGACGACCAACTGTTCCTGAGGATACTGTTATGGAAGTGCATCACATAATGACTACAGGACACATGCTAACTGCAGGAGATGCATCTCGTGTATTGGACATACCGAAATCAACGGTCCTAAAGCTACTGCGCTCTGTAATCTGCATGTTTCGTTACCGGTACCAGCGCGTCCAGATGTTGGAAGTGGGGGACCATCAACAACGTATAGACTTTGTTAATAAATTTCTTATCCGATATGATGGAGATAATGACTGGCCTCTTCAGATATTATGGACGGACGAGGCACATTTCACCTTAATTGGCAACGTCAACACCAAAAATTGTGTGCACTGGGCGGATTAATGTCTAATCCGCACGCTGTGGCACCAGTACCTTTATAAGCCGTCAAAGTTGCTGTGAGGTGCGGTATTGCAGGCGCAATTATTCTCGGGCCGTACTTCTTTTAGGAAGCGACACCAACGGGATTTGTAACTTGCTCTGTAACAGGCTCCCGCTATACGGCAATGTTGCAAAATTACATCATACCAGAATTGCTGCTGCGAAATGCACTGAATGACCTCGTTTGGATGCAAGAGGGTGCACCTCCACATATAGCGAAGTCTGTTCGCAGGGTCCTGGAACAGCATTTTGGCGACCGTGTCATCTCACGCCATTTTCCAGTTCCGTTGTCTCCACGATCCCTCGACTTCTCTCCTATGGATTTATGGTTCTGGGGATATCTCAAATCTAGAGTGTACATGTGCAATCCACAAACTTTGCCGGATTTGAAAGATTCTATCAAACGCGAGATTGCAAACATCTCTCATGCGATGTTATGTTCGGCAGTACGTTCACAGTCACCCGCATGCAATGTGTAATTGCCTGTGATGGCACCCATGTGGAAAATGTGTAATCAAAATAAAAGTTTTCTTTTCTCCGATCTGTGTTGTAATCAGTGATTGGTGTACTGACTCTGTGTCATATGCAAATTTCCTCCTTGCGCCGTTCGCAGAGCTGTTTTTTGTGCGTGGATAACGAGTCCGTTTCTTCCGTTACATGTACGGTTCCAACGCCCTTCAGGGTTTTCGAATGCGCTGAGCATTTTGCGACGAAAAAAGATGTGCGTTGCTATTGGAAAATTTCGAGTTTCTGTACCTATAACCGTAACCGTGAACACCACTTTTTAGCCGTTCACAGAATCCTGAGCTCATATCTCTGAATTACTATATCTGAAATCTCACCTCGATCGGTTGAACGGACCGGCAACTAGAGCTCCATATATCGGCAAAGTTTTTTAATGACCACCCTGTATATGTGTGTATATATACATGTGTGATATATACATGTATATATCTATCACTGGCGCCCGGCTAACCGAAAAGTACCAAAAAAAAATACTGCAAAAATGCTGTCGAACACTTGAAAAAACACCTTTTGGCTTAAAATCTCTCATCAAAGCTGTTTTTCTTTTTTTTCTTTTCTTTCTTTTTTTAAATAAAATTAGTAACAGTTTTTTCTTTTATTTTTCCAGATGTACAGCCATTTCTATTCTTTCTGCAACAAAAAAAATCACCTTTTGGCTTAAAATCAAATTGTTTGGGGTCAAAAGTAAAATCAAAATCGCCAAAAACAAAAGATAAATCGCCAATTTTTGCCCCTTGAATAAATTTTTAAGCATTACGAACATTCCTAATCATGTTTAAATTAAATATTTTCGTTTTATAATATTATCTCTCATCAAAACTTTTTTCTTTTTTTTTCTTTTCTTTCTCTTTCTTTTTTCTTTCTTTCTTTTTTTTTTTATAAAATTAGCAACAGTTTTTCTTTTATTTTTCGAGATGTATAGCCTTTTCATTTATTTCTGCAGCGATAATGGTCGCCAAAAAATTACCTATAGTAACCTTATCGTCCAAAATAACAGAACTTTTTATCATAATTCTATAACTAATGTACGTAGAACTATGTGTTATATACTAAAACCTTCCCTGCAAAATTATCTATCCAACAGTGCAAGTTCCATCAAATTCCATTCAGCAGAACGCGAGTTATAAAGGAACGGAACGAAATTTCCGTTTGTGTTTTATATATATAGTAGATGACAAAGTTGAACAAGTTGGAAATTGTACGTCAAACGTTACAAACGAGGTGCGTTCGTACGCACGTTTTAGAATTAAATTCATGATATCCCGTGCGTAGAACGGGTTAAACAGCTAGTTAAGTATATATTTTATGACACTCTTCATACAAATATCTTAACTAGTTATATAAATATTCAGATATATATGTATCAGCTAGTTATATAAATATTCAGATCTTGATGATTTTTAATTCTGTGAAATGAATTATATCGTCTGCAGATTAATTTCTGTCATAAAATAAGTATCTCGGTCGCTTGACGATTAAACTTCGGAAGCTCCTATAACAAAAAAGCACCGATTTAAAAAAAAAAATTCAAATTTCTTAATATATATTTTTATTAATATCTCCTAAAGTTTTGATTCGATTTTAATAAAATTTGAAATGTCTCGACAAAATTCTGCAAAGATAATATATTTTAAATTGTAAACCATTTGGTTGGGTAGTTTTTGCGTTGTTATATGCGGACAGACAGACAGACAGACGGACGGACAGACGGACGGACCAAACGACGACTATAGGTGCTACGTATTTATATAATTACGAACGCACCTAAAAAGAGACATCAAATCTGAAGTTTCAATATACTGTAAAGTTTACTACAAAGTAACACAAGATATATCCAGGAATGAGATTTCTCCGCTTTTTTGCATACCAGTATAATCTTACAGGAAATGTTCTTTAATTTAATCGGAATATTCTGAAATTTAACAGAACAACATTTTCTGTAAGATTATACTGATATGCAAAAAAGCGGAGAGATCTCATTCCTGGATGTATCGTAAAAACACGTACCAAACGCAAGAACAAATTAGTGCAATTAAAATAATTATTTTACGTACTCATGCTCCATAATGACAATAATGGCTATTTGTGAAATCCAGTCGCAATTAACACATTACAGACTGACTGCATTTTATTGTAAATATATTTATTTTTATCCAATAATTTCGAATATACTAATATTTTATTACAGATTATTTCAATGTTACATCATCTCACTTACAGTAGCTACGAGTTTAAACACAATAAATGTATGCAAATACTACAACCATCACGTTTTAAATACATTTATTCACTATTTAAAACAAATAAACTCTTATATTAAACAGAACACTTTTTTAATTCTGAAGCACTGTGAATCATAACTTATTTAAATAAAATTTTCTACTTCATAAAACTGAAATTATTTCACTATACCATTTAAATATCAATGTTTATTCAATAGCTTAATTATATACAGTTCTTTCTTGTGAATAAGAATAGTTTTATTTACACCCGCCCTTTAAATAAGCTGCATTTAAGTATTAAGGATTATTCAATATCTTGTGCATGTGTAATTCCTGATGATATGAAGTATAGGTTTTATATACTGTAGGATTTTTAATCAGATACATTTGAAATGTACTTGATTTTAAAAGAAGTAAACCGAAATTAAATGTTTATTAATGTTTCAAATATAATATATTTATTTTGTAAAACTTTAATCCTAATAATATTATAAATCCGATTGCGTGTGTGAATGTTTGGCTAAGGACAGCGTCAAAATGGAGGATTTAATGGCCCTGTGTATTTGCATATAGATGAATTATGAACATAGGCTCTAGTAGATGAACATAGTATGATGATCTAGTAGATGAACGTAGTATGAACATAGGCGCTGTTGACTGCAACAGCGCCATCTGCTTGATCGCGGTCGACCTCTACCCAATGGTGTATCGGTCTCTTGCACGTTCGCGTTCACCGGCTGTGTTGTCTTTCGCCAATAGCCATTCAACGCTTCGTCAGTATGCAAAGCCCTGATTTTTCCTGGAGGGCTTGCATACTGACGGTATGCAAGAGGTATGACAAATGTCTCAATGTACTTGGTACTTATGTGGAAAAATAAAGGTTTTATCTTTAATGTCTCATTACACTTTTTGTCTTTCATACACACCTTTGTCCACAGACGCCAGGGGAAACTAATTTTCCGACTGCCCCTCGTAAATGTTGTATTTTAAATATGCCTACTTTGTCTTTAAGAAATAATTCTATTTTCAGCATTATTTTCAGTTTTAGTTTAAAAATACTAAGGGATCCAACTCAACTTCCAAAAAAGTAGTTGAAAACAATACATTTTTTTTTAATTGAAAACTCTAATTGATTTTTTACATTTAATATATATATATTAGTTTACTAACAACGCCACAAATCAATTTTATATGAGATATATCAATAATGTATTCGAATAAAGTTTTAAATTTATTAAAAGTGATACGTTTATATTAGCCGCAAGTAAGGAATTAATAGCCGAAACAATCGCCAATGATTTCGCTATTTACAGAAGCCTCTTTGATTCTGATAATTTCATTGGTTTAAGCGCTTAGCTCGATTACATGTCTCTTAAATTTGTGTTTTACTTATATTAGTTTATTATTTAATTTATTAATCTATGAAGTTTTAATTTTGTTATGGAATATTAACAGGAAGCAAGTGTTGACCGCTTTTTATGATTTTAAGTGCAAACGGGTTAATCTTCTGTAATCAGGCCACATAGATTTAACAGAAATTCATGCTTGACAATTGTTTTAGAAACCTAAAAATCTGTAAGCCGAGTTATAGTTTTTAAACAAATTGCATTTGGAAGAACATTTTTTTTTGCTATTTCGTGGTTGAAAAAATATAAATGATGAATACACGGTGTACTATTTGGCATGTTTGTCAGATAAGTGCAGGAAAATGAACGAAAAAAATAATTACTGAAAGGAAAATTTGTCACTATTTTATACAAATGCCAAACTTCTTTATTGTAAGAGAATATGGAAGATAAAATTTCCACTTTTTTATACATACGCTAAAGAAATGTTTTTGAGAGGAAACTTATGTATTAAGGTGGAGTGTGTGGAAAAATAAATTATGGATTGCTCCTTACATAAAAAAGGTTCTTGGCTTCCAAATTTTAGAACAATAAAGACAACTATTCAGGCCCATCCCGAAGCTTTGAAAGACATGTTTAAATACTATTTTCCTACTGCTTAAGAACTGAATAATTTTAAATGTATATACACTGAGTGCCCAAAATATTATGATCACACACACCTCACTGAAATTTCTATTCTTAAGATCGGTGTTAAGATCCATCTAGTAGAACATACAGATGTGCCTTGCGCTGATTCTAGGTTGTATTGTGCTAAAATATGTTGTGTTGTAGCTCTTCTGTTGCTAGAAAGAGCGTGTGTCATTCATCTGGCACCTATATGGTTCACATGCGATTTTCGCCCGCTATTACACTTTTCGATAAGAATCTGTTAGGTTTAGATACAATTCTTTGAAGAAGCGAGACATTCGTGTACAAGAAAAGCCACGAAAGTTGGCTATTTCTGATATACTGGAATCGTCTTTTCTGAGGTCAATCCTCATGCCTCATTCAAAGTCATTCAAATCCCCCCCCCCACTCCCATGAATAGGCAAAATGCAAAATTCTCTGGTGCTTCTGACCAAGAGGAAATTTCTATCACATAATACAGATACAGTTAGACAGTTCATTTCATAAGCGCACATGCAATACGCACAAGTCGAAATTTAAGCGAGGTGTGGTCCGAATATTTTGACCACTCAGTGTATATGCTGAATATGTTAAGTGTCAACAGAAAAATACCAAGCTTAAAATAAGTGGATGACGAGATCTTCAGTGATTTGATCAGCGAACTAAAATCGCGTTTAAAAACCAAAATGCAACATGACTTTTTTTTTTGTCACAAGGGGGCTCTGCCCCCTGCTCGCTACGCTCACCAACCCCCGTTCTGATTTCACAGCCTCTTAAAACCTGGTAATGTATCCTGTTTTAAAATAATGATGATGATGATGATATCACGAACGGCGACTGTCTTCTGTAATCAGGTTATAATGCTTTTTCATTTAATTCATCTTTTTCATTTTTAATATTCATGTGTAAACACAATTTTTATGACGTAATTTTCTTTATTTCCTGCTTTCAACACGTGATCATTTAATAATTATTTTAAATTCATTATTGTTTTTAATAGTCTCGCCCAAATACATTTTTTATTTGAGATAAAACATAATCCTTTGCGCTTATTTAGAAATTGGCAGCAATATAAAAAAAATCACTTTTTCAATAAAAGATTTTTTACTCGATTTTTAAGGATTTTTTGTCCGAACGTGATAGTTTTTGAATTTCTGAAAGCTTGTTATATTTCGCGTCTGGTGGTATGATTTTTGAATCCGTAGGATGGCTAGAGAAAAAGTAATAGCTCCTCAAAAAAGTCCCTAGTAAAAATGCGATGAGAATACCCGGAATATCTACGCAGAATTTGATTGATCCATTTCTAAATCGTTTTTGGCTCAGTTCCAGATTACTTTTTTTAATATAGAAGGATTTGACGCTTGACTTCAAAATTCTATTTAGGAAAACAAAATTGGATGTTCAGAAGGATTCTCCACCTACACGGTCATCAAAACGAAATATAGAAGCCGCTTAAATGCAGAACCAGACATCTCCTGCAATTATCATCAAAACAACCTAATCTGATAGCTATGCAAAACAATGGAATCGCAAGTTTCACATACACATTTATACGTTGCCATTAACACTACCAAAGTAATATCAATATGGCAAGTGCTTTGATTTATTATGTACTAGTGTAAATGCCCGTCCTAGGACGGTGGGTAGAAATCAGGGTTTTCACTTAAAATTTGAAATACAGTAATCCCTTAACATTCGCGTATTTAACATTCGCGAGTTTTGATTATTCGCGAAATATAAAATGAAGAACATTTTAACATTCGCGAATACTTAACTTGGTTATTCGCGGATTTCGTTTTATAAAGAATATATTTTTTTAAAGTAAACTTCCTTTGTTTTACACTAAACATGATTTTATGCTAAAAATAGATTATTCCTCTTTGTTTGTTCGAGCTTGGCATTTCTCCAATTTATATTGAAAGACCAAAACGCAAATTTTCTCTTCGAAGTATGTAATGCGCCAGCTCTTTCGAAGTTTTGTTTATCGTTTGAATTACATAGAATACATTTGTTCTTTCTATTCGCCTGGCTATTTTTTCTTCTCAGTGTTTAGAAAAGCTAAAAAAAGAGAAACTTCATCATGTCGCCGACAGCTAAAAGAGTGAGCAACAACATTGACAATGATCCTGGACGTCCACTTAGTTTAAAAGATGCCCATCCCGACGTGGAAGTGGTTTTTTTACCCCCTAATACGACTTCACTGATCCAACCGTTAAGCCAAGAAATCATAGCTGCGTTCAAAGCTTACTACACAAGAAGATCTTTCAAAAGAATTTTAGAATCGATTGAAGTAAATTCAGAAGCCACTGTCACATCGAGTTTGAAAATTTTCAACATAGCAGTTTGCACTGCCGAAATTGATGCAGTAGGGATGGAACTTAATGAAAGTTCAATCAATTCTTGTTGGTGAAATATTTGGCCCCAAGTGGTACAAAAAGAAAATCAAATGCCTACAATTTGCCAACCTCTTGAATAAATTGTGGAACTGGCTCATCAGGTCGGAGGTGATGGTTTCGACAACATGAGGAGAGAAGATAGAGAAGATCTGATAATATCCCATGATGATGGACTTACTGAAGAAGAACTTCTAGAAATCCTTGAAGAAAAAATCACAGAACCAGACAATGACGCAGACGATGAGAGCAGGGATTGTGAAACTGGAGGTAAATGTCTTTTTTATGTAATTTTTTTTTTTTACTGAATGTTTTATTGCCGGTGAAATATTTTCTGCAAAAAATGTCGCGAAATTTTAAAATTACAACAACAACTTGTTGATAAAGCGACAGAATGGGATCCCTCGCTAGTCAGGAGTCTTAAATTTAAATGATAAATTGAGGCTGCAACTTTTCCTTACATGGAAATCCAAAAACAAAAGATCTCTTCTGCCAAGCAATCGCATATTACTATTTTTTTTTTTCAGCCATCAACCAGCAAATAATCTTTTTTCAATATGTTTATAATTGTTCAAACTTATTTAGAGTATGCATTTTTAATATTTAATTAATATACTATTTGCATTTTAATTGTTTTTTCCATTAAAAAAAATCGTAAAACCTAACCCCCTTTTATGCATGGGAGGATAGTCTTATCATTCGCGATTTTGACATTCGCGGAGATTTCTGTGAACCTAACCCTCGCGAATGTTAAGGGATTACTGTAATTGATAAAAATATTCATATACTATTTATCAACAATAAGGAAAACTGACCTGAACCATTCAGTTCAGGGTTAATGGTAAATTTTACTGTTAATGGTAAATTTTAGAAATGTAATCTTTTACTTTATTTTTGTTTTTCAACTCAAAATTTCCAAATATTTTTCTGAATAATTAAAATCTTAATCCTAATAACGATCTCAAAAATTAATTATGGTAAGTAAACTCTAGGTATTAATTTTCGCTGTCAATAATACGAAAACGATCTTTTAGTTTATTCCAAATCCAAAAGAATGCATTAATTTTTACACAAAGTCAGATATTTCCCTTTCAAAATTAATAATAAAAATGATTTAAATCATTAAAAAAGTTGATCTTGAAATAAATCAATACGTTCTGAATTTTCCCTTATTTTAAAAATATGCTTATATACATTTTATATTATTTTACAACTTTGTTATTATGTTTTATTTTTTTCCAACAGAAAGGTATTTATACAGAAAGTTATAATTTGTATTTATTGCCAATAGATGGCGCCAGAACAGTATTTAGGAACGAAATGTAAAATACTGGTAGATCATCGTAAAGCCTCGAAAGGTATCACCGCTATTTCTGAAAAAAGTGCTTACAGAAATAAATTAAAAAAATCCTTTAAAATATTTAAAGACTTAAAATGCTTTTACAAATATTTTAAGAGCATAATCGGATATTTTAATGAAACTTTCAAAGAGTCATTCGTTTTTTTTTTCTAGATTTGTAATTTCCGTTTCTTAATGGTAACAGTATTCGTTTGTTTACAATTGGTAATCCAATGTTTAATCTGTTATTTTTAATTTAAAACTTAAAACATTATAACTAGATATGATATACATGTTTTATACGAAAATATTCTGACCAGGCATAATTTCAAGAAGAAGAAATTATCATTTAGCAGTCATATGTTTTTCATTAAGCCTAACATGGCGTTTAGCTACTGTCGATTCGCAAACCAGAGTGGTCGGAACCGGCATGGTTATACTGTGTTTTATTATATAGAGATGGCCATGTTTAAGCTATATCATCTTATTGATAGTAATTGATTGTAAATCAAGTATTGTGGTAAAAGTGGTGAAAATATAATTTTCTTACAAGGATAATGCACAATTGTTTAGACTACTGTCTACTCTCTCTTTTCTGCTTCGTAGAAATTTATCTAAAGACCATTAGCTACAAATGTATAGAGTACGGTGGGCTTGAGGGGCTCCATCATAAAAAAAATAATAAAAATCTGCGCTGTCGAGTCAATAATGAATTTAACCTCTGCTCTAGATTTCCCGCAAAATGTCTGAGATCGAAAGCATTCAATGACGTTTGGTCGTATGATGTATTCTAGAATCCTAAAATACAATATTTAACAATTGTGAATGTAAAATCAATGAGACAACGGGAGATTCCGTGGGCAAAAATTTACAAGAATTAGAAATGTAGTAACATCATCTCGTAAAATCGTGATATTCCTTTAAAGTTAAATTTCGTGAATGTTCGACACATTTTATATTCTTATAATTCTTACATATATAATGTAAATAAATGAAAAATAAATAAATAAGATTATGCATGGATTTAGTATATTATGTAACACGTGGTTAAAATAAAAATGCTATTTGAACATCTGATGTTGAGGTCCCTGATCTGTTAATTTACTAGTATATTGAAATATAAAATGAAATAAACGAGATAATTATATTTTTAATTAACATGTTCTAAATGGTGTAGAACTTTCGAATTTTCTACTGAAAAAAGTAACTATTCGCATATTAACTCATTATCCTATAGTACCTGTCACTTCACATGTCTTCTAATTATACAGAATTAGAGTATAACATTAGGTTTTCTGCGACGGGAACTAATGTTTTTGTTTTAACGGAAATGTCAATATATGCGTTTTACTTTGTCAATGCTAACAGTTATAGATCATAAAACCACCAAAAGAGCAGGATGATTAAGCCTTTATGGTATGGGAGCGTTCTGAAGACGAATAACATTGACTAGAATGCTTGTGATTCACTAAAACAAGTTATCATTAATGTTATCTATATCCAACTTACTGTTATTTTTATCTGGGTTATATAAAATTATTTTAAAGTGAAATGATTAAAAAAGTATTTTTTTTTCTAAAATATTTTATTAAAACCATCCTGCAAGAAAATGTTTTGCACAAGTTTTGTGATACAGAATACATGAATATATGTATGCAGGATGATGTATTGTTTAATATTAACTCACAGAAAACTATTTCAACTATGAAGATTATTTTATATATCATCATTTTAAATAAATTGTTTATACAAAAAGTTCTAAACCCAAACAAATTTATAAAACGAACCTTTAGAAATGGTTAATATGTTCAATATGTTTATGAATGTAATCAAATATTCAAAAGTTATTTAAAATTGCTATGGTGAAATATTACAATAACGAGCCGGATGTTATTAATGTTCGTAAACTGATTTTACAAAATAAGGGAAAAAAGGTAAAAGTATTCCTCCTTGCCTTGAGGGATACATTCGTACAAGAAGAATCACAAACTATTTATTCTGTCAAAAATAAAGCGTGTCTTACTCCATGTCGAAACCGGATTTTCTTTAACAACTTTAAGAATAAAGGGGGTATCATAAACATATTTTCCAAAGGTTAACTTGGTTTTGGCTGAAATGTGGTGACAACACGAGAAGTTTTGGTAATGGCAGGGCTGTATGTTCTTATTCACTAAAATACAGCATTGAAATAGTTCGGAATGAAACTGATTGTACAGTGGTCGAATTACACTGCACTTTCAGAAATTCATAAGGTATCATCACATTTACAATAACAAAGTTAAAACAAACAATTAAATTTATTTTAATTATAATTAATGTTATGAACGAAAATCGAGATCGAAGTTGAAGCGCGATACCCCGTATTTTTAACAGAATCAGTCGCTTGTGATAGTCATTAAAAAGCTACAAAAATTATTTACCTCTCACCTTGCTGATTTTGTAAAGACAATTTACGATATTTTGTATAGGGTGTGCCCCAAAAATATTGAAACGCCGTTTCTTTTTTCATCTTTTGGATATATGTAGCGAATATAAATTGCAAAAATGTGAAAAGTAAGGTAGGCATTAATATTATGTCGAAGAAACAGTCCGGCCATTACTTGTCAAAAAGTGACACTTAAAAAAAAATTATACTGTTCCTGTGGGTTCCTGTGCAAGTAAGTCATATTTAGACATATTTTCTGCATGCGCGCACATGCACAACAGTAAAAAATTCGTTTTACTGCGACCAAAATGCACCCAGTAACACTTTCAGTTTTATGAAATTTATAAGTTTACCGGCATTAGAAAGTCGTCCGACCGTCCGTGTTTAGTGCTAGAAATCACCGAAATTTTATAAAATCCAAGGTATTCAACACGGTTAGTTTTGATCGTAGAAGTATAGACTTTTTGTTTTTGTATTTTTCAGAACGAAGAAAAACCTTTCTAAAAATGATTTATAGAAAGCAGAGGCTGTATAAAAATTTAAAAGATTGTAAATTGTTTAATATTAGGGCAAGAACAATTTCATCGACATATTCTAAATTCCTATCTTATTTTGAAGACTACAAATCTACATTGCCTACGTAACTCAAAAAGGTAAAAAGCTATTTTTGGGACACATTAAAACTTGAAATATATGTATAGAAAATTTAGAATTGCGATATTGTCTAGAATTTCTTGGCACTTAAATTGGCACTTAAATTATTTGGAAATATCGTGCAGGAATTATTATTCAAGATATAAATATTCGCTATATCTATTTACTGAACAAATTTATAAAATATTTTATTCCCAAGTTTAATGTGAGAATGGTCAAATGATGCATGCAATCCTATAAGATATCGCAATAATTTTTGTCATCTAATTCAAGGTTTTTATACCACAAATCTCTCATAAGAGCATTAAAACCCATGGCACAGAAAGGTAAAACCTTTGTTGGCAAGAAATTGACAAAAACACCCATTTACATTATTTTTATTAGAAGGAAGAATATCGTCGCTTATTTATATTAAATAGAGTGTTGTAAATACATATGTGTAAATTTTAATTTGTAATTGTAATTATAAATCGTAATTTGTCTTACTTGTGCTGCTGTATTCTGCTACCTGCCTATTTTTCACGTATTAGAGGGGTATACCATTATTAAAACGCTACACAATTTATCTAAGCATTCCAAATCAAATGTAAAGCAGCTTTCCACAATTGAACATAATTGAATTGTAATATGCGTTGCCTCTCGGTCGGACTCTAAATCTATAAAGACATAAAGTACTAAACAAGTTGGAAATTGTACGTCAAACGTGACAAATGAGGTGCGTTCGTACTATAGCTAGTTATATAAATATTCAGATCTTGATGATTTTTAATTCTGTGAAATGAATTATATCGTCTGCAGATTAATTTCTGTCATAAAATAAGTATCTCGGTCGCTTGACGATTAAATATCGGAAGCTCCCCTAACAAGAAAGCACCGATTTAAAAAAAATATTCAAATTTCTTAATAAATATTTTTATTAATATCTTTTAAAGTTTTGATTCGATTTAAAAAAAATTGAAATGTCTCGACAAAATTCTGAAAAGATAATATATCTTAAATTTTAAACCATTCGGTTGGGTAGTTTTGGCGTTGTTATATGCAGACGGACGGACCAAGCGACGACAATAGGTGCTACGTATTTATATAATTACGAACGCACCTAAAAACTATAAAGACATAAAGTAACTAACCGGGTTACTGCCATACAATGCAGTGAATATGAAAACGGATAATCAAATTAAATTGGATTCTCTATTAAAATAATAACAAAAGGAGTAATGTTTTATGCAGTATTTTTCATTTTCTGATATTTCAAATTGTTGCAAGTAAATGACAGGTTTCATTTTATTATTTTAATGCAACCATTCCGATTATTAGACAATAATACAAGGCATAATGTTCCTCAACAGAATGAAAGAGTATCCAAACCAGGAGTTGTACACAGAACGGTTAGCTTAAATTGGCAATGCTCTACTAATTGAGCTACCTGGACAACACCATTCCAACAATTCACTCAGACATGCTTTTAGCAATAACATTTAATATCTTATCTGAAACAGATCGACACAACAAACCGCGTGTAAATGGCAGGTTTCGCGTGAAAATATAATTTCAAAGAAAAATACTAATACATTTTTTAAAAATCTACTCAACAATAAGAACTTGAACATTCATTATTTAAATACTTTTATTCAATTTCGTTTGATTTCTATCTATGTCCAATGTTGCAATCAATTTTTGACCCACCTCCGTCGAAGATACTACCAATTTCCAAGTACGTCCACTGTCGAAGTAGTGCAATATTCACGTAAATTCATGGACGTACCTCATCAGTGTCAAGCTCTAGAGGCAAAAAGATTTTTTTACGCTTTTCATTGAAACACATATATACTTGATACACTTCGGGTTTATAAAAAGTATCACTTTTTTTTTTTTTTTTTTTTTTTTTTTTGCAAACGTAAAGCAGTTTTTTTTACGTTTATGATTGTAAAAGCATATATTACTCAACGATTTTGCTCAAATTTTGCGCTCAGGCTCATTATCAATGACAATGCAAGATTCGTGTATTTTCTGTACGTAACGCATTAGGGGAAAGTTTAAAAGAAAAAAAAAAAAACACTTTCAAGTTTTTGTTTGAAATCAAATATCTAATGAAACGATTTTGCTAAAATAGAGAAAATGTTTTGTAAACGTAATACATTATTTTACGCTTTTGATTTAAAACACATATCTTAGTATGAAAGAATTTTAACATTATGTATTTAAGTTGAATTTAATCGTTTCGAACACTTGCTCCCTTCTCTCAAAACAATGTTATTGCTAATAGTTATCTTAAAAGGTAACTTAATGCTTATTTTACTTTAATACTATTTTACTTCATACCATTTTATTTCTAATATTTCTTTGTATTAAATTCATATTACTAATATATTATTCTGTATCTTTAACCCTTCTTTGCATGAGTTTTTCTTTTACAATTGTGTTTTTTTATACATATTTTAAATATTAGACACCAGAAATTTTACGGTAGATTTTTAACCTTGTTCAGCAACATAGTTCACGGAAAATTTACTGGATTAATATTTCTATATAAATATAGTGGTGGCAAAGAAGTTGATTTATTTATTAAAAGTTAAATAAAAAGTGATGGAAATTTACATCACTATGCAATTAAGGGTTAAAAATTTCTGTTTTCCCAAGTATATCGCAGCAAGCGATGCATTTTTATCACTTGCCCTGTTTCTAAAAAAGCCCGTCATTTTTAAGACACCCGGGCTTATATAAGTGGAAAATTATAAAAGTATTTTTTGGAGAAAAAATTGTTTTGAGATTATTTAAAAAAATAGTAACATCGCACGTTACTACGTTTATACAACATAAATTGTACGACTGAATTATTTTGGACTAAAAATGTAAAACACATACGCAATTTTTAAGGGACGTATACGGCCCTCACGTCCAGAAGGGGAGATTATGTATCAACTTAAATGAAAACATATAAAAACAACTATTATTATAAAGAAAATGATCATTGTTTTGTTGTGATTTTAAAGATATTGATTGTATATTTTAACAAATATTTCCATAGTAACTATTTTTAATACTTTGGAAGCGTTAATTAATTCTACGCTCAATTTTATCAGGATAAATATATATTTTATAAAGCAGATATCGAAGAATTGTATAAAAAATTCCTATAAAAATTATCGCTATCTTAAAATAGAAAAGAAATATTAAGAAACATTTAGTTGGGCATAAATGCATTAGAAGACATTAACACATACATAACATATAAAAACTACTGTTGATTTAACACGTTCGCTGCCAAGCTAAAAATGCCGGAATTTTCATTTTATTTAGAAAGTTCATATTCATACCAGAAAAAAACTAATAGCAATATTTACTTAGGTTATTAATAGGTAATAGCAATCCTACCCCTAGGGGGGGTGCAGGAGCGAAAAACGTTCTACAATTTCGATTTTTTTAATACTGAAGGAGCTAGAATCATGAAATTTGGCAAGGTAGTTATTTATAAGATGTAAATGCTCTCTAAGAGCAACTAAAAAAAAAATCGAAATTTAAAAGTTTCAGATGAGCGAAAAGCGTTCTAAAAACATTCTAAATTGCAATTTCTATGGAATCTCTGGAACTACAGATTCGTTTTCAAAACTTATGGTGGCAAATTGATGGTGACAGTCCCTGTTCCAACACACGCTATATTTTATATCGGTGCCACTATCCGCAGGGGTGTGCAGGAGCAAAAAACATTCTAAAATTTCGATTTTTTTTTTATACTGAAGGAGCAAGAAACATGAAATTTGGCATGGTGGTTACTTACAGCATGTAAATGCTCTCTAAGAACAAATTCTAAAAAAATTCAAAATTTAAAAAGGTGAGATGAGCGAAAAACGTTCTAAAAACATTCTAAATTACAATTTCTATGATATTTCTGGAACTAGAGAACGGTTTTCAAAAGTAATGGTGGCAAATTGATGGGAACAGTCCCTTCTCCAACATAGGCTATATTTTATGTCGGTGCTACTACTTCCAGGGGGGGGGGTAGGGTGCAGGAGCGTAAAACGTTCTAAAATTTCGATTTTTTTTATACTAAAGGTGTTAGAAACATGAAATTTAGCATGGTAGTCACCTATAAGATGTAAATGCTCTCTAAGAACAAATTCTAAAAA
This sequence comes from Maratus michaelseni, assembly GCA_963931845.1. Lineage (NCBI taxonomy): Eukaryota > Metazoa > Arthropoda > Arachnida > Araneae > Salticidae > Maratus > Maratus michaelseni. The sequence goes on along the minus strand of OZ007589.1, from coordinate 32,410,786 downwards.
AATCCGAAATTTAAAAGGGTGAGATGAACGAAAAGCGGACTAAAAACATTCTAAATTACAATTTTTATGGAATCTCTGGAACTACAGAACCATTTTCAAAAGTGATGGTGGCAAATTGATGGTAACAGTCCCTGCTGTAACATAGGCTATATTTTATATCGGTGCCACTACCACAAGAAGTAGGGGTGCAGGAGCGAAATACGTTCTAAAATTTCGATTTTTTTTTATACTGAAGGAGCTAGAAAAATGAAATTTGGCATGGTAATTACCTATAGGATTCAAATGCTCTCTAAGGACAAATTCTAAAAAAATCGAAATTTATAAGGGTGAGATGAGCGAAAAGCGTTTAAAAAAAATTCTAAATTACAATTTCTATGGAATCTCTGGAACTACAGAACTGTTTTCAAAAGCGATGGTGGCAAATTGATGGTGATAGTTCCTGCTATAACATAGGCAACATTTCATGTCGATGCCACTATCGACATCCCCCAGGGGGTATAAAAGCGAAAAACGCTCTAAAATTTGGATTTTTTTATACTGAAGGTGTTAGAAACAAGAAATTTGGCACGGTAGTTACTTATAACATGTAAATGCACTCTAAGAACAAATTCTAAAAAAAATCGAAATTTAAAAGGATGAGATGAGCGAAAAGCGTTCTAAAAACATTCTAAATTACAATTTCTATGGAATTTCTGGAACTACAGAACCCTTTACAAAAGTGATGGTGGCAAATTGATGGTGACAGTCTCTGCTCCAACATATGCTACATTTTATGTCGGTACAACTACTCCCAGGGGGGTGAAAGAGCGAAAAACATTCTAAAATTTCGATTTTTTTTATACTGAAGGAGGTAGAAACATGGAATTTGGCATGGTAGTACCTTATAAGATGTAAATGCTCTCCAAGATCAAATTCTAAAAAAGTTCAAAATTTAAAGTGTGAGATGAGCAAAAAGCGTTCTAAATCATTCTAAATTACAATTTCTATGGAATCTCTGGAACTACAGAACTGTTTTCAAAAGTGATGTTGGCAAATTGATGCTGACAATCCCTGCTTCAACATAGGCTACATTTTACGTCGTTGTCACTACCTCCAGGGGAGTGCAAGAGCGAAAACCGTTCTAAAATTTCGTTTTTTTTATGCTGAAGGAGCTAGAAACATGAAATTTGGCATGGTAGTTACTTATAAGATGTAAATTCTCTCTAAGAATAAATTCTACAAAAATTCTTAAATTAAAACTGTGAGATGAACGAAAAGCGCTCTAAAAACATTCTAAATTACAATTTCTATGGAATCGCTGGAACTACCGAACCCTTTTTAAAAGTTATGGTAGAAAATTGATGGTGACTATCCGTGCTGTAACATAGGCTATATTTTATGTCGGTGCCACTACCTCAGGGAGGTGCAAGAGCAAAAAACTTCTAAAATTTCGATTTTTTTTTATACTGAAGGAACTAGAAACTTGAAATTTGGCATGGTAGTTATTTATAAAATGTAAATGCTCTCTAAGAACAAATTATAAGAAAAAAATCTAAATTTAAAAAGGTAATATGAGTGAAAAGCGGTCTAAAAACATTCTAAATTATAATTTCTGTGGAATCTCTGGAACTACAGAACAATTTTCAAAAGTGATGGTAACAGTCCCTGCTGTAACAGAGGCTATATTTTATATTGGTGACACTACCACAGGGTGGGGGGGGTGAAAGAGCAAAAAACGTTCTTAAATTTTTATTTTTTTTTTCGATATTAGTGTGGTTTAATTAGTAATTTCTGAATTATCTGTGGCAGTAAAATTTCCTTTACTGAAAATAGGCCAACGAATACCACTTGGCATTTTTCAAGAATTACGCGAGCAAAGCCGCGGGTTTTGCTAGTTAAGGATAAATTAATTTTGAGTAATGTGATAATCTATAATAAGGGTAAGCGCATTTTCATTACTAGTTTAAAAATTTGCTTTATCAATGAAGAAATAAATATTCAATGTCAAAGCGTCTTATCTTATTTTTAAAGTTTCATTTTTTAAGTTACAATTACAAGTAATATTTCAACTGTGTTTTAAATTACACCCAGAAAAAGGAATTGATTAAAACTACAAAACATGTTTTGTTGATTACATTTTGGTTGTTTTAAGCAAAAAATTTAGTTGAAGTAAAAAACTGGTTTTGTTGCTTGGACAAAAAAATATTGTTAACACTCTTATAAAATTTTAACAAAATTTCATCAATTTTAGTTGAATTAACAAAATCTGTTTTTTTTTAATTTTACAATAATTTGTAATTTAAATTTGTAATTCCAGCAAAATTTTGTTGTTTTGCAAATTTTAAATTGTTGTGTAGTAGTCATAACTCTCGCACGTAACTTGATTAATTTGAGTTATATAGCTATATAATTAAAAGATTGACATATTTTTTGGATAATTAAAACTTTTTTCATTGGGACGGACCAAGGTAGTTTTAAAAATCCCCCTCTCCCATTTATTATTTTATTCTATCTTTACAAGAAGAAAGTATTGGATTCATGAAAATTTTCGACTTTCGGTTTCCGACGGATTTTAGAAGGTCCTGAACACGATTTGACTGTTTTTAGAAAATGATTGTCTATGACTGTGTCTGTATGTGACACAAATTTTGTGGCCGCTCTATCTCAAGAACTAATGCACGGAATTTAATAAAACTTTATATTCAATTACTTCCTGATATAAGTTGTTGCTGATTAGGTTTTTGTGTAAATCGGTCAACAGATGGCACTGCTATGTTGCATTTTTTGAGATTTCTCCAATAGCTCTATATCATTTTCAGCAGTAAATTACGCCTGTAATCTTTGAATAATAACAGTGAACTTTGAATAATAACCAGCTTTTTACAGGCGTAATTCACTGCTGAAAATGAATTAAAAATAAACTATGTATTGCCGTATGCTGGGCTTTGTATTGTCGTCTCATGTTTGCCGCAGAAATTTGTGTGCTCGTGATAACATTACCATCTTGTGCTTGGTCCGACATATGTAAGAGTGAGAAATGCCATGTTGAGACATCGTTTCTTGTAACTCAGTGGTAGAGCCTCAGAGCGCTGTTCTGAAGACACGGGTTCGAGTTTCGGCTTGGGGCATTTTTAACTCTGTCGGTATACGCTTGAAAGAAAGCAGGATAAAAATTCACTTGTTATTATTCAAGGATTACAGACGTAATTCACTGCTGAAAATGAATTAAAAAATAGTTAAAATGGCATATTAGATTTGTTCATTTAGCAAAAGTTTTTGTAGTATAAACAAAATAAGTTCGTAATATAACATATTTTATTATTTAAACAAACAAAATATATTTTGTTGAAAAAAGAAAATAGATTGTTAAAATAACACATACCATATGTCTTTGTAACAAAAAGAATTTTGTTAATTCAAGTAAAAATGAACCATTTTACTTAACAAAACTTTTTTTGAGGACGATACAAAATTTTTTTGTTGGAATTGCAAAAGAAATCAACGATATTTTTTTGTTGATTCAAACAAATTTTCGATTGACTCATATTTAAACGAAAAGTTTTGTTGGGTCAACCAAATGTTTGTTGATTCAATAAAACTTTTTTCTGGGTGTAGACGACGCCATTACTTTTCACTATCATACACTGTAAAAAAAAACTCGGAAACGTTACTCTATCTGGTGGGGCAGCAATGTGGCCCATCGGTTCTGTTATGTTTCCGAATATTTCGGTCAGATATTCGTAAAAGTTTCCGCATATTTCGGTCAGATATTCATAAATGTTTCTGTATATTTTGGAAACATTTACGTGCATTTCGGAAACGTTCTTCATATTTCAGTCAGATATTCAGTAATGATTCTGCATATATCGGAAATGTTTTTATATACATCGGAAAGGTTTCTGCATATATCGGAAATGTTTTTGTATACATCGGAAATGTTTCTGTGTATTTCTGTTTTACAATTTCTTTTTTTAGAGAACACATATTTAAAAAAAAAAATTATTACATTCGCTCGAGGCGAAACCCCACTCCACATCATTGTGGTTGGGATTTCTGCGAAGTTCTGTGGGCGAACTCTCTAATCATACTATAGAAATGATCCGATGAAGTATGATCTTGTAGAGGAATTATACTCTAGAATTAGAAATATTATAAACTTTCTGTAATTTCTGGTGTGAAACATATATTTTTCTGAAATCGTTTTATTAGACTGCTACTCAAGATATCACTTTAAAATTATTTATGCAGGCGAAATAAACTTTGAAAAAACTTAATTCTATGACAAATACTTCTGTCATTTTAAAATAACTCCAAATTTGAGAGTATGTCCTTCTACTGAAGAGAGGCTTCCACATTTTCCTTTGTAGGAACAGAGTTGAGTCGTCTGGAAATTTCTTTAGTTTACCTACTACTACAAGTTTACAAGTTCAACAAGTCTAGAAGTTGTTGTATACACAGTTAAATACCTCGTTCGATAGTTCCTTTATACTCTTGTTCCATGAATCTATAATAAATATTAGACATTTGATTGATGAATAATAATGTAGTACTAGTATTAATGAAGTACAGATACCACCGTACATACGTCTTTAACATCTTTTCGTTTTAAGATCGGTTCCGTTCATAAATTTTCTAATGATGAAATGTATCGTTTACATGACAGAACAAATTCCTAATTTCACTTATACTATACGTTTTTCACTCAGTTTTTATGAATCAGATATTTGTGAATAAATAACGTTGAAAATTTGATTTATGGATCTATAAATAATTCTTTTTTTAAATGCAGCCTCATGAGTTCCATCCTCTAAATAGATACTCAATGAAATTATTTAATTTCCCTATACTTATAAATAGATAGATTTTAGTAATACCTTTCAACATTTTTTTAAAAATCTTGTAAATAGTTATTTTATTCGAAAATATTTTATATCTGTGGTAATTGTTTTATTTTCACGAATTGTATACTTATAAATAGATATATTGATAAAAATGTTTTGTCTGTTTGTAACTATCATGCTTCTAAATATATTCATTTAAAGGTATTATTTTATTCGTATAACTTGAGAAGTGCTGAGATAACCTGAGAAAATAAATATATTTTTATAAGTATACAGTTCATAAAATAAAATAGTTATTTACAGATACGAAATCTTTTGATATAATATCTATACTTACAAGATTAAAAAATGTATTTATTTAAAGGTATTAAAAATAATACATCTATTTTGGGAAATAAAGCATTTTCATAATGCATATGTATCTGTTTACAGCATGGAATTCACGAGACCGGATTTAAGAAAAGAATTATTTATAGATTTATAAATCAAATTTTCGATTATATTTATTTATAAATATCTGATTCATAAAAAATGAAGGAAAAATGTATAGTATAAGTGAAATTAGGAATTTGTTCTGTCATATAAACGATACATTTCATCATTAGAAAAGTTATGAAACGGAACCGATCTCAAAACGAAAAGATGTTAAAGACGTATATACGGTGCTATCTGTACTTCATTAATACTAGTACAACATTATTATTCATCAATCAAATATCTAATATTTATTATAGATTCATGGAACAAGATTATAAAGAAACTATCGAACGAGTTATTTAACTTTGTGTTTACAACAAAAGATTAACTGCAAATGTAATATTAATATGCAATAAAATGGAATCTGATAATATTAATTTTTAAAAAAAAATCATATTGTTCTCTCAAATAAAAGAAATTATAAAACAGAATACTTACAGATGATATAAATACGTTGCATCTGCATCTGTTTTAAGCTGTCTTTCCTCTCAAGAACAATAGAAATCACGTGATAATGACATGTACAATATGTCGGAGTAGATGAGCATGCACAAATATTACTTCATTTCGAATTCCATTTTAAAACTTTACCCAAATGAGTGTAACATTTCCGGTATGGAAAGTAACGTTTCTGATTTCTTCAGAATAATTCACCGCTTTGAATATTTTTCCGAAAATACGTGTAACGATTCCGAAATAACAAGTAACTGAGGAGAACACAAAGTTTAAAATAATTTTCCGGAAACATTTCTGCCTTGTGCCGAAACGCTTCTGAGTTTTTTTACTTTTCACTATATTTATATATATATATATATATATATATATATATATATATATATATATATATATATATATATATATATATATATATATATATATATATATATATATATATATATATATATATATATATATATATATATACATATATATATATATATATATAGATATATATATATATATATATATATAATATTTAATTCAGCATGAATTCTTGCACTAATATCATATTGAGTTACGTACAGATTAGGCGCCTTTAATAAATAAAAAAAATAAAGAAAATAAAAATAAATAAAAGAAACTAAAAAATAAAAAATAGAAAATACACAAGTAACTTAAGTTTTCTGTTTTATTTTTCGCACTTCCAAAATGTCCACGCTATTATTTCTACAAAATTTGTCATTTTGAAAGCATTGATTAATGAGAAAGGTGCTAGGATTGATATATGTACGAATTTCTTTCAATCGCTTTTTTATATAGTTGCTTTTTTCTTTCCATTTCAGAAATATATCATTGTACAACATTCTTAGTAGTGTTACTTTAATTTCAAATAAAATATTTTACATTTATTCTTCTCTAGTCTCGCTTTGTTTTTATTGAGAGTTTCTAAATTTTCATTATTCTGACTTGACAGAAAGAAAAGCCACAAAAGGCCTTTAAATTTGATTAATAGTAATTTGTAAAATAAAAATGTCTGCACATACTATAGTTAAAAAGAATCTGAAATGTTGCTATTCAGTTTTAAATGAATTGGAATGATTAATCACACAATAAAATGTTATTTTCATTCGATAGTTGTTGTTTAGAAAAAAATAAATTCAGTTTCTCTTTTTTATAACTGCTTTATGAAGTTGTTTTTAAATTGCTTTTATGCCTTCTTACAATTTGTTTAGGCAAGTTGCAAATGAATAAATTCAGCAGTCTTTATATGATAGAGGAAAAGGTGTAAAAACGGGCACAGGACAGGTGTGAATATGGGCACCCCTCCCCAAGTGGCTATGGGAGGTATTGAAGACTTCCAACCAGGACTGTAGAGGGTGCCATTTGATGATATGAGATAGAACTGAGCAGTTGGAATCATTCTTTCAACTAGTGCGGATGCAGCGGGAGTTATTGTGTAAAATGGTGTTTATTCTGCAATGCAAACTTTTGACACGTATCTGAAATCGTTTTCTTTTTATGTTCTTATGGTTAGTTTAAAATAATTTCACATTGATATCCAGAAAGCGGGGATCCTAAGCTACTTTTAAAAGCACGCATTTAGTCACACACACGTCTTTAGGTTACATGTGAAAGTGACCATCTTTCTTAGATGGTATTGGTGTATATATGGGCACCATTTCTTGGTGTAAATATCGGCCCCATTTTAGGTGTTTCTAAAACACTGCATTGTTCACCGGGAACTTCAAATGCAGTTTCTCCGTTCAATATTTCTCTTATTCCCAACATTAAGAAGAGAACCACTATTCGTGGATGCAAAGGAATAAAGTCCAGCCTCATCACTGGATCACCATATGAAAAAATCAGTTGAACAAGTCGGTTGACAAAAGTTCTCTCAAGAAGACGACCTTCACTTTTCCCGTGATAAGAGATCGGCCAAGGGGCAGGGGTGAAATATTAAGGCTCCACAAAAAGAAAATTAGACCCACGTAACGATATCCGCTTCATCATCCGCTTCATCAGATTACAGTGACCCACCCTTTGTGGACAGCGATGATGATATCAACTATGTGGATAAAACAGACTCGAGTGATGCAACTTGCATCTTTTCTGATGAAGAGTTCTCTGAAGACACTCGCAGAGAAGTGTGGATTAAATGTGTTATGTGTCAAAAGTGACCATACTTAGATTGCGCTGTGCTGAAAGAGCCAATTATGTTTGTGATTTTGGTAAATGATTTTTTTATGTAATAAATAAATTCTCTACCATTTTGTATTCTTTTATCTTCTTTAAAAACATTTTAAACTATTTTTTGTGACTTTTTTAGAGGGGGGGGGGGGCATATTTGCAGACCATTTTTTCTGGTGCTTTTTTAAAAGCTTTTTGTAAATCTTCGTTTTCGAATGGAAATAATTCATATTAATCATTGTTTTGCCTCCTATCATTTAGTAAACTTGTTATTGTTGTTAATGAAGGTTAAAAATTTTGAATTTTTCAAAATGTAAGTCATTTTAAGTCAAAAACAAAAAAGGGTGCCCATATTTACACTTTTCCTCTATTATTTATTATGAAAATATATCGAAGCGACAATAGACTTTTTTAAATATGTTTAAAGACCTCTTAAGAAATCATTCTATCGCATAATAGACTTCTTAATATTATATCGGTTAGTAAATGTAATAATTTTACACATTTTTCTCAAATATTGCAGTTTTTTAAATATTTATTATTAAAGTTTTAATAGAAATGTTGAAGACTGTTTGGTTATCATATTTTTCAGTATCTGTATTTTTTATAGAAAAGAAGGAAACTCTAGTTTTTAAATGAGTTTTATATCTACAAACAATCCGCGAATAAAATGTACTCTTGTGACTTTAATTGACATAAAAGTATAAATTCCTTTTTTTATATTTTCAGATTCGGTGTTGTATAATACTTTATGCTGGTTAATTATTGTTATATTTACGAAAATGCATAACAAAATCAATCAAAATTAGGCTTTAGACTTAACTTAGACACATTAATAATCACGGCTTTTAAACTATCGAATACATATGTTGAAAATTGAAATATTTAAAATATACATCTGCGAGAACTTTAACTTCGTTTGTAGAGAAAATAAAATAAATTTTGCATTTAAAGTAAATAATCTTGTAATTAAAGTTTCCACAGTCACATAAAGCTACTGGGGGATGGAGGAGATGGCCCCCACCTTCCAGAAATAAAATAATTAATCGCCGACGTCTCAAAAATGTTACAAAATTATGGGACAACCGCCCCTAATTAAGAAAATTACAGCAGTAATTCAGTTTTTGAGAAAATGATTGATATACAGAAGTTGCCAGAGATACATTCAAGTGGAACAAAAGCAAGCAGATTGAGCGATAAACGTTCGATCAACATATCATCATTCACTTACTGATTCTTTGAGTTATATCACTTCAAAAAACACTGTGCAATAATTTTTATGTTTTATTTTTAACACTTTCCAACCTAGTTGAAAAGTGTTTATGACTTTGGTTTGTCTGGCCGTATGGCCGTCTGGCCGTCTGGCCGTGCTCTAACTCCCGTAAATATGCTCGGTTTGCTCTGCAATTTTTATATGTTATTGTAGTACTTTATAGCATGTTCCCTATTTCAACGGAAGTGTGTAGCACTTATAGTTTTTTTTACAGGGACACTCAAAAGAATTTCGTTACATTGCGATCTATGGGGAAAAATCATTTGCGGTTTATTTTAATGATGTTACTCAATTTCAAACACATTGTAATTGATATATATCACTAAGGTGCATTACAAGAAGCTTAATATGGAATAGGGTGTGCATAGCACTTATAGTAATTTTACAGGAACAGTCAAAAGAATTCCGTTACATTACATCTATGGAGAAAAATCGTCTGCGGTTTATTTAAATAATGTTTCATTATTTTAAACACATTGAAATTTATATATATCACTAAGGTGCATTACAAGAGGCTTACTACAGAATAGTGTGTGTATAGCAGTCATCGTTCATTTACAGGGAGACACAAAAGAATTCTCTACTGTCTGTTTACAATAATTCCTGGAAGTGCGTTTTAAGTTACTGAACGCGATTTTAAATTTAACTCACTTTTTGTGTATTTACGTGGTGTGTATAAATTCTGTAGATCATATACAGGGAAGCACAAAAATTCGCGAACACATTTCCGTTTATTGACAAACTCCAGAAGGAGAATTTTAAACTGTGCTACGCTTTTCCTAACTGAACTAAAATTTAGCATCCTATGTAGTATATATACAAATTTATAGATCATATACAGGGCTGAATAAAACTATTCGGATATTTTTCCGAATACTGTATAGGTTGCAAATTCCTGAAATTATGTTTTTAAATATGTTATGCGTTTTCCAAATTATTTACTTAGATGCTATCTTTCAGCTTATTAAAAGGTATGATTTGTAAAATTATTTTGGAAGCGTTGGAAAGTGTTACACAATCTATGCTTGAAGCATGATTTTTCGTTCTTGTTTTTTCCTATATTGCATTTATTTATTATGGTGGAGTTTACAGTCCGATTACTCGTAAGGCAGTTATTACTGAGTAAAGCTATATTACTCATGGTTATGAAAACATGTATGTTCAAATGATGTTTCGCCTATGCCAGAACACACTGATCAGTTAGAACTTATGACGATTTTTCTATTATCTAATAGAATACTGATGTCATTTTAAAAATAATTTAAGTTTTGACATTTTATGTGTTCTATCAGGAAAGTAGTGTCTTTATGATCTAAAATTTTATTTTATTTATTTATTTATTATTTTTAGCGATATTAAAAATTAAAGAAAATATGAACTTTATATTTTATTAAGTAAGTAAAATAATTTTATTTAACAGACATTTTACTATTTTAAAATCTGAAGATATATATGTAATTCACTCTCTTTCACATGCCACATGTGGTTGCATATATGGCAATAGAGTTTTATAGACTTTAAAAATTCTAAAAAGTTACCATTACTTGAATTATAAAGTAGGTAATAAATTTTAAGATAAATTCTATTTTGAAATGTCACATGTGAAGTATAAATAACTAATGTTACTTAAAATTCCAGATTAAATTTTACATTTTAACAATAACGTTAAACATTTACATTTAAACAATTTATTAGCAAAGGCAAATTCTGATTTATCTCTATAAAAAAGCAAATTATAAAAGACCGATATATTTACAGCAAATGTTTATTTGCATATTCATTCAGTCTCTAATTATAAAGTTCAGTATGACAAAAATACCATTATACCATTAATAAAATATACCTTTAATTTCTGATTTCTTATTTCTTAAACTATTCTCTGTAATTTCAAGATGTACTTGGTAATTGTACGATTAAGTGTTAAAGGAAGTAAAAGCTAATTCAATGCGTGAATGTAGTGTAAGTCGCATAGTCGCAAGAGTTTACCGTTCTTGGCCACTGGTATTTTTTTAAAAGATTCTTCACATTATTTAATTGTAGATATATGAGGTTGTACAAGTCAAAATTTCCTTTACTATAACTAGGGAATCGAACCCGGGCTTCCCGGGTTACAGAACGCAAGCGAAAACCCTTTTTTCCCTAAATCTAATAGATTTTTCATATTTTTATTTGTCAAAGTTGCTGCATTTAGTGATTTTTCTTACTGGTTTCTTTGCTTTTCTTGTGCGTGAAGCTTTCATACATGCGGTATCCATCCAGTTTTTTTTTTTTTTTTTTTTTTTTTTTTTTTTTTTTTTTTTTGAGTACTAAGCGTTTACATGCGATAGTGATCGGGACATTAAGGAATTTCAAGGGTTTTGTTTATTTTTTATTTTTTTTGGTATTATTAATACAGGGAGTTCGCTGCATCTAGTGATGCTTCTTTGTTAATTTATTATTCATCATCTTATGCAAGCGATATAGTGATCGCCATATTAACGAATTATGTATATTCGTTTTTTCCAACTTCACAATGACCGTTAACATTATTTGTAATACTGATGAAATATCAATTAAAACGTTGTTTCTTACTGCTCATATTAACTTTTTATATGCATTTTTATTAAAATTGTGAAATATTTTTTTTATATTTTATTCATAAAAATGCAATATCTAAAACAATATCTTCTGTTTATATTATCTGTTAAAATATCCGATGTTTGTTTATGGTGTAAACAAATAATTTTCTTTTAAATTTTTAAATTATTACAAAGCTTCCTTTTCTGCAAAATCGTCTGAACTAATCAAATTTTGTATCCGGTATAACGCTACTTTCATATAAAGGCACCCTATTCTTGTGACGTTTTTATTTCAAAATTCATTAATTTTACTACCTGTAACTATATAAAAATTTATAATGGCAGCATTCTTCCATTTGTTTATTGGGCGTTTCAAAATTCATGCTCAAAAATTATTTTATAAGCCATAATATATCAGGCAATTAAGATATAGTTTTCAAACAAATTGCATTTGAAAGCATTATTTTCCCTCTATAACGGTGTAAAAATTGAAAATGTGCTATGTTTAGAAATTAAAAAAATTGCAATAGCAAAAATCATGAAACCGAAATTTCATCGTCAGCTGTTGCCATTCGCAAAATGACGTATGCGTTACGCACGGACACGTTTGTCCTTTATAATATAGATAGATAGATACTGGTAATCAAACATCACAACCATTTACATCTCTGTGACTGACACTGCATCCACTCATGGAATTAGCCTAAAATAAACCACAGTTTTTCTGGGATGTAGGAATTATGACGCTGCAAAATGTATCCATGCGCAAACATCTATCCAACTCATTTTAAAAGAAAGTCAATGAAAAAAACATTTTATAATAATAAATAAATTATATTTGTTTTTGTTTTTTTTGTACCTCATCATTTTCTAAAAGACAGGTATGCACATTACTCTGTATGCCGAATGAAATATATTGTATTCGAACTATTTTAAAGATATGCCAGAACTACGTTAAAAGTCAAAATAACAAATGGTTTCTCAAAAAATAAAAAAATAAAAAAAATAAAAATCACTAAGTGACTATAACATATGCTACTTGCATTAATTTACTTTCTTATTTTTGCCGATATATTCAACGAATTGATTTTATTATTATAAGCAATGTTTATAGGCTACAACATCTATGATTTATGTTACAGATATATCTGAAAGTATTTTCAATATTTTCTACACAGCAATCTTGGGATGTATTGAAAAAAAATGCCTGCACTTGTCTAATCCAAAACCTATACCTATTTTTCATATTTGATGAATTTCAAAAATTTTATTTTCTATTTTAGTGTTTTATTTTCAGAATTTAAAAATAATGCTAACAAACCGTACAGAATAAAACGAGGCTTCAATTCCTAGAAACGGTATATATCTTTTCAATAAACTGAAATAGAGTTTGTTTTATAAGGTTTAATGAATCGAAATATTGATTTATGTCTACATTTTAAAAATACTAAAATTATCTAATTTTCATAGTTTTATGCACAATTTCTTATTTAATTTCTTATTTTCAGGGTTCGTACGGGTCCTGGAATTTTAAGACTACGTAATTCTTCGGTACCAGTATTTTCTTATAGATAATCTCTTCTGTAAAAAAGGGGAATTTCGCACGTTTGAACTTGATGTATTTTTTTAGAAAAATATACTGGTATGTCACCTTGAAAATAACGGTACCCGTACTAACCCTGATTTTGTACATTATTTTAAAAACTGAGAAAGCGACATGGCATAGTTATAAATAGTGTTAGTTTTCTAAATTGGTATTGAGATTTGAAAGTATCTACTATATATATAAAACACAAACGGAAATTTCGTTCCGTTCCTTTATAACTCGAATTCCGCTGAATGGATTTTGATGGAGCTTGCGTTGTTCGATATATAATTTTTCAGGGAAGGTTTTAGTATATAACATAATGTTCTACGTACATTAGTTACAGAATTATGATAGAAAGTTCTGTTATTTTGATTGAAAACGTTACCATTGCTAAATTTTGGCGACCATTATTGTTGCACAAAGAAATGAAAAGGCCACACATCTCAAAAAATAAAAGAAAAACTGCTGCTAATTTTATTTTTAAAAAAAAAGAAAGAAAGAAAGAGTTTTGATGTGAAATAATATTATAAAAAGAAAACATTTAATTTAAACTTGATTAGGAATGTTCGTAATGCTTAAAAATTTATTCGAGGGGCAAGATTGCTATTGAAACAATTTGGCGATTTATCTTTTGTTTTTGGCGATTTTGATTTTACTTTTGACCCCAAACAATTTGATTTTAAGCCAAAAGTTGTTTTTTTTTGTTGCAGAAAGAATTGAAATGGCTATACATCTGGAAAAATAAAAGAAAAAACTGTTACTAATTTTATTTAAAAAAAGAAAGAAAAGAAAAAAAAATTAAAAACAGTTTTGATGAGAGATTTTAAGCCAAAAGGTGTTTTTCATGTGTACAACAGCATTTTTGCAGTATATATTTATTTTTTGGTACTTTTCAGTTAGACGGGCGACAGTGATAGATATATACATGTATACATACAACCACATATATATACGCATATATCTACACAAATACATATATATACATACATATATATACACTTATATGTATGAATATATACATATATATATGTATATACATATATATTTATATATGTACATATATCACTGGCGCCCGGTTAACCGAAAAGTACCTTTTTTTACTCAATTACAAACTATATTAATGGCAATATACTTCTATTTACTTCTACATACATGAAATTTCCTTCCGACTGCTGATAACTCGAGTTCTGCTGAATGGATTTTCGTAAAACTTAAACTGTAAGATAAGTTTTCAGGGAAGATTCTATTATATAACATATCGTTTTACGTAGCTTAGTTATAGAATGATTATGTGAAGTTCTACAATCAGATCAATCCGATTATGAAATATTAGCCTTTTTAAAAGATTTTGCCGAATGGATTTCGATGGAACCTACACTGTTAGATAATTTTCTAGGGAAAGTTTTATTATATAACATATCATTCTACGTTGCTTAGTTCTAGAATTATACGGGGAAATTCGAAAATCGGGTGACCATTTTTTTAATCAAATATTAGCTTTTTCAATATTTGATTCCGATTATGAAAAATTAGCTTTCTGAAAAAGTTCTACTGGGCGGATTTGATGAGAATTATATTGTTAGTCAGTTTGATGCTATTTCAGGAATGGTTATAGTGTACTACATATTGTTCTACGTTGCTTAGTCAAACAGTTATGTGTGAAGGTTATATAGTCAGGTGAACCCGATTCCGAAAGATTAGCCTTTTTGAAAGTTTTTACTGAGCATATTTTTTTGCGACTTGCATTGCTAAGTAGATAATTTGTAAGGATGGTTTTAGTATATTTCATATCGTTCTGTTAGTTTCAGAATTATGTGGAAACGTTCTATAATCAGATGAACCCGATTATCAAGGATTAGCGTTTATAAAAATTTCTACTGAATGGATTTTGTTAGTTAATTTGTTTGCATTGTTAGTTCGATAATTTTTAGTGATGGTTTTAGTATATTGCATATAGTTTTATCATTCTTTAGCAAACCCTAACTGTAAATGATCAAATAAAAGAGTTGGTCCTTACCAACGAAAATTTTGACTGCACATTAGAAAATATAATAGCGCAATCACGTCATTTTTCAGTAATGTGGAAGGATATTCCAGGTAAATATACAGATTGCTTTCAAATACAAGGTCAAATTAAACGATATATTTCGTTTGATTCAAGGTTCATTTGTAGAAACCGACCAGCGCAGCGGGCGTAGCTTGCTAGTATTTAATAAAACAGTGAAAATATTTGTTATGCTTCACCTCTATTCTCTTTTTATTCTTTTTTACCTTATTTTTAAAAAATTTAAAACTACATAGCATAATTTTGTGTGTGTTTTTAATTTATTATTATTTTATTTAAACAAAATATATCTCGAATTGCGTTTGTTTTCAATTTGTGAATTTCCATTATTTCACAACTTTTTATGCCCAAATTACGAATTTTAAAAAAATCTCTTCTCAAAACGTTTTATTTTTACGTTATAAAAGTAGACTAAAATGTTTATACAATAATAACATAAAATTAAAAATCAATTCTTTAATTGGAATTAATAAACTGAAACGTTTCTTGTAAGTACCATCGGGTACTTACAAGAAACGTATAGTTTAACATTAGGTATAGTTTAAAATAATTCACAAGTCTGAAAAAAAAGATATCTCAAATTCCGTTCGTTTTCAATTTGTGAATTTTCCATTATTTCACAACTTTTTATGCCCAAATTATGAATAGAAAATATCTCTTCTGAAAACGTTTTACTTTTACGTTATAAAAGCAGACTAAAATATCTATACAATAGTAACATGAAATTAAAAACTAATTATTTAATTGGAGTTAACAAACTGAAACGTTTCTTGTAAGTACCGTCGGGTCATTATAGTTTAAAATATTTCACAAGTCGGAAAACAAGGATATTTCAAATTATGTTCCAGACCTCCCATTGTATACAATACACTACCATACAATAATAACATAACATTTAAAACCAATTGTTTAATTGGAGTTAATAAACTGAAACGTTTCTTGTAAGTACCGTCGTCGGGTCGTTATAGTTTCAAATATTTCACAAGTCGGAAAAACAAGATACAGTAAAACGTTTCATACCACTTTTAAGAAAATATGCCATAAGAAATAAATATATTATAAAATTACGTATAAATTACGAAAACACGTTTTCTTTTTATGTAAACATTAATAAAAAAATTGCATATAAACTATAATTTGATAAACTTTATCTCCTATTACGTATTTAAAAAAAAAAAAAAGTGGGGATGACTATAAAGGAAAGTAACAGGAAAAGTGTAGCGGAATAATAATAAAAATACAGTTTAACAATAAGCCACATCTTACATTTTATTAAGCACCCGTTACGTTTGTCTACCACAAAGAGCTTATACTGTGCCTTCTGCCTGTAAAAGTAGGATGACCCCCCCCCCCACTTCTCTTTTCTGTCTTGTGAAAACTTTTGACTGTTTACTATGCAGCAACCAAACTCTCATCTTGTTTATTTGCGTCTGCTACCTCTATAACAAACTTTAAAGCATATCAATTTAATATCTTGAAGTTTTTATGGCTAAATTTATAATTTATCAATGTGACAAAAATTTCCAGTTTTTGTCGACGCTGCACGTATTAGGCATTTTTGAATGGCTCTTCCGAAACGAGCATAGGCAATGCATGCAAAACATCCTTCAAAGAAAACGAATCGTTGCTGGCATGTGTTTTTATTTTCTTCCTAAAACTCCTTAACTAAAAAAAAAATACAATAGTAAATGCTTCCCAGTCCCGACTGTACTTAAAAATACCACTTCAAAAGATAATCTGAGAATAAAGTAAAATTATGTATATTTTAATTTTAATAAATAATACAATTTTTTAGAATATTAATAAGAAAAAATATAGAATATACTACCTATTGATGTTAAAAAATTTTACTGTAGAAAATGAATATTGAACTTCACACAACAAGTTAAAATCAGATACACAGGCGAGACAATTCCCTTCTCAAACATGATTTGACTTCTCCCAATTCATAATTCACGATGATAGAGTGCATTATTTAAATTCCGAAGGGTACCGTTGGTAATCGGTAAATCTATCATTTTTATAACAATATAATTCTACTCTTGACTTAACGTTGTACTTGAATGCAACGTTGCAGCTTACAGGGATAAATTAAAATAAAAATGACTACGAAAAGAAAATGCAATGAAATAATGTTAAAAAATAGTACACTATTGTAACAGAAAATAAGTGTATTTAACGTTATCTTTCTGTGTTAATTTTCTAATAAAAATTTATATTAAAAAAAAATCTAAAAGGATCTTAAGGTATATTTTTAAAAGTGTTTAATTTTCTTACAAATAAAAGCCAAAATTAGGTTTAAAGCAGGGATGAGATTTCTCCGCTTTTTTTCATACCAGTATAATCTTACAGAAAATATTATTTTATGTAATCATAACATTCTGCGATTTAAGTGAACAACTTTTCCTCTAAGATTTTACTGGTATGCAAAAAAGCGGAAAAATCTCATCCCTGGTTTAAAGTATATATTTTAAAATTTTTCAGGAGAATTGCTATTAGAGAACTATTCATCATAAATTATTTATGTTAATATTTGTATGAATTGCTATTGTTTCTTAGCAAGTTATTTTCTTAACAGCTTCTCTAAATATTACACAATTTAAATATTTGTATACTGAAATTTTCATAGACAATGGTATTTATTAGCTATCAACTGTAAAAAATGCAATTTTTTTTGAAGAAAAGCACAATAAGGATTTATCTTCCGCTCTTTTTCTCTTTATACACTTGGTGAGACCTTATTGATCTGATGGGAATACAAAAATACTACATTTGTTAAACTAATTTTATATTTTAAGTACATAATAGCTTAGCTACGTATTTTGAATAATTTCCCTGTTTTCCAAATACACAGTTTCGTATGTCAATAAATAATTTAATCTTAGTACCTAAGACAGCAATTTAAACCTTAATAGACGTTTTCAAAGTATTCAGCTTGTTTGAATAAATAATCTGTAGCACTGTGATTATACATTTTGTCTTTCTGATTCTAACGACATAATGTACCTATAAAATCTTCTAGTGGTACATAACGTCTCAAGATTAAGCGACGCATCACCTGTATTGTGTTTCGTATACATCTTAGGCTGCACAAGCGGTGTATAGATAATTACGTCATTTGAAAGGCGAAACTCCATTTATTTCTGGGTAAAACAGCATGAATTTAAAGAAAATTGTATTGAAGTGTGAATTCAAAATACTCAAGACACTGAACTGAAAATTAAAATATGATTAGGAAAGGAATGTAAAGTTGTGTACATTAAAAGAATAGTCGTTACTACTAAGTAATGTTATCATATTGAATATGTTAACGGAAAGTCATTATGATATCAGTGAGGTATTCATTAAGATGAAACATTACTACCAACGTAACATTATACTTTAACCCCTTGGGGACGAGCGACACGTATACGCATAGGTGCCAACCTCTTATTAATATTCCGTAATATGCGGGTTAATTTAACCCAGGTTTAACACGTTTCGCACAAGAAATTTTTACAAGAAATGAAATAAAATAAATTCCACGTAAAAACCTGAAATTGAATTAATAAAGATTCATCCAATAATTTTTCTGGCTTGAAGCGTTGTTAAACTGGGTCAAATTATCTCGCATATTACGGAATATTAATGAGAGGTTGGCACCTATGCGTATACGTGACGCATAAGATGCTCAGAATCCTTGATTATTCCCACCAGTTACTTTTTATTGTAAGCTTTGCCTTCTTTAATGTCAGCATTTCTGCTATTCAATTAGGCGAAAATTTCTGTTTTGTAAAACCGGTGGTAAAAAAGATTAAAAATTCTATAAAAGACGCTCGTCGCGAAGGGGTTAAAGTGAATATATAAGAAATGTAATAAACAAACAAACTTTCGTTTACAAGAATTCTTTATTTATTACAGTATTTCTAAATGTTAACATAACGTGAACTCGAGAAAACAAATGAAAAAAGAAAAAGAAAAGAAACTAACATAATTTCCCTTAAACAATTATGAATAAATAAATATTCCCTGTCGATTAAAACGGACTGTTTAAAAACTTTAGTCTAATAGTTGTTTTCTACAACTTGCTGTCCGTCAATGAGTAGCTGAAAGGTGTTTTGGGGCAGAAACGATTCAGAGCTATTTGTCTCCTACTTTATCGTGATGAAAGCAAGTAGAGTGATCCAATTATTTGAATTCTGCTTATTTAATGAACTGTATGATTCTACATTCTGTCTTCAGAACATGGACTTTGTATGGCATTTTCAACTGAATTAAATATGTATTGCTACTGAAAACATTGATACTGAAAACACTTTCATACTGAATGAACTTTGGTACTGAAAAAAGATATAATTGTTTTACTTTTATAATTTTTCAATTTATACTTAGATTGACAACTTATCTTTTACATTTATAGCAGGAAGAAATGCACTGTATTAAATGTAACATACAAACGCACATTATTTATTATACTAGTTGGATATTCCATTAAACTGCTCTTTTAGAGTGCAATGGGGAAAATAATAAACGTATTTTTTGTTATTTCTTTTGTTTTATTATTTATAAATAAACATTAAAAGTCTTTTTGTAAATACCTCTATAACTGTCAAAAAAATCATTAACATGTGACATTAATGTAATTCGGATAAAAAAAAATATGTACTTAAATTCTCAGAAAATATTAATAAAATTGAGTACATAAATACCTAATTGTTTAGAAAAATTTTAGAAACATCAAACTTTCAAAACGTATGGGCCGTAAAAACCCTTCATATTAAAAAGTAGGATTTAATTTAAAAGAAGAATTATTATTTTCGATTATTAATTCAAAGATAAATTTCAAGTTAAAATTAGTCAATCTCACGTACGTATAACACTTTTATCACGTTAGAGTATGTCATTAATATGTGCAAAGTTGCAGTTTTCTCAGTAATTGAAAATTTCGTAGTTTTCGTGGAAATTCTAAGCGATTGTTTAAGCTCTAATACAGCCGAACCCGCATATTACAATACCTATTTCCAATAAGCAATTTACGAAACAGGATTTCATTATCTCCAGTAATTCATGTATTTTTCCGTTCCGAAGATGAAATTCGAATCATTAATTCTAAAGTTAGTTTATTTAAGAAATCATTTTCTAGGGAAAGTTTTTTTTATTAACCCTTTGGCTACGGGTCGGGATATATAAGAACCAGTGGCTTATTTCCGTTGTTCTACTCGCACCACTTTTTGAAAAATAATCTCTCCATTTATGCTAAAATATTTTCAAGAGCAATCAATAACAAAGCAAATTATCTGTGAATTATAGTACAAATGAATAAAAAAATATTCGCCAGTCCTAGCACATAATTCTGGCCACTTGAGTTTAAGCATGATGTTAGACAGTCGTAGCAAAAAATGCTGAGGCAATAATTTTTGTTGGGTTTGTTTCTTATTTTTTGCAATTAAAAAAATCATATATTTTTCTTTAACTTCTTAATTAACAGACAAGAATTGAGGAACGCTTGGATTCTGGAACAACCATTTTTAATTTTTTTTTCAAAAAATAAATGAATAGTTGCCTGAGTCATTTTTTAAAATATAAATAAAGTAAAACAATTGTTTCTAAATAAATTGCGAAAAAAGTGTGATCCACAAACCAGAAGTTAAAAAAAGTAAAAAGTTTACTTGAAAACAATCTTACTTGAAATCGTAAATATGTAAAAAAAATATTTCCACATTGCTGTACATAAAAATTTAAAAATGTATACTTTGCATTTTTTCTTTTCAGTGAAAATTAAGAAGAGTAATTAAAATTAATGAAGTTCAAAAACATACAGAAAACAAGCAGGAAAAATTCTACCTTACGGCAGAATATAGATTGGCCACCCATGGCTTTTATCGTTGAGATTTTTTCAGTCAAGTCTAACTCGCATTTTAGCACTTAATAGATAACCTAAAGAAGGTAATGAAAAGTTCTATGATAGCAGCTTTTATGATGGATACAGCTAAGAGAAGTTGTTTAACAAATGATGAGTTAGCATTAATTGACGGGATCTTGGAGAGCGGTGTGGGGAAGGGAGGGGGAGCTATGCAAAACACAAGTGCTCTACGAGACCTTTAAAATGAATCCTCACTTGCAATTGAGAGATGGGACTTTAAAAGGGATTCCCCTTTTGCATCCCTCTGACGGGCCCCCTTCGAGAGATACGTGAAAACCGAGGGCGCCAAAAAAGCGGGGGGGGGGGGATCCTTTAGGCGGTTTACAGCTAATTGTGGTGAAATATTGAAGCTGTCCGGCCCACAAGAACTGGAAAAACTAAAATAAATATGAAAAATTGAAAAAGAAATAAATAAGAAAAGTGCTCCTGACAGGAGATGGGAGAGAAGGAGGGGAAGAGTAGAACCAGACAAAAGTGCTTGATGAGATCAAACTTTTGATATGTTACATGACGGGGTTTGAACACCTTGCATGTCTCCCCCGTGGGGGAGGGGTAACTCCGGAACTATGGGAGATAGGGCCTCGGGACCCTCTTAGAAATGTCGAACTCGATGATTTTAACTTCGTTGGATCCTTTAGAAGAGGCCTACGCCCTCTGTGCGGCTTAAAGGGGCTGAGAAAGATGGGAAAAACTAAAGTTTAAAAAGATTTGAAACAGAGAAATATGCTACTTAAGGGAGGGGAGAGTGAGAGGCGGAGAGTAGGACCAGACCATAGTGCTTGATGAGATCTATCTATTGATATGTTACATGAAGGAGTTTACATGAGGTTTACATAATTGGAGAGCCCCAAAAAGGTCTTACTGAACCTTTCCCCCCCGGAAATTACAAGAACTTACCCCCCGGGGGTAATGTCATTCCTATTGCAGATAGGGCCACGGGACTCCCTTAGAAATGTCCGCCACGACATGTTTAACTTTGTTGGATCCTTTATATTATTGTTTAAATGGGGTCTGCGGCCGCTGTAGGGCAATTAGGTACTGAGAAAGGAAATACAAGCGGAAGTATCGGCATAATACAGAGATACAATAGGATTTTTAATATCGTCAGTAACAACCATTTGTAAGAAGTGTATGTATAAAGGGTATATACAACACTATGTACAAAGGGTGACCTCCTTTATATATGGAGTGGCTGTGACTTTTAATAAACATGAATTTTACTGTAGACTGAAAGAATTAGCCCTGTGTGTGGATAAAAAAAAAAAAAAAAAAAAAAAAAAAAACGTACTTTTGTACTATAGCGGCTCCCACAATTATGATTATGCCAAGGTTGCAGTTATGATTTCGCCAAGAGCATCACAAAGCTTATATAGGCATCCTATATACGCATATATATATATTCCAAACACTCATTATACACATATTATTTATTTATGTCTTATATGTCGTATATACATCATATACACATGTCATATTATACATCGTATATACATCCTATATGACTATGGCCACATACGTACAAAAATGTTATCTATATATATATCATATATTATTATAATGTCATACATGCTTTATAATTTGGCGATAAATCTTGGCCGCTTGGCAGTTCATCCTTGGAAGCCACTATAACACGAAAGTACCAAATTTACAAAGTATTAATGAAAACAGAAACAAAAATATTTCATGCTTGGTGGCTGCTATAACACGAAAGTACCAAATTTCTTCTTTATTTTTCATATCTGATAATTTGCATCTATCCTTTTTTGTAATTTTAACATTTTTGTAACGATTTTATGCATTTCTGTTGCCTATTCAAAGAAAAATTCTTCTAAAGTTACATAATTTCGTTAAAAATGGTTAAAATAGTAAAATGCGAACATCGTTTGGTCCATTCTCGACCGAAAGCAACAACCGTTATTATCTTTTTGCGCGTGAAGGTAGTACCTCATTGTGAAGTTTGGTAATTTTTGAAATTCAATATTTGAAAAACGGCATAAACATTCGATTTGAAATTTATATCAAGAAAAATAAATTTTTTTACCTTTCTAACGCAGTTTGTCTAACAATTTTGTGACAAATACTTTTTGAGCTATTAATTTGTTCAGTAACTTCAAATGTTTCATTTTTCGAGATTAACCTGTGGCAACGATGGATTGCTGTGACTTTTCATAAACATGAAAAATGATAGAAATTGAAAGAATAAGCCACCCTGTGGGCGGCTAACAAAAAACTTATCGTGTTGTCAAGATACTAACACAAATTAAAAATGACTTTTTGATAAGAAAAAAACAGAATTTTTTTCCTATTGTTATCATTATTTAGAAGGAAAACATGTTTAAATTAATAAATAATTATGCAAAAAAAAAAAAAATACTATTGAAATCTGAGCAATATTTTATAGTTTAAACTTTTAAAGTTTGTAGATTACTGTAATTATCTTTAGTATATTTCTTAGAAAAAATAATACAGTATTAGCATACAGGCATTATTATTCTTTATTGAAGTACTAATTATTTTTTTCTTCTTTCACGTGAACTTGGGAATTTATACTTTGTACGATGTGATAAATATATATATATATATATATATATAATTCTTGAAATATAGATAAATTATTCATTTGGAAATTTTACACTTCTGGCGCATTTTTAATGTCATTTTCTTTTAAAAAAGACAATTTTATGCACTCTTAGAAACTCAAATTTCAAAGATGGCATGAAAAAAAATAAAACTCGTGTTTTTTTAAAATTAATTTACTTAAAATGTGATGCATTATTCTTTTTTTAACAATTAAGCATTTTTTTAATATTTACAATGTATAAGAAAAGAAATTGTTATGATTTTGCAATTTTAAACTATTTAATAAATTATGTCACATAAACATACAATGTGTCAATCAATAGGTGAATTGAAATGTTCGCATTTGTCTGTGCATCAACTGTAAAATGTATTAAACTTAGAAAGTTATCAGATGAAACTGCAAGTTCGAACAATTCTCTAACACTTTTAAAAATCCTTCTCTTCATAGTGCTGAAAAAGATACGTATTTTACAATAAACCTTTCGAAATTTAATGTAAAAATGTTTGGTGATACATCTTGTTGTAAACCATCAAATGAATACATAACTCTTATTTACTCTGTATATTGAAATTCAACTTCAAATGTATTGTCCCAGATAGAGATAACAAATTTCAAGTCATTTAGACAAAAAAAAAAATGATTCACAGTTCTGACCCTCTAACATTAAATTACTTGTGTTTGTTTTTGATTATAGATTGCAAAATATCAATCTTATCATGCTGATTCTTTTATGTGAACATACTACATAAAATAGCGAGCGAGATATTTTTTCTTTTCCTTTTTGTAACTCTCACAATTTTGTAATTTGAAATATTTATTTTTAAAAATAATATTTCAAAACAAATATGAATTATAATATATTACATTTTTATAGCATGCGAATGGTAAATACTTCCTATACGCGTATACAAAATTCTAGTCTTTTACTTATAGTGTTACACATAGCGACGAGCACGACATACGTCCGAACCAACATCTCCAGTCCAGTGGCATAGCCAGGGTGGGGATCCAGATGCTTTGAATAACACTAATTTTGTAAAGTTTTTATTGCCATATCTAATCGGTGAACTTTTTGATATTATGATTGAGATGAAAACTTTACAATATTAGTGGTTATACAAAGCATTTGAACCTCCTCCTCGGCTACGCCACTGCCCCAGTCTACTATTTTTAGAGAAGAACGTCTCCGTCGCTGGTCGGATTATCTACACATAGACTAAAATACATATTTACACACATTGATCTAAATGTACATTTGCTTTTCACAGTAGTCTTTCACTGACATTTCGGCAATCAAATATTCTATTTCTATGCAGCGTCCCATTCAAAATACGATACTCTTTATAAATACATAATTCAACTTGAAACGACTATTTGTTTGATTTTCTCGACTACCTGACGCAATAAACACAAAACATTCGAGTTTTAATTTCTTGACAGTATTTCTTGAGCTATAAGACAATCGGTTTTAAAGTTTATACGTATCACAGTATGATTATAAAGGAAATTCAAATAATGCATTTACTCCTCGAACGCACACAGCATTGGATCCAAATAAGGACAGAATAAATGATGAAATATCATTTTAAAAGATTTATCTTGTAACAGGTACATAGCTCAAGGCATCGTTTTGTATTTATCAAAATAAAAATAGACCAAGGTGTTGCTGTTTGCTTCAAACATTTCAAACTTGAATCCATATTTCCTTTGGAATTTTACCATATACTATGGCGAATTTTACAAAAAGTAAGGTTATTAAAAATGCTTTTTAAATAAAATTCTTATGAAAGAATTTAATTATTATTTCCTCTTAAAGTAGCTACAAATTATTTTCAATCTTTTCTACATAATTTATAGAGAATGGTTGAAAAATGAATCATATAAATTAAAAATGATCATATTAGAAAATAAATGATTTAGATAATTTGATTGACAGTTTTTATATTGGGATGCAATAAAAAAGAGTAAAAGAATAAAAATAAAATTTCCAAAATAATTGTTTGGACATTTTCAAAAAAGTGAAGGTATCGTCTGTCATTTAATAAATGAAACATATCAGGGTAATGCTTATTTTCTTCCAAGATGCTCTAAACAAACATATATTCAACGTCAATCATTTTTGTAACATCTAATATTATTATATTTTATTGCTACAACATTGCTGCCAAACAAGTAGGAAATTATCACTAAACACACAGGGATTTTATTCAAGTTTTATAAAAATATTTCAAAACAGAATTTTTTAATTTCAAATATTTAACTTCATTTTTTTTTTTTGTACTCATCTGCAAGTGATTTATATTTTACTTAATATATCAAGAAATTTCTGGTTTTAATTGAAATATTTTCATTTGGTACCAGTCAAATGACCATTCACTATGTGGTATAAGTATATTTAGTGTTAACGAAAAATTAGCTCTAGTAATAAAGATGGAAAAACTACATTTGTATACTTTTTGAAACATGCTTGAACAATTTGTGCTATACGTTCATACATAGATTAATTACATTTTATTTATAAAAAAAATCATATGCTGTCAAACAAATTGGAAATAAAAAAATAGCAGTACTAATTAAATTTGAGAACAAAATCTATATAATTTTATGGACCACGCTTCGAGAGTACACGAGTTCATTTTATTTTTTAGTTCGTTTCATTTTTTATTCATTTAAAAAAAAATCTACGAGTTTTAGATGTTGAAACTTTTAAACTAATGCCTCAAGAAGTAATAATTTGTCTTATTTCTTACAAAAAAAAGATATTTTTATCATTATTTATTGTTTTTTAACACTTTCCAACCTAGTTGAAAAGTGTTTATGACTTCGGTTTGTCTGGCCGGTTGGCCGTGCTCTAACTCCCGTAAATATGCTCGGATTGCTCTGCAATTTTTATATGTTATTGTCGTTATCTATAGCATGTTCCCTATTTCAACTGAAGTGTGTATAGTTTTTTTTATAGGGACACTCAAAAGAATTCCGTTACATTGCGGTCTATGAGGAAAAATCATTTGTGGTTTATTTAAATAATGTTTCACTATTTTAAACGCATTGAAATTTATATATATTACTAAGGTGCATTACAAGAAGCTGAATATAGAATAGGGTGTGCATAGCACTTATAGTTACTTTACAGGGACAATCAAAAGAATTCCGTTACATTACGTCTAGGGAGAAAAATCGTCTGCGTTTTATTTAAATAATGTTTCACTATTTTAAACGCATTGAAATTTATATATATCACTAAGGTGCATGACAAGAGGCTTACTACAGAATATTGTGTGTATAGCAGTCATCGTTCATTTACAAGGACACACAAAATAATTCTCTACTGTCTGTTAACAATAATTCCTGGAAGTGCGTTTTAAGTTACTGAACGTGATTTTAATTTTAACTCGCTTTTCGTCTATTAGGTGGTGTGCATAAATTCTGTAGATAATATACAGGGCAGCACAAAAGTTCGCAAACACATTTCTGTTTATGGACAGAAACTCCAGAAGGAGAATTTTAAACTGTGCTACGCGTTTCCTAACTGAATTAAAATTTAGCATCCTATGTAGTATATATACAAATCTATAGATCCTATACAGGACTGAATAAAAGTATTCGAATATTTTTCCGAAAATTGTATATGTTGGAAATTCCTGAAATTATGTTTTTAAATATGTTATGCGTTTTTCAAATTGTTGACTTAGATTTTATCTTTTAGCTTATTAAACGGTATGATTTGTAAAATTATTTTGGAAGCGTTGGAAAGTGTTACATAACCTATGCTTGACGCATGATTTTTCGTTCTTGTTTCTAATTAAGTCAGACCCAACATATTGTTGTGTAATAAGTCTGATAGGAAAAATATTGTTATAGGCAGAGAAAAAAATAACAAAATTCCCGTCTAATACAGAAATGGTAACTAAATGTATACATCACTTTCTTAGATAGTTGCTTTTAAAAGTAATGTTTACATTATTTCCAATAATTCTAACTTTTTATATTTTTAGTAATTCTTGTATTTCAAATAAAGAAGTAAATATAATGAACAAATGCAGTGTCGTAAAAAAGATTCTACAACACCATGTATTTTTCAAGACCAATTATAAAATAAACCAAAATTACTTACCAAACACTCGTACCGGGATATTCGTCAAAATGAAATTTCTCAATATTATACCATATATAGTCTTTTCTATACTTATGAGTTATTATGAGTTTAAGACTTATGAGTCTTGGTTGGTACTTTGAAAGCATTACGTATAATACCATATTGTGTAAAGACATAACATATGGAGATTCTCGCAAAAAAAAAAAAAAAAAAAAAAAAAAAAAAAAGCCATGCGTCGTGCCTAAAATTTAAAGTTCTTTCCATTAACATAAATATTATTACAAATTTTTCATTTTTAGTTCGATAAAAGGCAGTGATGAATCCTAGATCATCGAAATGTTCGCCACTTCTTCGGAAGATTTGAGGTTTTATGTTCAATTATGTTTAATAAACTGAAAATATATCAATATCGTGATAACATATCATAAAAATCCCTATAATGACGAATGATGCTCTAAATGCATTTTTATACATCTATATACCGTAATTTCCGGACGATAAGCCGCGACGCAAATAAATCTGGTTCCGACCTGAAATTTTATTCAATAAAAGTTAACTTGGAACAAGGAACAAGGCTGTGAACTTCATGGATCATCTAGTTGTGAAGCAACTTAACACATTGACGGACAGTAGGAACAACTGAAGTTCGAAACTTGACACTATATGTTTTTGTAATTTTTAGAATATTAGAAGTATAGTTTTACTCTTTCTCGTTAAATAAACTTAATTTTTATTAATTCAGCACCTTTAATTAGGTTGCACTGCTCCCTTCACAACCACGTCAGGGTGGCTAGTGGTCAGGGAAAACTACAGTAAAAAAAAGTGATAAACACCAGTATATTCTTATAGAAAAATTTATCTTGATTATTCGATCAAATAATCAATTTGAATTTTTCTATAAGAATGTACTGGTAATTATCAATTTTTTTACTGTATTTTTGCCTGACCACTAGCCACCCTGCACGTACATACTGAAGCTGCAACTCGTATAATAGGTAGAGAACGAAATACAACCTAAAAAATTGTTTCCAAAACATGACACTGGGCTTCTACTTGTACGCCGGTAAATGCACATTTGTGCTGCTATAGCTGTAGTGTCTAAACACGACCGTTCCGTTTTGGACGGCTATTGCCGTCATGCCACATAGTGAACTTCGCTTTGACAGCTATAGACGCAAGTGTCGTCAACGTGTTAATACTATTCAGTATAGAGGTTATTGAAGTTAACTTGGTTTTCAGTTGTACATATTTTTATTCGTTTATTAAATAAAATTACTGGTTTAAAACAGACTTATTTTATCAGCGGTTTATTTTCCGGAAATTACGGTAGATCAAATTCAGCGGCGGATCTTGTTAACCAACCTGGACATTGTCATTTTCTCCAGTTTTATGAAAAGTTTTCATGGTCTTCTTTAAAAGTAAAATCTTCCTTTGAAAACGTATGTATTAGAAGTTATTGTTGGGAAAGAGCATGCCCAGTTTAAATAGGGGCATTTCCCACTAATCAGATTTCATTTTTGTTTATCGCATAATAGACTATTTAAAAAAAATTAATATAAATTCCAATATTTATGAATAAATGTTTATTAACTCCTTAAGCACCATATTCAACTTAGTGATAGTATGCTGAATAACAACTACGTTAAATTTCGTCAAAAATACAAAAAAATTCAAAATTACAAAA
Source organism: Maratus michaelseni (assembly GCA_963931845.1). Taxonomy (NCBI): domain Eukaryota; kingdom Metazoa; phylum Arthropoda; class Arachnida; order Araneae; family Salticidae; genus Maratus; species Maratus michaelseni. The sequence goes on along the minus strand of OZ007589.1, from coordinate 32,381,114 downwards.
TTTAGACCGGAAATTCTAAAAGAAAAATTTTAATTTATGCAATCACAAAAAGTCTGTCATTATATAAAATACAAATTACTAGTACAACTTTCTGATATGAATTCAAAATTTTGAATTTAATACTTTCAGGGGCAGTGGTACGTTTATGAAACCACTTTAGTTTAATTCCCAAACGCCACAATGGCACCAGAATTTTGCAAGAATCTTGCCCATTTAATATGTATTTGAAATAAACCCTTTTTCTTATTTCCGGTGCCAGTCATTTATTTTAACATTTTAGTACTGAAAGTACTTTGCCCCTGAAAGGGTTAAAAAAAAAAGGCTAAACAGACAACCTCGACGTACACGCACATACGTCCTGGTATTGCAGTTAGAGGTGTTCATGACGTACGCAGGTGACGTACGTGGTGCTTAAGGGGGTTAAAGGTCAGAGAGGTTTTAGAGTGAGATTTTCCTCAGGTAAGTATTTAAATCCTCTTTTTCTTAATTGCTCGCATATTATAAATTTCATTTTTATTTTCGTTATACTGTACAATATTTTGCTATATCTACAAGTATAAAATTCATGTCATTACTATGTACAGTTTATTGCTATATACACTGCTCAAAACAATTAAAGGATATTGCAGTTTTAGGTGGATTTTGTATCTGGGAAACTTTTTAGCTGATTGATACATGGTCGACAGACATAGTAGGTTATATGAGAATAAATTACACATGTTTAGCAGAAAAAAATGTATTTTATTGCGCATTTGTGTACAAAAGGAAAAAAACACAATTTGTGCACATGAGAAAAAAAGAATAAGAAAAGGTGTTTTCTTCAAAGAAAATCATTTTCAGTAGGGGGTATGGTTTCCACGGGCGGCCAGCAACGTTGAACACCTTTGAGGCATGGACTCAATGAGGCTATTAATGACGAGTTGGGGTATTCTGCCCCACTCTTCCAGAAAAGCTCTTTCCAGTTCTTGGAGAGTTTGTGGGGGTTGTTGGCGGCCAGAAACTCGTCTTCTAGAGCGTCAGAGTTCCATCTCGAATGATGTAGAGGTCAGTGCGCCCGTCAATGGAGATGCCACCATACACCAACACTCCTCCACCGCCAAATCTGACACTTTCGTGCACGAACGCAGGATTATTCCTACTGCCACGGTCCCTCCAGATGAAAATACGCCTATTATCCGGATGCACAGAAAAACGGGACTCGTCAGAAAACAGAATATTGCTCCATTCATTTCTCCTCCAGTTGACATGCTCGGTTGCCCACTCCCTGCGGTCGCGACGATGCCTTGATGTTAATCTAACACATACCATCGGTCGGCGAGCATACAGATCTACAGCATGGAGCCGGTTTCGGACAGTTTGAGTTGAAATCGTGGTGCCTGTAGCCGAGCGAAGGTGTTGTTGGAGAAGAGTAGCGTTCATGTTTCGGTGTCTCCGAGCTGTTAACGCTAAATACCGATCTTCATTGGGCGTTGTTGCCCGTCTACGACCTTGCCCTGGTCTTCGGCCTGCACATCCACTCTCCAAAGAACGGTTCCAGATCCTGGAAATGACACTTTGTGACACTCCAATGGCTTGCGCTACTTCGGCTTGAGTTTGGCCCACTTCTAACCTACCAACAATTCTCCAAGCTTCTGAATCTGTCAAATGACTTCGCTGAGACATCGTACTCATCGAAACAAAGCAATCACTGAATGCCGATCATCCTTGTCTTCATTCTCTTTTATCCAGTTGAAAGTCAAATTTCATTCGCTGCCGCTGAAGCGACGTTTTTGACGTCGAACTAAAAATTTGCATACTCCACAGTTTGAAAAGCAGAAAATTTTGCATTTGTGATTCTCTTCTTCTATTTTCGGCAAAAAATTTCGTTTATATCTTTATGTTATATAAAACTTCAAATATCCTTTAATTGTTTTGAGCAGTGTATTATGGCAAAAAATGGATGCTTTTACATTAAATAAAAATATTACCTTCCAAAAGTATAAAGCAAATACTTCAAGTGGTGTTAATATACTTAGCGGTCAATAAATACTTAATTTAAATTTAATTGTTTAAATTAAACAAAATAATTTTTTTTTTAAAATTAGATATCAAATTAGTGCTATTAAAACGTTTTAAAATTCGACTTTAATAAATATGAATATATATATATATATATGCTCTAAGTGCTTATTGTAACCTTTCAATAAATGAACCTAGATTGGTTATTAAAAGATTTTTGTTTTAATTTTTTATGTTTTCTTTAATACTTTTTAGCATATATATTTTTATTTTAATGATAATAAGTGATTTCCTTATATAATTATTTAATAAGTTTATTCGTAAAATTAAAAGTTTATATTTTTTTAATATAACCATAAAACAAAAAACAATAGAACAGAAACACCATTGCAAATTAAATTAACGATTTTAAAATAAGGAAATATTTAGCATGAATTAAACAAAAGATCATAGTTCAAAATAAAATAGACCATAAAACATAAATTAAAAATGATTGCAAAAAACAATACTGAACTCATGAAAGACAACCTAGATATAAAAGTTTAATTAGGATAAAAAAAATTATTTTCCCTTCTCAAATATACATGCAAAAAATATATTTATTATTATTATGATAATAGAACGCATTTGTTTAGGATTTAAAAAAAGGCGATTCCATACTTTAATAAATGTCATAAATTTTCCTGCCAAAAAAGTCGAATAATTTTTTTCATTACATAATCTCCATTGTAATTTATTCAAAATTGCTGCTCATTTTTTAAAATCTAATAATCTTTGTTTAAAGAGATTTCTGTTACGAAATAAAAAATAACCTAATTCAAATTAATTCCTATTATAATAAACTGTTATCAAAAAACCTTATTTTTTTCTTTTTTGCGGTTTATTTTATTTTATTTTATATATATTTTTTTTTGCATGCAACATGGAATATTATTAATTTATATTCACAAAAAATGAACTTTTTTCGTTTCACTATCGCAATTTCAAAAGAGAAAGAAAAAATAAGCTTGCCGATATTTACGAAGCCAATAATTATTTAATTATTACTTTTCATTTTAATTAATATTGTGTGTCGTAAATCCATAAAATTATTCCTTTAAAAATTCACGGATTGATGGGTGAAAAATATAATATCAAAATTAATATTTATTGGTTGTAAACTTCATAAAATATTTATGTTTACTATATTCACTGACAATGTTGAAATATATATTGTAAAGTAACAATATTTTAGTTAGTAACACTGATGGCATATTTATGGTGGCAACACATGAACAATAAATACAATAAATTCCGTTTTCACTCCATTTATTTTAACTTTTAAACATTGCACAATTTTAATATTTACACTATGGAATACAGAACAAAACAAAGTACTTTGAAATGCAGTTCGTAAAAAAAAGTCTCAATTTACTGATTATTATTATTATTATTATTATTATTATTATTATTATTATTTGGGTGGGGGGGGGGTAAATAAATTCCAAGTATAAATATTTTGCGTAAAAGTCTGCGTAAAATCTAATTACTTAATTCATTTGCACTATATATAATTCAGGATAAGTTTGATTCCATGGAACAGTCTATAAATAAATTTCCATACGAAATTAAAATTTCACAAATAAATAAATAAATAAATAAGGTAATAAATAAATAAATATATATGTATATATATGTATATTAAATATAAAGCGGGGACTTAATAGTTATGTAATCGAAATATGCGCTTAAACAGATAATCAGTCGTTCAAAGTCTACTCTAAATAATGAAATATTTCGATAATAACCACTGACTGACATGCGGGTAATATTAAGGTCACTTTTTTGTGCTTGTGTGCACTTTGTGGGTAATCTGAAAAAATGTACTAAATGTTAAAAATGATTAGAGTTTCTAATTTAAAAAAAATTTCATCTATGGTTTGTACAAAGGTCAGATTAACGAGCATCTTTAACCAGGCCAGTCCGCGTTGGATTGCCTTGTTATGTTAAAAATATAAGTAAAGCAAAACAAAAACCTTTTTTATCACATTATAAAGCTCTCCCTCATTCAAATTAAGACAATATTTTAAGTCATATGAGTTGCCCCAATGACTAGATTTTATCTGCAATATTTGATGATTCATCTCTGAAGAAACAACCCTGTATAGAAAAGCACAATACATATTAATTGTTTTTATACTCTTTTATTTAAAACTACAATTCACGAATTTTTATTTTGGAAGTATATTTTTTATACTTATAAGAGATAGACATCACAAATGTTAAAGAGAAATTTTCATCTTATGAATTAAAAGACGTATTTTTGTATATGTAACTTTAAAAAAAAGAAGAGAAAAGAAAAAACTATTTAGTCTGCCCTAGTGGCTTTTATAATGCTATATTTTATTGTTTTTTGTAACTTTTAAACTTAAATGTGTAATTTCTATAAGGATTTTTTTTTTAGATGGGTTCGACACTCGGTACGTTTCGCCTGTCATCTTCTTGGATCTAATGAAAATTTATACTTCTTTATTGTTAAACTTTTATTTTTCTAAAGTATATTAAATTATTTTATTACTTTTATTTTTTTATATAGTTTACTACATATTAACTATTTATTTTTTAACGGCACCCTATTTGCCTCGCTAGTCGCTTACCTATACACTGAAAGTAAATTTGCTACGCAACTAGGTATTCCAATCAGCTATCTACATTATTCCACTGTTATTTTGTAATTTATGATTAATTATGTTAAAACTAAAAGTAAAGCAAAGCAAAATCATTTTTATTATCACATTATAAAGCTCTCCACATTCATATCAGCTTCTCAGTCTCAATGACCGAAGTCTATCCTCCATATTTGATCCTTTATATCTGAATAAACAAACCTGTACATAAAATAGAACTATAAATATTAATTATTTTTGCACTCTTTCATTTTACACTACACTGCCCGAATTTTCTTTTGAAAGTACAGGGTGATCAGAAAATGAATATACATTTGAAAAATTAATAATACACGAAATAATGTAGGTAGAGAAGTAAAAATTGACACACATGCTTGGAATGACATGGGGTTTTATTGTATCCACAAAAAAGTCCATAAAATGACCGATAGATGGCGCTTCGTGTGATAAGAAAAGCAATAATTAGCATAACAAATTATGAAAAAGCAAAGACGATGTTGCGAATAAGAATGTGCGAATGGTAGGGTAATAAATAAATAAGTGACCTTTATATTAACTGCATGTCAGTGGTTATTATCGAAATATTTCATTATTTAGAGTAAACTTTGTACGACTGATTATCTGTTTAAGCGCATATTTCGATTACATAACTATAAAGTCTCCGCTTTATATATATACACATATATATACATATATATACATATATATTTATTTATTTATTACCTTATTTATTTATTTATTTATATTAAGCGAACGAATGCTCAACATGTCCACCGTCATACCGCAACAATAGCTGTAACCGAGGAACAATGTTGTGCACAGCACTGTGCAGCATATCCGTAGTTATGGTGAGAAATTGGCGTTGGATGTTGTCTTTTAGCATGCCTATTGATGTCGGTCGAACGCGGCAGATTCCCCATTTTGATAGTAGAGCTTCACTAACATTGCCTTTTCTGGTAACGTCAACATGCTGCGATTGCATCTGATTGGTGCATCTGATTCTCTCTCCCATTACAGCTCCTTTTATACACGATTATCAGGCAAAGTCACTGACTTTTTGCTGTTCAGTGCCATCTGTCGACCTTTTTTATTTAACCTTTTTTTTGTGTGGTTACAATAAAACCCCATGTCATTCCAAGCATGTGTGTCAATTTTTACCTCTGTACCTACATTATTCCGTGAATTATTAATTTTTCAAATGTATAGTCATTTTCTAATCACCCTGTATATGTTTTTATACTCATATTTAAAAAACCACAAATTTTAAAGTGAAATTCTAAACCTTATTAATTAGACCCTTAGAAACACTCCTATCCTCATAGATCTCTGCCTCACATCCTTAAAAAAACGTATTTGTCAACTTTCCAAAAAAATTTATAAAAAAATTTATAACATACCTAATGAAATCATAGCAGAATAGCCAGACTATGAGGTCTCCGACCCCATTAACCGTAGACGCCCTAAATATTCTATTTTAATTGATAATGAAGATTGAGCTTTCCTCTCTCTCCTATTATACTTAATTTTTTCTTGTATTTTGTCTTTTGTCTTTGTATATATATAATTAAAGAAAAAAAATTCCTATAACCTAACCTTTTTAATGTTATTACTTTTGTAACTGTAAACGTAATGTATGGTCTCTGAAAAGAGTCTTTTTTTTTATTTTTTGAGATGGGTTCGACCATCGGTAGGTTTCGTCTGTCATTTTTTGGATTTAATGGAAATTTCTTTTTTTTCATTTCTTTTCTTATTTGTTATACTCTATTTAATTTTTATATTCTCAAATTTTTTATTTAATTTTTTAACTTTTTAAACTTCTTACGGCTCCCTTTTGCCTCACAAGTCAAATTACCTCTAGCCTGTAAGTTGAGTTGGTACGCAACTAGGTATTCCAAGCTGCTAACTATATTGTTCCATTGTTCCAGTAAGTCTAAGTTAAATATTTCTAATAAGATATAGTGGTTGTTTGAAACTGAATTTATTTATTAAAAGTTAAATTTTAATTGATTCATACGTGTATCATTTTGCTGTATAGGGTTAACTAAATTTGTTTGGTGAATGTAAAGATGGAATTTTGCAATGGATGTTTCACAACTCACTTACTGTTAAGCGAGCATTTAAAAAAATAAAAGGTTGACATGTAAGTTTCGGATAAGAATACAACATTTTTCATATTTTAAGAACTTGATTATTAAATTAATAAATCAATTTTAAGGAATTTTTAAGATAGCCTGGCGCAAAATATAAATCGCCAAATATTCTTTATGGTTACAATTACAACATATATACACATGTAGTATATCACAATGCACATGCACAATGCTCAATGCACAATGCTTATACAGCATATACGAGTTATAACAACAATGGAGTTAATGATGCACCAAACCACGTTCCATAAATTACACCAACTGTTTGTGATACTGCTATAATAAAATATTTTAAACGCCAAAAAATAGAAAGCAAAATATAAATAAATAAATAAGAGTTTATTAAAAATATATGCTTTTATTTAACTAAATTTGGTTCACGTTTGTAAAGATGTTAATTTTTTAATTGATTTTCTATATGTGAAATACTTTTTCATTTCTCATATCGTAAAATTACAAAAATTATGTACACAGGTGTGTTTTCGAATTCAATGCAACAGTTTAATATTTTTAGAATATAATTATAAATTAATATTTTTTTTTCTGTTAGACGAATGCCTGTGATAATCACAAAATATAGTTTATGGTTAAAACTGTATGCGAATCAGAACAACAGTGAAGTTTCATAGGGATTAAATTTCTCTGTTTTTTTGTATACCAGTATAATCTTAGAGAAAACTTTGTTCTCTTAAATCGCATAATTTTCCGATTAAATAAAAAAAAACATTTTCTGTAAGATTATACTGGTATGCAAAAAAGCGAAGATATCTCATCCGTGAAGTTACGTGCCAAATTCTGCTCGCTAACTTAACCACATACGACAACTCACTGTGAAACTGCAACAATGAAATATTTTAATCATTAAATAGTAAAAAATCAAATAGAAAAAAATTTAAAGACAGTAATATATATATTTAAAAAAAAAACGCTTCTATAAATTAATATTTAATTTTAATTAAAATATGATAATCAGTTGAGAAAACAATTTAGACATCTTGAATAGATAATTTTTAAGAATGTTTATTTTTCTTACCTGTTTCCATATTATTAAAAAAAAACAGATCAAACATTATATATGTTACTAGCAAACTACGCCCGCTACGCTAGTCAGTTTCTCTTAAGAACCTACATCAGTCACGCGAAAAAACGCTCCAGCTAATATTAAGTCTATGGGAAGGTTATCGCGCGATTTCTCGCTCGCATTTTAATATTTTTAAATTATTTTTTTTTTTTTCATAGGATAGCTGAGGTCGATCCCTATCGTTGTTAGTTTTTACTTTTTCGATTTTGGTTCCAGTTTTTTTATATAAGGGTAATTTCACTTTCAGAACCGGTTCCAACCGGTTCCAAAATTGAAAATGTCCGCTTATAAAAAAAACGTAACCAAAATCAAAAAAGTAAAAACTAACAACGTTAGAGATCGACCTCAGCTATCCTATACAAAAAGAATCATTTAAAAATATTAAAATACGAGCGAGAAAACGCGCGATAACCTTCCCATAGACTTAACATTAGCTGGAGCGTTTCTTCGCGTGACTAGCGTAGGCTCTTAACGCACCTTTAATCAAACGAAATATTGACCTTGAATTTGACCTTATGTTTTGAAACCATATGGACCTTTACTTGGACCTTTACTTGTCCTTCTGCATTTCTGGAAACGATTAAAGAGGACTTAATAAAGAGGACTTATTAAAGAGGACTTAATAAATTATTTAGGGTGAAACCCCCAGCAACTGACATTTTAAGTATTTTTTCTTCTGCAAATCACTATTACAAAGTTTTAAATCTCTTTTATACATATCTTTGTTTTTGAATGTATAATAAAGATGCATTAAAAAATATTGTTGTCAAAATTTTGAAAAAAGTATAATTTTTATTACTAAAAATTTATTTTTTTCATAGATATTGTCAATATATACAGTAACTTACACTATCCTTTTTTTGAAAAACCTATAGCTGAAAAATATGTTATAACAGTTAAGACAAATAAGTTACCACTCGATGACATTACTTTGCAGAATTTTACAAGAAAATGCTTATTTGAGTTAGATTTCTGCTGATGTGTCAGTTACTGGTTAAGTGTCAATAACTGGGGGATTTATCCTAGTTCCTGCTTTTTACAAAGCGTAAGTCGAAGCGGTCAATTTTCCATAATCGGGGACCACGCCAATTTAACATATTGTTATTGATTTTTTTTTCTTTGTATAACATAAACTGAAAATAGGCGTGATTTTTAAGATGAACATTGAATGTATATCAAATATTGGTTTTAGAATAAACTATTTTTATTGTTTTACTTATTGTATCGTCTAAATCTGGAGATCAGAAGACTGAATACTTCTTCAAGACCCAGTTTTTATTTGAAACTTTATTTATTTACTACTAGCTGTGTAGCAAACTTTTGTCTTGCATTCAAATTGCATGAGGTCTTTGCGTTGTCGGGATGGTGTGAATGAAATCTAGTTTTATTATGCATTTCAACTTTCCTGCGTTAACAATTCGAAATAAATAGAAATTTTGTCCGTTTTCAGCTCATTTTACCTTTTTAAATTTTGATTTTTTTTAAAACCTTCCTTAGATCTGAAAAGTAACCACCATGCAAAATTTCATGTTTTTATCTCCAGCAGAATCTCAGAAATCGCAATTTTAGAACTGCTTTGTTCCTGCACATATGCATAGAATTTACTTCTTCCAAGTAAGGGCCATGTCCAATTTCAAGTTTCAAATGCTAACAGCTCCAAAAATATCGTAATTTAGAACGTTCCTTGTTTTTATAATCAATTTACCCTCACACTTGTTTTTGAAACGGTTCATACCGAGTATTTACATCTTAAACATTACCACCACACCAAATTTTAAGTTTATAGCCCCAACACAGAAATCGTAATTTTAGAACATTTTTTTGCACCTGCCTTCTTGGAGATTGTTATACAGACATATATGTGTCTATTTTGGAGCAGAGATTCTCAACGGGATTTTGCAGGCATGATTTTTGAAATCGTTCAGATAGTTCCAAAGATTACTCCCTACAAACGAACACACAAATGTTACTTCTTTATAATATTTGCAGAGCTGCCAAGTCTCCGGCTTTTTGGATACCAGTATTTTACCGTAATTTCGCGCGTATAGGCCGCACCTCAGACAATTCGATTTCTCACCATAATTTATTTTAAGTAAAATGTGACTTACTTCTGCTTAGCACTTATTTGACTTTTTATTTTCAATAAAATTTCCGGTTTGAAAAAGACTTAACTAAGACGCGGCGCATACGCGCGAAATTACGGTAGTACAAAAAATGTTGTTTTATGCAATCGGAACTTTCTACGATTTAAAAGAACAACATTTTCTGTAAAATAATAGTGGTATGCAAAAGCCGGAGACTTGGCAACTCCGATATTTGTATAGATTTAAAACTTGTAATACACAGTTTAATTTTTTTCTCATATTCGTGTTTAAAAGTAATTTCACGAGATTTGCCTCTCGTGAATTCTAACGCAAAATACAATTACAAACACTGATATTCCAGAACACGTTTCTTTTTTGTGAAAACATTATATTGTAACAGGAGAGGATTGTCATCGTGAACTCAACGTTGTATCATTAATTTGATAATCATAACTCTCTGGAATTCCATATCCTAAGTCTTCTAAATTAATTCAAATGTTTATTTTGCGATAATAGCATTCAAAATTGGTTTGAACAGTTAGAGCAGTTTATTTTAAAATGACTGCTTGAGATTCCACCTCCGCCCCCTATAATTACTGAATTCATTATATTGTAACAGGAGAGGCTTGTCATCGTGAACTCAACGTTGTATCATTAATTTGATAATCATAACTATCTGTAATTCCATATCCTAAATCTTCTAAATTAATTCAAATGTTGATTTTGCGATAGTAGCATTCAAATTTGGTTTGAACAGTTAGAGCAGTTTATTTTTAAATGACTGCTTGAGATTCCACATCCGCCCATTATAATTATTGAATTCACTGTATTATATCAAAAAATATTTTTTAAAATTTATTATTATAGTTAATCAGTTAAATCAATTTTTATTATTATAATTACCGTAATTTGCGGTGTATAAGCCGCGGCTCAAATAAATCTGTTTCCGACCTGAAAGTTTATTAAATAAAATATAACCTATTTGTTCATGGAACTTATTTGACCTTTTTTAAAAAATAAAATTTCTGGTCCATAGCAGAATTTTTTTAGCTGCGGCTTATGCACTGGAAATTACGGTAACCTTTTGATCACGGGCCCGGACTCTCGACTACTTTTATATTCAATAATACCACAATTTACGAAAAAAAAATATTTGTGTTATATATCTATTGAAATTATCCGCGTTGAAATTTATGGCAGAGATTATTTTCAAAAAGTCCTTCCGGCCTGTACCGGGAGGAAAAGGTATCTTTCCTACATCTTCGTTTTAAAATTTTAGCTAATGTTACACGAAAACAGCAAGTTAAAATGTAAAGAAACGTTTACAAAAGATTCGTTAATACTGAATTTGAATAAGAAATTCGCCAAATTATTGAGCAATAGCCAAATTGGCTTCATTTATGAAGACTTATTTTGAACGCCAAATCTGGCGATATTTCGCCAAATTTGGCATATTTCACCAGATGTCGCCAATTTTGGCGAGAATTTGGCGCTAACGGATATGAATATATAGTTTTATGCGTATGATTGGGAAAATTATTACAACAATGAAAGAAAATAATTTGCGAGTAATCGCGTTAATGTGCTGTTTTGTTTCAAAATGTCAGCCACCCTAGAATTTCAAACTGCTCTATCTCAGCCATTTTTTAAGATAAAGGTAAACCAAAAAATGCTCTGGAATCCTTGTATAAAAGCCTAACACGTAATTAAAAAATAAATTTGAATTTTTATTTTTTATATATATTTATTTTAGTTTTAAATTTTTAAATGGCCGCCATCTTGAAACAAAATGGCTGACCAAGCTGGCCAACGAACTCGGTTGAGACGTTAGGGACCTTAATACACACAATTAGTTTCATCAAAATCGATTCATAAATACGGGCGTTATCGTGTGACATAGGTCAGATATATATATATATATATATATATATATATATGGAGATATATATATCAACATTTGAACGGAGGGTGGTTTTGGGGTCTGGGGGTCATGATCGCTGAAAATATATCGAAATTTTCCGGAACTGCTTTCCTCCGAACGGCTGCAATAGGTAGCTTTATACTTTTTTGTATTGAAAGCTACCTAACAGTAGTTGGGGGAATAAAAAGACAGTTGCTGGGTCGTTCGGTATCCCGACACCGTGATCAAAAGATTAAAACCAGAAGCAGTAATCTCAGATCATAAATCACGTTACGAGATTTCGAAATATATTTTCATCTTGAACTATCTTTTATAAACCTGAAAATCATTTTTTATACGTTCGAAATCGATATTGATTGCGAAAGAACAGTTTAGAAGGTATATAAGTATTACGCGCCACAGTAACGAAACAGTAAAGGAAATTTATTTATTTATTTTCAGAACATAGTTTTCAAGAAAGGTGAGAACTACATCAACCAATTTTTAATCAATCAAATTGAATTTTTTTTGAAAATTAATCATTATATATATATATATATATATATATATATATATATATATCTACGTAGGTTATGTAAATTTATTTCAAAATGATAATAACTCGCTTTTATGTATAACTTTAATCCAGGAGAAGTCGTTCATCCAGGGTATAAAATTGTTTTTAATTTGTCTCGAATAAATTCAAATAGCAATCGTCACCTTAATTAGTTTAAGACAATTGTTACAAATTTCACGATAACGCAAGTTGAAGGTTACTTTTCGAATAACAGTGGTGACAATTGTAAAACCCGTACGCACTCTGAGTATGTCATACCTAGCGCGACTTCTCCCGAGTTAAGTAACGGAATTTTTAGTTTAAAATTAGCATTTCAGTTTGAATCGATACTATTTCACTAAAAATGCGTATTTTGTAAAACAACTAAATATTTTACTTAGTATTGGACTGAATATGTATGATTCATTATTCTAGTATTAAAAATAAATGTACAACGTTGAAATAGCACAAATTAAAAACATGTATACTGGCAAACAGCTGTCTCAAAGCTCTTAAGCTCCATCATCAGTGCCAATTCAAGAGATTAAAACTAATTAAAAACCCCTAAGCCATGTCAGTTTGCCTGCGGTCCTTCGCACGCGCCCAGATGAAATGGCCATTTCATTTAATTAGTTTTAATCTCTTGAATTGGCACTGATGATAGAGCTTAACCCTTTCCGGCACAGACTAAGTCTGTTCGTAAAATGAGAAATTACTGACTGACACCGGAATTTACAAGCGACTGTTTTGGAAAATGTGAACTCCTTATTTTAAGCTTTCATTGTAGAAACAAAATTTTATTAAATATTCTTGGTGTCGAATGCAAATTTGGAATTAAACTTAGGTGTGCCCGGAGTGAGACCACTGTGCCGGAAAGGGTTAAGGGCTTTGAAACAGCTGTTTGCCAGTATACATGTTTTTAATTTGTGCTATTTCAACGTTGTACATTTATTTTTAATATAACGGCACAAAGTTTAATCCACCTTTTTAGATAGTCATTATTCCAGGTCAAGTCTACCCTGAGTTATTGTGCCCAGCGTTTAGCCATCTTTTCGAAGAGCCCCCGCCAATCAACAGTCAATTTGACATTTTTAAGTATACCTACCCAAGATGAAAACAGTTTTGAAATTTAATAAATATAAATATATAAAATTAATTCAAACGCATTTTTATAAAGTCTTCGCAGTTCTTATAAATACATTCCCTCAAAATTAAGCGTTTAAAAGTTGTTAAGAGTTAAGTAAATGATACCATTAACCTTTTAACAGCGCACAGGTCTCATTTTATCCTCATGTAGAAAAAAAGAAGCTTCCACGTGAATTAAACGTATATTAAACAAGAAAAGTGACATAAAAATCCATAATATGTCGCAGAAAATGAATTAATTGCTTAATTTTATTTTCTGGTGTTGCAGTCAAACACAAGACTGGAATGCAGGCACTGGCTTATTACTCTCCACTGTACTAACACAAAATGCTTTAAAAAATGTGAATAAACATTCCGCGCGTGAGGGATAAACGATTACAGTAAGAGGTGATCGATTTATACTATTTCCGAGATCTCGCAGTAATTAAGCATCCTTAAAAAAATATTAAAAATTCACAATCAAAAATTTTAAAATCGTAAACCAATGTTACAGATGTAATTAAAATCCGTTGCATTAAATACGTTAGTTCGTCCAGCGGTTTACGCGAATTCATTATCTTTCAAAAACTTTCTGTTATATTATTTAAAGCTACCCGTTGTGCCAGCTTTACCTCGTGATCTGTAAATAGTCCAGGAGAAATGTACCAAAAAAAAAAGGGCGTTACCGTGCAAAAGGTCGGGTAGAAGATTTTTTTTCCGACTTGTATATAATGAGCCCAGCATAGAAAAACCGAATTATCCAAGAAAATTGTCTAAGGGAGAATTTTCTGTGGCCAAAAAACAACAAAATTTTGGGACTTTTTTGTTGTTTTTTAAATATATCGAGAACCGTTGTCGTAGCGTCTTATTTGTTAGTTACAATGTTAAAAAGGATAAAATTCTCAACAATTTTTTTATACACTCAATAGCAAGCGCAGTACGACATTTAAAAAATAAGACAACTTTTTCAATTTCCTTAAAAACCGTGAAAAACGTAGTTTTGTTCCGATGATTCAAATGTTCTCCACGGATTTAATCATGCATGTCAACTTCTACATATTGATAGCAGTAAATTGTCTGTTTTTTGCATGCCCTCTTTCTTAAGTGCAGTACGGTCTTTCAAAAATGAGGCTATTTTTCCAACTTACATACCCGCTCGATATATAGAAATTGGGTATAGAGAAGAGAGCTAATATATAGGGTATAATGAGCCCAGCATAGAAAAACCGAATTATCTAACAAAATTATAAAAAAAGCTATATTCTGAGTTACAAATAACTGCCAGGGAAAAAGAAAAAATACATCTAGAGCAGGTGTTGGTACAAACTCAGTGGCGTAGCCAGGGTGGGGGGTCCAGATGCTCTTGATACCACTAATTTTATAAAGTTTTCTTTGCTTTATGCAATCAGAGAACTTTTATCGATAACCGAGGTGAAGGAAACTTTACAATTTTACTGGTATCCAGAGCGTTTGGACCCCCTCTCTGGCTACGTCACTGTCAAACTATGGTACGCCTACCAGTGCTGGTACACGAAGCTCTGGCTACTGGTACGGAGAAGTCCGATACTGGTACGTGGAATAAAATACAGAAAGCAGCCTATTATTATGGAATCAAAAACGGCTTGTCTTTATTGCTGGAAAATTTTCAAAAAAAAAAATTCGAATGAGATTTTGAATCTGTAAAAGCTTTTTTTTTTTTCGTTACGAAGCAAACTTGCTGAAATTCGCACATACCGCTTATGATACAATCAGTTTTCCAGAATTAAAAAACATAATTATTAAATTTATAAGGATAAAAATTGATTTTTTTAATAAATACATAATTATAAAATTAATGAATGAAGTATTTTTAATTAGCAGAAGAACTTTTTTAAGCATTCTTTATAAATTGAATTAACTGAAAGCAAAGTCTGGATGGTTGGATGTAGGAGTAGCTTGTGTGAGTAGGATCAGTTAAACAAAATAAAATTCCAAGTGTAATTTATAACACATTGTTCTCTTTGTACTGGAAGAGCTTCTAGGAGGTATTGAAATAAAAGTTTTATTTTAAATATAATTCATAAATTAATTCATTCTGTTGATTGAAATATTTTTCTTCTCTTGTACAAAATGTGTATAATTTCTTTCTATTTCATGAAAATTAGTTTTTAACAGAATAAGGTTATTTAAAATGGTGATATGAAATCAAAGAAAAACTGTGGTCATATGCAGTGCGGATTTGAGGTATAGCATTGTACATATGTTTTGAGGTAGTATATACATAAATGTATGAAGAAACTTGGAAGTGTTGCCTAATGCGCGACATTATTGTCGCATTTAAAGGTATGCAAATTATTAATACAGATGTATCGAGTCTATGTTAAATGCGCTAACTAAGTTTTGGATAAGAAATTCGTTTCTCATTTGAGACACCCTGCCACTGTATCACACGACAGAGGAAAGAACTGAACTTATTCAGCTCTCCTGTGATGGATTACTGGAGTCCACATTCAAAGGGATGAATGTAACAGATATTTTGTTCGCGAGAATATGACAGTACCGTCTGATATCGTCAAAGTCTGCATGCGTTTAGCACAACGTATCTATGAAAATGTACCCCACCCTTCGTTATATCAAAAACAAACACAGGAATAAACTAAACATCGAATATGACTTATGACTAAAACTACCTAATGCTGAGCTTGATAAAACAAGTCCACCCTTTTCATTAGCGATAGAAGCAAATTAGCCTACTGTACCGGTATATGAATTAGTGTGCGTCAATAAGTCATTAAGTATTGTGGCTTTTTTTTCCTATACCAAAACATTTTTTTTTATATTGTATGCATTATTAAAATTTAATGGGGTAACTACTTTTTACTTGAATGTTATTATGAAACAGTCAATCTTAGCACCAATTTCGTAATGTAACCATTCATTTTCAAATTAAATAAAACCTGCTAGGACGGAAACACGAAAGAGCGAAGATATATTTCGTTTTAGGCAGGTTCCTTTTTATAGGTTTTTCTATATTAGCTTTACGTTTGTTACCTGGTGGTACGCGGAAGTATGACTTCGATTTAGTGGTACGTCGGTCTAAAACTTTGGGAACCCCTGCTCTTGAGGTACATGATCCTGATATATCTTCTGTTCAGAATAACTGAATGCTAATAATCCTACAAATAGTCCCATCAAAGAGACAAAAAATATTGTTAAATATTCCGTAGAAATTATCTATATATTTAAAACGCTAAGCGATTTCTTTCGACAATCCGTTAGAACAAACTACTGCATCAAATTACACCATTCTTTTTTTAAATGAAAGATATTAGGACACAGATTTGTTATCGTGCATTCGTTTGTTCGAAAATTTAATTAATTAGCTGTAATTTTCAATTAAACATTTACTTCAGCTTATGACGTCATAAAGTTGACAACTCCCACTTTTGAGGGCATAGGGTTTTTTCCCTGAACCCTGTGGTTCGCCAATCTTTTGACATTAACTAATATCAGCTAGGTAATATTTTAACATCACTACATAGTATAAAACAAAGTCGCTTTTTCTGTCCCTATATCCCTATGTACGCTTAAATCTTTAAAACTACGCAACGGATTTTGATGCGGTTTTTTTTAATAGATAGAGTGATTCAAGAGGAATGTTTATATGTATAATAACATCCATTAAACAGTGGAGAAATACTGTTATTTTTGAGGTTTTTAATGTGATGTCGTAAATAATTTCATTTTTTACATTTGTTATTTTGGCCGAAAAGGTTACCATTGCTATTTTTTTTGGCGATCATTATTGTTGCAGAAAGAAATGAAAAGGCTATACATCTCCAAAAATAAAAGAAAAACTGTGTTAAATTAATTAAAAAAAAAAAAAAAAAGAAAAAGAAAGAAAAAAGAGTTTTGATGAGAGAATATTATAAAACGAAAATATTTAATTTAAACATGATTGGGAATGTTCGCAATGCTTAAAAAATTATTCAAGGGGCAAGATTGCTATCGAAACAATATTTCGCGATTTATCTTTTGTTTTTGGCGATTTCGATTTTACTTTTGATCCTAAACAATTTGATTTTAAACCAAAAGGTGTCTTTTTTTTTTTTTGATGCAGAAAGAATTGAAATGGCTATACAGCTGGAAAAATAAAAGAAAAAGCTGTTATTAATTTTATTTAAAAATAAGAAAGAAAAGAAAAACAGTTTTGATGAGAGATTTTAAGCCAAAAGGTGCTTTTTTTTTTCAAGTGTACGATCACTGGCGCCCGGCTAACCGAAAAGTACCTTTTTTTAAATTCAAATGCAAACTATATTAATGGCAATATACTTCTATTTACTTCTACATATATGAAATTTCGTTCCGGCTGCTTATAACTCGAGTTCTGCTGAATGGATTTTCGTAGAGCTTAAACTGTATAAGATAATTTTTCAGGGAATGTTTTATTGTATAACATACCGTTCTGCGTAGCTTAGTTATAGAATTATTCTGGGAAGTTCTATAATCAGATCAATCCGTTTATGAAATATTAGCCTTTTTAAAAGATTTTGCCGAATGGATTTCGATGAAACCTACACTGTTAGATAACTTTCTAGGGAAAGTTTTATTATATAACATATCATTCTATGTACTTTGCTTAGTTCTAGAATTATAGGGGGAAATTCGAAAATCAGGTGATATTTTTTTTATCAAATATTAGCTTTTTCAGTATTTGATTCGGATTATGAAAGATTAGCCTTCTGAAAAAGTTCTACTGGACGGATTTTGATGAGAATTGTATTGTTAGTCAGATGCTATTTCGGGAATGGTTTTAATGTACTACATATTGTTCTACGCTGCTTAGTCAAATAGTTGTGTGAAGGTTATACAGTCAGGAGAACCCGATTCCGAAAGATTAGCCTTTTTGAAAGTTTTTACTGGGTGTATTTTTTGCGACTTGCATTGTTAAGTAGATAATTTGTAAGGATGGTTTTAGTATATTTTATGTTGTTCTGTTTTAGAATTACGTGGAAAAGTTCTATAATCAGATGAACCCGATTATAAAAGATTAGCCTTTATAAAAACTTCTACTGAATGGATTTTGTTAATTAGTTTGCATTGTTAGTTCGATAATTTTTAGTGATGGTTTTAGTATATTGCATATAGTTTTATCATTCTTTAGCAAACCTTAACTGTAAATGACCAAATAAAAGAGTTGGTCCTTAACAGCTAAAATTTTGACTGCACATTAGAAAATATTATAGCGAATCACGTCATTTTTCAGTAATGTGGAAGGATATTCCAGGTAAATATACAGATTGCTTTCAAATACAAGGTCAAATTAAACGATATATTTTGTTTGCTTCAAGGTTCATTTGTAGAAACTGACCAGCGCAGCGGGCGTAGCTTGCTAGTTGTAGTATAAAATCTTAAAAAAAAAAAAACGTAATTAGCTAGAATGTAATCATGATAAAATATCTAAACGTAAAAATATAAATATGAATAACAAATCTCACGTAAAATGTTGCAATTTAAATGATTCCAATTGAAACAAGATTTGGAGAGTTATCCTTGACGCCCAGCTAACATAAAAGTACCTATTTTATTTTATTTATTTACACACATATTCAAACACATGACATCAAGTAAATCGGACTGCATTTTTGGCGTTTAATTTTACAGTGTGGCGATAGTTTTTTGTTATGAAAAGTGGTCGACCGGATAATAGAAAAGTACCAGAAAATTTAATGTTTAACGAAACTTAATTATTTGATCGATCGCAAATTTTGGTTCTTTTCCGTTATACCGACACCATGCCATACATGTAAATATATGCTTGGCGACAATGGTGTCCGTATAATGGAAAAGTACTCATTTTTTTCTTAGTCCGGGCTATACCAAAAACAAACATTTTACAAGTAACAAAAAAATCGCCAAAAAGGGCTGGTTCATCAGCTGTTATGACAGCAAAGTTGGATAAAATCTAATAACCTGAATTTTACAACGTTTATGCGAAACACCACAGAAAACACACGCTATTTTTATATAAGTAGGGTATATTTAAACGAATAAGAGAACTAACAACCTTCAATAATATAATGCATGAAAAAGTAAACAAATAAGTGATTCAGCAAATCATAAAAATATGTATTTCTTAATATAACTATAAAATACAGAAAAATTTTCTGGTACCATCAAAAATATTCATTATCCCGTCGAAATTCCGTGCATTATCCCGTCGTCCCATTAAGAAAAAAAACTATATGTAAATTAGGTACTTTTCGGTTAGCCGGCGCCAGTAAAATATATATGCGTAATATACACACATAATAATAAACTCCAATGGAAAATTACTTGCAGAATCATTATCACAAAAGCCAACCAAAATCTATAAACCACATAAATTCAATACTAGAAAAACAAAACTATATACATTATATATATATATATATATATATATACTTCATTGGCGTCCTGCTATCCGAAAAGTACCTCAAATAATTCGCCAAACTGTAAAGCCCAATAAACAAACGGAAGAATGTTGCCATTAAATCTCAAAAAAAGAAAAATAATAATAATAATAATAAATAATTAAGAAAAGCCCCATTTACTAAAGTATCATTTATTAGTAACTTTTAACAATAAAATTTACAATATATTAATGAAAACAGAATCAAAAATAATCTTGGATATTTATTTATTTACATTATTTCTCTTAATTATGGAAAAGGTATAATCATCCTGATTATGTAAAGGAATGAAGAAACCATACAAATAAATTACACTTGAAAACATTAAAAATCTCCTTTATCTGTAGATTGATTTATTATTGTAAAAAAAAATTCTTCATCTTTACATAAAAATTGATTAGCTTAAAACAATGTATGCGTTTCAGAAGATATGGATTTGAAACGAACAATGATTAAAGAAGACATTTTAAAAAATTTGATCAAAACATTTTAAAAAAATTTTTAACGTCGAATTTCGACGGTGCGTTTGGGGAGATGCAATGCACATCCGCATAGGAGCTCATTCGGTTGCATTATCACAGAGGGGGGGGAGGGGAATGTGTGCCTTATTTAATATGTTCTTTTATTGACTGAATATGAGATGAACGTAGGGATATGCTATTTGTATGATACTTCATAGGTTCAGGAAATTTTCTTTCTTGCCGTGAGGAATAGGGCGGTAATGTCAAACTGATTTCCATTTTGTTTACGGATTGTTTGTTTGGAGTTTGCATCGGAAATAATAACGTAATTCACTGGGAGAATTTTTTTTTAATAAAATAATTGAAAGATTGTTTCATAAGCACCCCTACTTATGTAATAAAGAAGCTTATTTTACTAATATTGTTATTGTAATTTTTTCCG
This sequence comes from Maratus michaelseni, assembly GCA_963931845.1. NCBI lineage: Eukaryota > Metazoa > Arthropoda > Arachnida > Araneae > Salticidae > Maratus > Maratus michaelseni. The sequence goes on along the minus strand of OZ007589.1, from coordinate 32,360,220 downwards.
TCAAGTTTTGACGGGTACCATCTAGTTATTATTAAAACTAGCCGCCACTGGCGACCAGTTTGGTCGCCCTTAAATGTATGTTAAGCATTGTAACAAATTATTTTTATTCATAATTTATTTTTTTCCTTAATCCTTCGCCAAACCGGAAAAATCTAATAGACAAATCGAGAACTTTTGCGATCGTGGTAGCATTTCGCATATTTTTTGTTGTTATGTATTTCATCTTTCTTGACAAAAACCGCTTAACCCACTTTATAATAAATTAATCATTATGTGTGTGTTTTCAATATAAAATAAACTATTTCATAATAAAATAAAAGTATATGCTGTTTTAGTAATCTCTAATAGGTACCTGAAAATGGGATTTTCTCGCCAAAATGGCGCAAAACAAAAATTCCGCCAATCCTGGTGCGTCCGTGACAGCTGTTCCAATTTAAAATACATGACGTTCACATTTTTCTTTAAAATAGAAAATAGATAAATAAGAAATATTATCATAAATCAAAACATTTGATTTCGAAATTAAAATATCGTTTCTAATTAATACACACGAAAAATAAAAGCTGACAATTTGTTTCGAAATTTGATCCATTAAATATTATTACATGAGTTCAACCACGGAGTTCAACTTACATCAAGAAAAGATCCGAAGGAAGTTGAGTTGTATGGAACAGATTTATGGTAAACTTTGACTGTCTCACTGGTGCTGATTATTTTTTTTTACACCAGGCAGCGGTCCAAAAATTCATGGTTTAATATTTTAAACGTTCACAACGAATGAATCTTTTTTTTTTTTGTTGTTGTTTACTTTCATGGATAGAGAATTTGAACAGCGAACCTAATTGAAACTAAAGTTATTGCAGAATGTATACATAATTGAACGTAAGTCATCTCTCAAATATTAATTTATTTTGAACGATCTTTCTAAAAATGTAACTTTTATGCAGTTTTATTAGAAAAAATAATTTTGAATAAAAATGGCTGCCTGGCATATGAAAAAGTGAAGCGGCATCCCGGAACTGTTGAGGACAGTCACATGACATACGGTTTTATTATATAGATACATTTTTTCATTTAGCTTATGCAGTCATATTGCGTACCTTACTTTATTGTGTAGGGAAAGAGGACTTGAATGAGATAGGGGATGAATGTAACAACAAAAATGTTTATATGGTCTACAATTATAAATAACTTGGTAATTCATTTGATAAATGGTTACACTGAGATCATTCAACACATATAGTTTCAAAACAGTACAAATTACAGAAGATTAGAATATTCCACAAAGTGTATTTTTCAACAACCAAATTAATTTTTTCTGTTTGAGCTTTAAAGCATTTAATAGATAAAATCTTAAAATATTTTATATATTTTTGAACGCTAAAATGTTATAATGTCTTGTTATATTTATGTAATAAAAGTGGAAAAGTAATGACAATATTTACTAAAACTAATATTTCGAACATTTTTATGAAAATAGTTATCTCAAATATTTTATTGATTAAATTTTTAAATTTTACAACAGATATAAATGCATAATATTAGTATATGAAATAATCTGTTATCATTTTTATTGTAGATATTTTATAAGGTAAAAGTATTTGTTGCATAAGATATATTTATTTTTTGAATCCCTCCTTTTATATGGAATTACAATCCAATCCAAAGTTTGATATACTTAAAACAGTAAAACATTAAAATATATATCATCAATAAGTGGCAAAAGTAAGTTGCGCCGCAGGCGCCCTGAGGGAGGGGTGCGCGTCAGACGACCACCAAACCCAAGTCCTGCGAGACTTATATCGCGCCAGCAGGTTTTTCTCCCTGCGGCCCTTCGGCCGGTCAGAGGACCGTCACCTATGGACCCTCTAACCTTGATCCCACGTGTCGATGATGTAGGCCGTTGCGATACACGGTGAAACCACGGGGAGTCAACGCCAGACAATTGGAGACGGGCCGGCGTCCCCCAACAGCTTCGGAGCTGGAAACCCAAAAGGGAACCAGATCCTAGGCCTTAAGTCGGGATGTTCCAACCCGTACTAGCTCTACCACAACTCGAGTGGACCACACTCTACCACAACTCGAGTACCACAACTCGAGACAACTCTCTTAGTGGACCATCAATAATTGGTAAATAAAATACACCATTGTACCATAGAATAAAATGTTTGTGGAATAAAATGAAAAATATGTATGCATTATAAAAATAATTATTAAAATTAAACAAGATTTTTTTTTGTGTGAAACTGTCGTGCCAATAAGTTACCAAATGCTGAAATATTCTTTTAAATAATACTTTAAAATTAACAATTGTATATACTTAGTTATTGTCTAAATAGGAAAATTGCCTTAGTCATCCACACTCTCCCCTACTTGTTAAATTATATAGATTTATTAAATATAAAATATGTCTGTTGTGATGAAAATAAAGAAGACGGTGTGCAAATAATAAACCTTTTTTTGCTGTGAACATGTAAAAGTTGACATACATCGTTACATCGTGGGGAACATTTGAATCAATGTAACAAAACTACGTTTCTTCCGGTTTTTAAGGAAATTGAAAAAATTGTCTTATTTTTGAAATGTCGTACTGCGATTGTTATTGAGTGTATAAAAAAGTTGTGAATACGAAAGTTGTAGAAAATTTTGTCCTCTTTAACATTGTATTTAACAAATAATACGCTACGACAACGAATCCAGAGATATTTAAATAAAAACAAAAAAGTCCCAAAATTTTGTTGTATTTTGGCCACAGACAATTCTTCTTTAAGAAACTTTGTTGGGTAATTCGGTTTTTCTATGCTGGCCTCATTATATACAAGTTGGAAAAAAAATCTTCTACCCGACTTTTTGTAAGGCAACATGTACTTGTACATTTCTCCTGTACTAAAACGTGATATTGAAGAATGAATCACCCAAAGTTCAAAACGCAACATACTGTAGATAAAAATTACCGTGAAATATTTCCGGTATTAATTTAATTTACAAAAAACTCTGAAAATCTTTGACAGGCAGACTGTATTTTCTTATATTTCAGTTATGCGCATAAAATAAAATCTGGTCATGCTGAAGTAATGCACGTTGCTTGGTTATTACTGTCCATTGTTGTAAAACAAAATTTAGAACTGTTAATAAACATTCCGCGCAAGAAGGCTAAAAAGATTACAGTAAGAGGCGACCAATGACCTATTTCTGAGATCTCACAATAGTTCAGAATCCGTAAAAAATAATTAAAAATTCACAATCGAAATTTTTAAAAAACGTAAAACCAATGTTACATATGTTATTAAATTCCGTTGCACTGAATACATTAGTTCATCCAGCGGTTTCCACAAATTCATTATCTTTCACAAACTTTTGTTATTTAATGTAAAGCTCAAGGCCTCCTTATCATAGTATCAGGCCTCACAATCAGCAAGTTTCCTTTGACCGCTATATTCTCCTGCTACTAGCGCCATCAATCGTCAGTAATAGGAGTATTTTCGACATGAAATTTTTTTACAGCTCCATTTGTTCTATGCATTTGCTTATGAACTAGTATCGGTAGCATAGCTGCCAACTTTTACGCTTAATTCCTACCACTAAAATTTTATACTAAATTTTATCTTACTAAATTGACAAGATCGTGTGATTACCTAACGAAAAAAATTCTATTAAATTTTAGTGGTAAGGAAAAAGCGTAAAAGTTGGCAGCTATGCGGTAGCAGAGCTGCTAGACTTTTCTATTCTCTTTTTGGATACCAGTTTTTTAGTACAGACAATTTTGTTTTGTTTGATCGGAGAATTCTGGGATTTAAAAGAACAACATTTTCTCTAAAAATATACTGGTGTTCAAAAAGCCGGAGACTTGGCAACTCTGCGGTAGTATCCACCAGGCGGCGATACTTTCCGGAGAAAGTCAATTAATAAGTGACAATTACAGGGGACATTTTCTCCCATAGACTTTCTCCGGATTGTCAAGTCTTATCTATTAAGGGAGTCTTGGTAAAGCTATGTGTCGCAACAGCTTTACGTCTTGAACTTGAAACGTATTGAATGTAAAATACCTTCCGGAAACTTAATATATTCCAGACAAAAATTACCGTGGAATATTTCCGGTGTTGATGTATTTTTTAAAAAAACTCTGACGAATTTTAAAAAGTAATTTTTTTGTATTTCTGTTACACGCATAAAATAAAATCTCGTCACGTTCAAGTAGTTCATTGAAAGTTTAAAAAAATGAAGGAATTACAACATTTGAGTGTTATTTGCTGACACATTATTTTTACAAAGGAAGCTTTCTTTAGGAGAAAAGACACATATTTCATTTTTGCGCACTTATGTTAATGTTTGTGCCCTGAAATTCTGAATCTTGAATCAAAATATTCAGCTGACTCTGATTAGTGGATTAGCAGGAATTTTTAAATTGCTATAAGAAGATTTAAAAGTAAGTTTTGTAGCAGATGGACGTCCCGAGAGTGGACCGAGGGGTAATTTTACGTAATTCTTAGAATAAAAGATTAAAGGCGTTGTAAATTCTCATTTTAGAGTACATTCATTTAAATGTGTATTTTAATCGAACTAAAATGTAAATTTCTGTTTTGTACCAGATGTTATTAAATATACATAAACATGTCTAATAAAAAAAAATTAAAAATCGAGATGACATAGTTAGATTTTTGTATGGAGAGAATTCAATGATATACGTAAGTGATGATTTACAGAAAATAAGTTGTTGATTTGATCCAATAACTAAATCCAAGTCTCAATGAATTACCCTCTAGCTCTAATTTTCGCATTTCAGCAGAGCAAAGCCATTAAATAATAAACCCAGTCAGATAAATGGGAAATTTTTCGCAAGTTGAAAACAGCGCCATCTAGCGGTCGGGAGTGCTGCATTCGGCACCAAGAATATTTTAATAAAATTTTGCCTCTAAAATTAAAGCTTAAAATAAGGAGTTCGTATTTTCTAAGAAAGTCGTTTGTAAATTCCGGTGTCAGTCAGTAATTTCACATTTTACGAACAGAATTTGTCTGTGCCGGAAAGGGTTAATTGCATAGTGATGTAAATTTCCATCACTTTTTATTTAACTTTTAATAAATAAATCACTTTCTTCGCCACCACTATATTTATATAGAAATATTAATCCAGTAAATTTCCACATTATTTTTTTTTCATTATAGTTTTAGCTTTAATGTAAAATATCACAATAATTAGCAAGCTTTTAAAGGAAGTGCAAAAATAAAAAATAGATAAAAATCGTATAAAATATCGATATAAATAAATCGTATCGTTTCTCTGCGACGCACTTCTGTTTTGTCCTCCTTCCGCAGCAGAGGTTTGGCGCTAGTGTGTCGCTAACAAATTTAACACTATCTGACTGGGCTTATTATTTAATGGCTTTGCAGCAGAGAGTAATTACTGACAAACAAAGGAAATTGTAGGGAAAATTTATTTCTTTAATTTTAGACTTTAGGAAGATAAAGAATTAGTTAATGCCATTACACTCAGATGCTTCTGCAGGGTTCGTATGCTTTTATCACATTTTTTTAATCACTTTTTTTCTCATTTTCGTCTTATTTAAATACAGAAAAGTATTACAAATCCTGCAATCAAACGAGACGTCTACAATTTCTGCTTTTTAAATATTAAATAGAAAAATTCTCTTTCAAATTGTTGTAAAAGCGTACGCACCTTGTTCTCTATCAAAATAAAACACTTAAAGGAAAGCATTTGAAAAAGGATAATATGTATTCATTTATATATATAGATATTTTAGTAAAATTAACCAAGCGAATATCATGATATTTCATGCAGTTATATTCTTGTTGCAGTCATGATAAAAATAACTTGTTATTTTATTCCGGTACAATTCATTATTTTTAATCATAAAATAAAATGCAATCATCGATTCAAAAGTAACTAAAATATATAATCTGCACATCAAATATCTTTTCACAAAGATGGAATTTTATATCACTGTATCAGAAAATTACCAAAATCTAATTCTAATTTACTTCTTTCTAATTTAACAAACTTGGATCTTTAGGATTTTTTGCCTTCCAGTATTAATCAAATGAAAAGACGAAGCTTTTTCAAAGTAGTTTTTCTTTTATTTTTCTGAAAGAAAAATTAATAAACTACTATCATTGCTACAATATTCTCTTTTATAGATTGTATATACAGGGTGATTCATAAAAGATGGGCAGAACTTTAAGGGGTTATAGTACACTTAAAGACAAATAATATTAAATAGGAGACTAAGGGTCCCAGACGTATTCCCAAGGAGATAGGGGGCATTAAAGTTTAGGGTCCGAAATTTCAAATGATTATAAAACATGGAAAAATTGGTCGATTCGTTTGCGGTTTTTGCAAAAAATTTTCTTTATGCCAGTATTTTCTTGAAATAAAATTTTAAAGTTCAATTTCAAAAAATGCCGATAGGGGGCGCTTTAGACTTTGGAGTAACAAACAACTATTTTTTAACGTTATTTTTTGTATTTCTTTAAATGATTTCGAAAGCTTAGACTTAAACTTAAATTTTGATCTAAAAATCTGAGTCCTAACGAGTAGTTAAGTAGCGTAAACTGAAATTTGAAATTTGAAATCCTTCTCCCCCCAGAACAAAAATCAGTTATTCCCGATCTTTGTGTCGTAGATTAGGCTCTAACTACTGCCGCGTTTTGCTAAAATTATTCTTTATGTCAGTATTTTCTTGAAAATAAATTTTAAAGAAAATTTTCAAAAAATTCCGATAGAGGGCGCTTTAGACTTTGGAGTAACGAACAACTATTTTATACCGTTATTTTTTGTGTCTCATTAAATGCTTTCTAAAGCTTAGACTTAAATTTTCAGCCCAAAATCTGAATCGTTAGACGTGGTTAAGTTTCTGGGGAGAGGGGTTTGAAATTTCTACTCCTGAGCACAGTTCAGTTTACCATGTCCACACATTGTGTGCTGTGATACGAGGTAAAAAGACACAAATTAGGATTATGTTACCAAAGCATATTTATTAACATGTAATCACAATAAATGTTCAAAATTGTGACCACCAGAGGTTATGCACGCAGAACAACGGCGACGAATGGAACGGCGAACATTCGCGAAAACATCAGGCTTTTCGAGCACTTCCCCTACAGCGGCGGAAAGTCTGGCGACCAGTTCCTCGGGGGATTCAATGGGTGTCTCATACATAAGAGCCTTCAATCGTCCCCAAAAAAAGAAATCGAGGGGTGAAAGATCTGGCGAGCGAGCAGGCCAAGCAACAGGACCACCTCGACCAATCCATCTGTTCGGAAATGTGATGTCCAGATAGTTGCGGACGTCTCGTACGTAATGGGCTGGCGCTCCATCGTGCTGGAACCACATGACCCGCCGGATGCGTGGAGGAACAACGTTTAACAGGTCTGGCAGCACATGTTGCAGAAATGTGAGGTATGTTTTACCGTTGAGGCGTTCAGGAAGAAGGTACGGTCCGATTAGGTGGTCTCCGAGGATTCCTGCCCAAACATTGATGGAAAAGCGTCTCTGATGAGCATGTGGATACGTAGCATGTGGATTGACATCCGCCCATACATGTGCATTGTGTGTGTTAAATGTACCTTCACGTGTGAAGGTACATTCATCGGTGAAAAGCACAGTTCGTCCAAAATGTGGATTTAGCGCGTTCTGCTGCAGAAACCAGCGGGCGAATTCAATACGATTTGGATAATCCCCTGGAGACAGTTTCTGGACTCGTTGCACATGAAACGGGAGCAAATGTTCATCCTTCAGTACCCTCCAAGTCGTGGACTGTGAGGTATCCACCTGGCTAGCCACTGTTCGTGTACTTGTACTTGGCTGCGCCGCTACTACATCCAGAATGGCTTCTGCAACAACTACTGATTCGTCCTTTTTTGCACGACCTGCATTCGACCGGGAAGCGAGAAATGATCCCGTCTCACACAACTGTCTGTGCAAGCGCTCGAAAGTTTTGCGGTTAGGCAACCGCCTGTTAGGAAATCGCTCTCCGTACATTCGTTGTGCCTCTGCACCATTTCCATCTGCCGCTCCGTAAATTAAATGCATCTCAGCCTTTTCCTTATTCGTGAAGGGCACCATCTTCCGATTCATTACTACAGCGACTTACACTTACTCACCGTTCAGTGGTTTTTATGCCTGAATCGTGTCGAAATTTTGCATACGTGTTCTTCTTCTTCCCCATTTGACATTTGCATACTTTCTGTTTCCTTCTTCACCCGGTGACTAGCGTCAGGAATGGAGCTTTAACGTTTGCATGAGCGACGTTTCCAACTGTGCCAGTGCCTTTATGAGTGAATTCCGACTATGCAGTCCTTGACGAAAGTTGTATTTTTGCCTCGTATCACAGCACAGAATCGTTGGGCATGGTTAAGTAGTGCAAACTGAACTATGTTCAGAAGTTGAAATTTGAACCCCCTCCCCTCGCTACTGAACCACGCTCAGCGATTCAGATTTTGAGCTGAAAATTTAAGTTTAAGTCTAAGCTTTAGAAAGCATTTAATGAGACACAAAAAATAACGGTATAAAATAGTTGTTCGTTACTCCAAAGTCTAAAGCGCCCTCTATCGGAATTTTTTGAAAATTTTCTTTAAAATATATTTTCAAGAAAATACTGACATAAAGAATAATTTTAGCAAAACGCGGCAGTAGTTAGAGCCTAATCTACGACACAAAGATCGGGAATAACTGATTTTTGTTCTGGGGGGAGAAGGGTTTCAAATTTCAAATTTCAGTTTACGCTACTTAACTACTCGTTAGGACTCAGATTTTTAGATCAAAATTTAAGTTTAAGTCTAAGCTTTCGAAATCATTTAAAGAAATACAAAAAATAACGTTAAAAAATAGTTGTTTGTTACTCCAAAGTCTAAAGCGCCCCCTATCGGCATTTTTTGAAATTGAACCTTAAAATTTTATTTCAAGAAAATACTGGCATAAAGAAAATTTTTTGCAAGAACCGCAAACGAATCGACCAATTTTTCCATGTTTTATAATCATTTGAAATTTCGGACCCTAAACTTTAATGCCCCCTATCTCCTTGGGAATACGTCTGGGACCCTTAGTCTCCTATTTAATATTATTTGTCTTTAAGTGTACTATAACCCCTTAAAGTTCTGCCCATCTTTTATGAATCACCCTGTATATATATTATAGTATGTATATATACGAGGGTCGATCCAGAAATAAGATTCCCATCAAATTTACAAATAGACAGCATTGTTTATTCTCATAGAAATTTACTTCATTGGAAAATTTGCTCTATTTCTCTACATAATCGCCATCCTTTTTCTACGCATTTTTGTAGACGGTGCTCGCATTTCTGTATCCCAATGCCGTAGAACTCCGGCGCCAACCCGTTGAGGAAGCGTTTCACCACTTCTTTGACGTCATCGTCGCTCCGGAAGTATTGGACACCCAAATGTAACTTTATCTTGGGGAGCAAGTGATAATTACTAGGTGCGAGGTCCGGACTGTAAGGTGGGTGGAACATGACAATCCACCTAAATTGTGTTAAAAGTTCCTGGGTTTGACTGGAGACGAGAGGTCGGGCGTTGTTGTGAAGCATGGTTACACCGTCTGTCAGTCGTCCTCGCCGGCGGTTCTGGATAGCTCGCCTGAGTTTTCTTAGTGTACCACAATAACTCGCACTTGGCGGGATCAACAATGGGAACCTCCATCTCGGACGGCTGCTGAGCCAAGAATAAGCGGCGCAGAGAAGCACGGACGGGGGAATCGTGAAAGCAGGAACAGCCGCGTACAGCGCTGTTGCCGTATTTCGCCTCGCACCTTCCCGTGCGGCTGGAGCTCTTTGGGAACCTTATTTCTGGATCAACCCTCGTAGATTGTATATATAATATGACATGGTAAAACATTATATTAAGTTACGTTCTTCCATTGATATAATCATTTTTACATAAATAAAGTAGTCGTTGGGAGCCACCGTAATACTTACCCAACATGGATATGCATAATATAAAATATGAAAATAAAACATGTGTAAACTATTTATAAAATGCATTGCAATTCGAAAATATTAATGGCTTGATGACGCCATAAACTTTAAATTCTCTATTACTGAATTGCGTAAAAGAAACATCCTTATAACTCCAAAATTGATAATCATATTAACTAACGGTTTACTGCGGCGGATTAAGAGTCACATTTCCAATTTAAATATATCTTTGAATTGAAATTTGAATGAAATACATGATCATGAAATATCGAACAGTGTGGAAAATAGGATTACAAATGTCTCGGCAGCTAATTATCCGATCGATTTCATTCTTTATGCAACATTTATGTTTTTTTATTGTCTTTTATATTCACTCCTTAAAATAAACGATTTCGAAAATTTTTATATACCTTTTATCAGAACAAATATTTCGAGAGTCCGAAAAAAATAGTTCCGGATAATCGAGGTTACTGAAATTCAATTAGCTTCTTCCCATTATTACATACTAAGTATATGCCAAATTTCAAGTCTCTATCTCAATTTGTTCGGGAGATAGAGCGTTTACAGACACACACACAGATACACAGACAGACGGACGGCAATTTTTTTTTTCTAAAAATATGTTTTTCAGAATCTCCAGTGTCTGAAACGGGTAAATCTGTCAAAAAAAAAAAATTTCGATTTTCAAAACGATTACAAGACTTACCCTATACTACGTATGATGGGTAAGTAAAAAGTACACTGTCACTAACATTCTATTACACTAATCCCTCGATATATTTATTGTCCTACGTTACACTGACTGCTCATTCGGACATATTTATTAATTTTAAAATAAAATAAACTTTCATAGATTTTCATACATTTTCAATAAAATATTCATTCATTTTACAATCGTTTAAAATGTTTGCTTATTTGATACTTTATAAAACGAAGAGAAAACTTTTGTTGTTGTTTTTTCTATCGTGGAAATCCCATTTCTTCCCGCTACTCACTAACTTTATTTTATTTTACTTTTAAATGATTTATTTGCAATTAAAGGTGTTCATTAAAGGTGTGCAAGAGTAATACTTTACAGGGATTAAGCATAACAAAAACAACAATAAATAAATAAAAGTAATAAACTTTTCTCAGTTATTATAAAGGTTCTAATTAATTTTTTTAAATGTGAATAATTTGCATACATTATTTTTAAAAAGATTTTAGTTTATTTATTTCATACCACTTTTATTTCATTCATTTTTTTTATCTGTTAATGCCGGAAAAAATATTATATAATAGTCTGATTGGTTGATCCCTCAAAATGTTTTCGTGAAATCTTATCTTATCTCTTGAGTTTTTTTATTGTGGCGGATAGTCCATAAAAATTTTTAGTTTTTTTTTTTTAATTCCAAATTAGTTAAGAGTATTAGCAAGTGATTAAATATATTGAATTAAATTTAAAAAAGCTTATTTTAAATGTTTAATTAAATATTTTTAATTTATAATAGTTGATTTTTAATACTTTTAATTTCAAGTATAAAATAGAAATTTTAAATAACTCTTATTAAAAATTTTAATTAAAAAGCAGATATTAACGTTTTCTTCATGATTGATTCAAATTAGTTAAAAGGATTATTATCGTTATACTAAAATGGAGCTTAGAAGGGATTATGAATGGTTAATTATATTAAAAAAAACTTTTTTAAAATTACTATTTTCCTCCTAATTTTCTTTTTATGTTCTAATAATTTTAATTTTAAATGTATTTTAAATAACGCTTAACGTATTTTTTGTATCTAAAAACACATATTTATGTTTTTTTAATTAAGGATTTAAAAGCTGAAATATAAAGATATATCTTAATAATAGTAATGACAATTTATCTAAACATAAACATACTTAGAATGAAAACTAAACAATTAAAAACTCTAAAAGTTTACATTAATTATTTTGTTCTAAAAATCTATATTCTCGGAATTATTAATCATTTGCACATAATATTTAATGAAATAAACAACAACCTGAAAGATATTTTTTAATATCATTATTCATATTTAAAAAATAATGTCGGAGGACTTTTAAGACATTCGTTAAACCCTGTGAAGGGTTGCGTGTATATTGTCAGTGTTACCAGTTTGGCGTCCTTTTTTATTAAGAAATTCAGAATTCTTACCAGATTATTTTTTTTTATATTTCGAGTGCTGATTGTGAATTGTTGCCGAGGCAGTTTTAGTTTTAGGTTAAACTTAAGAAATGTGTTATATCTACGTTTAATGTAACTCTGTCTGTTTCATTAAAAATAAAGAAATATTATTCTAAAACTATTCAATCGAACTTTTTGCGAGGGTATGGTTTTATTCTGCACATCACCAACACTCTTTGTTTGAGGTTTACAGAAAAATGATTAAGAGTCTAAGATATATAGGCTGGTTCCGAACTATATGTCAAAAATGTAAAGGGGACCTAAATAAGCCGATTTCGTATAGGAATATGGGTGCGGAAATCCAGCGTTGAGGCATCAGAGGGCGCTGTTTTGTTCGGCGGATGAAAGCATTTCGCTGGCTTGTCATTCCCCGCATGGATTTCGAGCAAAATACATCGTTACATTCTGGCTTGCCTACATGCATTTCATGTGTGGGGATGCGCAAGGAAATGGAGTGGCTGCTCAAAGGATGCGCACGTTAAGCGGCTTTGAGCTTGTCGAAGGACTATCCTCTACTGTGCGTAATCCTTCTTCATCTACTGCTGGAATTCTGGGATATCTTCCAGAGCCGTATCACGCCTGGAAACATAAAACGATCCACTTGCGCACAACTTCCGATGAAGACGCTCAAATGTTCAGCGATCCGGCAGATCTGGTGCCCGGGAATTGTTCCATGTACATCCTTTGAGCAATCGCTCTATTTACTTGCTCAGCCCCATACATAAAATGCATGTCGACAACCTCCGCGTTGGTGTAATGATGCTTGTTGCTTGAAATCCGTATGAGGAATGATGATTCAAGCCAGCGAAACCCTGTCATCCGTCGAACTCAACAAAGCCCTCTACAGCCTCAACGCTACATATCCGCACTTACTTTCCTGTACGAAAGCTGCTTATTTAGATCCCCTCTATCTGCCTTTATATTTTTGACACATAGTTCTGAACCACCTTGTATCTATTTTTAATCAATATGTATCATTTCATGGTAGAATCTATATAAGGAATGCTTCTTCTACACTGTACATTAAATCTAATCATGATTTAATTCAAGACAAACTTTTTGGAAACCGATTTTGTTCCGCATTAATCCATTTCAGATTTTTTTAGTTGTCTTATGTAAGTAATTTATAGCCATCAGCTCTAGAGACAAAAGATGCGATTATCAAAAGAAGAAATCGATTTAGAAGAATCATATACTTGTAAATTGAATTATCACATTGATTTTTTGCTAAATATTATATGGAATCAAGATTTTTTCTTTTAGTTTAGGTAATTGAGTTATAACTTGAAGAGATAAATTAGTAAAATAAAAATGATTAAAGAAAATATTTGAATTATTAATTATATCTGGTAAAGAGATGGCATTATAAAATTAATTTAGCGAATTAATATTGTCTGAACAAATTGTATGTAGTTAATGTGAAAACATTATTTGGAAAATCAGTATAAAATATTAAAAGAAAAAAAAAGCTATAGAGAAAAAACAATTAATGCTATTAAATGCTGTAAAAATTAATGCTATTAAAGATAATCTTTAACTTGGAAAAATCTCTAGATAGTTGTTAAAAGCATGTATATGCATGCCCATTAAAACATAGATTAAATTTAACCGAGTTGCATTAAATTTCGAACTGTTCGGATAATTGACCCCCATTTTCACAATTCAGTTTTAATTCAAATGTCATTAACGACAGCAGTTCCTTGACAACCGACGGCACCTGCATTAGAAAGAAAAACTGATAACTATTATTATTATTATAATTAAACCAAGTTCTTCGAAAAGAATTCTGGTTTTATGTATTTAGAAAAAAATTATTCATCATATGATTAAAAATGCGCAAAACTAGCAGAGCTTCGCCATCTAAATTCGTTGCTTTTCCCAAACGAAACTCCAATTAAAAGAACCTGGAGCCGGGGCCCCAAAGCATTCGACAGCCTATACACATGCGAGCTATGTACCGGCTCTGGTTTAAAATCATACGAATATTGAATTATTATTTTTACTTCGACCGAAATTTTAAAAAAAAATTTCAGCATAGTCCTTTAGCTTAATTCATATCTATCGTGGCACTTAACATGCTAAAGCACTTATACTCCCATTTGTAAAAGTGCATTAAATAGAAAATTTAATTATACATCAGTATTTTTGTAACTAGTTATTTGCTCACGCTTCATACAAACAATTCCTATAAACCTAAAATATGAAAAAATGATTTACCGTGCATTTACTTTCATTTAACTTAAATATACAAATATTAATATTTCTTTTGCGATGATAAAAAGTAACTAAATGTCTGGGAAACCATAAGACATATTCCTACAAGAAAAGAAAAGTTTCTCATTTCGCTTTTGACCGAAGTGTCCAATGAATGGTGCCATTTTTTCCGTGTGAGATAGATAAAAGCGTATCGAAAAAGAAATTTTTTTTCTCGATATTTACTTTGAAATATAACATCTACACGCAAACTTACTTATAAAGGAAATGCAATAATAAAATAACATATTTTTCTGTAGATGCGGTTTGTTAGATCAGAAGTAAAAAGGAAGGAAATATAAATAACCGTAACCGTAACTACAACTGAAATAGATAAATGTTTAGATTAAAACGAAAAAGTTCTCCCGTCACAGAAACTTTTTGCGCACACATTAGTGTCATTGTGATTTAGTAAAATGTTTGAGATAGAACTGGAAATAATTTCAGTGAATGATTAATTTTAAATTTGTAGAAAATCATTTTATATTATCTTACGATCGTTTCCCATAAAATATAAATTTATGATTAGCAAAATTTTATTTTTGTGTATAAATTCTCATTAAGTTACGAGTACGTCGCGATAGACAGAGAGAAGCACACCTAAAACACTCTTTTTAGCACAGTATTACTTCCACTTTAAAAGTATTAGCTTTCAATTTATTTCAAATATTTTGGTGAAATTTCAAATTAACTATCAAATTATCTGATTTGTTAAGGTGCATTAAACCTTATCTAGCCCTTTAACCCTTTTTATGACAAAGTACTACTCTTGCGAAAATGTTGAAATGATTGAATGACATTAGCATTTACTAACACATTTATTTGAAAATAAATGAACGCTTTTATTCACGTATATAAAAAAAGTAAAATTTAATTTAAAATTTTGGTGGCATTGTGGCATTTAAGGATTAATTAAGTGGTATAGAAATATACAGCCCTTTAAGGGCGTTAACATTATATAACTGTTTATTTTCCACCTAGAAATTATTTACACTATTTTTGGAAAAAATTATGGATTGTACACAATCAGTGCATATTGAATATTTTTTAATACTTCAAAAGTATCTACTTTTTGTGCAAACTATACGCATTTTTTATGCATACAAATGCATATTCTGTGTTTTCAAAAACAGTACTCATTTTTGGCATAAAATAACTGCATATGATATGTTTGTCAAAAATGTGCATATTTTATGCACAAAAAAATTCTCTCTGTTAAAATTGGAAAACATCCATGCATTACTTACCCATCATACGTAATATAGGGTAAGTCATGTAATCGTTTTAAAAATCGAAAAATTTGTTTTAAGGATTTACACGTTTCAGACACTGGAGATTCCGAAAAACATATTTTTAAAAAAATGCCGTCCGTATATGTGTCTGTGTGTCTGTATGTCTGTGTTTGTGTGTCTATGTACCTGTAAATGCTGTATCTCCAGAACAAATCGAGTACAAAAGAGAAACTTTTGTTCTTGTGCATCACGGAAGGAAAGTACCATGCTAAAATTATAGTGTTATTGCGGCATTTAGGGTTTAAAATTAGGTGATATAGAAATATGCCGCACTTTATACGGAGATAACATTTTTATAGCTGATTATCTCCTAGCTACAAATTTCTACTTATTTTTAGAAAACAAGTATGGCTTGAACACACCCTGTGCATAAAAACTGAATATTTTTTAATACTTCAAATGTAAACAATCTTTGTGCAAATTACCTTAATTTTTTATGCATAAAAATTGTTGTGTTTTTAAAAGATGTGCTTATTTTTTTTCATAAAATAACTCCATATTCTATATATGTAAAAATTACGCATTTTTTATGCACAAAAAAACTGTATTATCCAATTTTGAAGAAATCATGTATTTTTTATAAATATTGCATTATGCCTGGTGCCAATTCTATAAATATTTAAAACTAGAATGTAATTGGCAGGATTTAAGATAAAAATAAAATTTTCATCAATTAATTTTCTTCTAGCAATTTAAAATTTAAATGACACCATTTTTTTAAATCAACTCTTTTACCAATTTAGTATCTTGAAAGTAAAAAGTACACACCACGTACAATTGTAAATACTGTTCACGTTTGCAGAGATAACTTAAAGAATATTTAAAAACAATTAAACCGCACTTTACGCTTGTACATGTAATGTTTTAAAACTATATCTGAGATTGTAATTACTTCCTTTTTTTTGAGTTCTTCAAAGGAGTAGTTATTGCCGGCGGCTAATTAATTGTACAACAAAATTGTTCAAAAGTAATTGTAATTCTCAAATGAACACGGTTAACTTGATAAAGAAAAGTTAAAAGCTTTTATACATTAATATTTAATACAAACATTTTTTTTTTAAACTGAAGAAAGAACAATTTTGAGGATGCTATGTAAAACAGAGACATTTCTCAAATCCTACGAAATATATTAACCCTTTTTATCCTGACGGTACTTATAAGTACCACTTTAATCCCTTCGCGACGAGCGTCTGTTACAGAATATTTAATCTGTTACCACCGGTTTTTCAAATGAGAAATTTTCACCTAATTGAATCGCAAAAATGCTATGATTATATAAGGAAAACTTTACAAAAAAAAAATAACTGGTGGGAATACTCCAGGATTCTGAGCATCTAAAAAGTAGCTGGAAAATTAATTCAGGATATAATGGGTTAAATAAAAAAAAGCCTGTAAGGTCGTTTTAGAGAAAATATAAGAAAATAATGTTTTAGCCTCTAATAGCTAAAATGAATTATTTATTTACCGTAAAAATAGAAAAAAGTGTGTTAATACATTTTTTTTTTTTATATAATAGGTTACGATGTTTATAATCTAAAAGTTTATAATATTTTCATTACGAAATTTATTTTACTATAATTTTGACATTCTGCGATAAGACAATACTTCTAATAACCTTTTTCGTTTTTATGCTTAAAATAATTTAAAACTAACTATAACCTAACCCATTCGGGACCATGGGTGCATATATGCACCCTCAAAAAGAGCATGCTGAATTTGTTTTAGGCACCAGTAAAAAATAAAAGTAATATTTGGTTTCTCTAATTCGATCTCTTTTGCGATGGTTTAAGTAAAGGTAGCTTTTTTTTAAAAAGTGGTGCCAACCGAATAAAATTTGTGTAAAAGCCGCCGGTCCCGAAGAGGTTAAATACATATCATATATTCTAATACGAGCAAATCTTGTGTGTGGTTATATATATATATATATATATATATATATATGCAAATTTTATCTTAAAAACGGCTCTAACGATTTTGACGAAATTTCGTATCCTACCGTTTTGGGGCACCAGAAAACCATTGGGCTAGGTCACATGTTCGAGAAAATTCGATTAGTGGGTCATTTTGGGTCATGGTCAAGCTAATTGTATCTAAAAAACGGTTCAAACGATTTTGACGAAATTTTGTATCCGACTATTTTCGGGCACGAGAAGACTATTGGGCTGGGTCGCATGTTCGAGAACTTTCGATTAGTGGGTCATTTTTGGGTCAAAGCGGGTCAAATTAATTTTATCTAAAAAACGGATCTAACGAATTTGATTAAATTTTGTATCCTACGAGTTTCGGGCACGCGAAAATCATTGGGCTAGGTCACATGTTCGAGAAAATTCGATTAGTGGTTCATTTCTGGGTCATTGTGGGTCAAGATCTAAAAAGCGGCTCAATTTACACTAAATTTTGCATCCTATGGTTTTCGCGCACGAGAAGACTGTTGGGCTAGGTCACATGTTCGAGAAAATTCAATTAGTGGGTCATTTTGGTCATGGGTCGTGAAATTTTTTACTCAAATTTAATTTTGACCCAGCATAGCTCGGTCTTCCCTGCTCGTATTTTGTAATATTAATTAAAATAATATGGAAAATGTAATATTAATTATCTTAAATTTCGAAAGGTTCAAAACCTTCGTTTACAAATGCTGCATTTGAATATATATATATATATATATATATATATCAAATATATATCATATATTTATCAAAAATCCCTAGACAATGCAGTTTTTGAAATTCGTGCTATTTGTAAATCTTGATGTGTACAAATTGTTCCATGAAATAATATATCGACGTCATTCTCTTTAATGTAAGTAATTACCGTTCACTTCCCTTTCTGTCGATAAGTAACTTGCTTACTCATCGGTTGATTTCACGTCATTTACGGTTTATCTTTTACATTGCTTGGGGAAAAACGGACTATTTCAAACATCAATTCCTCAATTCCTGTTACATTAAAACTTGTTCTCGTTTGTCAGGAAGAAAAGCTTATCAGCAGAATACTAGCAGAATTCATTGAACATGTTCTAAAATATTGTGAATTTGTTAAGAAGTTTATTTTAATGTGAATTTAAATACATTATAAATTCCACATACTGTTTTATCATAATAATTTTCTTTTTGTGATTTTAGTTTTGAAACGGTATATTGGAAAATGGATGGTTACTTATAATAGTAATAAATGGCTAATAAGTAAAAAAAAATCAATTTAAAAATGGGTTTGAATGAACAATATTTTGCAATGTGTATCGTACTATTTTTATGTTACATAGTTTATGTTTTCGTACTCTTCTGCAGACAACTTGAAAAATCTTGAACTACTTTTAAAATAGACAGTTTCAAAGAACAGAGAATGCTTATCTCTCCATAACTTATCAATAATTAATTTATCTAATCAGTGTGTATTTTGTTTAAGTTGATGCATCGATTCCAGCAAACTATTTTTGACTTAACTTAGTCTTTTTTTTCTTAATTCCCACTTGTGATTAAATTCCGAAATCGATGATAATCTGTCATCTATTTTTAGCGAAAATCATATTGCAAACATATAATCAAAACTGAACTGAAGATCCAAAAACTTATGTTAAAACATTCCTTAGTCAGATGTGTTGATTAATGTTTATTTCGCCAGAATCATAAAATTGCACGTAAACATTGAAATAAATAATAATATATTTTAATTTTTTTCAGTTTTGACCTGTACACATTCTTCATGATTATTTTCTTGCACTACGTCAAAAGTTAATTTTAGTATATTTAATTTATGTCAAATTATTATCAAACTAATAGTTATTCATTATTATCGGTTTCTTTTAGACTTTGTTTCTAAATTTAGCAGAAATGTTTAGTCAATTTTTAGTAAAATTATTTTCTATTAATAATTTTTCTTCAATTTATAGATTTAATTTTATGAAAGAAAAACGAATCTGTTAATTAAAATGTCTGAAAACCTTTCTAATACTAACAGACTGTTAAATACTCTAATAATCTACATTTATATCAGATGGATTGACATATGGCGACGATTGTCCGATATAAATGACTATTCAAATGCATTGATTTATGTCTAACGATACCTTATTAAGTGCGAAATTTGTATGCATGAACTCATTATTTTTCAGTATAACAAGACATGCCACAAGAATATTTTAGAGAATTGAATCATTTTGAAAGTACATTTGATCGTATAAAAATGATCACTTTCGATTATCATTGTTTCGTTCTTTATTATTATTAATGCTTAAATGTCCATCTTAAAATTGCAGCTTTTAAGTCTGTTAATCAACAGCGATTTGCGAGTATAATCGACCAATCGCACCTTACCTTTTGAATTGTGACGGGATATTTTTTATCCCACTTAATTTAATCAAGATTTGTACCAGAATTTATGAACAAATGTTTACTTTTATGGCATAGGTAGAAAACAAAATGACAGTAAAGTTGAATTTTCTTGTTTTTAAATAATTTTGTACTAAAATTTTTGTGGTGTACTTAACATTAGAGAAACACTATAAATTGTGTCCCAAAGAGACTTAACTGACCCCGTCACTTTATGAGGTAATTATCAATTTATGCGAGAATTCATTTTAAATAAGCAAACAAGTTTCCACTTGTCGAACATCATACAAAATTAATAATGACTTTCTGTTAATCTGTTCGATCAGTTAACATTCCTACGCAGCGTAGATTCTGCAACGTAAAGAATTTTGCATTACTTTCATAATCATTGCACTTATTATTATTAGTTAAAGGCAAAATGTATCTTGAGCACTTTGTAGCTATATTTTTGTATGTTCTCCGTTAACACATCGCCAACCGGGAAGGAGAATTCTCGTTTTATTTAACCTAGCATCATAGAATAAGGGCGTTGCTTCTACCTTACAAAAAATGCATTTATGTAATGTTGCCCATATTTTCTAGATTGTAATATTTTTTATATGAAATTCGTAAATTGGAAGATATTTACTGTTACATAAAATTGATAAACCTATCAAGGAAATCAATTTATGAAAGACTCCAGAATAAGATGTAAATTCTACTGTTTTAAAACCCAGATTTAATAAAACTTGCTGGTCAGCAAAATGTTAAAACGCGTTTAAATTTAATGTTATATTGCCGACAGAAATATCACTATGTTTGATTTCATTTTGCAATATTTGTATTAACTACTAGCTGACCAGCCAGCGTCACCCGAGCCCGTGTGATAAACTAAAATCTTTTTAAAAAAGAATCTCTGGCCACGGTGCCCGATGGCTTCGACACCGTATACCGGGCATGTTCGTACATTCCAGAAATTCTTTTATTTCTACTTTCCACATCCAGGGGAGAATTCCATTCTAAAGATACCTGTTTCCGAACGAAACTTTGAAACAGGTCCCCGCTGCCTACGGCACTGTATAGTAGGCGTGCTATAAAATTGAGCTGGTTTGGAGAAGATGGGAACACTATTAGCCGAGTTATTGAAATAAGGCACAATTAGAGAAAATAACCTTGAGCGAGGTGCCGGAGGGGAGGGGATGTTCAAGTGTTCTTCAGAAAATGACTAATTAGGAGGACCACTATGCATCTTTAAAAATTCGTTCGTTTAGTTAAGCTAGGAAATTAATTACAAATTTGGCTTAAACTATTATTCGGAAATAGTGGTAACCGCTACTCATGAATTTACTTTAATATTATAGAGGGTGACTGTTAAGTTAATTATAATGTTTAGAATAACTTGCGTAGAAATCGGAAGGATAGTTGCTGAGATATGGAAACGGTACATAGTTTGAGAAAAAACCTTGAAGGAGGGGCCGCCGGGGGGGGGCGTATGTTCAAGAGTCCTTAAAAAAACTAATTAAGAGTACCATTATACATCTTTAAAGATACATTTGGTTAAGCTAGGAACTTCATTTGAAATTTGGCTTAGACTCTTATTCGGAAATACTGGTAACTGCTTTATTGAAATACACCTTGAATATATGAATGCTGATTTTTACGATAATTTAGTAAAAATGGAATTGAATTGGAGAAGTTCGGAACATTATTAGCTGAGATTGAAAATAGCGGTATTCTCTATTTAAAACAGAAATTAAACGCTACGTGTGAAGATAAAATTTAAAAATTGCTAAATGTAATTATTTCTGTTGAAATCAGAGCAGTAGATTTGGATTTAAATAATAAGGGCGTCAATTAAGGAAAAAGCCGCCGCCAGATGGCGCGCGGTCAAGTAAAATAAATGCTATATTTGATAAAAAAAAAAGTTGTCTACCCTAACCTCTCTCCATCCCCGCAAATATAACAAATTAACAAATTATTTGTTTATTTGTTTTCTGAAGAAATTATCTAAGAACTGATATCTAAGAACCTAGAACTTAGATATCTAGATTATCTAAGAACTGATTTGTTTTCTGAAGAACTATCTAAATATCTAAGAAAGTTTTCTGTGTTAATAATCTCTATCATAATAATATAGGTCATGTAAAAACACCCTTAAACCCTGCTAATTATCACGAAGAAATACGTGCCGGAAGAAATGCATAGCCGCCAACTTTTACGCTTTTTTCCTACCTCTAAAACTTTATAGTAAACTTTATCTTATTAAATCGCCGAAATCCTGTGATTCAATAAGGCAAAATTTTCTATAAATTTTTAGTGGTAACAAAAAAGCGTAAAAGTTAGCAGCTATGGAAATGTTTCAAACAGGTGGCGTCTGTGTAATTATTCTGGTGCAGGTTGCGCTACATTAGCATGGCTGCACACCGGTAACTGCAGTTCATATTAACACTATTTTGTTAGAAGTCCTTATCTATGGACTTTCATAGAAGTCCTTATCTCTGGTTTATTTAATTACTTCTGTGAAGACTCTATACAACCAACCAACCGAAGAAAAGAAAAGCCTATTTTGATGATAGTTCTTTGTGGAGTTAAATTAATATTTCAATAAATAATTAAAATATTTAAATTCTGAGCATCAGGAGAGGGCTTGGACTACCTAAATCTAAATTTCCAGGCATCTAGCTGCGCTAGATTTTCCTAGCCATTGCGGACAAACAAACAAACAAACAGACAGACACACACGGAACAGAGCAAAACTTTCGAGCGAAACTCCGAACACAGAGAGAAATTTTCTTTTATTAGTATAGATAGAGCGCCTAGAATACATAGTGTGGAAAACGGTTACAAAATAGAACTAAAAAATTGAATCCCATAAATGTAGAACGAAGCTGAAAAGATAACGTTTTGATCGCAGTGACATCTTCTAGCAGTGGCGTAGACAGGGTGGAAGTCCAGATGGTTTGGATACCACTAATTTTATAAAAATATTTTTGCCTTATCTAATCGGAGAAATTTCTGCGATTTTGAAGGCGAAGAAAACATTATAATATTACTGGTTTCCAGTGCATTTGGACCCACCTCTCTGGCTACGCCACTGTCTGCTAGCTCTTTTCAACGCAAACATTGTATAAAAATCGAACTGAGAAAACGTTTCAGCTAGTGGTAAATATTTTAAATAATTAAATTGTACCCTACTTCCTTTGACTTGGATAGCTATTTTCATAATCTTTAAAAATGTGAATGATATTGATCCTGGCCAAAAAACGTGATACGCATTCTTTTGTGCCTGGCTGCAGTACTCGATACAAGACAACGAACTAGAAACTATCCCTGTTTAACATACCAAAGGATGAATCTCTGCTAGGAGAGTGGAAAAGATTAATTCCCTGATATGATAAAAAAATAACTTCAAAATCTGTTAGATCTGAAATATACACTTACAAGAAAATTTTATTAACAGAAATTATGTTCATGTTGTCAATAGTGAAACGGTTACTTTTGCTAGAGGTAAATCTATATTTAAAGCAGGTGTCGCTGCGATCGCAATATTATTGTACCGCATTATTGCACATTTATCGGCTACAAATTTTAGCACTCTTTAAAACATTACAAGTTTGGCCCTTTTTAAATTCCAAAATTTCGCATTCATACCAGAAATTCCCTATAATTTTCTTTTGATTAATTAATGGTGGATATTTCGTGATTTCTTAAACTAAAAATTCTTGTTTTAAAATTTCCGGTTTGAATTCGAAAATTTTGAATTAAGAAACGGTAAAACCATTTTCCAGACAATATATTCTAGGCGCTGTAGTATCACATGTAGAATCTGAGACACATTCGAAAATCAAAGTGATAATGCCTCTTTTAATCTTGATACGTTATGAGTAAATCGAAACATGAGCATAAGAAAGGCGTTTTCTAAGTCTTAATTATTTATTGAAACCAAGTCGACCTACGGGGAAGTAATTTAAGCAGTTAAAAATATTATAAGCATTCGATTCTACGATAAGTTTTAAGAAATATGTGCATGCTTAAAACAAACTGAGTGCTAAATTTTCTTTAAAATCAAAAATAACATAACATATTTTATAATGCCTTGTTCAACATGTTATTATAAAATACAAACGTCTTTCAATTGAAATCAGATAAACAATCTTATTTACACTTTTTTAAACATATAAGAATATGCTAAGAGGTGTAATATTTTAAAAAATCGATACAAAAGACGTCTTAACACATTCTCATTGATACGTCTTTGTTAAATCTGCGTTAAAAAAAATACAAGCTTTTCCCTCTTCTGAAAGTATTTCGTAAATTGTTTCCTAGATAGTTTTCTCCAGTTTATGCATCAGTAAATAACATGCAGTATACGGATTTATTATAAAATGTCTTATAATCTATAAAAATATGGACAATATGATATAACGTAATTAAGGTAAATGCAGTTTCTTTAAGGTAGAAGCCACGCCCTTAGTCAGTGATGTTTTTTGAATAAAAACGAGAATTCTCGTTTCCTGATGCGAATGTGTTCAGCAACAATCGCGTTTATTTCATTCAGATATTAATATAAATATTTTATTTCGTATTGTTGCAGATTTGAAATTTTTAAAAACTTAGAAAGATCATACTTTAACGATAAAAACAAAGTTTTTGCTTTTATTCGTAAGAAAATTAATATATTTACAAAATCTAACACAACATTTTTTTAGATTTATCTTTAAACAGATATTTCATTATGGAATCAGAATTTACGCAAGAATGGTGTTAAATCTGTTTACATTCAGTCACATTTCACTGCTATAAAAACTGAAGGCGTGTGATTAAATTTTCTTCATAACTTTCATTTAAATTTATAAATTAATGTATACATCCATTGCGAGTTAATGTACTCGAAAGTATATAATGGGCGAAAAATATTTACTGATATATTTAGTCGAGTATTTCTGAAAATTAACATTAAAATGCACAGTAAAGATCCAGTTATCCACTAAATTCTGGATGCAATCCAGATATTTTAAAATCACTTTAATTGGGGCAAACATAAAACAAATTGTAATTACTTGAATTATTTTAAACTTATTTTACCTTTTGTGTCTGAAACCTACCATAGCTATATCTTATAGTTATAAAGGGTTTTAGTATTCTAGATCTACAAAAACAATTTATTTAAAGTAAAAAAAAAAAGAAAAGCATTAAAAGAAACATGATGAAAGTTGTAGCTAAAAAGGGTTTGATATCAAATTTCCAAGCTTATGTTATGGTAGGTATTTAACATTTTCCATTAAATAAGTTACCATATGTAAGTCACGTGCCTATGTATATGTTGATAGAAATCCTTTTTTCCTGTACTAAATACACCATAACGAGTTTCCGAAAATTATTTTTTTTTTATTTATGCATGATAGGCTTGGCGGCCATTGTTCCATATTTTACACAAATTTCTAAGCACCCAAGTTAGTAAAAGAAAACGTAACATGTTTGCTTTAGTAACAATTTGGAATTTCTGATTTTAACTAGGGCTAGATAAATTGAGAAAGAGTTATTTTGAGAAACGAAATTGATTTTCACCGCTTTTAAATGATTAATTACTCTAAGAAATGAATCATAAGTTGAATCCTTAACATAAGTCACCATTATCTTAACACCCAAATTTCTAAGTATGCAATTCCGTAAGGTAAAAGCTTAAAAGGTTTGCTTGAATAAGAATTCCAAACTTTGGCTTTTATGTATGGATTGAGTGCCTAGAAATTTGTGTAAAATATGGCAAGATGGCCGCCAAGCCTATCATGCATAATTTAACAACATTTTTAATTTTCAGAAACATGTTATGATTTATTTAGTACAAGAGAAAAGGATTTCTATTACCATATACATAGGCACTTGATTTACATATGGTAACTTATTTAATGGAAAATGTTAAATAAGTACCATAACATAAGCTTGGAAAGTTGATATCAAATCCTTTTTAGCTACAAGTTTCAACATGTTTTTTTAATGCTTGGCTTTTTTTTTCTTTTTGAAAAGTTGTTTTTGTAGATATCATTTCTTTTTTAAAAACAGGTATACATAATTTAAATAATCTACTCGCTGAAATTAACAGGAGTTCTCGTAGAACATTTGTAAGCAGGGAACGAACACAATATGTATACATTTTGTTTACATATCAATGATTTTATCGTTTCAAAAATTTACTTGAAACAGCTGTAGTCTTGACACAGCTGTACTTGAAACAGCTGTAGCTTGAAACAACTGCTGTCTAAACTAAGCTATTTAATTTTTTTTTAAATGCATACTAAATTTGTTGCACCCGTTCCCCACGCCCCACTGCCTGTTGATACTTCATTCAGACTTTACATACACTTGCAATATACTTACTATAATTTCGACTTATGCGAGCTAAGAATCATTTAAATTTCATATTTACATTAGTTTGTGTATTAATACCAGATAACTCTTGAATGATTTATAATTCATTATTTCAAAAGAACAGTATTTTACTTTATTAAAAACAGTATAAATAAAAACACGAGACATTTTTTATACATACAATGGTTGAATTAACCACTTTATTTTAGTTTGCTATTAGATACCGCTCCCTTCCTACTCCGAAAAGCTGTTTTATATTTTATTCAATCCTTACATAAACTTTCAATATATTTAGTATGACTTTGACTTACTGAGAAGCAATAAAATTTCATATTTACATTAGTTTGTATATTATCCCTGAACTGCTGTTAGCGGTCTTACAGACAGCTACTTTTTTCAATTTTCAAAATTTAACTGGTAATTTTCAGTTTAACTATAGACAGAGGTGCCAAGCTCTCACTAATCTTCCGTAATATGTGGGTTAATTTGACCCAGGTTTAATACGTTTCACAACAGATATTGTTTTAAGATATGAAATTAAATATATTCCACGTAAATATATGGAATTAAATAAATAAAGATTCGTCAAATACATTTTCTGGTTCGAAACGTTGTTAAACTAATCCACATATTACGGAAGATTAGTGGGAGCCTGGCACCTCTGCTATAGATAATGGTACAATTTTGTTTGTTTGAGGCTGTAATGCTATCACTAGAGACTTCTGAATAGATGAGTTTTAGTTATATTATTAATGTACTTAAACTTTATACAGAAAATGTATTTTATCAGTTAATAGGGGCTTTTATTCATCTTTATGTCAAGCGGTCTCAGAGACCACTCACAGTAGTTAGGTGACAATTTCTGTCACAGCAGTTAACGGTTAATACAAGAAAACTCCACATTAAAAGGTGACAAAAGTTGCTACTTTGAAAAATTGGTATGAAATGCAATTTTTGCATTTTAAAGAGAAAAATAATTCCGGCTTTATTGGGTTAAATTAAAGAATGTCTTCATTAGATTCTTCTAAGTTTCGTTTTATTTTTCTGCGACGTTTGGTTCGTTTGATATCTAATATTTTACGTTGGCATGTTTGGTCGATTTAACATGGAGAAGTTGTATTCTGTAAGTAAGCAGTAGTGGTCTGTAGTTTGGATCTTGGCGTTTATTTTTTTTTTGTCTATCTTAGTAGTTATTTTATTGCTTGGCTTGGCAGAACGACAGCCCTGCTTGATGCAGTGCTAAAAAATTCTACGAATTTTTATTTTAAATAGGAAGTGAAACATAGCAACCGTTTTTGAGCAACTACTTTTCTTTTTAGACAAAAGTTTATGACTGGCATTAGGACTGGGAGCTTCTTTAAAAAGACGTAATTTTTATGTAATCATTGTAGATTTAGATTTATGAATGAAAATTTAAGTTTATATTTTAAAATAATGCCATACTAAGTAGAATTTCACTAAATACTAAGACATCTAACTGAATGTTTTTTCATATAGCCAGGGAATTAGTATAATTTTTTTTTACTTGCATGAAAAAAAAAAAAGAGTCTCTATTCGAATTTTTATAGCTGAGAGATTTTACTATACCGTAATTTCGCGCGTATACGCCGCACCTCAGACAATTAGATTTCCTACCAGAATTTATTTTAAATAAAAGGTGACTTACTTCTGCTTAGCACTTATTTGACTTCTTATTTTCAATAAGTTTTCCGGTTTAAAAAAGACTTAACTAAGACGCGAGCGCGAAATTATGGTAATTGTGTGCGCATAGAAAACTGGTTTGAGTTTATGTGAATATAAAATAATAGTTTGTGAAAGATAATCATATGTAACACTAATAGCAACATCTCAAAACAAAATAGCCATTGATGACAACGTATTTTGATTATCTAAGACATGCATCATGATACATGATAACACATACAAATTTCGTTCCAATTTTGAAGGAGTTTTTACGAAAAGAATAGAGTGAAAGGATGAAGAAAAAGATAAAATAACAGTAAAAAAACTGTGTATCATTTACCACATATTTTATTTAGCAGGAATAAAATCCAGTAAAAGTCTCTAAAAATAACCGTTTAAGTTCTAAATGAATCATATTTTTATGCAAGACAACAGTAAAAAATAATTCATTTTCATTTCTTTACTATTTTTAACGGAAATTTAGAATGTACCAGAAAAAAATACACAGAAAATTTTCAAATATAACAGAAATGCCTAGTAGTTCTGTTGACCTGTATTTCATATCCATAAATTCACGCGATTAAGCAGTCTTATCAGACAGCTTGGGAATCGGTATTTGGTTACATTTTTAAAATTTTTTCGGTATTGTCAGGGGGATCGTATATTTCTCTGTAACATGAATTAACAATGACCGCCGATCAAAAGGGCAAAATTATGTTCTTTTCTCTGTATTTTTTCAAATGCTAAAAAAACATGATATTTCAAATTTGGTATAAAAAACTTAATTACGTATATGAATATAATCCTTGAGACTATTAGTCATTACTTAATGTTTTAAAATTACATTATATTTGTATAATTATATTACTTTAACTAGTTCTAATATTAAAGTGAAACGTATTGCATTTTTAAAAGATATGGCAACAGGAATAAAACAATCATTATTTTAACTATCGAATCAGTACTTCTAAACTGTTTTCTCAACGAATAATCATAATATAAACAATAACATTTTAAATTGATATTTAACTTATGAAATTATGAAATACTGTGTTTTAATCAGGAACGCGCAACTTTACACACGTTTCAGAATTGTGGTACATTTGTAAATGAGAAAAAAAGTTTAAAAAAATCCACCTTTATATACATCAACCAAGTTAAGTTAAATAAAAAAGTATCAGAAGTTTTATATTTTGATTTCCCTGATTATATCTAGTTTTTGCCGAAACTGCTGGAGGAATATGACTTTTAACTAAGTTTTTATACTTATTTTACGCAGCTTTTAGCAAAAGAACAAGTACAATTTTGGACTGTTTATATTTTTAAATTGTATATTAATCAACAGTGTAACGTCCATCTTTAATGCTTTTATTTAATTAAAACCCTTTGAGGGGCGGTGGTATATATTATATACCACCTATATTTAATCCGATTCAAACCAGAAACTTTTGATTAAATTTTATTTTCTTAATTTTGACTTGGAAAAAGTTGAAAAATTGCTTATTCTTATTTTGAACTAAATTCTTTCCTAAATTCCGTTGGAATTCAACGTTACAGGAGCACAAGTGCTTGCCCCTGAACGGGTTAAAAACGATTATTCGACAGATATTCCTTCCAGTCTTAAACTAAACCTTCTTGCAACGCGAGATCGTTACTTGAAGGAAACAAAAAGCAATAGAATGTATACTAACCCATGCGATAGTACGTGTGTTTGAAACTTAAGTATATATCTTGTACTCTTAGAAAAGAACGTAAATCTTTTGTGGTATTCGTTAGTCAGGTAAGATGAAAATCACTGATGAACCATAATCGAATGTTAAAGCTCTTAGTCCTTACAAAAAATTGTTATGATAATTGTTATGATAAATATCTCAAAATTGATAAATCTCTATTATCGGACAATATTTATTTTTAAAAATGCCATTTAATTTTTAATGGTAAATATTTTAATTCTTAAAGAATACTAATCATTGAGATTGTTAACTATTTAGAAAAAACATATCAAACTGGAATATTTCGAATAAAATTAATCGCTGATATTTAATTTCTTAATCTTGATAAAACCCGTAAAATCATTAAACCCTTCTAAGCCTGTGACTTCAAAACCATGTGATATAATGGATAATTGTGTTGAG
The DNA here is from genome assembly GCA_963931845.1 of Maratus michaelseni. NCBI lineage: Eukaryota > Metazoa > Arthropoda > Arachnida > Araneae > Salticidae > Maratus > Maratus michaelseni. The sequence goes on along the minus strand of OZ007589.1, from coordinate 32,330,049 downwards.
TTTTTTATAGTTGAATAAGCCAATGTTTTTAATTTGTAAATACAAATATCTTATCTCTAATGAAATATATACTAGGATGTTCCAAAAATGACTGATGGATTTTAAAATTCAATAACTTGCAAACGGTGACAGATATAAAAAAATTCTTGCAGAAGGGTTATGCATGATGTCAGGAGTTTTCTTACTGTGATTCATGATTTTAGTTCAAATTTTCAACAATGGATGGCGCTGGCAACGATTGGCGCTCAGTCGAGAAACTGACACCCCTCAGCATTGATGCATCGCACCCTGAATACTAAGTCTGCGAGCTTACAAAAATGGCAATTGTCTCAGGCGGATTTTTTTTTTTTCAGCGTTAGTACGGTCTTCGTACAGCGTTTGTACGAACTTCAACACCAATAATATCTAAAAGTTTTCTTTGACTTATTTGATCTAAAAAAAAACTAGCCGAAGAAAACTTTCAGAAATTATTGGTGTTGAAGTTCAAGGGACTGTTCAAACGTATGGTTCGTATGTGTGGTAGGCGAGTATACTAATACTTAAATACTAACATTTAATACATTATTTACACAGCACTCAAATGCTACAAATTTGCAAAATATGTTTTATTTTTAGGAATTTGTAGATTAATGGAATATGCTTCTGAAACTAAACTTGAGAAAATCACATCAATTTTAGTGTCAAATATTCACTCTATTTTGAAAAATATCACTCTAGTACCTGAATAACCTAGTTTGTCATAATGAATATATCTTACTCTCTATTTACATTCACCAATTTTGATTTCATTTATTTTACATCTGTGGCAATGTTCGCACAAGTAAAGTTAAATTTTAAAAAGATGAGCTGGTCTGAAGATAAATCTTATAATTTGTCACTCTTTTCTTTTAAACCCCCTCCCTCTAAAACGTAAACTGACTGTCAAGTGGGCAGAGTGCATTTCTCAGCACAACCAAAGTAGTTTGTTATTACTGCCTAATCATTGTTGTTATTTATAAAAATAGGTTTTCAAAATGTAGTCTGATTTTTCTCAGGTGCACTTTCTTGTCATGATTCACGCATTACCGGTAGGTGTTATTTCATTATCTTTATCACTGTCTTACATTCCGATGAATTATTTTGTCATGCAATGTCAAGTTAGTGACAGAGTGACACAGTGGATTTTATCTGGGCATATGTATACAAATCTCACTTCATAGAATCTTACTCCTGTGGTTAATTCTCCATGGTAATGATGTTTATACGTCTCATATAAAGATAATTGTTATAATTGTATTTAGTGAAATTGATCGAGAGTAAAATTAAGTGATGTTCTTTCGTTCTCGAAATTAGATTCTCGGTAGATTTTCTTTCGTACTCGAAATCTATGGATTCTCAAATTGTGTTAGATTTGATAGATGTAAGAGAGCTGTCCTTTTAGATAAATTTCCACCACTTTCAGCTAAAAGTAATTTTTACCTTACTTAATCCCAAAACTCTCGGATTAAACTAGAATCCGTCAGGCCGAAATGTCGGAGCATTGAGTGGGATAAACATAAAATATAACATTAACAATATATAATATATATTTTTTATTTTTATATTTACTGTTTAATAGTATAAAAGAAAATTTACAATAACAGCTGTTGAATCTTCAAGTGTTTATTCGGTCAACAGTTGCCTCAGATACTGCTCAAATGCCAATCTATCAGCAAGTGCCCCCATTCTTCTAATTTGGTCTAGCCTATCCTTTGCGAAAGGCACTTCAATCAGAACATCCTCTAAACGTCGAACCCTGCTAAACGCGACATAAGTTGCTCCAAGTGAGAACTCTTTTTCACCAATGTCCACAGCTATTTTTGACAAAGTTAAACCTTGGGACTTGTGTATGGTGACAGCGTATGAAAGTGTTAAAGGTAACTGAGTACGGGAGCATGAGACATTGTTTTCTTTCCAAGACTTTGTAATAGGTGTGACAGGAAAAAGTCTTTCAGTGAGAAATGGTCCCCGATAATCATCAAAATGAACCATTACTGCCTGTGGCAAGCATGGAGGCCGTAATCCTGGTCCGTAGACAATATCTTTTACCGTACCAAGTGCACCGTTGACCAATCCTCCCTCTGTCCACAGATTGGTGCGCAACATAATTCTGCATCCAATTGCTAAAAGAAGTTCAGCCTGAAGTCCAGACGCGTGCTCATCTTCACTCCATCTTGCTATTTGATTATTGTGGTCTGCTAATATTCTTGCCACTGGCCATTTTGATTTACGAAATACTTCTTGATTATGTTCTTCAGCTTGCTTGTTTGTGGGAAAAAGGTGTATGGCATCTTGAAATCTTTCAAGTTCAGCCGGAGGCTGTATAGCTTTACGTCGTTGCATAAGGGATGCGTATTGGTCGCCTGTAACTTCGCCTACGGAAAGCGAATCAAGAGTCTCTCTAAGCTGTATTTGCTGATCGTCGCTTTGTCTCATTGACTTTGTTAAGGTGAAACATTTTTCAAACATCTTAAGAACTGTTTGTCCACGTAAAGCCAAAATGTCTTTTATAGAATGTCTCCTATATAGAGGTGTGTCTTTTACAGGCTGTAGCTGCCTAATATCTCCAATCAGGTAAACAAATAAGCCTCCAAAAGGTTCAATGCTGTCTGGTTTACCTTCGCGACATCTTTGCTCAAGTGCAGCCATCAGATGGCATCCGATCATTGAAAATTCGTCAATAATGAGAAATGAAACTGGACTCATGCTGAGCTGTAGATTTCTTGCTGTTTCACTTCCTAAATCAGCAAACGATTTAAAACATGTTGGTACTTTTAGTGCAGAGTGAATTGTTTTGCCCTCGACATTAATTGCAGCAGCACCTGTTGCAGCCAAAACCATAATAGCTTCCGGTCCTAACTGCTCGGTAACTCTTTTACGAATTTCTTTTATTACCGTACCTTTTCCAGCTCCGGCTTTCCCAATAATAAAAGTACGTTTACGGCAATTTATAAATCTTGATTGCAAAGACGAAAGCTGTTGCGTGCATAAGTGAAGTATTTTTTGCTGCTCATCTGTAAATCTGATCTCAGACGTATCGTAATTTTGATGCACTGTAAGTTGTTGTTCTTTACAGTAATTTAAAAATGAAGTAAAATTGCGATCAGGGTACTTGTAACTCTCACTTTTCCACTCACATGCATGATCAATCACGCGTTGCCCCAAAGTATCCTCATTTGTCTGCACAGGAACTATGGCAGCTGCTTCCATATATGTATCAATCTCGCGGTATTCTTCTTGCAGGATTTCTGTCTCATGTGTACTGCTAACAGCAGGAAAATTTATTTCTTCGTGTGCATCAATATTTAGATCATTGAATGCTTCCTCCCATGAGTGATACGCAGACGGCAGGCCTTCTTGCAATAAAGAGTCAGAATTACCTCTCCAAGGATAATTGAGTAATACTTGTTGCCTATCGTATTCTTCGGCTAGAGATGGGTCGTGGTTGAGTGATGTAAGAGGAAAAACTCTGACAACTGCATCTTTTCTTCTTTGGTGATAATCGACTCCTCTTACTGAGAAAGATTTTGCAAACTTAAGAAGCGTGCAGGAAATAAGTTTCTCCGGCCACGCGCAATATTTCTGAAGCATGCTTTTTGATGGTCTTTCGTCGCTTGAAAAGTTGATTTCTTCCCAGTTCTTATCATGAAGCCGTATTGTAACTACTTCCCGACTACTGTGATACATTGGCCATCCCATTAATATGTGTACTACCTCTTGGGCTGAGTAATCCCTTTCAGAAACAGAAGACAAAATACGTTTTTGGACTGCTTGAACCGCTGGATTTGTTTCGTTCATCTTATTTAAAATCTCAGATAACAATTCCTTGTAAGGAACAGAAGCTGTTTCTGATTTTGAGACATATTTGGCAATGTAATGCAAAACCGCATCCTTTGATTAATAGGACTGAAATCCGTGTTAGCTCTCCAAACTTGTGACACGAAGCAATTGTAGGTATTCATTACAGAATCGTTTCTTTTTGGCAAAAAGCTAATTATGCCATTTTCTACTTGAAGCTTTGGAGAGTCGCACTCTGCTTTTGGAAAACCAAATCTGCAGCTATAACTATTTGTACCTCTTTTTTTCCTTAGGCAATAATCTCCATGTCTTGTGTGACGTTGGACTTGATTTAAGAGCTGAGCGAGATCTTTTTCACGATCTTCACTGGAAATGTCTGAAAAGCGAACTCGACAGCGGTGTATATCATTTACGAGGACGTCCGTGTCAGGATTAACAGCACTGCATAGTTTTTCAAAATATGCTGTTACGGCTGCTACATTTTCAGCGTTAGTCATGTCTAGTGTTTCCATGTTTGGCGCCCCTCTTAACCACAACAATCCATGCATGTGAGGACTTCCACGCCACTGCCATTCGAAACGAACCCAGTAGTCGTCTATTAAAAACAACGGCGTCAAGATTTTTCTCAAAAATATATCACAACGTTTTTGAAAGAGCCAACCAGTCAACAGAGGTTTGTCGTGCATTAATTGTCTGCGTTCTGTATCAGTCAGCTCATTTGGATCTCTGTTAGGCTCTAAAAGTCTGAAAAGATCAGGCCAGTGATAATCAGCTGCAGACAGTGTAAAAAAGATTGTTGGTGCTCCAATTTGTCCTACCATGGAAAGGAGTTCCCCACAACGTGCACGCCAGTATCCTTTTGTGGATCTTAATTTGCTAGCGTAAATCATAATGTGTTTTGCCATTTCTGGTTGCCTATTCAGAATATCACGCATCTGCTCTACCGTCTTATTGCTGAACCTATTTCGCTGAACGAAAAAACGCCCTTTAGCCAAAGACTGCCACCGAAGAATTGAATTCATAGCAAAGTATCGAAATCGGGGGTCTTTAGCAAATCGCTCATCTTCATACTTCATTAGGAACTTAAAATACTGATCAAGAGAGGCTGCTTTTTGACGAGGTTGTCGTAAGTCAGCTGTACCATGTGGAAAAAGATGAGGAAAAGCACGTGCTATGTAACCCTCTTCTTGAAATTCGTTGATAGGCTGTAAATTTAATGATGGGTGAGGCACACGAATTGCGTCATTTATTAAGTTGTTTTGATCTACCGGTTCAAGTAGTGGTCTAAATGACTCTCGCCTTATTTCCTCGTTCAAAGTATCAATATCCTCAGTAATATCGGTTGCTGTTGGTAACATTTGAGATACGTCACCATTCTCAGGTAATGTAGCGATCAAATCTTCATCAATTGTGATATTTGAATAATAAGGATTGTGAGCTTTAAGCCATCTGAGTGCTTCTAGAAGGCGTTGTGAGCGAACAGAAAACTCTGCACATCCTGATAAAGTATCTTTTGTCACTAACACAATTGAAGTCATATCTGAAGGATTGACAGGCAGGCGCGAAATAAAACTCTCAATATTTTGTTTAAAGCTGATTACATTTCCGCTGTATCCATACTGTGAGCCTCGTATACGCTAAAGAGAAACCACTGGATGTATTTGAGCGATCATCATTTGTTCAATGTAGCTCAGGTCTTTGAGACAAATAGGAACTGGACCTGGGTCCATCGAATTAGTGGCAGAAAACTTGAAAGCACCGTCTCTACACTTGCATGTCTGGCAGAGCCCAGCAGTATTTAATATGATATCAGGGAAAGCTCTGTGACACGTATTACAGGACACATAGGTGATTTGCGATACCTCTCTATCAAACCTGATTGCTTCATTCATTTGAGTTGTCAGTATACCGGTACTCTGCAAAAAATCTGAAGGTAACTGACTTGTGCGACTTCTCCGCATTGAATTACGATTCGCAATTCTTCTCATTTCAGCTGATTGCTTTCTCTTAACTGGCATCCTTGCAAATTCTATATAATAAAAACATATAATCCGTCCATATATAAAATGTTTCTTAATATATATATATTTTTTTATCCATTGGCTGGACTATATCAAAATAAACAGATTTACTCTCATACTTCTTTTATACAATAAGCTTGAATGAAAAGAAAAAAAAATATTTTGAAATGGAAACAAAAAGTTTAATTACACCAATTGCTGAGTTCGATTTAAAAAAAACTAAATTCATGTACTTAATACGATTTAAACTTCATTGCACGTGTTTTAAGATAAAAATGTATGGGGTCCTTATTTCAGAAAAGTAAAATATATGTAAAATATATAAGAGTAAAATATATGGGACCGAGATTAAAAGCTTTTACTAAAAGGTTGTTTCCGAGTATATTGTTATTTAAATAAGTTTCTCATGATAAAAAATGGCAACAATATAAATTATTTCAATTTTCTTTTTATTTAATTCAAAAGTTTTTCATGATAAAAAATGGCAACAATATAAATTATTTCAATTTTCTTTTTATTTAATTCAAACAATCGCAATGTTATCTCTATGGGGAAATGGAAAATTCTAGAGCAGACGATTTCAGGCGTTAGAGTTGACGAATATTTCTGTTTTTCAATCCCCGGCGAGATTTTGGCACTACCGACTTCCAGTCCAATTTTGGTATCAATGCGGCAAATATTTTGGCCGCTATCGTGTACACAAAAGTGTAATTTTTCATGGGAAGCCGGAGCTTTGCTCCGACAACTAGAATCCGTCAGGCCGAAATGTCGGAGCATTGAGTGGGATAAACATAAAACATTAACAATATATAATATATATTTTTTATTTTTATATTTACTGTTTAATAGTATAAAAGAAAAATTACAATAACAGCTGTTGAATCTTCAACTGTTTATTCGGTCAACAGTTGCCTCAGATACTGCTCAAATGCTAATCTATCAGCAAGTGCCCCCATTCTTCTAATTTGTTCTAGCCTATCCTTTGCGAAATGCACTTCAATCAGAACATCCTCTAAACGTCGAACCCTGCTAAACGCGACATAAGTTGCTCCAAGTGACAACTCCTTTTCACCAATGTCCACAGCTATTTTTGACAAAGTTAAACCTTGGGATTTGTGTATGGTGACAGCGTATGAAACTGTTAAAGGTAACTGAGTACGGGAGCATGAGACATTGTTTTCTTTCCAAGACTTTGTAATAGGTGTGACAGGAAAAAGTCTTTCAGTGAGAAATGGTCCCCGATAATCATCAAAATGAACCATTACTGCCTGTGGCAAGCCTGGAGGCCGTAATCCTGGTCCGTAGACAACATATTTTACCGTACCAAGTGCACCGTTGACCAATCCTCCCTCTGTCCACAGATTGGTACGCAGCATAATTCTGCATCCAATTGCTAAAAAAAGTTCAGCCTGAAGTCCAGACGCGTGCTCATCTTCACTCCATCTTGCTATTTGATTATTGTGGTCTGCTAATATTCTGCCACTGGCCATTTTGATTTACGAAGTACTTCTTGATTATGTTCTTCAGCTTGCTTGTTTGTGGGAAAAAGGCGTATGGCATCTTGAAATCTTTCAAGTTCAGCCGGAGGCTGTATAGGTTTACGTCGTTGCATAAGGGATGCGTATTGGTCGCCTGTAACTTCGCCTACGGAAAGCGAATCAAGAGTCTCTCTAAACTGTATTTGCTGATCGTCGCTTTGTCTCATTGACTTTGTTAAGGTGAAACATTTTTCAAACATCTTAAGAACTGTTTGTCCACGTAAAGCCAAAATGTCTTTTATAGAATGTCTCCTATATAGAGGTGTGTCTTTTACAGGTTATAGCTGCCTAATATCTCCAATCAGGTAAACAAATAAGCCTCCAAAAGATTCAATGCTGTCTGGTTTACCTTCGCGACATCTTTGCTCAAGTGCAGTCATCAGACGGCATCCGATCATTGAAAATTCGTCAGTAATGAGAAATGAAACTGGATTCATGCTGAGCTGTAGCTATCTTGCTGCTTCACTTCCTAAATCAGCAAACGATTTAAAACATGTTGGTACTTTTAGTGCAGAGTGAATTGTTTTGCCCTCGACATTAATTGCAGCAGCACCTGTTGGAGCCAAAACCATAATAGCTTTCGGTCCTAACTGCTCGGTAACTCTTTTACGAATTTCTTTTATTACCGTACTTTTTCCAGCTCCGGCTTTCCCAATAATAAAAGTACGTTTAGGGCAATTTATAAATCTTGATTGCAAACACGAAAGCTGTTGCGTGCATAAGTGAAGTATTTTTTGCTGCTAATCTGTAAATCTGATCTCAGACGTATCGTAATTTTGATGCACTGTAAGTTGTTGTTCTTTACAGTAATTTAAAAATGAAGTAAAATTGCGATCAGGGTACTTGTAACTCTCACTTTTCCACTCACATGCATGATCAATCACGCGTTGCCCCAAAGTATCCTCGTTTGTCTGCACAGGAACTATGGCAGCTGCTGCCATATATGGATCAATCTCGCGGTATTCTTCTTGCAGGATTTCTGTCTCATGTGTACTGCTAACAGCAGGAAAATTTATTTCTTCGTGTGCATCAATATTTAGATCATTGAATGCTTCCTCCCATGAGTGATACGCAGACGGCAGTCCTTCTTGCAATAAAGAGTCAGAATTACCTCTCCAAGGATAATTGAGTAATACTTGTTGCCTATAGTATTCTTCGGCTAGAGTTGGGTCGTGGTTGAGTGATGTAAGAGGAAAAACTCTGACAACTGCATCTTTTCTTCTTTGGTGATAATCGACTCCTCTTAATGAGAAAGATTTTGCAAACTTAAGAAGCGTGCAGGAAATAAGTTACTCCGGCCGCGCGCAATATTTCTGAAGCATGCTTTTTGATGGTCTTTCGTCGCTTGAAAAGTTGATTTCTTCCCAGTTCTTATCATGAAGCGTATTGTAACTACTTCCCGACTAATGTGATACATTGGCCATCCCATTAATATGTGTACTACCTCTTGGGCTGAGTAATCCCTTTCAGAAACAGAAGACAAAATAAGTTTTTGGACTGCTTGAACCGCTGGATTTGTTTCGTTCATCTTATTTAAAATCTCAGATAACAATTCCTTGTAAGGAACAGAAGCTGTTTCTGATTTTGAGGCATATTTGGCAATGTAATGTAAAACCGTATCCTTTGATGTAATAGGACTGAAATCCGTGTTAGCTCTCCAAACTTGTGACACGAAGCAATTGTAAGTATTCATTTCAGAATCGTTTCTTTTTGGCAAAAAGCTAATTATGCCATTTTCTACTTGAAGCTTTGGAGAGTCGCACTCTGCTTTTGGAAAACCAAATCTGCAGCTATAACTATTTGTACCTCTTTTTTTCCTTAGGCAATAATCTCCATGTCTTGTGTGACGTTGGACTTGATTTAAGAGCTGAGCGAGATCTTTTTCACGATCTTCACTGGAAATGTCTGAAAAGCGAACTCGACAGCGGTGTATATCATTTACGAGGACGTCCTTGTCAGGATTAACAGCACTGCATAGTTTTTCAAAATATGCTGTTACGGCTGCTACATTTTCAGCGTTAGTCATGTCTAGAGTTTCCATGTTTGGCGCCCCTCTTAACCACAACAATCCATGCATGTGAGGACTTCCACGCCACTGCCATTCGAAACGAACCCAGTAGTCGTCTATTAAAAACAACGGCGTCAAGATTTTTCTCAAAAATATATCACAACGTTTTTGAAAGAGCCAACCAGTCAACAGAGGGTTATCGTGCATTAATTGTCTGCGTTCTGTATCAGTCAGCTCATTTGGATCTCTGTTAGGCTCTAAAAGTCTGAAAAGATCAGGCCAGTGATAATCAGCTGCAGACAGTGTAAAAAAATTGTTGGTGCTCCAATTTGTCCTACCATGGAAAGGAGTTCCCCACAACGTGCACGCCAGTATCCTTTTGTGGATCTTAATTTGCTAGCATAAATCATAATGTGTTTTGCCATTTCTGGTTGCCTATTCAGAGTATCACGCATCTGCTCTACCGTCTTATTGCTGAACCTATTTCGCTGAACGAAAAAACGCCTTTTAGCCAAAGACTGCCACCGAAGAATTGAATTCATGGCAAAGTAGCGAAATCGGGGGTCTCTAGCAAATCGTCCATCTTCATACTTCATTAGGAACTTAAGATACTCATCAGGAGAGACTGCTTTATGACGAGGTTGTCGTAAGTCAGCTGTACCATGTGGAAAAAGATGAGGAAAAGCACGTGCTATGTAACCCTCGTCTTGAAATTCGTTGATAGGCTGTGAATTTAATGAAGGGTGAGGCACACGAATTGCGTCATTTATTAAGTTGTTTTGATCTACCGGTTCAAGTAGTGGTCTAAATGACTCGCGCCTTATTTCCTCGTACAAAGTATCAATATCCTCAGTAATATCGGTTGCTGTTGGTAACATTTGAGATAAGTCACCATTTTCAGGTAATGTAGCGATCAAATCTTCATCAATTGTGATATTTGAATAATAAGGATTGTGAGCTTTAAGCCATCTGAGTGCTTCTAGAAGGCGTTGTGAGCGAACAGAAAACTCTGCACATCCTGATAAAGTATCTTTTGTCACTAACACAGTTGAAGTCATATCTGAAGGATTGACAGGCAGGCGCGAAATAAAACTCTCAATATTTTGTTTAAAGCTGATTACATTTCCGCTGTATCCATACTGTGAGCCTCGTATACGGTAAAGAGAAACCACTGGATGTATTTGAGCGATCATCATTTGTTCAACGTAGCTCAGATCTTTGAGACAAATAGGAACTGGACCTGGGTCCATCGAATTAGTGGCAGAAAACTTGAAAGCACCGTCTCTACACTTGCATGTCTGGCAGAGCCCAGCAGTATTTAATATGATATCAGGGAAAGCTCTGTGACACGTATTACAGGACACATAGGTGATTTGCGATACCTCTCTATCAAACCTGATTGCTTCATTCGTTTGAGTTGTCAGTATACCGGTACTTGGCAAAAAATCTGAAGGTAACTGACTTGTGCGACTTCTCCGCATTGAATTACGATTCGCAATTCTTCTCATTTCAGCTGATTGCTTTCTCTTAACTGGCATCCTTGCAAATTCTATATAATAAAAACATATAATCGTTCATATATAAAATGTTTCTTAATATACAGTGTCTCACAAAAGTGATGGGACACTTGTGCTTTATAAAAAGAAACTGCAATAAAATAAATAAACAAACATGTGCAAAAATTTTTTGGGTGTGTTTCATATTTAAAGTTAGTAACAATTATTACATAACATACATTTTGTCAAAATATTAAAATATTAATTTAGTAAAAATACAATTGTTCAGAACGGAGCAAAAAATGGCTCACATAAGTGATGGGACACTTACTTTTCCATCAAATATTTATCCACAAATTTTACTTTTTAAAAGGTTTTAATATTTTGTTGGATTTCCTTTTACTTTTAAAACATGATTTAATCTTTTTGGGATGGATTCGACTATTTTTTTTGTGATTTCTGGAGTGATTTTACCCCATTCTTCTTGAAGCACCGATTTTAGTTGTTGTTTTGAAGAAATGGTGTGTTTGCGAATTCTTGATTCCAATTCTTGCCAAATATTCTCTATGGGATTTAAGTCTGGAGATTGTGGTGGTGTTTTTATTATTTCAGGACAGTTATATAGCAGCCAGAGTCTAACGTTCAGAGCAGTGTGCTTGGGGTCATTGTCCTGGTAGAATTTAAAATCGTTATGAAGGTTCAATTGTCGTGCTGAGGATTTCAAATTTTGCTTTAAAATATCAATATACTTGTACTGATCCATTATACTGTCAATAAAAACAAAATTACCAACTCCAGCGGACGACATACACCCCCATACCATAACTCCTCCTCCACCATGTTTTACTGTTGGTACCAAGTTCTGTTTGCGAAGTTCTTCCCTGGGTTTTCTCCACACCAAGATTCTACCGTCAGAACCAAATATATTAAATTTACTCTCATCAGCAAATATAACTTTATTCCAGTAATCAGAATTCTTATTTATGTTGGATTTTGCGAAAGCTAGTCTGAGTTTTCTATTCTTTTCACTTACGAAGAATTTTTTCCTGGCTACTCTACCGTGATATCCAGCAGATCGAATTACCCTTCTAATAGTTTCAGGATTAACAATTATTCCATATAATGCTTGTAAATCAGCAGCAACTTTTGAAGCACTAATTCTTGGATTTTTTTTAATATTTCGAACGATAATTCGCTTTATTCCATTGGATAGCTTTGATGGTCAGCCAGGTCTTCTTTTATCCTGAATCATATGATTCTTTTTATATCGTTTAATGATATTGAAAACTGTTGAACGACTCAAGTTAACTGTTTCAGCAGTTTTTCTAATAGATTTTCCACGTTCAATATGCAAATTAATAACTAATTTTCGAATTTCAGGCGAAGTTTCTTTTCGTTTAGCATTCATGACTACACAGAGCTAAAAAACACAAAAATTCCAAAACAAACTGGAGAGAAATACTGCAGACGATTTTATAAATTATTGCCAATTGCTTTTAAGTAAAAATAAAACCCCAAAAAATATTTTTATTGCTTATTTCAGGCGATTTTTGTTGCATATATAATGGTGTCCCATCACTTATGTGAGCTATTTTTTGCTCCGTTCTAAACATTTGTATTTTTATTAAATTAATATTTTAATATTTTGACAAAATGTATGTTATGTAATAATCTTTACTAAATTTAAGTATGAAACACACCCACAAAAAAAATGTGTACATGTTTTTTTAATTTATTTGATTAGTTTCCTTTTGTAAAGCACAAGTGTCCCATCACTTATGTGAGACACTGTATATATTTTTTTATCCTGGATTGGCTGGACTATACCAAAATAAACAGATTTACTCTCATACTTCTTTTATACAATAAGCTTGAATGAAAAGAAAAAAAATATTTTGAAATGGAAACAAAAAGTTTAATTATACTAATTGCTGAGTTCGATTTAAAAAAAAAAAAACTAAATTCATGTACTTAATACGATTTAAACTTCATTGCACGTGTTTTAAGATAAAAATGTATGGAGAAAAGTAATTTCAGAAAAGTAAAATATATGTAAAATATATAAAAGTAAAATATATGGGACCGAGATTAAGAGCTTTTACTAAAAGGTTGTTTCCGAGTATATTGTTATTTAAATAAGTTTCTCATGATAAAAAATGGCAACAATATAAATTATTTCAATTTTCTTTTTATTTAATTCATAAGTATTTCATGATAAAAAATCGCAACAATATAAATTATTTCAATTTTCTTTTTATTTAATTCAAAAGTTTTTCATGATAAAAAATGGCAACAATATGAATTATTTCATTTTTCTTTTTATTTAATTCAAACAATCGCAATGTTATCTCTATGGGGAAATGGAAAATTCTAGAGCAGACGATTCCGGGCGTTAGAGTTGACGAATATTTCTGTTTTTCAATCCCCGGCGAGATTTTGCCACTACCGACTTCCAGTCCAATTTTGGTATCAATGCGGCAAATATTTTGGCCGCTATCGTGTACACAAAAGTGTAATTTTTCATGGGAAGCCGGAGCTTTGCTCCGACAATTAGGTTCTATGTGTAAGTGGTTGAATTTTGCATGATACCATTTTTAGATTACGATTTGTTATGCAAATTAATGCAAAATTATTCTTAAAACGACATATTCTTGTATAAATTACTTTTTTCTGTTTACTGACATCCGAATTAACTTATCTACAGAATATATTCACACGCAACAGCCTCGTTATATCGCACATGTTGCAAGAGTAAAAACCCGATATATCCAATAATGAGGTGTAAGCGGAAGCATTACATATAGAAAATTTGCATGTAAATATTGTGTATTTTTCTCTGAAACAATAATATATATTAACATTGCAATTTTCAAAAACATTTAAGAAACAGGCAATATCTGTAACCAATCATTGATAAAATAACTGAAACTATCTGTTTAAGATATAATTTTTTTACCGGAAAAGGCATAACATTTTCTAATAACTGATTTAACAAGGCGCTATATAACGATTGACTGGTATATTTTTGTTAGCAATTGCGGTAACATCACAAACTGTATTCAATAAACTTAATACATTCTCAGAGCAAATGCAAACAAAATTAACGAAAATATCGAAATTCACTTTTCCTTTCCCACCCGTATCAAAAGTGTGATGTTGGGAAATGTATGGTAAATAAATCGAGGTTAAATGTATCGATTCCCTTCTCCCAGTCCCTTTTCAAAAATGATTCTGTGTTGCGTATAATAATCTATTTCCTTCATCCGTTTGCCAAGTCATTTAGCATCTACCTTGTATGTTTCAGTGAAGGAGTAAATTTGTAGTGACATCCTTTAAAGATATAGAACACGTATGATTGATGATTGAAGATGTTTCAGGATGAAATTACATTTTTACTGTAAATCTGATAAGACTTGCATTTTCCAATATTATTGAAATTTAATTTTACAATATGATCGAAAATTATTAAATTATGTTTTGTTTGTAGTGGCATACTATTTGATATTATTTGTTTACTTTTCGGCACAATTGAATGTTATGGTATAGTATTTTTTTAAGTGTTTAAAATAGCATCTTAAAAAAAAGATTTTACTCGTATTTTCATATAATAGCAAACTTTAAAAAAATATCTCTGTGTACCTCAATAGATTAGAAATCGAAATAAAAATAAACATTCATATTCATTATGTGCACGTATAGATAGAAAAATAGGTATATAACTATTTCATGCATAAAAAATCATAATGTTTTAACGGAAGATAATATAAAATAATTTTTATTTAGATTCAAATCCGTTTTCTTATATAAATTGCAAAATTTTGATTGGTACTCTTTGTGTTTAAACTAAAGCATTTCTTTTTGTGTAAAACAATTGTACATTTCATTGTACGTATCACAAACAAGCTATGAATATCTTTCATTTGTAAAAAATTATAATGAAACAGCATAAAAACACTACAGTCCAAATTTTAGCATACTAGGTTCAGAATGCGTAAAGATGTTTACATTTGAGTAACACTATATCTAAATTTGATATTTGCTTTATTTAACTGCAGAATTCTGCAAATAAAAATACAAAAATAATTCCATAATTCAATAATTCAAAAGAATCCATAGGTGCCAACCTTTCATTAATATTCCGTAGTATGCAGGTTAGTTTGACCCAGATTTAACCCGTTTGGCACCAGAAATTTTTTTAAGAAATGAAATTAAATAAATTTCATGTAGAAACCTGAAATTGAATAAATAAAGATTCGTCCAATAATTTTTCTGGTTTGAAGCGTTGTTAAACCGAGTCAGATTAACCCGCATATTACGGAATATTAATGAGAGGTTGGCACCTATGAGAATCGAAATATTTTAAAATATGTCATTTGACAGTTGACACCAGTATAGTCTGAAGTACTTCTCTGTGTATCGGTAGCATTGTTCTAATACTCGTGAAATATTAAAAAAATTAAACATGGCAACTGAATTTTAATTAATCTCATCATAGTTTAGTTCTAATGTTCAAATCAGATCTCCAGTGCTTCATTAATCTTCTTAATATCGTGAGAAAACATAAATAACACTTCAAAAGCGTCAAATACGATTCTCAAGAAACACCAAATAAAGCACAAATTGGGATAGTCAAACAAATTTAATTCAAAAGCATCAAAGACCTTCAGGCATATTCTGGTGTACAAATAAAAGTTGATTAATTCGTAATCTCCCTGACATTATTTAACATTTTTAAATTCCAAATATTTTTTTAATACATTTCATCATTAATGCATCGGTGCTTGAGTTTTAGGCCATCATTGGTGTAAATTGGTGTAAAAACTTATAAAAAATCAGATTATTTTAATTGTAAAAATTATAAAATTTATGTTTCAAATATTAAAAATTATTAATTGCAATATATGTAATAATATGCACTTGGTACAATACTAACGAAAATAGTGCTTAGCGAGATAATTATAAATAATAATAATAATTTGTTTCTCTTTCTATTAAAGAAATATATCACATGAACTAACAATTGCATTGTTTGTTTTCACCTTCGTCAGTTACGTGTTTTAAGCTTCAATTAAAAAGCAACTGAAATCAAAATGGGATATAAATTAAAATTATTCAACTTCAGAATAATTCTCCTTCAGTAAAAGATAAAATAAACCGATAAAATGGAAATTATTCAAAATATTCCCTCACTTGTGTTCTTCTACAAAACTAATTAAATAAAAAATAATTGCTGAAATACGCCAAGTGAAAGAATTATTCATCTTGCGAAACATTCTTATTTAACCTCTCAGCTGGTACTCTTAAATGTAATGCACGAGCAAGCGCATGAAGTATTTTTTTAGCATAGAAGTTATGCCATTAGAACATTCCATAACAGCATTAATACAACCAGAATAATTATGCATATCGGTAATAAAAAATTTCATTTTAACATCTGTGCCATTTGTGAGAACACAGTTTCGGAAAAATGACGATTGTCGTAAAACTTTTGGCAGCGCGCTTGATGGAATGTTCGACAAAAGGAATATATAAACCCGAAATATGTTTATTTTAAATAAGACATGATAGCGATAATAATTCTACATGCACTGTAAAATAACAATAAATATAAAGGATATTTTACACGAGATCTTACAGAATAGTTTTATTTTTCTCTAAAACAGTGCATTTTGCGTAATTGACATATAGAGAGTATAAATTCGTCAAAATGCAGGACGTTTTCCGTAAATTTAATGGAATATTTCCGTTTTGCTTTCAAAACACTACAATTTCCGTAAATGTTTAGAGGCTTGTGTACAAAAAGCACCGTTCTTGAAATACCTAGTAATTGATTGTTCCATAAACAAGATTTCTGCACGAGCCCCTGTCTGATCGGTAGCCCGATTTGGGCACGGACGACTGGCATATTTTCTGCCTTTATAATAGGGCTGGGACTGAAGCTGAATCTAATCAGGGCCGTGTCGTGCCAAAAATTATTTTGTGAAAGTAATAGTAATATTGTGATTTTATTAGAATCTAGAAAATTTCCTTTGTATAATGAATTACAGAAAATATTTTTATAAATCTACTGTTTTTGAATTCATGATGCTTCAAAATTATTATTATTTTCAGTGCATTTGTTTTGTTTCATTATTAATAGAATCAATTTATGATTAAAACAAAAGTTCATAATTTTATTGTTTATATTTTGTTTTCTTTAAATTTAGAAAATTGAAGTTTATAACTTCCCTTTTTATTAAAATAAAGTTAATTTTTTTTATAAATTAAATTAATTGAATTTAAACCAGTTTAATAAGTACAAATATGGACTTATTTATCACAAGGTCATCAATCTGAAAATTGTCTCTAAAAATCTATTTTTCGTTTTTATATTTTAAAAACTATTTAGCTTAAGGTTATCGTACACAAAAAACGTTCAGCTTATAAAAGCTTAATTTATTATAAAATTGTTGTTTATTTGTCTAAGTTATTTATAATAATCAATAAAGATCCTCTTATCAGAGTACAGTAAATGCTTCTTCTAACAATAATTAATATATTTTTTGGTGTTAATACGTAGAACATCACACAAATAATTTGAGAAACATACATGTTTGAAATGTTGGTAAAAATATACAAAATCTTGGTACTCTTGGGAGGGGGGGGGGGCTGCTAAAAGTACAATCAATACAATGTTTCACGCAGATAATTCATGAAAAGCCTCTTTTATAAGGAATCAAACAACAAAGCAAAAAAAAAATAATTATAGAAAAAATAATTCAGAATTATACTCAGGTGGAGCAAAATCTATTTATCGATGAAATTTTTCATAGTACTTATATAACTTATAAGCGACTCATAAAAAACATCTAAAATAAGTAACAACATTTGAGGAAGTAACGTGTCTAATCGTAGTTCTCAAAACGAAGAATAGGAGAATGGATGTTTACCGGATCGAATTCCTTCGCGGTAAGTGGTGGTTGTATACCGAAGACTGACTCAAAAAGAAAAATGTCTTTCGTATGACTTAAAGAACTTTCTTTTGTTCTATAAAGTTTATTTTAGCAAAATGAAAAATTATATAACAAAAATACGGAGGATCTATTATAAGGGGGGGGGGGGATTTAAAACGAATATTTCAGAAATCACGGAAAATTCCATGGAATTTACAGAATTTTTTCGTTAAAAGACGGTAATAGTATTGGCGTGCAAACTGTCAGAACGATTTCATATTGTAACAAATTTTTTTAATAGTGTTTTTTTTTTTAAATTATGTTTAACATAGAGCGAGGATTGTGACACTTTATTTGTATGAGAATTCACCAACAATGAACTTTCATGTTACAGTATGTCCAGTCTCTTTAAAGCGTAAAAAATGGCATTTATATTTTTTATTTCAAATGCAAATAGGCGTAACTTTGGTGATCTAGGTGAGTATAAAACAGGAACATCAGTAAGACAAATAACTTTTGCGTTCCGTAAATTATTACCTAAGGGACTATTCATACTTCTTAACAACACGCGATAAAGCCTCACTTTAAAAAATATTCATGCACAAATCTGACACAGAATTGATGATTGGAAACCAGAGAAGGTCTTAACATAGATTCATGGTAAATGACAGTCACGAAGTATTTATGCTACAGATGTCCCTATAATGAAGCAGTTGCGGTACTAGAGGTAAAAACACATTAAATGTCGACTTTATAATAATGAAAATGGTATTTTCAGGGGTCGCAGCGTCCTATATTTTTTTATATATTTGATACAACTATTTTCAAACCATAAATATCATGGTAGATTTCTTTAAAATTTGCAATAGAAGGATATTGTGAATATTATATTTTGAAAATAGTGGTGGGGATTATTAAAAAATATATAGGACGCAGCGACCCCTGAAGCTTAAAATATGAGACTTCTATTTTGCCCAAATCCTACTCTTAGGCGTATTTATGCCGTACTTGCGTAAAAATGGATCTTGATTGCCAAAAAAATGGTCCAGTGATCTATTCTATGGCCAGTTCTTTTATCGATTTCCATTCACACCATGAACTATAAGGCAAAATATTCTATTGAAGCCAGATCTCTTCGTAATGAGCACATGTGCCTTTGTAAGAATGACAATGCATAATTTTACAAACGATATTGGGAATAGCTTTGGATAGTATATCCGTTTGCGATGTATGTATTGATGGGTTTCATATGGTTTCTCTGTCGAATGTTAATGCATCACATTTTTGAGATTCTACAGGAGATGGTTACCTTTTTCTTGTCCTTCTATGATAGATAACACGTCCGTTAACATTAAATTTCATCAATTTCTTCAACACAGAAGCATACATTCGACATTTTTGCAATTCTTTAAGACACCTATATCGCTTCAATGCACGTTGCCGAATACCATCGTATTGATAATTATAATTTAGAAATTATTTCACTGATAAAAACATCGTTGACATGCAACAGCTGAGAAAATGTACATGTGCTAAAATAAATGTAGTTCTGAATTTGTTTAAATTTGCAAATTTAAATCTTTCCGTATATGAGTTACCAAACCATTATCAACCAATTGTAAATAATGTTAAATTCTGCTGTGTATAAAAGTGAAATCCCAGGTTCCGAACACGCAACAAGTCTCCAAAATTGGGCAATTTACATAATTATTTTTGCTGAATATAAATTTCATAATAACCAACGAAAAGTATTCATTGTTTCGTAATTATTGGCTGTATCTTCTGATGAATTTTTAAAAAGCATATTGTACACATAGGATATTTCTTATTTGTGAACTATACAACAGAGATATTTGTTAATACATATTTCAGCTTTCATTAAATAGAAATATATATATATATTTTAATAAAAGTTAACTTTTCTTACGAAACTATAAATTTTATGAAATACTCAAATTCGTTGTATACATGTAGTGTCGATTTTCTTACATTTGTTTCTTTTAAGTAGCTAAAAAAATTTCCATTTGTTTTTTTGCAGTATTTATATTGTTTATGCAATTGTAAAAAAAAAAAAAAAAAAAAAAAAAAAAACAGAGAAAAAATCCGACTATCTTTCTATTATAATATCAGAAAAAAATATCATTATCATCGAAATTAAAAATTCTATACCATCAAAATATTTAAAATATCTACTTACAATTACTCTCTCTATCTATCTTTCTATCTAGTTATATACATATTTATACATATTGTTTATGCAGGATAAAGAATTTCATTCATTTTCGAAATATAACAGAATTTAACTTGTAATTTATTCTAAATTTATCTGATAACTCTCTAATGTTGCAAGAATCTATATAATTATTGAAAACAATCCAGAAAATATGTTTTCGGATGACCTATTCTGAACGTAATATTTTGAAGTTAGTTTATATAAGCGAAACCTCTGTAACTAATATCACATTTAAAACAGGAATTAGGATAGAATTATATCATTAGAAAACTTTTGGATTCCTTCATAAAATTGTTTACATAAAACACATCCTGTGATCAAAATTAAGTTTTGATTTCATATCTCAGAGAGTTCATATTAAAGTGATCGATTTAAAACTAATGCATGTACTGTAAAATTGACACAAACGAATTCTCATTATATATTGCAGATATATGAAATTCTACTTGCGGCTAATAATAAGCATAAAAATTTCTCTATGTTCTAAATTTTGTGGCATGTTTGATTTATTTTGTAAATGTACGTTAAAGGATTTATAAAGTTTAAGTATGAAATTTTTTTAATTACATTTGAAAAGAAAACATGCAACTACCAATTTTATACAATTTTATATACATTTACAACGTGAAACTTGTTTTATTTTTAAAATCTGTATTTTTTATTTTTTATAGTTACACTAATTAAAGATCATATATAATATGTAATTTTATTTTATTTAAAATTTTGTTTTTTCCCTAAATAATTATTCTATTAATAATGTTCTTGTTTTGCATAAAAATTAGAGAAACGTATAATCATGATTAAATGCATGTTACCTGTATTTTTTCTTTGTTTACTGAATGTATTTATTTACCTTGTAGCGAATTTTTGTACCTTTTTAGATTGTACAGTCTAAATATAAAGACTGGATAAGTATAGATATTTCATTTAAGAATACTATATATACAATATATATATGTGGCGTATAAACAATATACCGTAATTTCCGGCGTATAATCCGCAGCTCAAAGAGTCGTTTTTCGACCCAGAAATATTATTTTATAAAATGTAACTTAAAAGATCGCTGTAAATATTTAACTACAATTATTGAATAAATTTTCTGGGTCGAAAAACGATTCTTTGAGCTGCGGATTATACGCCGGAAATTACGGTATATATGTGGTGTATATATACCGTAATTTCCGGCGTATAATCCGCAGCTCAAAGAGTCGTTTTTCGACCCAGAAATATTATTTTATAAAATGTAACTTAAAAGATCGCTGTAAATATTTAACTACAATTATTGAATAAATTTTCTGGGTCGAAAAACGATTCTTTGAGCTGCGGATTATACGCCGGAAATTACGGTATATATGTGGTGTATATATACCGTAATTTCCGGCGTATAATCCGCAGCTCAAAGAGTCGTTTTTCGACCCAGAAATATTATTTTATAAAATGTAACTTAAAAGATCGCTGTAAATATTTAACTACAATTATTGAATAAATTTTCTGGGTCGAAAAACGATTCTTTGAGCTGCGGATTATACGCCGGAAATTACGGTATATATGTGGTGTATATATACCGTAATTTCCGGCGTATAATCCGCAGCTCAAAGAGTCGTTTTTCGACCCAGAAATATTATTTTATAAAATGTAACTTAAAAGATCGCTGTAAATATTTAACTACAATTATTGAATAAATTTTCTGGGTCGAAAAACGATTCTTTGAGCTGCGGATTATACGCCGGAAATTACGGTATTTGGTGTATAAAACATCTGTATCCGTTAAGTGTTAGAACGTGATACAAGGATTCTGGAACATTTTTATATCTTAAAAAAGTGTTGAGATATGGCAGTGTGAAATTCTAGGACGGCTGAGATTTTGAACAATATGATATTTTTTATGCTGTAACTCTCGTATTTATGGACCGATATGCATGTGACTGTTCATATGTACAGAACACACCAAGGGCTCGACCGAGTTCGTTGAACAGCTTCATGCACCAACTTGTTTCAATATGATGCCCAGTTAATTTTTTTTTTTAATTTTTTTTAAAAAATTAAAGAGATTTATATAAAATTATAAATTGAAAAATTTGTTTCCGTTAATGTTAGATCGTGATACAGGGATTGCGGAACATTTTTTGTTTTAGATTTATCTTTTAAAATGGCTGAGTTATGCCAGTTTGAAATTCTAACGTGGATGACATTTTGAAACAATTAGAATTTGTTATAGTGTAACTCTGATGCTAAAATTCGCATTATTATTCAGCTTTAACGAAAACCGGGATTGAATCTTCTATAATCGAGTTCCAAGCATTTTAGCTTCGTATGTTTGAGCAAAATGAGTTGAATTTTTAAAAACCTGGACTATGAAAGCTACCTTTTTCGGAACTGTTTTTAGGACTGTTTTTAAGAGATGAGTTAAACCCTCGGTAGGTTTTCGTTTGTCATTTTGGTCTAATGAAAATTTTCTATTTTTCTTTCGCTTCTGTTTTAGATTTTTAAACTTTTTTTCTAAACTGCATAAAACTTTTATTTTCTTTTATTCATTTCTTTAAACTTCTCCTTTTAACGCAGTTCTTTACTACAATTTAAATATTCTCTTACGGCTTCCTATTGACTTGCAAGTAGTTTACCTATATACTGGATGTAAAGTTGCTCCAGTTTTTTTTAACTTAGGAATATAGAAAAATATTTTAAGTTATTTTATTTGGTATACTCACGAATTTGTACACTGTGACATTTGTGTCTCAATTTGTACTCGGTTTTGTCATTAGTAACTTCAATATCACTTTATCTAAAATATATCAAACCTGTTGATTGTTTTTCGTGTAGAAAAATATGAGAAGATTGCCAGCATCGAAAAATTTGTATTATTGTTTACATATATATCTGATACATTTAAAATCATAACTGCGTTCACACACATGTACTCTAAAATTTTTTCAATAACATTTTTATTAAAAATAATTCTAATCTGTTACTTTAGACAAAGCTGCTTCACATTCTTCTCCATAGTAAATAATACTGATAAAAAAATGGATAAAAACTAAACTAGAAAATAATCAATTCATGGAAAAAGGCTTAAAAATTTTGCATATGGCATATGACCCATGACGTTAAGCCACGCATCCCATTGTTTGGAAATCATCGAATGCCGTCAACGAAGAAAGATTTCGGTTCTTGCTTGAACGTTTAATTTACTTGCCGAGTCACGAATACTTCGTCAATGATTCATCTTGATCGCAGTATCAATATTCCTAATCAGTGCCTCCGTTACAACTTTTTGCGTCTGACCAAAACGCAGCAAATCTGTCGTTTCCTCACGGCCGTTGAAGAATATTTGCGACCAATCCGTAAGACTTGTCTTTGATAAGCACTCCGAGTTCTCCGATGAATCTCAACAGACTTGCATTCCTCTGCCGACAAAAACTGTATTACTGCACTTTGGAAATGTTTGGAACATCTTCGTAATCACTCCAGCTATCTTTAACGTACTTCCATCTTTAAACAACGAAAGAAGAATGACCGCTTAAAAAGACAATGTTGCTGCATACATATGACATTACCCACCTTAAGCACCAACTCATCAACTTGCACGCTTCAAACGTGTTCCATTTGAACAAGCTTAATGTCTAATATTATATGATAAATAAAATAATTCCTCCGTAAAATGTATTTCAACACTGATTTTTTATTATTTTTCCATACTGATTTATGCCAGTGACCTCATGGCATAAAAAACTGATAGTTTTATATCTCATGGGCGATTAATATTGAAAATTTAAATAAATTTATGCAATAGTGATTGAGGATATATATGATTAGAGAAATATATATTTAATGTTTGCTTTTTTTGTAACAAAACTTTTAATGCTAGTTTTGTTTTTTATGAAATTGAAGTTCATTTGAATATCATGCTTTTTTAGTGTAAATAGGGATAAACAGATACATCAAATAAATATAGATACAATAAATAACAGTTATACAGATTTAATATATGGACAAATTCGTACTTTTCTGATAGTTTAAATGCTTTGCTCCTTTTAACATAAATACAAATTAACAGTGTAATTACCGTATGTTACTTTAAAAACCTTGTAGAATTCTTCTAGTTATTTTAGATCATTTATACAAAATACGTTTAACATTCCGTAAAAATGATTTTCGATATATATCATTTTTATAAAATTATCTACTGAATGTTGAGATATTTACTAAAAAAGTATTTTTTTTTTGCAAGTAAGTCTTCAAGAGAAACACATTTATCTCATTTAGGAGTAAACTTCATTATCATTACTTTTATTTTTGGTTTTCTGCTTAGAAGTATCATTAACTGCAAAGATGAATCCCTCTTAGCCTCTAGAAATAAGAAACAGCGTTTCATTAGTGCAAATCTTGTATTACAGAAGAGGTTTTACTAATCCGTATTGATTTATATCGTGAAAGAAAGTAAAACATATAATGAAGCAGACAAAATTAAATATATAAAAACATATTTATTTCTTTTTCCTGAGAAAACACATTACGAAGACAATTGACGGAAGAACATAATTGCTCAAGTGTCGAAGACTAAAATGGAAAACTGTTGGTGTTATTTTCTCGGTAGTCAGTAATTTTGCGCTTTCTAAAGCAATATAAAAAATCAATTCAACTTTCGGAACAAAAGATAGGTAAGATATTTGCTTACCTCTATTTTCCAGCAATCGTCCTCATTGTACCGCTAGGCCAGGTTCTCCAGATAGTCCTATTAGATGATAGATATCCTTATTGGGTTCGTACACTTTGTTGTAAATATTGATTTATCCATTTTTCGTTGTGAGCATTTTTGGTTATGTGAATTTGAAATATTAAAAGATTGTTAATTAATAAAACATAATACATTATACTGTTAAATTATTTAATTTACATAGCTTACATTTAATAGTTACATAAAATTTAGTTTTAAACATTATTTCAATTTAAGTTTAAGGGAAAACGACATAACATGTCCGTTTCCATCGCGAGTTAAAAAGAATCTCTTAAAGTTCTATAAAGCAGAGATGCAACAGTCTTAGTCCTTATCAAGTGACATCATTTTTAAGTTCTTTCATTGGATGGTAATGACGTAAAGTCAATTTACGTCACTAATACGTATTTTAGTCTTTCACTTCCTTGTTCAGATCACGAGTTGTAAAAACCTCTTCATATTGCATCAGGCAATTTCATTTCCTGTTTGAAATTCTAGATAATTACTTTTTATCGAGATGAGTTTTAAATGATGTAAATAAACTGTCATAGAAATTAATTCCGGATATTAATCTTTTGATATATTACCAACAAAAACAAATAAATATATGCCTTTCTATTTTAGAAGTTATATATTTTAATTCAAGTACAGGGATGAGATTTCTCCGCTTTTTTGTTTACCAGTATAATCTTAGAGAAAACGTTGTTCTCTTAAATCTGATAATGTTCTGATTAAATAAAGAACAATTTCTGTAATATTATACTGGTATGAAAAAAAGCGGAGAAATCTCATCCCTGTTCAAGTACAACGTTTAACACTAGAACGGCCATGAGCGGTCATTTTGACCGTTACCAAATGAATATATTCTGATTGGAACCAGAAAATTCTTTTAGAAATAAATTAAATATATACCTCACAGATATATGTTAAATAGATAAGTTACATAGTTTTTAATAAGAATTCTGCTGTGAAATAGTTTTATAAAATGTGAGTAAAAATTCCGGCCGTTCTAGTGTTAATAAAACAGCGAATTGATGCGACGTCACTAAAAAATAATAACCAAAGAGTGACTTCTTTAATTTTATCTATTGTGGCTCTCTTTTAGTCATTACTGATATGACTCTATTGTGTTTCAACTAGGACTTCCCTCAAAGGGATTAGTCTGAGTGATATTGCTGAGAACATATGGTTAACAATTAAAATATAAAGAAAAAGAGCAAATTAAATGATAGAATTACAAAATATCACATATAAATTCATATACACTGTTAAAAAAATAGAAAAGAAGTACCGTTCATCAGATGTGTTGTCATAATTTTTTTTTAACATGTGGCAAAGAATCTCATTTTCATAAGCGCGTATTGTGCAAAACTTAAAAAAAAAAAAAAAAAAAAAAAAAAAAAAAAAAAAAAAAAAACGCCGGAAGTTTTAAAGCGCCAAGTTTTTTAAAGTTACGTAATTGGATTTGCAGCCAATAGATTATTCTATCAAGCGTGGCTTAACGCAAATTTAATTTCATTGTTGCACCTTTTATTGTGTGTGAATTTAAAATTTTTCTTCCTTGATTATATATCTATTATTTGTATAACTGTTTATAGAAACTCTTACACTTCAAACCACATTGATAGCATGCTTTGCTACAAATCAGATTGCAAAACTATAGTCTAAATTACTATTAAAGTATACAAAAGCTCTTTCCATGACTTCTGTAAAATAACTTTTACATTAAATCTCCATATCGGCAAAATTGAAAAATTATATATATTTCAAAGTTAAGCTTAACAGATACTTCTTGATTATTCTCTAGGAGGCACTGCCCCCTGCGCTTTTACTGCGCCTTTTCTGCGCCAATCCGCAGACTTTTCTTTTGCCTGTCTGTCTGTCTCTCCACAATCTGTCTGTTTCCCTATCCGTTCTTCTGCCCGTCTCTCTAACCGATTATCTATCTCTCTACACGTCTCGCTACCTGTCTCTATATTTCTCTACCGGTCTCGCTACCCGCCAATCTATTTCTCTAACCGTCTGTCTATCCGTCTAACTACTTGTATGTCTAGCCGTGTCTCTATCCACTTCGCTACCCATTTGTCCATCTGTCTCACAACTTGTCTATCTGTCTCTCTACCCGTCTGGCTATACGCCTCTATACCCATCTTTTTACCCATCTCCGTACCCATCTACTGTCTCTCTACTCGTCTGTATACCCGTCTCACTATCCGTCTGTTTTTGTACTCGACTCGCTACCAATCTCATTACCAGTCAGTCAACTCGTCTCTGTACTCATCTCTCTACTCGTCTCTTTATCTACCACGCTACGCGTCTCGCAACCTTTCTCGCTACATTCCTGTCTACCGGTGTTGCTACCCGTCTCGTGACCCATCTCGCTAACCCTCTGTCAACCCTCTTTTTACCTTTCTCTCTAGCCGTCTGTCTATTCGTTTCGCTACCCGTCGGCCTACGTATGTCGCTACTCGTCTCTCTACCCATCTGTCTACCCATTTGTTTACTCGTCTTTCTACCTCTCGCCACCTCTTCCCAATATTTAAACAATTCATTTAATATACAGAAACCGTTTATCAGTTATTAAATTATACAGAAGTAATTTATCTAATAAGTGCAATCAGATGCAATTTTTTTAAAAATACATACATAAACCTGAATAATAATTCATCAGTTTTGTGTCCATAGTTGTTTATATCATTTGACAGCAAATCTCAACTTCTCAAACCTGAATTGTCTCAAGCTATTTAAAAAAAACCACAAGGTCTGTATAACTGCAAAGTACCCTGAGGGCTATATTAGCTACATGTTATTAAGTTAAGTGAAAGTTTCGTTATCGCGTTTGCAGCCAATTGCTTATGTCAGAAAGCGTGGCTTAACGCCATTTTAAATGCATTACTGTAACTTTCTTTTCTTTTCTTTTTTTTTGGGGGGGGGGGTGGGGGGTGGTAGGGGGGGGAAGGGTTTCAAATATATACAGTTAAATTAAAACTTTTGCCTCCATGCCATTAGTGTTGTTTGTATTATTAACTAATACCTTATACACCGAGCTTAATTTGAAACAAATGTAAAAGACTTCTTCTACAGTTTTTTTTAGGAGAAACTTTCGTAATTGGGCCCAAAGCCAATCGGAGAATTTAATATCATTATTGTAACTCTTATAGAGTTAAAACAATATTGTTGCTAGCTTTACTCTTGTTTGAGACCAGCCTTGCCAGTGTATCTGAATGGGGAAAAGTTTCGCATCCTATGTCGGTTGGCGAAAAAATTTTTAAATGGTGCCAAAAGGTAGTTTTAGCATTTTACAAAATTTTTCAAGAGAGCGGTAAAACATGTTTTTCGAATATTTACAAACATACGTTTATTAAAGCATGTTTTTGCACATCTTAAAAATTTAAGCACGATGCTAAAATAAAATTTTATCGCCATAGTCGATATTTTAATAAGTAATGAAAATACATAAACAGACTTATTTAACAAACCTAACAGGCATTTTTGTGATAAATAATTGTTATTGTCAGGGGTGTAAATTGTAAATAATTAATAAACGGCTAGTAAATAATAAATAGCATTTAAAATCTAAAAATGGAGAAGTGGTCCGTATAAAAATGCAAAACATAACATTATACGCTTGATATATGTAAATCTTTTTTTATTTTTTAATATTTCCGAAGGCACAGATAAAAAGGTAAAAATCTCTTTTCCAAATGCCAAATAGAAAATATACAAAATAGAATGCCAAATATACAAAATAGAAAAATATCTGCAAAAAAATATATTTACATAATACTACATCTGCAAAAAAAATAAGATTTAGAAAAAGTAAGCCAAATCCTGCAGATCCCAACAATCACATCGAAAAACTTATCACCAATTAAGAAATCTCCAAATCTTACGGCACAGGAGATGGATTTTTCCCTCTGAATGCAGAATATTAGTTTTTTTTTCTTGTACGATAGGTGATTATAATATAATTGTTTCATTTCACATACTACATACCGCGTTTGATATATTGGTACTTTTATGTTATCCTGGCGCAGCTGATAAATCGCCAAATATTGTTCCTATAACATTTTCATATTGAATTCATTTCATTTAAATATAAACCTTTCACTCATTTAATTTAAAATACATGCTTTTCATTAATCCCATTTAAAATGTTAAAAAGAGAAAAAAAAAGAAATAATGCCATAAATCGAAACCTTTTATTTAAACACCAAAGATTTTTTTTTTTTTTTAATTTACACACGCGAAATAAAAAAAGCTGCTATTGCTGAGATTTGCGCCAAATCTCTAATACCAAATCTACCAAGTTATTGCGGGTTTTTTCTTTCAAACAAAAAAAGTCCTTCCGGCCTGTACCGGGAGGAAAAGGTAGCTTTCCTATATCTTCGTTTTAAAATTTTAGCTAATGTTACACGAAAACAGCAACTTAAAATGCAAATAAAACGTTTACAAAAGATTCGTTAATACTGAATTTGAATAAGAAATTCACCAAATTATTGAGCAATAGCCAAATTGGCTTCATTTATGAAGACTTATTTTGGTCGCCAAATGTCGCCAAGTTTGGCGAGAATTTGGCGCTAACGGATATGAATATATAGTTTTATGCGTTTGATTGGGAAAATTATTACAACAATGAAAATTTTTGTAATGTGCTGTCTTGTTTCAAAATGTCAGCCACCCTAGAATTTCAAACTGCTCTATCTCAGCCGTTTTTTAAGATAGAGGTAAAACAAAAAATGCTCTGGAATCCTCGTTTCAAGGCCTAACACTGAATTAAAAATGAATTTTTAACTTTATTGTATATTTATTTTAGTTTTAAATTTTTAATTGGCCGCCATCTTGAAACAAAATGGCGGACCAAGCTGGCCAACGAACTCGGTCGAGACATTGGTGAGCTTAATACACACAATTAGTTTCATCAAAATTAATTTATAAATACGAGCGTTATCGTATGACATAGGTCAGATATATATATATATATATATATATATGGAGATATATATATATATATATATATATATGGAGATATATATATATATATATATATATAAATCAACATTTGAACGGAGGGTGGTTTTCGGGTCTGGGGGTCATGATCGGTGAAAATATATCGAAATTTTCCGGAACTGCTTTCCTCCGAACGGCTGCAATAGGTAGCTTTATACTTTTTTGTATTGAAAGCTACCTAAAATATATACAGATTAATTTTCGATTTCTACTAAATTGAAATATATTTTATTGTGCTGAATATTATGATAATTAGTGCGTGCATATTTTTTGCTCCATGTACTCCATGAACTTTTCAATTCCGATTGTCTACGAAAATCTCCCGCCGGTGAAAATGACGTACGCACAAAATTTCCGTGACGTATGTACTTTAATTGTGCTTTTTTATCTATTTTTTTAATATAACTTCCAAACGGTTTGACACTTATTCTTGGTAATAAATAGACGTCGTTGTCACCTCTATAGGTACCTGCTGTAAAAATTTGAACGAAATCCGTTAAATATTTTTTGAGTTATGCTTGACGAAAGGTTTTAATATCCAGCGTAGCTATATATGGGGCAAAGTAATACTGCGCTGTGTATGAGTCTTCGTTGCACTCAGACAATTATGACCATTTGTTAGTCGTTTGCATATCTGACAATCTCCCTATGTTTTTCAAACCAAGTATAAGTAAAAATTTTATTAAGTAAAATAACTTATTTATAACCACACAAAAATATTTGCAAAAAACAAAATGTAGTTATTGTTATGTTGATTTGATTGAAAAAAAACAGGCAAGTTGACAGTTATGCATTTGCAATTCATCATAAAATGAGACATATCGATAGCTTAGCGACGTGGATGTGAATTATTTGTAACTTTACTGGGCGACAATGTCAAAATGAAGAGCTGGATTCATGTCAATCAATTTCACATTTGGGCCACAGAGTTATTACCAAATATTCCACCTTTTAGTAATATTTTATTTTGATTTTTAACTAACGCCTGCTCGACGAGCATCCTTTACAGAATTTTTAATCTTTAATCACCGGCTTTACAAAATATAATTTCACTAATTTAATTGCAGAACTTCTTTATTTAAATAAGGCAACGTTTCCTTTTGTATGACGCAACGCGCTTACGGCATTTCATTTTGCTCTCCGCGCTGACCGTTCCTTTTGATCTCAGAGTATAATTTTTAATTTTTCTCAAAATAATTTTAGAGACGCTCTTTTAATAATTGTGATTTCTCCATGAACCAGTAAAAGTTAGTAGAGTTTACACAGTCAGTAGAGTAGCCGTAGATATCACATTTATTAAATATAATAACGGTAATCTAGACAAAAAAAATGTCCGTTTTTTATACCTTTATAAATAGTGACATACACGTTTGCTGTGATTCTGACTCACATAATTCTGAAATCCAATACCTTAACGACCCTCTCCGGCACAGACAAATTCTGTTCGTAAAATGCGAAATTACTGACTGACACCGGAATTTACAAACGATTTTTTTTAGAAAATAAGAACTCCTTATTATTTTAAGCTTTCATTGTAGAAGCAATATTTTATTAAAACATTCTTGGTGCCGAATGCAAGTTTGGAATTAAATTTAGGTGTGCCCGGAGTGGGATCATTGTGCTGGAAAGGGTTAAACTCATTCCTATTGATAGAGATTTTCAGCCCTTTCATCATTTATACTCAGAAGTGCCAAGCTACCACTAATCTTCCGTAATATGTGGATTGATTTGACACAGTTTAACAACGTTTTGAAACAAAAAAATTATTTGATATACATTATTTATTTAATGTCAAGTTTATATGTGGAGTTTAATTAATTTAATTTCTTAAAAATAATATTGATGCGAAACGTATTAAACCTTGATTACATTTACTCCCATATTACAGAAGATTAGTAGGAGCTTGGCACCTCTATTTATACTGCTTTATTTAACCCTTAAATGCCGAGAATTTCAAATTTGCAACACTTTTTATTTAACATTTAATAAATAAATCAAGTTCTTCCCAACCACTATATTTATATCGAAATATTAATCCTGTAAAAATCACATAAATATGTTACTAAATAAATATTAAAATATATTTTAAAATTTCTTGTGTCTAATCTATACTAATATTATTATAAAGGAGTAAAGATTGTTTGTTTGTTTGTTTGTAGGGGGTAATCTCTGGAACTACCTAAAAGAGAATTTCGTAAACTTTCTTAAATCATACAAGACAATAAAAGTAAATAAAAGGTTTGATCTCACCTAATTTTCTGGTTCGTGTTCTATGAGCTTCTTTAAAGGTAGAAACATCTTTTACTAATGAAGATTATTTATTGGACAGGTAGACACACTTAAAGACGATACAGAACGAATACACGACAAGCTATGTACAAACGTAAAGTAAACAAAAACAGTCAGTCAGTCTAAAAGTTCTACGCGCTTAGCGCCATCTGGTGGTTCCTTTTTATTTTGCAACACTACCCAACCGATTTCAAAAGTGATGGTGGCAAATTGATGGTGACAACCCCTGCTCCAACATAGGCTATATTTTATGTCGGTGCGGCTAACCCCAGGGGGTGCAGGAGCAAAAAACGTTCTAAAATTGCCATTTTTAGCTCACAGGCTATCAAAGCCTGAGAGCTTATGTGCCCGCCCGTTCTGTATATATGTATGTACGTAGGTAACGCGATAACTCTTGACAGAAATAACCGTTTTGCATCCAATTTTGTTTATAGGTTCCTTATGATAAGGCGCTTCCCTGATTAGTTCTGGGGATTGATTGTTTAACTATAAAGGGGGGAACGGGGGGCTAACCCCCCTTAATTAAGATAAATGGTTTTTTCATGCAGAATTGTCCAATTTTCTTCAAATTTTGTATATAGGTTCATTGTGATAAGGTTCCTTCCTGATTAGTTTTGGGGGTTCATAGGTTAAGTATAAAGGGGGTAACGGGGGTGGTTAATCCTCCCCCCTTATTTTAGATAAATTATTTTTTTCATGCAGAGTTATCCGATTTTCTTCAAATTTTGTATATAGGTTCATTGTGATAAGGTTCTTTCCTGATTAGTTTTGGGGGTTCATAGGTTAAGTATAAAGGGGATAACGGGGGGGTTAATCCACCCCCCTTATTTTAGATAAATGATTTTTTTCATGCAGAGTTATCTGATTTTCTTCAAACTTTCTATATGGGCTCATTGTGGTAAGGGGCTTCCCTGATTAGTTTTGGGGGTTCATTGGTGAAGTGTAAAGGAGGGAAACGGGGGCCAACACCCCCCCCCCCTTAATTTTGATAAATGGGTTTTTCATGCAGAATTATCCAATTTACTCCAAATTTTGTATATAGGCTCATTGTGGTAAGGCACTTCCCTGATTAGTTTTGGGGGTTCACTGGTAAAGTGTGAAGGGGGAACGGGGGGGACTAACCCCCCTTGATATAGATAAATGGGTTTTTTAAGCAGAATTATCCGATTTTCTTCAAATTTTATATATATGTTCATTGTGATAAGGCGCCTTTCTGATTAGTTTTGGGGGTTCTTTGGTTAAGTATAAAGGGGGGACGGGGGGCTACCCCCCCCCTTAATTTAGATAAATGGATTTTTCATGCAGAATTATCCGATTTTTTCAAATTTTGTATATAGGTTCATTGTGGTAAGGCGCTTCTCTGATTAGTTTTATGGGTTCATTGGTTAATTATAAGAAGGAGAAACGGGGGATGGTTCCCCCTCTTAATATATTGTCGATTTCTTCATTTTTCGAGGGCTTATTTCAAATTCTTTGAAATAAGAATATAATTTACAGTTAGTGTGAATAGCCTGTGAGCTCAATGCCGTCAGTTTAACTGGGCAGTTTTCTTTTATTTAGCTATCAAACTGGTTGTCAAGCCCTGAGAGCTTGCCAGCCGGTTCTGTATGTATGTATGTACGTACGTAATGCGATAACTCTTCATAGAAATATCCGTTTTCCTTCAAATTTTATTTATAGGTTCACTGTGTTAAGGCGCTTCCCTGATTAATTTTCGGGATTGATTGATTAAGTATAAAGGGGGGAACGGGGGCATATCCCCCCTTATTTTATATAAATGGGTTTTTCATGCAGAATTATTCCGTTTTCCTTCAAATTTTGTTTATAGGTTCACTGTGTTAAAGCACTTCCCTGATTAGTTTTCGGGATTGATTGGTTAAGTATAAAGGGGGGGGGGAACGGGGGGCTAATCCCCCCCTTAATTTATATAAATGGGTTTTTCATGCAGAATTATCCCATTTGCTTTTAAATTTGTTTATAGGTTCATTGGGTTAAGACGCTTCCTAAATTAGTTTTCGGCATTGATTGGTTAAGTATAAAGGGGGGAACGGGGGGCTAATCCCCCCTTATTTTATATAAATGGGTTTTTCATGCAGAATTATTCCGTTTTTCTTCAAATTTTGTTTATAGGTTC
The DNA here is from genome assembly GCA_963931845.1 of Maratus michaelseni. Taxonomy (NCBI): domain Eukaryota; kingdom Metazoa; phylum Arthropoda; class Arachnida; order Araneae; family Salticidae; genus Maratus; species Maratus michaelseni. The sequence goes on along the minus strand of OZ007589.1, from coordinate 32,295,858 downwards.
ACTGTGTTAAGGCGTTTCCCTGATTAGTTTTCGGGATTGATTGGTTAAGTATAAAGGAGGGAACGGGGGGCATATCCCCCCTTATTTTATATAAATGGGTTTTTCATGCAGAATTATTCCGTTTTCCTTCAAATTTTGTTTATAGGTTCACTGTGTTAAGCACATCCCTGATTAGTTTTCGGGATTGATTGGTTAAGTATAAAGGGGGGGGGGGACGGGGGGGCTAATCCTCCCCCTTAATTTATATAAATGGGTTTTTCATGCAGAATTATCCCATTTGCTTCAAAATTTGTTTATAGGTTCATTGGGTTAAGACGCTTCCCTGATTAGTTTTCGGGATTGATTGATTAAGTATAAAGGGGGGAACGGGGGGCTAATCCCCCCTTATTTTATATAAAAGGGTTTTTCATGCAGAATTATCCCATTTCCTTCAAATTTTATTTATAGGTTCACTGTGTTAAGGCGCATCCCTGATTAGTTTTCGGGATTGATTGGTTAAGTATAAAGGGGGGAATGGAGGGGGCTAATCTCGTCTTAATTTATATAAATGGGTTTTTCATGCAGAATTATCCGATTTTCTTCAAATATTGGATATATATTCATTGTAATTAGAGATTTACCTGATTAGTTTAAGGGGTTCATTAGTTAACTATGAGGGGGGTAACGGGGGGATGACCCCCCCTTAATATATTGTTCATTTCTTTATTTTTCGATGGGCTTATTTCAAATTCTTTGAAATAAGAGTATAATACACAATTAGTGTGAATAGCCTGTGAACTCAATGCCCTCAGTTTAACTGGGCAATTTTATTTTTATTTTTTATACTGAAGGATTTAGAAATTTGAAATTTGTCATTGTAGTTACTTATAAGATGTAAATGCTCTCTAAGAACAAAATAAAAAAGAAATTGAAATTTAAAAGGGTGTAATGAGCGAAAAGCGTTCTAAAAACAGTCTATATTACAATTTTTATTAAATCTCTGGAACTACAGAACCGATTTCAAAAGTAATGGTGGCAAATTGATGGGGACAATCCCTACTCCAACATAGGCTATATTTTATGTCGGTGCTACTAACATCAATGGGGTGCAGGATCGAAAAATGTTCGAAAATTGCGACTTTTTTATACTGAAGGGGCAAGAAATTTGAAATTTAGCATTGTAGTTACTTATAAGATATAAATGCTCTCTAAGAATAAATTTTAAAAAAATCGAAATTTAAATGGGTGAAATGAGCGAAAAGCGTTCTGAAGTCATTCTAAATTACAATTTCTATGGAATCTCTGGAACCACGGAACCGATTTCAAAAGTGATGGTGGCTAATTGGTGGTGACAATCCCTGCTCCAACAGCCTCTTTAATAAAAAACTATGCGTTGCTGACGACTGGGTTTTTCGCTAATTGTTGCACCAGATTAATCTCGGAAAATGAAACATTTGAAGTTACTGAAAAAAATGATAGCTCAAAATGTATTTGTCAGAAAATTGTTAGACAAACTGCGTTTGAAAGGTAAAATTTGTATTTTTCTTGATATAAATTTCAAATCTAATGATTATGCCGTTTTTCAAATATTGAATTTCAAAAATTACCAAATTTTCCAATGGAGTACCATAGCGTAAAAAGATAATAAGGGCGACGTGTCCTGACGTGTATATTGGCTATAGCACGAGTCACAAATTATAGTAGCCTTATTATTCTGTTAAAATATAAAAGTTATTTATGAAATGTCAATATTTTGTTTGATTAAAGGTTCGTTAAAAGAAATTGACCAGCGTAGCGGGCGTAGCTTACTAGTCCTTAATATAAGTTTAAAAAAGTAAACAGAATTCTAAAGGAAAAATTCATGCATTGAAGGGTTAAACGTAGTCAGGCATCATCGCAGTCCGACAGATTAGCAATAATGTAACTAGGGATATTATACAATACATATTTTTGTAAAAAAAAATTAGAACGTTTTTTGATCCATTGAATAAAGGATCAAATACTTAAACCACGTCTCATGGTATGTGGTATTACAGAGGTATCTGCAATAATGTCTGAAGGTTCTTAAATTTCTATTATGAATTTTAGAAGTTTTTCCTTACTAGATTTGCATGTGAAACTACCGATCGTAGAGGCATAAGTCATAATAGAGAAAATACATGCTTCATATAGTACTATTTTAGAGATACTAGTGTTACAGAAAGAGCAGGATTTTTGGGAGATGTTTAAGAGACTTACCTCTTATGTTAAAGATATGTTTATTGAAGTTAAGTCTTTTAAAAAGGATAACCCCCAACGTATTTGGTATTTGGCAACCACGAGCTCGTTGAAAAACACAAGTCATTCATCTATGGATGCCATTCCGAACGAAGAAAGCTTGGTCGAAAAAATCTCAGGATTATCGCTACCTCGCTCGTCGACGGAAGAAGCTACAACGAGAGAAAACTTCGTATTCAAGCGTTCGCTAGCTGCTCCGAGTTTTGTAGCGATCTTGCTAGTTGTTTGTTGGTGCGTTCGCTGATTTATAAAGGCAGATGCGCTGAAACGGAAAAACAGTTCTTTTCGCATATTGCGCTGAACTTTAAAAGTTTTTGATGACTTGGCTGAGTTGTGAAAGGAGTTTTTTAACATCTCCCCCCACCAACAGCAAAAAAGAGGCGAACACTGTTCTGAAGAATAGCAGAAAAATTGATGTGAAAAGTCCTGGAATATGCGAAAAAGTCAAAGTTTCACAAATGCGTACAGATGAAGAAATGTTCGTGAAAATTTTGCGAAAAAGTCACTGAAAATTTCACTGCTGCATACAGACTTGAAGAAGAAATGTTCGTGAAAAAAATTTGCAAAATGTCACTGAAAGTTTCACTGCTGCATACAGACTTGAAGAAGAAATGTTCGTGAAAAAATTTTGCAAAAGTCACTGAAAGTTTCACTGACGCATACAGACTTGATGAAGAAATGTTCGTGAAAAATTTGTTATACACAATGCTACTGTCATAATTTCAAATGTATACTCCACACATTTTTTGATTAAAAAAAATCAATAATTATATTTAACCAGCATGAATATGAAAATATTTACAAAAATACACACACACCAATAATTACAAACTACATAAATACCTAAATTGTTTCAACTTTTTGCAATATATTTTGAGTTGTCACACATTAAATATTTTTCATTTTGAAATTATAATTTATTGTACCATATACTATTCAATTTCCTGAATTGAGTTAAATGAATATCAAAATTTACTCTGTAACTTTAAAAAGATTTCACAGACATTCTAAACAATTATGAAAATACATATGAGGAAATCATCCACATATTTTCCTTTTTGACTCAAATACAAAATTAAAAAAGTAAAGTTAAAAAAAATATTTCAATAAATGTTATTCACTAGCAAAGTGATCAATTCTACCAGTATATTGAAAACAAACATTGAGAGAGAAGAAATAGAAAAAAAATTTTAAAAATAGAATTTTGACTTGAGCATAGTATATACGTCCTTTGAAGTTTCCGAACATACACATATTTCACAAAAATATTAGAATCACTACTCAATTCTTATTTTCCTCAGTTTTGTTACAAATATTATCATTTAAAGGTACTTTTGGGGAAATTTTACTGACATGAACTTTTTTTATATATTCATGACCATCATCATTAATTTTTATCAAATAATTATCATTTCTCAATTTTTTGTCAATTACATGTGGTCCATTATACCTAGGTTGTAATGCAGTATGATGTTTAAAATCTACAAGTAAAACTTCATCACCAGTATTTAAAGAAGGTTTACTTCTGCCCTTCACATATTGTTGGTGATAATTAAAATAATTAGTTTCATTTTCCTTAACTAATTTTCTAGTTTCCTGAAAATGACTTTGTAATTTTGTTAGATATTTGCTCAGCAACTTTTGGTTTTTCAAAAATATTTAGAGGTATATTGAGTTCTCTGCCCAAGAATAGTTCAGCCGGTGAAAATTGAGTTACTGCACGCTTAGAGGAGTTATAATGAAGTTTAAAAAATAATAGTCTGTCTGACCACTCGAATACTTGATCAGAGTGTGCTGCTATGCTGTTTTTCATAGAGAGATGAATTTTCCCGATCAAACCATTGCTCTGCGGATAATAGATTGAACTCTTTCTATGCTTAATATCCATAGTCTTAAGATAATCTTCAAATTCATCTGAACGAAAATATGGTCCATTATCAGTCAAAACAGTCCTAGCGATCCCGAATTTGGAAAAATATATATTAAGTTGATTAATTATAGTTTTAGAAGTGGTATTGCTTAATGGGATAGCCTCAAGGTACCTGGAATAATGATCAACTATTGTTAAAATAAAAAATTTGTTGTCATGAGATCTAGGAAGTTTTCCTACAATATCTAGAGCTATTATCTCACCTGGAGCTAAATCAGCTTTTGGAATCATTTTAGTAACAGTATTTTTAGGTTTAGGTTTAACTTTTAAACATCTTTCACAATTGCTACAAAAATTTTTAGTATCCTTAAACATTCCTTTCCAAGAATAGATTTTGCGAACAAAATTGTAGGTTTTTTGAGTGCCAAAATGAGGAGCATGAGCAACTTCCAAACAATCCTTAAAGATTTTGGAATTAAAATTCTTCTAAGATACTTTTTTTTCTTTGACGGTTTCTTGGGAAAAATTTTTATCATTACAATTTTAGTTTCTGAATCAATGTAATAGTTATTTGCAGTTTCCTCATCATTATCATTTAATTTTTGAATAATTTCCTTAATAAATTCATCATTTTGTTGATTATTTACAATATTATTATGATCTAAATTTGAATTACTTTGAAAAATATTAATATTATTTACATTTAAGGTTTCATCTTTATATGCTCTAGACAAATAATCAGCAGGGTTAATAACACCAGGAATGTGATCTATCTCATAATGAAATTGATCCAGATACAGAAGCCACCTAGCTACAATCTCACTCTGATTGTCCAGTTCCATGTGATATGTTAATGATTTTGCATCGGTATACATGGTAAATTTTTTTCCATATAATTCTTCACGAAAATGCTTAACAGATGCAAATATTGCGTACAATTCTCTTTGGATGGAAGGATATCTAGACTGAGCTGGATTGAATTGTTTTGAAAAAATTCAACAGGATAAAATTTCTCATTGTATTTTTGCATTAAAATTCCACAAAATGCAACTTTAGAAGCATCAGTTACTAAATACAATGGAAGATCAGAATTAATGTTTTTAAGAAGGGATTTATTTAGAATTTGATCTTGTAAAATATCAAAAGCTTCCTGACACTCTGAAGTCCAGACAAATGGAACATTTTTACGGGTTAAATTAATAATTGGCTTAGCAATTTCAGCATATTTATAAACCATGTGCCTAAAATAATTCAAACAACCAATATACTGTTGAACTTGCTTTACATTTTTGGGTATGGGAAATTTAGAAACTTTGTTTACATTATCCTCTGAAGGAGAAAAACCATCAGCACTGACATTAAATCGTAAATAAGTTATTTCTTTCTGACAAATCTGAAGCTTTGCAGGGTCTAAAGTTAAGTTGAATTGGATAAGCTTATCGAATACCTTCTGTAACCAGGCTTTAATTTCAGATATGCTGTCTGCAGCGACAATAATGTCATCAAGAAAGAATCGTAAATTTGGTCCTTTTAAGCTAGATAAACATTTAGAAATTAGTGTATGAAAATATGAAGTTGAGTTGCGACTTCCAAAAGGTAAGACTTTTGGGTGGTAGTTACCAATCTCGCAGCAAAATGCTAATTTTTCGCTATCCTTTTCCTGCAATCTTATCTGAAAAAATGCCGACTTCAAATCAAACACACAATAATACCTTTTGCCAGCAATACTGTGCAAAATTTCTGAAATTTTTGGCAAGCATATAGTGTAAGATTCAGTGATGCTATTTAACAGTCTATAATCCACTACCATGCGAAATTTGATTTCTTCAGGAGAGGTGCCTGGAATTGGTTTCTTTTTGACAAATATGACAGGGAAATTATAACTGGATGAAGAATGTTCAATTAAACCAGCATCTAACAATTTTTTAATTTCTTCTTGTGCAAACTGTTTAGCAATTTTTGGAATAGGGTATGGTTTAGTTTGAATTGGGAAATTATGCATTAATTTAAATTCGGGTTTAACTGCATCAGTTGAACCAAGAGTTTTATAACTTTTAGAAAATACTTTAAAGTTGTTCATTAATAATTCCAAAATCTCCTTTCTCTCTTTTTCATCTAAATGCTTAAGATTAAAATCAGATTCTGAAAGTTCTGCCTGTCTCAAATTACTAATTACTTCTAAATTTAAACTATTGATTTGAAAAATTTGGTCCTCAGTAGGTTGAATTTCCTCGTCATCTTCAAACATTTCTACATTTCCTAGTTTTTTACCTTTACGTATATATGATGCAACATTAGTTTTATTCTCAACAATTGTCAAAATATATTTGTTGTCCTCAACAGTATGCAAAGAATTTTCAATATAGTACTTCTGCGAGACCTTTAATGGGGTTAATATGTATCTTTTAGAATTATGAATGGCCTGTGGAAATTCTAATTTAATTATCTCAAATGAATTAGGTTTAATTTTAATGTTATTTATAGCTTTAGCAATTACATTAATTTGAGGTTTTTCATTATTATCATTATCATTAATTACGGTATTTTCTTTAATCTGTGAAGAAGTTTCTTCAAATTCAAAGTGGGTTTTGTTGATAGAAAGTCTTTTATTGAATGTATCAATTAGAATTTTGTTTCTCTGAATGAAGTCATATCCTAAAATTATCTGGTAGTTACAATTCCAGTTACTCTGAGTGACAAAAAATATGTTATGAAACCAACGAGTTTTCATTTTGAACTTTATATTGACTGCTGACAAATATGGGATTGTGGTATTATTAAGGGTCTTAATTTTGACTGCTCTAGAAATATGCTCAACTTTTGCTTGTTGCTTAATTTCTGCTAAGATGCCTGGTTGCACCAGCGAGAGATTTGCACCGGTATCGAGAAGAGCGGGTACCTCTAAATTACCAAATTTAAGCTTAATAATAGGAAGGTGATTAGTATTATTATCAAAATTACACGACATTACATGGAGATTTTCAAGATCTTCACAATTATTTTGAATTGTTTCATTATCAAAATTTTGAATTTCATTTACAGAATTTAAGTTTTCATTTAAATTTGAATTTTCTTCTACAGATTTTAAATTATCATTTACTTCTAAATTTTCCTCACTAGAATTTGAATCTGAATTGTTATTAGATTTTGAATTTTCAATTGATTCTGAATTATTTACAGATTCCAATAGATTTTCATCCCTAACAATTTTATAATTATTGGTCCTTGTGAAATGGGATCTATTTTTACTACAAGAACCATCTATAAGTTTAAATGATTTCTACGCCTATATGGGCGATTTCTGCGGTTATTTCTATAATTTCCAAAATTCCTTCCACCGCTGTTACCTCTAGAAATAGGAATATGGTTGGGGTTCTGATTGGAATTATTGCTGCGGGAATTTCTACCGTGTGGAAAATACCAACATTTTGTTGTGACATGACTTTTTCCACATATATAACATTGGACTCTTTCATTGCGACTTTGTCGAAAAGAATTGCTAGCATTATTTTCAGATTTTACTCTTTCCAATTCTTCCTTTAACTGTTGAATTTGTTTGTTACCCTCTAGCTGGCTTTGCATTATTGAATTAAGTTCAAAGTTTTGGCACATATTGTTATTAATAATGACTTCTTGAGCTTCAAGAGCCTTTTCTACATTACCTGCATGTTTACATGCCTCTAAGTAACTTTTTGGACCTAACTTAAGAATTTCGACCTTAATTTCAGGCCTAACAGCATCCAAAATTTTGTTCAATTTAATGGAATCAATGAATTCATTTGAATCCCTAAATTGTACATCTGTTTTTGATAAATATTTTACTGCATAAGAGTTTATTTCATCAATTAAGCTCTGAATTGACTGATTTGGTTTTTGCCTTATGTTATTAAATTTTGATTGTATCTCATCAAATGGTTGGCATCTTTTGAATTTTTTAATTAATAATTCAGCCAATTCATCAAAATTTTGAATATTAGCTACCTGCGGGGAATCAATCAGAAATTTTTGGGCAGCATCTCTACAATTTAATTTTAGAATTAAAATTCTTTTATTTACGGGCCAATTTTCTAACACTGCTACATCTCTAACCTGTCCAACAAAATATTCAACATTTTCATCAGAAGTTCCGCTAAAAGTAGGAATAGATGAAGCTAAACTTAAATCTATGATTCCTTTACGAGCCATAGTAAATAACAGAAATAAATATCAAAATACAGATTTTTAAGGATGAGGGGGGGAGGGAACTTAAAATTTACACATTCCTAACATGCAATTACACAATATCAATACTAAAATCTACCCTATATATATAAAATCCTAATGAAACAAATTTGTGAAACGATTTTATGAAACGAATTTATGAAACGATTTTATGAAACGATTTTATGAAACGACTGATTAAATGACTGATTATGTTTCAGGGCTATTTTTAATAAAATATTAAACGCTTGATGGTGAAATTAATACCAATTGTCCATAAAAATCCTCGGATGTCAAAACTGGTAATAGAATTTTGAAATTGGAATTAGTTTTCAAGATATTAATTTTTTTCTAATTTTAATGACGGCAACTAATTACTCAGTTTGTTTGTGACAAAAAAGGGAAAAAAATTGAAAAGGATCCCGATAGGGATTATTGATTTCTTTTTATTCGTCATTTTCAAATTGAAATTGAATTTATCTTTTATTTCAATCGATAATGAAGACAAGATTGTGATTAAATTATGTTTTTCAGGAAAATTTGAAAAAAAAAATCACATTTCTATCGTCAGGATTCAATCGTCTGTCAGCATTTAATTTAATTTATAAACTGAAAATATTTTGAATAAATTCGTCCAAATGACGTCATTTATGTAAACGCAAAAGAAAGGAGCAAAAAAATATTTATACAATTTGTTTAGCGTAAAATGTCATTTATCCTATTTCATATATAATCAGAAGTAATTTGTATAGAAAAAACAATAATAATATACGTATAATTAAAATACGCATATAAACAAAAAAATCGTCGAATTTGTTTCCATGGCTGTTTATGTCATTTGGCACCAAATCTCGCTTTCTGATGCCCGAATTGCGCCAAGCTTTTTAAAAAAGCGTTAAGACCCCTATAATAGAAAAGCACCAAAAGCTCATTGGGTTTGTTTTCATAACTTTTGGCAACAAATCTATGTATATTAACGAATCTATCCCTTTTCGAAGCTCGAATTACGCCAAACCTAAAAACAAAGGATCCTATACTGGAAAAGTACCCTATTTTCTTATGGACAATATTCAAGTGACATAACAAGGTGTAAAATCATCGCGGATAGCAAATTTGTTTAAATATGTGATCAATTGATGCCGAATAAATGCAGGCATGCATGCACAAAATATTTAATTAATTTTGTATGATAAATAATTATTAGAAAATTCGTATATACATATTAATTAAAATAAATAATTGAAATATTTAAAATAACATGAAAATATGCATGATGGTGCACTAAAATAGAGAGAAAATTAAAACCGGTTACTGAAAATGTCTATAACAGTACTTTTCAATACCGTGGTTTGTAATGTTATTCACAAGCAGATGGGTTTTTTTTTCTCATCCTTAAACGCAAAGGAAGAATAGAATACAGATCGTTGTTATAAAAGTCCGAGAGGTAGCCACAATTTAAACCTAACCATTTTATACAAGCTGGTTTTCAAGTTGTAATTGATTTTACTTATCAATCCCGAAAACAGTCGTCAGTTGTCGCAACAGCTGTGTATGAGGCCATGGTAATCAAAAAATGCCCCATTAAAACGTTAAAAGCATGGCAACCCAATTACAGATTTACCAATATTTTTAAAACAAAGCACGCTGTCATGTTTTTAGAGGCTTCGAAGTCTTAGCGGGGGTTGGCGAGTGTAGCTCGCAGGGGGTAGGCCCCCTAGTACATATATAAAATCATAAATAGCTTAAAATATATAAATCATGCATTTAAAAAAAATCACAGATAAAAATTATAACAAATGGTGTGTATATGTTTGTAAAAATATACTCAGGAAGCTATTGTGGAAACCAGATTCTCAACCTATTAAATTTTACCTTTTGCACGCGGCACCAAATGATAAAACAATGATAAAGGGGGCTGATGGAAAAAGGCTTCATGGTGCAAAATAAAAATAAACTAAAGGGGGGAACACGATTAAATGTTTAAAAGGGAACACAAGTTAAAATCTTAACCCTGATCGAATAGTGATTTTGTACAAATAAATTTTGGCCGCAAAAAACAATCCACCTTAGCATCCTGAGCAACGACCTTAAATGGCTGAAAAATAAAAGTACATAGAAAAAAAAACACTTCATGCTAGTTAAAAGAAAAATAATAATTCATTTAGAGATTTATCTTGATTATTTATTTATATATAAAACATATTAATTATTACACAATCTCATATTAATTTTGAAGAAAAGCATTCAAATTAAATTATGATCATAAAGGATTACATTTTAGTTTAGGTGGATGCGCTCCATATTACGTTTGATTTATAACTATCTCCATCCAATTTCATCCACTGATAAATATTATTGATTTAAAATAAAGATACTTATTTTTGGTGCCGAGACAATTCTTGTATTCACTGTAAGGCACATTTTTACACTAATATTAGTGTACACTCACAAAATGAATTTTGAAATTCACACATCATTCACAATTATATCTAAGTAGCTATCATCTTTGAAGTTAATAGATAGGTTTCACAACACAACTAAATAAATACTTGAAAACACTTTTTTACTTTTCACAAACATAAAAAACTAACTAGGGTGGCTCCTCACACGAGAAAATTCTCGAATGAATGGGGGACCACCCTTCTTTCGCTTGAGACTTTATACCATGCAACCACGAGCTCGTTGAAAAACACAAGTCATTCATCTATCGATGCCATTCCGAACGAAGAAAGCTTGGCCGAAAAAATCTCAGGATTACCGTTACGTCGCTCGCCGACGGAAGAAGATACAACGAGAGAAAATCTTCGTATTCAAGCGTTCGCTAGCTGCTCCGAGTTTTGTAGCGATCTTGCGAGTTGTTTGTTGGTGTGTTCGCTGATTTATAAAGGCAGATGCGCTGAAACGGAAAAACAGTTCTTTTCGCATATTGCGCTGAACTTTAAAAGTTTTTGATGACTTGGCTGAGTTGTGAAAGGAGTTTTTTAACATCTCCCCCCACCAACAGCAAAAAAGAGGCGAACACTGTTCTGAAGAATAGCAGAAAAATTGATGTGAAAAGTCCTGGAATATGCGAAAAAGCCAAAGTTTCACAAATGCGTACAGATGAAGAAATGTTCGTGAAGATTTTGCGAAAAAGTCACTGAAAGTTTCACTGCTGCATACAGACTTGAAGAAGAAATGTTCGTGAAAAAATTTTGCAAAATGTCACTGAAAGTTTCACTGCTGCATACAGACTTGAAGAAGAAATGTTCGTGAAAAAATTTTGCAAAAGTCACTGAAAGTTTCACTGCTGCATACAGACTTGAAGAAGAAATGTTCGTGAAAAAATTTTGCAAAAAGTCACTGAAAGTTTCACAGACGCATACAGACTTGATGAAGAAATGTTCGTGAAAATTTTTTTATACACAATGCTACTGTCATAATTTCAAATGTATACACCACACATTTTTTGATAAAAAAAATCAATAATTATATTTAACCAGCATGAATATGAAAATATTTACAAAAATACACACACACCAATAATTACAAACTACATAAATACCTAAATTGTTTCAACTTTTTGCAATATATTTTGAGTTGTCACACATTAAATATTTTTCATTTTGAAATTATAATTTATTGTACCATATACTATTCAATTTCCTGAATTGAGTTAAATGAATATTAAAATTTACTCTGTAACTTTAAAAAGATTTCACAGACATTCTAAACAATTATGAAAATACATATGAGGAAATCATTCACATATTTTCCTTTTTGACTCAAATACAAAATTAAAAAAGTAAAGTTAAAAAAATATTTCAATAAATGTTATTCACTAGCAAAGTGATCAATTCTACTAGTATATTGAAAACAAACATTGAGAGAGAAGAAATAGAAAAAAAATTTTAAAAATAGAATTTTGACTTGAGCATAGTATATACGTCCTTTGAAGTTTCCGAACATACACATATTTCACAAAAATATTAGAATCACTACTCAATTCTTATTTTCCTCAGTTTTGTTACAAATATTATCATTTAAAGGTACTTTTGGGAAAATTTTACTGACATGAACTTTTTTTACATATTCATGACCATCATCATTAATTTTTATCAAATAATTATCATTTCTCATTTTTTTTGTCAATTACATGCGGTCCATTATATCTAGGTTGTAATGCAGTATTATGTTTAAAATCTACAAGAAAAACTTCATCACCAGTATTTAAAGAAGGTTTACTTCTGCCCTTCACATATTACAAATTACACTTGAAAACATTAAAAATCTTCTTTTTCTGTAGATTGATTTATTATTGTAAAAAAAATTCTTCATCTTTACATAAAAATTGATTAGCTTAAAACAATAGATGCGTTTCAGAAGATATGGATTTAAAACGAACAATGATGAAGAAGACATTTTAAAAATTTTGATCAAAACATTTTAAAACTTCTTTTTAACGTCGAATTTCGACGGTGCGTTTGGGGAGAAGCAATGCACATGCGCATAGGAGCTCATTCGGTTGCATTATCACAGGGGGGGGGGGATGTGTGCCTTATTTAATATGTTCTTTTATTGACTGAATATGAGATGAACGTGGGGATATGCTATTTGTATGACACTTCATAGGTTCAGGAAATTTTCTTTCTTGCCGTGGGGAATAGGGCGGTAATGTCAAACTGATTTCCATTTTGTTTACGGATTGTTTGTTTGGAGTTTGCATCGGAAATAATAACGTAATTCACTGGGGGAATTTTTTTTTAATAAAATATTTGAAAGATTGTTTCATAAGCACCCCTACTTATGTAATAAAGAAGCTTATTTTACTAATATTGCTATTGTAATTTTTTCCGTCAAGTTTTGACGGGTACCATCTAGTTTTTATTTAATTCTTGACAAATACTAGATGCGCCATTTCTTTTTAGTTGTGATTAATATAGGTTAATTCACGTTGTTAAAAATATAGCTATAAAACATATAAATCAATAGAAAACGGTAAGTAATAAATTGTAAACGTAATAATAAACAGTACTAAAAAAAAACTTAGTGAAATCCGTTTTTATGTTATTTTAGGATATTCCAGGTAAAGGTACAGATTACTTTAAAATATAAGGTTAAATTTACTGATGTATTTTGTTTGATTCAAGGTTCTTTTGGAGAAACCGACCAGCGCAGCGGGCGTAGTCGGCTAGTATATCTATAACCTGTGTAAACAACGCAATCGTCTTCGGTGTCTTTTTCAAAATTCTAGAGACCGCTCCATCCTTAAACCTCTCATACAGACTTAACAATAAAATCAAAAATAGCATCTTCAAAGAAAAAGAAAAAAACTGGTCTAATTTTCTCAGAAACATTGCTAGCGAGAGTAATTCTGTTTAGCTAATTAAACGCAAAATCAATAACAAATACACCCCCATCCCCCCCCCTTTCGGCGAACAACAACAGTGCTTACACTGACGAGGAGAAAGCTGATTTCCTCGCCAGAGCCTACTCAAAACAATTCTCACAGAATCCCACCCTCGCTAGCCACAATCACATCACACACGACAGCAACACTGTACACAGATTCCTTGCACAACCCCCTGATGAACCCCCCACTGTAATACAGCCCATTATTATCCACAACATCATCTCAAATCTCAAAAAACGCAAAGCCCCTGGGTACGACAAAATCTCTAACATTGTACTTAAAAACCTGCCTCCTAACTACATAAACTACATCACGAAACTTACTAACTCTATTTTCTACTTTAATTACTTTCCGAAACCATAGAAAATTTCCATCATCTCTCCCATTCCTAAACCTGGTACCAACCTCTCTGACCCAGTCAACTACAGACCTATTTCACTCCTTCCTTTTCTCAGCAAAGTAGTCAAACGCGTCATTTGGTCGCAACTCCAACACCACATTCAACTTAACAACACTCTCATGCCTGAACAATTTGGCTTTCGCCCAAAACACTCCAAAACACACCAGCTACTTCGAGTTGTAGAATTTCTCAGCGAAAAGCTTAACTCGAAGATACCTGCTGCTGCCATTTTTCTTGACATCGCTAAGGTATTCGACAAAGTCTGGCACTTGGGCCTCATATACAAACTAATTAAGCTTAAATTCCCTGCCAGACTTATACACCTTATTTACTCTTACCTTAGCGATCGCACTTTTCGCGTCCGCATTAACAACATCCTTTCCACAATTTTCCGTATCTTAGCAGGCATCCTCCAAGGGAGCGTCATCGGTCCCTTGTTGTTTAACATATACTTTACCGACATTCCTAGAACACCTAACACACACCTTGCTCTTCATGCGGACGACACCACAATCTACGCCTACGCTCACCACCCGTACACACTATACAGGTACCTTCAGACCCACATTGATGAATTCTTAGACTGGTGCGACCTATGGCGCATCAAAATTAATGAAAACAAGACTGCTGCTGTCTATTTCTCTAGAAAATTTATCTATTCTAACAGAATAACAATTAAAAATACCACCATCCCTCGGACTAACGAAGCAAAGTACCTGAGGTTGACCCTTGACAAAAGACTTTCATTCAAAAAACGCATCCTCAACATCAGGGGAAAAGTCGCCGGAGCAACGATTGCACTCAAACCTCTTCTTAATAGCAAAACCCTGGCTATCCACAACAAACTTCTGTATAATTCCTGCATCTTATCCATAATCACTTACGTATGTCCGGTCTGGGCCTTCATTTGCAAATCTTCCATGACAAACCTCAGTCAGCTACACAATAGAAACCTACGCACTGTCAGGAATGCCTCACGTTATCTTCGTCTTAGTACCATTCGCAGAAACCTCAAAACAACCAATCTAGCAATAGAATCAACCACCTTGCAAATAATTTCTTTGATAAATTATGTGATCTTCCTAACGAAATCATCGCAGAGCTGCCGGATTATGACGCAGCCGAGCCTCAACACCGCAAGTGTCCTAAATACACTTGTATTACCGAATGTGACCATTAGTGCTCACCACTCTGCAAAAAATTCTCCTTTTATCTTAATTTTGCTAATATTATTTTTTTTTAAATGTATAGCCTTTATTCATAATTAATTTCATTCTTTGCTATACCAAATATATATATATATATATATATATATATATATATAATGAACAGAGGAAAGTATATTCAACTAAGTAAATTATATTCAATGGCCAGAGTATCATAGTTGAGATTTTTTCCAAGAGAGCGAAAATGATGATCTCAACTTTGATACTCCGGCCATTGAATATATATATATATATATATATATATATATATTGTATGATCACTGAAAAGTGTCTTTTTTTTTTAAGTTAAGCTTTAACTTCCTTCCCCCCCCCCTAGCATTTATGTGCTGATTGTATCGAACATGTCCCGAACCCTATTTTTAACCTTTAAACTTTATTATTTTAGTAGTAAATCTTACTACAGCTAGACCATTTTATTTGCCTTAATTTTTAGACTCTATCCTTAATCTCCTTTGTTTTACTATATTATTCCAAATTTATTTTCTACCATTATTTAATTTTTTTCTTCTTCCTTTTTAATTGCTCATTGAAGTATTTTTACTTTTTCCAACGGCACATTTTTACAAGACATTCTACTCACAATAGACTGGGCGTAAAGTTGATAGCAACTCGGAAGCCCCTTAACCGACATCAACTGTTCGGACTAAATTCTATAGATACAATACAGGGCTGCACAAAAGATCTCGAGTACATTTCCATTTATTGGGGGAAATTTCAACTGTTCCAGGCGTTTACTAACTGAACTAGATTTTAGCATACTATGTAGTATATCTATATAAATGTATATATCATATACAGATCTTCACAAAATAATTCGTATATTTCCCCGACTATTGATGATAATTCCTGAAATTGGGTTTTCAGATGTGTTATGCGTTTTCCAAGTTGTTTATTTAGATATCATATTTCACTTTATTAAATGGTGAAATTTTGTTACAGCATTCTCTTGGAAAGTGTTTCATAATGTATACTTGATCCATGATTTTTCGTTCTTGTTAAAAATCACCGGAGAGAAATATGTTGTTTAAGGAGGGGAAGGATCAGTTTGAAACTGAAATCTATTGTTAACCAACCTATGAAGAAATTTTATTAAGTGAGATGATTCAAAATCTGATATGATTATCGACACCCTCAGAAACAAATCCGATGCAGGCGTTTTAATTTTCATTTTAAGAATTCTTAAAAAGGCGATACAGCAAAAATTTTTATAAATTTTGTAAGTTTATTGCTTTTTAAAAAACTTTAAAAATGGTAAGAAAACGTTTTTTAAAACGCTCTACGTCTGCTTTGAATGCCTACGTTCTGTTAGTGAATATCGCTTTTCAATATTTTTTTATTAGTTAATGAGTAACCACCTAATTAGGTTAATTATAAATTTGGAGATCAGCGAAAGGACTTATCGGTAAATCATGTCCTTAATTATTTACATTGTTAGAATATTCTCCCCATGTCACGTGAATTAAGTCACAGGTAACAGATACAGGTTAGGAAATTTTATTAACTGTGTCAACAAAATACATCACATTAATAGTTTACATAATATTATTTATATCATGATAAAGCTTTCACCAGTACAGAAGTCTCTTTGGGATTTTGCTTCACAAACTGAATATACTTTTCACTCGCGACAAGTTCCTTTGAATCTTCTTAGAAAAACTGGATGACACCCTCCGACAATTCCAAATTATTTAGCCGTTGCGAAATACAAAAGACTTGAAAAAAATTTTCTATCGATATATGCGTCTTCATACGCACCACGCATAGATATTTCAGATCATCAACGCAATATTTGTCCCCTAGATTGTACAGCTCTGCGACATTCTTCCAATCCAGGTGTTCTTCTTCACCGGTATAGAGATAGAGCAAAAATTCTCTGAATGCGGCCGGATCTGCATCGGTTATAAACACCTCCCCGCTACGTGCCTCCTTCATGTCGTGTTCCATCATAGCCAAGAACACCGGTGATCGCGCTCCTAGAATTAACTTGTGGACATCAAACCTCATACGTTTTACATGAATGGTAAAATCACTGCTTCTTCCGCTGAGCAGAAGCTCTTTGTAATCCATTCGAAACTTTTGCATTTCCATATCTGTTGAAAAATGAAAATAAATAAATAAAATGAAATAGTAATTAAAAGAAAAGAAATAATTTTTTTAACCGTCAAATGGGCGAAGATTAATTAAATGTTTTTTATTTTAAATTACCTCCATACTCTAATACTTCATATCCTGTTGGTTAATACAGTATCTCCACACTTACAAAGATTCTTTCTGACAACATGAACACGTTTTACAATTAGAGATCCTGATTTTATTTATTTTAAATTATATTTCAATAATAAAAATCATATTATACTGATTTAAATCAGATTTTGTTTAAAGATATGTCAGAAACATCGGCAATATTTTAGCTTTCATTTATATATGTAATCGAAACCTGATTATATTTTAAAAATTTATATATCTAGCAATATGTTTCAAGCTATTAATTATCATATCGCGAAAATGCACTATATAAAACGAAAAGTGCGGTTCGGTTTTAGATTTTTTAGTAGAATGGCCAGAGAAATACTTGACAAATTGTTGTTGAAGTTCGGAGATATGAAGAAATATTTTAACGACATTTTTGTCATTTATGGGACCAACAACAATTTGAATACAAATTTAATATTTGTGTTTACTTTGTACAGTGGTTAAGGTGGGTTCATGGAAAAAAAAACATTTCTATATGGAGAGAGGGGGAACATATAATTTACTACAGGGAGGTCAAATTATGAAAAATATGAATTTTAAATATGTTTAGCAATCATGTGAAATTGATATTTTAGTCTTATTTTAACCATCAGAAACACCAGAATTTCTGTACTGAAAATTAACAAAATACCTGAATTCAGGTATATAACCTGAACGCAATCACACCTTTTTGTATCATTGGAAGCTGGAGACGATCTGTAGCCACATTAACTGATTTTATAGGCGACAGCCACTGCACAACATTTGAATAAATTATTGTAAGACTAGAATAGCGCGTACATTCATGAAGATATGTTTTTATGTTTTTACTAGCTGACCCACCCGGCGTTGCTCGAGCCCGTGATAAAAATAAACATACCTAATGTTTGTATGATTTTATATCTTTAACCCTATTTAGTATGAAATTATTTATTTAAAAGAGCGAGAAAAATCCTCTATTTACACGTCTAGACGATAGAGGGTACATTCTGATATAATCGAATCTCCGACACGTGTTCCCACTGCCTGCGGCATGGTATAGTAGGCGTGCAGCGCACACGCTGAAAAATATTTTAGTTCCACTTTCCACCACCAGTAGGTGCAATTTGTTCTATACGGAAATTCGACATGGGTACCCATTGTATCAAGGGAGTTGAAGGAAACAATTCTCATCGAAATCGGGCCCATAGAACTCGTGAAAATCATGCGCTCCTTGGAGATGGAAGGTGAAACTAAAATCTGTAACGCGATCGAAAACCCCGTTGTGATCGGGCCCATAGAATCCGAGATAAGAATGCAAGTGCTCAACAACAAATTATTTACTTTGATTGTTGGTATACATTAGGTAAATACGAGTTGTACGTAACATAAATTTATTTTTTATGAAAATCGTTATTTGAAATTTCCGGTATTAGCGATATATAACATTTATAAAACGCTACAGGAGAAGCTAAAACTGTTAAATTTCTTAAACTGAATTAGTTTTGTGTAAATCAGAGCAAGGCGTTAACTCCTCCTTCCCCATACTACAAATATAACGAATAATTTGTTCAAGAAAACCACCTTCCACTACATTAAGGCGATCATTAAAAAAAGAATTATGTTTTTCTGATAATTAGAACATAACGAAGACGCTACGCTAAATAACCGCCATATGGCACACCTTCCCATCCTCAATTTCAATTCTATATTTTAATTAGTTAGCATAATTTTTCTTCATTAGTAAAAATTAACAGTCATTTCCTTTCATTTTCGCAAACTAAATGGAGGGATCGGCCAGAGAAACAGATCTCTTTGTAGTTCAGTTTTTAATAAAAGCAGATCCCTGCCTGAAACTCTTTCGGACTTTTTTGACAGGCGCCGCCAGATTTTTGGTGTTTTTTTTTTTTTAAATTAAGAAAAATTACAGGCCGAACGTTAGAAACATTGCATTGTCGGAAGCAGAAAATGGTTCTACAAATGCTCAGAAAATTTCACATCAATATCTGAATTAGTTTCTCAAAATTCGCTAATTAGTAAATGAATTTCAAATTCGTTCATCTCTATTTGCAAGTGTTCTTTCATTTAGACACTTTGATAAAAAAGATGGCATTTTCGATGCGATATTTAGTGAGATTCTAATTAATATGTTAGGTAATTATAAAAATATCAAAATTCTGTGTCTCAGGTGCATCAGATAAGGCTTTGGAATATTTAAAGATAATTTTTTCGAATTCTAGGTCGGCTAGATTCTCTGGACATCGCAGACACACACAGAGAGAGAGAGAGATACACAGAGCTAAACTTTCTCTTGTTAGTATAGATTATTTGTTAAATTCTGTATTTTTTTATGTAACATACAGTCTTTAACCAAATTTAACGTCACTTAAAAAAACTTGACAAGTGCATTAGAAATATTACACGGCAATAAGGAAATGAATATATTGAACATTTCATAACACAGCAGTTTTTATACGAAATAATATTTAACTGCGCGTAAACGAATAATAGGATATTTTTTCTTTCCTAATTGGGTCCTCAATGATATAGGGGAACTTATATAAAAAAATCGTAAAAATTTAGATATATCGGCGGTATAGTCTTACAAAAAGTAATAGGATTCTTATACCTCTGTGGTATAGTTGAAATGCATTTTCTTGTAATGTCCGCATGAGAATTTGCAATTGCACTCAAAGTTACAAAAAGAAAAAAAAAGAAAGAAAAATCATGCGTCAAGCATAGATTATGTAACACTTTCCAACGCTTCCAAAATAATCTTACAAATCACACCGTTTAATAAGCTAAAAGATAACATCTAATTAAACAATTTGGAAAACGCATAAAATATTTAAAAACATAATTTTAGGAATTTCCAACATATACAATATTCGGAAAAATATCCAAATACTTTTATTCAGCCCTGTATATGGTCTATAGATTTGTATATATACTACATAGGATGCTAAATTTTTGTTCAGTTAAGAAACGCGTAGCGCAGTTTAAAATTCTCCGTCAGGAGTTTCTGTCAATAAACGGCAATGTGTTCGCGAACTTTTGTGCTTCCCTGTATAGGATCTACAGAATTTATACACACCACGTAATAGAAAAAAAACGAGTTAAAATTAAAATTGCGTTCAGTAGCTTAAAACGCACTTCCAGGAATTATTGTTAACAGACAGTAGATAATTATTTTGTGTGTCTCTGTAAATGAACGATGACTGCTCTACACACAATATTCTGTAGTAAGCCTCTTGTAATGAACCTTAGTGATATATATAAATTTCAATGCGTTTAAAATAGTGAAACATAATTTAAATAAACCGCAGACGATTTTTCTCCATAGACGTAATGTAACGGAATTCTTTTGACTGTCTCTGTAAAGTAACTATAAGTGCTATCCACACCCTATTCCATATTAAGCTTCTTCTAATGCACCTTAGTGATATATATATAAATTTCAATGTGTTTAAAATAGTGAAACATTATTTAAATAATCCGCAAATGATTTTTCCCCATAGACCGCAATGTAACGGAATTCTTTTGAATGTCCCTGTAAGAAAACTATAAGTGCTACACACTTCCTTTGAGATAGGGAACATGCTATAGATAACGACAATAACATATAAAAATTGCAGAGCAATCCGAGCATATTTACGGGAGTTAGAGCACGGCCAGACGGCCAGACGGCAGACGGCAGACGGCAGACGGCCATCCGGCCAGACAAACCGAAGTCATAAACACTTTTCAATAGGTTGGAACACTAGGTTGGAAAGTGTTAAAAAGAAAACTGCCCAGTTAAACTGAGGGCATTGAGCTCAGAGGCTATTCACACTAATTGTATATTATACTCTTATTTCAAAGAATTTGAAATAAGCCCTTCGAAAAATAAAGAAATCAACAATATATTAAGGGGGGGGGTCATCCCCCGTTAACCCCCCCCCCCCTAGTTAACTAATGAACCCCTTAAACTAATCAGGGAAGTCTCTAATTGCAATGAATATATATACAAAATTTGAAGAAAATCGGATAATTCTGCATGAAAAACCCATTTATCTAAATTAAGGGGGGGATTAGCCCCCCCGTTCCCCCTTTATACTTAACAAATCAATCCCGAAAACTAATCAGGGAAGCGTCTTAACCCAATGAACCTATAAACAAAATTTGAAGCAAATGGGATAATTCTGCATGAAAAACACATTTATATAAATTAAGGGGTGTCTTAGTTCCCCCGTTCCCCCCTTTACTTAACCAAACAATCCCGAAAACTAATCAGGGAAGCGCCTTAACACAATGAACCTATAAACAAAATTTGAAGCAAATGGGATAATTCTGCATGAAAAATCCATTTATCTAAATTAAGGGGGGATTAAGCCCCCCCCCGTTCCCCCCCTTTATACTTAACCAATCAATACCGAAAACTAATCAGGGAAGCGCCTTAACACAGTGAACCTATAAACAAAATTTGATAGAAAACTGAATAATTCTGCATGAAAAAACCATTTATATAAATTGAGGGCTGATTAGCCCCCCCCCCTTTATACTTAACCAATCAATCCTGAAAACTAATCAGGGAAGCGCCTTAACACAGTGAGCCTATAAACAAAATTTGAAGGTAAACGGATATTTCTATGAAGAGTTATCGCGTTACGTACATACATACATACATACGTACGTACATACATACATACAGAACCGCGGGCACATAAGCTCTCAGGCTTTGATAGCCTGTGAGCTAAAAATCTATAAAAATGCTTGATTCTTTTTTTAATGTATATTCGAGTCAACATTAAACAACTGCCCGTTTTTCGATCGCGATGTTTCCAATGAGAAGCGAGATTTTGACCAACAAAAAAATATATACAAAAAATAGTTATTAAGAAATATCTCTCCTCTCATCCCCGCCCCCAACAGGAGGCAATGACGTAATGAGAAACAGCCAGTGATATGATTTCACGATGTAGTAAATAAAAGTACGATTTTTCCCCTTTTTTGCGTCGGGCAGGCAGCAAATCCTTTTTAGCTCACAGGCTATCAAAGCCTGAGAGCTAATGTGCCCGCCCGTTCTGTATGTATGTACGTATGTATGTACGTAATGTATGTATGTATGTACGTAACGCGATAACTCGTGATAGAATTATCCGTTTTGCTTCAAATTTTGTTTACAGGTTCATTCTAATAAGTGGCTTCACTGATTAGTTTTGGGAGATCATTGGTTAAGTATAAAGGGGGGAACGGGGGGGCTTACCTCCCTTAATTTAGATAAGTGGGTTTTTCAAGCAAAATTATCAGATTTTTTTCAAATTTTGTGTATAAATTCATTGTGGTAAGGCGCTTGCCTGATTAGATTTTGGGCGTTTATTGGTTAAGTATAAAGGGTGGAACGGGTGCTTATCCCCCCCCCCCTCCTTAATATATTGTCGATTTCTTTATTTTTCGAGTGGCATTATTCTTTGAAAAAATAGCATAATATACAATTAGTGCGAATAGCCTGTCAGCTCAATGCCCTCAGTTTAACTGGGCAGTTTTCTTTATTTTAGTGATTTTACTTATATAGGGAGCTGATTATATAGGGAGCTTTTTTATTATAGGGAGCTGATTTTCAAGTATTTATTTCATGAATTATAAAAGATCACGCAATACAATTTTTTTATTTCATATTAGCTCACCCTGCCGGCGCCGCCCGAGCCCGTCAAAAATTCGTACAAAATGCGCAAAAACTCTAAAATTTTAAAAATAGCTACACGAATTCCGAATAAACTTTATTGAAAAAAAAGAGGGAATAAAACTATCTTAAAGACCGTCCATGCTTCCAGACCTCAATTTAATTTATAGCACTTTTATATCTGAATATCTTTTCACATTAAAAATTATGTTAGTTTGTAAAAAAAAATACATTTTTTTTAAATTAATGTCTATGTGTGGTATAAAGTATTAATTGATCTTGTAAATTTAATATGAATTCCATAGTTTTTAAACGTAAACAAATAATACACCTTGTTATCTAAACTAATAAAAGAAAGTTTCGCTCAGTGTGTCTGTGTGTCTGTTGGCGATGGCTAGGAAAATCTGGCCCACCTAGAAGGCTGGAAATTTAGATTTAGAGGTAGTCCAAACCCTCTCCTGTTGCACCATTACTTCAGAATTTTAATATTTTAATTACTTTCTGAAATATTAATTAAAATGCACAAAGAACTCTCATTAAAAATACGCTTTTATTCTCTTGGATTGGTTGGTTCACTGGTTGGTTGCATCGATTTTTCACAGAAGTAATTAAATAAACCAGAGTAGCGATGCATAAATAAGGATTTATAAATAAATAAGGTCAACATGGATAGAAGTTATCAGCGTAGATGAGCCATGCGAATGTCACGCCACCTGTACATGACAAATTACACATACGTCCCACTGATTGAAATATTTTGCAGGCATATTTTTCTTCATGACAATTAGTCGGGTTTAAGTTTTTTTTTACATGACATTTATTATTATGATGGAGATTGTTAATACAGAAAACTTTATTTAACAGATTCTTTTTTATATTTGCGGGAATTAAGAGGGACAAGGGTCTAATTACATTTAAGCTTCAATGTGGATTTCTAAAAAGCTGTTACCAGAATTTCCGAATAGTAGTGTAAAAGTAGTAAGCCAAATTTCAAATTAAGTTCATAGCTTATCCAAATGAATCAATCATTAAAGATGTATTGTGATCCTCCTAATTAGTTATTTGCTTAAGGCCACTTGAACAACCCACCCCCACCCCTCCCGGACCGTCCTTCAATGTTTTTTCTCTAACTCTGCTCCGTTTCCATATCTCAGCAACTATCTTTCCGATTTCAACGCAAGTGATTTCAAACATTATAATTAATTTAATAGTCACCCTTTATAACATTAAACCAAATTTATGAGTAGCGGTTACCACTATTTCAGAATAATAGTTTTAGACAAATTTGTAATTACGTTCCTAGCTTAAGCAAACGAACGAATTTTGAAAAATGCATAGTGGTCCTTCTAATTAGTCATTTGCCGAAGGACACTGGAACAACCCCTCCCCCCGGCCCGTCCTTAAAGGTTTTTTCTCTAACTCTGCTCCGTTTCCATATCTCAGCAATTATCTTTCCGATTTCAACACAAGTGATTCCAAACATTATAATTAACTTTATTGTCACTCTTTATAACATTAAACTAAAATTATGAGTAGCGGTTACGACTATTTACGAATAATAGTTTAAGCCAAATTTGCAATTAAGTTCAAAGCTTAAGCAAACGAACGATTTTTGAAAGATTCATAGTGGTCCTAATTAGTCATTTGCTGAAGGACATTTGAACAAAAACTCCCCCCCGGCACTCCTTTCAAGGTTTTTTTCTGTAACTATATGCTCCGTTTTCATATCTCAGCAACTATCTTTCCGATTTCAACACAAGTGATTCCAAACATTATAATTAACTTAAATGTCACTCTTTATAACATTAAACTAAATTTATGAGTTACCACTATTTCCGAATAATTGGGTAAGCCAAATTTGTAATTAAGTTCCTAGCTTAAGCAAACGAACGAATTTCGAAAGATGCATAGTGCTTCTCTTAATTAGTCATTTGCTGAAGGGTGCTTGAACAACCCTCCCCCCCCCCGGCCCCTCATTCAAGGTTTTTCTCTAACTATGCCCCGTTTCTATATATCAGCAACTATCTTTCCGATTTCAACGCAAGTGATTCCAAACATTATATTTAACTTAATAGTCACCCTTTATAACATTAAATTAAATTTATGAGTAGCGGTTACCACTATTTACAAATAAGAGTTTAAGCCAACTTTGTAATTAAGTTCCTAGCTTAACAAAACGAACAAATATTTATGGATGCATAGTGGGCCTCCTAATTAGTCATTTTCTGAAGGACACTCGAACATCTCCAGCCTTCGGCACCTCATTCAAGTTTATTTTCTCTAACTGTGCCTTATTGCAATAACTGGGCTAATAATGTTCCAATCTTCTCGAAACCAGCTCAATTTTGTAGTGCGCCTACTATACAGACCTGTCTCAGAAGTTCGTTCGGAAAGAGGTTTGTTTAGAACAGAATGCTCCCCTGGCTGTGGTAGGGGGAAATAAAAGATATTCTAGAGCGTACGAGCATGCCTGGTATACGGTTCCGAAGCCATCGTAGACCGTGGCCAGAGTTCCGTTTTTTAGGGTTTCGTTCATCTCACGAAACCCTATTGCTCCCGCTCCGTTGTCTGTCTGTCACAGAGTCATTCTCGAAAACTATGTAACTTACAGAGTTGAAACTTTGTGTATAAATCAGAATATCAGCTTTGAAGAGCTGAAAATATTAAAATTTGAAAAATTCGTATTATTTTAATAAATATAGATAGAAAACCAAAATTCTAACAGCCTTTTCCTTTTAATTTTAAACATTTTTCAATATAGCAGATGCCAAAAATTAAAAATCCACGATGAAAATCTTTCCACAATAATTAATTTTCTATCAGACGATTTCCACGCGAAAAAGGAAAATGAAATAAAAAGTTTCACCAATTGAAAAAAAGATAAATATGAAATAAAATTGATTGACGTCATAGTCGTAATAAAACGGAAAATGTCTAAGATTTCTCAATAATACAAAGAGTATGAGTATGAGTAAGTAAACAAAGCAGATTAATGTCACGTCATTAGAGAATTTAAAAGAAAATCTGACGTCATATGGGAAGTTTAACTAATTTTTCAGATGTTTGATAATAATACAAAGCGAGTATCAATATAAATAATAGAGAATGGTAAATATATGAGTTTGAGAAACATATTGAATCGTGATAAAAGTCCGATTATGGAAATATTCGCATATTTTAACATTTTGAAGGTATACATCAATTTGTTTAATTTTGAAATTATTTTTTTTATTGCATTTAGTCCGTATGACGGATATTATTATGACAGAATATAATAGCGGGCTTGGCCCGCTATCTGGCTGGTTTAGATATTCGAAAAAACGAAAAAATAGACCGGTAAATTGTTACTTTATAAAAAACATTACTTTTTTTGTTGTTGTTGCTAAATGAAATTTGTTTGAATTTATTAAAGAAAGGATAAAGTGTTTTGAAAGGAATATTAAACGAAACCCTTTGAGCGATCTTTGATCACACTTACCCACTTGTTAAGAGATTTAAGTTTATTACAAGGGCTCGGGCAACGCCGGGCGGGTTCAGTAGTTCCTTAGAGAAATAGCAAATTTCTGCAATTAAAAATGCAGAAATTTCAGAATTACTGGTGCAGAAAAATGATAGCAACTGGCAGTTACTTAATAAACTGCAAACAGTCGAAATTCCAATGATTAAATCATAAAAATGGTTAAATTAGATTTTTACAATTAGAAATTAACTCTAAACGATACTCAAAAATTAACTTTAAGACTGTGGAAGGTGATAATTAAGATAGTTTCGTAATTTTGAATCAGTTTCGATGAAATCGGAATATTAAAAGTCCAGTTATAAAGATAGGGAACAGTTATGCTAAAATCAATGAACAGGGCAGGGAGAAGAGAATGCAAGTGCTTATTTAACAAATGACTTGTTGAAACTACTGGAGTTCGTGGTCAAACAATGAGACTGGTTTCTAAACTTGGAACTTAAATTATATTTTTTCTGAAATTACTATTCGAAAATAGAGTAACGCCAACCCAAAAATTTACTTTAAGGCTATGAGAGGTGATAATTTAGATGTCAATTTGCTATCCCCCATTCCGTTCAAATTTCTAAAGATTGAAGATACAATTAAACACAGAATAAATTTATTTTTCAATAAAAAAATATTTTTTGATAAAATAAAAAGCTATAGGTCGATTTTTTTCTATTCTTTGAAATATAAAATTATGTTGCGTTATTTTGCGTATGTATGCCAATTTTCAAATCCCTTCCTGAAATAGTTTTAAAAATTTGAATATACCTTATAATGTCTGATTGGCGATTTTAGTTATTCCAGCCAGTGTTCATTTCCTTTTGTTTTCTTTCGTATCGGAAAGTAAAGAAATGGACAGACCACAGAAGCCGAAGTGAATTCAATACGACTCCCTTGATGCCCTCGTATGTCTGCAGGTGTATTTATGAAATAAAAGAAATGATTTTCAATTTTCGTTAATGATTTCTTAATTAATAGCTCAGCAAATTGAGAACCAATTTTTACGAAAATTGGAATTTCGGATTTATAATTGTTTTATGTACGTATGCCTAATATCAAATCGATAATTGTAATAGTTTTCTTAATTTGAATATGTCCAAAAAACTCTGACTGGTGGTATTATCTGGCACCCCTGACCCTGGTAACCCCTTTACCATCTGGGTCAGTTTGATTCTGGTTTGGTCAGTTTTTGGCCAAAATTAAGAACAGTTACCGACCGATTTTTACAAAATTTGCATTTTCATAATCAGAAAAAAACCTAACTATATGCTATGAGTTCCGAATAGATACCTCCGATAGTTTTCTTAATATTCGAGGATGAGTGAAAATAACATACATTGTCTAGGATTGTCAAATCTTTAATTTCTTTTGCGATTTTGATATTTGTTTAGCGTCATTTTGAAATAAAAGATCATATTTCGAAGTAATGTTTACAAATTTTATCAATATCTCGGCTAATTATTAAAGTATTATAAATTTAAACCTCAAGTGTGTTAGGACCTGCTTGGGCTATCCTCACTTAAATTTTCAGATTTCTAGGTGCTGTAGATTTTGCTACTTATCGCCAAAAAAAAAAAAACACACACACACACAGAGTGAATCTTTCTTTCATTAATATAGATTTTTGTGCGTTCGAACTACTCCGCCGATTTTTGGACACTCATTCGATTTTTCTTTATTCAAAAGTATATAAATAACCACGCAAAGCACAATTTACATTCAAAAATATATTTGAAAAATCTTAACGGGCGAAGCAAATCAGAATCTGAAAAGATGTAGTAATTTTAAAAAAATCAAACTGAAAAATTACTTTAAAAATTATTAAAAATCAGTCAATTTTATGTTCTATCCTATCAAGTAAAATTTGAATTCATACGATATTTAAAAGCAATTGCATGCAATGCGTGATCAAAGCAATAGCGCAGGGGATGATAGCTATCTACCATAGCGTTCCAATTTTGAGCTTAGCGTTACTGACAAAGACACTGAGATGAGTCTGTTTATGTATTATTTACATATTTTTTCCCACTTATTTCATTTTGAGAATCTTACATTTTTCGATATGTCTTTGTATTGTATTATAATTATAATTTCATATATTGTCGATCTTTTATGTGATTTAATGTTTATTATACACAAAAGTTTAATGTATATATATATGTAAGTAAATGATATATAAATAATCACTTTTACTGAACCAATATGATAAATAATCGGTGAACAACAGAATACTAACTTTAATTTCAACTAATACACTTTTAGTAAAAACTATATAACCACAATTTAGCTTACAACAATCCAGCGAGGCCTAATAATACCTTTACCAGCCATATTCCTTTTATATCTCGCTTCATAATAAAAATTAGAACAATGGCTCTTAGCCAAATCTCGCGATTCAAACTATTTACAACTCGCACATCAAAGTCATGGACAATAATAGAGTGTCAGTTCAGTGTCAGTTCATTTGATGATCATTTACGTGAAGTGTTTCAACTGAAATCCTACATATATATATACATACATGAAACTATTTGCATATTTTGGCACATAAATGATAGAATTACTTACAAAATTTCTTTTTCTCGTCGTCTTTTTCATCTATTACCCCGAAAAACTCTAATTCTTTATATGTGTGCATAATCTTGTGAAGTTCCGAACCGCGAATCAATCGTATGATTGTAGCACACTTGTGAAGCGATATTACTTCGGCGTTTGACACAACAATTTCTTTTCCCGATTTCCTTACAATGCCTACCCGCACCTCGAAGTCATCGGCTCGCATGATATTGATGACTTCTATTTCAAACCATTCACTTGGACGGAGACCACCACCGTAGCGTCTATTATGAGCTATATCAACGAAACCACTACGATACATCCACGGATAGCGCTTGATAACGAACTCTGCTTCAACTAGTGATCGATTGTCTTTAGGCAGCATTTCTTCTAGTTTAAAGTACGTTCGATTTTTTGGTGTGGCTCTATCAATGGGTGAAATAGGTATTATGAAATCGCCCATTTCAGATGTGGAAAGTTGATGCTTCAGTTGATGTATTTCACACTCTTTTGATTTCCCTTGCTTATGGAGTAAAAAAAAAGCTGTTGCAATCGTTGTCGTTTGATCGAGGAATGGTTTCTTCCGGAAGAAAATATTATATAAAAATGTCAGTTCCTGAAAGAAAAAGAAAAGAAAAATTAAGACTTTACAATGTTCATCACACTATTCTTACGGACATACGTGAATTTTAAAATACATTTAAATACACCTTTTAGAATAAAACACATTCTCTTTTTATATTTCTGAATTATGGACGCTTAACGACTCATGGTAGAACAGTAAAAAGCTTTCCCTCCTATATCCATGCTCGCGTGACTAAATATCCAAAAAGATAATTTCAAGGAAAGATAATAAATCTGATGATCAAAGCCATCCCTTAGCGAAAACGAGTCCCAGTGCAATAACTTCTGCAATGTTCTTTTCTCCCCTACTAATCATTCTCCCACACCTACCTTCCATAAACACTCGCCTGCTATACGTAGGATGTATGCAAACAGAAACAGATATGTTCGCATCTCTCTATATTAAAAAAAAGTAACCACCGCTGCCGCCGCTGTCAATTAAGATTTTGTGCCTTGAAGTCTTTCTGGACTAATATCTAGAAAACTATTGCATGTAAAATTTTAAAAATTGGTAGTTTTATAAAGAAATGTTCGATAAACACGCTGAAGCAAACAGTTTTTAAATCGAAGAATTATTTTAAGAGATATTTAAAATCAAAGTTCGTCAAAACAGTTTTTTGAAAAAAGTTTTATAGGAACGAAAACTATCCGCAGGAATTTAACCATAATTTGTAAGGATATAGTTGACAAGTTTGCGGAGTGCAGACTGCAATCACTTTTTTAATTTGAGTAATTTTTTCAGGTTATATTTCAATTTTTTATTCAAAATTTTCATTATTTTAACGAAGATTTATTTCATATTTCATGAATTCCATTATTTGAACCGTTGCCAATTTTTTATTCAAAATTTTCATTATTTTGACGAAGATTTATTTCATATTTCATAAATTCCATTATTTGAACCGTTGCCAATTTGTAAAATAGCGCACGTAATAAGATTCCCTTTCAATTAAGAAATGTATTTACACGAGACTATTAAAAACAGAAATAAAACTTTAAAATAATATTTAAATGATCACGTGTTAAAAGCAATAAATGTAGAAAATGACGTAATAAAAATATACTTGCGCGTGAATATTACAAAGAGAAATACGAGTAACTAGGGAAATTCACGTCACATTTAAAATGATAAAAAAAACAATATTTCCAAACAATTTCAATTAATTATTATATTTTCATGAGAGATCAATTTATTTCGACATATCTTTTACCCATTATTGCAAATTTTAAAACAGCGTAAATAATAATATTTCCTTTCCAATGTCAAAATTCTTCTATTTGTTTATTTGGTGTTACAGTTTAACGATAGTTTTTTTTTTTTTTTTTTTTTTTTTTTTTTTAATGAAAATTGATTGACGGGGTAATGGAGAAGTATCAAAAGACAAATAAGCGTTGAATTAAAAATTCCCCGATGAAAAAACTAACTCGTGTAACGCATCTGATGTCAACTGAAAGTGACGCGACGCCACGATTATGCACGTTTGGCGCTAAATCATATATTTTGGTGACTGTTACAGTTGTAATCTGTTTCAACAGCAGTTGATTCGACCTTAAAATCCCTCAGTCAAAGGAAAATGAATGGAAACCCTGTTACAGCAGATCGCCACTGGTTGTTTAATTATAATACAATCTTCCGTAATCGTTTTAGAGATGATCAAATCAGAGTGTTTTGAAATCATGCGGTGTCAGAACGGGGGTTGGCGAGCGCAGCTCGTAGGGGGCAGAGCCCCCTAGTAATATAAAAAGAAACTTCCTTAATGAATAAAAGATGGAACTTAATGGTAAAATAAATTTTACAGAAAAGTAAATATTTATATATTAAAACGCAAAACGGATGGATACAGGAAGAGGCTACTTCAGACGCTCGAAGATACTCGCAAGCTAATGTTAAACCACCTACGGGAGGATTCTTTTAAATTTTCTCGTTTGCATTTCAAATCATTTTTCTTTTTTCTTTTTGCTTAGGATAGCTAACGCCTTTCTTTAAACGGCCCTTTTTTTAACTTGCAGTTTTTTTTTTTTTTTATGAGGATACATTCACTTTCATAATCCGTTCTAAAATATAAAATAACCGCATGAAAAAAAATCTGCAACCAAAATTAAAAAAGTAAAAAAGAGCGCGTTTAGAGCTCTTAGAACCTGAACAATTCTATGCAAAAATAAAATAAAATAAAATGCAAACGAGAAATTTAAAAAGAACTTTCCCTTAGTTTTAACTTTAGCATGCTAGTGCTTTCGCGTGACTGAAGTACGGGGTTCTTCAGCATTAAAACTTTAAAGGTACTTTTTATTAAACATTTTCAATAGTTTTAAGCAGTACCTGATTTATTTAATAAATGAAAAAAACAGTACATTATATTATTTCGATTCATTCATATCTTATACCTCAGGTTTCGGATAACTTAAAAAAGAAAGAGAAAACAATTGTACGCTTTAATTCATTAAAAGGGATTTCTGAAAAATATTTAAAGAAAGTTACCACTTAGAGTGAAACACTTAGTTACTACCAAGAGAAAAACAAAAATTTAACCTTAAGAATAAAATATGCTATGAATTAGGCATAGGAGCTTTCTTTCATATCTATACTACTTGACCCGCCTGGCGTTGCCCAGGCCAGTGGTAATAAACTTAAATATACCTGAAATCAGTGGTTAGTGTTTTTTTTTCCTTTTTAACGAAACCTTTTACAATCAAAAACAAGGTTGGTGACCACATTGACTTCGGCAGCGTACACCATCGAATTTGTACGATTTTGTATTTTTAAATCAAAATCTATCCAAGCGAACATATTGTTGAGGTTCCCACTACCTTCGGCAGCGTACATCAAGCGTGCTATGTCAACACCTACTTGATAATCTACAAAGCCAAATCTCCTCTGACCTAACGAACAATAGACCGACCTCTTAACTGTTTTTCTATCTTCTTGTCTTCCCCATTGCAGTATTCTTTGTCATTCATAACTAATGAAATTGAACGTTAGCACGTTGTTTTCAAGCGCTGTTTAGACAACATTATAATGTTTTAATATATTTTTTAAGGCACAATTATTGTTTCGGAATGTACTGATGCTCTTTTAAATGATATTTCTTTCGGCATATTTTTGTTTTTAATTATGTTATAGAATAAAATCTAAAAGTAGTTTCTAATTTAGATAGATAAACCTAACGTACCATATATTTTTTTCTTTTAATTATCAAAATAGAACTATACTAAAGTTGCGCAATTCCACTATTGTAATGCACTTATTTTACATATTATATTTTGTTTTAACTTTATTAAACTTTTAACAACATATATTTTTGCCTTTACAATGTATAGTATCTCAACATATTTTAAAAGTTAACGGTATTTATTATTCTATTTTGTATAACGTATCTTATTTAGATAATAAAATATTCATTGATACTTACCAATGCTTAAAATCAGGGCTCGGTGATATATGTCAATGGATATACAAGTCTATCATGAGAATTTTTTTTATATTTACCAATTTTTATAACCAGAGGGTACAGTGGTCAATGGATATTTATAACTGACTTGCTGACATGCCCGGCGTTGCCCGGACCGGTGATAATAACCTTAAAAATACCTAAAATCAATGCTGAATGAATTCATATTTTTAAATGAAAATTTATCTAAACGAACTGAAGCACAGTCGTTATAGTTATTGCCGATTTAATGTCGATTTAATTTCTGACGTTTTGATATATTAAACTTTCAATTCTGACCAAAAGTTCTTGAGGAAATCTAAATAATATAAAGCGCTCCCCCACCTTTCCTCTTTTAAACTCAAAATAATATACAGTATTGGCCAATTTATTAGTCCCATTCGAAACATTTTTCCAAAACCTTGTTTATAAGATGATTATGTTAAAATTAAATAAAAAACATGCACTCGTGGCATCATAATTCACTTGTATATTTTAACAGAATAGTAAGGCTACTATAATTTATGACTCGTGCTATAGCCAGTATACGTCAGGACAGATGGCCGTTATCATTATCTTTTTACGCGTGAAGATTTCGCTATGGTACTCCATTGTGAAATATGGTAACTTTTGAAATTCAATATTTGAAAAACGGCATAATCATTACATATGACATTTATATCAAGAAAAGTACAATTTTTTACCTTTCTAACACAGTTTGTATAACAATTTTCTGACAAACACTTTTCGAGCTATTAATTTTTTCAGAAACTTCAAATGTTTCATTTTCCAAGAATAATTTGTGGCAACGGTTATTGAAAATCCCAGTCGTCAGGAACGCATAGCTTTTTATTAAAGAGGACTAGTCGCTACTGGCGACCAGTTTGGTCTCCCTTAAATCAGGGATCGATCCAGGAAAAATTTGGGGCCTATTTAGGGCCCCTTCACAAAAATCTATTTAATAAAATGGGACCCTTCACAAAAATCAATTTGGTAAAATTGGGTCCCTTCACAAAAATCAATTTGGTAAAATGGGTGCCTTCACAAAATTCTATTCCATAAAAACTTACTATTTATTATTTATTTATTATTTTGTGATGTTTTAAAATGTGTAATTTGTAAACAAACAAGTTCACCAGAGAGGAAAACTTCAACAAAGGGATTTAAAAGAGTTTTTTTTTATATATAAATGCTTGGTTCGAATTTGTTTAACTGAATTTCAACTTTCGTTACAAAATGTTATTTTTCACAAAAATACAATAAATTTCACAAAAATAACCTTTATTTTTCACAAAATGGGCCCCAAGAGAAAAAACCTGCATCGACCCCTGCTTAAATGTATGTTAAGCATTGTAACACGTTACTTTCATTCCTAGTTTTTTTTTTTCTTAATCCGTCTCCAAATCGGAAGATTCTAACAGACAAGTCAAGAACTTTTGTAATCACGGTAGCATTTCGCATATTTTTTTGTTGTTGTTATGTATTTCATTTTTCTTGCGAAAGCTGCTTATCCCATTTAAGCATTTATGCGCTTCATGCCCGTTTGCTTATCAGTTGCAAATTGTTCACTAATGCAGAGATTCTTAAACATATTAAGTAATTTTCCGTAATTGGGCCCATTGCCAATTAACGTATTTTAGTTAATACGATTTGATGCAATGAAATCCATTTTGTGAAAGTCTTTAATGATATCCACATTTACACTGAACCGTATTGTTGCTAATATTTTATTTTGTTTCTCGCTAACTTTGGCTGTAGACTCGATTATGGAAGATTAGAAAATCTATAATTATTCTCATTTAAAACATCTTGAATAATGTGCCATAATCGGGCTGCACATTATTACACGTAATTTTCGAGTATGGTTTGATGAAACATTGAACTTTTGGAAGTGAGTTTTGATAATCACATTCCCTTTAAATCATATTTGCTGTCAGCACTTTTGACCCGTGACGTATAATCTGATTAAAATTCATGAACCTCCTTCTAGATGCCGATCTTTGTTCGACTTTGTTTTTCTCTGCTCCCTTTTCTTGATATAGTTCAGTAGTTTTCATACTTGCGTAATTCCCTAATTTCGGCATTTCTGCTTAATGTCTACTAACTATTAAGATCAGTAACAGGTAGATACGCCACACAAACATTGGCGCCTATAATTCTAATTACAGCAACCCGTTTTTTCTCTGTATATTGTAATTCTATAGTTAATGTTATGTAGTAGAAATAAAAAGACAATTGAAGTCGCTTTTATTGATATAGTAGCTATAGATAAGTATATTATATTCATAGGTATATAGTATGTGATTAGAATATATATATCATATTCATTCCGGCGGATATAAAATACCGTCAATAAAACTACCATCGTCAATATCTAAGCTAAACGCCATCAATAGGATTTTATGTGTTTTATAAATGTACACTAAATTATTTTTTCTATTATTTTACTTTGATTTTATATTATTTAACATTTTTAATGATAAGTCCTTTTGAGTACAGTTGTCGCAGACGCAATGGATATCATTTTGGCGATATAATTATTGGCTGAATAAATTAACCTTTGTGTGTGTTTTATAATAAAATTTTGTGTTTTTTAATATAAAATAAACTATTTCATAATATTAAAAAAAAAAAGAATCATGCTGTTTTAGCAATCTCTAACAGGTACCTGAAAATGGGGGTTTCTCGCCAAAATGGCGTAAAACAAAAATCGTGCCAATCCCGGTGCTTCTGCGACAGCTGTTAGAATTTAAAATACATGACGTTCACACTTTTAGTTTAAAATAGAAAATAGAAAATTAAGAAATAATATCATAAATCAAAACATTTGATTTCAAAATCAAAGTATCGTTTCTAATTTGCACACGCGAAAAATAAAAGCTGGTATTGGCGATTTTTAAAATGCGATTGGCGAGATTTGCGCCCAAATAACATAAAAGTACTTAATAATATTATGCATTTCATAAATGTATATTAAATTACTGTCTTGAGCGCGATTAATCATTAACAATGGTAAATATGATTGGCGATTAACAATCATTTTCGGTGATATCTCTTCCTGCCACGTATAATACATAAATACCAAATTAACTGATCATTTCAAAATTTGGGTACTTTTCGGTTAGCCGGGCGCCTGTGATATATGTACATATATAAATATATACGGATATATATATATATATTCATACATATATGTATGTACATATATGTATGCATATACATGTGTATGTTGATATTTTTGTATCTATATATATATGTGTGTATATATACCTGTATATAAATCACTGGCGCCCGGCTAACCAAAAAGTACCAAAATTTGATTCATTAAATATTATTACATGAGTTGTATTTGTTTACATTCAACTAACGTCAAGAAAAGATTCGGAAGGAAGTTGAATTGTATAAGCACTTCATCAAACGGAATTATGGTTAACTTTAATTGTCTCATGGGTCCTGGTGCGAATTCTTTTTTTGACACCAGGCAGCGCTCCAAAAAATCATTCACCGAAAACTTACTTTACGAACGATTATCTCCATGGTTTAATATTTTAAACCTTCACGACGAATGATTTTTTTTTTTTTTTTTTTTTTTTTTTTTACTTTCATGGATTGAGAATTTGAACTGCGAAGCTAATTTCAACTGAAGTTATTGCAGAATATATACCTAATTGAACGTAAGTCATCTCTCAAATATTATTTTATTTTGAACGATATTTCTATAAATGTAACTTTTATGCAGTTTTATTCGAAAAATAATTTTGAATAAAAATGGTCGCCTGGCATATGAAAAAGCGATGCGGGCATCCCGGAACTGTTGATGACAGTCACATGACTTACGGTTTTATTATAGAGATTTTTACGCGTGAAGATTTCGCTATGGTACTCCATTGTGAAATATGGTAATTTTTGAAATTCAATATTTGAAAAACTGCATAATCATTACATTTGAAATTTATATCAAGAAAAGTACAATTTTTTACCTTTCTAACACAGTTTGTATAACAATTTTCTGACAAACACTTTTCGAGCTATTAATTTTTTCAGAAACTTCAAATGTTTCATTTTCCAAGAATAATTTGTGGCAACGGTTATCGAAAATCCCAGTCGTCAGCAACGCATAGCTTTTTATTAAAGAGGATATTTAATATCAAAATATCAAGATGTTTGATGTTTTCGATATTTTTATTTAAGTATATATATATATTTACATATAAGAATATATATTTATATATATATATATAATTTATTATATATATATTTATTATATATATTTATTATATATAATTTATTATATATTTTTCCTTTCCTTTCTCATACTCAATTAGAAGCACTTGTCCACCCCTTTTTATACTTAAGCATATTAACCTTTTCTAGTGCTCTTCTGAGCATTTTTTAATACTAGTCATTTAAATTTTTTGATGAAAACTGAAGATTTTTTAATATCTTGAAAAGCAAAAAATTTGCTGCTGTCAAATTTTCATTGTTACATTGTTTTTACAACACTCGCCAAATCGTTGACTGTTCATCGCCAAAGTAGCATTTTTTCATCTCTACCTGCTCTCTCAAATGTCACGGGACCGTCTACATCAATAATTAAATGTTGGTTTTCGATAGCTATCACCTCATAAAGAAACTGGATTCTATCATTGTCTCGGTCTTATCCGTGGACTGTTTCTGCTGCACTGAAGTCGCCTGCTAAAGGCTGAGTTGTTCTTTCAGTGGTATATTTCCTTACTACTCTTCTTAGTCTTTCTTAAAATCGCTGAATGGGGCTGAATATTAGATTCTGATAATTATACTATCGAACAGCTCAGTGATGATGCTATAAAAATTGAGTTTTGATTTTGCATCGTTATTTGGTGTATGACACTGTCATTTAAGAAAGTTATGCTGCAATATATATATTTTTTATGTGTACTAGGGGGCTCTGCCCCCTGCTCGCTACGCTCACCTAACCCCGTTCTGATTTCACAACCTCTTAAAACCTGGTAATGTATCCTGTTTTAAAAATATGATGATGATGATATCACGAACGGCGACTATCTTCTGTAATCAGGTTATAATGATTTTTCATTTAATTCATCTTTTTTATTTTTAATATTCATGTGTAAACACAATTTTTATGACGTAATTTTCTTTATTTCCTGCTTTCAACACGTGATCATTTAATTATTATTTTAAACTTTCATTATTGTTTTTAATAGTCTCGCACAAATACATTTTTTATTTGAGAAAAAACATAATCCTTTGCGCTTATTTAGAAATTGGCAACAATATAAAAAAATGACTTTTTCAATAAAAGATTTTTTCCTCGATTATTAAGGAATTTTTTTAGTTTTTATTTTCCGACCGTGATATATATTTTTTTTATTATTTCTGAAAGCTTGTTATATTTCGCGTATGGTGGTATGATTTTCGAATCCGTAGGATGGCTAGAAAAAAAGTAACAGCTCCTCAAAAAAGTCCGTAGTAAAAAAGTGATGAGAATAACCCGGAATATCTACGCAGAATTTGATTGGTCCTTTTCTAAATCGTTTTTGGCTCATTTCCAGATTACTTTTTTTTAATATAGAAGGATTCAATACGAATGATGGGATAGGTTGGCGATTTATCGTCTGCACACGGGTAACATAAAGAAACCAAACTTTTAATTTAAACTTTAAAAAGTAAAAAAAAAAAAAAAAAATTGGATGGCAAATGTCAATGATATGCATCGCAAAATTATTATTTCAAACAGCTAGTATATAAATCAATATCCGTTTCGAAAATCAGAAAAATCTTAATAAAAATAACTATATTTTCTTAAAAGAAAGTTGCTTTTCTCATAAAAGCTAAAGATTTAATATGATTTCTTCGAAGTAACAGCATTTTTCCTCTATCATTTACCCACAATCGAAACACATTTGTAAATCGTCGTTTCGAACCGGAATTTAATTTTACATTTCTTTTAGTTATAAAATAGTAAAAACTTTGTTGTCATTTTTAAATATAGCTTTTTTTATAGTTCTGTTTCATAATAGATTTTTGTAAAGTCTTGAAGGAAGAGAAAAATTGCATAGATT
This sequence comes from Maratus michaelseni, assembly GCA_963931845.1. Taxonomy (NCBI): domain Eukaryota; kingdom Metazoa; phylum Arthropoda; class Arachnida; order Araneae; family Salticidae; genus Maratus; species Maratus michaelseni. Next base: position 32,256,466 of record OZ007589.1, on the reverse strand, counting down.
TTAAAGCAATGTTTAGGGAAAATTATAATATTTTTTTAAACTTAAAAAAAAAAAAAAAAATGTTATCGAGAAGAAAATCAATTTTACCAACAAATTCGCGTAACGCAAAAGCAAAAAAGAAATAAAAAAGTAATGAATCTTTTTTTCCAGCCGAATTGTGTAAACTTGAACAAGCCGATCGTGCCAATTCATAACATTATAAACGTGAAAGCGCGTTCTATATAGTAGAAATTTTTTTACATATAGGTAAAAAAATTCCTAGAATAGGAAGGTTAGGGGTCTGTAATCAGGTCCATAGCCAATTTGCTTTTTTTTTTATCAAGTGAAATTTGGCGCAAAATTAAATACATTGTTGTAACCAGATTTGTTTTTTGCGTGGTAAACACTTAATGGTATTTTAGATGATCATTTCCCCGCTTACCTTTGATGTCAACTATGACTGTAAAGCATATTAAAAACTATTAGCCGATAATTTTCTAATTTTCTTATTGCTTCATGATGGTTCATACTTTAAACCTGAATCGGTCATGCCATAGTCGTTCAATTTTTATTCCTAATCCTAACCCAAATCGTATCCTATCCTAATCCTAATAATAACTTTAAACAATATTCTTTGACACGAATATGTAAATTAAATCAATATCCATAAATGGAATGAATAGAAAATAGAATAAATAGAAATGGCAAAATAAAATAACAAGAAAGTACATTTATTCGACACCTAACCCTAGAAAAAGCGTAAAAAATTTCAAGCGCACGAAATAAATTAAAAGAATCCTATATATACTGACAAAAATATGTAAATTTAGATCATCAGATTGGTGTTGTCGATATTTATTTGCTTATAGTGTTCTTGACGTGATAGATAAAATATCGAGGACAGAATTTAAAGTAATTTCTAGCAACCATTATTTACATATTAGAATCGCATCAGATTGTTATATCTTTATGAAATATCTATCAATGGTTAAATTCCACAAGCAGTTTGTTCGCTGGTTCGCTACACCGTGTTCGCTATTTACACCACTTAGCGTGAAGCACTTCATTTAATACTAGCAAGCTACGCCCGCTGCGCTGGTCACGGTTTCTACAAATGAACCTTGAATCAAACGAAATACATCGTTTAATTTGACCTTGTATTTGAAAGCAATCTGTATATTTACCTGGAATATCCTTCCACATTACTGAAAAATGACGTGATTGCTTTGTTATATTTTCTAATGTGCAGTCAAAATTTTAGCTGTTAAGGACCAACTCTTTTATTTGGTCATTTACAGTAAGGGTTTGCTAAAGAATGATAAAACTATATGCAATATACTAAAACCATCACTAAAAATTATCGAACTAACAATGCAAACAAATTAACTAACAAAATCCATTCAGTAGAAGTTTTTATAAAAGCTAATCTTTGATAATCGGGTTCATCTAAATATAGAACTTTTCCACATTATTCTAAAACTAACAGAACGATATAAAATATACTAAAACCATCCTTACAAATTATCTACTTAACAATGCAAGTCGCAAAAAATACGCCCATAGTAAAGACTTTCAAAAGGCTAATTTTTCGGAATCGGGTTCACCTGACTGCATAACCTTCACACATAACTGTTTGACTAAGCAACGTAGAACAATATGTAGTATATTAAAACCATTCCTGAAATAGCATCTAATTAACAATAAAATTCTCATCAAAATCCGTCCAGTAGAACTTTATCAGAAGGCTAATCTTTCATAATCAGAATCAAATATTGAAAAGGTTAATATTTGATAAAAAAAATGGTCACCCGATTTTCAAATTTCCCCCTATAATTCTAGAACTAAGCAACGTAGAATGATATGTTATATAATCAAACTTTCGCTAGAAAATTATCTAACAGTTTAGGTTCCATCAAAATCCATTCGGCAAAATCTTTTAAAAAGGCTAATCTTTCATAATCGGATTGATCTTATTATAGAACTTCCCAGAATAATTCTATAACTAAGCTACGTAGAACGATATACAGGGGTCGATGCAAGGTTTTTTTCTTGGGGCCCATTTTTTTGAAAAATAAAGGTTATTTTTGTGAAAAATAACATTTTGTAACGAAAGTTGAAATCGAGTTAATCAAATTCGAACCAAGTATTTATAAACAAAAACTTTTTAAAATCCTTTTGCTGAAGTTTTCCTCTCTGATGAACTTGTTTGTTTACAAATTACACATTTTAAAACATCACAAAATAATAAATAGTAAGTTTTTATGGCATCAAATTGATTTTTGTGAAGGAACCCATTTTATCAAATTGATTTTTGTGAAGGGGCCCATTTTATTAAATAGATTTTTGTGAAGGGGCCCGCAATAGGCCCCAAATTTTTCCTGGATCGACCCCTGATATGTTATGCAATAAAACTTTCCCTGAAAAATTATCTTACAGTTTAAATTCTACGAAAATCCATTCAGCAGAACTCCAGTTATAAGCAGACGGAACGAAATTCCTTATATGTAGATGTAAATAGAAGTATATTGCCATTAATAAAGTTTTTATTTGAAAAAAAAAGGTACTTTTCGGTTAGCCGGGCGCCATTGATATATGTACATACCAGTAACACCTGTGCGAAGATTTCGAACTGCGATCTTTGTGATTATTTCCTGGTACGTTTTAGCATGCATTTTTAATTAACTAATTTTTCTTTTAATCCAACAACGCGTTTTAACGAAATGTGAGTGTACTATGTCAGAAGCCTGTTCAAAAGCTTTTCGAATGATATCTCAGTCTTTGTTGCATGTTCTGTATGTGCATAGAAAAAGGGATATTGACAACAGAAATAATATACATGCTATGCATTGTTTTTTCATAAATGAAATTAAAGCTTTTTTCAAATCAATGTTGCCACAAAAACAAAATACCGCATTATATGATGCTCAACAATGAATATAAAAATTAATAAATAGTTCAAAAGAGGTAAAATGAAATTGAAACGTTTTGAAGAAATTAAATATTATTGATTGATTGAAGCAGTGGTATTTTACACGTGCAGAATAAAAGGTATGATTTGTTATATTAGATTGAATTGTAATTTAAGTGTATTTCAATTTATTTTTCTTCGTCCCGTATTTTTTCCCGAAGAAGATGACATCATCTTTAATGCAGTTAAAATACAATTGTTATTTTTATTTTCCCTCGCCCATGCCTCTTTCTATCTTCGTTGGTATTTTATTGTTAGGAATAAATATTGTTAGGAAAAAAACTATAAGGTATAATTAAAAAATAAATAAACTGTAAATTAAAATAAAAAATAAACTATAAACTATCATTAAAAAAACTACATACTTATCAAAAAATAAGGGTTACTATAATTAGTAAATTGGCGCCATGCTTAGCGCAATTGTATTTGACCTGGCCCGTATAATACGTAAGTACCCCCTTTTTATTAGCTCACAGGCTATCAAAGCCTGAGAGCTAATGTGCTCGCCCGTTCTGTATGTATGTATGTATGTACGTATGTATGTACGTATGTATGTACGTATGTATGTACGTAACGCGATAACTCTTGATAGAACTAACCGTTTTGCTTGAAATTTTGTTTATAGGTTCATTGTAATAAGGCGCTTCCCTGATTAGTTTTGGGAGTTCATTGGTTAAGTATAAAGGGTGAAAAGGGGGGGGCTAACTCCCCCTAATTTAGATAAATGGGTTTTTTTCATGCAGAATTATCCGGGTTTTTTTTTTCAAATTTTATATATAAGTTCATTGCGATAAGGTACTTCCCTGATTATTTTTGGGAGTTCATTAGTTAAGTATAAAGGGGGGAAATGGCGGGCTAACCCCCTTAATTTAGATAAATGGGTTTTTCATGCAGAATTATCCGATTTTTTTCAAATTTTGTATACAGGTTCATTGTGATAAAGCGCTTCCCTGATTAGCTTGGGGGTTCATTGGATAAGTATAAAGGGGGGAAACGGGGGGGGGGCAACACCCCTTAATTTTGATAAATGGGTTTTTCCTGCAGATTTTTCCGATTTCTTCAAATTTTGCATATAGCTTCATTGTGCTAAGGAGCTTTCCTGATTAGTTTTGGGGGTTCATTGGTTAAGTATAAAGGGGGAAACGGAGGCTACCCCCTTAATTTAGATAAATGGGTTTTTCATGCAGAATTATCCGATTTTCTTCAAATTTTGAATACAGGCTCATTGTGATAAGGCGCTTCTCTGATTAGTTTTGGGGTTCATTGGTTAAGTATAAAGGGGAAAGGGGGGATAATCTCCCCTTAAGTAAATGGGTTTTCCGTGCAGAATTATCCGATTTTCTACAAATTTTGTATATAGGTTCATTGTGGTAAGGAGCTTTCCTGGTGAGTTTTGGGCGTCCATTGGTTAAGTATAAATGGGTTTTTCATGCAGAATTATCCGATTTGCTTCAAATTTTGTACATAAGTTCATTGTAATAAGACGCTTCCCTGATTAGTTTTGAGTGTTCATTGGTTAATCATAAGGGGGGGTGGATGATCCCCCTTAATGTATTGTTGATTTCTTTATTTTTCGAGGGGCATTATTCTTTGAAGTAAGAGTATAATATACAATTAGTGTGAATAGCCTGTGAGCTAAATGCCCTCAGTTTAACTGGGCAGTTTTCTTTTTATTTAGCTCACAGGCTATCAAAGCCTGAGAGCTAATGTGCCCGCCCGTTCTGTATGTATGTACGTATGTACGTAACGCGATATCTCTTGATACAAATATCCGTTTTGCTTCAAATTTTGTTTATACGTTCATTGTGGTAAGGCGCTTCCCTGATTAGTTTTGGGGTTTCATTGGTTAAGTATAAAGGGGGGAACGGGGGCTAATTCCCCCCCTTAATTTAGATAAATGGGTTTTTCATGCAGAAATATCCTATTTGCTTTAAATTTTGTATATAAGTTCATTGTGATAAGGCGCTTCCCTGATTAGTTTGGGGGTTCATTTGTTAACTATAAAGGGGGAACGGGGGCTGATACCCCCCTTAAGTTAGATAAATAGGTTTTTTCATGCAGAATTATCTGATTTACTTCAAAGTTTGTATATAGGTTCATTGTGATAAGGCGTTTGCTTGGTAATTTTTTGGGTGTTCACTGGTTACGTATAAAGGGGGGGGGGAACAGGGGGGAGTTAATCCCCCTTAATTTATTATCGATTTCTTTATTTTTCAAGAGCATTATTCTTTGAAATAAGAGTATAATATACAATTAATGTGAATAGCCTGTGAGCTCAATGCCATCAGTTTAATTGGGCACTTTTCTATTTATTTTTATTATAAAACACACCCAAATCATTTTATCATAAAACACACATAATGAATAATTTATTATAGTACTTCTCTCTTATCCCGTCGACCACTTTTCATAATAAAAATCTATCGCCAAACTGTAAGATTAAACGCCAAAAATGCAATCCCATTTTCTTGATGTCAGAAGCATTATACGTGTTTGTTATGTCATCAAGTGGTTTTTAATTCGCCATTTGCGTGTATTTTTCATTATGTTTTACTGATTTATTAGTTATTTCATTAATTAAAATAACAATTGTGTCCTTAAATTCTTATATTTTATTTATTTATTTATTTTGATATTGCAATGGCAACGTTCTCCTGTTTATTTGGCGTTACAGTTTGGCGATAGTTTTTTTGTTATGAACACTGGTCGACGGGATAATAGAGAAGTACCCTTATTATAAAACATGCAATGTTTAATTTAATATAAAACACACGCTATCTGCTCTACCTGGTTGCCATACGAAGTGAAATCTCGCCAAAATCTTCGTGTTGCATAGGATTAAAATTGTCCTTTTGACGCCAAAATTTTAAACCTGTGCGTCTGCGACATCTGTACCACGACGATTTTGGCGAGATTTTGCTTCGTATGGCAATCCGGTAAAGAAGATTGCGTGTGTTTTATATTAAATTAAACATTGTACGTTTTTTTTATAAATTCATCATTGTGTGCGTTTTATGATAAAATAATTTGTGTGAATAGGTTACCAAAAAATATGTTGGCAAATTTTCTTCTGTCGCCAATGTCATTTTCTTTACCTTGCCAAGGTCCATTGACTAGTAATATAAATATATATATAAATATATTTATATATATTATTATATTATTATATATATTAATATAAATATATTTATATTTCTAGTCAATGCCAAGGTCCCAATACTGAAAAAAAAATTAATCATTGAATCAGAGATTACGTGAATTCATATGAAAGCATTTTCCTCAGACTTTTCACAACTGTTCCAGAAATGTCTTAAGCACATCTCTATAATAAAACCGTAAGTCATGTGACTGTCATCAACAATTCCGGGATGCCCGTATCGCTTTTTCATATGCTAGGCGGCCATTTTTATTCAAAATTATTTTTCGAATAAAACTGCATAAAAGTTACATTTTTAGAAAGATCGTTCAAAATAAAATAATATTTGAGAGATGACTTACGTTCAATTAGGTATATATTCTGCAATAACTTCAGTTGAAATTAGCTTCGCAGTACAAATTCTCTATCCATGAAAGTAAACAAAAGAAAAAAAATTCATTCGTCGTGAAGTTTTAAAATATTAAACCATTAAACCACCATGGAGATAATCGTTCATAAAATAAGTTTTCCATGAATGATTTTTTGGAGCGCTGCCTGGTGTCAAAAAAGTAATTCGCACCAGGACCTGTAAGACCATCAAAGTTTACCATAATTCTGCTTGATAAAGTGCTGTACAACTCAACTTCCTTCTGAATCTTTTCTTGACAAAGTTGAATGTAAACAAATACAAGTCATGTAATAATATTTAATGAATCAAATTTCGAAACGAATTGTCAGTTAATTTGATATTTATGTATTATACGTGGCAGGAAGAGAGATCACCTAAAATGATTGTTAATTGCCAATCATATTTACCATTGTTAATGACCAATCGCGTTCCAAATAGTAATTTAATATACATTTATAAAATACATAACATCATTAAGTACTTTTATGTTATTTGGGTGCAAATCTCGCAAATATCATTTTTAAAATCGCCAATACCAGCTTTTATTCTTCACGTGTTCAAATTAGAAACGATACCTTGATTCTGAAATCAAATGTTTTGATTTATGATATTATTTTTTTGGTAGTTTTCCGTTATACGGACACCATTGTCGCCAAGCATGCATTTACATACATTTAATACATACATTTACATACATTATGCATTAGCATACATTTTGGCATGGTGTCCGTATAACGGAAAAGTACCTATTTTTTATTTTTCTATTTTCTATTTTAAATGAAAAATGGGAGCGGCATGCATTTTAAATTGGAAAAGCTGTCGCAGACGCTCCGGGGTTGGCACGATTTTTGTTTTGCGCCATATTGGCGAGAAAATCCCATTTTCAGACACCTGTTAGAGATTGCTAAAACAGCATGTTACTTTTATTTTATTATGAAATAAGTCATTTTATATTTTAAAAAAAAACACACAGTTTTATTTAAAAACACACACAATCATTAATTTGTTATAAAACACACAATATTTAATTTATTATAAAGCATGCGGAATCTGCTCTACCAGGTTGCCATACAAAGCAAAATCTAGCCGAAAACGCCGGGTTGGCCAGGCATAAAATCGCCATTTTGGCGCTAAAATGATACCCCGGTGCGTCTGCGACAACTGTACCCAAAAGGACCCATCATTAAAAATGGTTAATAATATAGAATTAAAGTAAAATAATACAGAAAATTTTTTTTGTATACACTTACTAAACACATAAAATCATATTGATGGTTTTTAGATTAGACATTTAAGATAGAAGTTTTATTTGGGGTATGTTATATCCACCGGAATGAATATGAGATATATATTCTAATCACATATTATATACCCATGAATATACTATACATATCTATACCTACTAGATCAATAGAACCGTCTTCAATAGTCTTTTATATTTCTACTACGTAATATTAACTATAGAGTTACAATATAGAGAGAAAAAACGGGTTGCTGTAATTAGAATTATAGGTGCCAATGTTGGCGCGGCGTATTTTACCTGTTACGAATCTTAATAGTCAGTAGACATTAAGCAGACATGCCGAAATAAGAGAATTACGCTATTATAAAAGCTCTTGAACTATATCAAGAAAGGGGAGCAGAGAAAAACAAAGTCGCACAAGGCATCTAAAAGGAAGTTCGTGAATTTTAATCAGATTGTACGTCATGGGTCAAAAGTCCTGACAGAAAATATGGTTTAAAGCGAATGCGATTATCAAAACGGGCCTTCAAAAGTTCAATTTTCCACCAAACCATACTCGAAAATTACCGTAATTTCCGGCGTATAATCCGCAGCTCAAAGAGTCGTTTTTCGACCCAGAAATTTTATTCAATAATTGTAGTTAAATATTTACAGCGATCTTTTAAGTTACATTTTATAAAATAATATTTCTGGGTCGAAAAACGACTCTTTGAGCTGCGGAATATACGCCGGAAATTACGGTACGTGTAATAATATGTAGCCCGATTAAATAGTGTGTTTGGTTGGGTTTTAAAGCATTTAAATATATCTTATTACATATTTTAGTTAAAAGTAAACAAGTGTTTCATCGACAGAATTTTGGTTTAAAAATTTAAAAGAAAAATGAACGTTTTCTAGTTTTTATCTACAGAATGGTTAATATTTCATATAAATATCGCTATCTGCGGTTGTTAAAGTGTGTTTTTATATTAAGATAATTCTGGTGATTTTTTTTTTGAGTTATAATTCCAAGCCAACATTTTTGGCTATTAAATTACTAAGATTTATTGGTAATAGTGAAATTCTATAACTGACACTAATTTTTTGAATGTCATCTTATTTAACTTTATATCTTGCATTTATTATTATTATTTTTTTAATTTTTAAAGAAAAAATTCCCCAATACAGAAAATTTTCTTTTACAACTTGACCAAAATATTAAAGGTAAATCTTGTTATGTTATTAACTGCTGTAAATAATCTATATTTTTTAAAATGAACATATCTTATGCTAAATATTTAATATATTTAATATATTTTTTATTTGATAATTTCACGTTTTAAGATAACTCTTTAGAGCATAAGACATGTTTTTCAACACATGCTAATTTTCATACTGCATGTATATACAAACATGACCTAAACTAACTATGTATCAAGTTGACAGCTGAGATAAAGTGTTAAAAAATAAGATATTTGTATCAATAATTTAAAATACTTAAATTACAAAAGAGAAAATATTATATTATATTTGTTCTAAAAAAAACAATTTTTTTCTTTTTTGAAAAAAAAAAAAAAAAAAACAGTTGGTTAAAACCGCTTGGTTTAAACCGTGCCAACGCTGGTACAAAATAGTTATTTTACATCAACTTTAATTTGATTGATCAATGATCATTTAAAAAAATTAAGAAGCATTTTTCTAACCGTTTACTATCTGAAAAATGCTCCATTTAAGCATAAATAGCTAATTTTGATAAATAGTATCACTGTTCCTCTAAAACAAAATCCCTCTTATAATCTAATATTGTAGTGTTAAGTTCTCGGTATAAAATAATTTTTAAAAAATGGCATACTAATGTGTGCCGTGAATAAAGTCGTTGTCTACAACAGTGTGCATAATAATCGGGCGGTATAGAAAAGTTATAATCAATATCTTATACTTTTAGAGTAGAATGAGTTCAAGACAGTGGATATATTTATTCAAACATGTATTTATATGCTCATATATGTTTGAGGTAATTGAATGTTATGGGGGGTTAGCCACTAGGCCTGGAATTATTTTGATGCACATTTTCTAACTATTACAAAGAAATAAACACTTTTAGTGCTTTAGAATACATATACATATTTCGCCATAAAGCAGACTGGGGTTTCTTCCAGAAGCAGGATTTGATTTATATCATGGACAAACTGGGCTGTAGCCCTGGCACTTCTGATTTTTGGAGCTCTCAAATTTGGTATGCAATTTTCGCAAAGCTGATATCTACTTCGACATTATACTGATCATAATCCATATTTAAAAAAAAAATAGAGTAGTATAATTTTAAGACCGACAATATATTTATCTAAATACAGTAAAACCTCTCAATAGCGGACACCTCAGGACCGCGGAATTTGTCTGATTGATATTAGGAAGAGTCCGCTTTCTCCGAATAGCAGACAAATTGTGCGATGCTGCGGAGTCCATTTTTGAGAGGTTTTGCTGTATTTAGATAAATGTATTTTTTTTTTAACTTATCCTACTCTAAAAGTTCAAAATATTGATTACAATCAGTACGATGTCAAAAAAGATTTAAAATATCAGCTTTACGAAAATTGTATACCATATTTGAAACCCCGTGATTTTTTTTTTTTTTTTTTTTTTTTTTTTTGGGTGGGGGGGCAGTTTTGCCTTTGTTTTAATCAGGTTCGGCTTCTTGAACAAACCCTAGTCCTGCATTATAGTAAAATATTTCCCATTTATTCAGGATTCAATGTGGTCAAACATGACTGTGTTTAAAACTCTTTTTTTTTCCATTATTAAAAAAAAGGGCGGGGGGTTCTCGAAAAAAAAAAGTAAAAATAAATAAAATAAAACTAGCCTTAATAGTATTTTTATTATACGATTTTGTAAACGGAAAAGAATAATCAAAATAGGTAAACCTATACATCTGTTGTGATCAATTATCAAGTAATAACACCGTGCTTTTATAGCTCAAATCTAAACTTGATACTTTCTGACAAAGTCACAAAATCATTTTTGTTTTCTTAAATGAACCCAATTTGCAGATATTCTTATTAAACAAAAAGAGTTTCTCTTTCTTTCTATATATAAAGACGAAGGATCTTTTAGAATATAACATCAACGCGTTTGCTTTAAACCGATTTTTAAAACTCGGCAATCCTGGAAAGGTTATTATCAAAGAAGTTCGCTTATAACCAAGGGTAGATCCAGACAAAATTTGGACCTAATTAGGGACCCCTTCACAAAAATTCATTTAATAAAACAAACCCCTTCCCAAAAATGAATTAGCCCCACCAGTGGCTGAGAGGTTGTGCTCTCGAAGCTGGTAGACGGGAGGTGCTGGGTTCGATCCCAATCGCGCCCGTCGGCCTAATCGTTCGGAGTTTTCGTGGTTTTCTTCGAGCCGTGGATTTATCCATGCGTAAATACGGATTAGGTTCCCTTAGAAAGACCCCCACGGAGGGCACTCCCCCCGGGCCTATATCCCTAGTGTAGATAATTGGCCGTCAATAATCAACTCAACTCAACCCAAAAATGAATTTAATAAAACGGAACCCTTCACAAAATTATTTAAAATAAAACAGGACCCTTCACAAAATTCCTTTTAATAAAGCTATGGCATCCAACCCAGGATTGAGAATATATGTGAAAACAATTAACTTTTTTTAAAATTAAGAACTCTCTCTCTAATAGATTTTTACATTTAATATTTTTTAGATTGCAATCTAACAACATCACCAAAGATCGTTTTTATATGAAATATGTCAAATTTATATTCAAACAAAATTTTTAATTTATTAAAAGTGGTCATTTCGTATCGGTCTCGAGCCAGAAGTTAACAGCGGAAGAAATCGCCAAAAATTGCGCTACCTACGACAGTGTTTGCTTATTATTATTCCGATAATTTCAACGGTTTTAAGCGCTTATTTCAATTACATGTCTGTTAAATCTGTGTTTTATTTGTACTATTTTATTGATTGCTTGATGAAGTGTTAATTTCGTTATTGAATATTAGCTGGAAACAAATGCTGAACTTTTTATATCGTTTAAAGTGAAAATAAATTTATATTTTGTAATCGTCTGCAAACGATAGAGATTTTTTTTAAGTCATCCTTGAAATTTAACTAAATTGTTATAATAAATTATTAAATTGCGATACAGTTTCCAAACAAATTGCATTTGAAAGTACATTTTTCCCTACATAACGGTGTAAAAATTAAAAATGTGCGATGTTTAGAAATTAAAAAAATTGCAGTAGCAAAAATCGCAAAACCGAAATTTCACCCTCAAGTGTTGCCACATGATATTTTCAAATATATCCGATTTTTTCAAAACAGTCAACTTACTGCTGATTATATTTTCAGAATTAATATAAATTAGAAATTAAAACATATTGCAATTAACATGAAAAGCTTAATAAAACAATATTCTAAATGTTTTTCCTTTCTTTTTTTCCTTCACTTACAACAAAAATAAAGATAAACTAATATTGAACTGAAACAATTTTTTAAAAGTTAAACAATTTACTTTTTACACTGAAGGTGGTTCTCAAATTCCCTGCTCAACAACGCCAAACTTTCTGACACATTTTTAAACGCAAAGGCATACAGTTGGAAGACCTATGACTATTGAAACGATATGGAATCGAAATGAGTTTTCCATTTTTTGATCAATAAGTTACTTATCGAGTTATAAGCGAATTGTGTTACGGGAACATATATTTTTCTCCTTTCTGGCGCTGAGGGTTCCGGAATTCGATTGAAAACGTCGACTTTGACAGTGTTTTCTGAAAGATTTTCTGCCTTTACCAAAAAAATAGAAAACATGTTTCGATTACAAAGTTTCTGAGTAACAACACCCTTGCCCATTTCATGCGTTTCTGAACAAAAATGAATTAAAAATGTGTCTAAATATAGCCCTTTTGGATTTGAGAACAGCCTTAAAAAATATGAAAATTTCCAGCATCACGACAGCTATTTCAACATCATAATTGATATTTTTTCCTGTTTAAAAAAAAAAAAGTTTTTAATGCATAAAAGTTCTTTTACAACTTCGTAGTATTTTCAAACTTTTTTTTTTCTTTTTGAATGCGTAAACTATATTTACATTTAAAATTAAATTTTCTGCAAAATTGCTAAGGTAAATTCAGAAAAAATTCTTGTTTACTTGCATGTAAAACTTTAAAATGTACATGTTCACAAAATATATTATATTTATTTCTCTTTATGGATATTGTTTTTAAATCAGAAAAGTCTACATACTTTTTAAAGAAAAGTCGCCAAACAATATGATAAAGTCCCAAAATAGTATGATAAGGGGAAAATAGTTAACAATTTCGTGAGAGTTAATCTTCTCTCTTCACCTTTGTTAGGAGTAAGTTTGGGGGAAATTCTCATCCATCTTTACTTGTCAATGCATAATCCCGTGTAAAACAAATGATTGGCCCGACCCGGCCGGGTATAAAATTTGAAAATTCGGCCCGGCCCGGCACGTGAAAACAGTTTATTGGCCCAGAAGCAATATTATTCCGAAGCAATATTATTCTACTATGTATTACAATTACTATACATAGATTTTATTTTCAGGTTATGTTCGAAATACAAAATAACAACAATTTAGTGACCATTTAGACAATTACGTACAGAAGCACTGATTTAAAAAAATAACTTAGACAATAATATTTAAATAAATATTCAGTAAAACAGTCAATTTAGTTTAGAATAAATGAAAAAGAATGCAAAAAAATAAAAAATAAAATAAAAGGAAAAGAAATCGTAAAATTATACTAAGAAAAAAACGTACATTTCAAAAATATTATCTCTGTAGTTTTTTAAACCAAAGTAAATTTCTAATGATATTTTTAAAACAAATGTTCAAAAACAATATAGTAATTGTTGCCCGACCCGGAAAGAGGGAAGAGTAGGCCCGGCCCGAGCCTCCTAAATGAAAATCTGACAGAGCCCGTGCAGACCTCTACTTTTCACCTTAGTTAATGTGAGCCCATTTTTTTCATGTTGATTTTTTCCGGGGTGATTTTTTCCGAGGGTGATTTTTACCGGGGTGAATTTTTTCGCCTACCATCTGTGAATATCTCTAACATTAAAAGCATTATATTATATATAACTTTATACTAAAGCATACAAATAAAGTTGTGTATTGCAAAAGTATTCGCTGACCGGAGACGTCAGCTATTCATTAAGGGGTCCCTGGAAGGTGGGGGGGGGGCAGCAAATGTTATAGCTAATGTTATATATATAGCTATACAGCAAATGTTATATATATTTATGGGAATTTTGACAGAGGGTATCCTTTGGGAGGGGGGAGGGACATTAAATTAAAGACAAAAAAATCGATTTTATTTTTTTAACCTTTACAAAAGAGGAGGGGGCAGAGTTAAGAGGAGCAACAGAAAATATATGCCAAAATTTGGAGATTTGGTCTAAAAAAACACAAATTATGCAACGTATGAAATAAAATGTTTTTGACAAAAGGTGATTTGAAAAAAAAAAAAATACTATCTAAATTAAATGGTTATGGTGGTTGTAAAAAAAAAAAAAAAAAAAAAAAAAAAAAAAAAAGGAGAGAACATTTTTTTTTCCCCGTTTAACAACGAGAGACTTTAAAAGCATGAGTTTTTCATTTTTTGACAAACGAAGTCTTAAGTTATAAGTGAGTTTTTGCTCATGATGACTTTTATCGGTCTGTCGCGTACTGAAAGTCTATTTAAAACGACAACTTTCACAGCATTTTCTAAAAGACCTCCTGCCTTCTTCGAAAAATGGACAAAAGTGTTCGACTTTATAGTTTCTAAATAAGAGCATTTGCCAGTTCCATCAGTTCCATGTGTTATGAACGAAACTGAATTTTTGAAAAGATTATATGATTTCTCTATGGGCAAGTGGGGCATTTGTCCAAAGTCCCTCATAATTTAGTGTTCAAAAATTAGAAATAGTTGCAATTTTATTAGTACACTTGTATTTTTACTTTATTAGAAAAACACAAAAGACATTTTAATATATTTTCTTGTGATCTCTACGTTTACTCTAATAAAAGTATTGTTTTAACTATATTTGTCATACAGTACTAGTACTAATTCTAATCATATGTCCATGTGAGATGCCTAAGTAAGGTGAGTAAAAAATTGGATTTTCAAGATATAATTTGCCATTTGGCCAGCATGATTGAGCAAAGTAAAGTAAATAATAATAATAATAATATTTTTATGATATATAATGCTTTCGTATGTGTTACTGCTAGAGTCTGTATAATAGTGACCCTGGTTTTACTTATATTAAAAAAAAAAGAAAGAAAAAAGAACAAGATATATTTACACTTATTCATATCCGTTATTTTAATTGCATTTAACCTACTGATATTTGTGAATAATTCGATACTTGTACTGCGCATTAGCATCTTATTAAACAATATTCATATATAGTTACAGCTTTATAAAGAATTGTTGGGTCTAATTGTGAAGGTGTCCGAAGAAACTTTTTGCTCGCATGTTACAAATTCTTTGTTTTCAGAAAAAAAAAAATATTTTAGGTAAATAAGTACTAAAAGCAAAAACACTGGCATAACAAAACAAAACAAAAAAAACCAAAAAAAAAAAAAAAAATAAATAAAACGCAAATAGTTTTGTTATTCAAATAACAAGAAATAGAAGAGTGTTTCTCTTTCTTCTTTGGGTCATATGGTTTTTTGAAAGTCTATTATCAAGTTGATACCCTATAAGCCCACAACTTTCAGAACAAGGTTGGCATCGGGTAGCAATCAATTATAATTTTATAATTCTGGGGGATCAGTTATAATATGTATGGGGAAATAAATATATTTTCAAATCTTTTGCAACTAAATATTAATATCTGAAATTTTCATGCATCTACATATAAAAATGAGTTATATTTCAATATGTCACATTGTTTAATAAAATTAAAAATTTGTGAACACCCGTAAGGAACTAAACCCAGTGTTCAAAACAACTCGTAATTTAGTAACAATATCAGTTTTGAATATTTCCTATTAAAATAGCCTATGTGCATTAGAACAATATTTCATAGAAGTTTTTACATACACTTGTAAACTGTTTCACCTAGTTGATGAAATCCTGAAATGCATTTAATAAAGTTATATTTTCCTTCTTTGTGTGTGTCTGTTATTTTTATCTTCGAAATGTGAATGCTTCGTCATATATTTATTTAAATATTTAAAAGGATTCCTAGTTGAATATTACATCATGTGTAAAAGATTTAAGAAACGGATTTTGAATAGAATTTTATTTATTTACTTTCTTACTCCCGCTTTTAAAATTTAAATATATTATCATTTATGATTTTTTTTCTCCTGTGGTGGCTTTGTTTACTCTTAAACTCTCTATTAGACAAAAGCTATCACTTAAGGCTCTTCTCAAATCTGAAAAAAGCCACTTTCTGACACATTTATGAATACATTTTTGTTCAGAAACGCATAAAACTGGAAAGTGTTATTATTAAAAAACTTTGTAATCGAGAGACTATTTCAATTTTTTGGTAAAAGTAGAAGATCTTTCAAAAAATACTGTCAAAGCTGACGTTTTGAACCGAATTTCCGACGCCACAGCACGAAAAAGGGGGAAAACGTGTCGTCACGCGACAAAAATCACATTATAACTCGTTAAGTAATTTTTTTTATCAAAAATAAAAAACTCATTTTAATTCCTAATCGCTTCCATAGTCAGGTCTTCCAATTTTATGCCAATGCGTTTAAAAATGGGTCAGAAAATTTGTCAGACAGTTTCACGTTGTTGAGCAGGTTATTTGAGAAATCACCTTAAAAACGTGTTCCAGTTCCGATCCCCCTTTTCTTTTTTTCAATATATATATATATATATGTTTCTCTTCATTTTTTAAACAAAACAAATTCCGAAGTGAAAACTGAATGCGCTATTTAAAGGGAATTTTAAAAAATGCTATGAAATTATCTTGTCAATTTATGTGGGACCTTTTGAAAAACAATACTACATTATTCTCTAACACACTTCAGAAGTAAAGTGCATCAAAAGTATCTGTGTTAAGTTTATGCAGAATGGCATTTGAATTACTCCTGAAACGAAGATAAGAGAATGAGAAGAGTTAAAACAGAGAAATACTATCAGCATCGGTAAAAAGCTTCACGAAAAAAAAAAAAAAAAAAAAAAAAAAAAAAAAAAAAAAAAAACGTCTCACGTTAATTAAGCTGGAAAGAGCACACATATTTATGAATAGCACAGCTTTGATGTCTTTGATCAAGCCAATTTTAATTTTAAGTAAAGCACGTGCCAAAAACGTGTATTTGTACTAGAAACAATGAGAGGTAATACATATCGTTTAACAGTAAAACCTCAAACCGAACATGAACTGATTATTGCAAGGGCAATAGGGGAAGCTGCCCGTCCCTAAAGTCAAATATTGGGTATTTTTTCTTTAAATTAATGCAATTTGTAGCTACAAAGACGTCTTGGCTTCATCTATTAAACAATTATACAGGAATTACCATTAGTGAAATAAAGTAATAGTAAAGAAGAATTTTCCAAAGACTAAAAGCGAATATTCCTAAAAGTGGAGGACTAGAGTAGAGCTACATGATCAAACGTTATATAGTCCTTTAAAAATTAGAAAAAAAAATTCTTTAGCTGAACTTTTTGTAACAAATCAGGAGGTTTTCAGGATATTTCAAAATTAATTGCATTCCTAGGTGCAATAAGTTTTGTTGAAACCGGTTGAAACACATTACTGGATTTTGATACAGCTTACAAACCATTTTCCTCTCTTTAAATACAAAGGGATATGAATGAAGTTCATATTTCTATCCTAAAGGGTATTTCTATTTATCTGGCATAGCTTGTCAAAATCGGTAACAGGAAAAAAAGCAATCGGAAAAAAAAGTAACCAAAAAAAAGTAACTGAGTTAACAAAAGCGGAAAAAAAGTAATCGGAAAAAAAGTAATCGGAAAAAAGGTAAACAGAAAAAAAGTAAACGGAAAAAAGTAACACGGTATTGATAAATATTGAACTTATTGATAAATAAGTGTTAAAAGCTAACGAAGTAACAAATGTCTGATTTATATAATTCCCGTAGGCGGATATTTGTGAATGCTAAAAAAAAAAGGGCGGGGGGACTTCACGTTAAGATGGGAAAATACCACACATTTATGAATAACACGTGTTTAAATAAGCGAATTATAGTTTCGGGTAAAGCACGTGCTAACCACGTGTAATTACTAACCACGTGTACTAGGAACAATCAGAGCATTATATACATCATATATATTCTAATACGAGAGCAAATCTTGTGTGTGTGTGGGAGGGGGTATATATATATATATATATATACAAATTTTATTGTAAAAATCAAACCCGGAAAAAAGTACCATCGGTAAAAAGGTCCTTGATAAAAAAAAAGAGGGGGGGGGGCTTGAAGTTAAGATGGGAAAATACCACACATTTATGAATAACACGTCTTTGAATAAGCCATTTATAATTTCGAGTAAAGCACGTGCTAACCACGTGTATTTACTAACCACGTGTACTAGGAACAATCAGAGAATTATATACATCATATATTCTAATACGAGAGCAAATCTTGTGTGTGGAGGGGGGGGGGGTTATATATTTATGCAAATTTTATTTTAAAAACGGCTCTAATGATTTTGACGAAATTTTGTATCCTACAGTTTTGAGGCACCAGAAAACCATTGGGCTGGGTCACATGTTTGAGAAAAGGTACAATTTAATATATTTACTTCTTAAAGTTAAGATGTATATTTAACTTCTAATTAGTTTTGAAACTTGAATGAATTTTCTCTAGTGCTATTAAAAAAGAATAGATATATATATCAGGGGTCGATGCAGGTTTTTTTTTCTTGGGGACCATTTTGTGAAAAGTAAAGGTTATTTTTGTGAAATTTTATTATATTTTTGTGAAAAATAACATTTTGTAATGAAAGTCGAAATCCAGCTATTCAAATTCGAACCAAGCGTTTATTAACAAAAACTTTTTTAAATACTTTTGCTGAAGTTTTCCTCTCTGGTGATCTTGTTTGTTTACAAATTATACATTTTAAAATAAAAGAATAATAAATAAATAATAGTAAGTTTTTACAAAATGTAATTTTGTGAAAGTGCCTATTTTGTTAAAAGGAATTTTGTGAAGGGACCCATTTTATCAAATTGATTTTTGTGAAGGGATCCATTTTATCAAATTGATTTTTGTGAAGGGGCCCATTTTATCAAATTGATTTTTGTGAAAGGGCCCATTTTATCAAATTGATTTTTGTGAAGGGGCCCATTTTATTCAATTGATTTTTGTGAAGGGGCCCTAAACAGGCCCAAATTTTGTCTGGATCGACCCTTGTATATATAATTTTTAAATGATATTGAGTTATTAAGTTCTTTCCATAAAGTTACTTTGTATTATCGATATATATGAATTTTTAATTTTAGGGACAGATCAGTTAATTCTCTTACAGATTATATTTTCGAAGTCAATGTTTTCATGTTAAAAAAAAATTAATTTATGTTCGGAAACTGTTAAAAACATTGTTGCTTAATGGGGAATATAGAACAAGAAAACGAATCACAAAAGCATTCGAATCAAATTGTCGTGAAATTCTGAATATTTTATAAATGATTTTCAATATTTCCTATGGGAATGGATTTTTTTTTATATTTCCTCATGAAAACTTGTCCAAAATACAAAAACTGTATTTATATGTATCTAGTGTGTTCCATCTAAATAACATATTTAAATTTAAAGACACACAGCCATTTAAAAAATATAATACAAACAAAGAATCCAAATCGGTTTACTTAATCATACATGAACTGGGAAAATTAGAGTCATACTGAATAAGATTCTAAATAAAGAATCAAAATAATGTGGAACTAAAAAAAGATAATTGAAAAAAAAAAAAAAAGATTGGTGGTGGTGGGGTTGTGTGTGTGTGGGGGGGGGGGGGAATTGGGTAGATAAGAACCATGTTTGGCCCATGGCAGAGACAAATATATTTTTTAAGGAGTTTTCATTTTTGTAATAAAATTTAGGATTAAATTCGTTCTTTTTGTACAACTAATTAAATATGCTATGTACAAGATTTAAAAAAAAAAAGGTTGTTTAGCAAATTTTAATATACGCGTAACATTTTTACAATATATATATATATATATATTAATCTATTTATTTATTTTTATTTATTTATTTATTTTAATAAGAAAGGCTCATAACACCAGCATGGTTTTTATGGATGTTAATATTTGAATAAAAATATAAAAGATTCAGAAAAACATTGAAAACTTGATTTTTCATTATTATTATTGAACTATTCTATATTCAAATGTTAAAATAATTTAAAGCGTACTTAAATGATAGAAACATGTGTTTTCTACTAAGAAAATGAACTGCAAAATGAATTTATGCAGTTAAAATTTTCAATAGCAGATACCTCGGGACTGCTGGGTTAGAAGTTATCTCACTAGAAGTTATAGTTAGGAGCGTAGGTTATAGTTATAGGTATAGTTAGGAACTTTCAACTACAAAGGGGATTAAATGAAGGGTCGAAAATTTTCAGTGATTTCACCTTTTCACCATATTTTATCAGCAGTTTTAGAAAAAAGCGTGAAACTCAGGTTAACAAATCTCCTTAAAAAAATAGTTAAACAAGTATTTCAGTGATTTTAGAAATTCGGCCACTAAGGGGGGTCAAATAGTGGGTCGAATGTTTTACGTCATTTTGCCATTTCTCACCACAAGTTATATGTAGTAGCGTGAATTTCGGAATAACAAATCTACTAAAGAATAGTTAAACATGTACTTTAGGCGATTTTAGAAATTCAACTACTAAGGGGGTCAAATGGGGGTTGATAATTTTCGATGATTTCACCATTTCACCATGTCTCATCGGTAGTTTTGGATAAAAGCGTGAAATTCAGGATAACAAATCTGCTATAAAAATAATTAAACACATATTTAAGCGATTTTGGATCTAGCGAGTTTGTACCCAACATCGGCTATGAACCTGATCATGAAAGACTATACGGTCGCTTCCGAGTGGGGCCCAGATACAAAGTACTACTGGGGCCCCACCCCTAGATAATCACGTGTAGGGCCGAGTAGTACTTTGTCAGGGGACTCGTGAAAAAAAAAATATGTCGCGAAATCTTTATTTAAGAGCTTTTTTATATTCTTATTAGTAGTTATTTTCATATACATTTAATTTAATGTATTTTATTTATATTTTTCTGGTTGCATGTAAAATGCTCTTTTAGTGTCTCAAGCGAAGTCAGAGCGATACGCTGCACTATGTAACTGGGCCCCACTCGGAAGCGACCGGCTAGTAATTGTATATAATATAATATAATAATATCATATAATCATATATATTATTTCTTTTGTCAATATCCCTTTTTCTCAGAAAATACGAAACGCAGAACCACGAATGAGATACCATATGAAAGGTTTCTGAACCGGCTTCTGACATAGCACACTTAACATTTCGTTAAAACATGTTTTTGATTAAAAATTGCTGTTAATTAAAAATTAAATCGGCATTGATTTCATACATGAAATGAAAGGTTTTCCTGAAATTTATGTTGCCACAAAAATAAAATACTGCATTATATCATGTTCAACAATAATTATAAAAAGAAATAACCAGTACAAAAAAGATAAAGTATGATTTCTCCGCCCGGTTAATTTAATATTTATTTTTAAAGAGCAAAATGGAAATAAAATAAAAGATATGCTTTATTATATTAGAAATGCATTCAATTTATTTCATGTTTTTCAAGAATAAGATGATGACGTCCTCTTCTAATGCAGTTAAAATACGATTGTTAATTTTTTTTCTCGCGCGTGCTTTTTGAAAAATATATCGAGCCTTTATATTTTTTATACTTGCGTCATCTATTGTTATATTTATCATGTTTGTGTATATGCGTACTGTAACGGAGTAATAGTACATTAACTTATTTAATGATTATCTTGGCAGAGTAAAGAAAATGACATTGGCGAGAGAAGAAAATTTGCCAACATGTTTTTTGGCAACATATTCACAAAAATTATTTTATCATAAAACACACACAATGATCAATATATTATAAAACATACAATGTTTAATGTAATATAAAACACACGCAATCTGCTTTACCGTGTTGCCATACGAAGCAAAATCTCGCCGAAATCGTCCGGTTGCCTAGGCATAAAATCGCCCTTTCGACGCCAAAAAGATACTCCGGTGCATCTGCGACATCTGTACCTTATTGAAATGTACAAGCAGAAGAAGTAAATTGTATATAAATAATATTGGTACAGATTCCGCAGGCACACCAAGATATATTTTTGGGGCTAAAAGGACGGTTTTATGCCTAGGCAACACGACGATTTTGCCGAGATTTTGCTTCATATGGCAACCCGGTAGAGAAGATTGCCTGTGTTTTATATTAAATTAAATATTGTATGTTTTATAATAAATTGATCCTTGTGAGTGTTTTATGATAAAAAAAAAAAAAAAAAAAAAAAAAAAAAAAAAAAAAAAAAAAAAAAGGATACTTACGTATTATACGGGAAGCTCAAATACAATTGCACTAGCACTGGCGCCAATTAACTAATTATAGTAACCCTTATTTATCGATAAGTATGCAGTTTATTTATGGTACTTTTCAGTTAGCCGGGTGTCAGTGAAATATATATATATATATATAGCTTTTTATGCTTTTATAATATTACACCGGTTTGTTCAATACTTTAATATATTTTATTTGTTTATTAATTTATTTTATATTATTTACCATTCTCAACAACTTTATGTATTTAACCAGTGGACAAGTGCGAGGATTTCTCACTGCAGTCTAATAATTTTTAGAAATATCTAATATTTTTTAGATGCAGGTTTAAACTTCTAAAGAAAAATTAAGGATAAAAATATCTTCAAACAAAAGTCAAGCGAGAATATCATCTCATTTATTCCTAACAATACAATCCCATCGAAGATAGAAAAAGGCATCCACGAGAAAAAAAAATAATAACAATTGTATTTTAACTTTTTAACTGCATTAGAGGATGACGGCATCTTCTTCGGGAAAAATACGGGACGAAGAAAAATAAATTGAAATATACTTAAATTACAGTTCAATTTAATATAACAAATCATACCTTTTATGCTACACGTGTAAAATACCTCTGTTCGATCGATCAATAATATTTAATTACTTCTAAAAGTTTCAAGTTTAATTTTGGTTTTTAATCATAAATATAAAATAACCCGTGAGAAAAGTCACATTTTACCTGTTCAGAACTATTTATTATTTTTTTATAATCAATATTGAGCATCATATAATGCGGTATTTTATTTTTGTGGCAACATTGATTTGAAAAAAGCTTTCATCTCATTTATGAAAAACAATCCAGATCAGATATCTTATTTCTGGTGTCAACATCCCTTTTTCTATGCACATACAAAACATACAACGATAAATGAGGTATCATTCAAAAAGTTTTTTAACAGGCTTCTGACATAGTACACTCACATTTCATTAAAACGCGTTGTTGGATTAAAAAAAAAAATAGTTAATTAAAAATTTATGCTAAAACGTACCAGGAAATAATCTCAAAGATTGCAGTGCGAAAGTTTTTCACGGGTCCTTCTGATATATAATATACTAGCTGTTACCCGTGACTTCGTTCACGCAACATTAAAAGAAGAATAAATACATTAATTAAGCAAAATATTTTACTCCCAATAATTAAAAACGTTAATAATTAACTAACTATTTATCACATTTCATAGGAGACAATACGGTCTTTTTTATTATAGGGACCGTGACATAACTCAGTCTTAAAAAAGTGAAATTTTGTGCCAAATAAGAGCGAAAATGAAATTGCAACCAATGCAAAAAAGAGGGCCAAATAAAATCGTGGAAATTGACGAATTGGGGAAAAACAAATGTCAATTTTACTTGATAAAAAATTTTAGTTTTAACGCCTTTGTGAAACGTTTTAACAGCCATCCTTAAAAAAAAAAAAAAAAAAAAAAAAAAAAAAAAATTAGAAATAGTATATGCATTTTCTTTAAATTCAATTCTGCCTCCTTGGTTTAATATATAGTTGAAACAAATCTTGTTTTCTAAATGACAGTATATTGCCAGGCAATTTTTGTTCTCCAGAATAAATTGATTCATGAAGTTTGAATATGTGAAAATATGTTTGTATTTTTCGGATAATTTACTGAAATCAAGATTTTGTTTCCACCATCTATTCAAAGTGAAAATAAATTCTGTTTTTCAGTTTTAATGAGAAAATGGTGTAAAAAATATACTGATATGTTTTATTTCTCCTTTTTTATACACAAATATGGAGTAAGTTACTTTCCGTTTTTAGAGAAACTTCGTTAAAAAAAATGGCATTTATTTTTTTTTAATTCTGAGAGTTTGTGTGACATCCTCGGATCAATTATAACCGTTATTCTCTAAACCGGTAGTAAACTAACCGGTAGTAAATCGCGTTGCGTTCGATAGTCTAGGAGTAGTTGCGAAATACAAACACACGGCCAGATTTTAATATAATAGATTCGTGTTCATTTTCCTTTTCTTAAAATTATGATGTGATTTTTAGCAGAAAACTCGGATACTTATGCGGAACGAAATAACGGATACTCACTCATGCTTAATAATCAGTATAGATAACAAAAATTTAAATTTTTCGTTATAAATATAGCGTGAAACTCATCTACTTTCTATACTTATTGATCCTTGTATTATTAATGTAAGGAATTGATTCACACTCATTTTAAAACATATTGGAAAATTTCCGTTTTATTGTAAACTAGCATGCTACGCCCGCTGCGCTGGGCCATTTTTCTAAATGTACCTTAAATCATACGAAATGGCTTTTTATTTTAAAGGAATATGCATCTTCACCTATGGATGCTAGTTGATCATTTGTAGTAGAGTTTGGTTTGAAAATGAGGCCATTACAACCATAAGACCATTATGGCAACAGGAACTAAAATGTTCTCTAGTCAATATACTACTAAAAAGAGAGCATTACAATGATTGCATAGATTGACCATTGAACTTAAATAATGTTCGGTTGATTCATTTTCGTCTGTAAGTTCTTGAACTCCGTTCCTCTTTCTTGTTTCTATGTGAGGTTCTGGTAACGTAAGTACAATCTCACTCTATGTTACGTTACCTTTAGTAATATACGTCCTCTTCAGGCAAGTCTACTACGGTTTTTCGTCTTTCGATTCCAGCAGAGTAAATATAGTCAAAAACGTAATAAATTGTTTGCACATAAAGAACAGTGTTTAACATTCATATTTAAAAAAATTGGTGAAACATAAAAAAAAGTGCTATTTTAAAGCTGAATAGTTTGAATAAAATTAAAATGACGCCATTTTCACTGTCTTAGACCAGTTGGATTCGTGTAACCGTTAACCTGAAAAAACCTCGATGATTAAATCCGGTAGAATAACAAACCTCTAGTTTGCATCCAATAAAATCTTCCTAATCTTTCATAATCCTGTCGATATCCAAGTTTGACGTCAAACATTAGAAGTGCTTGAAACGATATGGTTACTAATGTACCAGAGTTACTTACAAAACGAAGTTATTGACACGCCAAACTATGTTCCATTAAATAATGTCAAATTACTGTTAATTCAATTATAGATCTTTCATTAGCAAAATTCCATACCTTATACAAAACTGACAATGATAAAGTTAGTTATGCAAAATGTTTAGTAATAATCTTTTTGGTGAATACTTATACCGAATATTTTCTTTGCATTTCACTACAGAGCATAATAACACGCAGAAATAAATTCATTTGCCACTATGTTTAGCTGCTAGGGATGTGTGTAAGTCGAAAATGCTTTATAATGATCGAAAAATTATCTAATCAGAATTTCAGCTACTCGTTTTTCTTATCCAGGCTGAAATGATGAATCGACAAATATTATTTATTCCATTCGCCACCATTGACATTACAAAGTTTTTCCGTACATTGATTGGAAGCATTGCTTTTTTGGTAAAACTTTGCTTCATAATTTAAAAAACCCATAAATTTGGCAATCGCTAATTTCAAAAGTCGTCTAATCTTCTTTATCGGAATCGTCGTCCAGAGTAACTTTGAAACATAAACGAAAGGTCTACAATATAGTAAAAATGCCAACTGGCAGGTGACCGGAATACGGACGATTAGTCCAATATCTTTTAAAAACAATGACGAATCAAATAGAGCATCGAAAATTTATTTCAGCACGCAATTTTTATTACAAAATGTTGACTTTTGTGATAGTAATAACGCATAATTGCACACATCTCCTTAAGAATATTCTTTAGTTCCTAACTTTTGACGTAGTGAATATTTTTATAAGTGAAATTGGCGATATATTAAGAAAAAAATGAAAGAATAGACAATATTCGCTGATCTGAATTCGAGGCTATAAATATCATATGTTTGGTGAAAACAAACCCTCATGTTTCCGTAGTAAATTTTTAAATGTCTAAAATTTAACTATTTTACAATATGTGTTTGGGTGACATCTACTGCTAGTTTCTCCTGTAAGTCACATGATAGGGGAATTATATATTCAAAAAATTAACAGAAATACAAAAAAATGAAAAAAAAATTGTCACTTACATAATATCTAATCAAATGATCAGATTTTGTTAACCTGACGCAAACGATGAATCGCCAAATATTGAATATTTTTAAGCATTACAAACATTCCTTTGTGTTTAAATTAAATATTTTCGCTTTATAATTTTATCTATCATTAAAACAGTTTTTTTTTCTTTTTCTTTTTTTTTGCGAGGGGGGGGGGGGGGGTATTTTAAATAAAATTAATAAGAGAATTTTTTTTTTAGTTTTCTATGTGTTTGAATTATTTTCTGATATAGCCGTTTCAATTCTTCCGCAAACGATAACGGTCACCAAACAAATGACCTATGGTAACCTTATCGTCCAAAATAACAGAACTTTCCATCATAATTCTATAACTAATCTACGTAGAACGTTGTGTTGTATACTAAAACCTTCCCTGAAAAAATATCTATCGAACAGTGCAAGTTCCATCAAAATCCATTCAGCGGAACTTGAGTTATAAAGGAACGGAACGAAATTTCCGTTTGTGTTTTATATATATAGTAGATATGACGTCTCCTTTTCCCCCAGAGAAATCCCTTTTTAATGACATAATACTTGTTAATTTTCTTTTCCAGGCAATAAATTTCAATACTGGCATAGAGAAATTTATGTTACTTTAACGAAATAATATTAAATCTTTATGTTTTATCAACAAAAATGGAACTATTAACATTCGTCATTTTTTTTTTAGGTAATCCAGTTATTTCTTTTAGTTTTAAGAATGAAAAATCACTATTTCTCGCTATCCATGACATCATTTACGACATGTTTAATTTTGCGGCGCATATTATTGACATTTGCTAACGATTTTCTTTTGAAACTTCTTTTTACTTTTTTAAAATTTAAATAAAAAATACTGTATAGTAATATTAGCCATGCGCAGACGGTAAAACGGCAAGTATTGTTAACATACAAAAGAAAAAAAAAGAAAAAAAGTGAAGAAAAAACAGAAGATAATTTTATTTCACCAATCAAAGCATATCCGCTTTATTTTCGATAAATGACGCCATATTCGCCTGTTTCCTATGGTTACGCATGTTGAAACCTTATTATCAAAAACTAAAAGTACGTTTTATTTCTAACAATATTATTTAATCTTCTTCTTAATTCTTCAATTTTTTTTATTTCATTTTCATTTTTCCCGTGAAAATTTTTTAATTGAAACTAAATTGTTGAGTAAAAATTATTATTCCGGGTTTTGAATTAGTTTTTGCAACGATAAAGTATTAGCAACGGTAAAGTAAATTTAACCATTTTAAAATGCTATACGAAAAAATGTCCATTTATTCTCAATGAAAATAACGAAATTTTGAAATATTAAGAAAAATATTTGAATAAAATAAACAAAAACCAGTCTATGTTCACATGAGGGGTTATAATCAGCCTATATGCAAAGATACAGCATCATTAAATGCTCCATTTTGACGCTGGCTTCAGCCTAACATTTGCACACAATCAGATTTATAATATTATTAGGATTATACATAAATGTGTGTGCCCTTAGTTAATGTTAGCCCTCTTTTTTCATTGTGATTTTTTTCGGTTGTGCTTTTCACCGAGGTGATTTTTTCCGGGGTGATTTTTTCCACCTTCCAACAAATAAAGTAGTGATTAAAACGAGTATTCTCGTACGCGAATATTCACACCACTTTTCACTATTCACCTTCGCGAAGGTCAAAAATCAAGTATGAATACGAGCTAGTTGATGAATACGAGCATTCTTGTACGGAATTATCCAACTTTTTTACGCTATTGCAAATAGCATTTGCAAATATTTACAGCAAATATTCGCATACGGGAATGAAATAAATCAGACATTTGTTACCTCGTTAGTTTTTAACACTTGTTTATCAATAAATTCAATATTTATCAATAAGTTCAATATTTATCAATTCCTTGTCATTTTGTTTCCTGTTACTTTTGCCGCTCTTGTTATTCCAGTTACTTTTTTTTCGGTTACCCCATGTGAATTTTGGAAAGTAGTGTGTTGAAATAAACTATAGATTGTATTTTATATTAACTGCCCCCCCCCCCCACTTCTCAGGGACCCCTTAATGAATAGCGGACGTCTCCGATCAGCGAATACTTTTTCAATACCATACACAACACAACTATTCATTTGTATACTTTAGTAAAAAGATATGTATCATATGTTTTAATGTTAGCGGTACAAATACACATGCTTTACTTGAAAAAAAAAAAACAACATAGGATCGGTTTTTTATAACTGAACATATATGCATCTCAATAAATAATATATATCAAATTTATGTTCAATGAAGTAACGTATTATCTTTATTTTTACCGTTGACCTTTTTGCCTAGATTCCGTTTACTCCACTACTTGATTTCTGACATTTGCGAACGCGAATATAAATATTTTTCGTCGATGTCTACGAATCTGAATATTAAAATTATGAATATTCGCATTGAAGAATGATCGTTTACATCACTACTTTATTTTTAAGATTCGCGACGGCAATAATAATATTTTCAATTACATTTATGAATGCGAATATTGATAAAGAGTGGGAATATTCACATGTGAAAGAATGCTGGTTTAGATCAGTACTTGATTTTGGACATTCGAGAAAGCGAATACGAATATTTTCCGTCGATATTTAGGATGCAAATATTGAAAAATGGTGTGAATATTCGCCTACGAGAATGATATAAATCAGACATTTATTACCTCGTGAGTTTTTAGCACTTATTTATTAATAAGTTCAATATTTATCAATTCCTTGTCAAGTATTTTTCGGTCACTTCTTCTCCTTGTCACGTTTTTTTTTCGCTCTTGCTTTTCTGTCGCATTTTTACCAGTCACATTTCTTCCTAGATTCAAATATATCAAAATATCGAAGATATCAAACATCTTGATATTTTGAAAATAAATATATTACCGAACTCAGATGAGAGGAAGCCATTCTAATTCAAGGTGGATTCGATTTCTGGTAAGGTTAAATTTCATGCATTTACATATAAAAAATGATCTTACCAATGTGTTTGAAGAACTCGTATTTTTGAGAGGAGAAAAGAAACATTTTGAGAACACTCCTCCAAAGTTATTGAACAATAATTATAAGCTAAATTTTCTGAAATATTTAAAATGCCCTTTAAGCACCTCCCCCTCGATGCCTTCCTTTTCATTTATTTTTTTATGCGCAATTTCATTTATTATTTTTACAACTAAACATATCTATAATATGCGCAATTTTTTCTTTTAATAATAAACAATACAAATCGTAACTTACCCGTATAGAAGAGCTGTAGTTTGCAATATTTTGAGAAGTAATATCCACTGTCGCAATACACCTGTACACAGCAGTCAGCACTGACTATTTTTATCTGAAATCCAGACACACTTTACTGCCTCACTATCTGATAACAATCTGCAGCTTGCTTCAACATGAAGCAAAATGCCAGGAATTTCAAGGTAATACAAAGGTTCTCATGAGGAATGCTGTTATTCTTAAAACTTGAAATGCGGACGCAAACCATTTCCGCCTCCATATCCAAACAGATAGCGTCCTTGTGTGTCGTTCTTTCTTTGATGTGGTATAACTGTCACTTTGATCTTTTATGACATTCTTAGTATTTCTAAAGTACAATATTCAAGTAGGGGAGCATGCTGACAAGTCGCCAACATCTCTTTTTTTTTTCTTTTGTCTAAACTCTCCTTTCTTTTAGGGAAACTCCCCTTTCTTTTGTCGAAGACCACGAAATGATTCGGTAAGAATGAAAACTTGTATGAATTATGGCTATTTGAGGACGACTTGCTCAGGATCCTTTCTAAGGCTTATTTTCTGAATACGGCAATGGCAATATAAGGGATATTGGGGAAAAGGATTTTCTGTAAGCAATCGGTTGTAAGTCAAAATATATTGAATTTAAAGTAAAATTAGCTGTCACGCCCGGCGTTCCCCGGACTCGCGATAATATATATATATTTTTAAATCAAGTTTATATTATTTTATATCTTTAATCCGATTTTGTATGAAATTATATTTTAATAGGAAAAATATGGCGAAAACATATTGATGTTTAGTGATAAAAGCGCTCATTTTCTTGTTCTTTTTGACCGAACTCTTTGAAATCTTTATTGGTTATACATAAAACGGTTTTACAGCATGTGTAAAAATTTCGTGAAAAAATACTGTTACCTGGTTGTAAAAGAAATGTTATCTTCTCTTTCTTTTTTTTTATTTGTTTGTTTCTTTTCGCGTCGGCTCCTTTAACATAGCAATAAAAAATAGTTCTGATCTTCCGAACTCTTTGAAATTGCAATCGGTTATAAATATAACTGTATCCAAGCTCTGTTTAAAATTTTACGAAAAAATATGCATATTTAGTAATAAAAACATGAGTTCTTAAAAAAAAAAAAAAAAAAAAAAAAAAAAAGCTTTTAACGCACTGGCCATATTATGCCATCCGTTTTCAATCACCCTAGGCTAGGGCTCCTTTAATACAGGCTGAATCATCAAGCATTTTGATGCACACTTACTGTTTGTTGCCTATGAGGCGAGAAACGATTATCGAGTTACAAAATCGTTAAAAATGGACTGTTGTTTGGCATAAATTTGTTCTAATCTGTCAAGGGATAGATTTAGAATATTTAGAGTCCATATAAATGAAGAAGGACTAATTAGTCTATAAATCCTAGAAGAATAGATCAGGATCGAAGAATTTGGCCAAATGCCACGCCAAACAGATCACTTGTATTCAGTACACCGGTTCTTCGCGTTCGATATAGTATATTGTACAGTCGAACCTCGTTAACGCGAACACTCAAGGGGAAACTTTTTTTGTACATGTTAAAAGTAGTTCGTGTTATCCGAACTTAAATACATTACATACAACTGGACGGGGCAGTCGGAATCAGTTCGTACTAAAAGTAATTCACGTTAAGCGTGTTCATATTAACGAGGTTTGACTGTACTAGACATTGCTCACGGGTGAGAAAAGCCTAGTTGTTAGAGAGAGAGAAAATCTTATTTGAAAGTTCACCTTATTTATTTTTTGGATGGGATGGTGGTGGTGGGGAGGGGGGAGTAGTTAGATGGTTGAATTTATTTACTGTTGTTAAGTGACGAAAGGGAACTTTCTTTAATCAAATTTTAAATATTTTTACTGTACACTTTGAATTCTGCACGCGCACACGGGGGGGGGGTGGGGCAATCTTCTAATTTTTTTAAGATTTTTAATTTTAAAAGCTGCAGAAAGGAGGAAGGGGGAGGGGATAGTAGTTTTTTATTAGTTTTTTGGCGGGAAGGGTAATTTTGATGATTCATTATTTATTTACTGTTATTATAAAATTACAAATAG
Source organism: Maratus michaelseni (assembly GCA_963931845.1). Classification (NCBI taxonomy): domain Eukaryota; kingdom Metazoa; phylum Arthropoda; class Arachnida; order Araneae; family Salticidae; genus Maratus; species Maratus michaelseni. Next base: position 32,224,765 of record OZ007589.1, on the reverse strand, counting down.
GGCAGAAAAAGTTTTAAATGAAAGAGTTTTGTTTAAAGTGGTTCTCAAATTCCCTGCTCAAGAGCGCAAAACTTTATGACACATTTTCTGACTCATTTTTAAACGTAAAGGAATGAAATTGTCAGAAATGACTATAGAGAATGTGCATGTGATGTCACGAAGCCGTAAAGAACGAAGGGTAGGCAAAACATACGCATGACTACTGTACAGTTAGCTGTGTTATGTGCTTATTATTCATATATTTTCTTATTATTCATATAATTTTGCTTTCCTTAATTGCAGCGGATAGTCCAAGGTAGGTCCTGATGCACCTGAGGCTCGGATTTTTAATTTTTTGAGACCCCGGCCCCCTGCAGCCCGTTTAAAATTTTTGATAATTTGTCCAATTTTTATCCAATACTCATCGTTTTTGGGGCTTTTTTTCCATTTAGCTGCCACTCCCATTTCTACGTTCTAGTTAAGACCCTGGCCCCCTATTGCCTGATACGGGGCCCGTTGAAGTTTTTGTTTCGTAAACCGTTAATAACTTGCCACCTTTTAATCCGATTTTCTTAGTTTTTGGGACCTTTTCTCTATTTAGTTATTCCCTCATTGCTACTTTCTAATTAGGACCCTTCATCTTAGGGCCCTGCTGAAAACTATCGGCTGGCCCTTTTTTGGGCCCCTTACTATAGTTCCCCTAAAAATCGTCCGATTCACTAACTTTTTTTTTTTCTAACAACTTAGAACTTCCAGCTACTACATGAACGACAAAAAAAGAAAAAATTCGGTGAAGATCCGGGGCCCTTGGGCCCCTTGAAGTTTTTGTTCCCTAAATTGTTAATATCTTGTCCCCCTTTTAATCCGATTTTCGTTTTTTTTTTATTTTTTCCTTTTCTCCATTTAACTTTTCCCCCATTTCTACATTCCAGTTAGAACCGTTCATCTTAGGGTCCTGCTCAAAACAATCGGCGGCTCCTTTTGGGCCCCCTACTGTAGCTGCCTTAAAAATAGTCCGATTCGCTAGTTTTTTTTTTTAACAACTTCTTAGGACTTCCAGCTACTACATGAATGACCGAAAAATTTCTCGGACAAGATCCGGGCCCCCTGAACCCTTTGAAGTTTTTGTTCCCTAAATTGTTAATACCATGTCCCCTTTTAATCACATCTTCGATTTTGGGGCCTTTTCTCCATTTAGTTATTCCCCCATTTCTTCATTCCAGTTAGGAGCGTTCATCTTAGGGCCCTGCTCACAACTATCAGCTGGACCCTTTTTGGGCCCCCTACTATAGTTCCCCTAAAAATCGTCCGATTCACTAGCTTTTTTTTCTAGCAACTTAGAACTTCCAGCTACTACATAAAAAAAAAAAAAAAAAAAAAAAAAAATGGAGAAGATTCAGGCCCCTCGAAGTTTTTGTTCCCTAAATTGTTAATACCTTGTCCCGTTTTAATCAAATCTTCGTTTTTGGGTGCGTTTACTCCATTTAGTTATTTCCCCATTTCTACATTCCAGTTAGGACCGTTCATTTTAAGACCCTGCTCAAAATTATCAGCGGCCCATTTTAGGCCCCGTACTATAGCTCCCTTAAAAATCGTCCGATTCGCTATCTTTTTTTTCTAATAACTTCTTAGGATTTCCAGCTACTATATGAAAGACAAAAAAATTTCTTGGACAAGATCCGGGCCCATGGGCCCCTTACGTTACCCATAACTTCTTAATTATGATACGTGTATCGAATACGTTTAAAGTTTTTATTACTTCTAGAAAAAAGGCCAAAAATTTATAATGACAGATTTTTGATATCATTAAAAATGGCCTCAAGTGGTTGGGGGGGGGGGGACAGGAGATTAGGAATTTAAGAAGAAAAAAATTCATAACTTTGTCAATTCACAAGATATCAAATCCGCTAATTTATTACAAATCCTCTTAATATTATCTACAACTTTTATATTGACAAGTTTTTCTTATCGAACCAACCCTTACAGAAAAAAAAAGTTCTTTGCGTGCTCCGCCTACAGACACAGGTAGATTTCGAAGTCCAAACAGTCCAAATTTCCAACTGCCGCATCATGGCAAAAATGTCATTTCTTCTGCATTCCCAAGAAATAGGCTGCCCACGGTCTGCGTCTTCGAAATTTACCTGTGCCTGTAGGCCGAGCTGTCAAGGATTTTTTTAATAGTAATCTTCTTTTTCGTCATCAACTTACGTTTACTCACAACAGCCGTAATTCAGAAATCGCGTTACTGTTAAAGATAAGGGGTTAAGTTTGGAAAGAAGGGGGGGGGGATTTCATCCGTAAATTAAATAACGCGTTAATGTTAAAGGAAATTCGTTAAATTTACAGGGGGGGGGTGCATATTCCACCGCCTGAGGACTCATTATTTTATTGGGTTCTAAGGACTCGATTTCAACAGGGTTTGGTTCATTTGACTCAATATCAAAAACTTGAGGTTTTTATTTATTTATTTATTTATTTATTTATTGTCACGGGCGATGGTCAGCTAGTTATTAATAAGTGTTTGGTTCGATTTTGAATAACTGGATTTCATCTTTTGTTACAAAATGTTATTTTTCACAAAAATATAACAAATTTCAGAAAAATAAATTTTATCCCTCCCCCCCCCCCCCCCCAAAAAAAAATAAATAAATAAATAAATAAAAATTAAAAAATGCATCGACACTTGATTAAATGCTTTTTAAATGGCAATGTTTTTTTTTAAAACATGGCATCTATTTTTTTTTTTTTTTTTTAGATTAAATTATGTAATTCTCTTCTACAAAAAAAAAAAAAAGAGTACAATGTTTAAAAAAAAAAATATCGCCCAGGTATTTCATTAAATGATTCATATAAGTCGATTTTTTTGTTTTGTCCTGTCTTTTTACATATTTTTAGAATAGTAAAAATATTTTTTTTAAACCTAAGGAGTGTTTATTTAATTTAAAGATTATTTCAGCTAATAAAACCGAATTCTGACAAAACAGTTGCTGCAGTTTCATAGATTCCCTTCTCATAATACAACATGTTAAAATTATATACATAAATTTTTAATTGTTTTTATGCAAAACCATTAATCTATACTCAGAAGTATGGAAATACATTATTTTAGTTACCGCTAGCCAGTGGATTTTTAGACAATCTTTGAAATATTGCAGACGATAGTAGTTAGCTATATTTTCCAACTTTTCAATTTAGCACAATGTAAACATGTTGTTTTAGCTTATATAGGCCCCGTACTATAGCTCCCTTAAAAATCGTCCGATTCGCTAGCTTTTTTTTTCTAATAACTTCTTAGGATTTCCAGCTACTATATGAATGACCGAAAAATTTCTTGGACAAGATCCGGGCCCCTGGGCCCCTTACGTTACCCATAACTTCTTAATTATGATACGGGTATCGAATACTTTTAAAGTTTTTATTACTTCTAGAAAAAGGGCCAACAATTTATATATGACAGATTTTTGATATCATTAAAAATGGCCTCAAGTGGTTGGGGGAGGGGGGGGGGGACAGGAGATTAGGAATTTAAGAAAAATAAATTCATAACTTTGTCAATTCACAAGATATCAAATCCGCTAATTTATTACAAATCCTCTTAATATTATCTACAACTTTTATATTGACAAGTTTTTTTTATAGAACCAACCCTTACAGAAAAAAAAAGTTCTTTGCGTGCTCCGCCTACAGACACAAGTAGATTTCGAAGTCCAAACAGTCCAAATTTCCAACTGCCGCATCATGGCAAAAATGTCATTTCTTCTGCATTCCCAATAAATAGGCTGCCCACGGTCTGCGTCTTCGAATTTTACCTGTGCCTGTAGGCCGTGCTGTCAAGGATTTTTTTAAATATTAATCTTCTTTTTCGTCATCAACTTACGTTTATACTCACAACAGCCGTAATTTAGAAATCGCGTTACTGTTAAAGATAAGGGGTTAAGTTTAGAAAGAAGGGGGGGGGGGATTTCATCCGGAAATTAAATATCGCGTTAATGTTAAAGGAAATTCGTTAAATTTACAGGGGGGGGGGGTGCATATTCCACCGCCTGAGGACTCATTATTTTATTGGGTTCTAAGGACTCGATTTCAACAGGGTTTGGTTCATTTGACTCAATATCAAAAACTTGAGGTTTTTATTTATTTATTTATTTATTTATTTATTGTCACGGGCGATGGTCAGCTAGTTATTAATAAGTGTTTGGTTTGATTTTGAATAACTGGATTTCATCTTTTGTTACAAAATGTTATTTTTCACAAAAATATAACAAATTTCAGAAAAATAAATTTTATCCCTCCCCCCCCCCAAAAAAAAAAATAAAAAAAAAATAAAAAAAAAATAAATAAATAAAAATAAAAATAAAAAAATGCATCGACACTTGATTAAATGCTTTTTAAATGGTAATGTTTTTTTTTTTTTTTTTTTAATATGGCATCTTTTTTTTTTTTTTAGATTAAATTATGTAATTCTCTTCTACAAAAAAGGAAAAAAAAAAAAGAGTAAAATGTTTTTAAAAAAAATATCGCCCAGGTATTTCATTAAATGATTCATATAAGTCGATTTTTTGTTTTGTCCCTTTTTTTACATATTATTAGAATAGTAAAAATATTTTTTTTAAACCTAAGGAGTGTTTATTTAATTTAAAGATTATTTCAGCTAATAAAACCGAATTCTGACAAAACAGTTGCTGCAGTTTCATAGATTTCCTTCTCATAATACAACATGTTAAAATTATATACATATATTTTTAATTGTTTTTATGCAAAACCATTAATCTATACTTTCTTAAAACGAAAGAGTGGATTTTGCTTCTCAGAAAAGAGCTCTAATTTATTGGATCGTGAATGAGTTGATTTTTAAATGTTTCACTCATCATGATTTGAATTTTTATTTTCCTAATGCACTCCAGAAGGGCGAATACTAAACAACTCATCTCGATAAAAAAGCACTCATTGGCGAGCGGAAATCCAGTAAGCTGATGCAGTTGACGTGACCTCACTGTCCCCATATCCGCTGAGCAGACGACAGACGTGTGGTGTGTAGTACGCGGCTAACACCACGTTGTTAAAATTTTAAAGAAAGAATACTTGAAAAGGTAAGAATTTCTGCTGATTTAAGTACTCTAATTATGTTTTTTATAATGATTCTGTTTTATATTAATTGTTATTTTATATATGGCGTGATATTTTTCAGTTTATACAGTAAAACCTCTAAATAACGGACACCTCGGGAGCGCAGAAATCGTCCGCTATTCGGAGGCGTCCGCTATTGGGAAAATTTCAGAGATTTACAAAATCGCTAAGAAATGCTTAACGTTTCATTAATTGGCTTTTATATGTCCGAGAACTTCTATTATATGATTAATCAGAAATTAAAATTATTTTTTTAAGCAATAAAACTGAAATGAAATGGTACATACATTTTCCCACTGTTTATTACATTTTTCAGGAAAAAATCTATACTAATATTATAAAGGAGTAAATCTTGTTTGTTTGTTTGTAGGGGGTAATCTCTGGAACTACCGAACCGATTTCAAAAGTGATGGTGGAAAATTGATGGTGACAACCCCTGCTCCAACATAGGCTATATTTTATGTCGGTGCCACTAACCCCAGGGGGTGCAGGAGCAAAAAACGTTCTAAAATTGCGATTTTTCAGTTATCACACTGGCTGTCAAGCCCTGAGAGCTTGGCAGCCGGTTCTGTATGTATGTATGTACGTACGTAATGCGATAACTCTTCATAGAAATATCCGTTTTCCTTCAAATTTTGTTTATAGGTTCACTGTGTTAAGGCGCTTCCCTGATTAGTTTTCGGGATTGATTGGTTAAGTATAAAAGGGGGGGACAAGGGGCTAATCCCCCCCCCCCCTTAATTTATATAAATGGGTTTTTCATGCAGAATTATTCCGTTTTCCTTCAAATTTTGTTTATAGGTTCACTGAGTTAAGGCGCTTCCCTTATTAGTTTTCGGGATTGATTGGTCAAGTATAAAGGGGGGGAACAAGGGTCTAATTCCCCCCCCCCCTTAATTTATATAAATGGGTTTTTCATGCAGAATTATTCCGTTTCCCTTCAAATTTTGTTTATAGGTTCACTGAGTTAAGGCGCTTCCCTGATTAGTTTTCGGGATTGATTAGTTAAGTATAAAGGGGGGGGGATCGGGGGGCTAATTGCCCCCCCCCTTAATTTATATAAATGGGTTTTTCATGCAGAATTATTCCGTTTTCCTTCAAATTTTGTTTATAGGTTCATTGGGTTAAGACGCTTCCCTGATTACTTTTCGGGATTGATTGGTTAAGTATAAGGGGGGGAACGGGGGGCTAATCCCCCCCTTAATTTATATAAATGGGTTTTTCATGCAGAATTATTCCGTTTTCCTTCAAATTTTGTTTTTAGGTTCACTGAGTTAAGGCGCTTCCCTGATTAGTTTTCGGGATTGATTAGTTAAGTATAAAGGGGGGGGGGATCGGGGGGCTAATCCCCCCTTAATTTATATAAATGGGTTTTTCATGCAGAATTATTCCGTTTTCCTTCAAATTTTGTTTATAGGTTCACTGTGTTAAGGCGCTTCCCTGATTAGTTTTCGGGATTGATTGGTTAAGTATAAAGGGGGGGGGGTGGACGGGGGGGTAATCCCCCCCTTAATTTATATAAATGGGTTTTTCATGCAGAATTATTCTATTTGCTTCAAAATTTGTTTATAGATTCATTGGGTTAAGACGCTTCCCTGATTAGTTTTCGGGATTGATTGATTAAGTATAAAGGGGGGGAACGGGGGGCTAATACCCCCTTAATTTATGTAAATGGGTTTTTCATGCAGAATTATCCCATTTCCTTCAAATTTTATTTATAGATTCACTGTGTTAAGGCGCATCTCTGATTAGTTTTCGGGATTGATTGGTTAAGTATAAAGGGGGGGGGGAACAAGGGGCTAATTCCCCCTTATCTATACTAATATATAAAGTAGTAAAGATTGTTTGTTTGTTTGTTTGTAGGGGGTAATCTCTGGAACCACTGAAGCGATTTTAAAAGTGATGGTGGCAAATTAATGGTGACAATCCCTGCTCCAACATAGGCTATATTTTATGAAGGTGCCACCACCCCCAGGGGGGTGCAGGAGCGAAAAACGTTCTAAAATTTCGATTTTTTGTGTACTGAAGGAGATAGAAGTATCAAATTTGGTATGGTAGTTACTTATAAGATGTAAATGCTCTCTAAGAACAAATTATAAAAACATTCGCAATTTAAAAGGGTGAGATCAGGAAGAAGCGTTCTAAAAACAATCTAAATTACAATTTCTATGGAATCTCTGAAACTACAGAACCGATTTCAAAAGTGATGGTGGCAAATGGATGGTGACAGTCCCTGCTCCAACATATGCTAAATTTTTTGTCGGTGCCACTGCCCGCAGAGGGTGCAGGAGCGAAAAACGTTCCAAAATTATGATATTTTCAATAATGAAGGAGTTAGGAACTTGACATTTTGTATGGTCGTTACTTACAAGATTTAAATGCTCTATAAGAACAAAATCTAAAAAAATTCGAAATTTAAAAGGCTGAAATAAGCAAAACATTTTCTAAAAACATTCTAAATTTCAATTTGTATGGAATGTCTGGAACTACTAAAGCGATTTCAAAAGTGATGGTGGCAAATGGATGGTGACAATACCTGCTCCAACATAGGCTATATTTTATGTCGGTGCCACTACCCCGAGGGGGGGTGCAGGAGCGAAAAACGTTCTAAAATTGCGACTTTTGCGATGCTGAAGGAGCTAGAAACTTCAAGTTCGGCATGATTGTTATTTATAAGATCTAAATGCGCTCTAAGAACAATTTCTAAAGGAAAATGATCTAATGATTCTGCGATTTTTCAAGTATTGAATTTCTAAAATTACCAAATTTCACAATAGAGTACCATAGCGAAACCTTCACGCGTAAAAAGATAATGATAAGAGCGACGTGTCCTGACGTGTATATTGACTATAGCACGAGTCACAAATTATAGTATCCTTATTATTCTGTTAAAATATAAAAGTGAATTATGAAATGTCAATATTTTGTTTGATTAAAGGTTCGTTAAGAGAAATTGACCAGCGTAGCGGGCGTAGCTTGCTAGTCTGTTATAAAAGTTTGATTTTGCTTGCGATTACATGTAGTTAGTTTTTCTGTGCGACGTTTTAATGCTATCAGTAGTTTCAATCCTTCTGAATCATCTTTTTTTGGAAAAAGAAAAAAATACGTGTAACTGCTCACTGTGTTTTGCGCTTCTTGGAAAATCTCGATATTGCAGGAAACATCCCCTGGTTTCTGATTCATATCACTATTAGAGTCGGCTTTTGGCGAAGATTCTGAAGGAATATAATCGCCTACGTCAACTGATTCTTTTTCAGTAGGTCATCATCAATGTTGATGGACATTTCGGCATTTCTTCACTCCTGATCCATTTCATTAATTCACTTATTGCGATAGTTCTTCATTTCTATCGGAAATAAGCGTTTCATTTTCTTTTAATATAAAGTCTGCTTTTCTGAAACATTGTCGCACACATTCCGGTTATCTGTTTTTTACAGCTGAAGAAATCCAAATTTGAAAGCATCGGGGACATTAACTAATTTTAAGCTGTTCTCAACTGTATTCATAGAATAAAACTTCGAAAGAATAGGGCTTAATAAGACCTTTCTCTACCAGGCTTTACATTTGTATATAACGCCTTGATTCAAGGGGCTGGCATTAGGAAGTTGTCTTTGGGGGACGACGACACAATTTTAACATTGTCCAATTTAAAATGTTTTGGATGAGAAGTTGCACTGTCCAAAAACAAGAGAACTTTTCTTTGTTGTTTCATCCTATTATCAAAGGAAGTTAACCATTTAATCACTAAAAAACTGGTTATCCACGCTCTTTTATTCGCTCTATAACAAATTTTTTAAATTGGATGTTCTTTGAGAAACTGGCTTTCAGAGATTTTTGAACTATAAGAGGAATTTAAAATTCCCCTAATACATTGCAACATTTTAAAATAGTGATTCGCTCTTTTGTCATTTTTTCGCCGATACAGCCATCCTTTTTAAAGCACAAAGTCTTATTCGAAAAAATTCTGAAAAAGAGTCCGCTTTCCTCGGCATTAAAAATGTTTATCTCTTCATAACCTTCACAAATAGATTGCAGTTATTCATGCCAATCCTCCACTTTTTTCAAAACTACAGATTTTGCTTTTCCACATATTGTTTTGAAAGAGATGTTGTGCCGAGACAGGAACTTTTCCAGCCATCTACCCAAACCCTTAAAATCATCATGTAATCCGAGTTCTTTGGCGACTTTTAAATCCTTTTCCTGAATCAAAGACCCACTGATAGGAATTTTTTTGAACAAAGTGAAATAAACCAATTCAGAAATATAGAATTAATTTTAATGGAATCAGTATACCTCAATTTCAAATTTTTGGTGTTCTCGATACAGTTAATAATCCACAAATTCTTTATTTCGTAAAATCTCTCCCACTTGTGTTTTACCTATTTTAAAACATTCGGCAAGTATCCGTAAACTCTATTTCTCTTTTTCAGATTCACTTACATTTACAATTTCAAACTTTTCTTTTAAAGTTAATCTCTTTTGTTTTGAGGTCATTCTCGAAACATTAATTACAAACAAGACACTAAATTCAGAATACGCAGAACTCAATATATTCAGAAAACGATAAAAATTGTTTTAACATATTTTGAAGCTTTGAATATTGTATGTCAATTGAATCTGAAGAATCCAACAGTAATCGATACAAAATACATACGATATTGGGGGATTCCCCAGGCCATTGGGGATTTTCCAGAGACCACCCCCTACATTTATCTTTGTTCAAAAAATTTGTGACACATTGCCTTGATAAATTTCGAAGCTTTTTACTTTTTTTTTTTACATTTTCTTTCTCGTTAAAAAATCATTTTTTATCCTTGATCGCCAAAACTACTGTCCGCTATTCGGAATGTCCGCTATTCAGAGGTTAAACATACAAAAATTTAGATTTTGGGAGTGGTGATTTTAAAAGTGTCCGTTAAATAGAGGTGTCCGCTATTCGGGAGTGTCCGTTTTGGAGGTTTTACTGTATCAATATTTTTATTAAATATGTCTTAACCCTAACATTTAGGACTATTTATACGAGCGTTTTAGAGATCTTTTAAGTTGGAAGGATAAATATTAAAAAATACTCTAAAATATAATGAAATAAATCCTTTGCCTCTCCTTTATGTTTTTTTTTAATGTTGTTTCAATAAATATGATTTATATAAATAGCATTTAGTAGCAATTTAAACTTTTAAAGAAAATATCTTGGCGGTACGTTTGTTTATATAGTCAGGGGTCGATGCAAGTTTTTTATCTTGGGGCCCATTTTGTGAAAAGTAAAGGTTATTTTTGTGAAATTTATTATATTTTTGTGAAAAATAACATTTTGTAACGAAAGTTGAAATCCAGCTAATCAAATTCGAACCAAGCATTTATAAACAAAAAGTTTTTAAAATCCTTTTGCTGAAGTTTTTCTCTTTTTTGAACTTGTTTGTTTACAAATTACACATTTTAAAACATCATAAAATAATAAATAATAAGTTTTTATGGAATAGAATTTTGTGAAAGGATCAATTTTAGTAAAAGGAATTTTGTGAAGGGCCCATTTTGTGAAAAGTAAAGGTTATTTTTGTGAAATTTATTATATTTTTGTGAAAAATAACATTTTGTAACGAAAGTTGAAATCCAGCTAATCAAATTCGAACCAAGCATTTATAAACAAAAAGTTTTTAAAATCCTTTTGCTGAAGTTTTTCTCTTTTTTGAACTTGTTTGTTTACAAATTACACATTTTAAAACATCATAAAATAATAAATAATAAGTTTTTATGGAATAGAATTTTGTGAAAGGATCAATTTTAGTAAAAGGAATTTTGTGAAGGGACCCATTTTATCAAATTGATTTTTGTGAAGGGTCCCTAAATAGGCCCAAAATTTTGTCTGGATCGATCCCTGATAGTATATATTTTTAGCGATGTTTCAGAACTCTAACTTTTATAATACTATAAATTGAAAATTGACTTGTCTGACTTTAAAAATATTGTTTTAAAGTAAACAAATTATATTTCTTATTTTATTCTCAGTCTGAATTCTAATATTTTAAAATATTACTTGATTTATGAAACTGTATAAATCCCATATTTTTTATCGTATGTTGTTAAAAATAAGGTAAATATCTACATTCCCGGATATTCACGGTGTGAATATTCCTAAATAGTATTAGGATTAAAACATATTTAATGATAATATTGATATAAATTGAAAAATATCATGCAATGTATCGAATAATATTGCATAGAAAACATAATCATTATAACAAAATAATAAAAAAAAAAGATTAAAATATTTAAATCAGCAGAAATTCTTATCTTTTCAAATATTCCTTTTAAAATTCCCTTTTTGGGTCGGGAGGGGGGGGGGGTGGTATATATTTCAAGCAGCTCAGAAACAATAACAAAAAAAAAGATACTTTTCACTTAATTGTTGAATATATACATATATGTAAACATAAATATGTATACATTCAATATGCAAATTACTTTTTTTTTTCTAAAATAATAATCTACCTGTTCATGAAATTTATTATTTTACAATGAATTATTACATTTTACCATGAATTTTAATTCTCCTTCCCCTCCTCAAGTATGAGTTAGTTATAAATCACTCAAGTGCTACTGGATTTAACCTTCATTGATTTGATTTCACTCAAGTATGAGTAAAATAGAGATAACTCAATCATGAGTTGCTTAAAAACAACTTGTTCACTCGAGTTGTTTCAACTCTTCATGAGAAGCTGACTTTCAAATCATGAGATGAGTGGATTTCGGCACAACTTGAGTTATTTTGGCTCTTTCGTTTTAAGAGAGTACTCAGAAGTATGGAAATACGTTATTTTAGTTACCGCTAGCGAGTGGATATTTAGACAATCTTTGAAATATTGCAGACGATAGTAGTTAGCTATATTTTCCAACTTTTCAATTTAGCACGATGTAAACATGTTGTTTTATCTTATACTAATCTTTCATATTCTTAATTTTATAGGGGGGGGAGGGGGGAATGAAAATTCATTGTAGTAATAGTATTTAACTATTTTTCCAGTTGCATACATATTGTCATAACAATTTTCAATTGCTGGTTGGTAAAATTTTCTTGTTAAATAATCTTGATTAGCAACAGAATCTAAGTTCTGCGCATAATCTGTTAAAACAAAATTTGTTTTAGAATAGATATGGTCTATAATTAAATGCAAATTTCGCTTTCTCATAGGAAACAGTGCATTGAGTGGGGAACGTTTTGCCTACCACAAGAGGATTTGACTAGTGAGGAATCTGTTTGTTGACAAAAATGCACATTCTCTATTGAAGCGATTTGGAATCGAATAGCGTTTTCCAGTTTTTCACAAATTATTTATCGAGTTATAAGCTATCATTGTAACGTGACAAACTTCTCTATTTTCTCGCGCTGCCGCGTCGGGAATTTGGTTCAAACCGCCCACTTTGACAGTATTTTCTGAAAGATCTTAAGAACACTTGCTATTTTCAAGTGTTTTTGAACAAAAATGAATGCAGAAATATGTCATAAAGTGGTTTCTTTTTCATTTGAGAATATTTTTAACAATTTTAAACTTTGAATGCTCAGGTCGAGATGGGGAGGCGAGATCGGTAATTTCGAAAAGGGGGAATTCAAATGATTGGTTATTTATTGTTGCAATAAAGTAATAAATGAGTAGACAAAAAAAATATATATAAGTTTTACAAATTTTAAACTTTACGTGCTAGATTGGTTGAAAATTTTGGATTGTAAAGGGGGGGGGGGGGTATTGAGATAAAATTAAAAGAAAACAGAAATCATTCGAAACGCGGAAGGTTCTCAATTTTCATCATTAAATTGTTTTCCTTTTTTTTAATTTTTAATAAGGATTATTTTACATTCGATTAAATTATAAAATTGAATATTTAACTTAAGAAATTTATTCCATAGAATATTTGCAGTTTAAGATATATTTTATTAATAACAAATTATACCACAAATTAACTTCATACCGAAAGTAATAAAAATATAAGTGTCCAATGCATGTGAATATATATTTTCACATTAAATCAAACTTAGTTAAATTTATATTGTCATTCTTAATAATTCATGTAAAGCATAGCAATAAATATTAATTGATGAAAATGAATTTTTAATTTTAATATAGTATCATACAAAAGCATAATTACATGTACTTCTTTTCCTTTTTTTTGGTTACTGTTTAATGTATGGGGCTATTAAATATCTTAGCTATTTATTCTTTTATTTTTGCATGTGATTAAGTAACTAAATTCACTCGCCATCTTACGCGATAAAACGCCAAGTCAGGCGTCCGCTTTTGCAATTAAATGGAGGCGTGAGTCAGCCCGTGTTCTAGGAGCCTTACCCTAGGCTAAACAGGTGAGCGAAAAAACGCGTTGAAGCATGCGCAAAGAGACGATTTTCGTGTGGAAAAGAGACTGTGAATTTAACAGAATGCGTTTTTCGCTTTAAATGTATAGATAATAACAATAAAACGCTGTTCCATTTTTAGTTCCCTGAATGAGAATCCTTGAAATTCTGTCAGAAACATTCATGTTATTGAACTGGAATAAAAATAAATTCACATTTATTTCGATTTTACAATTGCTTAGTGAGGAAAGGTGCGTGTTTTCAAGCTTTTTATTTAGTTAAAAAAAATTAAGTGTTCACAAATACATTTTGAGCTCTTTAGGTGTTCGGAAATAAATTCAACGTGATCTGAAACAGGGTTCGATGGAAATATGGATATACACATTTTTTATTCTATTTTTTATACGAGTTTTCAATGGACATATTTTATATACTATATCATGATATATATATTCGATATTTATTTTCAAAATATCAAGATATTTGATATTTTCATGTATTTGATACTGATTGTCTAACTGTCATTGTGTGATACTTTTTGATATTTTCAGTAAAAGAATTTTTTAACTGTTATTAACTGTATCGTTCTGTAGACAAAGAACTTTTTCTTCTGGTAGTGATTTTTTTAGATAAAACGGAAGCAGAAAAATATTTTCTATGTCTGAAGCTGAATTTTAAATGTAGAATAAATAGTTATGTGCGGTGATATTGAGTTAGAATAGTAATTGAAAGATAAACTGTTCTATTTAAATAAGTACTTATTTACAGATTTATTAGATAGTGTCTTTTCTGGTTTTTGTTTAGTTCAATTTAAACTGCAGAGCAATTTAAGGAATGAAAAAATACACGCAAGTTTTCAATTAATCATTATTATTTTTTTTCAGTTTTGAAAAAAATCATTTGTAATTTAAAACTTGATAGCATAAACATAACATTTTCTTGATACTACGTGATACTGAATAATATAGGTGTTTTTTTTATGCGTAAAAAGTAATTTGTTCCATTTGAAAAAAAAAAAAAAATGTTTCAGTTTTCATTTAGTTTTTATTTCTTTATTTTTCTTTTTTGTAAAGGAAGAAAAAAGGAGAATATTGTTTTATTAAGATTTCATGTTACGTCGAATATGTTTTAGTTTCTAATTTATATTAAATCTGAAAATATAATCAGTTGTAAGTTGACTGTTTGAAAATATGGGATATATACATATATAAAATATTGGTAATATATCAAAATATCAGATAATTTTCACATTTTTGAAAATATCATGATATGTATGAATCCCTGGTCTGAGCGAAGTTCTTTCTAGAGTTTCCTCAAAGCTGTTCTTAAAAAGAAAAATTCCATAATCAACATTTTTCTTTTTAAATTAAACATCCGTCCAATCATTTTTTTACGCAAAAGCATGAAAATTACAGGTATGAGCGTTAATGATGTTAGGAATACAAATTTTCATTTTTCGCATAATGCATGACATTTTGAGTAATAAGCGATTGTTCTCTAACAACGACATTTCCAGAATTGCCGTATACTAAAAATTCATTTAAAGCACCAAGTTTGACAAAGCACCAACTTTGATCCTTCTTTTTTATAGAAAAAAGATAAGCGCTTTTCGATTTTTTATCATAAGAAAAAGAAAATTTGCAAATCTGGTCGATTTAAGAATAAAAGTGATTTTGTGACTGTGTCATAAAGCATTAAGTTTCTATTTGAGCTAAAATAGCTCAGTGGTATATATATTTGATAACTGATCAAACATAGACATACACTCTAAAAAAATCCGTGAAAATACAAGAGATTTTCCGTAGAATTTTACGGACAAGTTTCATTTTTCCAAAACAACAGTACAAGATCCGTAAATGACATTAGTTTCGTAAAGGAGATTTCAAATCCGTAAGTAGAGGGAGAATGTGAGTTCTACCCCAGCAGCGGTGGAGCTGTGGAGCAGAATTGCTTCCCCTACCTCCCGCCCCTACCCATGCCCCACAACACCCCCCATTTTTTTTTAATTTAAAAATTTTTTAAATTGTCTTATAGGTACGAGGTATCGGTGATGGTAGAGTACGACCACTATCCCCCTACCGCCCCCCCAATTTTTTTAATTTTAGGGGAGAGTAAGTTTAAAGTGGTGTCGCCCTCTATCGGTAAGTATGAAAATTATGGAATTTAAAATGACTGCTTCTGAATTTTAAGTTATAGCATAGTATAAAATAAAATATTCTAAAGTATCTCACCATACTGCTTACAATGGAAATTTAAGTTATAGCATGGTGTAAAATAAAGTAACTTACCATTGCTTACAATGGAAATATATAGTTATAGCATAGCACTTAATAAATAATTTTAAAATGTGTTACCATAGTGCTCGCAAAGGAATATGATATAGAAATTAAAGTTCTAGCATAACGCTAAATAAATAATTTTAAAGTTTCTTAGCAAACTGCTTACAATGAAAATATTTAGTTAAAGCATAGCACTTAATAAAAATGTTAAAGTGACACATGTAAATAATTATAGTTATAAACCGACATATAGGCAGATAGGCAGGCACACAGACAAGCAGGCAGGCAGGTAGGCAGACAGACAGACACACAGTGAACTATTTGTTACGTACACACACAAGCATGCATATACGAAGTGAACTAATTGTAATAAAATACATGACATGCATACTTCTTAAAACATATTTTTATTCACAGAATGTAAGAATTTAAGAAAATATTAAATTTTGACTACAACTTTCACTTTGAAATAGCGTAGTCCCTTTTTAAAAAATCATTAGCTTTTAACATACATTTAAATGAAGCGGAGTTCGAACCTCAAACCTGACAAAATGATCTCATGATGTGTTGATTTGTAGTAGGTTTAAACGAACACACCATGAGACCATGTTTCTTAGACGCGATTTAAGATATATAAGAAAAGGTGTCACATGATTATACATATTGAATTATTATTATACAGTGCAATTATATTATAAATTTAAGCTTTAATGTTTAAACTTACAAACACATTGGAATGTATTTATAACATATAAAATAACCTTGTAAAAGGTTGGTTGGTTTGTTGGTTTTATATACTTGTAAAGCAAAGCGTATCTTACCAATTTGCATACAAGAGATTTTGTAACATAAATTATACTGTATAATAAAGAAAATTTTAACTTTTTAAGTGGGGTTTAACGATACTGTATTAAAATTTTTAATTTTATGCATAAAAAAGGAAAGTTTAACTTACCATTATGTTTATGGTCGGATTCGAACTGTCAACCTTTTGGCTAGCTTTCCAATGCGCTTCCAGTTACGCTACGAACAGGTTACGTACAATTAATATAAATAATGAAACCTAACACAATGTTCTTTTTTATTTTATTTTTTCTTAAGATTTTCAAGTTAATAAAACAGGATATGACAACATTTGTAGAATAACATCCTGTTTTACAACGATAAGAATAGCAATATAAGAAACTTGGTCACCATAATGAATTTACTGTTTAAAATTTTGACTTAGACGATTGTTCTTCTATTTACCTAAAACCTTGCTGTTTATTTGCTTGATCACCTATCTGTTTACCCTGCTTCAAAACCTGAAAATGACTACTTCGCTTAACACATCTTATTATGAAATTTCAGAAATCAGCGAATTTAGTAGAATATTTAAGTATTTTGATGTTTTTACCCCTTACCATTGGGACCTAGGTGAGGATACGATTGTCGAAGTGCAAATGAATAAGGACTGTGAGTTAAACGTTCACAATCAAAAATATAAAGAATTTGAGAATAGAGGTAAACTGTTCCCTACAAATGAAGGAATTACAATATCGTGCGCAACCTTTGATAAATTTGAAACGAGAATGGCTAAATTTAATTTTAACTCTGCAGAAGAAGAAACATTTGTATGTAACAACGACTTACTAATGATTTATGTGGATAAGGAATCATGTATACTGCAAAAACTATTGAAACCTGATTATTTACTACTTACAAAAGAACAATTTCTTAAACTAGAGGAAAACTGCATTCAAATTAGCGAATGTCTTATTCAAACTTTTTTAAGAAAGCTTTTACCTGTTTATGTTTTAAAAAACTTAAAAAAATGTAAATGCTCTCACTTTACTGAGAAAGAGGCGATGGACGATTTTTGAGAATGCTTCGATCATGAATTAGAGAGTTCAGTATATCGCACGTTTGACTGTTATTTATGCTCAATCGGACAACCAGTTGAAATGGATCACGAATGTATGAGTTATAATTTAAGGAAACAATTTAACTGGTGTGCAGACAGTGCTTTGTTAAATTTCAACATTAAGGAATTTGTGAAAAACCTGATAGAGAAATGTACATGCAATTATACTTATTTATTTTTTTAATCTATGAATGTAGACTTTTATAATAAGCATTTGAACAATGTATTTATAAATTAACATAATTATTTAATAAATATTTGTTTAGTTTTTTATTATGTGTCTGTTTTTATTTTTGTATAAGGAATAAACAAGTGTAGTTTTCGGTAAGTTTTACAATTTTTCTTCAGAAAATGTAGAAACTTGTTTTATTTTTCTACAAAAATTAAGAATTTTAGACAATTTCATTAAACATGTGTACCATTATTATAACACAACTTGCATATTGTATGTAAAATACTACCCTTTACTTGAAATATTATTTAAGATTTTAAACCAAACGTAAGCGAATATTATAACGATTATCGACTTATGTTTGAAAATAGATCTGTTGTAAACAGGAAACTACTTATTTGCGGATAACATTCCTATGTTTTCTTACTGATAACGTACTTCTTTTGTGTAGTTTAAGGTATAAAAATTATTTCACTAAATTGAATATTATGATTTTATTTCTCGTGATATATAACTTAATTAGCAATACCATGCAATGAACGGATGTTTTTACTCATTAAATTTGCATTTTAAGCCACGATGAATACAAAATAAAACATTACTTGTATACTTTAACATAAAATATGAGAAACAAATTTATACTTACCTTATGAAATATGCCACTGTATAATAAAAGATACTTTACTTAATTACTTATGTTTAACGTACAGGCTAATTTCTGTATAAGATATATAACACGTGACGCTATTTTTAATTATTTTAATCATGCGCGCCCTCTACAATTAAATAAATATTCATGAACAGTTTTATTTGAAATAATATACATACTGTTTCTGCATCGTTAAGACGTTATAATTTTTTCTCCGTTTAAGTGATCTGCGATTTTAATTGATTTAGATTAAATAAGTACAATGCAAGACGTAGTAATAGACGAACCAACCAAGATAAGAAAAGCCTTGACATCGGAGTTTAACGAGAAAATCGACTCTACTATTTTAAAGAAACCTGTTTTGAATAAGGAACCAATGGCCTCTTCATCAGATCAAGTTGATCAAAAGTTTCCTTTTACATGTGATACGTGTAAAAAAGTATTTACTAAAAAATATATGTTATTAAGACATATGAACTTACATTTAGGAAAAAAAACCTCTAAGTGTGATAATGTGTTTACTACAAAGAGTGCTTTACGGGATGATATGCTAATTCATCCAAAATTATCTGCCACATATAAGTGTGAGAAATG
Organism: Maratus michaelseni; assembly: GCA_963931845.1. Taxonomy (NCBI): domain Eukaryota; kingdom Metazoa; phylum Arthropoda; class Arachnida; order Araneae; family Salticidae; genus Maratus; species Maratus michaelseni. Next base: position 32,205,718 of record OZ007589.1, on the reverse strand, counting down.
CAGTAAGACTTTTTCGCGAAAAAATGTATTAGTTAGGCACATGAAATTTCATTTAGAAAAGAAAACTTTTAATTGTAAAATGTGTTCGAAATCTTTGTGCAGAAAAGTGACTTACAAAAGCATAACTTAGTACATTCTAAACAAGGAGTTTTGCATAAATGTAATCAATGTGATAAAAAGTGTTTACGGGAAAAAAATTAATAAATCATACTATGATTCATAACACCCCTCAACAAAAGCCAAGGAATATGGAACCGTTTACCAGACACTATAAATGTGTCGATTGTTCTGAAATATTTAATCACAGATTTGACTTAGTGAAGCATAGAAAAATTCATCTCTCGCCCAAAGAACATATATCTGAACAGCGTACTGAACTTTTAAACCATTTACAGAATTTATTACTACGTATAGACACTTTACAAAATGCTATAAAAAATGAAACTATTCCTTTTTGAAATATTGACTTTACCAATTTATTTGAACTATACATATTCTTGCATATACTAATGTATGTGTTTAAATAATTAAATAAATAATAGATAAGTGAAAAAGCTTTTGTGTTTTATTTTTCAATATGATTATATTATAGCACTATTATGTGAGTTATTGGACTTGTAAATTTATACACTATGTATAAAAATAAATTTATTAAAATTGAATTTTACAAGAAGTAAAAATTTAATACAAATATATTTCAGATTTTTTAAATATATTATTGTTTCACATATACTACTAAACATTTAATTTTGTATAATTTATATTATTACTTTTTTACAATAAATCGATTTAACTAATTATACATTTGTGTAATTAAACCAACTTATTTTACTAAATATACGTATCGATAATTAATTTTTATTAATTACATACGCCTGATTATACTTTTTATCGTACGCGATTAACTATTTATACATTTAATAACAAACTTGCGTTGCCATACCCGCTTTTAGAAATCATTGAATATTATATGTAACAAGCAATATTCATTAAATGAACAATTTGAATCTTTAACCTATAACGTCATGTTTACTTTTAAACTTGCTGTGAACTGTAACCGTTACTCTTTAATAACCTATGTTAGTAACTGTTTAGATATAATATAATCAGTTGACTGTTGACTTTCGTTGTGACTGAACCTTTTACTGTTTGTTATTTAAAAAATGGCTTGTGAATTAGAAGGGATTAAACGGTCGTGTGAAGAAATGGCTTCTTCAACAAAGTTTCAACGTTTAGATAAACCTATGGAAAATTCTGATTTTTATAAAAATGAATTTTTACCAAAATCTAATATACAGGGGAACTATGAAACACTATCCCCTAACATGGACTTGTATGCTGCAGAACCTAATAATGTTAAGGATTCTACAACCCCAATATTTACTAACTGTAATGATGACGAAACGTCTTTCCCCGACACCTGTTGTGAGTCTGTTGTGAAAAAAAGTAACATTGTGTTAGGTTTCATTATTTATATTAATTGTACGGAGCCTTCGTAGCGTAACTGGAAGCGCATTGGAAAGCTAGCCAAAAGGTTGACAGTTCGAATCCGACCATAAACATAATGGTAAGTTACTGTTTGTCGACCACAAGAATAGCTCCCGCCATAAAGTCTGGTTGGTGGCGGTCGCTATAGTAACAAGACCGGTCCATTTCGAATGGGGAATACGCGTGTGAGGAATTGGCGGAATAAAAGGTTAGATCACGTCATTCGTCTTCTCGGATCTACAGCAGTTGCGTTATCTTATTTTTGATTTAATTTTGCTTTTGCTTTTTTAAAATTATTTGTTCCCGTTTGATTAAATAATTTTGCTAATTTGTTAAACTGGAAAGATGCCCTTTCAGTTTAGAAAAGGTGAAGTCTTGAAATCGCAAGCACGTAAAATCATATATAATGTTGCGGAATTTTGTTCCAGTGAAGCTTCATCTAAAGATGTTTTAATTCCACTCCCACAAGCTCTGAAACGAGCTTCCCGAGCAAGTGGAGTTTCTGAAGCTACAATAAAAAAAATAAGAAATGAAGTTTCTGCATTGGGCTCATCGACAGATTTAATATCACCTGGTAAACATCGTAAAAGACCTAGTGAGAGGAACTGCGAAATGGATGACTTTGACAAGTGCGTTATACGTCAAACGATTCAAGATTTTTATATAAGAGAAAGAAAAGTACCATCTCTCAGAAAATTATTACCCGTGTTGAAAGAAAAAATTGGATTTTCGTGGAAAAGAGACACATTGTGCAAAGTCTTACATTCAATGAATTTTCGATGGAAAAAGTGCGTGAATAAAAGAAAAGTTCTCATGGAAAGGCCAGATATTGTTTTTTGGAGACACAAATATTTGAGAGAAATGAGACGTCATAGGAACACTGGACGACCGATTGTCTATATTGATGAAACTTCGGTCGATAGCAACTTGACATTTAAGAAATGTTGGCAAGACGACACAGTTTTGGGAGTTACAGCAAGTGTTAATGCGAAAAATATACTTATAGTTGTTCATGCTGGATCATCAACAGGTTTTCTTACGGATGCTCAACTAGTATATAAAGCATCGACAAAAAGCGGTGACTATCACGGACAAATGAACTATGAAAACTTCAAAAAATGGGTGTTGGAAAAACTTCTTCCTAATTTGCAACCAAACAGTGTCGTATGTATGGATAATGCTCCGTATCATACAACTGTTGAAAACCTCACTCCTACAAAGTATTCTACAAAAAAAGTTATGATTGACTGGCTGAAAAACAACAAAATATACTGCGACGAACAAATGCGGAAAGCGGAACTATTCTCTCTTATAGACAGCAATCGTCCAAAGAAAATCGTCTATAAAATTGATAATTTAATAGAAAAAGATGGACATGAAGTTTTACGACTCCCCCCTTATCATTGTGATCTAAACGCAATAGAATTTGTGTGGTCCTCTGTAAAAAGAAAAGTAAAAGAACGAAATGTTACTGGTGATTTAAGTTTGGACAATCTAAAATCTTTACTTCAAACAGCTATCACTGAGGTTACTTCGGCAGAATGGGCAGCATATTGCAAACACGTTGAAAATAATTACTGGGAAAAAGATGGACTGTTAGAGGATCTAATAGACGAACTGTCATTTAACATTAATACCGACGACTCTGATTCAGAAGAAACCGAGACTGCTGAGAGTGATTCAGAAGAAACCGAGACTGCTGAGAGTGATTCAGAGAATTTTCACATGCTTGAATAAATTCTAAAAGTTTAGAAGGTATTATTATTTTTGCTATTTTTAATGATAAAAAAATTTTTCCGTCCTTGCAAATTGTTTGAAAATACATACTGAAATCTATAATAATCACTGAAGTTCGGTCATTGTATTAATAATTTAAACTCATTGATAATTATTATTAATGGTTATGAAAATATCAATTTTTAAACAATTATTTAAGTTAATTTCATTTCATTTTTACAGTAATAAATTTCATGATTAATTCATATTGATTCATATTTTATTTTCATTTGTAAAATCTAAATATTATCATATAAATAATATATGAAACAGTTTTCTTTCACTCGATGAATCGATTAAAATAATTACAAAAAAACAAAAAAAAAAAACAATAATAATAAAAGCGTTTAGTAAACTATTGTGAATGCCTATCTTCTGGTTTCCCCTGTCGAAAATGGAGCGAGTCTTGTTTCCACGGCAACAGACAGGCGCAGACTTCTCGGCGAGAGCTATTCTTGTGATCGACAAACAGTAAACTTTCCTTTTTTATGCATAAAATTAAAAATTTTAATACAGTATCGTTAAACCCCACTTAAAAAGTTAAAATTTTCTTTATTATACAGTATAATTTATGTTACAAAATCTCTTGTATGCAAATTGGTAAGATACGCTTTGCTTTACAAGTATATAAAACCAACCAACCTTTTACAAGGTTATTTTATATGTTATAAATACATTCCAATGTGTTTGTAAGTTTAAACATTAAAGCTTAAATTTATAATATCATTAGCACTGTATAATAATAATTCAATATGTATAATCATGTGACACCTTTTCTTATATATCTTAAATCGCGTCTAAGAAACATGGTCTCATGGTGTGTTCGTTTAAACCTACTACAAATCAACACATCATGAGATCATTTTGTCAGGTTCAAGGTTCGAACCCCGCTTCATTTAAATGTATGTTAAAAGCTAATGATTTTTTAAAAAGGGACTACGCTATTTCAAAGTGAAAGTTGTAATCAAAATTTAATATTTTCTTAAATTCTTACATTCTGTGAATAAAAATATGTTTTAAGAAGTATGCACGTCATGTATTTTATTACAATTAGTTCACTTCGTATATGCATGCTTGTGTGTGTACGTAACAAATAGTTCACTGTGTGTCTGTCTGTCTGCCTACTTGCCTGCCTGCTTGTCTGTGTGCCTACCTATCTGCCTATATGTCGGTTTATAATTATAATTATTTACATGTGTCACTTTAAATTTTTTATTAAGTGCTACGCTATAACTAAATATTTCCATTGTAAGCAGTTTGGTAAGAAACTTTAAAATATTTTATTAAGTATTTTATTAATCCTGGAGCTCATTAAAACCGCGTCCGTGACTGGACGGTAATTTTTTTTTGAAAATAATAATGATATTTTTTATTTTTTAGTGAAATTTTTAGAAATTTACTTTATTTATATAAATTACACAATTTTTTTTAATCTACTTTTTTTCTTTATAGTGCTTTAAATTATGAATTTTTTCACTGACATTTTAAAATTTTATTAACGTGAGGCAATATTAGGTCAGTAAAGGTTTCGTAAAATAATATCTTTGCAAATTATGGTATTGAACAAAACTGATTTGTCTTATAAATTTGTGAATTAACCTGAAATTTATTATTTTATAAATTATAATTTTTGAAAGTTTATATTTTTTTCTTTAAATTTATAAAAATAATTAATGATTTTTTCTTTACTTTTATAAAAATGAAGTTTATAATTTTATAAAGTTTACAATATATTTAGTTAGTTTATAATTTTATAAAGTTTATAATATATTTAGTTAGTTTATAATTTTATAAAGTTTATAATATATTTAGTTAGTTTATAATTTTATAAAGTTTATAATATATTTAGTTAGTTTATAATTTTATAAAGTTTATAATATATTTAGTTAGTTTATAATTTTATAAAGTTTATAATATATTTAGTTAGTTTATAATTTTATAAATTAAACTAAATTAATAAATCCAAATTTAAACATACCTATCCCAAGGTCATTAATTTCAAAATTTTCGCTAAAAATCTATTTTTTTTAAAAATATTTTTAAGGTTTCATAAAATAATATTTTTGCAAATTGTCGGTATGTAGGTGTTAAACAAAACTGATTTGTCTTATAAATTTGTGAATTAAACTAAAATTTATTATTTTATAAATTATAATTTTACGTAGTTCATATTTTTTCTTTAAATTTACAAAAAAAAACTTAATTAATTTTTGTTTACTTTTATATAAATGAAGTTTATAATTTTATAAAGTTTATAATTTATTTCGTTAGCTTATAATTTTATAAATTAACTAAATAAATTAAAACTAAATTATCAAGTCCAAATTTAAACTTACCTATCCTGAGGTCATTAATTTCAAAATTTTCTCTAAAAATCAATTTTTTTGTTTTGATTTTTTAAAATTATTCAGTTTAACAGAATCGTACACAAAAACTCTCAGTAAAGATTAAGTATAATAATTTAATTTATTATAAAATTGTTCATTCACATAAGTTTTTAAAATAAGAGATAAAGAAAATTTACTTTAATAGCATTAAATAAATACGTCTACTTAAGAAAATTATTGTGTTTAGAATTGATAAATAGATCAAAAGACAAGTAATTTTATAAAGTACATGTACTATTGCAAAAAGAAGCAATAATTAGACTTAATACAATGTTTTAAGCATATAATACATAAAAAGTTAAAATTTATATATTATAAAGCATCAAATAATAAAGCAAGATATTAAAAATTATGAAAATAAAATATTGAAAAAATCCATCTAACTATAAAACCTTTAAGTTTTTGCATCATTAAAAGCATGTAAAATAAATAACAACATTTGAGGGAACGAAGTGTTCGGTCTTAGCATAATGGCACAGCCCGCCAGTTTACTACACAGAAGTTTCCGCGTTCGAACCCCTTCGTGGCAAGTGTTTGTTATTTACTGAAAACTCGCACAGAAATGAAAGAAAAAAATTAAAAAGTGTTATAAGATGTTCCTTGAGAAATATTTTTTTGTCCTATGAAATTTATTTTAACGATATTAAAATATCTAAAAAATATCTGTTAAAAAACAGAAATTTAAAAACGGATATTTCAGAAATCACGGAAAATTTCCTGGAATTTACGGATTTTTTTTCCGTTAAAATACGTACATAGTACTGGCGTCTCGATTGCCAGTACAATTTCCGTTTTTTTTCAGGAAAATTTTTTTACAGTGTATATCTACCTATTCTGATTATTATATTTTTATTTTTGAATATTATATTATTTCTATTCTTTTTCGTTTAAAAATATTACAAAAAATCTCTTGAGGCTGGTTTCATTTTTTAAGCCCCTTATTTATTTTTTATTTTATTTTATTTATTTATCCTTGTTATTTTGTTTTTTAACTTATTTTCATAATTTAATAATGCAATATTTTTATAACTGCAGTGATCGATCTAAGCAAAAATAAAACATATTCCTTCACAAAAATCATTTTATAAAATAGACCTCTTTCCAAAAGGCCTTTCAGCAAAAGAAAACCCTTCACAAAATTTACCTTAAAAAACAGGACCCTTTACTAAATTCCATTCCATAAAAATATACTATTCATTGATAATTTTTATTTTATCAGTTTTTAAAATGTGTAATTTTCAAACAAAACAAGTTCACGAGAAAAGTAAACTTTTGCAGATGGACTTAAAGAAGTTATTATTCATAAATGCTTTGTTCGAATTTGGGCAACTGGATTTCATCTTTCGTTGCAAAATGTTAATTTTCACAAAAATATAATAAATTCCTCAAAAATAACTTTTACTTTTAACAAAATGTCCCCTCCCCCGCCAAAAAAAATAAAAAAATAAAATAAATAAAATAAAATAAATAAATAAATAAATAAATAAATAAATAAAAATAAAATAAAATAAACCAAAATAAATAAAATAAATAAATAAAAAGACTTGTATCGACCCCTGAACTAATATAGTATTAATAACTATTCACACACGAAAAAGTACATAATTTCTTTCGGTTTCTTCTTACTAAACATACAACGGAAAAGTGCATCTTTTTTATCTTTTTATTATTTATTTAAAAACGATTAAGGATTCAAAAGATATTTTGAAGGCTTTTCACATCTATACTAATATAATAAAGTTTCTCTCCGTGTGTGTGTCTGATGGCGATGGCTAGGAAAATCTAGCCCACCTAGAATCCTGAAAATTTAGATGTTGGTAGTCCAAACCCTCTCCTGATGCACCTGAACCTCAGAAATTTAATATTTCAATTATTTACTGAAATACTAATTAATATCCACACAGAACTCTCATCAAAAATACGCCTTTTCTCTTGGGTCGGTTGGTTGCATCAAAATAAACCAGAGTAGCGATGCATAGATAAGGATTTCTAACTAAATAGTGTCAATATGGATTGAAGTTGTCAGCGTACAGCCATGCTATTGTCGCGCCACCTGCACATGACAAATTACACAGACGTCCCTGTGTGAAAAACTTTGCAGGCACGTTTTTCTTCATGACAATTAGCTTGGTTCAAGGGGATTTTTTTATATGACCTATATTATTATGATAGAGATTATTAATACAGAAAACTTTATTTAACAGATTATTTTTTATATTTGCGGGAATGGAGAGGGGCAAGAGTCGAATTACATTTAACAAATTTAGCATTTTTAGCTGCACCCGTAGCGTTTAATTGCTGTTTTATATAGAGAATACCACTATTTTAAATCTCAGCTAATAGTGTTCTGAACTTCTCCAAACCAGTTCCATTTTTACTAAATTATCGTAAAAATCAGCATTCATAGCTTCAAGGTGTATTTCTAGAAAGCAGTTACCAGAATTTCCGAATGATAGTCTAAGCCAAATTTCAAATTAAGTTCCTAGCTGAACAAAATGAATCAATCTTTAAAGATGTACAGTGATAGTGATTTTCCTAATTAGTTATTTGCTGAAGGGCACTTGAACAACCTCTCCCCTCCCCCCGGCCCCTCTTTCAAAGTTTTTTCTCTAACTATGTTCCGTTTCCATATCTCAGCAATTATCTTTCCGATTTCAACGCAAGTGATTCCAAACATTACAATTAATAGTTACCCTTTATAACGTTAAACTAAATTATGAGTGGCGGTTACCACTATTTCCAAATAATTGTTTAAGCCAAATTTGTACTCAAATTCCTAGCTTAAACAAAAGAACGAATTTTGAAAGATGCATAGTGGTACTCCTAATTAGTCACTTAAAGAAGGGTACGTGAACATCTCTCCCCCCCCCCCCCCCTCGGCACTTCCTTCAAGGTTTTTTTCTCTAACTATGCTCCGTTTCCATATCTCAGCAACTATTTTTCCGATTTCCACGCAAGTGATTCCAAATATTATAATTAAATGAATAGTTACCCTTTATAACGTTAAACTAAATTATGAGTAGCGGTTACCACTATTTCCAAATAATTGTTTAAGCCAATTTTCTAATTAAATTCCTAGCTTAAACAAAAGAACGAATTTTGAACGATGCATAGTGGTACTCCTAATTAATCATTTTCTGAAGGGTACTTCAACATCTCTTCTCCCCCCCGGGTCCTCCTTCAAGGTTTTTTCTCTAACTATGCCCCGTTTCCATATTTCAGCAACTATCTTTCCGATACCAATGTAAGTGATTCCAAACATTATATTTAACTTAATAGCCACCCTTAACAACATTAAACTAAATTTATGAGTAGCGGTTAACACTATTTCCGAGTAATAGTTTAAGCCAAATTTTTAATGAAGTTCCTAGCTTAACCAAACGAACGAATTTTTAAACGTACATAGTGGGCCTCCTAATTAGTCATTTTCTGAATGTCACTTGAACATCCCCTCCCCCCGGCACCTCATTCAAGGTTATTTTCTCTAACTGTGCCTTATTTCAATAACTCGGCTAATAATGTCCCCATCTTCTCGAAACCAGCTCAATTTTGTAGCACGTCTACTATACAGTAACGTAGGCAGCGGGGACCTGTCTCAGAAGTTCGATGGGAAAGAGGTTTGTTTGGAACAGAATGCTTCCCTGGCGGTGGTATGGGGAAATAAAAGATTTTGCGGAGCGCACGGGCATGCCGTATTTATATACGGTGCCGAAGCCATGCTAGACCGTGGCCAGAGTTTTATTTTTTAAGAGATTTATGTTTATTACAGGGACTCGGGCAACGCCGGGCGGGTCAGCAAGTATTATAATAGATTTTAACAAACAAACTCTTAAGGTGTATACAGGTAGTTATTAGGGTAGATCAAATGAAAACACAACAGGAGCAACAGAATGAAATAGCATGGTTTATTTCAAACCCAATCTCAAAATCTACCCAAGCGCTTGTTCCACTGTTTCACCAGATGATGAATACCTTGCTCGTAGAAGTCCTTTGGCTGAAATCAGAACCAGTTTCGAACACTGTCCATGATTTCGTTTCCGACTAGAAACGGCGAACCTTGAATGCCTCTCTCAACGGACCAAAGATTGGATAGTCACATGCCGAAAGATCCGGGCTATACAATGGGGATTCCAATATTGCCCACCGAAACTTCACCACTTTCCCTTGCGGAAGTGTTTGTGTCCGTCCTGCACACGAGTCAATGACAGTGCATGTTCTCCGTACACTGCCTTCATTCGCCGATGAGCTTCGCAAAATTTAACTTCTATCACTAAACAACGAATAACATTCGGTTGCTTTTTTTTACTCGCAAACATTCCGCAGACGCAGATGAATAAAAACAACCGATTGCCTGACGGACGAAACTGTTGGTCGATCGCCAGAGCATATCACTTGACTACCTAAGGCAAGTTCATTTCCTCAGTAGGAGTTGCCTTCCTTACATACCCACTCTACATTGTACAAAAAGTTCACCACGCTCAGACAAAAATAAACCAAATTATAACCACTGTTCTGTTTTCATTTGATCCACACTTATATTATATCCGAGCCATACAACTTTACACATTTGTTAACTTTTCATAGAGTGCGGGAAATTATATTTAATCGCATATTTATTTATATAATTTAAATTATCCATGTAGTAAGAAATACCAGATATTTCTATCAAGCAGGGCGGTCGCTCTGCCAAGCCAAGCTTAAAAAAAAAACGCCACACAAACAACGCCAAGAACTGGAATAAAGACCGCTAATGCTTATATACACAAAGCAACTTCGCAATGTTAAATCGACAAAACATGCCAGATTAAAATATCAGATATCAAACAAACCAAGCGTCGTAGAAAAAAAAAAAACGAAAACTAGAAGAATCTAAGGAAGAATTTCTTCAATTTAAGACCAAACTCATCTTCATAAGTGATTTATAAACAGAGATATAGCTTTTTTTAAAAAACGTCGAGTTACTTAAAATGATCACTTTTTTCTTCGTCAAACTTTTTTTTTTCAAACAAGCTACAGGCCTTAATATTAGGCAGAATAAAAAAAGGATTGCATTTTTGGACAAGTAATTACGTAATCTATGTGCTTTTATAAAATTCAGTGTAAAAAAAAAAAAAAATTCTATCCTTAATTAGCAAAAAACTGTTAATTAACTTGGCGATTAAAAAATTATGCCAAAACAGAGATAAAACCCGCCAACGACCATGTACCATCTGTATTAAAATAGCACAAATCTGTTACAGGTTATAATATAACCACATCAAATTTCATGTGCAAGTCAGCCATTTTCTTCTGAAGATATTTTAAAAAATAATAAAACTTCACAATTATAAGAACACATATTTTATCAAATAATTAAATATGACTGCAAACTGTGGCAGATGATTGTTTCTAACATGAATAAGTATGAGAAATTGCCGGCTACGGACATGGATCTGGGTAGCTCAGTCGCAGAGCGTCGGCATGGTACGCATAAGGTTCGAGTCCAGGCCCAGGTCAATTTTTCACTCATGTTTGTTTAGTGTATTTAATTGTCTGATAAAATGCGTGTTCTTATAAATATTGTAAAATAAAGTAATCAGACGTAGTGTTTACGTTTTAAATATATAATTTACGTTTTTAGAAACATCTTTAAAAATAAATTAGTTTTTGAGGGAAGATGTACCTTCTAAAATGTATACATTAAGAGTTATCGCCATTTAAAATTTCTTTCCAAACGTAAACAAAAATTTTGAAATGAATTAAATGTGATTCATTTATTTCTAAAAATAAAAAAACACGGTAAAGGACAGGCATTTCGTTCGCAGGAATACCTTTCACGTCATCTACTATATATACGAGGCTAGCGAAAAAGAAAGGCTACCGCGGTTCTTTACGCGTATCTTTTTTTACAGACCGCGGGAATCACGTGAGGCTCGAATCCACCAATGCAGGTGTACGAAAAGAGCATCACGTCACTCTAGCGGTCTGTAAAAAAAGATAAGTGGAACGCACCGCGATAGCCTGTCTTTTTCGTTAGCCTCGCTATATATATAAAACACAAACGGAAATTTCGTTCTGTTCCTTTATAACTCGAGATCTGCTGAATGGAATTTGATGGAACTTGAACTGTTCGAGAGATAATTTTTCAGGGAAGGTTTTAGTATGTAACACAGCGTTCTACGTATATTAGCTATCGAATTATGATAGAAAGTTCTGTTATTTTGGCCGAAAAGGTTACCATTGCTAATTTTTTGGCGATCATTACTGTTGCAGAAAGAAATGAAAAGGCTATACATCTCGAAAAATAAAAGAAAAACTGTTACTAATTTTATTTTAAAAAAAAAAAAAAGAAAGAAAGAAAAAAAAAAGAGTTTTGATGAGAGAATATTATAAAACGAAAATATTTAATTTAAACATGATTAGAAATGTTCATAATGCTTAAAAAATTATTCAAGGGGCAAGATTTCTATTGAAACAAATTTGGCGATTTATCTTTTGTTTTTGGCGATTTTGATTTTACTTTTGACCACAAACAATTTGATTTTAAGCCAAAAAGTGTCTTTTTTTGTTGCAGAAAGAATTGAAATGGCTATACATCTGGAAAAATAAAAGAAAAAACTGTTACTAATTTTATTTTATTTTTAAAAAGAAAGAAAAGAAAAAAAAGAAAAACAGTTTTGATGAGAGATTTTAGGCCAAAAGGTGTTTTTTTTTTTTCAAGTGTACGACTGCATTTTCGCAGTATTTTTTTTTTTTTTTTGGTACTATTTGGTTAGGGTCGCCAGTGATATATATATATATATATATATACACATATATCTACACAAATACATGTATATACATACATATATATATATATACACTTATATGTATGAATATATATATATATATATGTGTGTGTGTGTGTGTGTGTGTGTGTGTGTGTGTGTGTGTGTGTGTGTGTTCATATGTCACTGGCTCCCGGCTAACCGAAAAGTACCTTCTTTTATTCAAATGCAAACTATATTAATGGCAATATATTTCTATTTACTTCTACATATATGAAATTTCGTTCCGACTGCTTATAACTCGAGTTCTGCTGAATGCATTTTCGTAGAACTTAAACTAAGATAATTTTTAAGGGAAGGTTTTATTGTATAACATATCGTTCTACGTAGCTTAGTTATATAATTATTCTGGGAAGTTCTATAATAAGATCAATCCGATTATGAAAGATTAGCCTTTTTAAAAGATTTTGCCGAATGTATTTCGATGGAACCTATACTGTTAAATAATTTTCTAGGGAACGTTTTATTATATAACGGTGCTTAGTTCTAGAATTATAGGGGGAAATTCGAAAATCGGGTGACCATTTTTTTTATCAAATATTAGCCTTTTCAATATTTGATTATGAAAGATTAGCATCTAAAAAAGTTCTACTGAACGGATTTTGATGAGAATTGTATTGTTAGTTAGATGCTATTTCAGAAATGGTTTTAATGTACTATATATTGTCCTACGTTGCTTAGTCCAACAGTTATGTGTGAAGGTTATATAGTCAAGTGACCCGGATTCCGAAATATTAGCCTTTTTGATAGTTTTTACTGGGCGTATTTTTTGCGACTTGCATTGTTAAGTAGATAATTTGTAAGGATTGTTTTAGTATATTTTATATCGCTTTGTTGTTTTAGAATTATGTGGAAAAGTTCAATAATCAGATTATCAAAGATTAGACTTTATAAAAACTTCTTCTGAATGGATTTGTTTGCATTGTTATTTCGATAATTTTTAGTGATGGTTTTAGTATATTGCATATAGTTTTATCATTCTTTAGCAAACCCTAACTGTAAATGACCAAATAAAAGAGTTGATCCTTAACAGCTAAAATTTTGACTGCACATTAGAAAATATAATAGCGCAATCGCGTCATTTTTCAGTAATGTGGAATGATATTCCACGTAAATATACAGATTGCTTTCAAATACAAGGTCAAATTAAACGATATATTTCGTTTGATTCAGGGTTCATTTGTAGAAACCGACCAGCGCAGCTTGCTAGTTTTCCTATAAATTAATGAAATCCAGTTGTTAAATTATTTTTGTTTTAGAAGTGAAGTTTCCATTTAAATTTATTGTAACAGTACAATGTTTAATTGAATAAAATAAGGTAAATCTAAGAAATTGCTAAGAAATACCAAACATGCACAGGGCAACGCAAAAAAATAAAATAATAATAAACAAAAAATAAAAAATAGATAAATAAATAAATAAATAAATAAAAATCAGCTTTCAGAAATTCTAAAAATTGTTCCGCTATTCATATTATGTATCTTCGGGGTCCATCCTCCCACTTTCAGCCCTCCCACCCAAAGGGGCACTTTTCTAAATTTTGCCGACACCTCTCATGTGATATATCGTTGGAAAAGTCTGTGAACGCTTAATCATAATATGCAGGGGAGGGGGTATTTTCTAAATTTTGCACATACCCCTCATGTGATACATCGTTGGAAAGGTCTGTGACCGCTTAATCCTATTATGCATCTCCGGTGTTCATCCCCCCTTTTGCCCCCCAAGCGCGATTAGCTTTCACCACCAGGGGACGCTTTCCTATATCTGTTCCTACGAGTCGGATCACGACGGGGTATGGCTCATTCGACTCGACATCAATAGAGCTTTCCGATTTTAGTTCGTTTTTTCACCACCAGGGGGCACTTTTCTATCTCTGGTTCTATGGGCTAGATCACGACGGGGTATAGCTCATTCGACTTGACATCTATAGCTTTAACGATTTCAGTGCCCGAGGTTCATACAGAACAGATTGCGCTACCTGGTGGTGGAAGATGGAACTTGAGCGTGCGCAGCACGACTGCTATACGGTGCCGAAGGCAGCGGGGACCCGTGTCGGAAGTTAGTTTGGTTAGAGGTTTATATTATTCGATGTGCAAATTAAGGGATTATCCGGTGCCGAAGGCAGCGGAGAACCAGGTCGGAGGTACGTTCGGTTCGAGGTTTATCTTATTCGAGGTTTTACAAGATTCGAGGCCCCGATATAAATTAGGGGTCCGCTAGCGGGCGAAGCCAGCTAGTGCTAATAATAAAAGAGCGTGATATCACGTTTGATTTCAAATGCAGCGCTGACACGCTATGTACGTATTGCATTTTTATTCATTTCATCGATAAGTCAGTGATATTTTTTAACGGGGGATAACAAGTATTATAACAAGCCACATTTAGTATGTTGTTATTAGTTTAATTTAAAAATCTACTGGTATTTCTAGTTAACCTTTTAAACAATGACTGAAAGTAAAATGTAATTTTAAATTATTTCTCATGTTTAGATTATTTAAATTATGTTTATTCTGTTTTAAAAAAAAGAAATGATATCTACAAAAACAACTTTTCAAAAGTAAAAAAAAAGCCAAGCGTAAAAAAAAAAAAGTTGTGGCTAAAAAATGGTGTGATATCAAATTTCCAAGCTATTATATTACTTTTTTAACTTTTTTCCATTAAATAAGTTAACATATATATAAGTCGAGTGCCTACGTATATGTTAATAGAAATCGTTTTCTCCTGTACTAAATACATCCTAACGAGTTTCTGAAAATTCAATTTTTTTCAAATTATGCATGATGGGCTTGGCGGCCATCTTTTCATATTTCTAAGCACCCAAATTTCTAAAGTGAAAGCGTAATATGTTTGCAATGTAATATGTTTATAACAATTTCGAACTTCAGATTTTAACTACGGACAGATACATTAGATAAGACTGATATTTTGAGAAATTGATTTTTACTAGTTTGAAATTATTAATTACTGTAAAAAATAAATCATAAGATGAATCTTTAAGATAAGTCATCATTATCTTAAGACACAATTTTCAGATCATACAAATCTATAAATGAAACGCTTAAAATATTTGCTTAAATAACAATTTTGAACTTCGGATTTTAACTACGGATTTGGATGCTTAGAATTTTGTGAATAATATGCAAAGATGGCCGCCAAGCCCATCATGCATAATTTGAAAAAAATTGAATTTTCAGAAACTCGTTAGGATGTATTTAGTACAGGAGAAAACGATTTCTATTAACATATACGTAGGCACTCGACTTATATATATGATAACTTATTTAATGGAAAAAAGTTAAAAAAGTAATATAATAGCTTGGAAATTTGATATCACACCATTTTTTAGCCATAACTTTTTTTTTTTTACGCTTGGCTTTTTTTTTACTTTTGAAAAGTTGTTTTTGTAGATTATGTTTACGCAAACAAAGTAAAACTATATTAAGCTGTATGATTTTTATAGATAATTTAAAACCTCTATGAAAATATATACTACTTTTTTATGTTTGAGGAAAAAAATTAAGTATTTATTTAGTACAGGATGATATATCGAAATTATTTTTTTACATTTTAACCGAAATTTCAGTGCATTAAATATTCTACGATCTCTATTCTCGTATTATGATTTTAAAATTAATGATATTGTTGAATTTATCGTCTTTTTTTGTATATATATTATATAGTGATTATCTACTTGATAATCTTTTCTATGTGTTTCGTTTCAACCAGGGATGAGATTTCTCCGCTTTTTTCATACCAGTATAATCTTACAGAAAATGTTCTTTTATTTAGCCTTAACATTCTGCGATTTATTAGAACAACGTTTTCTCTGAGATTATACTGGTATGCAGAAAAGCGGAGAAATCTCATCCCTGGTTTCAACCTATTTCGCAAAAAGTTTAGTCTAAAGTTTAGGTGATCTCTGAAGGTGAAGGTCACCGGAAAGGACGAGTGCTGATAACATGCATGTTGGAATACGTTTGTAAGACAAGAAGTGATCTCGAAAGTAAGACCGGAAACACGACAGGAAGTGGAAGCCGGAAGTGCTCCCGAAACCGGAAGTAAGATCGGAAGGGATTAGGAGATAAGGGTAGAATGAGATATTTTTTTCCAAAAAAGGTTTTCAAGAAGCAGGTTGTTTGGGAGCATGTTGGAACAGGAAAGGTGGTTTGTAAGACCGGAAGTGATTAAGGTGTGAGAGATAAGGAAGGTACAGGATTAGACATGTAGAGGATGAAATTTTATTTTATTTTTAAGGATATTAAACTATTTTTAGATTTTAGTTATTTTTTAAAGTGTTTTAAATTTAATTTATTTAAAGAGTTTCAAATTATTTTTTCTATCATTTTTATTTTCAGTGACATAAGTTTTAGAAGTAATCGTAAAAGTACATTTCCCATTGCTGGCGATCTCAAGCATCGAACCTGCAATGTTCTGCATGAAACACACATGTTTTATCCAGTATGCTACTGAGGACTTGTGTTGTTATCTCTTCAAATCCAAACCATAGCAAGAGATTTCAGACCTGCGTTGAATTATCTTTATCATAGTTTTAATCAATTGCAGGAAAATGTCTTTCGCTATCGAGAAATTTGAGAGGCTTTTGGTTTAATATGAATAATGTTTGATGACTTAGATGTTTTAATTTCAATTTAAAAACACATTTCTCTCACAGCACTCTAACAGATGATTTCAATATTCGAAATAATAATTTAGAAGGAAAATTTTTACTTTTATACGAAAATACTGTGAAATGTTATTTATAGAAATTAACGAAAATAGTATGCCTGATACTTTTTTGTATTAACTAATCATTTATATTAGAAATATGTTTCTAGTTTTGTTATGAAAAACAATGTATTTATATATTTTAAACACGAAGGCAAAGACCACAACATATGAACCACAACATAAAAGACATTTTAGATTATTACGTTTAGTCAATAAGTGATTTAACATGCAAAATATTACTTATAAAAACATACAATAACAGAATTTTAACGATTTTTATCCCTGCAAATGAATAAATTTTAACAATAATTTAAGGACTATTTAACTTGTTAAAGAGAGCGAACATTTTGTTTTGAGTTATACGATTAAAATAAATTTTCATTAGATTTGACTTTATACAAACAACATTTAAAAAAAGAGAATGGAACCAAGTTTTTATAAATTAACGAATTTCAATTTTACAAATACTCCCCCCCCCGTTTTCACCCTCTTTTGGTAGACTTTATGCACATAAGACATAAAAAGCGTTTCAGAATACATCATTTAGGAATTTAGAGACTTGACAAGTAAAATATTATTTATAAAAGCAATAGATACGAGAGTAATAATAATTTTTACTTACAAATGTACGAAATTCTGATAGGTCAGACTTTCATGATCACTGTGCACAAATTAAGTGATCGATAAACTTTTTTTTTGTGGACGTGTTTAAATAATTTCGTGACATTTTAAACCAATAAATTGATACTATTTTTAAACCAATAAAATGACAGTATTTCTTAACCAATAAAATGCTAGTATATTTTTAAACGAGAGCCGTCTATCATTATATAAATTTCCATGAAACGAGTTCATAATATTATAACTGTACCTGAATCTGTACCTGAAGTCGTTTAATAGCTTACGTTTTTCGTTTAAGTTAGTTTTCATTTAAGTTATTATCGAACGAGTTTTGGATTCTTGTGTTGGTGATGTAACCACCTTGGAATGTCAACCCTCATCACCAGAATCAAATAAACAAGAGCTGGATTCTACACTTTCATTCAAAGAAGGACCCATTTCGAATTATGTAGTGAAACCCGCCTCATCAGAACTAAAGGAACAGAGGTTATCCTTTGTGTGTTCTGCTTGCAACAAAGCATTTCCTCGAAAAGTTAACTTAATGTTATACATGAAATGTCATTTAAAGGAAAAGTCTTTCGTTGTGAGGTGTGTACCAAAATCTTTTCACAAAAGAGTGATTTACGTATACATCAAAAGATTCACAAATCGCCCAAACAATACAAAGTGTGGTGATTGTAACGAACTATTTTCAAGAATGTATGATTTAATAATGCATAAGAAGATTCGTAAGTCAGGAAAACAGCATTCGTGCTCAAAGTGTTGAGGAATATTTGATCATCAATCGGATTTATCACAGCATTGCGATGCTTTTCACAAAGTTCTTCCTAAAGTTGTGAAATCACCATCTTTAAAAAATTCGTTATTTGAAAAAGTGAAGCATTTTAAAAGGTAAATATTTTTACTAAAACTATAATTTACTCAAAACTATAATTGACTGAGATGAATAAAAAATTCTTTCGTTCATTTTTTAACCGTATTCGATCGGACGTTTTGAATGAGTTGAACTATCAAATGCAAGTGAAAAAGTCAATAAAATGGTATGCAGCCGTTAAAGTGGATGTACGTCGTGAAACAGATAACGATTTCCTTTGAAGGCTTCACTGAACAAGTATTTAGTTGGATATTACAAAAAATATTGAAATTAGAACTGTATACAGTTCAATATAGTATGGTTTAAAATGTGTGGACTGCTATTAAAATATGTATAGTTATGTTTTTCTTACTACTGTAGTTATTTAAAATGATAAATAAATAGTATGTGAGTGAAAAATCTTTAGAGTTTTTTTATAATTTTCGTATTATCTATTTTGCATAAATTACTTTTAACAGTTTGTCAATTCTACATAAACAATTGTTTAACATTTTGAATATCTCAGGGGGTAACATAAAATGGGAATGAATTTATTGAAATTATGTAAAGCATGATGAAATGAATGGGATGTATTTATTATATGTTACTTAAACTACAAGAGAATTGATTGGAAATATGTTATTTTAAATTTGCTACTTTTAATCACTACCCAGACAGCACACTCTATCTATAAGATGTCGATTTATAGTCTAAAAACATCTATAACGTCCATGACATCTTTTAGATATGCATAGCATTAAACAAATAGATGTCTATAAGCCATTTCTCATTTAGATTTCTATTAGACGTCTATGACCTGCAATAGACGTATTATATCTATCACTTTTTCGACGTCTAAAGGAAATGCTTTTTTCAACCTCCAATGGAAATACTTTTCGATTCATCCAATGGATTTGCGAATAACACGTATTATGCTCATCTTATGGAAAAAGTACTTCTACTTCAATGCAACTGCGCGCATGCGGGAACGGAAAGTCAAAGGTCGTTTGAAGACAGTCTCGCCGCGGCTGGGGCTGTTGTTTATTTTGTATACAGCGGCAATCTTGGATGTAATTATACTGACAACTTTTGTAAAAGGTAAGTTATTCATTTCTTTATTTACTTTCCTTTGTAGTTTATATAACACTTAATTACTAAATTCTTGTATCTTACATATATACAAGATTTAGGCTTAATGTTACGATAAGTTTCATCAGTCATATATATATTGTGTTTAAAAGGAAAAATACATCCGAAATGTCGCTGTATAAATTGTATAAATGCAGAAATATAATCTCACAGGTACAACGAAAGCAATAATGTAATTGTTTTTAGTAGTAATTGAGTGTTAATGAACTACATATTGTTTTGTTTATCACCATTATGAATCCTGACCCCACTGAATCCTTTGAACGCCAATGTTAGATTATTTATGCACTAAACCATAATATTTATCAGAACTTTCGAATAATATTTAGATTTTACGATGTACATGAACGGAAAAAATAGCTATTATTTATTTTTAAATGAATTTATTTGACAAATTCAGATTTCAAAGGATAAAAAAAAAGTTTTGAACATGTTTGCAACTGAAATACTTTGCCCTTAAAGGGGTTAACAGTTTCGTGTATTATTTATCATACAATTTAGAATTACACTAAAATAACTATATATAAAATTTTGCTAAGACTAAAACTAATACTATAAATAATGTAATTCTTGTTTAAAAAATTACTTTTTTTTCCCTGTATTTATTTATAATTTAGTGACCCTTCTAGACCAATATTTAAGGGCCTGCTCTAAAATTAGCAAAATGCACCGTACCCTTTTTAAAATATCGAAATGCATCCTTAATTATATCCAGAGGTCTCTTGTTAAAATCTTCCCCAATACCAGAGTATTTCTAAATTAATGTATCCAAAAGCTTGCAAAAAATCATAGACCTTCCTTCTTTCTTTAATAAAAACAGGAGATTATTAAATAAATGTTGTACTGTTTTTGGCTATGATGTCTTACACTCACACAGTTTATTTCTTTAATCAGTTATAAAAAGGAAAATAGTTGCCAAACTTAGGGGATTTTTTCCTTTTTAAAGGAAAAAATCCCCTAAGTTGGCTACTATGCTTGTATTTAAATTATTGGTTTGGCATGGGCTTTTAAAGCAGGCCAATTAAAAAGTCACCAAACTTCAGTGCGTGACAGTATCTCGTCTATTCCTTTTTTTTTTTTTAATCGTTACTCAACACAATAATTTTTTTTTCTTGAAGTAATGCCCATTTTCACTGAACAATGACTGTTTTCTGCTTCATTTGTGCTGTTATTATTTTCTAACAACCTGCCCTTTTCTTTCTAGAGTGAACATTGTATAACAATTAAAATTCTGATCCTATATGTATTAAATTTTACATTTTTTTCTTCATTTGTTGTCATTGTTTAACTTGTGTTCCAACACTTTTTTTTTTTTACATACCCAGTAAAAGATATATATATATTTTAATTGTGTATTATATGATATTTATGCTTGAGTATATTTTTTCAAATCACTTTGATACTAATCTTTTGGTACTTGTGTATTAACCATTAGGAATGCACCGAATATTCAGTATGTAGTATTTAGTCATACTGCTCAATATCTAAAGAAAATGCTTTTTAAAATATTTTTAAAACCCTAGATAACTTTTATTTTTAACTGTCAATAAATAAAAATATTCAGAAAAATTAAGAAATAGAATCATATTTAAATAACTTTTACATTATTTATTTGCTTATTTTTTTAAAGTAACAAGAAAATTAACTGTTATAGTGCAGGGGTCAATGCAGGTTTTTTTTTTTTTTTTTTTTTTGCGTAAGGTAAACAAGTAAAAGTAAAGGTTATTTTTGTAAAATTTTATTATATTTTTGTGAAAAATAACATTTTGTAATGAAAGTCGAAATCCAGCTACTCAAATTCGATCCAAGCGTTTATTAACAAACTTTTATAAATACTTTTGCTGAAGTTTTCCTCTCTGGTGAACTTGTTTGTTTGCAAATTACACATTTTAAAAGTCAAAGAATAATAAATAATAGGGGAGACTGGTACACACTGGACCTATGGGCATAGTAGACCACCCCCCTAATATTTTGTTTATTAAAAAAAATTTTTAAGCTTCTCTTCTATCCTAATAGACAACAGCACTGCACTGTTTATTTATAGCGTTCAGAAAATATGTTTAGCTCAGATTGAACTATTTTATCCTAATTGGTTGTTTTGATCTTCTAAAAGTAAAATTTTTCAACATTATATTTTAATTTTTTTTTAGTAATTAAAGGTTGTAGATAAAAGATACTTGTTTTTATTTAACTTTAAAGTTAATATGTTTCAAAGAAAGCTATAAACAATATTAATATGATTATTTATTGAATTTCAACATGGGGCACAGTGGTCCACAATCCACTCTGCTCATGCAATGCAGAATGTTCAAAATATTTAATAATTGCTTATTTTCTATAAAGAAATATTGTTTAAAAGAAGTTATTTAACTGTAAAATAAAGTAAACAAAGAAAAATAACAATTTATTTAACATAGTAAGAAATATTTTGTTTTGTATTTACTGCCTGTGATAAATGTAACTGTACTCTAATTGGTGATGATTCTATTCAAGTAAGATTCATGAGATGCAAATTGAATGGAAATCAGTTTATCTTTCCCAAAACTGTAGATGAATCTATTGTTGATGTCAATGATTTCATAATATTGCTCCCAGACCCGAAAGTATTCCAGGAAAATTCCAAGCTCAATCTTACTCATAAGTATTTTGGAATTTCATTTGCAAATTTTAATGTGCGCTGATTTTTTTGTACTTAAGTAATAACTTCAACTAAGTTACAATTGTTCCTGTATTAATCTGTTGTTATTTTCAAAATATAATAATAATTTTTTTTTTTTTAAATGTTACTTGTAAATTTATATTACTATGTTATTTTGCGGATAAAGGGGATATAAAAAAGAATTAGATTAATGAAAAATAGATTTATATTGCATTTCAGATAATGCCTAACAGCGGTCCACTGTGCCCCGGTGGGTGGACCAGTGTGCCCCATTTCTGGGGCACACTGGTCCAATTTACGGGTGCATATAAAAATTTTTATTTTGAAAAATGTATTGAAAACTATGTTATGAGAAAATTATGATGAATGTATAAAGGTATAAGGAATATTCAAAAATATTTTCATGCAGGGATGCACCCGGTTTGTCCGTTAAAGAGAAAAAAAATTTAACTGAAAAAGTAGTCCACTGTGTACCAGTTTCCCCTAAATAGTAAGTTTTATGAAAGGGGGAAATTTTTTGTGAAGAGGCCCATTTTATCAAATTGATTTTTGTGAAGGGGCCCATTTTATTAAATTGATTTTCGTGAAGGGGCCCTAAATAGGCTCCAAATTTTGTCTGGATCGACCCTTGTAGTGTTTTCCCAAGGCGTTTTCAAGAGGGTGCAGCGCCCTGCCTGTTTTTTTTTTTTATATAGTTGTAAATGCGCTCTGCCCATTTTTATATAGCTGGAAAAGTGCCCTGATTATTTTGGGTTTGCAAAAATTTACTGTCGCGAATTTCACCAAAAGGTTGCGGGAAAATATCGCACAAAAATTTCACAATATTTGTACTCGTTGGGGAAAAATTATAAATTTTGTTAAGCTATTGCAGGTAAATAGCAAAATTTGCCGATGAGTCGTGAAAACAATCATGAAATTTGACCACAATCGCATGTAAAAAAAAAGAAAAGAAACATGCAAGTTTCACCTGTAAGGTGCGTGAAAAAAAATTGGGAAATTCGCTTATCTGTCACCAAGAAAAGGCAAAATTTGTCAATTAGTAGCAGAAAAAGATCACAAATTTCTTCAATCGATTGCAGGAAAGCAATCATGAAATTCGTCAGTTGGTTACAGTAAATAAACGTGAAATTCGTCAATATGTCACGTGTAAAAAAAAAAAAAGAAAAAGAAACATGTGAGTTTCACCTGTAAGGTGCAGAAAAAAAAATGAGAAATTCGTTTATCGGTTGCCAAAAGAAAGCAAAATTTGTCAATTGGTAGCAGGAAAATATCACAAATTTCTTCAATGGATTGCAGGAAAACAATCACGAAATTTGTCAGTTGGTTACTACAGGAAATAAACGTGAAATTCGTCAATAGTCACGTGTAAAAAAAAAAAAAAAAAAAAAAAAAGAAACATGTGAGTTTCACCTGTAAGGTGTGGGAAAAAAATTGAGAAATTCGCTTATCGGTCGCCAAAAAAAAGCAAAATTTGTCAATTGGTAGCAGGAAAATATCACAAATTTCTTCAATCAATCGCAGGAAAACATTTTCGAAATTCATCAGTTGGTTACAAGAAATAAACGTGAAATTCTTCAATATGTCGCGTGTGAAAAAAAAAAAAAAAAAAAAGAAACATGCCGGTTTCATTTGTAAGGTGCAGAAAAAAATTTAAGAAATTCGTTTATCGGTCGCCAAAAAAAAAAGCAAAATTTGTCAATTGGTAGGAGGAAAATAATCACGAAATTTGTCAGTTGGTTACAGGAAGTAAACGTGAAATTCGTCAATTTGTTGCCAGGAATAAACTGCTCAATTCGCCAATAGGATGCTGGTAAATATCGCAAAATTAAGTTAAAATTTGCGCGTATCAGTAATATTTTACTAAATATTAATTATTGATATACAGTAAAAGACTTTTTAAGCATTGCATGTAATGTTGTACTGTTTCATGGAATATGTGTGATATTTAATGTAAAATTTTACATATCAATGTAGCATTTGAGGTTTTTGACTCAAAAATTTAAATAAAAGAATAAATTTGTAATTTCGGCATACTTCAGGTCTCACAAATCTGAAAAATCGGAGTGAAAGGAAGAGACAAAAAAATCAAAACAGTACTGAAGGGACTCAGAAGGTATTAAAACTAAATTATTCAAGACAGCCATACTCAACAAGCGGGCATGTGGCCTGGCGACCTTTTATGTGCGATCCGAGACCTCAGAGAAAGAATCTAGTAGAGAGTACATTCCTTTGTTATATTGTTCATACTTGCCAACTTTTACACTTTAGGTGTAAAATTTACACTTTTGGAGCATTTTTTACACTTTTACACTTGGGGCACATATTTTTACACTTTCTTGCAAAGTTTCTTCCAAGTTTCATTTTTCATCCCTTAATTTATGAATTACTTTCTAGTTGCTTATAGTAATGGTAAATGATGAATGTGAGGGGAATGTTTAGTATTGTCAAAGAATGAGTTCAGGTTTCATTGTTAAAAATCATCAGGAAGCTTAATTATTTAAATTTGTATTGCATATAAGAAGTCGTGTTTTAAATAAATTTGCACAGACGTAAAGCAAAAATTAGATTTGAAAAGCTGTGTATATGTCTTTAAAATCAGTTTCTTAATGAGTGTTGTAATGTTTTTCATATTTTTCTCATCAAACTATCTTTATAATGGTCAGCACTGTATTATTTAATACTACTCATCTATTATGTACTTAAAATTTTTTGAAAAAAACTGTGTATGTGTTATTTAAAAATGGGTTACATGGGTTTTATGTTAAAAAAAAATGGTGTGAAATACTCTTCACGCGTCATTTTACACTTTGCCATTTTCAAAAGTTGGCAGGTATGTATTGTTGAAAAGCCAGTCCCAGGATCAGCTCAGATTTGGCGCTTTAGAAACTGTCTGTTTTGGCGGTGATCGTTTTCTTGGCAACTTCGATTTCATTCTCGCAATAAAAATAAACGTAAATAAACCAAAGCAAAACCAAACTGTTGCTCCTTCTAGGATTTAATCTCAGAGGAAGGATAGAAATAAGTTATGACAGTCCCACCCCTGATGAAAAAAGGATTGTTTAATCTTCTGGATGGATTTTCTTTTTCTGTTTTTGCTGCTGTATTTTATTTTAATGTTATAAAATGGCTTTGTCCTTGTAATAAATGTTACTTAAATTATATTTTTGAAGTGAATACTTCTTTAGGCGTGTTGGGCATTTTTTGAGATGGGAAAAAACGGGGGCATTTGCTATAGAAATCTATATATTTACATTACTATACAAGTATGTGTTGCGGCCCACCTAACGTCGCAAATATACGTTTGCGGCCCGCGGTAATAAAAGGATGAGTATGGCTGATTCAAGATGTTTAGCATGCATAATAATTTTTTTTAAAAAGAAATTTCTTATTGATTAAAATTTAATAACTCAAACTGATTTAAAATTTGAGATTTCTTGAGTTTGACATCCTTGGATCTTTGCGAATAATTGTTCCAAAAAAAAAAAAAGAAAGAAAGAAAAACCCATAATTAATCATTTTGAGAAAAGTTGGTGTGAAATATAAACACAGTCACATTTTAACTATAATAGATGTTGCTGAATACTAATGAAACTTTCTTTGAATCTTTTTAGACTCCCAGTTGAAACACACCATCACAAACATTTGAAGACAGGAAGACTTGCATGAATATTTGGTTAGTATATTTTTTATTAAAAAATGCCTTGTTTTTTAGAATAATTAGTTTGTTGTGAGATTGCAAAATTTACACTAGATTGCATTATGAAATTCTAGATTAATTTTAAATATCAGATCTTATGTTTTTACTCAAATTTTTTGGAGCAGAGTGGGGAGAGAGATATAAATGGCAATTTATTTACTAATGTATAATTTATAAATCTTAGAAGTTTATACTTTGGAAAATAACAGTACAAGACCTAATTTTTTTTGACATAATATTTAATGTATAATGTAACACATCAAAAATATTTTTTTACTCTTAAGGTCCAAATCCAAACGGCTCACTTTATGACTTATTTTTTTAATTCTTTTTTTGTTCAGAAACGCATGAAATTTACATGTATTCTTATTCAGAAATTTTGTAATTGAAAGGCGTTTTCCATTTTTCAAATTTCCAATGCTGCAGCACAAAAAAGGTCAGAAACATGTCATCACATGACACAAATCACTTATAACTCGATAAGTGATTTATTGATAAAAAAAAATGGAAAACTCATTTAGATTCCAAATCCCTTCCATGATCAGACCTGCCAATTTTATGCTTTTGTGTTTAAAAATGAGTCAGAAAGTTTCGTGTTGTTGAACAGATCATTTGAGAACCAAGAGTAAAAAAAAAAAAAAGTTATATACATGAATTTCTGAGTTTTAAAAAATAAAGATAAAACTGACTTGTTTTTTATGTATTTCTTAATCCGTAACTATGGTGTAGCAGGAGAAGCTGCTAAAGTTAAGATTATTAACTTTAAAGGATTTTGTAAATTTTTAAACATAGAAAACAAACATTTAAAGTTCATCATGTCGTATCTTCAAAACATGTATAAGCATGAGATTTCTATATTTTGCATGTATTTTTGTTTCTGTACTTTCGTATTAACTGCATGCCAGCATTTTGCTAAGCGTTTCACTCATTTATTTGTGAAATCATGTATGTATTAATTATGTATCATCGATGTATTCATATGTATGTGTGATGTAGTGGAAAGTTCTGTAATTTGGTTTGCAACCAATTGATGTATTTTAATAAGTGCAACTTGGCACCATTAAGGCTGTTCTCAAATCCAAACAGGCTACTTTATGACACATTTTTTAATTCATTTTTGCGTACAAATGCATGAAATTGGTAGGTGTTTTTATTCAGAAACTATGTAATCTAAACACGATTTCAATTTTTTAGTAAAGGCAGATCTTTTACAAAAGATTGTCAAAGTCGGCATTTTCAACCAAATTACCAAGGTGGTTGGCAGTAAAGTGCGAAAAAGTGTCGCCACATGACCGGAAGCACTTATAACTTGATAAGCAGGGTTGCAAAAAAGCCGGCTAAAATTAATAAAAGCCAGACCAGCGGCTTTTATTGGTTTTAACCGGCTTTTTTTGGCCAAAATTGGCCTTTTTTGGTCAAAATTGGCTTTTATACGTTGAAGCAATTTATTTATAAACTGTAGATTTTTAAGTATTTTTTAAATAATTTAAAAGACATTTTATTGAGTTAGGATTTAATAAATAACTTAATTTCTCAATAATGAAGACATTAATATTGGAATAACACATAGCAGACTGGTGATTTGAGTCAGAATTGTAAATATGTTACCTAAATTTTAACAAGGCATACTTAGTGCTTAACTATTGCTATATTTTTTAAATAAAAGCTTTTTTTTATTATGATTAATTTAATTTACACTTTTTTTTCAGTTTTACTTCTTTAAATAATTAAATAGGACAACAGTTGTTTAATTACATATTTTATTACTCAACTAATTTTAAAGGCTATTAACCCACTAGTAGAAATAATGCAACATGACAGTGGGCATTGCAGATTTTTGAAGATTAATCTAATAGCTTAAAAAAAAAAAAAAAAAAAAAAAAAAAAAAAAAAAAAAAAAAAAAAATTACTTTGTCATTGGATTACTGTTATCTTCTTACTGTATTTTCTTTGTAATTGAAAATTTTGCTTATTTAATGGGTTACTATTATTTCTTGTGATAGTAGACATTGTTGCGTCATAGATATATTTTGTTTTGCTGTAGATTGATACACACACAAATTAGTTACTGGGGCTATTGATAGGCAAGTTTTAATATTTCGCATATCTTTAAAATCATACATACAACAATTTAATAAAATTACCATTTTCCACTGTTAAAAACAGTAATATGAATAACATTTGCTTTTCATTTCAACAAGTTTTTTTTTTTTTTTTTTTTTTTTTTTTTTTTTTTTTTTTTTTTTTTTAACTGTTCTCTCTTTTTTTATACACTTACATCTACTAAAATCTCCTCAAATATTATATATTCATCCTAATTCCTCTTTCAACGTTTATCATTCCATAATATAATCTCATCATATGGACTTATCTGGCATGAGTTTTATAATTGTTTACTAAAAAAAAAACATATTGAAATATATTTTTATAAGACATTAGAATACTGATTACTAACTAAATATGGATGCTCTCAAGTATTATATATGCTAATTTCATTTATTAATAATATAAATTATTAAGTTTTAATCCACAACAATTTTAAAAGTAAAAAAGCAGTATATGTAAGAATTTTTCATTTTTGATGGTGATGTTTTGTTATTGTTTAATTAAATATAATCTTTAAAATGAACTGATTTAGTAGTTATTTCGTTATTTAAAATAATAATTGTGTCCTTAAACTGCTGTACCATGATATTAAAAGAGAAAAATGCATTGAAAAAATGTTATGTTGCATAGTTAAGTGCAATACATCAATTTCAACTGACGTTATATTCACCAGCCGAGAAGGATAATTAAGAAAAATAATGTAAATAAATGAATATCCAAGATTTTTTTTTTCTATTTTCATTTATATTGTAATTTTTTTGTGTTTAAATTTACTGATAGTTGACACTTAGGTAAGTGGGGCTTTTCCATATTTTTTATTGTATTTATTTTGATATTCCAATGGCAACATTCTTCCATTTGTTTATTTGACATTACTGTTTGGTGATAATTAATTTTTCTTGAAAAGTGGTCGACGGGATAATGGAAAAATCATTTGATTCCAAATCTTCCATAGTCAAGAGTCTGTGCTAGTCACATGGGCTAATGTTAATCCTATGGGAGTGTTAGTTTGAAATTTCTTGTTTGCATTTCAATATTTGTTTATCTTGTTTGTATTTCAATATACAATGGTTCCGTTTTTATTTTTTAAGTACGTAACCCTAAAAATTAAGAATAACAATAGCGAAGGACATAATGAATGATTGTTATTCAAATGAGTCATCCCGGCATACACAAAAGCATTGCTGTTTACTTTCTTGCTATTTTTGATCAATTAAAACCAGAACTTTTGTAAAACAAAAAGAATTTTAAGAGCCTTGACAACTATGCTTTTATGCATGCCTGAATGATTCATTCAAATATCAAAATCATTAATTATGCCCATCACTAGAAATCACATGCAAAAAATTAAGGAGGAGGGGGGGGGGGCTTACAATTGCTTCATTGAAGATTAATTCAGTTTTCATATAACAAAATGTCATTTTGTGTGATTCGTAAAATGTTATGTAGTAAAACAGTGTTATTATTTTATTATAGGTGCTGCTCGAAGAAATCAGCTTTTACTATTGCAGTGATAATGGAGTAGAATAATAAGAATTTTGTCCTGTTCCAAAGATTTTTTTTTTTTTCAAATAAAATAAAGTCACTTTTTTTTTTCCTTTTTCTGTTATAGTTATATTCTGTACCACCTAGTACTGTCATCTAGTTACTAATATTGCTGATAAGGAAAAAAAGACTTACATTTTTATTAAAACTTTTATTGAGTAGTAGAGCTGACATGTTTCAAAAATGATATAGCCTAATGAGAAAGCATGCAATAATTTTTAGCATTAATCTAAATCATGTTGCAATATTTAAAACTTAAAATTTTTCTTGTTTTTCTAAAAATGCAAAATTGAGGTAGCAGTCAATTTGTAAATTTCCCTTTGTATCTGAAGCTGACAGAATTGAAATAAGTTTTTGATGTAGGCAGACATTGACTAAAAAATAATTCTGAGTGGTTCTTTCATACAGTGAGTTAATTGGAGTAACATGTTTGTACTGATAAAAAAAATTTAAAATTAGTTCAATATGCAAAATAGATTTTAAAACATTTGTCTAATAATTTTATCAAAATAAACAAAATAAGAAATTTATTAATTTGTGTTAACAACTTTGCGACGAGCGTCCCACACATAATTTTGCATCTGATTACTAGTATTTACAAATGGAATCCTTTGCCTAATTTAATTGAAGAAATTATATGATAAAATAAAGAAAAAAATATTCTAAAATATTGGTATGAAAAATTAAAGATTTTATGCATGATGTGTAATGTATGTGTGACATTTATCACAAAGATGTCTTTTTTTCCCAAGAAAATTTATCTACCAAAAGTCTTTATCCTCTGCAAGAAAGATTTGTTAAATTTAAATAATATGGGAGAAATAACAAATCTATTAGCCTCTTGTTGCAAAATACTGGAGGATTTAGAAATTTCTCACAAGATAAAATTATCAAACTGATTTTAAATACCATATTTACTTGTGTATAATGTGTACCATGTTATTTTAACTTAAAAAAAAAAAAAAATCTGTAGAAATCATGATTTACAATCTTTTCTCAAATCTAAATTACTTTTGTATGTGCTCATATATATTTTGCTCTCTTATTAAAATATCATAAAATAAAGTTTCTGCAATATGTATATATACTTTGTGAAAATGTGTGTGGTTTGATGTATACAATTAGAAATATTCAGTGTATCATGTATGTGTATACTGGATTTTAGACCTGAAATTTTTGTAAAAATGTGTGCATTATGCAGGAGTAAATATGGTAGATTTTTTAATTTAGCTATGAGATTTTAGTGAATTACAGCAGACATATTTCATTCGAAATATTAAAAAAAATTAGTCGATGCTTTGATAAAAATATTCCAATATAAATGTGGCAACAGTCCCCAAAGCAGAATACAGTGAAACCTGTAAAGTTGACCACTCTTGTAAGTTGACCACCTGTCTATGTTGACCTCTGTTGTCCGGAACCAAATTTATCCTATACAAAACTATAAGACAAACCCTTTGTAACCTGACCACCTGTCTATCTTGTATCTTGACCACTGAAATTATTGAGATTTGACTAGAACTATTATAAAATGCCCATCAAAACCCTTTATAACTTGACCACCCAAAACGCTAACAAATCATGAATTAAAAAAAAAAGCAACTCTCCAAGTATTTTTCTTTTTTTTCCTTTTTAACTAGAATTTCTAAAAGGGTGAAATAGTATTAACCTGGGAAATGCTTTTAGTAATGATAGGTGTAGGGAAATAATTCAAGGCTTATCTATTCTTACATTGTTGCTCTTGTGGATTTGGCTTTTCAACCCTCCCCCTCCATTCTTTGATTGATTCTTGATTTCTTTCTTCTATTCCCCATTCTCTTATCATTCCTTCCCTTCTTTCAATAACCTCAGGTGTTAGTTGGTAAGCAAAAATATTTCCACCAGTTGCAATAGCAAACACGAGGAAGACTCCTTTAACTTTTTCAGAAGCTTTAGACTGTGTACAAAATTTAATGTGCTATGCTTCTGATAAGCAGCCTGATATTTCTGTTGCATTGAAAAACACTGGGCTGATGTAAAGTCCAAAAACCAGCGTCAAACTACAATAACAGAGTTTTTCTTGGACAAATAGGTAATGTAAATGACAAACTTAAATTTTAAAATTTTAGAATGTGTATGTGTATGTGTCTTAACATGTGATTTTTTTTTTATAAATTATGTGTAATAACTTGTATAGTTTGAAGAATCACTAATTGGCTGTGTATTGATTGATTGTTTAAAAAAAAATAATAGTAGTATATAAACTGATTTTAAAATTGATAAAAAACTATTAATTCAATCTTGTAGTTAATCTTTTCTTTTATAAGGTGTTAGAAAAATGCATGGTAATACAATATTATTTTAAAGCCCTGTCAATAAATGAAATTTTTGTGTAAAGAATGATATGGTATGAATATTAGGTTAAAAAAAAAAGTAAATTTATCATCACCCTTTATAAGTTGACCACTGAAGTGTGGCACCGCAAGTGGTCAACTTACACAGGTTTTACTGTATGCTTAAGAGTGCGACATACATCGCAGAACAATGAACTTCTCTGCAGAACATTTCAAATTCTCATTTTCAACACAATTCACTATTCATTCATTTGAAAAAGCACTAAATTTGTCTGTCAATCACCAGAAAAACTTCATCAATCGTTCGTTGAAAAAGATTGTGAAATTCATTAATTGGTCGCAGGAAAAGCTCACACAATTTGTCAGTCGATCATGGGGAAAAATCGTGAAGTTCTTCAGCTGCTGCAGTTTAAAAAAAAATCATGAATTTCGTCAGTGGATCATCGGAAAAAAATCTGAAATTCACTGGTCAGTCACATAAAAACCCGGCAACTTTTACCAATCGGTCACAAAAAAGTGACAAAATTTGCCATCCTGTAGAAAGAAGATATTGCAAAATTCACCTGTCAGTCGCGGGTCAAAAAATGTGAAATACGTTTATCAACCGAATGATTTTTGATTGAAATTTCATGTTTTTTGCCAAGAAAAAGCGCAAAAATTTCTCAATCGGTTGTGGGTAAAAACCATGAAATTTGTCAGTAAATCGTCGAGAAAAATGGGAAATTCTTCGATCAGTAGCGAAAAAAAACCCACAATTTTCTCCAATTGGTCACAAGAAAAAACTGCAAAATTTTCCAATCGGCAGAAAGAAAATATTGCAAAATTTGGCTATCAGTTAGCTGAAAAAAACCCCCACTAAATTAGTTGATCAGTTTTGGGAAATCCCTCGAT
Organism: Maratus michaelseni; assembly: GCA_963931845.1. NCBI lineage: Eukaryota > Metazoa > Arthropoda > Arachnida > Araneae > Salticidae > Maratus > Maratus michaelseni. The sequence goes on along the minus strand of OZ007589.1, from coordinate 32,172,679 downwards.
TTTTTTCAATCAATTCCAAGATAAAGCGACAAAATTTTCCAATTGATAAAAAGAAAATAATGCAAAATTCGCCTATCAGTCGCAGGTTAAAAAACTAAATTAATCAGTGGATTGTCAGAAAAAAAAATCACAAAATTCGTCAATCAGTCGTGTAAAAACCCACATTTTTTTCCATTCTGTCACAAGAAAATCCGCAACATTTATCGATCAATAAAGAAAATATCGCAAAAGTTAACAATCAGTTGTGGATTAAAAAAGAAAAATCGAGACATTCGGATATTAGTCGCTTGAATTAAAAAAAAAAAAGAAAAAAAAAAAAAATATATATATATATTCAATTTTTGCCCATTGGTCCTAAGAAAGAGCTGAACAAATTTGCCAGTCAGTGAAAAGAAAATATTTAAAATTCGCCAATCAGTCGCGGATAAAAAAAAATGCGAAATTCATCAGTGAAGTGTTGGAAAATATCTCGCAATTCTCGAATTAGTCGTGGGAAAAAAATTGCGGAGTTCGATGATTGGTTCTGAGAAAAAAAATGTGAAATTCGCCAGTTACCAGAGAGAAAAATCTCAAAAATATTGCAAAAATCGTCTATTACGAGGGGGGAAAAAAGCGAAATTTGTCATTCGATCGGAGTAAAATTGTGAAAATCGTCATTTCTTTGGTTTTTGTGTGTGTTAGCGTTTTACGAAATGTCTTTAGCATTTCTATACAAGATGAAATCGCACTCCTACATATACAAGAAAATCTCTCTGTGTTTTATTTTTTTATTCCCACAGAACATTTGTGATCAGTTGAAGGTTCGTTGCAGAACATTGCAAAATATTCGTTTTGGGGGGGGAATAATATACTGATATTATTGGAATGAAACATTTAGTATTTTTATCTACAGTTGTCTTTACCAAATTTATTAAGCACCCTCGTATTTTTATCATAACTTATTTCAAAGTGTTAGCAGGCCCATGCTGGATGTCTTGAAAGGGCGGTGGACAGAGGGTTATGTTGGCACTTTCATATTAAATCATGTGCCATCATTAAGGGTGGTTCAGGCAGGGGTGCAAGGGCACGTATTCCTAAGTGCCAGCAGGGGCCTGAATATTAGTCGTAGTGTCTGATGTTTAGTAATAGTATTCAAGTAATAGATATCGCATTTATAGTAAAAAAATGTTTAATTAAGAAAGAAAATATAATAGTTTATAAAAATTCAATGGCGGTGTATTTTGTATATAACTATCAGTGGAGACTTACTGATAAAAATAATGAAAAAGTAGAACGAATTTTGAACTTCAACATTGAAGGATGTTTAGGAAGAGAGTAAATGAAGCGCAAGTGTTCAACACACAATTATTTTAGAATTCACAACTGCTGTCTATGTCTTTAATGGTTAAGTTATTACAATTAAAATGACAGCAAACTAACAACTCGACTTTTAATTAAACAATTTGCTTTAAAAAAATGAGTTTTTAAAAAAACTAAACTGCTTTGTTTTTCAGTAAGTTTCAGAATTGAAACTTTCATAGTATAGCAATTGTTATGCTATACAATCATGACAATTAGAATAACTCTTACTGGAAAAGCCAAAGTATATAAATCACTTATCTTCATCAATGAAAATATTTCCTAAAACTTGTATCATTTTTATTAACAGATATTAAAAGTTAAAATAATAAAAGTAACATATAAATCTAAAGTATATTTTAAAAATAAGATTTCTCTATTTTCATTGTTGAAGACAAATTCCTTTATATTTTAACATTTTCTGCAAGAATTATTCTAATTTTCATATAGATATACTTAAGACATGCAAGGAAACAATGTCATTTCATTGGAAATACAGTCTTGGCTGAAAGTATTCAGCACCCCCATATTTTTAATATATTTGTAAAAGTAATAGTTATATACAAATATTTAACTGCATATCATTTAGGAATTTTCTTTTTAAGTTTATGGTTTGTAAAAAAAAAAAAAAAAAAAAAAAAAAAAAAAAAGACAGTTAACAAGCAACTCGTCTTTTAATGAAGTCATTTTCTTTAAACACCTACTTTTTCAAAACTATAAATTACTTTGTTTTCTGGAAGTTTCATTGTTATGTCACAAGTTAACAGATCATCGTAGAAATTGAAATATTTCTTGCCTGAAATGCCAAGATCTCTTCAGCAGCATAAATATTTCTTAAAATTTATTTTTGTTATTAACACATGTTAAAAAATAAAATAATAAAAATTACATATAAATGTATTTTTTTTTTTTTTTTTTACATAAGCTTTCTGTACTTTCGTTTTTGAAGACTAAGTTCATTTTGTCTTTTCTTACAATAATTATTTTCTTGATTATTTATTAACTGGCTTAACAGAACAACAAAATTTAATTTAAAAAAAAGTTTTTTAAAGAAAATAGCTTCATTAAAAGATGAGTTATGCGTTTGCTATTTTTGAAAAAAAAATAAACTTATTTTTAAAGAAAATTCTTAATTGTATACAATTTAATATTTGTATGCATCTATTATTTTTACCAAATATATTATAAATATGGGGGTGCTCAATACTTTTGCCCTAAGGCTGTATTTCTGATGAAATTTCTTGGATACCTTAAGTATATCTATAAGAAGTACTGAGTATCAATAAATAGACATGCATTAGACGTCTTATAAACGCATATCAGATGTCCCTGGATATCTACAATCCAAGTCTTAAGCACGGCTATAAGACATACTGCATGTCGAAAAGTGATCTATGCTTGGATGTCTTATAGACGTGGTCTCATAGACTACCTGGATATCTTGGACGTCTAATAGAACTCAGAGAGATCACACATAACATCTCCGTAAGAGGTGAAAAGGGTGTATCATGGATATTTGTAGACTTCTTATAGATGTGTCGGTTTTCTTGGGTTTACAGCTTGTAGATGTCTTATAGATGGGTGTGTGCTGTTTGGGTAACACGGTAAGACATGACATTATGAATGGGGTTTCTCCACAGATAACGCAATTGGTAACATTATTATTTACTGATTAATTCATAAAATCATTGTTTAGTAATTTAGGTTGGTATATCTGTCTATGGTGTTTAGTGGAGATTTAACATATTTGAGAATTATCAACTACAATTTTGACTACTTTTTGAAATCTTCACCTTCATGAGAGTATAGGAAAATAAAATGAAAAGTCGCCTATGGATGGAATCGAACCATCATCCTTTCAGTTAACAGCTGAATGCGTTGCCAATTACGCCACAAAGGCACTGATAAGAAATGCTCAAAATAACTACTAAAAAACTACTAAAAAATGGTAACAACTGCTCAAAAATTAATAATAACTGATTGAATACTTTGTAATCATTTATTTTTTGTTTTTTTAAGTTAAACTGATTTAATGTTCAAGTTCTTATTGATAAACTTAAAATAATAATAATAAATTTGATTAGCATTGAAAAATTAAACGATCACATTATTGTGAGAAGCATTCAATTGTTTGATTTGAAAGTCACGAGTCACAATTTTGGAGAGTGCGATGGTTTGGAAGTGTACTGCAGAAGGAGAGTTCAATTTTTGAAGAAGTTTAATCTTAGATGGCGGGGCTAAAATTTGAAATGACTTAGAGTTGAATTGGAATTTAGGTATGAATCTTTTAAAAAGAAATTATAGACATCTGTATCACCCTCCATGGGTGGGAAAAGGAATTAAGAGATGTTTAAAAGTCTTGGATTCGAACCCGTATTAAAATGATCTCATGGTTTGATAATTTAGGGTAGGTTTAACTGATCAAGCCATGAGATCATGGCATTTAGAGATGATTTAATATATTTGAGAGAGGAAATCACGTGATTTTTTTAATTTAATTGATTGGTTTACTGCTTAAAGCACTGCAAAATGAATGGATCAAAATGGAGAGTTTTTTTAATTAATTGTATTGGCTAAATTGACTTAATGATAAACTTGGGATTTGTTTTTAAGTTAATAAATTTGATGAACATTGAATTAATATTTTAGTTTCATTGAAAAATTTAAGGATCACATTATTGTCTAAAGCAACCGATTGTTTGTTTTGAAAACACTTCACAATGTTTAAAAACATTTAACTGATCAAAAAGATATTAATTTTTACTTTGAAAATAAAATTTATAATATTTTAAATATTTAAGTAGAAAAATATAATTAGAAATATAACATTAAAATTAAAAAATTTTAAATAATCATATTATAATCTCAAACATTTGACAGATTGTTTTTTATTTTTATTTATTTATTTTGAAATAAAAATAAAAAATTGGGAAAACAAATGGTCACAGAGGTAAACAGTTAGATTATAGTCGCTCGATAGTTAAAACTTTTAAACTTACATTTTCATAAAACTAAAAAGTCAATTTTGTTTAACTTGAAGATTTTTAAAAACATATTAAAAAATAATTAAATTTTTGTTAATGTTTAATTTTTAAAATTGTTTATTTAATAACGATATTTTTAATAACTTTAATTTTTTTTGTTAACTTTTAATTTTTATAAACTTAATTTTTGTTAACTTTTAATTTTTTAAAACTTTTTTTAACTTTAATTTTTAAAAAACTTTTTTTTTAACTTTAATTTTTTAAACTTTTAAAACTTTACTAGACGGAACCCGCCAAAACTTGACGGAAAAAAATTACAATAACAATATTAGTAAAATAAGCTTCTTTATTACATAAGAAGGGGTGCTTATGAAACAATCTTTCAAATATTTTATTTTAAAAGTTTTTCCCCCCAGTGAATTACAGTACTATTTCCGATGCAAACTTCAAACAAACAACCTGTAAACAAAATGCAAATCAGTTTGACATTACCGCCCTATTCCTCACGGCAAGGAAGAAAATTTCCTGAACCTATGAAGTATCATACAAATAGTATATTCCTACGATCATCTCATATTCACTCAATAAAAGAACATAGTAAATAAAGCACACATCTCCCCCCCCCTGTGATAATGCAACCGAATGAGCTTCTATGCGCATATGCATTGCATCTCCCCAAACGCACCGTCGAAATTCGACGTTAAAAAAAAGTTTTAAAATGTTTTGATCAAAAGTTTTAAATGTCTTCTTTAATCATTGTTCGTTTCAAATCCATATCTTCTGAAACGCGTCTATTGTATGAAGCTAATCAATTTTTATGTAAAGATGAAGAATTTCTTTTGCAATAATAAATCAATCTGCAGATAAGGGAGATTTTTAATGTTTTAAAGTGTAATTTATTTGTATGGTTTCTTTATTCCTTTACATAATCATGATGATTATTCCTTTTCCATAATTAAGAGAAATAATGTAAATAAATAAATATCCAAGATTATTTTTGATTCTGTTTTCAATAATATATTGTAAATTTTATTGTTAAAAGTTACTGATAAATGATACTTTAGTAAATGGGGCTTTTCTTAATTATTATTTTATTATTATTTTTATTTTTGAGATTTAATGGCAACATTCTTCCGTTTGTTTATTGGGCGCTACTGTTTGGCGAATTATTCGGGGTACTTTTCGATTAGCCGGGCGCCAATGAAGTATATATGTATATATATATATATATATATATATATATATATATATATATATATATATTTTACTGGCGCCAGCTAACCGAAAAGTACCTAAGTTGCATATAGTTTTTTTTTTCTTAATGGGACGACGGAATAATGAATATTTTTTTAAAGTACCAGAATATTTTTCTGCATTTTATAGTTATATTAAGAAATACATATTTTTATAATTTGCTGAATCATTTATTTGTTTACTTTTTCATGTATTATATTACTGAAGGTTGTTAGTTCTCTTAATCGTTTAAATATACCCTACTTATATAAAAAATAGCGTGTGTTCTCTGTGGTGTTTCGTATAAACGTTGTAAAATTCAGATTATTCGATTTTATCCAATTTTGCTGTCATAACAGGTGATGAAGCAGTTATTTTCGTGGATTTTTTTGTTACCTGTAAAATGTTTGTTTTTAGTATAGCCCGAACTAAGAAAATTTGAGTACTTTTCCATTATACGGACACCATTGTCGCCAAGCATACATTTACATATATGGCATGGTGTCGGTATAACGGAAAATAACCATAATTTGAAATCCATCAAATAATTGAATTTCGTTAAGCATTAAATTTTCTGGTACTTCTCTATTATCCGGTCGACCACTTTTCATAACAAAAAACTATCGCCAAACTGTAAAATTAAACGCCAAAAATGCAGTCCGATTTACTTGATGCCAGAAGCATTTATACGTGTTTGTTACGTCATCAAGTGGTTTTTTTTTTCGACATTTGCGTCAATTTTTCATTATGTTTCTTATTTATTAGTTAATTTATTAATTAAAATAACAATCGTGTCCTTAAATTCTTGTATTTTATTTATTTATTTATTTATTTTGATATTCCAATGGCAACGTTCTCCTGTTTATTTGGCGTTACAGTTTGGCGATATTTTTTTGCTATGAAAAGTGGTCGACGGGACAATAGAGAAGTACCAATTTTCTTATTTTTAATCTGGGAAAAAAACAATAATCATGGATTTAATTAATTTTTCAATATGCGGTGCAACTAAAACAATTTTGATTAAATCGGTACAGATATCGCAGACGCACCGGGGTTAATTTTTGGCGCCTAAATGATGATTTTTGGTTTGTATGGCAACCTGGTGTTTTATAATAAATTTGAGTATGTGTGTAAATAAATAAAATAAAATAGGTACTTTTATGTTAGCTGGGCGTCAGGGATCACTTTCCAAATCTTGTTTCAATTGGAATCAATTAAATTGCAACATTTTACGTGAGATTTGTTATTCATATTGATATGTTTACGTTTAGATATTTTATTATGATTATATTCTAGCTAATTAAGTTCTTTTAAAGATTTTATTTTACAATGTTAAAATATTACGTGGTTGGTATTAGCTAATCTCAAAAGATTGGCGAACCACAGAGTTCAGATAATAAACTCTATGCCTGGCAACATTGGGAGTTGCCGACTTTATGACGTCATAAGCAGAAGTAAAAGTTTAATTGAAAATTACAGCTAATTAATTAAATTTTCGAACAAACGAATGCACGATAACAAATCTGTGTCCAAATATCTTTCATTAAAAAAAAGAATGGTGTAATTTGATGCAGTAATTTGTTCTCACGGATTGTTGAAAGAAATCGCTTAGCGTTTTAAATATATAGATTTTTTTCCAAGGAACATGTTCAACCCTCTGTTATTAAGCAAACCTAACATTATCATATAGAATAATGTAGATAGCTTAGAACTCATTTTCAAAGTACAAAAAAAAATTAAGAAACTTAAACCTTTGTTGTTATTCAAACCCACAAAATCATTTAATGAAAAAACACCCAGTTTCCTTTTAATATTACTTCGAGTGATTAATAATTTTAGAAACTTAATTCATCTGTTGTTAACCAATCCTTTATCCTCGCAAGCCACAAATTTTAAACTGAATGTTCTGTGATATTATTAGATAGTTTAAACTGATAACATTTTGTGAAAGATAAACTGTTTAACAATCATGTTATTACTTATTTTCTAACTTGATGTGTGTCGTTAATGCATTCTACAAAGAGTAATGTTTTAATTCAATGAAAAATGAGAGTCTCAAATGATAAAGTTCAATTAATGTTTTTAAACTTTGAGAAGTGAATTCATTATCTTATAAAGCAGAGACAACTGTATTGGAAATTTATAAGTTTTATTTTCAAATTAGTATCTTTTTTGTCAGTTAGATGTTTTATTTCAAAATAAATAAATAAAGATTAAAAACAATCTGTCAAATATTTGAGATTTTAATATGATTATTTCAAATTTTTCAATTTTAATGTAATATTTCTAATTATGTTTTTCAACTTTTATAATTAAAAAATTATAAGTTTTATTTTCAAAGTAAAAATTAATGAATTTTTGATCAGTTAAATGTTTTTAAACATTGTGAAGTGTTTTCAAAACAAACAATCGGTTGCTTTAGAAAATAATGTGATCCTTTAACTTTTCAATGAAACTAAAATATTAATTCAATGCTCATCAAATTTATTAACGTAAAAACAAATCCCAAGTTTATCAGTAAGTCAATTTAACCAATAAAATTAATTAAAAAACTTTGCACTGTGATCCATTCATTTTGCAGTACTTTAAGCAGTAAACCAATCAAATAAATTAAAAAAATCACGTGATTTCCTTTCTCAAATATCTTAAATCACCTCTAAACGCCCTAATCTCATGGCTTGATCAGTTAAACGTACCATAAATTATCAAACCATGAGATCATTGTGGCGGGTTCGAATACAAATTAAAACTTTTAAACATCTCTTAATTCCATTTCCCACCGATAGAGGGCGATACAAAAATCTATCATTTCATTTTAAAAGATTCACAGCTAAATTCCAATTCAACTCTAAGTCATTTCAAAATTTAGCCCGCCATCTAAGATTAAACTTTTTCAAAAATTGAACTCTCCTTCTGCAGTACACTTCCAAACCATCGCACTCTCCAAAATTGTGACTCGGGACTTTCAAAACAAACAACTGAATGCTTTACACAATAATGTGATCGTTTAATTTTTCAATGCTAATAATTTATTATTATTTTTAAAAGTTTATCATTAAGAAATAACTTGCAGATTAAATAAATTTAACCTTTAAAAAAATAGAAAAACAATTGATAACAAAATATTTAATCAGTTGTTATTAATTTTTTAGCAGTTGTTACCATTTTTTAGTAGTTGTTATTAATTTTGAACAGTTCTTATCACTGCTTTTGTGGCGTAATTGGCAAAGCATTCAGTTGTTAACTGAAAGGATGACGGTTCGATTCCATCCAAAGACGACGTTTCATTTTATTTTCTTATGTTCTTTTCCTCATGAAGATGAACATTTCGAAAAGTAGTCAAAGTTGTAGTTTATTCATGTATGTAGTTTATTATGTAGTTGCATTCTCAAATATTTTAAATCTCCACTAAACACCATAGACAGATACACCAACCTAAATTATTAAACAATGATTTTATGACCTAATCAGTAAATAATAATGTTACCATTGACGTCATCTGTGGGGAAACCCCATCGATGATTCTTAATGTCATGTCCTACCTTGTTAGTGATTAAAAGTACCACAAATTAAAAATAACATATTTCCAATCAATTCTCTTGTAGTTTAAGTAACATATATTAAATACAGAAGATTCATTTTATCATGCTTTACATAATTTCAATAAATTCATTCCCATTTTGCCCAAAATATTTATTCAAAATGATAAACAGTATTTTATCTAGCATTGACAAACTGTTAAAAGTAATTTATGCATAATAGTTAATACGAAAATAATAAAAAACTCTAATGATTTTCCACTCACATACTATTTATTTATCATTTTAAATAACTATTGTAGTAAAAGAACATAACTATACATATTTTAAAAGCAGTCCACTTATTTTAAACCATACTATATTGAACTGTATATAGTTCTAATTTCAATATTTTAAGTAATGTCCAGTTAAATACCTGTTCAGCGAAATCTTCAAAGGAGTTAAACATTTTTAGAAAGGCATTCTCAACATGTACAGAAATGTTTTGATTCGTTAATTCCAGTAAAGTTTTTGAACGGAAGTATGGGGTAGCAGTATCTATGTCACCGTCATCTGTTTCACGACGTACATCCACTTTAACGGCCGCATACCATTGTAGTAAACGATGACTTTTTCACTTGCATTTGATAGTTCAACTCATTCAAAACGTCCAATCGAATACGGTTAAAATATGAACGAAAGTATTTTTTATTCATCTCAGTCAATTATAGTTTTATGTAAATTATAGTTTTAGTAAAAATATTTACCTTTTAAAATGCTTCACTTTTTCAAATAACGAATTTTTTAAAGATGGTGATTTCACAACTTAAGGTAGAACTTTGCGAAGAGCATCGCAATGCTGTAATAAATCCGATTGATGATCACATATTTCACAACACTTTGCACACGAATGCTGCTTTCCTGACTTGTGAGTCATCTTATGCATTATTAAATCATGCATTCTTGAAAACAGCTCGTAAAAATCACCACACTTCGTATTGTTTGGGCGATTTGTGAATCTTTTGATGTATACGTAAATCACTCTTTTGTGAAATGATTTCAGTACACACCTCAAAACGAAAAGACTTTTCCTTTAAATGACATTTCATCTGAAACATTAAGTTAACTTTTCGAGGAAGTGCTTTGTTGCAAGCAGAACACACAAAGGATAACTTCAGTTTCTTTAGTCCTGATGAGGCGGGTTTCATTTTATTTTTCGAAATGGGTCCTTCTTTGGATAAAAGTGTAGAATTCATCTATTGATTATTTAATTCTGATAATGAGGTTAGACACTCCAAAGTGGTTACATCACCAACACAAGAATCCAAAACTCGTTCGATAATAACTTAAATGAAAACTAACTTAAAAGAAAAACACAAGCTATTACAACGATTTCAGGGTACAGTATAATGTTATGAACTCGTTTCTTGGAAATTTATACAATGATAGAGGGCTCTGAAACGTTTAAAAATACTAGCATTTTATTGGTTAAGAAATACTGTCATTTTATTGGTTTAAAATGTCACGTGATTATTTAAAGACACCCACAAAAAAGTTGATCGATCACTTAATTTGTGCACAATAGTAGTAGAGAAAGGAGGGTTTTGGCTCAGCAGGAGGAGCCGATGAGCCACATCATCGTATTATAGTACGATGGTCGAAAAGGGGGTTGAAAATGTGGGATGGGTGTCCTGTAAGAGAGGGGGTTTTAGGAGGGGTTAGCATGTTATAGTAGAGGGGGTATTTTAGGGGGGCTTAATTTAAAAACTTTTTAAATGTCTTATAGTCTGTGGTATCGGTGATGGTAAAGCCGGACCACTATCCCCCCAACCTCTCATGACCACTACCCCCAATTTGTTTTTTTAATTTTAGGGGAGAGAAAGTTTAAGGTAGTGTCGCCCTCTATCGTTAAGTATGAAAATTATGGAATTCGACAGAGACTGTTTCTTCAGAAGAATTTTGTTATAGCATAGTATAAAATAAAATATTTTAAACTATCTTACCGAACTGCATACATAGGAATCTGAAATAGAAATTTAAGCTATAGCATACCACTAAATAAATAATTTTAAAATGTGTTACCATTCTGCTTGCAAAGGAATATGAAATAGAAATTTAAGTCATAGTATACCACTAAATAATTAATTTTAAAGTTTTTTACCAAACTGCTTACAATGGAAATATTTAGTTATAGCATAGCATAAACTAAAAATTTTTAAGTGACACATGTAAATAATTATACTTATAAACCACCAACATATGGGCAGATAGGCAGGCAGGCAGACAGGCAGACAGATAGGCAGACAGACTGATACACAGAAAACTACTGGTCACGTACACATACAGCATGCATACACGAAGTGAACTAATTGTAATAAAATACAAGACATGCATACGTCTTAAAACATATTTTTATTCACAGAATGTAAGAAATTATTAGATTTTGACAACAACTTTCACTTTGAAATAACGTAGTCCCTTTTTAAAAATTATTATCTTTTAACAACCATTTAAATGAAGAGGTGTTCGAACCTGACAAAATGATCTCATGATGTGCTGATTTGCAGTAGGTTTAAACGAACATACCATGAGATCATGTTTCTTAGACGAGATTTAAGGTATTTAAGAAAAGGTGTCACGTGATTGAACATATTGGATTATTAATATACAGTACTAATGTTAGTATAAATTTTGAAAAATACTTTAAGCTTTACGATAAACTTACAAACACATTGGAATGTATTTATAACATATAAAATAACCTTGTAAAAGGTTGGTTTTATAAACTTATAAAGCAAAGTGTATATTACCAATTTGCGTACAAGAGATTCTGTAAGATAAATTGTAAATTATACTGTATAATAAAGCAAATTTTAACTTACCAAGGGGAGGTTTAAGGATACTGTAATAGAATTTTTAATTATATACTTTAAAAAGGAAAATTTAACTTTCCACATCTGGCGGGCGGATTAGTGGCACGCCTACTAAGTTTCTTTTTACTAATCTCGATCGGGCCCGTCTCTTTGGCGCGCTCAGAGGGAGTTTCCACGTCCTCTTGAGTCCGATAGTGGTTCTTTAGGATTCTTCTGTTTTTTTTAGTGTAATTATATGTGGATGATCTCGTAGTTCTGGAGTTGTCGCTGGGTTACCGGCTAGTTTCGCCTAGTCGGGTTCAACCTCGCGCCAGACTGCGTAGGGACGACCTATCCGAATCCCGTCTATGGGAAAGAACCGAATTTCCTCGTGGTTCTGTGTCGGAGACAGGCCTCTTCTGCTCTTGTTAGTGCATAACATGTGAACCTCACGGACGATGAGACCAGTAGCATGCCCTTCCATGCATGTCTATAATCGGAAGCCGTGGGAAAGCAAGAGCCGTCGGAGTAACTCGACATATGACCGAGGGACCGTCTCCCCCTATGGGGTTTCGCGAACGAAATCGTCGGGGGTTCTACGGCAGTTCATCAGGTGTTTGTTCCACGCGGAAGTTTCCCCAGAGCTGGGTTACTGCCGCAGCGACCTATGAGGTCGATACCTGGTAAAATGGTTTAGGGTCCGCATTGGGGAGCGGCCCTTGGCCGATCGCAGCGCCCGGCGAGACAAAGCCCTGGTGCGTAATAAGCCCTTCAGAGGCTTGGGTGCGATGGTCGGAAACGTGTCGCGGGCTACCCCCGTGGGCTCCTGGCGGCGCAGGATAGTTTTACCATTATGTTTATGGTTGGATTCGAACTGTCAACCTTTTGGCTAGCATTCAAATGCGCTCCCAGTTACGCTACGAAGGCTCCGTACAATTAATATAAATAATAAAACCTATCACAATATTACTTTTTTTTAAAGATTTTTGAAAAATTTATAAGTTAATAAAACAGGACATGACGACATTTGTAGAATAACATCCTGTTTTACAACGATAAGAATAGCAATAAAAGAAGCTTGTACACCATAATGAATTGACTGTTTAAAGTTCTGTAGCCTGACTTAGACGATTGTTCTTTTAATTACCTAAAACCTTACAGCATATTTGTTTGATCACCTGTCTGTTTACCCTGCTTTTTGATTACTTCTAAACCTGAAAATGACTGCTTCACTTAACACATCTTATTATGAAATTTTAGAAATCAGCGAGTTTAGAAGAATATTTCAGTATTTTGATGTTTTTACGCCATACCATTGGGACTTAGTTGAGGATACGATTGTAGAAGTGCAAATGAATAAGGACTGTGAGTTAAACGTTCACATTCAGAAATATAAAGAATTTGAGAATAGTGGTAAACTGTTCCTTACAAATGAAGGAATTACAATATCGTGCGCAACCTTTGATAAATTTGAAACGAAAATGTCTACATTTAATTTTGTTTCTGAAAAAGACACATTCATATCGAACAACGACCTACTAACGATTTATGTGGTTAAGGAATCATGCATACTGCAAAAACTATTGAAATCGGAACAGTCTGGGTTTTCTTTTAAACCTGATTATTTACTACTTACAAAAGAACAATTTCTTAAACTACAGAAACATTGCATTAAAATTAGCGAATGTCTTATTAAAACTTTTTGAACAAAGCTTTTACCTGTTTATGTTTTAAAAAACCTGAAAAAGTGTAAATGTTGTCACTTTACTGAGGAAGAAGCTATGGACTATTTTTTAACATGCTTCGATCATGAATTAGAGATATCAGTATACCGCACGTTTGACTGTTATTTATGTTCAATCGGACAACCAGTTGAAATGGATCACGAGTGTATGAGATATAATTTAAGAAAACAATATAACTGGTGTAGTAATAGTGCACTGCTAAATTTCAACGTTAAAGAATTTGTGAAAAACCTGTTACAGAAATGTTCATGTAATTATACTTATTTATTTTTTGAATCTATAAATGTACACTTTTATAATAACCATTGGAATAATGTATTTATAAATTAACGAAGAAATGTTTTTATTTAATAAATATTTGTTTAGTTTTGTATCATGTGTCTGTTTTTATTTACATATGGAATGAATCTTTAAAGTTATCATCTATGTATAAGGAATAAATAATTATAGTTTTCGGAAAGTATGATATTACAATTTTTCTTCAGAATATGTAGAAACTTGTGTTATTTTTATATAAAAATTAAGAATATGTCCCAAATTTATACTATTTCAATAGAACATTGTATCATTATTATAATATAACTTACATATTGTATGCAAAATACTATATACTACCCTTTACTTGATAAATTATTTAAGATTTTAAACCAAAACTGTGCAAATATTATAACGATTATCGTCTTATGTTCGAAAATAAGCATGTTGTTTACCAAAGTAAAAACAGGAAACTATTTGCAGATAAAATTCCTATGTTTTCTTGCAGTTAAGAATACTTCTTAAATATACTGGAAGCAAAATTCTTTCACTAAATTGAATATTATGTTTTAATTTCTCGTGATGTATAACTTAATTAGCAGTACCATGTAATGAACGAGCATTTTCACACATTTAAATTTACATTTAAGCAACGATTTATATATATACAATAAAACATTACTTGTATACTTTTTACATGAATTATGATAAATAAATTTATACTTACCTTTTGAAATCACCCACTGTATAATAAAAGATACTTTACCTAATTACTTATGTTTTTTTTTTGTTTAGCGTACAGACCAATTACTGTATAATATATATAACACGTGACGTAATGTTATTTTTTTTTTAATATTGCGCGCCCCCTATAATTAAATAAATATTCATGAAAAGTTTTATTTGAAACAATATACATACTGTTTCTGCACCGTTAAGACGTTCTAATTTTTTCTCCATTTAGGTGATTTGCGATTTTAATTGATTTAGATTAAATAAGTACAATGCAAGACATAGTTTCTACTGTAATAGACGAACCAACCAAGTTAAGAAAAGCCTTTACATCGGAGTTTAAGGAGCAAATCGACTCTACTATTGTTCCGTCGCTGAAGTACGGTTTTGGCTCCATCTAGTGAGCGTTGTATCACAGCTCCACCGAGGAGCAATTTTTAAAACAATTCATTAAGCTGTGGGTCAATGAAGCATTTGCACGTATTTTAAACACCGCCCAGTTCACGCGGCGACATTAATTATAAAAATGCAGTTCAATTTAATAATTTGTGTGTGTGAAAGTCTACTGTCCTGTTACATGTTAATAATAAAAAGTTAAAAAGGCAATCTCCACTCATACAGTCTATGTCATAACGACCAAATTGTGGTCCGCAGAGCCGCTGTGCTACTATGGATAAACTGAATCGTTCGAAAGGCGCCGTCAAGGCCGCAATATCTAAACTAGAACAATTTATTCAAGAGAATGTAGATCCTAAGGCCACTAATGTGAGCCAACTCCAAGTAAAGTTAAAAAAACTTGAAAGCCTACAAAATAAATTAGAGGATATTAGGGAACAATATTATGAATTACCTGAAATAACTCAACCTCAATTAAAAGAAATTGAGCAGGATATAGATGATGCAAATGACCGATAAGAACATTTAGAGGTGAGTGTACAAATTTTATTAACCTCCTTTGATGATAAATCTAATAATATTCATATTAATGAAAGCAAAACAAAAGTACGCTTACCAGAAATTCCATTGCCTTCATTTGGAGGTGCATACTGTGATTACGCAAATTTCAAAAATCAATTTATGAATTTGATCATTAATAATGATCATTTAGATGATAATCAAAGGCTATTTTATTTAAAAGCCTCTTTAAAAAATGATGCTAAACAATTAGAATCTCCCGATGATGATTTCAATTCTTTATTTCAAGCCCTCATTCATAGATATGAAAATAAACGACTTTTAGTCGACTCTCATATTTCTTCAATTTTAAATTATGAAAAAATCCAGTATGAATCTCCCAAAGAATTACGAAATTTCTTAGATTGTATTAATAAAAACATCAGAGCCTTGAAAGTAATGGAATATGAGCAAAATAGCTTATCAGAAAGTGTATTCATGAATATAATTTTACAAAAAATAGATAAAGAAAGTCAAAAACAATTTGAACTTTCTCTTGAAAATACACAGGTGCCAAATTTTGATTATTTAATGTCATTTCCGGAAAAAAGATGTATTATGTTAGAGAATGTTTCTCGATCTCATGGCGCCAGCCAAGTAAATTCAAAACATATCAAAAGTAATTACGCAATAAATAAATCAAGGTCATTTTTTATCAGTGACAATAAAAATAAAGTAAAGCCTTGCATTTTATGTAAAAATAACTATTCGTTATTTAAATGCATCGCATTTCAAAATATGAGTGTTCCTAATAGAAAAAACTTTGTAAGCAAAAATAAATCATGTATAAATTGTCTGAGATTACATCATAGCGAATGCAATTCTAAATTCACAAGTAAAAAGTGTTCCTCTCGACATAATAGCATACTTTGCGAAAATGTGAATGAATTTTCAGAATCTCAAATGAATAAACCCTCAGAATCGATAAAAGAAAATAAATTAATTATGTCACATTCCGAAAGTAAGGATAAGGTCTCTTCTTTATTAGGCAGTAATCTTTTAACTAATGACTCAAAAAATTGCACGTTATTGAATACTGCAATTATTTTACTAAAGGATTCGCGTGGAAATAAAATTAAATTACGAAGTGTAATCGATAGTGGATCAACAGTAAACGTCTTATCGGATAGTGCTTGCAGGAAATTGAATTTAAAACCAAAACCCTTTAAAGGTAGCGTTTCCGGTATTAACGGTTCATATCAACAAGTGAAACGAATCGTAAATACGGATATATTCAATCAAAATGAAACATTTTCAAGAAATATAGACCTGGTTGTGTTGCAAAAAATAACAAATCATATTCCGATCACGGAATTAGACATTTCAAATTTATGCATCCCTAAGTACATAGAATTAGCTGACAGCAATTTTAATGTTCCAGCTCAAGTTGATGTTCTAATTGGTAGCGAATTCTTTTTTGATATTTTAAAGGGGGATAAAATTTGGCTCTCAGATGGAAAGTGTATTTTACAAAATACAGAATTCGGATATTTAGTGACAGGCACATTTCCACCCATTAGTAATCAATCCTTTTGTTGTCTCTTAACTGAAGATAGTTTGGACGATACACTTAAGAAATTCTTTGAAATTGAATCCTTACCTGGAGACAATGACGAATTTGTGAAAGGTGAAGAAGAAACATTTTGTGAGGAATATTTTAGAAGCACATATAAACGCGATCATACAGGTAGATTCATAGTGCAACTACCAATGAAAGAAAATGCTGAATCAGTTTTAGGGTCATCTAAAGAAATTGCAGTTAGAAGATTAAATAATTTATGGGCTAAATTAGATAAAAATAAAACAATGGCTAATTTATATAGAGATTTCATGGAAGAATATCAACTTTTGGGACATATGACTGAAATTAAAGGTGAAAACATCAATGGGGTATCATACTTCATTCCACATCATGCTGTCTATAAACCAGAAAAAACCTTCACTCCCCTACGCGTGGTTTTTAATGCTAGCTCAAATACATCTAACGGGTATTCACTTAACTCTATTTTATTAAATGGTGGAACAGTCCAACAAGGTTTGTTTTCCATTATAACTAGATTCCGCACACACAAATATGCTTTTTGTGCAGACATTAAGAAAATGTATAGACAAATACTGATCGACCCATCGCAGAGAAATTTGAAAAAATTGCTTGGAAGTCTAATAAGGGTGCACCGATTAAAATATTTCAATTAAATACGGTAACATACGGCACAGTTAATGCCCCGTTCTTAGCTACGCGTACATTAAAGGCGCTTGCTGACGAAGAAAGAAAGTATTTTTCCAAAGCTGCAAAGGTGATATATAATGATATGTATGTTGACGACTGCTTGTCAGGTGCGGGTTCCTTGCAAGATGCACAAGAGTTACAATCTCAATTGATTGTGATTTTAGAAAAGGGTGGTAAGGAACTACACAAATGGGTATCTAATCACCCTGAGTTGTTACAAAACACCGCTATTTCAGAATACGCATTTGAAGATCATTCGCAGCAGATTTCTGTAAAAACATTAGGAATGTTATGGAAGCCCCAATCGGATCATTTTTCCTTTAAAATTACTGTCATCCCTAAAGATAATTACTCCAAGAGAGAAGTATTGGCCTAAATCGCCAAAATTTATTATCCACTAGGCCTGGTTGGCCCGATTGTCACTAAAGCAAAAATTTTTATTTAACAGCTATGGGAACAAAAGCTTGATTAGAATCAACATCTGCCTCCCAACTCTCTTCGAGAATGGAACAATTTTTTGATTAAATTACAAGACATAAATAATCTTGTCATTTCTCGATATGTTCTGTCGGACAATATCGCAAAATTAGAACTTCATGGTTTCTGTGACGCATCAGGGAAAGCCTATGGAGCTGCAGTTTATTTACGATGCATCTCTACCACTGGACAGTTCAGTTCGAATCTTCTATGCAGCAAGTCTAGGGTGGCTCCCCTAAAGCCAATGACTATACCAAGATTAGAGCTCTCAGCAGCTCCACTATTGACGAAACTAGTTAAAAAATTAGTTCCGACCTTACAGTTGGACTTTGAAAGGGTGTGGCTTTGGACTGATTCTTCCATTGTACTTTTTTGGCTCAATACTCCACCACACAAATTAAAAACTTTCGTAGCCAACAGAGTGACTATGATTCAGACTCTTTCTGAAAATTATCTATGGAATCACGTATCCTCCAAGTCTAATCCGGCTGACGTGATATCCAGAGGTGCATATGCCAAAGATCTAATAAATAATGACTTATGGTGGTTTGGTCCAGAATTTCTTGAAAGAGAAATCACAGTTCCTAGACAGTGTCCCAATCCCACAGACATTGACTGTGTAAAAGAACTGAAACCAGATATCACTTTGATCACAATTTCTAATGAAAATGACACTTTTTGTGATCGTCTGTATAAATGTTCTCATAATTTTTTAAAACTAATTAGAATATGTAGTTTCATTTCTTGGCAATGCTCGTAAATTAGAAAGGACGTGCAATCACCTGACGGCGAACGAGCTTCAACGAAGTACTCATTTTTTGGTGAAAAAGGCCCAGGAGGGTAAGTTCGCAGCGGAAATAGCTGCGTTGAGGAAAGGGCCCACTGTTCCTTCGTCTTGTTCTTAGCTTAAAATCATTAAATCCCTTTTTGGACGAAAGTGGCTTGCTTCGTGTAGGTGGCAGATTAATAAACTCCAATTTGCCCTTTGAAGCCAAACATCAATTGATTTTACCAAATGATCACGTACTCACTAAATTAATATTTGAATTCTTCCATAAAAAGTACTTGCATATAGGTGCACAGGGATTAGTCCATCAAGTACGCATGCAATATTGGCCAATAAAGGCTAAAAGCATAGCAAGAAAAATTGTTCATTCCTGTGTCACGTGCTTCAAGCACAATCCCAAGACACTAGATCAATTAATGGCAGACCTCCCACAACAACGTGTAACACCAAATTCAAGTTATTTAAATTCAGGCGTCGATTTTTGTGGTCCATTCCACATCAAATATAAGAATCAAAGAAAAGGAGTTTATTCAAAAATTTATGTGGCCATATTTATATGCATGTCTACTAGGCAATACGCTTAGAAATAGTAATCGATTTATTTGCTGCTGCATTTATCGCGGCGCTTAAAAGATTCTGCGCTAGGAGAGGCAAGGTAAGTACACTAACCTCAGATAATGCCACTAACTTTAAAGGTGCGTCAACAGAATTAGATAAGTTTAAGAAATCGCTGAAAACTCCCAGCGAGGAATTATCTAATTTTTTAGCCCAGGAATTCATAACATGGAAATTTATTCCCCCGCGTTCGCCTAACTTTGGCGGACTCTGGGAAGCAGGCGTTAAGTCCTTCAAACATCACTTGCTTAAGGCCGTAGGTAATAATAAACTTACTCTTGAGGACTTCGAAACTCTTATCATACAAATCGAAGGCATTCTAAATTCCCGGCCTTTATTTCCACTTTCAGATGACATAAATGAGTTTGAAGTGCTTATCCCAGGCCATTTTTTAATTGGCCGACCCATCACCAGCATTCCCGAGCCTACTGTTATGAATATCACCGGTAATAGATTAAATCATTGGCAACGCATTACTAAATAAGTTCAATGCATTTGGAAACGTTGGTCTATTGATTACCTAAATCATTTGCAGTAGCGCGGTAAATGACAGTTCACAAAAAATAACGTTAAAGTAGGATCCCTAGTGTTATTAAAGGAAGAAAATCTGCCACCATGTAAATGGGCACTGGCCCGGATTGTAGAAATAGTCCCCGTCAAAGACAATAAGGTGCGTGCAGTTAAAGTGAAAACTGCCACGAGTGAATTTTTAAGGGGCATTTCAAAAATTTGTCTATTGCCAATTAGTGAAAATTTAATGTAAATACCATTTATGTTGTATTGTATTTGAATATTATTCTTAATTAATTATATAACCAATTCACTGTATATTGTTCATTTTATATTGTAATATTATCTGTAATGTATATTAATTATAGTCTAAGTTTAAATTAATTGCTGAAATATTTCATATTTCATCCCCGGGCGGCATGTTCCGTCGCGGAAGTACAGTTTTGGCTTCATCTAGTGAGCGTTGTATCACAGCTCCACCTAGAAGCATTTTGTAAAACAATTCATTAAGCTGTGGGTCAATGAAGCACTCGCACGTATTGTAAACACCGCCCAGTTTACGCGGCGACATTAATTATAAAAATGCAGTTCAATTTAATAATTTGTGTGTGCGAAAGTCTACTGTCCTGTTACATGTTAATAATAAAAAGTTAAAAAGGCAATCTCCACTCATACAGTCCATTTCATAACGACGAACTATTTTAATGAAACCTGCTTTGAATAAGGAACCGATCGCCTCCTCATCAGATCAAGTCGATCAAATGTTACCCTTTACCTGTGACACATGTTAAAAGTATTTATCAAAAAATATATGTTATTAAGACATGTGAACTTGCATTTAGAAAAAAACCCTTTAAGTGTGATAATCTATTTACTACAAAGAGTGCTTTACGGGATGATATGCTAAGTAATCCCAAGACATCTGCTACGTATAAATGTGAGAGAGTAAGATTCCCAGACACTATAAATGTGTCGATTGTTCTAAAATATTTAATCACAGATTTGACTTAGTGAAGCACAGAAAAATTCATCTCTTACCCAAAGAACATATATCTGAACAGCGTACTGAACCTTTAAACCATTTACAGAATTTATTACAACGTATACACACTTTACAGAATGCTATAAAAAATGAAACTATACCTTTTTGAAATACTGACTTTACCAATTTATTTGAACTATACATATTCTTGTATATCGTAATGTATCTGTTTAATGGTTAAATGAATAATAGATAAGTGAAAAAGCTTTTGTGTTTTATTTTTCAATATGATTATATCACTATTATGTGAGTGAATGGACTTGTAAATTTATACCCTATGTATAAAAATAAATTTATTAAAATTGAATTTTACAAGAAGTAAAAATTTAATACAAGTTACTTAAATTATATATTTAATTTTTTTATTATATTATTGTTTCACATATGTTAGTTAAATTAATATGCTATTAAACATATAATTTTGTATAATCTATATTGTTAATTTCCTTTAACACATATTAGTTTTATACAATAAATCGATTTAACTAATTATACATTTGCGTAATTAAACAAACTTATTTTACTAAATATACATATTGGTAATTAGTTTTCATTATTTACATACGCCTGATTATACTTTTTTCGTACGCGATTAACTATTTATACATTTTATGAGTAACTTGCGTTACCATACCCGTTTTCATAAATCACTAGATATTATAAAGCGTACGGATTTTATATGTAACAAGCAATATTCATTTTCTTTAAATGAAAAATTTGAATCTTTAACCTATAACGTCATGTTTACTTTTAACTAATAGGCTTGCTTTAAACTGTAACCGTCACTCATTATTAACCTATGACAGTAACTGTTTAGATATGATATAACCAGTTTACTATTGACTTTTGTCGTGACTGAATGTTTTACTGTTTGTTATTTAAAAAATGGCTCGTGAATTAGATAGGGTTAAACGGTCGTGTGAAGAAATGGCTTCTTCAACGAAGTTTGAACGTTTAGGTAAACCTATGAAAAATTCCGATTTTTATAAAAATGAATTTTTACCAAAACCTAATATACAGGAGAACTATGAAACACTATCCCCTATTATGGACTTTTATGCTGCAGAACCTAAGATTGCTAAGGATTCTACAACCCCAATATTTACTAACTGTGGTGATGACGAAACGTCTTTTCCTGACACCTGCTATGAGTCTACCTCTGCTATAGGCTTTTTGGATACAATGTTTAAGGACCTAGATTTTAAAAATTTGGAAACATACCTTACCACCTACCACCTACAAGTGGTTTAATTTCCTCGAATGAACCATCAACTAGCATTACACATATTAGTGAACAATTACATAACATATCCCTTCCCATCGCATGTGTGAATTACATTTCCAAAACCAAACAAATCTCGCATTTTTATCGTGTTTCGGATTAAACTTGCTGATTTTATATTTTTAACTTTAAAAAGACATTATAAACAGTATTATGTACATATTGAAGAGATCAAACACAATGTATTTACAAATGAAGAAATTTCAATAACAAATACTAGAAATTTTATGGATGTTTCAACATGGTATGAATTCCAATATAAAATGTTTGGATTTAATTTAAAATATAAAAGTTCATCGTTTATTGCTAACAATACGTATTAGTGTTAAATTATAGTAATTCTATTATGCAAATAAAAATTTTAAACAAATTATACACATTGTGTTTTAAACGATTTTCAATTAGAAAATTTAAAAGAAAAAGCTTCTTATTTTAATAACAAACTTATTAATCACTTGTAAACAGTTCATCTACCGCACTTAATTAAGCAAAAATGCACACTTGTTAATTTACCTTCTGAAATCGAGTCTGTTTTACTAACGAAACTTATCTCTTCTATTGAAGATAATGTACTGTTACAAAATTAAACCAACTTTATGAATGCATAGGATGTATTTTTAGACACCAATCCCAAAGTCTACATACATGTTTCACCGTTAATAAACATTTAATAAAGAATATCTGGATTGTTCGGTGAGCTACAAGCTCTTAAACATTAAGCAAAACCAAATTACCGCCAAAATTTTTAACCCGCAATATCACAAACACCCTTATAGTTACAATCGGACAAATTTACCAAAACACTTGTCCATTCGACCAGCTTTCGAATAAGCCTACAATAAATAAAATCAGTTTTCTACTTCAGGAGAAATTTAGCATTTTATTTGAACTGCATCAATGATATCACACGAGATACAGAGATGCTAAACTCCTACTAATCTTCCGTAATATATAAATGAATTTAACCCAGTTTAACAACGTTTCGAACCAGAAAATTTATTTGATGAATCTTCATTTAATTAATTTCAAATTTCTTCATGGAATTTATTTAATTAAAAAAAAAAATAATAATAATAATCTGGTGCGGAACGTGTTAAACCCGGGTCAAATTAATCCACATATTACAGAAGATTAGTGAGAGCTTGGCACCTCTGGAGATAGTACGTTAAATTTACCCATTTGGCGTCAATACGCCCAATAAATTTCATTTTCAAGGGCGGAGCTCATCTTCGAGCTATCAACTCATCACTAAAGCTATCGCCATACATTCCAAGCAAAATATTTAGGCTGAATCCTGTCTGCAGAGATGAGTTTCGCCTTTGCAAATGAATTTTTTTGGGCGTAATGATGGCAAATTGTATATAAATTTAACATAATATCCCAAGTACTAAATAAATTCCACGAAGAAATTTGAAACAATTTAAATAAAGATTCATCAAATAAATTTTCTGTTTCAAAACGTTTTTAACTTGGGTTAAATTAATTTACATATTAAGGAAGATTAGTGGGATTTTGGCATCTCTGTATTGCGTGTGAAGTCATTGATGCATTTCAAATAAAAGTCTAAATTTCCCCTGACCTATTAAATCGATTTGGTTTATTGCAAGCTTATTCGAAAGACGGTAGAATGAACAAATTTTTGGTAAATTTGACCGATTGTAACTAGAAAATATGCTTGCGATATTGCCGGTAAAAGATTCTGCGTCAATTTAATTTTGCTCTTCGCCAATGTTTAAGCGTTTGTAGCTCGTCGTCAAATCTAGGTATTCTGATTAAAATGATGTTATCTGATAGGAATTGGTATGCCCTTATGAAATATGGGCTTATTTTGCGTGTAGGTTTTATAGAAACATCACAAATTTTTCTTTTGTCAGATTCGACGCATTTTGGAGGCATTTATTCTTTATCTACCATAACTCAGAAACGTTTAGAGATATAACAGGATTTCTATGTTAGTTTATTATCCACATAGGCTCTTATATCACTCCCTTTCCTTTGGCAGATTACGTCAAACTCACCCTGTATATATCGTCGCTACCATGTCAAAGTACAAATGCGAAATAATGCATTTTTCATTTCTTTTAAAAATACGTCGATTGACAATACTAAATTTTATTCGAATTCATCGCCTAGTAAGAATACTAATAAAAGTTTTGTGAAGAACAAGGTTGGCAGTTTTGCCTTCTCATTTATTTAGAAATGCCGAATTCATACCGGAAATTTTGAGAGAAATATTTTTTCTTTAATTAATTAAGAAATGTCTGTCATTAAATACAGCAAAATTTCCTGTTTGAAATTTTTGTATTAATTTGGAATTCCTGAATTAATAAGGTGGTCAAACTGGCAACCCTGGTGAATAATAATATTAAAATTTAGTGGTAACAATCAGCACATTTTCAAAAGTAATGGAGAATGCATTTTGTCCCATTAGATAGTTTGACATGGTAGCGATGATATATTCAATATCAATTTTCGAAAAAAATAAGAGCTCTAATTTAAGATTTTTGTAAGTGAAATAGATTTCCAAAACCTTCAAATATACTAATAAAAAATTACAGTTCTTCCAAGTGTGCCACATTGCAATCTGTTTGCACGAACCACATTGCACTAACCACATTGCAATCTGTTTTGCAACGATTATAAACTAATTTTATATTTACACCGTCATACATACCTTAACTATATCAACGAATAACTTGCAATTACCGTAATTTCCGGCGTATAATCCGCAGCTCAAAGAGTCGTTTTTCGACCCAGAAATATTATTTTATAAAATGTAACTTAAAAGATCGCTGTAGATATTTAACTACAATTATTGAATAAAATTTCTGCGTCGAAAAACGACTCTTTGAGCTGCGGATTATACGCCGGAAATTACGGTAGTATCGGCAGGCAACATTGTCCGAAAACACCAAATATTATCTCAAAATTAGGTTATAGTATTAAAATGGTTAATGTTACAATTTCTATAAGTAGACAACCTCATGCAAAAAAGTAATGTATAAACTTAATTAGTAGATGTTATTACTAATGGATTAGTGTCAGTCATATACTTAAACGATGATTTCAGGGCAAAGTGATTTGGGAATGATCATTTATTTTTTGAGTACTGTATAGCAGTGCAATTTGCAACAAAGTTCAGTATTATAGAAAGACGTGACAAATTCATAACGAGTTACATAGGTGCCAACCTATCATTAATATTCCGTAATATGTGTGTTAATTTGACCCAGGTTTAACACGTTTCGAACTAGAAATTTTTGTAAGAAATGAAATTAAATAAACTCCACGTAGAAACCTGAAATTGAATAAATAAAGATTCATCCAATAATTTTTCTGGTTTGAAGCGTTGTTAAACTGGGTAAAATTAACCCGCATATTACGGAATATTAATCAGAGGTTGGCACCTATGCGAGTTACTGTATACTACACAAATGTAACACCGGTTACTTAACTGCACTTTTAAACTACTTACAGCGGCTCCTAAGGCATTCCACTATTTACGAGAATGTAAACACATTTAGAAGAACCATATCCCATTCACTCCTATAGATACTACATTCAGTAATTATCTCATAATTTTTCTGGTAAGCAGTTTGAAACAAATTATTTAGTTGTAACTATGTCATGTGGTACACGAACAGATAGGGATTATTTGTTTAAACAGATGAATTTGTAGGTAGTCAGTAAAATACTAAATACACTTAATAAATTTAATTAAATTTATTCTAGTTTTTAATATGAAGTATATTCCTACTTGGAAATGATTGTCTTATATCTCAGCGAAACATTTTCTACTTGTATAGCTTGCAAAGAATTGAACATAAAGAAATATATCCTAGGAATTTTTTAACAGAAAACATACTTAGAAAGAGCGTACAAAGGCCTATAACATAGCTGCCAACTTTTACGCTTTTTCCTACCACTAAAATTTTATAGTAAATTTTAGCTTATTAAATCTCCGAAATCACGTGATTCAATAAGCCAAAATTTCTATTAATTTTTAGTGGTTACAAAAAACTGCTATTTTCATCAAAATATCTGGATTTAATGGCGAACCACCAGCGCTGAAAGACTGGCGAAAGGAAAAATTAAATTGTTGCCAAAATCTGTTACCGGAAATATCGCAAACACGCTTCTAGTTACAGTCGGTCAAATATACCAAAAACTTGTCCATTCCGCCAGCTTCCTATTAATCCTATAACAAATAAAATTGGTTTTCTACTACAGGAGAAATTTAACCTTTTATTTGAAATGCATCTCTGAAATCACCCGGAATACTATGTTAAATGTACACGATTGACGTCATTACGACTCACAAAATCCGTTTGCAAGGGCGAAATTCATCTTTCGAGACACTGTTCAGCTTAAATGTTTGGGCTGGAATTGCCGGTTATCGCGTGAGTGATACGTTGATCGCTGAAAGATGTGTTTCGACCTTGCACATGGATTTTGTTGGACCTCATGGTGCTAAATGCGTAAATTTAACATGCTATATCTGGTGATTTCATTAATGCATTTCAAATAAAAGGGCTAAATTTCTCTTGAAGTAGAAAACCGATTTGGTTTGTTGTAGATCTATTCAAAAGCTAGTAGAATAGTTTTTTTTGCTAATTTTTACCGATTGTAACTAGAAGGGTTTTTGTGATATCGCCGGTTAAATATTTTGGCGACAATTTGATTTTGCCATTCACCAATGTTTATGCACTTGTAGCTCGTCGTTAAATTCAGATATTCGAATGGAAATAGTGACAGATTATACGACTTTGTCTGCTTATATGCCAATATAGTCCAAATATATGCTTATTTTGCGTGTAGCCTTCACAGAAACATCACAAATTTGGGTTTATTTTAGACGATGAATTATTGCGCTTATTCTTCTATCTACCATAACTCGGCAAAGGTTAAAGATCAGACAGGGTTTCTATGGTGTTATCTTATCCACTTGGGCTCTTATATCACCACCTTTCGTTTGACAGATAATGGTAAACTTATCCTGTATATGTTATGAATAAAAGAACAAATATTCCGAAATAAATATATAAAAATAGCATAGGAACATGGAGTTGCAGTTCATTTAATTCTTCAAAAATTCAGGCAAGCTTCCAAAATGGTCCACTTTTTGCATACCATTATTTTCTATGAAAATGTTTCTTTTTAGATTTTTCTTGCAAATTTTGTAGGTACTTACCCCGAATGCAATTTCTGTTACGAATATTGTAGAAAACTACCACGGAAACTTTTCTTAGAAAATATTAGTATTCAAAAAGCGGACCATTTGGG
Source organism: Maratus michaelseni (assembly GCA_963931845.1). Lineage (NCBI taxonomy): Eukaryota > Metazoa > Arthropoda > Arachnida > Araneae > Salticidae > Maratus > Maratus michaelseni. The sequence continues at coordinate 32,144,842 of OZ007589.1, read as the reverse complement.
AGCGCGGTACATGGAGTCTCAATTATATTTTAACGCGAATTTTCGTTCATGGTACAAAAAATCATTTTAGCTACATTTTCAACAAAGCTGGATTTTTTATTATGTGAAATGAAATTACATCACAAAAAGTATTGGAAATAACGAGATCTTTGGTCAGTGACACAGTACATAGTGTCAGCTACACTCCGAAATATGGATCGTCTTGGTCATTGTACTGTAAACATTGAAGATTACCTATTTCGTAGAAGAAATTCTATCTAATTTGAGTTTAGATAAAATTTAATACATTTGAAATCTCTACAACGGAAATCAATTAAAATGTTTTTTATGGTCCAAGAAAATTCAAACTCAGTGGCAATTTTACTAAAATAGACTTAAAAATTAATGATCTAATTTGCTTAAAAAATATATAAAAAGTAGAATATAATGCCTTTGAATAATGAAAAGTACTTCAAATTTAAACTAATTAATAAAATACTCCAACATTTCCAATTATAATTTATTTTATTTTATATAATAATACACTGTGAAATGCATAAAACAATTCCATAACTATTTTAGAAGTAAATGGATTAATTTTCTGAAAAAGTTTCTTTAAGTTATGAAATCGCGTGTTTGTAAGAACAATTTATCATTTCCCTAGCGTTTGAGTGTTTTAAATTTAACGCAAGACAAGAGTATTTAACTTTTCATGCCTGTTTGACTCAACACGCAAGTGGATTTTAACAGTGGAAACCACGAATCTTCTTAAATCTTCTTAAATCAGTGTTTCGTTTTTAAATCACTAAATTATTTCTACACACATCTTTATTTATTCTGCGAAAACTAACCAATCTATGAAAAACCCTGAGCAGTGATAAATAAATGACAAACGGTTCATCGTAAAAAACTCAACTTATATATCGCTCTGTATTTTTTTAGCTTTAAAATTTTATTCTAAGTATAAGAGGAAAATATTTATTTTTTTATGATATGTCTAAGTTTGAAATTTAGATATGAATTCTCGCCTTATAGACATTATGGTGGCGATTCTCTAAGTTTTATGTCTCACGCACTGCTTGGAGACATACTGTTGTTCTCTGTTTCCCCTACTTTTTAACATGTAATTACCATGTGTAGAAAAACAGAAACATAGAAAATAACGAATGAATGCAAATGGACATACATGTAAAATTTAACGCAAGTTTACAAGTAGCGATGTTTTTAAGATGCACTTTTGCAATCTTGCATACTATTTCCATATTTAGAGACATTTTGCTGAAAAAGAGTTGTAAGTCATTTTTATTATTTAGTGTGTTTTAGAATTTTCTTTTTATCTTCTTCCGGAGTAAGTAATTGTGTTACTGTAATGTTGAATCCACACCGGAATTTACGAAAAAAAAATTCAAAGATATAAATGCATTTTTTCAGGTTGTTTTAAACAAAGTTATAAAAGCAAAGATTTTTTTAAAATATTTTGTTACAAGTCATGATTAAAATTAAGTTTTGTAAAATATATCCAACCATATGTTCAAACGGTTGAAGCTGTCAATAAGAGGAAATTTTTTTTTTTTTTTTTTTTTTTTTTTTTTTTTTTTTACTGACTCATTTAGCTGTAGACTCGTAGATTCTCCACTGGAACCTCTTCGCGCGTGTACCCCACTTTGGGAAACCTTGCATCATGGCATAACTATTTAAAAACAATTTGGTATGCCAATGTAATCAAACTGCTGAAAACTGTAAATATCTATAATATTCAAAATATTCCATACATGCTTTGATGCCTGTTATGCGAAATACTTGACTGATCAATCATATACATTTTTATACATGGTGTTTCAAAAGTTTTCTAATGGAGGCGAATTAAACTGCGATGGACGCTAGATTTTAAAATTTCTACCTTACGATCCGCTTGCCAAAGAGATTGCCTAAAATTTTAACTATACTTTTCTGCGGGGGTTTTTCGTGTCCGGAGTCTTGCTTACGAACATTATAGAACAGTTACAATTATCTCAAACTTATCTGTAATCCTAGCGATCGCCGCCCCCTGAATGCTAGGCCTGCGCGCTGACACAAATTAGCGACTGTCGTAGACAGATTTTTTAAGCGTTTGTACAATACCCTGAATTTACACCACAGTAATTTTTAAAAGTTTTCTTTGACTTATTTGATCCGTATTATAAATAAGCTGAAAAAAGCTTTTATGTATAATTGGTGATCAAATTCGAGGGACCGTACAATCACTGGAAAAATCCTCCTACGATAGCCGCAATTTTTGTGTCGGCGAGCAGGCCTAGGATTTAGGGGGCGGTGTAGCGATTGCTAGTGACGTTGAAGTATATGTTTCAAATTCTCTTCTAAAATGTATCTGCACTTCAACTGGATTTTCGAACTTCTAGTAACATTTTACGATAAATTTTTTTGCCCAAAGCTTACTCTGGTTTCATCCATTATTTCAAGCTAGTTAAGCATGGTGGAGAGGGAAAACATGCCAGTTAATAGCGAATAAATTATGACTATTTTCATGGAACATCCTGTATGACTATTATGGGTGCTTTGAATTTATTTTTGTATTATAATATCGAATAACAATATAATAGCAATGGACCAATATAATAGCATTGGACTAATTCAGTCGTGGTTCCCAAATTTGGATACGGGACGGACCGGTTGGAGGTACCCGAAAATAATATTTGTAATGAGGGAAAACACACACACACATACATACAGACAGAGAGAGAGAAGTTTAAGTGAAACGTTTATAAAGAGGTTAAAATTAAGGATTGAACGGTTAAAATTTCAAGCTTTTCACAAGCACACTGCTTCTCGAAAGAGCATTCTCGTCTTATGCATACATTAAATAAAGTGTCGATATAATCTTTCCACAGCTCTTAACTTGAAATTCCACAATTCTGAATTTGAATCTTGTTTAAAAAAATATTTTTTAAAAAGCTAAAGCTCAAGCTCAAGCTCCAGCTTTGCAATGAAATAATAAGAACGCCGCTGACAATTGCCTATAAATGATGACAGTTATAACCTATCGTTTTCGTTTTGAAATGAAATAACAAATTGCTTTTAAAATTGCTTTTAATATGATACATATTTGAGCTTAACATAAAGTTTGTTATAAAAATTTTCTGGTTCGAAATGACTTGAAAAGAATTTGACAGTTGATAGCTATGAATAATTATTATGCAAAATATACGAAAAAATTCTCTGGAAAGAACATGCCCAGACTGGGTAGCAGAATCCGCCACTGGCGTGGTGGACAATTTATGAGAAGCGGGGTACTGGTAAATGAACAGTTTAAACGAGAAGTACGTGAGAGAAAAAAGGGTTCGGAATCATTGCAACTAATGCGTGAAATTGTTTTTTGGAAATAATTTTCGTTACCAAATGTTTGTAAGAACTATTTTAGAAAGAAAACATTGTATTGATTATTTTAATAATAGTTTCATTTAATTAGAGATTTGCTTATAACAAAAGTTAGGATAAGTACGCAAGCGGAAACAGATAGACATATTATAAATAAATAAATAAATAAAATAATTTTTCCCAACCGAATGGCTAGTCTTGTTTTTAACTACAAAAATCTACATTTAATAATTATTCAGGTTTTTTTTATTTATTTATTTATTTATTTTTTTTTTTTTTTTTTTTTACGCCTGTAATATATTGTATCAAGAATAACGAAAATATATTCATTTTTTTAAAACGAATGTATCTGAACGTATAATAATTTTGATGCATCAATTTGTTGATGTTATTTAAAGTATACGAATTACAATATTAAATGTATATAATTTTAGAATTGCTTCTTTCAGTGCATTTCATAATTTGTAATGTAATGATCGATAAATAGTATATTTCGTAAATAAATATATGAATGGCTTTAAATGCTTTTTTTAATAACAAAAATATGTTTAGTTTTAATGGTAACAACTTAAAGTGCATTTTAACGGGACTTTAGTGATACGCGTGTACTTTATGAGAAATGTACCTTATTAATAAACTATAAATTGCAGCTTAACGTTTATTCAATAAAGTTTTTTTTTTACTTTCCTGTATATTCTGTATTAGTTTCCTGGATATTCATACTCACTTTGTCAAAAAATATTATGTTAAAAAAAAACTCGTCATATTTTAAGTCAGTACATCGAAAAGTGGCATCATCTAAGTAAGTGTGTATAGGGTTATTTCTCAGGGCCCTAGTGCAAGCCCCGTACACAATATCTCAATATGAATTTTGACATAAGTCATAAGTTTTAAAATTTTAAATCATATTATACAGGAGGTTCAACTGTCAATAATGGGGAAGAGAAAGTCTGCTAACGCAAAGGTGTGTTATGATGGAAAAGAAGAACTACTTAAAATTGATAAATAAGAAAATCTAGAAATGATTCTTGTGTATTGTGTTCATAGCTGCCAATTGCTACGATTTCTGGAACTAGTAATTAAGAACAGGATTCTCCTTTCTTATTCGGAGATTTATGTGATAAAATAAAGCAAATAATCTTTAAAAAAAATAATCTTAGCAGTTGGTATCTATTATTGTGTTATTCAAAAAGAGTACCCAAAAGATTTCCACCTGTTATTAATGAGGTACTAAAATTAATCAGAACATACCAGGTGATTATAATTAAAGTTACGATTTCAAAAATCGATAATTTTAAAACTTCTGGTTAGAATGACTTGATATTTTAGCAGAACAATCGTGAATCAATGGAGTTTTGTTTGGCGAAGGTAAAAAATAGTTCCAAAATGTGCCGATAGCTGGCGCGGTCAGGGTAATGTCAGGGGAAAGACCAAAAATATATTCGTTAAACACGGGAATGTTGTTAGCCAAAAGGAGAAAATAGAGTTCAGAGATTTACTAAAAATTTATTAGTGAAAAAACAAGAATACACGTTTACAGCAACAACAGAGATAATGACAAAAAATAAAAAATTAAAAAACATAAAAACATAAAAAACCTTCATAGAGCAAACACCGTACTGATGATTAAGGCATAAGTTGCACGATTTGCCCTTCGCCTTGTTCCGCTACTAATTGGAAGCGCAAAACGGCATGCTCCACAACAGTCGGAGGGTATCTGTACTGATGCAATGGGTGTGGTGTGTGATGCTAGCCTTCAAGTCGGCTAGATTCTGAATCCGCCCGTTGTAAACAACATTATTCAGGTGCCACCAGAGCCAGAAATCACGCGGGTTGAAGTCGAGGGAACGTTTCGGCCACGTTGTTGGAAAAAGGCGGCTTATGATCCTATCATCTCCGAAATTAGCACACAGTAGTTGCTTCACAGTTAGTAGCAATGTGCGGAGGAGCGCCATCTTGCATGAATATTCTGCGATCCCCACACTGACGCTGCAGAAGTGCCAGAAGTACATGATGACGCAAAAGTTCTTCATAACGCTTGACAGTAACGGTGCAGGTAACGGGACCCGCAGGTGTGATCTCCTCGAAGAAAAACGGACCGACGATAAACGCTGCCGTTATTCCGCACCACACAGTGACCTTTTCAGATTGAAGAGGTAATGGCTGTAGCTCGGACTGATTCTAGATCGCCCAATCCTCCAATTTTGCGTATTTACAGAACCTTGCAAATGAAACTGGGCTTCGTCAGACCAAAGAATGTTCCATGGCATCCGTTGTCCACTTGACTGCACATGAGTTATCTTGTACGGATAACAGCGCAAGATGTTCCGTAGGGCTTTACGCACTGTGCTGTTCGGCATATCCAGCATTCTACCAATTCACCGTGCACTCCTAATTCCAGCATCACTGTCAGTCTGTTCTTGTAATGCTCTAGCCATATCTTCCACTGCCTCAGGCGAAACTGGTTCCCTTCCTCTACCCCGTTTAACGTCAAATAGACCGGTCTCTTCGAATTTAGCAATCATTTTTCGCAGAGCATTTGCGGTTATTGGACCACTTTTTATGGATTTTAATGGCCGAAACTTCCTAATAGTTGTAAGTGCACAGTCATCGTCCTTATAAGAAAGCTTCAAGAGCAGAGCGCTATCCGTCATAGTCAGAGTGTATGTTCAAGATTCAGGCAAAGAGCTGGTGCTTTGCATTTTTATGGCAGCCCTGTCTGCGGTTCGCATGTCACGTTTTAGTAATTTGTATATCTCCAGACAATCTGAACCATGACAGCGCCATTTCTCGGCACATTTTGAAACTATTTTTTTCTTTCGCCAAACAAAATTCCATTGTCTCTCGATTGTTCTGCTAAAATATCAAGTCATTCTGACCAGTAGTTTTAAAATTATCGATTTTTGAAATCGCAACTTTAATTATAATCACCCGGTATATCAATGCTATCATATTTAATGCTAAATATGAGAGTCTCAAGAAATTTTGTCATGATAAAAATTCAGACAAAAAATACTTCTGTTTCAGACTGTGGTAAACAACTCTTCTAGATAAAATACGAAGATGAATGGGCTTTATTTGAGTTGTAAATTTATGTAAAAAACATATTTATGACAAGAAATTAAGTGTTTTCTTATCTGAAAAATAAGTGCAGTGACTTGGCATTGTTAATGTCCTTTTAGACTACCATGTGAATAGGAGTTCAACTATTACATTTTTATAAGAATTATATGTTATAGAGGGGCGGGGGGCATCATCATTCTAGCGATGCTTTGGTGGGGCGCGGCCGAAAAAAGTTTGGGAACCACTGATCTACAGCAGGGTTCGTATGCTTTTACAACAATTTTTTATAGAATTTTTCTACTTAATATTTAAATAGCAGAAATTGTAATCGCCTCGTTTCATTGCAGGATTTGTAATAATTTTCTGCATTTAAGTAAGGCGAAAAATTTTATTAAAAAATTGTAGTAAAAACGTACGAACCTTGTACAGTCTATTCTTTATGTGCAAATACTTAAACATAACGCAATATATAATTTGTAAAACCATCAGATGTTTTACTGTTGAACACATAGTTGTATAACTATAAATTTTAGGTTTTAGAGAAAACTAATAACAAATTATTTTAAAAAATGTAACTGAGAATTAACTTTCGAATAATAAATACTTTCCTCGATAGCAAATAACTTTTCGGTATAAACTACGAGTACATCAACACTATTCTGAGATAAGTAATACCTAAGAGTATCTAATAATATGTCTAATACATTGAAAATTCAAGGTTTTGGATAGCATAATCAAAACGTTATTTACAATAATGTAACTTATGCAAACAAAAATATTGAAGCAACATTTATATTTAATTTCAGAGCTGTGGTTAATTTAGATAATTGGAAAACTTTTAGATTCCCTTATACCAGTTTTGAAATTAGTTAGATTAGGTACAGTTTATTTTAAGATCTAAACCAGGATTTTGAGAGGGATTGCTCTCATGTCAATCAATTATAATTTTCATTTAACATATCGATGGATTCAATTTTGCTCTACTCCTGTTAATCCTAAATTTTACAGCTATTTCACATTATTACTTTCCTGGCAAAAGTCATTACGCAAAAATACACTTAACCTCTTCTTTATGTACAGCCGTGGAAAAAAAACTGGACACCCCCCCCACTAACTCTGCAACAAATTACAGTAGAAGGAAGTGACTGGTACCAAACGATTGGAAATAAAGTCTACTTTTAAATTATGTATCTAAAATTTGCTTAAGGGGCCATCTACATATTAAAACCAGCATAAACTTTATTTTTTTCAATGGCAACACCCACTTTTGACATGATATTTTAAATCTTCGGTTCAAACTATGCCTAAACACAAAATTTTAAGTCATTTGGATGATAAGTTTTCGAGTTATAAACATTCAAATTTTAGAGCTTCTAATGTTAAATTACATTTTCATATTTTTATTAAAATCTCCTGAAATTATAATCCTAATGTGCTAACGTTTTGTTTGGTTATAAAACTCAAAAACCCAAACATAACTACGTTAAATTTGTAATTTTTAAAATTTTATAATATGAATTATGAATTATGAAATTAATATTCGAAAAAATTATGAATTGCAACCTATAATTTTTTTGATGAATTTATATTTATTATGTCCTGCTTTATGTGTATTCAAAATTTAAAATTTTTCTACCAAGTAGTTTTCAAATTATGCTTAAAAAACAGCAAGATGCTGCTTTAAGGGGCCGTCTATGATGTGCATTAAAGCATAGTTTGAACAGGGATGGGAGCGCTCCGACTCGAAATCCCGATTGACACCACTAAATTTTAATAGTATTTGTTACCTTATTCAAGGACAAAATTTCTGAAATTCATTACGTTGGAGAATACTATTAAAATTTAGTGGTAAGAATCGATAGTCGGGTCGGATTGTAGTAAGATATAAGATAGCGAGGCACCAGAACCCCAGCCTTTATTAGTATATATATATATATTACTTTTTCAATGTCTGCTTTAAAATTTTTCATTAAAATTACGTAAAACGTATTTGCATGAGATGTATTGTTTACGTCATTTATGGAAAATAGTTTCGCTTTTATTTTTAAAATAATAAAGCTCATTTTTGAAAAATATGATCAGTTCTACCTAAGAAAAAAATTAATCATTTTTGTTACCTTTAAATGGATTTATAGCTTCTTTTCCAGTCTAATAAAGCTATATTGTTTTTTCTGCAGTATATATGTTTGAGGTGAAGTTTCTTATAAATGCATATGCGTAGAGTATTTGCTGAAACAAAATGGCCCCACAATTAACTGAAACAACGAAAGGCCAAATGATTGGCATGTGGCAAGTTGGAAGAAGTTTTCGTTATATAGCTAGGCATTTTCAAGTGTCTCTTTAAACTGTTTCAACATGGATTAACAGGTAAGCTTTATATTGGTAGTTTATTGCGAAAAAAATTACATTTACATTCAATTTATTTAAATTTAAATTTAATTTACATTACTGGTAATTATGTTTAGCAATACAAATTTGATAAACCGTCTTTGTAGTAGTGGTCGGCTAAGTATCTTATCAGACAGCCAAGGTCGAGAAGTTGTTTCAATGGCTATACAGTAGATCCCTATATGTCTTCTAATCAAATTAAAGATGATTTGCAACTTCAAGTGAGCATATATAAATAAGAGACGATAGAATGTATTATGAATATATATATATATATATATATATATATATATATATATATATATATATATATATATATATATATATATGTTACAAACACCGAAATCTGGAGAATGTCAATTTTCACCGGTGAATGTCAACAAACACATAGTCGCTTGGTGTATGTCCGAAATATTTGCTAAATACCCTTATTTCTGACTTACACCGGTAAATGTCGACATTCACCTTGCACTAATGGTGAATGTTGAACATGTCTGAGATTTATATTTTTTTCTCCGTAATTCAGTCGCCATAAATTTTTCGCCTCTCTTTCTGAGAGGAATGACTAAGAACTTAAAACACACAGTACATTCAAAATGAGAAAGGAAAATAAAAAAAGTTAAAAAGTTGCTTAATTATACAGTACATTCAAAATCAGAAAGGAAAATAATAGAAGTTAAAAACTTACTTAATTATACAGTACATTTAAAATCAGAAAGCAAAATAATAGAAGTTAAAAACTTACTTAATTATACAGTACGTTCTAAATGAGAAAATAAAATAATAGTAATAAAAAACTTACTAAATTATGTGATTCAAATCTTATTTATTGCAACAACTTAAACTATTATGACACTTTGAGTTGCACAAGAGGCCCTTGCTTTTACAACTGCATTTATTTGTGGAACACTTCCTTTTGCAATGACAGCGTGTATAGCCTTGACCACCGCTTATCGAATTAGCTGCAGCTGCATCTCAGCGAAATTTCTTTAAAATAAATCTCATCTACGGAAAGTAACTTTTCTTTACAAATTACAAACTGATTACGTGTGTAAAGCTGCTTGAGGGTACCATTTTCATTTGCAAGTTTATAAAAGTCGGAGTCTTCTATTCCAACAACAACCGCTAACACATTTCGGTTATGTGTACGACCACGGTCGACATCAGGGACTTGTATTCGTACAGTATCACTGATTTGAGCAGGAAGAAATTGTTTTTGTGAGGTTCGTAACATTTTTGTTGCTTGCAGCAGAAGATTCTCTTTCGCGACCGCTCTTTTTATAGAAACTAACTCGTGTTTTTTAGTCAGAACTTGATGTTAAGACGTGGTAAAATGCAAGTCCTCTGCAATATTTTTCTTTGGAATATGGTTTTCAGTATGACCACCGCTCAAATTTTTTTCAGAAGTATTACCAGTTTCTTCAAGCTGTTCTTCGGTTTCAAAAGTATTGGCAATTTCTTTAAGTTGTTCTTCGGTTTCGATATTTGCGATTTGTTCGCTAGTCAAAAAAGACGATGCTATGCCTCTTTTCGCTTTAATTCCAAACATGGCTTCATAAGTACTTTGGCGTATTCCTTCGTGGTATGTAGTGTTCTTGGCAAATTGAACAAAAGACAAACCTTCTGACCATTGATTTGTATCGTTATCGTTCATCCATGCAGTTAGCATATTCTGTATATCCTGATTGGCCCTTTCAACTGAGCCTTGTGTTTGTCTGTGACGATGCTTTCCTTGAACTATCTTAACATCTTTCCACATAGCGCATATTTCGGTTATGACTTGATTATTGAATTCTCTACCATTATCTGATTGCGATATTGCTGGAGCACCAAATGTTAAAAATAGTGGAAGAACGTGATACGTTACTTCTTCCGCCCTCTTAGTTTTCAAAGGTCGTAGCTGGACAAACTCAGTTAAATGATCTTGATACACCATTATGAACTTATATTCGCCATCTCTGTTTGACTGCAGATCTATCAGATCAACTTGACATCTTGAGTTTAACTCAGAACTGATCATTGGTTTCACAACAATACCTTTCTTGGGTGCACTGTGCACTGTTTGACACTGTTTGCATAAATTTTAATACAACATTACAACTTCATATGTAATCTTTTTGTATTTATGTTGCAACTCTTTAAGCATACGTGTTCTTCCTCCATGGCCTATTCTGGTGTGAGTTTCATATAGTATACTGAACAATTTCTCATTGGTAGCATAATACTGTATATTCGTTTCTCCTGGTTTTAATGGTACAATTAACTTCTCTTCATCATTAATTTTTAAAACGTCAAAACGTTTTAATCGTCTGTAATCCAAAGGCGTGTTGCACTTAGTTTTAGCAGAAACCACTTCGGAAAGTATTTTAGAGTACTTTTCTTGAGAAAAATAAAAACAATTGTCTTCTCGTTTACCCGCAATTAATGCATTTAACTTTTCAAGAAAAAGATCACGATTCACAGCAGTATCCATTCTGTATAAATTAGGGTATCGGAAAAAAAAATTAAGAAAACGTTGCTCTCACCATCAAACCTTGTATAAGACTGACAAAGCTGACTGACTCCACCAGAACAAAGGATTTGGCGAGAAACAGCCAGTCGCCTCTTTGTCGGCTCAGGGCCTTCTCCATGATCGCGCTGTACACGCAGGTCAGTAACACTTCTCTCTGGGCTTGAATGTACGGATCGTGACGTCACACTTTCACGCTAGCTACCGCAAGGGAGAAAAAGATTCAAGCTCCTCTCTTTTCAACCTCCACCCGAGCATATCTGTGATTCTCGACATACACCGGTGAGGGTTCGAATGTACAAGAATGTAATGAAATATTCGATCTTTCACCAACGTATTTGGTGTTTGTTGACATTCACCGGTGAAAGTCGACATTCTCCAATTTCGGTCTTTCACGGTAACATATATATTTACGGCATACTTTCTTTTTATTATGTATCATCTCGTACCATTCCCAACACGCTCAAAGAAGCAAGTTTTCGAATTCGGATGACGGCTAACAAAACAACATTAACTGAAAACCAGCGACTTCAACGCCTTCACTTTGCGCAAACATATATTAACTGAGGCATAAATCAATGGAGATCATTTTTATTTAAAGACGAAAGCTGCCTTTAGAAAGTCTCCAGTTCTTCGTTTCGAGTGTACCGTCGATTGGGATTTAGGTTTCAGCCACGGTATACAAATAATATTAAAAGCAGCGGCAGAATTGCAATTTCAATGTGGGACTGCATGTCGGCGCAAGGCATTGCATCTCTGCTATGCATTGAGATCATCTAGACGGAATATCTTATTGTGACATAGTAGAACACGCAATGATACCTGATGTTTTAGAAAATCACTCTCTGGACGGATTTTTTCTCTTCCAACAGGTATATATTGTTATTTGGTAAATGGTATTATTAAACAATATGGTTTTCAGAGCATACTATATACTATTATTTATTAATATTAATAATAGAAATATATTAAAAGTTATTTATTTTATAGTTTTGCGCGTTTTAGATCATAATTTTTTACTGGTTTATTTCCCCCCCCCCCCTTCGCGCTTCAATATTCAAATCCGAATTATCACTGCTTGTTCTGGAATGTTTATTGATTCGTTCATTGAATGAATTAGGAAAATATTTTAAAAAGCAACTTTCTCTATATGCTGTGCCATAGCATTAGAATTAAGTTCGGTTTTATAGAATAACTAGTTATTTTTAATTGCAATAAAAATTCTTTTTATAACAGGTGTGCAGATATAAATCCTTTAACTTGTCAGCTTTGGCACACATATCATATCGACAGTGATAAAACACGACTTTGGCCCATCTTTACAGAACTGAGTGAAAATTTTCAATATAAATTCAGTAATGAAATTAATTTTCTTTTGTTTCATGTTTAACGATTTTAGCAGATGAATCAGTATAAAAAAAATGCATGTAAATTTATTAAAAAAAATAATAACCGCTGTTTTTTGAAAAATAATTAAGACAAAATCCATCCATCTATCTATCTATCTATCTATCTCTCCATCTATCTATCTATCTATATATATATATATATATATATATATATATATATATATATTTATATCTGTATTAATAAGAAATTTTAAAACAACATATTTCCTAGTTTTGTATGTTTTCAGAACTTTTTCTGTTATCAGGTTGTAATCTTTCATAGAATTATAATATTTTTTACTAAAAATAAAAATAAACCATTTGCAATTTGTTCACGTTTTGATTTATAAAAAAAACTTTTTGCAAAATTTACGCTAAAATATTTGCGAATATATTTAGATATTTATTTCATTAACATTTTTTGTTGTAAATATAAATTTTAATGTTATAGAAACCATTATTTATTAAGTGTAGTTCATAATTCATAATTTTGTTTGGAATTTTCAGGATAATAGTGCTATCCACAGAAGTGGTGTAGTTAAAACTTGGTGCGAAGAGAACTGCATAATGAAGTTAGAATGGCGAAGCAATGCAGCCAAATTGAACCCAATGGAAAATGTTCGTGCTCTGTGGAATGATGAAGTTCGCCTGCAGGGAATTTGAACGACTGATTAGCTATGGAAATCTGTTTCTCATGCTTCGCAAACTATTAACCCCTTGGGGACGAGCGACACGTATACGTGACGCATAAGATGCTCAGAATCCACGGTTATTCCCACCAGTTATTTTTTATTGTAAACTCTGCCTTATTTAATGACAGCATTTCTGCGATTCGATTAGAAGAAAATATCTGTTTTAAAAAACCAGTGGTAAAAGTATAAAAATTCTGTAAAGGACGCTCGTCGCGAAAGGGTTAAAAGAGATACTGCTATTGTTAACAGCCTCATTGAATCAATGCCACACAGATTGGAAGAAGTTCTTGATAAAACTAATTGCTATACATTATATTATCAAATTCCTCCCTCCCCTTTTTGTTATTTAATTACAAAATGCGGCTTATTAGTAGGGCTGAGGATTTTGCCTTTTAATTTTTTGTGTACTAACCAGCCCACGATGTTCTTCTACTCTTTTGTTAAAGTTCTATGATTTTCTTATTTGAAGTAATCATATTTTTGTTATTTAGATAAATATCAGTACTTTAAAATTTTGGTTGCCAGTTGCCTCCACTGTTGATTTTAGGTTTTATTATGTGGGTCAGATTGTCCTTGTAGATCATGTTTGCATTTGGAAAAAAAGACAGAAAACATAGTAATTTAATAATGTTCGGTGAAAAATACAATACGATTACAAATCTTTCTATTTGCTTTATATCTTTAATTTTGAAACACGGATTTAGAACATGTCAAATCCATAAAATTATATACTTGTTCATATAAATATTCAAAAAACTGTGATGATCAAATTAACATAAAATTTCTGAGAGCAAAGCTAATTTCGTGGTGTATACACGTAATTATTCATTTCAATGTATTCCACAAAATAGTAGGACTCGTCAAATGTTTTCTGTTCTTTTTAAATAGATTCCGATGATGCATTTACGAGAAAAAAATTATATAATTCTTGCATTAGGTATCTTCAAAATTTTGGTAAAAAACAATTTACATCATTTAAACCTGTAATATATAAACATTATAATCACTGAGATATTTATACTTATTAATTCAATTTACTCAAATCTTGTTAACTCGTTCGCTGCCAGCTACGAGTATACTCGTAGTGCTATCTACGTTTCTTCAATCTAAAATTAGTTATTCGCACCGGAAATTTCAAAAGAAGAATTTTTATCTTATGTAATCACGAAATGTCTGTAATAAAACAAAGTAAATATTGCTATTAGTATTTTCTGGTATGAATTTGAATTTTCTAAATAAAATGAAAATTCCAGTATTTTTAGCTTGGCAGCGAACGTGTTAAATTGTTTGCAATATTACACTAAATGGTTGTTAGATAAAATATTACCGAGAAAGTATTAGTTTGTTACTTAAAAATGCTAATTTAAACTTTTAATAACTTTTGTATATCAATCAAAAATTGTAATCTTTCCAAATATGTATGGATGTTCAGTTTTTATTCCATTAATAACGAACTTAAAATAATTAAACTTTTTCTTCTATAACTTTCGTGTTTAGATCTATTCAATTAAACAGGCTAATTGAAAAAAATTACAAGTTATTTTTATGGTTTTCTGATAGGCAAGATTATTTCCCAATCGCTAGCAGTGTGCAAAAAAATCTAATAATAATAATAATAATAATAATAATAATAATAATAATAAACGTCAAATGGCAAGTTTTCTTGCCAAGAGGAATTAATGAGTTAATTGTAAAATTTCAAATGAACTACCAGAATAGGTTTAATCATAGAATTATTAATCCTATTCCGAAGGAGAATAACGGATGTAAAGTTATTCAGATGTCTTTATAACATAAATTTAGTTTTAGGTCTTCAAATAAATCGGAATATAAATCCTGCGAACATATCTCAAAACAAGCCACCCCCTTATCTCCCTCGCTACTAAAAAAAAAAGCAATGTCCGGATTTATTTTTAGACTAAAAAACAATTTATCTGCGTTTTTTTTTTTTTTTTTTTTTTTTTTTTTTTACATTGATTCCTTACGCTGCTTTATACTATTTTTTTTTAATTCTAAATTTTTTATTTGTCAATATTATTCACGTTTCTGCCAATACACTAAAAAAAAGGCGAGTTAAATAGATGCAAAATCTGAGAAAAAACATTATGAAAGCACCTGTAAAATTCCAATAACATTTACATATTCTAAAACTATTTTAATTACAAATACTCTTATGATGTTTTAACCCCTTCGTGACGAGCGTCTATTACAGAATTTTTAATAATTTACCACCGGTTTTTCAAAACAGAAATTTTCGTCTAATTGAATCGTGGAAATGCTAAGATATAATAAGGCAAAGCTTACGATAAAAAATAACTGGTGGGAAAAATCGAGGATTCTGAGCATCTTATGCGTCACATATACGTGTCGCTCGTCCCCAAGGGGTTAAAATCGGATAATTCAACACTTGTAAACATTATTTTACCGCATATAACAATAACCGAAACGTATTAAGTGAGTAAAATGGTCATATCGGTAAAACATAATACATTAAAAGAAGTGACATTCTGCAGCATTTCAACAATCGAGTACCGAACTTCAATTTGGATACAGCCCCTTAAATATGCTCATTATAAAGTAATTAATTTCTCAGAAACTAATCATAGGAATTTAATGAAATTTGGTATCTAGGCATAGTTTGAACTGCAGATTTCAAATATGTTGTCAAATTTGGTATTGAAAAAAACAAAGTTTGGGTGTGTTTTTATATGTAGATGGCCCCCTAAGCAAATTTTATATACATCATTTAAAAGTAGACTTTATTTCCAATCGTTTGGTACCAGTCACTTCCTTCTACTATAATTTGTTGCAGAGTTAGTGGGGGGTGTCCAGTTTTTTTTCCACGACTGTACAATTGTCTAAATGTTATAAAATATCCACACTGAAATGGATCACGAAAATGTTTTATGATGAAATACATATTTGTAGCATACATAGTTTATATTTTAACATAAACAAATAAATTGTTTTCACACGTGTAATTACTAATTAACTTTTGAATTTAGAAAGCAACAAATTTTGTGATAAACTTAGTAAACAGTATTCTAAGATTGGCAACGTTAACGAGATCCTTTAATAGAAAATTTTCAAAAGGGTAACTGATTATATTTTAGTATAGTATATTTAAAGAGCCATTTTAATTATGTAATTTACACAAACGAAAATTTTGCGTAAGAACTTTAGTGTTTCACTTCGAAGATGCGAATAATTTACAAAATTGGGAAATATCTTATGTAAATTTTGAAACAGGTTAGATTAGTCATAGTTCATTTTTATGTCTAGAACATGACCGAAATTCATTGACTGTTACGAGAATTATAATTTTCATTTTATCTAAGGATGTTGAAATCAGCATATCATCTCTAAAATTAACAAAAACAAATTATCTGTGCGATTTCGATGATTTGCGTATTTGTAACATGTTCTGAACATATACATTAATTTATTTTTCTCAAACTATTTACTACAGAGCCGTCTAACCTGACCCTCACTAAACAACAGAAAATTCTTACAGAAATATTTGCATCTCCGATTATCGAAGGCAGATATTTCTGTAAGAAATTTCTCGTACCCCGCGAGGGGGCCAAGTTGGACATCCATAATTTAGCATATGTTTTAAATCAATTTTGCATATAGATTGTAGATAGTTTGAAAATTTACACAAGTTTTTTCATTTTTTATATACATGGTGCGTACATACATTAGAATTGTACAAAGCATAGCAGAATGACACTGCTAAGTTTTGATTGGAAATTTTAAAATTAAATTTAAAATCCAAGAGTTTGCTATTCAGTACTGAATCCCAAAACATAAAGTGATTTTCCACAATTACACAAACTGAAAAATTCTATTAAAAAATGTGGTAGAAATGTATGCATCTTCTGTCTTTATAAAATCATTTCAGAAAAATATCTTTATCAAAAACAAACAGGAGTATACTATTTGTTTGGAAATAGGTGATGATTTTTCCATGAGTTTCCAAAACTCCATTTGACTTCTGTTTTCATAGATTTTGAAGTGTATTTTAGACAATCTATAGCTGGAAACTGCTGCGATTTTTGTCTTCTAGTCATATCTAATTTTAATAAACACTATATAGTATGGTATTTACATAGATGCCAACTTAAACGCTTTATTCTTGCCAATAAGATTTAACAGTAAGTTTTTCCAAGAATTATATGAAATTTTAGTTGTAACAAAAAAAAAAAAAAAAAAAAAAAAAGAGGTGTAAAAGTTAGCAGCTATGTATTTTATGAAGAAATTTTCCGAAAAAATATGAAGATTTCCATTACAAATTACTACGCGGCAAAAATCATAATAGTTATCAGCTAAGAAAATATCAGTATTTGTCCCTTGCACTAGAGATATTTATTATCTTTATCTCAATAAATGCACAGGAAACGTTTCAAATAAATTCTAAATAGTTTTCAGTTTATCCGAGTGTTAAAGATTAAAAGTAATTTTGGACATTATATCAATTCCCGTGACAAAGAAATTTTAAATTGTTGCAGGCTTGTAGTAACGACATTGCTAATCAAACAAATACCGCTTGATTCAAATAATTTACAAATATATAAAAAAAGTTGCGTAAAATATGTGTATATAGTTTTGATAATTTACATAATTAGAAAAAATTTAGAACTTTATACGAGTATTTAGAAAAGAAAGAAATCTAGGGATAGGTTTTTTTTTCCGTAAGTATTATTAATGCTGATTTCTTGTAATTTAAAACTAATTTTCAAACTAATACCACTTTTAGTTTATAAAAAAATATACTTACTATAGATATTTAGTAAATTGGATTCATATCTTAGTATAAGCTAGCCTTCTTAAATTTGCACTTTTTGCAATTTTTTTAACACTTTCCAACCTAGTTGAAAAGTGTTTATGACTTCGGTTTGTCTGGCCGTCTGTCCGTGCTCTAACTCCCTTAAATATGCTCGGATTGCCCTGCAATTTTTATATGTTATAATCGTTATCTATAGCATGTTCCCTATTTCAACGGAAGTGTGTAGCACTTATAGTTTTTTACAGGGACACTCAAAAGAATTCCGTTACATTGCGGTCTATGGGGAAAAATCATTTGCGGTTTATTTAAATAATGTTTCACTATTTTAAACGCATTGAAATTTATATATATCACTAAGGTGCATTAGAAGAAGCTTAATATGGAATAGGGTGTGCATAGCACTTATACTTACATTACAGGGACAGTCAAAAGAATTCCGTTACATTACGTCTATGGAGAGAAATCGTCTGCGGTTTATTTAAATAATGTTTCACTATTTTAAACGCATTGAAATTTATATAAGGTTCATTACAAGAGACTTACTACATAATATTGTGTGTATAGCAGTCATCGTTCATTTACAGGGACACACAAAAGAATTCTCTACTGTATGTTAACAATAATTCCTGGAAGTGCGTTTTAAGTTACTGAATGAGATTTTAATTTTAAATCGCTTTTTGTATATTACGTGGTGTGTATAAATTCTGTAGATCCTATACAGGGAAGCACAAAATTTCGGGAACACATTTCCGTATTATTTAACTCCAGACGGAGAATTTTAAACTGTGCTACGTGTTTCTTAACTGAACTAAAATTTAGCATCCTATGTAGTATATATACAAATCTATAGATCCTATACAGGGCTGAATAAAAGTATTCGGATTACTTAGATGTTATCTTTTAGCTTATTAAAGAGTATGATCCGTAAAATTATTTTGGAAGCGTTGGAAAGTGTTACATAATCTATGCTTGACGCATGATTTTTCGTTCTTGTTATACTTTTTTTCATGGCTCTCTCATCATGTGTTATACTATTACTCATATACGGGGAGAGGAGTTGTTTTCAACTGGGTATCCCCCCGAAACGATAAACTGTTTCACTATTTTTGATTCCTATTGAACATCATAAAAACATTTGCTATAAATTTCAGATCAATAATTTTTCTTAAACATATTTCATTTTTATTATTTATATGTATATTTATGATTATTTTTGCTTGCTTAAATGCCTATAAAAATGACATTAATTTGATAGATTTGTACAGAATGCGACACAAGCAACACAAATGTAACACAAAAGGAATAACCTAAAAAATTATTTTTACACATACATTTTAATATCTTATATTATAAATAAAGCAACTGTATGTATTTTTTTCAAAAAAAAAAAAAAAAAAAAAAAAACTTTAGATAATCTGAATTACAACGTCTGTGAATTTAAGAGTGTTGAGGAATAGGAGTAAAAGATTTCAGCGTCTACTGAATTTGCAATTACGAAATTCATTAGGGAGAGATAAAATATGGCAGTTATTATTTAAACAAAAACAAAAACAAAAAAAAACTATTTTATATCCTGTATAAAATGTGTGTTATATTACTATTTTACTGCATATATAAAACAAACGTATTATGCGACATATATAATTTACCTTATTGCGATTGTTTTGTTTTTATTTACATATATAAATAAGTTTAAGACTATAAATTAGTACTGTACTATTTTCTAAAAAAAAAAATATTGGAGGTTGCTTTATTAACTTTTTTACATCAGAAACGTGCATTTCAGGAATTTCTTTTTTTTTTCAGAAATTCAAAATCCAAACCAGAAATTCAGAAACAAATATTTTGCTGTATTTAACAACTGACTTTTCATTATTCCATAAAATAAAACGTTCATTATTCCATTCTTTCAAAATTTCCAGTACTTATTGAGGATTTCTGACCAAAAAAAGAAATACACGAAATGGGCGCATGTATGCACAATTGATGGAAATGGGTTAACCCATTAACATTCATTGGTTTCCCTATGAAACCACAAAACTTTAAATACGAAATTCAACAATGACAGCAGAATTTTAATAGAAATGTTTTCCATTTACTATATATGTGAAATACCGCTTTTTTTTTTTTAATACATAGAAGCAAATTTGTTCAAAATTTCCGGTGTCAATCATTTATTTCAACATTTTAGCAATTGAAATGTTTTATCCGTTAAAGGGTTAAATAACTCATGAATTTTAAAATTACAGGATTACAATAATGAGCACTTCACAATTATATCAAAAAGAAATTAATTAAAAAACAACTAATGAAACTTTCAAAAGCCAATTAATATATTCTAGTACGCCCTCTGTAGTATCATAGTTTCATTTATAATTTTAGATAAACAATTAAGTTATTTATTGAAAGTTTATAATAAATTAATGATATTTTCTATAAATCAATTAGTTATACAAACATGTGAAGTTTCAACTCCCTAGCTTCAATAAATTTTCGATAACTTTAACTAAACATGTAAAATCAACATTCCGAGAAAAACTAGAAAAATGCTCACAAATGCATGACAGTGGTTTGTTCTGTAGTTATAAGCTCTAATTTAGTGGTTTACATAGTGTGGAATTGTATAAATTATTTACTTTGGAAATGTTTGATTTTGCTTTATCTCTAAGCGCAAAATTAAACATTCGAATCTTTAGAGCATATTATCAATTCTGTCGCCTTAAAAGATTTTCAACAATATAATAAAATATAATTACATCACAGATATTACTAATAGGTCAAATTCTTTTGATGCGAGATTAAGAAAATTTGGCGAAAGGGAATTTTTAAAATGATTACTACAGTTTTCGGGAAATATTTCTTTGACATCAAAATTATCAAAGGCAAATATCTCGATATGTGACCTAAAATAATTCTTAACAATAAACGTAGAATATTTCTAAGGATGTATAAATTCAATTCCTTTTCGTGCTTAATCTGCCGGAATCTTTCAACTAGATTAGCGGGGTCAATTACTCAACAGTTTATAAAAATAGTAATACTTGGTTAATGTTAAGTTATTTTTTAATATGTAAAATTAAACTTAAAATAATATGTACGATATGTATGTATTATATTATTTATTTACCTGTAGCCAACAGATCGAAAAATATGAGTAATGGACTTCACATCCTGCAATATCTTTCAATAGCGCATAAAACATGAATAATTAAATTCTACAAATATACAGGGTGGTCAGAAAATGAGTATACATTTGAAAAATTAATAATTCACGGAATAATGTAGGTAGAGAGGTACAAATTGACATACATGCTTGGAATGACATGGGGTTTTATTGTAACCACAAAAAAGTTAAAAAAATAGCCAACAGATGGCGCTTCATGCGATACGAAAAGCAATAATTAACATAACAAATTATGACAAAGAAAAGACGACGTTCCTCAGAACAAATGCTCAACATGTCCACCGTCATCCCTCAACAACAGCTGTAGTTGAGGGACAATGTTGTGCACAGCACTGTACTTATGTGTAGTTATGGTGAGAAATTGGCGTTGGATGTTTTGTATGTCAACATCCCTATTGATGTCGGTCGATCGACTCCATGTAACAGGAGAGCCAAAAATCACACGGACTGAGATCTAGGGACCTGGGAGGCCACGCATGAAGAAAATGGCGAATCAGCACGCGATCATCACCAAACGACGTGCGCGAGATTTTCATGATTTTCATACGTCTAGCAATATGGGGGGGGGACGCCATCCTGCATAAAAATCATACTTTCCAGCAGGTGTTTAACAGCCAGGCGAGGGATGATGTGATTCTGTAACATATCGGTGTACCTCTCACCCGTCATGCTAACTGTTACAAAACCAGAATCACGCATTAGCCTGGAAGAAAATAGACCCGGTAACGGTAGATGTGGTAAATCCACACCTCACAGTGACTTTCTCGTCGTGCAATGGAGTTTGCCCAAAAGTTCTAGGATTTTCAGTAACCCAAATTCTGCTGTTGTGGGTTTGAGAGACCATCAGAGTATGAAATGGGCTTCGTCGGTTCACAACACGTTAGAAAACCAATCGTCATCTTCCGCCATCTTTTTAAACGACAACACTGCAAATGTCCTCCGCTTCACAAAATCGCCAGATAACAATTCATGATGATGCTGGATTTTGTACGATTAGCGTCGGAGGGTACGCTTTAGTGCTATCCAAACAGTACTGTATGGAATGCCAGTGAGACGTGCGACATCACGAGCACTCAATTCCCCATGCGTAGACGAACCCGCTACAATCTCCATTTCTTCCTGAACAATCTGAGAAACAATAGCACATTTGCTCTGTCGGCCACTACGGGGCCCATCGTCTAAACAACCCGTGGCTTCGAACTCCGAAATCATTCTCCTCACAGCTGCAATTGTCATAGGACCTTTACCCGTTCGAATACTCTTCCTATGGCGATAGGATCGTAAAGCTTCAGTAGCAGATTCCCCATTTTGATAGTAGAGATCACTAACATGGCCTTTTCTGATAACGTCAACATGCCGCGATTGCTGGTGCATCTGAGTATCTCTCTCATTACAGCTGCTTTTATACACGATTCTCAGGCAGCGTCACTGACGTTTTGCTGTACAGCGCTATCCGTAGACCATTTTCTTCGTGTGTACAATAAAACCCCACGTCATTCCAAGCATACGTGTCAATTTTTACCTCTCTAACCACATTATTCAGTGAATTATTAATTATTCAAATGTATACTCATTTTCTGATCACCCTGTAAATTCAACTATCAGGAAAAAATCTATTTTCCGGAATCGGCGACATCCCGCCACACCCTGTTAAGAGATATTGTACTGTAGGATACATGTGTATGCATTACAAATACTTTTTCTATGTTGATTACAGCTCCTTTTATACACGATTCTCAGGCAGCGTCACTGACGTTTTGCTGTACAGCGCTATCCGTAGGCCATTTTTTTCTTGTGTACAATAAAACCCCTCGTCATTCCAAGCATACGTGTCAATTTTTACCTCTCTAACCACATTATTCCGTGAATTATTAATTATTCAAATGTATACTCATTTTCTGATCACCCTGTAAATTCAACTATCAGGAAAAAATCTATTTTCCGGAATCGGCGACATCCCGCCACACCCTGTTAAGAGATATTGTACTGTAGGATACATGTGTATGCATTACAAATACTTTTTCTATGTTGATTACAGCTCCTTTTATACACGATTCTCAGGCAGCGTCACTGACGTTTTGCTGTACAGCGCTATCCGTAGGCCATTTTTTTCTTGTGTACAATAAAACCCCTCGTCATTCCAAGCATACGTGTCAATTTTTACCTCTCTAACCACATTATTCCGTGAATTATTAATTATTCAAATGTATACTCATTTTCTGATCACCCTGTAAATTCAACTATCAGGAAAAAATCTATTTTCCGGAATCGGCGACATCCCGCCACACCCTGTTAAGAGATATTGTACTGTAGGATACATGTATATGCATTACAAATACTTTTTCTATGTTGATTACAGCTCCTTTTATACACGATTCTCAGGCAGCGTCACTGACGTTTTGCTGTACAGCGCTATCCGTAGGCCATTTTTTTCTTGTGTACAATAAAACCCCTCGTCATTCCAAGCATACGTGTCAATTTTTACCTCTCTAACCACATTATTCCGTGAATTATTAATTATTCAAATGTATACTCATTTTCTGATCACCCTGTAAATTCAACTATCAGGAAAAAATCTATTTTCCGGAATCGGCGACATCCCGGCGACCACTGTCCGGCGACCCGGCGAAAACCGTAATAAAGTGGGGACCAATATCGCTACTGAACGTGTCATACAGTAGTTTGTAATGTAAGCTGTGCATGGGAAAAAGATGGATGAACTGTTTTTTCATTTTTTTAAAATTGGCAGACAATTTGTTCCTTTTCTTCCCTCTGGTAGAGAACCTACTTAAAACTCATTTTTTGAAGCGAAAATTTAGTCTCGGTTGCAATTAGGAGGGCAAAAATATATTTGATAAGAAAGTGCTATGTCTATAAATATATTACAATTTAAAAAATATATATATGTATCAATCATGTGTATTTGATGCATTTGGAACTGTGTCTTAAACTGAACGCGATCATTTAAACTTTTAGAAAGACAAATATTTACGTTTATAAACAAATTCCTCTTATAATTTAAGATAATGTTATTATAGAATATTTACAATACATTATTAATTAGAAATCCAATATGCAACGGCATATTATTAAATATGATGAAAATATTTAAGTCATTAAACTGAATATCTTTAGTAATCTCTACATTCATTAAAAAGTGTATTGAATTAGTTATGCTGGAATTGAAAGCATGACTTAAAAACCAACAAAATTAAGTTCGACAAAGTATACTATAAATCCATATTACATTCGTCAGTAAATAAACACATGAGATTTGAGAATAAAAATTAAATATTTTAGTGGTTTGGTAGTATTTGAATATTATCAGATTTTTAAAAATTATATAGGCAGAAGTGAAGTCTCACTGCCATGACAGTATTTAGTAGTTAATCAAAACATTTGTAGAATATTATGACATTCCACCATAGAATTTTAAGCAAATACAAGTAATGGCTCAAGAATTTGTCAAATTCATGAAAACCGTAAAAAAGTGGGAATTAAAAATAAAGCTGATATGCAAAAAATTTCTGTCGAATAGAGCAAATAATATAGTGTCGAGTGTTCGATTAAAAAAAATGAAAAATGCGTTCAAATTCTGTCGTTTCTGTAAAACGAATGAAGAAGAAAACTTATTAATTTCTAAATATAAAAAAATTTTCACCAGAGCTTAATTTAATTTTTGCTTACGCTGGAAATTACGCTGGAAATTAATGAATATAACAAAACATGTTAATTAACACTTATTACACAGCGTACAACCAACAGAGTACCAAGTCTTCCGGGTTGGACCACCAGTCTCGACATTTTGCACTCTGTTGTTTATACGCTATGTAGTAACTGATAATTCACATGCTTTGTTATATTCATTAATTTTCAGCGTAATTTCCAACCTAAGCAAAAATTAAATTAAGCTCTTATACATACATATTAAATGCTTTCTGTATCATTCGATTTAACACATATAAAGCCATAATGGTTTTCTCGTCAATCATGGGAGAGCTCAGACCTAAATTTTAATGTTAGCCATATTTATACACTGTACAAAAAAATCTGTAATTTTGACAAAAAAGTATTGTTTTTTTTTTTCAGAAAAATTGTTTTAAGGAAAAACAGTTTTTACCTGCAAAAAATGTGGATTTTGTCATTTTTACACAAAAAATCTATGTGTTTTACAGAAAAAAAAACTGATTTATTGAAAATATATGGATATTTTCGGTAAATTAAACGGTTTTCCACTGGCGCCAAAATTGACAGTTTTTTTCTGTCGATTTGAGAGATTTTTTTTACAGTGTAATATATATATATATATATATATATATATATATATATTTCTTTTTCCCTTAAATATTTATATAAATGTTTAGATAAAAAATACAAAGCAATATATAAGTTATGCTAGTTACGGGAATTCGCCATCATTCGTTTATAAATGCTCAGGGTTTTTCATAAATTTACCTAGTTTTCACAGAGTGAATAACGATGTGTGTAGAAATAGTTTAGTGAGTAAAAATTAAATACTAATTTAAATATATTTTGAGATTAAATTTGTGTACAGATAACTTTCTTAAAATCATCTGCGTGTTAGTTCGAGCAGACATGAAGAGTTAAATACTCTTGTCTTGCGTTAAATTTAAAACACTAAAACGCAAGGGAAATGAAAAATTGTTATTATATGCAAGTGATTTCACACTTTAAAGAATAATTTTCAGAAAGTTAGTGAATTTACTTTTAACATAGATGTGGGATTGTTTTGTATAAGTCTTTCAGTGTATTAATGCATGAACAAAACTGGATTATAATTGGAAAGTAAAAAGAACTTTTATTAATTATTTTATATTTGAAATACCTTCTATTCATCACAAACTTTTTATTTTCGTACATTTTAAGCCTATTTGACCCCTAATTTTAAATAGTTCATTTTCGTAAAATTGTCACCGAGCTTGAATGTCTTTGTACCATTTTTTAAAAATTAATTTCCTTTTTAGAAATTTCAAATAAATTAAACTTCGTTAAACACTAGTATTAGTTGTAATTTGTTATGCGTAAAACGCCGCCATCCGTGATTATAGTACACAGATCCAGTGGACCCGTATTTCATAGTGTAGCTGCTGGTACATACTATGTCTCTGACAGAAGAACTCTGTACTTCAAACACTTCTTGTGATGTAATTACATTTCACAAAATCCAAACAAACTCTATTGAAAATGCAACGTTAAAATGTATTTTTAAATGGTAAACTTTGAACGAAAATTCGTGTTATGGTGTAAAAGGCGCTTCTATATTTTTGAACAAACAAGTGAACTGTGATTCCATTTTCCTATGCCGTTCTTGAAATCTAATACGTACATCTAATGAAATTATTAAAAAGAAGACACATTCACTTACTACTTCCCGGCGTTAAACATGTTTGTCATGAATTATAGGGGAGGGTTCGGCATGTTGGAACATGGGGCACGTTGAAACACTTGAGTTGGTAGCCATTTTAAAAAAAGCAGAGAATTATGGGAATACTTAACTTGTGTCACTTAAGTACACCTAGGATCCATGTTATTTTCAGGATCCTAGGTCTTAAAGTTTTCTTGGGAAGTTGATTTTTATAATTTGATGCAAGGTAAGTAAATTTTCCATATTCTTTAAAATCTTTATTTACTTTTGAAGTATTATACTGAGTTTACCTCAAGTTATGTTGTCAACTTGCTTGAAAATCAGGCTTTCAGTTGATAGCATCCATTAACAAGTAGCTATAAAGTTTTCTTGGGAAGTTGATTTTTATAATTTGATGCAAGGTAAGTAAATTTTCCATATTCTTTAAAATCTTTATTTACTTTTGAAGTATTATACTGAGTTTACCTCAAGTTATGTTGTCAACTTGCTTGAAAATCAGGCTTTCAGTTGATAGCATCCATTAACAAGTAGCTATTGTTATGTTAGGCCTAAAATAACAGATAAATAATTCTGTAGTATGGGGCATGTTGAAACACTTTGGAAGGGGCATGTTGGAACACAGTTCCAACATGTCCCATATCGTTTCTTGCTCTGAATATTGTATATAAATATACAGTTTTCGATTTTTTTATTAAAATAGTAATATTATTTATTGAATAATGATAAAATTTGAACCTTTTATTGAATTTTTATTGAAACTAAAAAAGCAAGAGGAACTACGCAAAGTTGATAACGTTGTGCCTACCAACTCTGGATTTGTAAATGCCCCATCTACTTCTAATGCCTTGATCATCTCTACCTCTGCTATCACCAACCTCTTTTATTCGGTTAAAATTGACTCTTGTACTTCAACTTCTGCTTCAGCTGAGGATTTTGTTGTAATAGCACCATTGACCCTACCACTGTAATTTTCAGAAATTTTGAGGTGGGATACACCATACCTAGACAGGTGTTAAATCCTGAAGAAGAAGAACAACTTGTTCAATATATTATGCATGCTTCTCAAATATACTATGGTTTATGTCCACGAGAAGTAAGGAAGCTAGCCCACAACTACGCAGTTGCTAATAACAAAGTTATTCACAAATCATGAGTTACTAAAATGGAAGCTAGCAAAGACTCGTTCAATGGTTTCAGGAATATACCCATTGAACCGCCACATTTTTATGGAAGTTGATTTTCCGCCATCAGATGTTACTAACCGCCCTAATCCAGAGACAGTAAAAAATCCTGAGACTATTCTTACTTTAGCTGTAATACTTAGCTGTAATACTCGCCATCAAATATAGCAACTATTGGCTCTAGCTCTCCTGCAGTCACATTGGAAGAAAATCAACCTTTCCCAAAAGCAGGACCAAGAAAAAGTTCCAATAAGGGTAAGAAAAAGAGCTCAATAACAAAGATCTTAACAAACACACCACTTAAAAAACTAATAATTGAGGAAGCATTAAAGCGAAGACAACAGAAAGAAATGAAGGTCATTTGATCCATTGCTGCAGTGCAAATAAAGCTTAACCTTCTAAACCCAGTTCAATTAAATAAAAGTAAAAAACTGAAGAGCAAGAAGATGCCCTTCAAAAGTGACACAGATGAAGAAATTGAGTATGATGCTACTAGACGAGATGATGATGATTCTATTGAGTTTGATTTACCCATTTGTGAGGATAGAAAACCACAAATTAATAATTTGGCTGCCGTTAAGCTTTCAACTAAAAAAATTACATTTGTTGGGATGGTACACGCAGTTAAAGATGGATGAAATAGAAATTAATTTTCTGAAAAGTTTAATAGTGAAAAGGGTTTTGTTTTCCCTGATAAGGAAGATTGTGGATGGTACATTCCTATGAAAAAATTTGCCCCATCATTCCACCCCCCCCCCATCACAGTTGGTAGTGCTTACAGATGTACCAGAAAACTGGTATTTCCATATGATTTGTCAATTTATGAAGGCCTACAAAGAAATACATAGCACAGGAACTATCAGGCTACAAAATTTTGCATTATCTGTAACTTCATATTATTAAAATTAAATATTTTATAATTAATTTTGTAACTTGTTTCATTGTGTTTCAACTTGCCCCACAGTATGTTCCAACATGCCCCATGGAGGGGCATGTTGGAACAGTTTGTCGATAGTTATATTGTCATTCATTATTTATTTCAGTGTGAATTTTTTTTAAATAATTTATTTTAAATTGTAGCAAACATTTGGAGCTAAAATATAACCCTAAGTGTTTGAACTAATACCTATGGTTTACTAAGTTAAGGATCCAAAAGTAAAAAACGTTCCAACTTGCCCCACTCTCCCCTACTTCAGAATAATTAAGAGATGTTTGCATCTATGATATTATAATACGTATCACGTATAATCTTGTATTATATATTTATCACTTATATGTGACTAGAAAGGCATTTTTAAAAATAGCCTGGTGCAATTTCAGCAGTTGAAAATTAAAATTAGGTGGTATAAATGATATACCACCATCGTATGTATCCGAAAAAACAATACAATACAAATATAAAATGATTTTATAAAACTTTAAGGTACAAAACGCTTTTTGTATATTTACACTTTATATTATTTATACATTCATTATTAATACAAAATGTAAACTTAATAAATTGACAGAATTAACTTTGCAATGTATATTTTTAAAACTAATAAATAATCTATTTCAAACAACAAAAACACAAAATATATATATATATATATGCTAGCTAAGAAAATCATCAAACTATTTTGAGAAAATATTAGAGTTTTCGGATTAGAAGATGCGGAAGATTTTAAATAATAATGTAAAATATAAACACGTTTTTGCGAAAGAAATTTATTAAGTAAAAAATACGAAAAATGTTTCCTATCAAGAAAATGATTCTCAGTCTTCAGGGAGTAAATATCCCCTAGATATACTCATTTTTTCTCGTGTTTTTAATCTATAAAATAAAATCTTTGTTGTGAAAGTATTTTGATTAGTTGCTGAAGTATTTTGATTATGAAAGCAGCAAACTGAGCAACGGTTGATTTAAGTAATACTATTATTGCTTTCATATGGGTACATAATATACATTAAAATGTAATTCTATTTAGTTGTATACTTTTTTTACTCATGATGCTACAAATATTTAACATTAAAAAAATAATAAAATGAGGAAGGTCAATTGATTAATAGCTTAATGTAATTATTATAATTATATAATGTAAAATTTGTAATATTTTATATTAATAAAATTTTATAATTGGTTAATTAATAATGAAATGATAATATACTTTTTATATTTAGAGTGCATCGCATGATAAATTTGCGTGAAAATGCAATTAAATCACCATGTGTAAAGGGACTTTATAATAATTCTGGAAAACGTTCAAAGAAATTTAAACGTATTTAACTATTATCAGAGAGAAAGTGGCTGTATTGAGGAATGTAAAAATGAAATATCATTTAACTAAGCGAATGGAAACTGTTTAACTTTCTTAGATACAGGCATTAGATGAATATCATATTTATAATAAAATGTTTTAAAGAAACCGAATATTCTTATTATTTACTAAATGTAATTATAATTTACTGCAAGGTTTTAAAAATATTTACCCGATAAAGGAAAAACTAAATGTATTTCTATAATCTATAAAAATCACAGTTGAAGTATAACAGTTTTTTTTTTTTTTTTTTTTTTTTCGTGAAGGTTTAAAAATAAACACAATTGAAATATATATATATATATATATATATATATCTGTGAATAAAATTTAAATATTACTTTTAGCATAATATTAAAACAAAAATACATTGCACATCAACAAATTAATATAATTTTGGAGTATTTCGTTAATTTAAACTAGGCATGTTTAATTCTGATTATTATTACCAAAACTACTTGAGATTGTGTTATTCAAATTGTGTAACATATTTCAAAATTACTTTGTTTTCAGCTATCAAAATTCAGTATATATATTTTTAAATAATATAATATGTTTTGTGAATCTTTAACACAAAACATACCGGAAAGATTACTCTAGTTTTTTTTTTCACTTCAAAATTAGACCTTAAAAATTTTTTTTTACTTTTTCGTTTAAATTAATTCTGCGTGATTTGTATCTTATTTACTGTACGAAGAAATTTCTGGTACGAATCGAAATATTTCACTTTAAACTCTCAAATAAACGGTACATAAAAAATAAATTAGATTGCTTGATTGGCACCACCTATTCGAAATAGTATAATTTAATGTGTCATAAAATAATAAGAATTTTACTTTCTCAAAAAACTGGTGGTAATCCAGAAAGATGAATTAAAAATGTAGCACGATGGCAACACTGATATTTTGTGTTAATTAAGACAATAAGAAAAATCACGTTTGTCATAAATACGCTTACAGAATACTAATAATTTCTCCTAATTTTAAACATATTTTTTCCATTTAATTGTTAAAAAATAATAATAGATATTTAAATATAAAATTCGTAAATGTTTAATTTTAAAAAATATTAAATTATTTATCTGATAAATATTATTTTCAAATGGGTATCTGTTTTTCTCTAAACAGTTCTTTAAGAAAAGATTTGCTACAAAACCAAAATGGGAGGATCTTTTTATTTGTTTTTGACATGAGAAATAATCCATGTGCTTTGAAATTCTTCTATTTTTTACTCTTTTCTTGTGGATGACAGCGAAATATGTTATTTCTGTTCATAAAATGCTTCTTTTTGTTTGTATTGCTTGGAAGTGAATTTTAGAATATTCGTAAGCTTGATTTGACCCAAGTGATATTTGTCTGATTGATGTTATGATTTCTGCATAGCCCAAATACATTTGTTTATTGTGAGGTAATACTATTTAGAGCCATTGTCTTTTTTAGTGTAGCACACAAAATAGTATTGTTTGTTAAATAGGATATTTTTTTTAAAGTTATGCTAATGTGAAACGTGAAACAATTTCTGCGAAAAATATGTGATTGAAATTTAATTAATTTATATGAAACTAAACACTCACAAACCGCAGTTTTCACAACCGCAGGATGAAACCTCCATAATATCAGAATAGCATACATAGAAATAATGATGTTACAAAAGGTCTTATTATTGATAAAAAAGGTATTATTAGTTATGCAAACGTATATTTTAAAACATGCCATTTGAGTGAAATATGTTAATTCTAAGTATAAAATGTTTGTTTTTGTTTATATTGTTTGGACGTGGTTTTTAAAATATTCGTACGTGAATTGTGAAATATTCTTAGTAAATTTCCAATCTTACTTATTTAAATGTTTTTTAATTATTAAAAATTTTCGGGGATCAATTTCTATTCATTTTAATTAAAAATTGCTACGTTTTATCATAAAATGGCCTTTTTAGGCCTCCGTTAGCAGTCTTTTAAATTAGAACTTAAATTCCATTAAACATCGAAAAACATGCAGTTGAATAATTATTTGTTAAATGTTTAGGAGAGTAATATTTTCAAATTATTTTCAATATTGTATGTATTTTGGTATCTGCAAATATATAGTTTTAATAGACAAGGCTGCCCCAAAAATACACTTTTTATCATTTCTGCATTGTTTTAGGCCTTTCTAATGTCTCTCGATAATTCTAGAGCTGACCATTGTTCTGTATCCAATATGTTTCTCCCACAAAGTGAAGATGGAGATCTAGAAAGTTACAAAGAAACTCTAGCAGAGTATACAAATCTTTTTTCGAAAAATACCTGAAATAAGCTGAATCTTACATCTTATCAATAAGTTATAATTGTAAAACTACCACATGTTCAAAAAATTATATATATATATATATCAGTTGATCATGAGGATGAGGATGATGATGATATCCACATAATTGCATAGGTAATATATTACGAAATTAATATTAAAAATATGTATGTATTTGAAAATATAAACATTTCGACAGAAATCGATATGTAGAAGTTTTTCATATGCAGTAAAAAACTAGTCAGATGTGCAAATACCAAAACTTTCTTCTATCTCATACATGTTAATACTTCAAAATTCGCTATCACATCGCTTATAAAATCAATACTTTTCGTTATTTTGTTGTACGTCAGCTGCTTGAGAATCGTCGGGTTACGTGGATGCGAAGCACCTTTGTTTGCACGAGCAGCCGATGTACAACACGACTAAGAAAAATTTTTCTAGCCTATATCGGTTGGAAAAGACAGTTTCCCTATTCCTTGGTTTTAAGATTTTAGCTAAATTTACTGGAAAACACGAAGCTAAAATGCGTGGAGCCCGATTATAGAAAATCCATTTCCAGTTCTCGTCAATATGGAATTTGAATCAGAATTTCACCAAATTAGCTGCTATAGCCAAGTTGGTTTCATTTATGGCAACCAATTTTTGTCGCCAAATTTGGCGAAATATCGCCAAGCGTGGCAGGATTTTGACGCTGGCGAGTATGAATATATAGTGTTAAACATAGAGTTGAAATGATGGTAACAACAATGAAAGAATATTTGCAAGAAAGCATCTTCACTCAAACTCATAAATTAAATCCTTTTATTGATGAATCCTGCTGTCTTGTTTCAAACTATCAGCCACACTAAATTTCAAACTGCTATATCACAGCTATTTTTTAATATACAGGCAAAACAAAAACTGCTCTGGAATACTTGGATCAAGTCCGAACATTTAACGGAAAAGTCTTTTAGGATTTATAATTTTTTGTACAGCTTTTTGAATTTGAAATCTTTAAATGGATATCACAGCCCCCCATCCGGCGGTGTATCCCCAACTGAAGTCTGCAGGCCATAGTCAAAAACCTACAAAAAACATTTGGATCAGTTATCTGCATAACTTCATACACTTTTCGATGACACAATGACGAAAATGGAACAAAAATCTCTATCACAGCGCCCCCTTTCGCCGACATATTCCCAAATTCAAGTGGGACCTGCTGGCCATAGCCAAAAACCTATAAATAAAATTCGGTTCGATTCTATGCATAACTTCATACACTTTTCGATGATATAATGAGCATGGACACACGGACAGACAGGTATTTTGTAAAAACGTGTTTTTCGGAATCTCTGACCCCTAAAACGTATAAATCTGTCAAAAACCAGAAATCGAGAAAAATTTCGATTACAATACTTTCTTCTATTATAGACAGAAGAAAGTAAAAAGAGCACATTCCGCCAGATAGATTTCGTGTTATGCTGCTTAAAACAATTTCCACGTTGCTGTTTAATTCTTCAATTGTTAAAAAGGAATGTAACATTAGAAATCCCAAATTTTGCATCTGCATAATGCCTGAACTATTTCAACGAAGTTCTGTTTGGTATTGTAAGGTCAAATATACCCAAGAATTAAAATATGTTGTTAAACTTTGTTGTTCGTATTGCAAATTTTAAAGTTATATACCGTAATTTCCGGCGTATAATCCGCAGCTCAAAGAGTCGTTTTTCGATCCAGAAATTTTATTCAATAATTGTAGTTAAATATTTACAGCGATCTTTTAAGTTACATTTTATAAAATAATATTTCTGGGTCGAAAAACGACTCTTTGAGCTGCGGATTATACGCCGGAAATTACGGTACTATATACCATTCTAGTAAAGTGACGGCACTCTAAACAATGTCCGATTTCAACTCTTTAAAGAGCCCGGGGCAATACAGAAAATGTCTGGGCTTCGTTTCTCATCACAATTCATGCATTATAAACATGACAAGTAACTTTACTAGAAGTTTAAAATTTCATTCGTAACATTATGAAAAAATACTATTTTCTAAATATTTATAAAATGCATTAAAAATTATGAAAAGGTAAAATTGTCTGCAATAAATGTTATTTAGAGTGAGTAAAAGTCTAAGTTTAACCCCTTCGAGACGAGCGTCTTTTACAGAATTTTTCATCTTTTGCCACAGGTTTTTCAAAACAGAAATTTTCGCCTAATTGAATCTCAGAAATGCTGTCATTAAATAAGGCAAATTTTACAATAAAAAGTAACTGGTGGGAATAATCGAGGATTCTGAGTGCCTTATGCGTCACGTATACGTGTCGCGCGTAACCAAGGGGTTAAGAGATTAAATAAAACATATTTGGTGCATAAGTTCTTCTTGGAATTTCAAAATTTACATCAAAATTCATTTCCGTTAATAAACAGCACTATGATTTTTCCGTTTACATGAATGGGGAAAAATAAATTTTATCTATTAACTATAAATGGGAATTTTTTTTTAAAGATGTATTTTCAAAAAGCTGACAAATTGCATTTTCCGTTTCCCTGAAATTGTGTGCCTGGGACAGGTGCACAGTATGGTATTTAGTCCCAAAACCTGGCCAAAATTATTTTATACTTCTAAAAGCTACACATCTACGTTTTTATTAGCTCACAGGCTATCAAAGCCTGAGAGCTAATGTGCCCGTCGGTTCTGTATGTACGTACGCATGTATGTACGTACGTATGTATGTATGTATGTACGTATGTATGTACGTACGTATGTATGTATGTATGTACGTATGTATGT
Organism: Maratus michaelseni; assembly: GCA_963931845.1. Lineage (NCBI taxonomy): Eukaryota > Metazoa > Arthropoda > Arachnida > Araneae > Salticidae > Maratus > Maratus michaelseni. Next base: position 32,109,551 of record OZ007589.1, on the reverse strand, counting down.
ACGTAACGCGATAACTCTTGATAGAAATAACCGTTTTTTTTTCAAATTTTGTTTATAGGTCCATTCTGACAAGGCGCTTCTCTGATTAGTTTTGGGGATTCATTGGTTAAGTATAAAGGGGGGGAACGGGGGTCTAACTCCCCCTTAATTTAGATAAATGAATTTTTCATGCAGAATTATCCGATTTTCTTTGAATTTTTTATATATATTCATTGTAATAAAGCACTTCTCTGGTTAGTTTTGTGCGTTCATTGGTTAAATATAAAGGGGTGGAATGGGGAATGATCCCCCTTAATATATAGTCGATTTCCTTAATTTTCGAGAGTCAAGAGTATAATATACAATTAGTGTGAAAAGCCTGTGATCTCAATGTCCTCAGTTGAACTGACCAGTTTTCTTTTTATTTAAATTGTAGAGTGGAAACGGTAAAATAAAGTCTTATTTATAAATGAAAGCATTTATTCATCAGTTTCATCACTATTACTATCTTTAAGAATATTAACATTTGTAATATCACTTTCTGATAAGAGATGTAAAACATCAGAAGATAAGGGCTTTCTTTTCTAGTTTGTGTTGCATTTTCTACCAGATATTATTGGGTCAGAAGTTAAAAGAAGCCTATTCAGGACATCAATGTACAGGCCATTCGCGAAAACTTTCTTCTGTAGTTTAATTTAAATAACCTAATATGTTTATTGCGAACTTCTGCAGCCTCTTCAGATAGTTGGCCTATTGGCAGAAAAGCTTTTTTTTATAAAGTCTGCTCCATGACGAAGTACCTTGTGCATTGTAGGGGACATGGGATAAAAACCATACAGTGACACATACAGTTCAGCCGTCTGTTAGCAATATTTTTCAAATTCTTCTGTATTAATTTTGTATTAGTATTGTTTTCTCCAAGTATCGTCCTTGTTTTTATGAGTAGCTACACATTTTTGTTTGAGCTGATTTTTAATTTCTTTTTTTGCTTCATCTCAGCTATCCTTTAGATAACCTTCAGAGTAATTTCTCAATAATTCTTGCTGCATAAATTGATGATTTCCATCAAATGTTGACTCATTTGAGCATTGAATGATGGTATACAACTCTAGATTATTTTTTAACACAATTTTTCAAATTGGTAAAGTAATTGGTAAAATAATTGGTATACAACTCATTTGGAGTCTTAGATCTCAATTCAGAAGGCCCTGTTACACAAATAAAAAAAAATAAATAGCAGTAATTTATATAAAAAATTGTAGGAGCCAACAAAAAAATTCGTTAAAAATAGGGGGGCGGTTTCGGGCGGCTGATTTTTATATAATTGCCTTATATACTAAGTACTGCATATTACACAATAGTTTTCATCGCTTAAATATGTTTAAAAATATAACAAAATCCTTTCTAAATATTATAAATAATTATTTATGCCACTATTAACTATACCTAAGTTGTCGACCCTATAGACAAAAAATCTGCAGGTTATTCATTAGGTAAATGTAGTGTGTATAAAGTACATACCCAGTTCAGAATAATCCATCACAACAACAACCACTAAATTGTTTAGACCAGTGATTCCCAACCTTTTTTTGGCCGCGCCCCACATAAGCACCTTTAAAATCATGATGCCCCCCCCCACCCACCTCTCCTCTGTAACATATAATTATTGTTATTATATACAAAATGAACTCTTATTCCCACAAAGAAATACTAACAGAGTATTAACTATGATAAGCCGTTTCACATCCTTTTACTTATAAATATAATAAAATTTTCGGTACAAGTATGTTTTTAACATAATTCAATGAATGCAATGATGCCATGCATTGTCGCATTTATACCTAGAAAAGTTTTATTGTTCTTTGGCAACTTACCTCAGACACAAAAGTGTTATATGGTCTGCATTTTTATCTTCGTGAAATTTCTTGAAGAGAATCCCACATTTTGCATTACATTTGGTAGAATTGATACGGTTTATAATTGATTTTTTTACTTCATTTTGAACAGGTGAAAAAAATTTTAATACCAAGTTTGTATGTATAGAATAATTCACAAGTAGCATTTCCGGATTCGCACCTTTAACCATTTTAAATCAGACTTTCTTTTTCCCGTTATGGTTATTTGGACACCATATATAATAAGCCAATTTTAAAATTTTAAAACTGTGTATTTTGTCTGCACAAGAGCTATAAGAAGACTTTTCATCCATTTCTTTCTGTGATGTTCATTTGAAAGTAGTTCCTCGTTTAGATGCTTCAAACATTTTTTTAGGTTAAATATATTGAACATAGTAAATTTCAGATATACCTTTAAGTAATTTCATAAGTAAAAGTTTCTTCATGTGACATATTGCTCTGTCAATAGAAATACAAGTTTTTTAATAAATAGTAAAAATAAAAAGTGTGTAATACTAAAATAATATTGCAACCAGAAAAATTTAATAATTATTTAAATATATAAAAAGGTGTCTAAATATGTAAAAAAATTTCGTATAATTATTCTGGTAGTAGTTGTGTTTTGAAATTTTAATGGAAACTTTTTGAAAATGTATTTTTATTCAGTTATTTATAAAAATTTTTATGTATTATTTATATTTTTAGCCTGCAAAAAAAAAAAAAAAAAAAAAAAAAAAAAAAAAAAAAAACATTTAAAAAAAACTGACAGGGACTGGGATAATAACAAATCTGAAATTGCCCCCCTCAAAAGTCAAATTGCCCCCCGTTGGGAACCACTGGTTTAGACAATTATTATATATAATTAGACAATTATTATAAGTTTTAAATTATTAAAGTTTTAAAATAAGCTGTATCTATATGAATTGGTAAATTAAGTGAATGTTGATACTTATAAAATAATGCATTTATAATATTATGTAGATCTAATAAATCTATATTATTAAATAGATCTTTGAAATCATATGTCATTATATTGTTAACACATTTAAGATTTTTCAAAATATTGACGAGTTGATAGCTATTTTTTATACAATGTGTGTTATCAGTGGATGTTGTCAGTGTATAAATTTGATTGAGAATTTTTAATAGATATTTATTGTCTATATTATTATATGTATTGCATCCTATAGTTACAGTCCTAAATTTAATTGGATTTTTATGAAATTTGAGTATAAGAACTAAATAAGGATAATTAAAGTTAGTAGAATTAATATTTAATAATTTATAATAACTGTGAATTTTACGATTATTTACAATTACAGTTTCATTAGTTTTTTTAAAAGAATTGTTAGTAGAAATACAGGATGTAAGTAGTTGGTGATAATAAGCTTTACATATGATTGCATAATTATTAGGAGATTTGTCAATATATGTTATTACATAGTTTTTTTGTAATTTAGTAATTTGCTGGAACAAATGTTTTGTGTTAATTTTAACCTTATTGGATAAATTTTGTTTTAAAGACGAACTTAATTTTTCAATAACCAGTATTTTCCATTGATTAAAATATTCAATAGGTTTACTATATGAAATTGAAATTTTATAAATAATAATGTCTATATCATATATAAACTGTTTTATAATAGAATTTACATTAAATTTAGAAGGAAGTCTATATTTAGTGCCATAACCCATGAGTTTTTGCAGTTTATAATCATTCACAATATTAAGATTACCAGTGATTATATGTCCATGATCATTATTAATGAATTTTTTTAGAGTGGGGTCATTGCAATTACACTGAAAAGTACTAGCATCAGATGTATTTTTTGAAAATGCATTATAGTTAAAAATCTTTCTTCCAATTGTAGTAGGATATTTAAATGTCTTTGAAAGTTGAAGATTTTTTATAGGAAAATAACAGTTTTTATCATTAATTATAGAATTAATATTAATTTTATTTAAGATTTGATTTGAAAAAGTTATAATTATTTGAGTATTAGTGTTATGAATTTTTTGTTTTTTATTTAAATTAATGTTAAAAAGATTACGGCTTGTCATGATTAGATCATAGAAAATATCAGAGAAATGGTTTGAGTAAGATTTACTAAGAAATACATTTAAATATTGTACTATCAGTTTCTTTTTAATAGCAAAAATATATTTTCGTATTAAAAACCAGTTGTAGTTCTTAATATAGTTTTGATGAAGAGTGTTGATTTGTTTAAGAATAAATTTATTGGAAATAACAACTTTAGCAGTACATTTTCCTCGCTTGTTACGTGTTGTTTTATGATTTAAATTATGATTTAGAGTAAGATAAATAGGAGAATAATCTGTAGTATTATTTGTTGAAAAAACTTTAACTGGTCTGTTAAATAATTCACTATTAAGTCCATAAGGATAAATAGTGTTATAATATTTCATATATGAAGACTCCATAAATAAGCGTTCTGATTTAGCTTTTATTATTTGTATTATTTCAATTGTAGTATTTTTAAATTTATGTTTATGAAAATGTTGTATTTCTGCTGTGGACTGTAAATTTTTTGCTTTGTTCTTGTTAGTGTCGGAACGATGTTGATTAATACGTTTATGTAATGGACCTGATGTTTCACCTATATATTTCAAACCACATAGGTTACAGTTTATGCTATAAATTACATTAAATGCTTTACAAAAAGTTGATAAATTAGGATCCGATACAATATGTTTCTGAGAAGCAAATGGACAAGTCTTGCAGCGAGCATCATTACATAATCTAAAAAATAATGAGGAGGAGGAGAGTAAAAATGGTCACTTGATGTCGATCCAGGAACAACCCATTTATTGCCCCTGTACCGGGCACTACACTGCATAGATGCAAAGTGTATCTTGCCAGGAAAGAGAATTTTACTTATAACTACCATTAAAAAATATGACACAATAAAAATACAATTTGAAGAAAAAGAAAATATAAATGAATTAAATTAATGTATGAAATTTAGAAAACTTGATTAATATATATATATATATATATGTTTAAATAATAAAAATTTTGAAAAAGATATAAATTTTTTTCATAATGCGACATACTATTTAAGATGATTTATGCATTAAATTTAACTATATGTTATCCCACGTTTTAATAATGAAGTTTAAAAAATTTCTTTTAAAATAAAAAGCTCTTTTTAGAAAAAGAAAACGGAAAAATGTTTTGAGTTAATCTCAAAACACTTTAAAACATGTCATCATTTTAATTAAAAAGTAATTTAAAAGTGAAAGATGAAGCTCTTATTTCGTACACAATGAAACGATATCCATTGTTCTCTCAAACTTTAATCGATATTTCTAGATAGAATAAAAAACAAATAAATAATAAAAATAATAATTTTTGCTTGAAAAATGCTTTAGATTTTTCATAGCTGTATTTAAAGTATTGTTACGGAAGTTATAAACAATGTAAAGAGAGCTGAATTACCGGTATCGTACAGACTTCTGGAATTTCCAGGGAAATTATCTGTATTTTCTTATAGGAAACCTCGCCTTATGTAATCGTGTGATGACATAAAGTGAGTTTTTCTATAAGAAAATACTGGTTACTTTCCTGAAAATTCCAGGATTACGTACGAACCCTGTATTGTGAAATGTATGATTTAATCATGTTTAAAAAATTATATGTAATTCGCTCGTACGAAAATAAATGCTAATAATTCAATTCTTTTTTTATAATTTAATTTTCATTGAATATGAGAACGGTCAATTTTTGCTTATCCGGTTATGAATAAAATACATCAAAATTACTTTTAAAAAACATTTACTATATAATTCACACATTATCTTTAATTTGAATCTAAACTATTTTCACGAAATTATATATTTAAACATGTTTGAGCTTAATAAATATTTTTAAGAAATTTTTTGTATGAAATTTAAAAATATTTTAAATATTTATCCACGGTGTCATATATATTGTCATATATTTTGTTGCCTTACATAGACACATCAACAATGATACAAGTATATGTCGATTTTAGTTGACATTTCGTTTTTCAAATATTGTTTAATTGATTTTAGTATTCCACGTCAGCCTTAGCTTACACCTAGTTTATAGTTCCTAAATCAATGTACAGTTTTCATGTTTTGAATTAAATTATCACTTCAATAATATAAATAACTTTCTTTTACACATATTTATGGGCATTATGCATATAAATTACAATTGACGTTAAGTGATAGACTTACCGCATAATTTTAGTAACAATACAACAATTAAATGAGTTATTAATTAGTCTAAACCATTCGCGTCATTAGCGCACATATATGCGCCCAACTGTTCTGCTCTGTATTGCCAAAAAGTGTGTATATGCAAACGTTTTGTTATAAGATTCTAACAGGAAATCATGTCTAAGCAGTTAGTAAATGTAAAATACATAAGATGTTTTCCACACTTTTATACTGAAAATATAACGGGTCGAACGCAGTGACATATTCTAGCAGTGGCGTAGACAGAGTGGAGGTTCGGATGGTTTGGATATCACTAATTTTATAAAAATATTTTTGCCTTATCTAATAGGAGAACTTTCTGCGATATTAAATGCAAATGCAACTTTATAATATTACTGGTTGCCAGAGCATTTGGACCCCCCCCCCCCTCTCTGGCAACGCCACTGTCTGCTAGCTCTTTTCAACGCAAACATTGCATAAAAATCGAAACTGAGAAAACGTTTCAGCTGGTGATAAATATTTCAAATAATTAAATTATACCCTATTTCCTTAGACTTGAATAGTGATTTTCATAAGCTTTGAAAATATGAAAGATATTGATCATGGCCAAAAAACGTGATACGCATTCTTTTGTGCCTGGTTGCAGTACTCGATACAAAACAGCAAACTACAAACTATCACTATTTAGCGTACCAAAGGATGAATCTCTGCTAGAAGAGTGGAAAATATTAAATCCTCGGTACGATAAAAAAAACTAACTTTAAAATCAGTTACATCTGAAATATACACTTACAAGATGATTTTATTAACAGAAATTATGTTAATCTTGTCAATAGTGAAATAGTTACTTTTGCTAGAGGTAAAACTATTTTTAAAGCAGATGTCGCTGCGATCTCCCTATTATTGTCCCATCGTTGCACGTTTATCGGCTACAATTTTTTAGCACTTTTTAACCCTTTCCGGCGCGGGGCAAGTCTGTTTTTAAAATGATGAAATAATGGACTGACACCAGAATTTATAAAAGAATTCATTAGTTAATAAAAACTTGCTTATATTACTTTACTTAATAAAAGGGAAAATTTTATTAAATATTTTTGGTGCCGTTTGTCAGTTTTGGAATTAAAATTAGGTGTCCTTTTTTGTGGACACCGCCCGCTAAAAGGTTGCCTTTTTTTAATTTCTGAAATTTCGCATTCATACCAGAAATTTTCTATAATGTTCTTTTTATGACTTAATGACAAATATTTCGCGACTTCTTAAAATAAAAATTCCTGTTTTAAAATTTCCGGTTTGAATTCGAAAATTTTGAAATAAAAAACGGTAAAGCCGTTTCCTGCATTCTAGGCGCTGTACTTAAAGGGTATACTGTACAACATACCATCAACTTTTCAATTATGCTTTTTTATATTTACCTAATATTACAAGCGTAATTCACAGCCTCGAGTTTTTGAAATATCAGCTTTATGTCTAAAAAAAATTTTTCATGTGTCGCAACCGGAAGGTGATATTAATTTTAAGTCTGGAAATGATGATTTGGAAAAAGAAGGCTGTTATATTACGATAGTGTAAGCAAAAAATGCTTAATTTAAAAGTTTAGGCTAAACTAATTTACATATGAAAGTGTCCATTTGACATTTATGAACTTTATTGAGCTAAATAAAATTAAGAATTATTCCTTTAAGCAATTTTATTTTTACTTTTTTGTGCTTTTTTAACTGTTTCCATTTTGATACAATAAAAACGTCATGACCGATTACCCATTGATTTAAATGATTCAAATGGCTTAATTTATAATTTTAAACAAGCAGAATTTTGTTTCATCCTTTTAATGTTGGTGCTGTATAAATTATTATTTATAAATACATAGGAAACCATTAAAACAGTGTAATAGGTCAGGTGCAGAGTTGCCAAGTCTCCGGCTTTTTGCACACCAGTAATTTTTTAGAGAAAAATGTTGTTCTTTTAAATCGCAGAATGCTCCGATTAAATAAAACAAAATTTTTTGTAATAAAATATTGGTATCCAAAAAGCCGGAGACTTGGCAGGTCTGGTCATGTGCAAGCAATATTTTCTTTTTAAAAAAATCACGTGCTATTAAGTTTTCTTGAACTTGAGAATGAAATGCATTTTTTTTAAAGAAGAAGGTGAAAAATATTAGAAATATGCTTGATAAAAATAACACAATATCCTCATTTATTCAAGAGTGTATCTCGAAAGATGACTAACAAAAATGTATCTCTGGAAGGTTTTTAAAAAACTGTTAAAACTTTTATTCGAAATTATAAAGTACAGTGGATCCGTGTTAATATTTCGCACTGAAATCTAATATTTATTGTCAAAAATTAAAAATAAAAATATCTAAAAACGACATTTGTTCATCAGTTGTGTTACAGTAAAAACTCTATGAAGATAGCAAAAGGCACGCGCGAAAAAATATAACAATTGTATTTTAACTAATTAGAAGATGACACCATTCGCTTTTTGAAAAACGCGAAGTACAGAAAAATAAATTGAATGCATTTAGAAAACTATTTAATTTAAAATAACAAAACATACCTTTTATTCTACATGTAAATCGCGACTTCTTCGATCAATCGATAATGTCTTTTTTTTCTAAAAATTTCAATTTCAATTTTGATTTTTAACCATAAATGAGGACGCTAGAAGACAAGGGATACAAGTGACAAAATTTCGATTTCGATTAAATTTAATTTAAAGTTTTGAGTCAATAGTAATAGACTACAATAATTATGAAACTGTTGCTTTATTAATAGTGGTTTTTAAACTTTTATTTCAATAATTGTATAAGAAGGTGGAGTACAATGTTTTAAAAAATATATAGTTAATCAGTATTGTTAATAAGGAGTACAAGCTTCGAATGCTTAAGTAGTTGACCTCCAAAACGCAACACATAATTAAAAAGTCACTTATATTTTTTGCGTACAAATAAATAGTCTTATTTCCAGATCGGCTGTACACTTGGCTCAGTTTTTTCAATTTTATCACTTATACCCCTTGGCTTCTGGGGTCCTCAAATATAAAATAAACTCGTGCTTAGAAATCACACTTTATCTTTTTGTACTATTTATTTTTTATAATCAATGTAGAGCATCATATAATATGGAATTTTATTTTTGAGACAACATTAATTTAAGGAAAACCTTTCATTTCATTTGTGATAACAATACCGATTTAATTTTTAATTAACAGCAATTTTTAATGAACATATTTTCGTGCTGTTTATGAGGCAGTGCTATGCCATCCTAAAAGCCCTGGACTGGACCTAGACAAACACCGCACACCCCTTCGTCCAAATTTATAGTGACAGTCTTTCGGGTCTTCAGGCTATCTATGCCCAAAGAACCAAGCATTCGCAAATCCTAGAACTCAAACTTTAACTTAAGTTTGATTTCTAGGTTTTGCGAATGCTTCCCTACTAAATAGGGTAGCTCTTGGCCACGTTTCAGTGCACACGGGCGTTTGAGGTAATGAAATCATGGACGCATTCGCAAAGCAAGCAACATCTAAATCACACATTGACATTCATCTCCCAATTCCAGCCACATACATAAAACGTTTACTAAAAGCAAAAATACTCAAGGAATGGTAATCAATCTGGGATAACAGCAGCAATGGCCGACACACATATAATCTAATACCGAAAGTCTCAATAACACACTACAACCTCTCCGCACGCACAACAGCATTCCTCACTGTGCACGGTTCCTTTCGAATATGCCTCTACAAATTTAAATGTGCAGACACATTCCTTTGCGAGCGTGGTGCAGAGGCTTCGGCTCCCCATTGTTATTTCACCTACCCCCTAACAGCACAGTGGTATATTAAGAAGCTTGCAATCTCTCTCAAAGAATGGCTTCCCCATATTCTAAAGAGGCACCCCCTTAACAGAAAGCTACATAACATCTATATTTTTTCGGACAGAACTCTCTGACATTACCTAGTAATCGCCAGCTGCTATTCCCAATGCACAACTCCTACTCAGTTCCTGCTAACTGTCGCATAAAGAGTCCTGGCAGTGCCGGATTATATGTGATCTGATCTTTGACTATAGTTTGTATTTTTCCAAAACTTTCAATCACGTCCCTTGTCGCGTTTCACAGCGGGTCCAGTTTCGGCTGAAAATTAACCAGGAGGGACACTATGCTCTGCAGACTTGTACTAGTCTGAGCAGTTCCTCTTAAGCTATCAAATCAAATCAAACTAAAAATACTATATAGTTCTTAATTTTAAATACTAAGTTAAACATTAGCCAAAGTGTTAACAATCAGCTAAAATTAGCATTTAACACTCGATTGCTATTCTCGAAAGAATTAAGTTATTGCTTTCGTTGTATCTGTGAAATCACATGACACTATTTCCATATTTATACACTATATACAGCGATATTTCGGTTAAAAGTATTAATTAACTAGAAATATAGGTTATTTTGCATTTAATCACTAAAACTAAGAAGAAAATTAAATAACAAATTGGCGTCACACTAAATTGTCGTCACACAAAAAACCAAACACATTGCTGCCACGAAAAAAAAAATACTCCATCTTATAAATACAAGAGTAGTAATCGAGTGTTTAAAGAAAATAGAAACGCAGGATTTATTCTGTAATATTATTAAAAAACTGATAAATAATTTATGTAAAATAACATAAAATATTTAAATTTAATGTGTACACAAGTTAAATAAAAAGGTGTAAAATATTTAAAATATATATATCAACTTTAGGGGATTAGAGTTTTACCGACAATATTAAATCAGAAAGGGAAATATAAACAAGTTTCTGCGAAAAAATCACATAATGAATGGAGATAAAAAAGATGCTGCTTAGTTTCTTAGGGAGTAAATATTGGCTAGCGATACATATACTTTATTTCTTCCAGTGTTTTTAATCTATGAAATCAAATAATTTGTTTATGTACCTCTAATGTAATTTGCTTGAGAAAAAAGTAAATTGTACAGAGGAAATTTTATATAATACTCAGATAAATTTCATATATTATGTTTTCTAAAGAAAGTTTTTTTTTTTTCAGATTTATTATTATTTTATCCTTGAAAATATAGTGCTTAACCCCTTAACTGTGTATCCCGAACTCAGTTCGGTCAAGAAGAGTTTGCTTGTTTTGTTACTAAAAGCTTTTGCACACCAGTAATTTTTTTAACACAATCTTCGCTTTATTAATCGGCGGACATTTTCAATTACATAAAACAAATATTTTGGCACGGAAAAAGTGGTGTATTGTGCCTATTTTTAGTTTATGGTGTCAAAAAACCTTCCACAGTTAAGGGGTTAAAAAAAATACTTTTATAGTTTTCTTAATCATACGATAAAATTAAAGACTCGGGTACATTTTGAAATGACAAATTACTAGTAAAAGGGTTCATAATATTGATTGCATCTAATTAAATTTTGATTAGGAAATTTTAAACACACGTTAAAAGAGCTGATTTTAAAAAGAGTCTGGATGTATCTATATATATATATATATAATATATATGTTCATTTGAAACGTAATTTCCCTTTATAATAAACTAGCAAGCTACGCTGGACAATTTCTTATAATGAACTTTTAATCCAACAAAATATTGACATTTCATAATTCACTTTTATATTTTAACAGAATAATAAGGCTACTATAATTTGTGACTCGTGCTATAGCCAATATACACGCCAGGACACGTCGCCCTTATCATTATCTTTTTACGCATGAAGGTTTCGCTATGGTACTCCATTGTGAAATTTGGTAATTTTTCAAGGTCAATATTTGAATGCTTTTAGAACGCTTTTCGCTCATTTCACCCTTTTAAATTTCGAATTTTTTTTATTTTGTTCTTAGAGAGAATTTACATATTATAAGTAACTACAATGCCAAATTTCAAATTTCTAGCTCCTTCAGTATAAAAAAGATCTCAATTTTAGAACGTTTTTCGCTCCTGCACCCCCCCTGGGGTTAGTGACACCGACATAAAATATAGCCTATGTTGGGGAAGGGGTTGTCACCATCAATTTGCCACCATCACTTTTGAAATTGGTTTGGTAGTTCTAGAGATTCCATAGAAAATGTAATTTAGAATGTTTTTAGAACGCTTTTCGCTCAGTTCACCCTTTTAAATTTCGATTTTTTTTTCTTCTTAGAGAGCATTTACATCTTATAAGTAACTACAACGCCAAATTTCAAATCGATTCGGTAGTTCTAGAGATTCCATAGAAATTGTAATATAGAATGTTTTTAGAACGCTTTTCGCTCATTTCACCCTTTTAAATTTCGATTTTTTTTTATTTTGTTCTTAGAGAGCATTTACATCTGATATGTAACTACAACGACAAATTTCAAATCGGTTCGGTAGTTCCAGAGATTCCATAGAAATTGTAATTTAGAATGTTTTTAGAACACTTTTCGCTCATTTCACCCATTTAAATTTCGATTTTTTTTTATTTTGTTCTTAGAGAGCATTTACATCTTATAAGTAACTACAACACCAAATTTCAAATCGGTTCAGTAGTTCTAGAGATTCCACAGAAATTGTAATTTAGAATGTTTTTAGAACGCTTTTCGCTCATTTCACCCTTTTAAATTTCGATTTATTTTTATTTTGTTCTTAGAGAGCATTTACATCTTATAAGTAACTACAGCGCCAAATTTCAAATCGGTTCGGTAGTTCTAGAGATTCCATAGAAATTGTAATTTAGAATGTTTTTAGAACGCTTTTCGCTCATTTCACCCTTTTAAATTTCGATTTTTTTTTTATTTTGTTCTTAGAGAGCATTTACATCTTATAAGTAACTACAACGCCAAATTTTAAATCGATTCGGTAGTTCTAGAGATTCAATAGAAATTGTAATTTAGAATGTTTTTAGAACGCTTTTCGCTCATTTCACCCTTTTAAATTTCGAATTTTTTTTTTATTTTGTTCTTAGAGAGCATTTACATCTTATAAGTAACTACAACGCCAAATTTCAAATCGATTCGGTAGTTCTAGAGATTCAATAGAAATTGTAATTTAGAATGTTTTTAGAACGCTTTTCGCTCATTTCACCCTTTTAAATTTCGAATTTTTTTTTATTTTGTTCTTAGAGAGCATTTACATCTTATAAGTAACTACAACGCCAAATTTCAAATCGATTCGGTAGTTCTAGAGATTCCATAGAAATTGTAATTTAGAATGTTTTTAGAACACTTTTCGCTCATTTCACCCTTTTAAATTTCGAATATTTTTTTATTTTGTTCTTAGAGAGCATTTACATCTTATAAGTAACTACAACGCCGAATTTCAAATCGGTTCGGTAGTTCTATAGATTCCATAGAAATTGTAATTTAGAATGTTTTTAGAACGCTTTTCGCTCATTTCACCCTTTTAAGTTTCGATTTTTTTTTATTTTGTTGTTAGAGATTATTTACATCTTATAAGTAACTACAACGCCAAATTTCAAATTTCTAGCTGCTTCAGTATAGTAAAGATCGCAATTTTAGAACGTTTTACACTCCTGCACCCCCCTGGGGTTAGTGGCACCGACATAAAATATAGCCTATGTTGGAGCAGGGGTTGTCACCATCAATTTGCCACCATCACTTTTGAAATCGGTTCGGTAGTTCCAGAGATTACCTCCTACAAACAAACAAACAAAAAAACAATCTTTACTCCTTTATAATATTAGTATAGATGAATGCACCTTATATGCCTCACGCACAGCACTTCTCATAATTGAATTGTCACAGTGTGCCATTTTAAAAAAATTGAATAGAGTTAAAATACATATTTAAAATTAAATTACCCACACTTGAAATATATAATGGTTAGTTATTGAGGAAAAAACCCCTCATAATTTAGAAATGTTTATTAATTAAAAATAAATTCCGATATTTTTTAAATACTTAATTAATTCGTTTTATTCTCTTGTAGATAACACATTTTAGTCACGTCAAAAATTTAAATTTTTTTTTAATATAGTTAATTTTTTTATACACTTATGTTTCTTGTGATGAACAATTTTAGATTATAAATTCATATTTTCCACTTAGAAATTGATATCAATAAATCAGATTTTAGAAAATTTTGTAAGATGATTAAAAATAATTATAATTTAAACAAACTGAAATTTAATTACCATTTAATTTTTTTGTATACGTAAATAAATAAAGATGAGACGATATTCATTATTTACATATTCAGATATTTCCTGTAGAGGTATTTATTTTTCAGCGTTATGACAGTTTTGCATTGTTTGCTTATTATAAAAAAAATAATATAAAAAAAAGATATTAACGAATTAAAAACAAACAATAATCAGTTACGTTTAAACATTAACCACCACCAAATTTTCGTGATATATAATTACAACGCTAAATGTTGCTTTAACTACTAATAAAGGTTATAAGAAATTGGTTGTCAAAAACACATTAACAGAACACATCTTATAGAATAAGACAAAAGGAAAATATTTATAAATACAAACATAGTCTTTAATCTGAAAAATATAGAAAGTTCTGTATTGTAACATAATGTATTAAGCAGGATTTATATATTAAAGATAAACGTATCCTATTCTCATTTTAAAATGTGGAATAAAAAGATGTCTTTCAAACTAAAAAAGCCCATAAGAAATAAACTGAAAGAAAAAACTTTACATTAATTTTCAAAATTTTCCATTATTTTGTTAAATAGTATTTTATAAGAGATAAAATAGAGAAAAATTATAAGAGAAAAATTTATAAGAGAAGCATAAAACATTGATTTTAAAAAACAATTGTTTGAAATTAAGTTTTTTGAAAATCATTAATCGAAATTTTTAAATATAATATAAATATTCTATCCTTGTTTTTGTTATCAAATTATTCAAAACTACGTAGCTTTCTTTTGAATCGTATTTTAAAACTTATAAATATCATGAAGAAACTTGAACTATTGAAAATGGAAAAATATGAAGAAATTAAGACAAAAATAATGAAATGATGTAAACAAGAAAAACTTTTTAATTTTATGATATGAATAAAATTTTATCGAATTTTCTTTAAAAATGAATTTGTACCCACATTTTAATTTTTGGGTGGGATTTATAATAAGTACATCTGACTAAGGAATTAAGGAATTAATAATGGAAATTAATTACAAGGGATGCATATAGTGTGTGTGCCAAAGTTTGCGTGTGTGTTTTATGTATATGTGTATGGTTAATAGGAAAAGAAGACCAATTAAAAAAGGAAAAAATACTGCTGATATATTACAGTGGCAGCTCCATTTTTATCTAAAATGACTTTCTAAATGCCGGATATTAATTTGTGATTCTCAGCCGAGGGTGGTTCCACGCTAGGGGTTTAAGTTGCAGCCGTCATATTCATAGCAGATGTCTTTGTGAGTAGTCAGAACAAAAACTCGAGCAAATTACCAAAAAGCTTTTATTGGCAGCAATAGGCTAGGCGGAGATCTATTTCACATTATCCGTCGTTTCAGATTTTACGACAGGTTCCAATTAGAATTGGCATTATAGCAGCAGATGTATTAGTTAAAATCACTCGAAGATAAAATACATGTCTTAAAAGCTGTTAGGATTAATCAGCTTCAATTAAAATTTGAAAAAAATCGTATTATTTTTAAAAATAGAGATAAAAAAACAAAAATTCTAACAGCCTTTTTCCTATTAAATTTAAACATTTTTCGTTATAGCAGTGGCCAACAGTTAAAAATCTGCAATAAAATTCTTTCTACAATAATTAATTTTCTATTGAAAGATTTCCACGGGGAAAATGAAAATGAAATAAAAAGTTTCACCAATTGAAAAAAAGATTAATATGAAATAAAAATGATTGACGCAAGTAGTAGGATAATGAGAGTTTAACGGCCACAGGCGCAGCCGCAGCTGAGCAACCGAGCAACCGATAGTGCATTGTTCAGAATCAACCCTCTTTTTCTTGCAATAATCTTTTCATCTCATTTTGTTGGTACATCTGATATTTTATTAAAAAGGTTTGTGTGTAAGAGTATGTTTTAAAAAGCATATATGTCTTATAGTTATTATAAATAGTTCTCTTTGTGTGTGTATATGTGTGTGTGTATATGTGTGTGTGTATGTATGTGGGTAACAAATAGTTCTCTTTATGTGTGTATGTATGTATCTGTGTGTGACAAATAGTTCTCTTTATGTGTGTATATATGTGTGTGTATGTGTGCGTGACAAATAGTTCTCTTTGTATATGTGTGTGACTATCTGCTTGTTTATCAAAGTTTTAGAAATATTTTTCATGTTTTTATAACGAAAAAAAAATATGCGGTAGTTAGTTAAAAAGTTTCACAAATTAAAAAAAAAATTCTTTTAGAAAAAGTTTCCCATTACTTAAAAAATTTTAAAAAGTACTCAATAATAAAATCAACAATTTTTATTATAACAAAATAATTTACATAAAGATATTTACAGATCAAAATATACATCACGATTTTGCGTTAGCAATACAAATCAACATTTTCTTCTTTATTACAAACGGTATTAATGTCATAATGGCCATAAGCATAGCTGGTGATCCCATCATCCAATAAGTAACGCTTGTCGTCAAAGGGACTTAAGCTAATTTTATTTTGAGTTAATGTATATAGGCGATGGTCATCTTGGGCAATCCTTACCTGTTTCTCCATACTTGTTTTTTGTTGTTGGAGGCACTCCAAGTAGTCTTCATGTGTAATTTTCTGCCGAACAATCTGCGTAGACACGCCTTTTGCACGCTTCTTTTCGTCTTTAACAGATTTTAGAGAGTACATTTTTGATTTCAGTCCGACAAACTCCAGGGCTAATTCGCCATTCAGTTCATCCTTAAACTTTCCGAGCGTCTTCTTATTATCTTCAGAGTATAGAATAGACGATGAGATTTCGGGTATTCAGAAAAGTAAAAAAAATCAGAGAGTACATTTTTGATTTCAGTCCGACAAACTCCAGGGCTAATTCGCCATTCAGTTCATCCTTAAACTTTCCGAGCGTCTTCTTATTATCTTCAGAGTATAGAATAGACGATGAGATTTCGGGTATTCAGAAAAGTAAAAAAAATCACGGTGCTGCTCCAGATCCTTATAAATATTATTGGTTTGAATATGATACGTTAGGGAATCTGTATCTGTAAAGAGTAAAACTGCACGATCTTTATATGTTTTCTTTAAAAAATTGTAATGGAAATCATACATACAAAGTTTAGATAGTTCGAGTATAGCAAATCCAACATAGATGGGTCGGTTCATATGTATTCTAGTTTTTAATCTCTCCACAGCTGTCAAGTCTTCATCATAAGTTTTAAAGGATTTAAAAGTAGGCGATGCTACTAATTTTTTGGCTCTTTTTTCACCATTACAAAGCACAATATTTCTTCTTTTTCGTAGATTTTCCATGGTTTTACCAAAAACAGAATTGTTCATTAACTTAAGAAAGTGTTTCTCAAAAGAAGATTTTGCTTCTTTCCTTTTTTCGGTATTGAAATTAATATATTTCTGTAACTATGGTCCCTGTTTAAATTTTAAAGCTTTGTGCACGGCTGTAATTTTTAAATCAAGTTCTAAATAAAATTTAAGATTACGATAATGGGTTATATAATTTCGTTTATTATTTAAATTTGGTATAAGTTTAGGAGTTCCCACGAATTTTCTGTTTTTAAGTAAGCTTCTTGCATGAGAAGACAGCATCTTATCCTCCACAGTTACTCTCTCAGGGGCGACAGGGTATTCATTATGCAAAGGATGTAAATGTTTCGGGTATTCCAAGTCGACCTCGAAAAGATACCCAATTTCGGAGCTGTCAGATAGAGATAGAACTCACTCTTCTGTGATATGACTTGTTTCACACCATTCAAACCCGCCGTAGGGTAAAAATTGGCTCATAGCCCACCCGTATAAGTTATTGGCATCCCAATACATGATGTAGCTGGGTGCCTCATTTTTCTTATAATCGGGCATACCAGGGATGTTTGCTCGGGCATATCTTTTACTTATCATGCTAATGCCCCCTCGTATTCCATTTTCAACCATAAGCAACATATCTATATCACTGAGTAACTCTAAAGGTGTATCAGACATCTTCAAACAAGCCTGCCATGCTAGCCCAGGGGCTGTAAACAGATGAGCAGGGTCAATTTCATAATACTGCTGACATAATTTCCTAAAGTTTTGAAACACGTCAGCAAGTAGTAGAACATCTGTCTTCACATAAAGGTTGTGATAATCACCAAGAGTCTTGATATCAAATGCTTTCCATACATTCTGGGCGTGTTGGTACTCCTTTTCATCTATAGGCTCATTGGTTAAACTATTAAAAAAGGCAGAAGGCGAGGGAAGCTGCTTCTCAGTAAATTTTTCAAAACAAGTAAAATAATCATAGGGGTAAACCCCTTTCCGTATAAGTAATGATAAATTATTATTTTGTGGGAAATTATCTGTAAGTATAGTGAATTGATCAGGTTGAAGGTTTTTAACAAGTTTTTCCAATGACGTAGGCAAAAATTGGAAAGAATCTATAAACACCATCTGAATAGGAGATGTAGGTTTTCTGATTTTAAAGGTGATATAGTTTTCCATAGACGTAGCAATAACATCGATTTCATGATCTTTGAATTTTCCAAGCTTTGTCATAATATGATGCCCATCGTAGTTTTTCAAGTTATGGAATATAACAGGAATTGTTTTACACTGCTTATAATTCAAGTTGCATTCCACATGTGCAACTCCTCTGTACGCACCTGACAGGTGATCATGGTCACGTGTACGTTTCTCATCTAAAGTTTTCTTACAAATATGACAAAACTCTGCTTCTCTAAATGCCTTTTCTTCCTTGGTAGAAAGCTTCATAGGTTTAATATTTTGCAACTTTTCTCCTAAAATTTCCTTCTCTTGCATCATTCGGTTTAAAAAATGCTCAACACAGTTTCTACCACGATATACCTGTGCTTTCTTCACACACGTTCCATCGGGTCCAATAAGGCATAACCACATGGCAAGTGATAGGTGGTTTTCTTGGTATAAGATGCTTTAGAAGAGGGTGGAGCTGATGAAATAGGTATAAGAAGACTCTCAAAATCCGCATAAATGGTATAGGCAACAGGATGTTGTAAATGAATACCTGTAAACTTTAATATATTATCATTTTCACTAGGCATCTTTATAGCTTGCGCAACATGTTGAAAACAATATTCATTATGCTTATCCAATAGATCTTGTCTTGAAAATCGATGCAAACATCGATAACAGTACTGTTGCACACCATTATGTTTGGTAAGATCACCTAAAAGTCTTGAAAAACTTCTTATCAAACAATAGTGTTGCTTTTCACCGTCACCAACCAATAACAAATTAATCACATCTTGATCTTTCTTTTCAGATATATACAGGGGGCAAACTTCATCCTCTTCACAACCAAACACATTAACCCGTAAATTGTTGAGTTGTTCAATAACAGGTATCTTCTAAAGGGGTACAGGGCATTCTACACTACCTAATTTAATATCATGTTCATATGGTCCACGTTCAGGTTTTTTTGTATAATCTAAGTTCAATTTAAAAGCCAAAAGACACCATACTAAACATTTGTTATCTTCGTTTTTTATATTCAGCACTGCTTTTTTATCATCGAGTTTTTTAGACAGAGGAATATAGGAACTCGCAGCGAGGGGATGATATTTAGCAATCTTGAGTTCTAAATGAAGAATTTTTCTAAGTTTCCAACCAGAGCCTCTTTGTACAAATTCTTCAAAGGATTTAATAATCTTCGAAAATCCTTCCTCAATATGTTGTGAGATAGTATCTTCTACAAGTTCGGTCATACACGAACATCGAAAATAACATTGAATTTCTTCAAACTCCTCATTATCAGTCAGACGTTCAAGAGCTATTTTTCTACCATATACCATTTAATTGCACCTTTTTCATGAATTTCACTTATTAAACGTTTTTGTATTTCAGTTTGTACATGTCTATGAAATACCTCTAAATCATTTTCCTCACGTTCATCTGGATGTAAAATTACTGTTTTAAACACATTAAGTGCATCAGAATGCTTTGTGTTTTTCGACTTGCATTAGATAAGCTCATTTTACGTTTTACACTCACAAGAAGTGTGCGAGAGTGTTGAGTGCGTACATGTTGCCTCAGTTCAAATTTTCTTCCAAACACTTTATCGCAATCACGACAAGGAAATGTTGAATTCCGATGTAAGTTAAGATGATGTTTTAAATTATCCTTCCTGGTGAAAACCTGATCACATTCATCACACTTAAATGTAGACTGCCCATAGGCATTATGGATTTTCAGGTGTCTAATCAAGTCCGATTTCCTTCTAAAACACTTTCCGCAAGTTTCACAGGAAAACAACTTTTCATTAATATGAATCTTAACATGCTGATTTACATTAAAATATGTTGCAAAGACTTTGTCACAGGTGGAGCAAACATACTTCTTTTCCACATTCGTAGGGGTCACAGTCTTTAAAGAAACATCCTCTTCAACTTGCTGATTAAAATTGGAAGAACTGTGAGATATAGTAGCTTTTTCTGTAAGAACTTCAGCGAATCCATCATGCTGTAACAATCCAACACTATCATGTGTTTTTAAATGTCTTCGTAAGTTTGATCTTCGTCCAAAAGGCTTCGAATAGATATCACAAGTATATAATTTCTCGCCAGAATGAATTTTCATATGTTGGTTCAGATTAGAAGTGCTCGAAAAATCTTTACCGCAGGTAAAACAGCTAAACATCTTCTTCACAGATACAGAATCTCCCACAATAGGGGTTTCATCAATAGGCATATCAACATCCATAATATAAAAACAATAAAAAACTTTAACTCTTAGAAGCAAACAACAACGATTTGCACGGATAAAAAGCGGGAGCAATTTAAAACACGTTTAACCACTAGCGATACGAATCATCAAATGATGAAAATCATAATTTTCCCCCCTCTATTTATTCCAAACCACATACCCCAACCCGAAGGCAAAGTTGAGTTGTAGTATCGCTTGATATGATTGTTATCAAAACGTGTCATACGATTTCGGGGGCCTATAAGTTTCTTTCCCCTCTTTATAATATAGCATAATTAAACAGATAAACCCAAATGTATACAAATTTAAATTTGTAAATTATAATATATCGCAAAATATAAAAAGTCCTACAGAATAAAAATAGAATTTAGCACTTACCCCAAAAACACATCCACTTTAGTTGTTGGTCTTCACTTAACTAATCTTTCTTCCTTATCTTTAGTAGGGGGCGCTGCCATCGCCGCGAGAGGCACTGCCCGTCTTCCGGTTTGTGACGTAGTTTCCGGTTTGAGATAAGAATAAACCTTAAATACACACGCTTAGTTATTCTTCCCTCGGTCTTACTCGCTAGTAGTTGTCAGTTTCTTGTTTAGACGTGTTGGGTGACGTCATTATATGTTTGCGATAAGAACAAGATTATCCCCTTATCAACAGGTAAAAAGCTGCGCTTCAGTGACGTCATAGGTCATATGACATAGCTGATAACGGTAAGATTAGCTGATAAGAATTTGTTCTAATCATCTATTTCCCTTCAAGTCATTGCATGAGACGGTTGAGCTCCAACAGCTGTATATAAGGTAAGAGTAATTTATATATTATAATAGGATTTTAAATTAATTTAGTAGATGTTACAATTTGATATTTAAAAATTTTCATGCTAAACGATGTGATTATATGTTGTTCATCATACTAAATCCACAAATTTTAATTCGAAATAAATATTATTAAAATTATAATCTAAAATAAATTAGCGAAAATGACTAACAAATTTCAACAAAAAAAGCTAATTATAAAAGGAAATGTACAAAGTTTATAAATTTACACGTGTGTTAAATGTGTTTACAAACCTTATCATAGGCACAAGTCTAATTCGACTAGCCTATTTGTTATAAGTTTAACTATAAGTCAGCATGTAAGATATTTGTGAAAAGGAATCCTATGATTTTTAAATTTCCTAGTTCAGTTTCAATCATATTGTAAAAGTATAATTCAAACTTTGAGATGATCTATAATAAAATATTTAAATTAAAATATATTTTTGATAGTTTAAGATTTATAAACTACAACTTCGACTACTTTTTAAAATGTTTGCCCAGTAGGAAACTACAATAACATGCTTGAATTTTTCTGAAAACTTGTCTGTGTTCGAATTTTTCTGATAACATGTCTGTGTTAGAATTTTTCTGATAACATGTCTGTGCTTGAATTTTTCTTATAACATGTCTATGTTTAATTTTTTCTGTTAACATGTCTATGTTTGATTTTTCTCTTCTTTTAAAATGTATAAATTTTTTGCTATGCATGTCTTTCGATTTCATTGAAGAAAAAAGTGATCGATCAACTTTTTCAAACCATTTTAATGTTAATATTTTTAAACGAACGCAATAATCAGATAAAAATATATGTAGCTAATTCATATTATTCCACTAAACATTGTATAACAAAAGAATCTTACAAAAATTTTATACTTCAACATTCAAAAATTGACAATATTCACATCTTAATACTAAAAAACAATCCTTATCTTGGAGTATTTCCTGTAACAAAATCTAAATATTTCATATCAACAAGACCCAAGTTAGAAACTTTACCTATGAACTTAATACCAATTTTTAATCACAACGTGATAAAACTTAGAATTTTCTTTTTTTAAAAAGTTACTTCTAAATCATCTCATAGATGGCGCTGTTGAAAAAAAAATTAATTCAAAACTTGTTTAAAAGACAAAAAAAAAAAAAATCTAACTTTAAACTAACAAAAACCTGTAGAACAATCACTTTCAGTTAGACATATTTAAAAAATAATTGTTAATTCTAAAACCGCTCACAGAGGGCGTTGCTGAAAAAAAATAAACTCAAAGTTGTTTAAAATATATTAAAAAATAAATCTAACTTTAAACTATCATCAAACTCCAGAAAAATTACTTTCAATTAGAAATATTTTAAAATAATTAAAACTTCTAAAACCGTTCATAGGGGGCGCTGCTGTGAAAAAATCATTTCGAAACTTGTAAAAAATTAATCCAAAACTTATTTAAAACACTTTTATTATAAGGATTTATAAGGATCTGGAGCAGCACCGTGATTTTTTTTACTTTTCTGAATACCCGAAATCTCATCGTCTATTCTATACTCTGAAGATAATAAGAAGACGCTCGGAAAGTTTAAGGATGAACTGAATGGCGAATTAGCCCTTGAGTTTGTCGGACTGAAATCAAAAATGTACTCTCTGATTTTTTTTACTTTTCTGAATACCCGAAATCTCATCGTCTATTCTATACTCTGAAGATAATAAGAAGACGCTCGGAAAGTTTAAGGATGAACTGAATGGCGAATTAGCCCTGGAGTTTGTCGGACTGAAATCAAAAATGTACTCTCTGATTTTTTTTACTTTTCTGAATACCCGAAATCTCATCGTCTATTCTATACTCTGAAGATAATAAGAAGACGCTCGGAAAGTTTAAGGATGAACTGAATGGCGAATTAGCCCTGGAGTTTGTCGGACTGAAATCAAAAATGTACTCTCTAAAATCTGTTAAAGACGAAAAGAAGCGTGCAAAAGGCGTGTCTACGCAGATTGTTCGGCAGAAAATTACACATGAAGACTACTTGGAGTGCCTCCAACAACAAAAAACAAGTATGGAGAAACAGGTAAGGATTTCCCAAGATGACCATCGCCTATATACATTAACTCAAAATAAAATTAGCTTAAGTCCCTTTGACGACAAGCGTTACTTATTGGATGATGGGATCACCAGTTATGCTTATGGCCATTATGACATTAATACCGTTTGTAATAAAGAAGAAAATGTTGATTTGTATTGCTAACGCAAAATCGTGATGTATATTTTGATCTGTAAATATCTTTATGTAAATTATTTTGTTATAATAAAAATTGTTGATTTTATTATTGAGTACTTTTTAAAATTTTTTAAGTAATGTGAAACTTTTTCTAAAAGAATTTTTTTTTAATTTGTGAAACTTTTTAACTAACTACCGCATATTTTTTTTTCGTTATAAAAACATGAAAAATATTTCTAAAACTTTGATAAACAAGCAGATAGTCACACACACATACAAAGAGAACTATTTGTCGCGCACACATACACACACACATATACACACATAAAGAGAACTATTTGTCACACACAGATACATACATACACACATAAAGAGAACTATTTGTTACCCACATGCATACACACACACACATATACACACACAAAGAGAACTATTTATAATAACTATAAGACATATATGCTTTTTAAAACATACTCTTACACACAAACCTTTTTAATAAAATATCAGATGTACCAACAAAATGAGATGAAAAGATTATTGCAAGAAAAAGAGGGTTGATTCTAAACAATGCACTATCGGTTGCTCGGCTGCTCAGCTGCGGCTGCGCCTGTGGCCGTTCAACTCTCATTATCCTACTACTGACGCATACTGGTAATAAAACGGAAATTTTCAAAGATTTCTCAATAATACAAGGAGTATGAGTATGTGTATGTACAGAAAGCAGATTAATATCACGTCATTACAGAATTAAAAAGAAAATTAATCCGACGTCATAACGGATTTTTCATATGTTTGAGAGTAATACAAAGCGAGTATCAATATGAGTAATAGAGAATAGTTAATATATGTGTTTAAGGAGCGTATTGAATCATGATAAAAACCCGATTATGGAAATATTGGCGTATTTTAACATTTGAAGGTGTACAACATGTTTAATTTTGTAATTGATTTTTTTTAATAGCGCACTTAGTCCACATGACAGATCTTATTATGACAGAGTATAATAACGGGCTTCGCCCGCTATCGGACCTGTTCAGATATTCGAAAAAACGAGAAAAATAGACCGGTAAATTTTTACTTTATAAAAAACATGACTTTTTTTTCTGGAAAATGAAATTTATTTGGATCTGTTAAAGAAAGGAAGGTGTTTTGAAAGGAATATTAAACGAAATCCTTTATGCGATCTTCGATCACATTTACCCACTTGTTGTATGTTTTCCGTATATGTAAACTAGGATATTGGTTTTGTAATCATTATATCATATGCTAATTTAGATACCGCGTTTCCAAATATCTAAACTTTGAAGCATCCAATGTATTTTAAAACAGATTTTAAACTGTACATGATTCTTTAAAAATAATAATAATAAATAATTTTTATTTCATTAGGTTCAGTTTATTTATTTTACATATATTTAGTTATGATAACATGAATGGCTATTTTTACAACTATCCGGTCTTCGCCCGTCTAGACGGTCGTGTCTGAGGCCCCCAGAAAAAAGATAAACGCCCGCGATTTCGTTTGAGTTATTCTCTAAATACCGGCAACAATACAAATGTGGCATTGGTATTGTTGACTATGACATGTCCCTATCACATATCATAGGGACGTGATAGATGGTAGGGAGATAACCCATCCCTATTTTATAATTTCTTGGATTTTCTATGAAAATATTTCTGGTGCTGATCAGTGTCACATTAGATGACATCACCTTATTACGCTTTTTTTTTATATTTATTTAAATTTCTTCAATATTTTTATTTAATAGTTAGTGTTAGTTTAATACTTTTATTTCTACACATTTCCCATCAAAACCGGCCATTCCTTTCCTGTTTTCTTTATCTTCGAGCGATTGTCTTTTTAAATGTTTTAATTACTATGCGGCCGTTTTTTTCAGCTTTCCGAATAGCCATAATGGAGCAATTTCTATCTCAGTCTTTCCCGCGCATTTGTAAAGAATCCGTGACAGTTTGACGTCACGCATTGCACTCTTCCCTGCCGATTTCATTCACATTTTTTTTTTTTATTTATACTAGGCTACATCGTGAACGATTACCTCCATGTTTTAATACTTTAAACTTCACGATGAATGAATCTGTTGTGTTCAGAAAACATTCAGAAGTGTTAGCATTGTTTATAATGATGATGTAGCATTATTTGTCTGTAAGATGCAACAATACAAAAATTAACAATCACAATGGTCTCAACGATGGTACAAAAGCCTGGCATATAGAAAAGTGAAGCGGGCATACAGGAAATGTTGATGACAGTCAAATGTTCTGCGCTTTTATTATATAGATTATATTAAATACTCAAGATTAATTTTAACACAATTAATCAAATTCGTAATGAAATCATATGAGTTGTAATTTTTCCAACTGTACAAAAAATGTCCGGGCCATGATCCTGGCCCGGACTTTTTCTCCCAGTTGGAAAATTACAACTCATATATTAAATACTACCTTAATAAATTTTGTTTGACTCTAAATTTATAAAACTCTCACTCATGTGATTTTTTTTTTCAAATTGCAGTTACCTAAATATCATACTATTAAAATATCAACAGGATTTGTTAACTACCAGAAAACCAATATGAAATATTTAAATAGATAAAAAAAAGTTTCCGCCCTATCAACATTACTTTCGAAAGAATATCCGTTAACCTATAAACGGTTTTTTAAGCAACAAAATATTTTTTTCTCTCTCAAGAACCATAATAGGAGGAAACTTTTAATATATTATCCCATGATAAATGATCCATCTGTTTTGGAGTTCCTTTATTATTTTATTTTCATTCTTCACTTGACTGGCAGCAAAATGTGTCATTACTTTCTGTACGATATTTGTTTTTATTTACATTGTTGAACGGGATTTTTGGAATATTCTTATGCTTGATTTGACCCAGCGGATGTTTATGTGATTGCTGTCTTGTCTTCAGAGGAGTTCGAAAGCTGTCTTTGTATCATATAATAAACATTTATACCGCTTTTCTCTTTTCCTTTCAGCAAACAGACCAAGAAACATTATTTATATAATGAACTATTATTACTTTCTGAACTCACAGTGAAAGAAAAATATTGTATTCATACTTTATAAGTGTGTGTGTAAATGTGATTGAACACGATAAATACCAAATGGCAATTTTGATTGAGCTCAAATTTGTAGAATACCTTATAAACCGATGTCACAAGAACTGCATACATTTTCATAAAACTCGGCCGACCATTTAGGTATTTAATCAATTTTAACATACACGTGTTATTTTTCTATTCAATAATTATTCTAAATTAGAAAATTCAACCAGGGTAATCGGAACTGCGTAGTTTGTTTGCAATATAAATGGAAAACAAAAATTAGCTCACGTTTTCTTCTGAAACAAAAGAAAAACGGTATGAAATTTTATAAAAACTACTAAACTGTATGTTTTTTTGATAACAAAAAAATCTGGAGTGATTGTACTCAAATTTCCGTTCAGAAAGTTTAACCCTTTCTGACACAGACAAAGTCTGTTCGTAAAATGAGAAATTGCTGAGTGACACGGAATTTACAAACGACTTTTTTCGAAAATATGAACTCTTTATTTTAAGCTTTTATTGTATAAATAAAATTTTATTAAAATATCCTTGGTGCCGTATGCAAGTTAGGAATTAAAATTAGGTGTGCCCGGAGTGGGACCACTGTGTCGGAAAGGGTTAAAAATAAAAAAATTCTGACACAATAGAATCGGTTGGATTCTACCACTAGACCCCCCGTTTTGAAACTGGAGGCATTACGTCTGCGCTACATTACTTTACTACATTGCTTTATTTATTTATTTCTCGACATTGTTTTATTACCTTATAGAAATATTTATGAGTTCCTTGGTGATTTTCCCTACAGAATCGGTTGCAAAATTGTTTCAAATTGATTTAAAAATGGATTAAATACCTAATCCGTCGACCGATTATTACAAATACCTGGTGAACCAAAAGTTCGTTACAATTTTAAAAAATCATAAAAAACGAAGAAATTATGATAAAGAATTGCGGTTTGCAAAAAAGGGCTCACAAGGTAGTTGGATTTTTGTTAGCAGCAAAAAATATTTTCGTTAAAAATGTCACTGGTAGAGGGCGCTGACTACCCGAAATACAATGAACAGGACAACAGTATGCTGCATCCATTTATTCTTAGAATAGAGTTGCAAAGGCTAGAAAAAAACCCGGTTTAAACCTGGAAATAAACCGGGTTTTCTGGGAATAAACTTGGTTTTTTGGGAATAAACCAGGTCTTTTGGGAATAAACCTGGGAATAAACCGGGTCTATTGGAAATAAACCTGTGAATAAACCGGATTTTTGCATCTCTATCTTGGAATAACAGTTGTTCATCATGACTTCCAGAACATTGTACGACACATCTAAGGCGACTCACAAAGCCCGTTACAGATGAATGGTACATGTCCGAGTGAATTGCAGAAACTCTCCGTTCAAACAGAACAACTTCACCAACAACGCTCGATCGGGTAATGATTACATTCTGAAAGCGAATGAGAAATCCTCGTGTATCCCGGTCTTTTATTGCAGGATTAATTTGCATAATTCTGCGGAATCTCTCGCATGTTAGCGCCATCTACAGGTGACTTTTTTAACTAATTTGTTTTTGCTGCTAAAAAAAATCCGACTACCCTGTGAGCCTTTTTTACAAACTGCACTTCTTTATCATAATTTCTTCCTTTTTTATGAAATTTTAAAGTTTTCACGAACTTTTGGTTCACCCGGTATATATACAGTTCTTGCGACAGTGGTTTACTACATATTTACCAAATGGAAGCTCAAGCACAAGTACCGTTTCTATGTTACCTTGGTCAATCACACACACGCATACAGAAATCATGATTACAATACTTACTTTACACCGTATGTTTGGCAAGTAAAACTTATTGAGATGAATATCTGATGATTTTTTTTCTTAATAAAAATATTTACATTATTAGGAAAGGTAAATTGTGATGAAATTAAATACAAATTATTTCTTAACCAATGGGCAGGTTAGGAAAAATACTACTGACATTTAGAAACAGACAGAAAATGCTTAAAAAATAGCATTATGATTAATGTATTACAGAAAACATTATTACAAAACAAATTTATAAAACAGTTTATTCATCATTTTTTGAATTCAAAAGTCTTTTTTCGATGTTTTAGAAAAAGAAAGAAATTTCTAGAAAATATTTACATGGGAAAAACAAAAATATTTCTGAAACTACGATTAATCAAAATTTAAAAACGTATAATTGGTGTTTGTTTCTTTGTTTAGATTTAACAACAGTAATTAAAATTCATGAACTTTAACAGGAAAATGTTTTTCAACACATGCAATAATAAGAATTGAATAGAAGATTTAAAAAAAAAAAAAAACTAGTTTTCTGTTGTAAACACAATTTATTCTTGCCTTAAATGATGAAATAATTCTTTATTTCAAAAGAAATGGAAGTATACATACGAATTATTTTGTACAGAAAAAATATGATGCAACGTTAGTCATATATCTTTATCTTTCTAGATTAATTTTAAATTTAAAATACGAATGAGTATCTTTTCCGAGTAAGTACCTTCTAAGAATGGTATTTATTAAGTTTACTTTTAATACACATTTAATTTATTTATTATTTTTATTATTTTTATTGAAATGTATAGCCCAAATTACTCAATTTACACATCACGTGACGTGAACTGATTTGACACATATGCAAGTTGTGGACACACCTTGGGATTTCCACTAAATCTGCCACCACTATTTTTTTTAAATCGCAGACGTTGTACTCACCTCGTTTAATCCCAGGCATTGTAATATATTTCTGCAATTAAACAATGCAGGGAAGTCTATGAAAAATTGTGGTAAAAATTTACGCACCCTTTCTATGTCATTTATTATTTCGTTTATATATATCTTAATTATTTAATAAAATACGTTTCGTAAAATTATTTCGTAAAAATGTTCTGCCAATCTTTGAATGTCACAAATCTTTAAAAAAAATATATATATATTATTTTATTCCCTAGGAAACACATATAGCTAAACAAATACAAATAATCTATGATGTTGGTGTTTTGTTACGGCCGATTACTTAAGGGAGAAGCTTGTTGAACTCCGTGGTGGGAGGAGTTCTAGGGTCCCTAACTTGTATTTAAGCAAGGTTCGAAAAGACAACAAACGGTTAGGCCGACTAGCCCCACGTGTGTTGGAATCCAGCACCTCTTGTCTGCCAGCTTTGGCAGTGTTGCCAGTGGGCTACTTTTTAAAAATTCAGATTGCTTCATTGGTACCACTTTTTTGAAATAGTATAATTCCCCCTTTTTTTCGCCTTATTTAATCTGCCATTAAATAAGAGGAATTTTACTTTCTCAAAAACTGGTGGGAATCAACAAAACTGAATTAAAAAAAGTAGCCCACAGCCAACACTGAGCTTTGGGAGTACAAGTTCTCAGTATCTAATGAACTTTAAAGAAACTGTGTGTTAAAACTATTACTAAATGTGCCGTAAAATTAAAAAAAAATGTATATTCGACTAGCGTTCTTGTTGTAAATTAAGATTTATGATCTGGTTTTCGCAAAGTGTGAATGCATATCCCGTGTGCTATCTAGTAATCTAAATTCGAGTGACAGTGGTTGCATGTGCATTGCACTTTGCTGACGAATGTATAATTATTGAGAATAACTGTGTACGGGAAAATGTTACGAAAATAGACATTACTTCTAGGAATTAATATGTTATTAATCATTGTCAGGTTTTATTACTATTTCTTTTTTGATCTTGGAGAAAAAATATTTTATACGATGTGTACATATTTCTATTTTTAATTTTTCGAAAACTTAATTCAATATTTCAGTCTTATTCAATCACATAAAATTTAATTTTTATTCCAAATGTAAAACTAGCTTTACAAATCATCCAACAAAATAAGAAACGATTGAACATTGAATCACTTTACTTTAACAAGAAGATTTAACAATCAATTCCATTGTTCTCCGAGAACCATGACTTCAAACAGACTGAAATTAAATTTCATGCATTTTGAAGAATACAATTGTCGTTATGTAGTTTTGTCCATCTTTTACAACATTACAAGTCTTTCAAAAATGAACTAAGCGAAATAATTCACGTTATTTATAAGTTATTCGCCTAAATATTTTGTATTTTTTCTAATACAAAATTCAATATTTCGTCCTTATAAAATTTAATCTTCCTTGTGGATATAAAACTCGCTTTACAAAACAGCGAACAAAATAACTGAGTATTGACTCGTTTTCCATGACAAGAAGATTTATCAATAAATTGCATTGTTCTCCGAGAAATTCAAACTCAAATACACTAAAATAAAATTACATACATTTTGAAGAATACAATTGTCGTTAAACAAGTTTTACTTTTTGTCCTACTTATTCAAGATTGTGTCCTTTTATAAAATGAACTAAGCGAAATAATCCAGGTTCTTTATAGGTTATTGGCGTAAATAATAATCATATGAAATTGCTGCTTAATAAAATAAATCTTAGATATCTACTAATACAAAATTCAACACTACGGTGTTATAAAATTTAATTTTCTTTCCAAATAAGAAATTTTATTTACAAATCAACAAACAAGAGAAGAAAATTCGTTATTTGCGTCGTTCTATTTTAACAAGATTTATCCACCAATTTCATTGTTCTCTGAAAATTTGAACCCAATTAGACTGAAACTAAATTGTTTACATTTTAATGAATAGAATTGTTATTGTGTAATTTTCATTTTTTCTGGTTTTGAGGCATTATCTGTCTTTTTAAAATGAACTATCTTATTTTTGTAAGTTTATTTTAAGTTTGTATGTCCTATTTTATTTTTGTAAATCTAAATAACTACGCATATATTTTGTAAAAATATTGTTTAAAAATACATACATATTTATCTCTCGGAACGCAAATTTAGTGTTTCAAATTTTAAAATCTGACTCTTATTCTAAATATAAATCACATCTGCCATTGATATACTCTTGTGGCTCCAGTAATATCGAAGGGAAATATTCACTTTAGTTAATAGCAGAATTCTGATAATAAATAATGTAAAGAAATTGTTTAGCAATGCATATACTGCCTTTTATTTTAACAAGAATGTTTATCTATAAATTTCTTTGGTTTCTCAAAACATTGACAAAAAATATATTTGTCCTAGTTTTCCAATATTATGTGTAATTTTAAAGTAAATTAAGCAAAATAAAGCATGATTTTTTATGTTATTGGCCTAAATAATTTTAGAGAATTTTTATGAAATATTTGTTTAATAATACAATTTGGATCTGGTTTTGGAAGAAAATAAATAATATTTCTGTTTAAAAAAAATTCATCTGTGTTCCAAACATAAAACTTTACAAAACGACAAACAGAAGAAAACGAAACTATGTGATGAATTCTTTTATTTCAGAAATGTTTCGAATTAGAATTCATTATCGGGAATAATTGGTATTTTATATACTATTGACAGTTATTATTTGTTTTTGTTTTATTTTTGAAGAAAAAATATAATTCCTACATAAAAATGTTATATAAAGATTTTATTTCCTTCGCATTTATTTCGAATTATTCCTTTAAATCAATCTAACTTCTGACATAGTGATCATTTCCTTAATTCTTAATAATATTTATTCCTATTTAATGTCCTTTTAAAAGTAATAACACGTATATTAATAATTATCTTATTCCAAATCTTAATCTAAAACTTTAAGTACATTTTATCAATTCCCCAATCTATAACATTCTGAGAGATGCTTGTGTCATTTCGAATGTTCTTAAAAGCCATTTTTTAAAATTTTTATTCCATGCTTTGCTTCGCGTGCTGGGTATTTTTCACTTAAAAATCAATGTGCGGCTACGATGGGGATTCTTTCGTGTTAAATCTTCACCCTCGCCCCCCATTCTCTTAGCTTAAATTCGCCTCTCACTTATTGGTTCGTGCACTCATTACGTCGTTGTCAGTAACAATACGCGCCGTGAACAAAATTCGCTAGCAAGCATTTGGAGAGCAGATTTTTGTCGTGTTTGGAAGTGCTGACCAAATGGTTATCTGGTATTCAACTGACTTAGAATTTCATAACAGCTCTTCAAGCTCTATTAAATGATGTAGTGAGCAATCGTCAAGCATAAGGCTATAAGTTTATACCGGATACTGTGGGAACTGTTACTGGCATCGCTCCTGTTCATTAATAAACGATTTATCTGGAAATTGGCTGCTCCTTATTGAAGAAACTCTTGTGGTGTCTCATCATTGCCTTACCTCCTCGCCATGATTCTTAATACCGACTGCAATCATTCTACATCCTTAATAAACTGCCATTTTCTCGTGTAATATAAAACCATCTTCATAAAAAGTTCACACACACACACACACACACACACACACACACACACATATATATATATATATATCAAATTTTAATTTTGTCGCCATTGGCCTTATCAATTCTATAATTCTGTTTACTTCCCATTATTTTAATTTTTTTTTCATAAAATCACTTAAAATTTAATTTTTATTCCAAATATAGAACTAGCTTTACAAATCATCCAACAAAATCAGAAAAGATTGAACATTGAATCAATTTACTTTAACGAGAAGATTTATCAATCAATTCCATTGTTCTCCGAGAAGCATGACCTTACACAGACTGAAATTAAATTTCATGCATTTTGGAGAATACAATTGTCGTTATGTAAATTTGTCCTACTTTTCCAACAACAAGTCTTTCAAAATCGAACTAAGCGAAATAATTCACGCCATTTATAAGTTATTGGCCTAAATATTTTGTATTTTTTCTAAGATAAAATTCAATATTTCGTTCTTAAAAAAATTAATCTTCCTTGCGGATATAAAACTCGCTTTACAAAACAGCGAACAAAATAACTGAGTATTAAGTTGTTTTCCATGAAAAGAAGATTTATCAATAAAATTCATTGTTATCCGAGAAATTCAAACTCAAATAGAATAAAATTAAATTACATACTTTTTGAAGAATACATTTGTCGTTGTGCAAGTTTTAATTTTTGTCCTATTTATTCAAGATTGTGTCCTTTTATAAAATGAAATAAGCGAAATAATCCAGGTTCTTTATAGGTTATTGGCGTAAATATTAATCATATGAAATTGATGCTTAATAATATAAATTTTTGATATCTACTAATACAAAATTCAACACTACGGTGTTATAAAATTTAATTTTCTTTCTGAATAAGAAATTTTATTTACTAATCAACAAACAAAAGAAGAAAATTCGTTATTTTTGTCTTTCTATTTTAACAAGATTTATCCACCAATTTCATTGATCTCTGAAAATTTGAATCCAATTAGACTGAAATTAAATTGTTTACATTTTAATGAATAGAATTGTCATTGTGTAGTTTTCATTTTTTCTGGTTTTGAGGCATTATCCGTCTTTTTAAAATGAACTATCTTATTTTTGTAAGTTTATTTTAAGTTTGTAAGTCCTATTTTATTTTTATAAATCTAAATAACTACGCATATATTTTGTAAAAATATTGTTTAAAAATACATACATATTTATCTCTCGAAACGCAAATTTAGTGTTTCAAATTTTAAAATCTGACTCTTATTCTAAATATAAATCACATCTGCCATTTGATACACTTTTGTGGCTCGAGTAATATCGAAGGGAAATATTCACTTTACTTAATAGCACAATTCTGATACTAAATAATGTAAAGAAATTGTTTAGAAATGCATATACAGTCTTTTATTTCAACAAGAATGTTTTTTGATAAATTTCTTTGGTTTCTGAAAACATTGACAAAAAATAGATTTTATAAGAAATTGTTCTAGTTTTTCAATATTATGTGTAATTTTAAAGTATTGGAAGCAAAATAAAGCATGTTTTTTTATGTTATTGGCGTAAACAAATTTAGAGAAGTTTTATGAAATTTTTGTTTAATAATACAATTTGGATCAGTTTTTAGAAGAAAATAAATAATATTTATGTTTAAAAAATTCATCTTTGTTCCAAACATAAAACTCTACAGAACGAAAAACAGAAGAAAACGAAACTATGTGATGAATTATTTTATTTCAGAAATGTTTCGAATTAGAATTCATTACCGGGAATAATTGGTATTTTATAGACTATTGACAGTTATTGTTTGTTTTCGTTTTATTTTTGAAGAAAAAAATATAATTCCTACACACATATATATTTACTTTTTCGAAAATAGTGTTCGATGTTTCAGTTTTATTCAAACTTATAAAATTTAATATTTCTTTCCAAATATAAAACTCGCTTTACAAATCACGAAATAAAAAAAGACAAAATAAGTCTTCTTTTGTCTTTTTTTTATTAAGACTGTTTATTCTTTCATTTATATTTAAAAAGAATGTTTATCGATCAAGCTCATTGTTCTCTTAGAAGTTTGGACTCAAATGGACTGAAATTTTATTGCAAACGTTTAGAAGAATAATTGTCATTATGTAGTATCAATTTTTTTTCTAGTTTTGCAACATATTTTTTTCTAGTTTTGCGTAATAGTTCATATTCTTTATAAGTTGTCTTTATCTTTATTCTGTTTTTGTCTTAATATAATGAATTTTTTTAATATTTTATATTTTATGTCTTTTCGAAGATAAAATTCAATATTTAGTTCTTATAAAATTTAATCTTTCTTTTGAATATAAAATCATCTTCCGAAAAGAATAAACAAAAGAAGAAGAGAATGAATATTGATTCTTTTTATAAATAACTGGACGTCTTATCGATAAATTTTATTGCTATTTCAGAAGTTTGAACTCAAATGGTCTGAAATTAAATTACATACATTTTTGAAAATGGTATTAGCGTTATGCAGTTTTCATTTTAATACTGTTTTCCAATGTTAATGCTTGTTGTTTTATATAAAATAAACTAATCGAAATAATTTACATTTTTTGTTTGTTAAAATGATTAAATCTTATGAAATTAGTGCATAATAATACGTAGTTTATATCTTTTTGAAGGCAAAAATAAATATTACAGTGTTTTAAAATTTAATCTTTGTTCTGGATATCAAAACTACTTTGCAAATCAACAAAGAAAAAAAAAGGGGATATCGCATTGGAATCTTTCTATTGTAACAAGTATATTTATCGACCCATTTCATTATTCTCTTAAAGTTTGAACTTACAAGATACAGAAATATTAAATTGCATACATTTTTAAGATTAGAACTGTCATTATTTAGCCTTGATTTTTCTCTACAATTTGAATATTATGATTCTTTATCAAATACAATAAGCGAAATAATGTATGTTTTTATATCTTATTTATTATATCTTATATGTTTTTATATCTTATTACCTCAAATAACTCTACGTATACATGTTATAATATTATTGCTTAAAAATGCATTTTTCTTTAATCTCTCTAAATCAAAATTGTAAATTTTTATTTTCAAAAATGTTGTCAAATTATTTGTATTTGATCGTGAATACTATGTGTGTGTTTAGGATTGATTACGAATCATTGTTGACGTTTCTTGTAAATTTAATTACACAGACGGAGCAAATATAGAACACTGATGAGCACATAAAAGAAAACATGTTGATATTTTGGTAATAAATCCGCTAATGAATCAAGTTTGAAGACATTATAGGGAATAACCCGCTGCAAACCAAAACAGAATAATTGGGGCGAAAACCCGCTGAAACAAAACGTGTCTTCACGGCAACTAGAGAAACAACCAACTGAGCTGGGTCAAATGACCTCAAAAACTGCGGACCTCGTTCGGCATTTGCACAAGCCAAGAACATGCCGCCCCCCATTGTAATGTGTGTAGCACATTCAAAATTTGTGTAAATATACTGTTAATAGAAAGACTATTAAAAAAATACCAAATACAATAAAATATTACAATACAATACATTAATTACAAGTTGCGATAACAATGTTACTATACAAGTATAATGATAAAGAAAATTCAAGGCTAAATAAGGGTTAAGTTATTTTTCAAAAAGCAGTTTGATATTGTACTTATTAAAATACACTTAAAAAAATATTAACGGTAAAAAAACGGTACACACCCTTAAAAGGATTTTATATCAAGCATGTGCCAATATAATACAAAAGTAGAAATTCATTTTACACACAATGTAGACAGGATGTAAGGAAACGAATTGCAGATTCGAAATCAGCATTAAAATGTGGTCTAGAAAAACATTAAGTCAATTCTGTGGTAACTACTTTAACGTTGAAAGTAATATAAACATCACACTATTGAAAAATACGCATGTTAGACTGAATAACTGACGGGTAAATGTTAAGAATATGCATACTGTGAGATTTATCTGAAGCAAATGGTCCAGTAATCATAATCTAAAAAAAAAGACATTTCAATCCGACATTGTTTGTACATAAAATGGTACAAAAAAGCTTAAATATGCATATTTCTCATAAACTGGACGACATCGAAAAAAACGGGAAGCATATTCAGAATCAGCGCAAGAAATTGATCTAGGATAAAGTAATTTCAGTTTTGGGGCAGAACCACTGTTGTCTAGTGTAATCGACAGAATTGCGAAAAATTTACTTTTCTTTCGATTTTCTTTTTTAAATTTGCATGTGTTATTTTTATTCTACTACATTATTTTTCAAAAAAAAAAAAAAAAAAAAAAAAAAACAACTGACGGCGAATGGGTGAGTAACAAATTTGGAATTGCCCCGGCGTGGCGTACGCCCCATTAAAAACCACTGATCTAAAGTTAAAATTAGTCAAGCTCACATGCAAAAGCCTTTTTATAAAAGGTAAGTTATTAAAATAAAAGCAAAATTGCAGTTTTTTTTTTCAGTAATTCAAAATTTCATGGTTTTCAGGGAAATTCTAAAAAAACTTTTAAGCTATGTATTGTCAAACGTTTGTAGATAACTTTAATTAATGTAAGAATATACTTTTAAAAATATATATATATATAATTTTAGCACACCTTACAATATTCTTTACGCAATGGTGAGTTAATTTAATAAATATGATTTCAGGTACCTTCAGTAATTCAGGTTTTAATTTTGGCAATATAATCAATTCAATTATAAAAACAGTAACGCTGCTAAGTGTTGCACTATCCATAGAAAGGGGTTTGTCATTGACTCAGAGAGTTTGCACTTCTACCTGTTGGTCAGTGGGAGGTATTTTATTTCCCTCCTACTACTCAATGGTAAACCATTGGAAGGCATTCCCCTATCCGCCACCTGGGGACTAGGGGTTACAGGCTCCACCGAGGGAAATTGCAGAACTGCCCGGAAACTCAGCTCACACCGAGGCACATCTTCGAGTGGAAACTCGGCTGGTTAGCGCTAATGCATACACTTCCGGAGATCCTTTACAGTCTTTAACCCTTTCGGGACGGGTGATGCATACATGCATCGTCAAAAGTTGTATGTGGAATATGTTTTTGGCACCACTAATAAATAATTGTAATATATGTCTTTTTTACTTAGAGTATTTGTTGGTATTTTACAACTACATCAGGGAACTGTTTAAAAAAAGAAAAAAAGTGGTACAAACCAAATAAAATTTCTGTAAGGGATGCCCTTGCAAAAGGGTTAAGCACCCAGGCTGGCGGCAGTGTCCTCCGGGCCTTTGACAATATCTGAGGCTTTCTTTCTCGACTTTTTGCATATGCATGGACACGACAACAACAACAATGCTAAAATTTAATTCATGCACCCTAAAGCTAGTTTATTTAAACAATTCATTTCCCGAGGTAAGTTTTCTTATTAACCCTTTTGGACTATTCTTTTATTCTATTGTCACTACGTTTTGAAAACTAATCCCTGCCATCTATACTTATAAAGGAGTAGCTTGATTTTCTCATAATCAACGCCGAGCCTCAAGCGTTTGTCCTAGAACAATGAAATTTGGAAGACATGTTCTTTGCACAATGTAGGCGCGTACTAAGAAAGGATTTTTGAAAATTCACAGCATAAGGGGCTCAAATGAGTGGTCGAAAGTTTTAGATAATTTCGTCTTTTCGGCATATCTCAGCAGAAATTTTAAACAGGAGCCTGAAATTTTGGATAACAATTCTACTAAAGAATAGTTAAACATGTATTTCAGGCGATTTTAGAAACTAAACCACTAAGTGGGTTAAATGGGGGTGTCAAAAATTTTGGTGATATCACATTTTCACTAATTCTCATCAGCAATTTTAGGTAAGAGCGTGAGCTTCAAGATAACAAATCTACTAAAAAAAAAAATAATAATAAACACGTATTTCAGCGATTTTAGAAATTCAAACACTGAGGGGGTTAAATGGGGGGTCTAAAGTTTTAGGTCATTTTGCCTTTTCACCATATTTCAGAAACAGTTTTAGTTAAAAGCGCGAAACTCAAGATAACAAATGTACTAAAAGTTAATTAAACATATATTTCAGCGATTTTAAAAATTCAACCACTAAGGGGGTTAAATGGGGGTCGAAAGTTTTTAGTCATTTCGCGTTTTCTCCATATCTCAGCAGCAGTTTTAGATAGGAACGTGAAATTCAGGATAACAAATCGACTAAAAAATAATTAAACACATATTTCAGCGATTTTAGAAATTCATCAATTAAGGTGGTTAAATGGGAGGGTCGAACGTTTTAGGTTATTTTGACTGTTTGGTAGATCTCAGCAGCATTTTTAGTTAGGAGCTCGGAATTCGATATAACAAATCTTCAAAAAATATAGATAAACATATATTTCAGCAAATTTAGAAATTCAGCAACTAAGGGTAGGAGGTCAAATATTTTAGGTCATTTTGCCATATCTCAGTAGAAATTGTAGGTAGAATCATGAAACTCAGGATAACAAATCTACTGAAAAAATAGTTAAATACGTATTTCAGCGATTTTAAAATTCAGACACTAAGGAGGGTTAAATGGGGGTCGAATGTTTTCCGCCATTTTGCCATATCTTAGTAGAAGTTATAGTTAGGAGCATGAATTTCGGGATAACAAATCTACTAAAGAATAGTTAAACATGCATTTTAGCCGATTTTAGAAATTTAACTACTAAGGGAGTTAAATGGGGGAGGTCAATAATTTTCGATGATTTCACCTTTTCGCGATATCTCATCATTATTATATACTAGCCGGTCGCTCCCGAGTGGGGCCCAAATACAAAGTAATACTTGAGCCCCGCCCCTAGATAATCACGGTTAGGGCCCAATAGTATTTTGTCATAAGGCTCATGAAAAAAAAAAATATATATCGCGAAATCTTTATTTAAGTGCTTTTTTTATTCTTATTAGTTATTTTCGTACACTTTTAATTTAAAATATTTTATTTATATTTTTCAGGTTGCATATAAAATGCACTTTCTGGGCCCCAAGCGAAATCAGGGCGGTACGCTGCACTATGTATCTGGGCCCCACTCGGAAACGACCGACTAGACGGGCGAAGACAGGCTAGTACATTTATACTAAAATATTTTAACGTGAAATTGACAGCTGGGATTTTTTTTTTATAAATTGTCTTACGACTGAGTATAAAAATACTCACCAGTTGAGGAACGCTTGGACTCTCGGACCATCATTCTTACATATTACTTTTGGCAAAAAAGTGAATATTTGGCTGAGACATTTTGTGTAAAATAGAATGAAATAAAACTGTTTTTACATAAAATGCTAATTAAATGTAATCCACAAAACTGAAATTGAAAAAGAAAATTAAAAGTTTATTTGAAATAACATTTATTTAAATCATAAGCATTCAAGAAAAATACTTACAAAGTGCAGCCTATAAAAATTTAAAAATGTATAATTAATATTTATTCTTCCCAATAAAAAAAAGTAATTAAAATTGATGAAGTTCAGAGAAAAAAAAAAAAAAAACTTTTCGTGTTGCCAAGATAAGAAAATAAATTAAAAATGACATTTTGTTAAGAAAAAATGTTATTTCTGCCCTAAGCGATATTATTATGATTTGGAAAGAATACATATGCTTAAATTAAGAAATGATTATGGAAAAAAAAATAGAATTGAAATCTGAGCAATACTTTCGTGTTTAAACTTTCAATTTTTGCAGATAACTTTAATTAATGTAAGAGTATTCTTTCAGAAAAAAATATATTATTTTAGCACACAAACAATTATTATTCTTCATTGAAGTAATATTTATTAATTTTTATTCCAAGTACACTTGGAAATTTACATTTTGTATAATATCATAAAAACGTAACATAGACTTTTGATGGGCACGTTCAGTCCGCATTACTGTCAAAAGATTCAAGGACATTTTTTAATAACAAATGTTTCTCAAAATCATCAGTGAAAGAAATTATTAACGGCAATCATGAACAGTACGCCAAAAGTAAGATCTGGGAAAGCTAATTAATATTTTCTTATTTATTGTTTCTTATTATAAATTGTGCATGTATATACTTAATCCTTGTTTATTTTCCATGTAGTAATGCATATCGGAATTGTTTCGAGACAAATCATATTTTGTTATCTTTGTCGCGATCGTAAAGTTATAATAACAATGGAATAAAGGCCTTTTGGACAATGTTCGGTCAATGTTAATTACGACCCACTTAGGAATAATTTATGGCGGGCAACACATTCAGATCATCATAAGAGCATGAGAAACAAGTCCACGTGTCCAGTTCAAGGGATACAACAACTCCTAGTAGGACGGGCTCACCGCTTATGCCGCGCATGAGTGGTAGCGTATTACTGCTTATTTTACTGTTTATTACTGTTAATTTTACGGTATAATACTGGCAGCTGAGGTGTCAGTATTATACTGTAAAATCAAAATTTGTTTTTGCAGTGTAGCAGCGAATTGCGACTAAGCACCTGTAGAGCATCGCTAGCCACTTGTAAGGTTCGTTTGTCCACCCTAAAATTAAGGGAACTCCCTAAATAATAAGTGAAGTTTATTTTTTTTCTATAAACTTAGATAAATTCCAGTCCAGAAAATATCAAGTTAAATTCATTTTACTAAGATCAGTTCGAAAAATCATTTCAGAAGCACGAGTTTAGCGTGCTTTACAGCTACTATGCTTCAACGTACGGGAAATATTTATTTATTCCCAACAAGTGTTTAATTTCGTAAACATTCCAGCTGTTTTAAAAGACCATATCGTCTGTTCGCTGAGTTATTCGGTTATATGTATATGGCGGAAGGATTAAAATGAAAATGGAGACAATCCATTAGTTAATAAAATTAATTACTTTACTTATCCGTAAAGGTTCATGCATCACCTAATTTTAATATGTGCACTCCAGATGTCATTTCATCAAGACGTCGTCACCGTATGATGCTACAACTATCTGCGTTTGCATATATGTCAAGAAAGGTTTCTGAATTATGTAAGTCCTCAACTCTTAAATTTGAATTATGTAATAGGGACATTACGTTTATACAAACAGAAGTTCTTATTTAATGCTAATCAATAAAATTTATTTGTAAATTGTAAAAGTAAATAACAATAATAGAAGTAAATAATCTATTTCAATTTAATGGTATGTTTAATAATAATAATAATATATATGTTATTCAAAAGTCGTTAGACTTGGATACCAACAGTAGCATGTTTTATTTTCCAACATTAATGTTTATTCTTTTTCTTTTCTTTTGTAAATATTTTTTAAGTAAGTAAAATATTTTTTATGTTTTTATTTAGTTTTTTATTTAGTTTTTTTTAGCTAATTATTTTATTATCATACTGTCATGCTGTTTTACTGTCGTCGGATAATAGACTATTTAAACTTTTTTTTTTAGCATAAATTCCAATATTTATGAATAATTGGTTCATAAAGATCAGAATAAATAAAGTAAGTATTAAAAAATGTTTTTTTTTTAATTGCTGGTGTATTATAATTTTTTTTATGTTATATAATAATTTGCTGCTCCTTCCAGTATAAAATGCATCTCATTGCTGTGTACAGTTTATTGCTATATATCAAACTATATCAGTCGATATTTTACATTAAATAAAAATATTACTTTGCAAAAGTGCGAAGCAAATATTTCAAATCATATATTTAGTGGCTAATATATACTTAATTTAAATTTAATTACTTTATTTAAACAATTAAGAGTTAAAACCAAATTTTAAGATGTAAATATCAACTTCGTGCTCTTAAAAAATTCAATTTATTAAGTGTAAAACAAGAATCGTACGGTTTTACCACATTTTTTACCAGAATGTTTCTATTTAATATTTAAATATCAGAAATTATAGACGCCTCGCTTAATTTCAGTGTTTGTAATACTTTTCTACATTTAAATAAGGCATAAAGTTCGATTAACAAATTGTGATAAATGCGTACGAACCCTGTAAAAATGTATCTTCTAAAAGTGATAATTGTAAACTTTTTTCAGTGTACTTATTGTTTTGGACTTCCACTACGGTCATAAATCTAAGATCCAGATTGCTCTTACTAGAGATACGGAGACTAAGGCTCCAGGGACTCTGATTAGTGAACTAGTTCCAAGTTCCAAGCAAACCTAAATTGGTTATTATTATTATTATTATTTTAATATATGTTTTCTTTCATGACTTTTGTCAGATGTATTTTTATTTTAATGATAATAAATGGTTTCCTAATAGTATTCTTTAATAAAAGTATTTGTAAAATGAAAAGTTAATAAAAATATTTTTCTATAAACCATTGTTTATACAAGAGAATATAAATAAAACACCATTTCAAATGAAGTTAGCGATTAGAAAATAAGTAAATATTTAGCATGAAATAAACAAAAGATCATCGTAAAAAATAAAATAGCATAAAACATAAATCAATAAAAGAAAAGTGCCCAGTTAAACTTATGGCATTGAGCTCACAGGCTATTCACTTTCATTGTATATTATACTCCTATTTCAGTGAAAAATGCCATCGAAAAACAAAGAAATCGATAATAAATTAAGGGGAGGAATAGCCCCCTGTTTTCCCATTTATACTTACCCAGTGAATTCCCAAAACTAACCAGGGAAGCGTCTTATAACAATAAACCTATATACAAAATTTGAAGCAAAACAGATAATTCTGCATGAAAAACCCATTTATCTAACTTAAGGGAGGGATTAGCCCTCCGTTCCCCCCCTTTATACTAAACAATGAACCCCCAAACTAATCAGGGAAGCGCCTTTTCACAATGAACTTATATACAAATTTTGCAGCAAATAGGATAATTCTGCATGAAAAACCAATTTATCTAACTTAAAGGGAGGGATTAGCCCCCCGTTCCCCCCTTTATACTTAACCAATGAAACCCCAAAATTAATCAGGGGAGCACATTATCACAATGAACCTAAAAGCAAAATTTGAAGCAAAACGGACATTTCTATCAAGAGTTATCGCGTTACGTACATAGGTACATACGTACGTACGTGCATTCATACAAAACCGGCAGTCACATTAGCTCTCAGGCTTTGATAGCCTGTGCGCGATAAATGATTAAAAACATAATACTGAACTGATGAAAGACAACCTAGATATAAAAGTTTAATTAGGATAAAAAAGTTTTTTCCTTCGGAAATAAATAGGCAAAAAAAATATATTTGTTATGATAATCTAAGAAATTTGTTTAGGATTGTATAAAGGACGATTCAATACTTTAATAAATGCCATAAATTTTCTTGCCAAAAAAATTAAATCGGTTTTTTTCACAGCATAATTTCCAACGTAATTTATTCAAAACTGCCGCTCATTTTTTTGCGAATAATCTTTATTTAAAGAGATTTGCGTATGGAAATAAAAAATAACCTGATTCAAATTAATTCCTATTATGTTAAACTCTTATCAAAAAGTGTTTTTTTCAGTTTATTTTATTTTATTAAATTTTTCTTACATGTAACCTGGAAAATGATTAATTTATGCTTAAAAAAAAAAAAAAAAACCTACACTTTTCCGTTCCACATCGCATTTCCAAAAACAGAAACAAAAATAAATCGTGGCATCATTTACGAACCGTATAATTATTTAACTATTAGGTTTCATTTTATTTAACACTGCGTGCTGAAATTGAATAAAATTATTCTTTTAAATCATCATGGATCTATGAGTAAAAAAAAAAATTGAAAAAGTAATATTTATGGGTTGTAGATTTCAAG
The DNA here is from genome assembly GCA_963931845.1 of Maratus michaelseni. NCBI lineage: Eukaryota > Metazoa > Arthropoda > Arachnida > Araneae > Salticidae > Maratus > Maratus michaelseni. Next base: position 32,064,572 of record OZ007589.1, on the reverse strand, counting down.
GAAAATTTATGCTTCCGATATTCACTGATAATGTTGAAATATGTATTATACAGCAACAATATTTTCCTGTGTAACGCTGACGGAATATTTATTGTGGCATCACGTGACCAATATTTATTTTCTTTTACTGTAATTTTTATATCTTTAACATCCTACAATTTCAGTTTTTTCACTGTCGAACAGTGAACAAAAAGCATACATTCAAATTTACTTAATACTTTTAATTTCTTAATTTACTTAATTTTTCGGGGTTTTAAAATAATTTTCAAGCATAAATATTTTTAAATATGCGTAGAATCTAATTACTTAATACGTTTGCTTACAAAACAATGTAAATAACTGTTTCCATGTAAAATTCTATAACTAAATTACCAAACGAAATTAAATCTTTGCAAGTAAATGAGTAAATAAGTAAATTAATTAATACATAAATTATAAATTTAATAAATATCTAATTGAAATATGCATTTAAACTCTGAAATAAGTATAATTACGAAGGTTTCTCTAAATAATGAAATATTTCACGAAAACACACTGACATGCGGCTATAATATGAGGATAACAAAAATAGGGCTCCCAAATGGTCCGCTAACTGAATACTAATATTTTTTAACTGAAAATCTCTTGGTATGTTTTAACAGTATTTCTGCAAGAATTTACCTCTGAAGGTGGTTTCTGCAAACTTTGAGAGAAAAATCTAAAAATCTTTAATATTTTGTTTTCTCAGAAAATACCGGGGTCATTAATTTTGGGCCCTGCGAAAATGATTTTTGGTATAGTTGGTGGCTAATGTAAAAATTATATGCATAAATATATAAATAAATAATTCATCTCTTTCTTTGCGAGCAGGCTTTCAGCACTCGCGCATGCCCAGAACCCGATTTACGGCAGCGAACGAGAAAGAACAACCATTTGAAGAATGCGTTTATTTCGCAGTTTTGTTTTAACTTCTACAGACTAAACAGATCTACCATCTTATACTGATATTTGACGGCTTTCCATCATAAGGTTTTAACTGTTAAGTTCGAATTGTTAAACAAAATTGCAATTTTCTGGAAACGGTCAAATAACTCGAGAAGTATACATCGGATTGAAAAACGGAAAAATGCATGTTCCATATTTTTGAAAAACCTATTTAGGTATGTCAAAGTTTCTCCCCAGGGGGGCAGGGTTGAGGGGGCAACTTTGATATCTCTAATTAGATTTTTCAAAACTATTGAACATGCATTTTTCCGTTTTTCAATCCGATGTATATTTCTCGAGTTATTTGACCGTTTCCAGATTTTTCTGACAAACTGTATATCTTTAATCTTAAAGACCTATTAAAGTTTCCAATAAAAATTATATTCATCTAAAGTTTCTACACAGTTCAGTATATCAGGTAGCCCGGGTTGGATTGCCTTGTTCCTTGTTATGTTGAAAATATAAGTAAAATTAAACAAAAGCATTTTTTATCATATTAAAAAGATCTCTCCATACAATTGCAAACAATATTTTAAGTCGTATGAGGTGTCCCATTCTTTCTATCTGAAATAGTTGATAATTCATCCCTGAAGAAACAGCGGTGTGCATAAGAAAGCACTATAAATGTTAATTATATTTGCACAGTTTTATTTTATTTGTTCCAAATGGGAGGAGCTTACTGGTTATGATCAATTGGAAATTACCTTATTTTCTTTTACAGACTTTGTCGCTATCGTAGTAATATAACGGCTACACATACTAGAAACACCGTATTTTTCGACTGGGAGTAAGGCTCCCGAACAAGTCTCGAATCATTTTGCGGTTATTGACAAAATAAAGTGAAGTTTTAAGAAAATAAAGGGGAATTTCCCCAATCGGCTGCCGCTCTTCAACGCTGACTTTAGGTACAGCGCCTAGAATACATGGTGTGGAAAAACGGCTACAAAATAGTACTAAACAAGAACGAAAAATCATGCGTCAAGCATATATTATGTAACACTTTCCAACGCTTTCAAAATAATTTTACAAATCATTACTGTTTAATAAGCTGAAAGATAACATCTAAGTAAACAATTTGGAAAACTCATAACTTGTTTAAAAACGTAATTTCAGTAATTTCCAACATATATTTTCAACATATACAATATTCGGAAAAATATCCGAATACTTTTATTCAGCCCTGTATAGATCTATAGATTTGTATATATAATACATAGGATGCTAAATTTTAGTTTAGTTACGAAACGCTTAGCACAGTTTAAAATTCTACTGCTGGAGTTTCTGTCAATAAACGGAAATGTGTTCGCGAACTTTTGTGCTGCCCTGTATATGAAATACGGAATTTATACACACCAAGTAATAGTACACACCAAGTAATAATACACACCAAGTAAAATTCTACTTCTGGAGTTTCTGTCAATAAACGGAAATGTGTTCGCGAACTTTTGTGCTGCCCTGTGTATAAAATACGGAATTTATACACACCAAGTAATACACAAAAAGTGAGTTAAACTTAAAATCGCGTTCAGCAACTTAAAACGCACTTCCAGGAATTATTTTTAACAGACAGTAGAGAATTCTTTTGTGTGTCCCTGTAAATGAACGATGACTGCTATACACACAATATTCCGCAGTAAGCCTCTTGTAATGCACCTTAGTGATATATATAAATTTCAATGCGTTTAAAATAGTGAAACATTATTTAATGAAACCGCAAACGATTTTTCTCCATAGACGTAATGTAACGGAATTCTTTTGACTGTCCCTGTAAAGTAACTATAAGTGCTATGCGCACCCTATTCCATATTAAGCTTCTTGTAATGCACCTTGGTGATATATATCAATTACAATGTATTTGAAATTGTGTAACATCATTAAAATAAACCGCAAATGATTTTTCCCCATAGACCGTAATGTAACGGAATTCTTTTCAGTGTCCCTGTAAAAAAACTATACGTGCTACACAATTCAGTTGAAATAGGGAACATGCTATACATAACGACAATAACATATAAAAATTGCAGGGCAATCTGAACATATTTACGGGAGTTAGAGCACGGACAGACGGCAGACAAACCGAAGTCATAAACACTTTTCAACTAGGTTGGAAAGTGTTAAAAATTGAAGCCGATAAATGCGGAACAATGCTGAAAAGATAACGGGTCGATCGCAGCGACATCTTCTAGCAGTGACGTAGGCAGGGTGGAGGCGAGGCTAACGAAATAGAAAGGCTACCGCGGTACTTTACGCGTACCTTTTTTTACAGACCGGCGGAATCACGTGATGCTCGAATCCACCAATGCAGGTGTACGAAAAGAGCATCACGTCACTCTCGCGGTCTGTAAAAAAAGATATGCAGAATGCACCACGGTAGCCTGTCTTTTTCGTTAGCCTCGGTGGAGGTCCAGATGGTTTGGATACCACTAATTTTATAAAAAATATTTTTGCCTTATCTAATCGGAGAATTTTCTGCGATATTGAACGGAAGAAAACTTTATAACATTACTGGTTTCCAGAGCATTTGTACCCCCCCCACCCCTCCCTGGCTACGCCACTGTTTAACATTGTATAAAAATCAAACTGAGAAAAAGTTTCAGTTGGTGGTAAATAATTTAAATAATTAAATTATACCCTATTTCCTTTGACTTGGATAGTGATTTTCATAAGCTTTGAAAATATGAATGATATTGATCATGGCCGAACGTGATACGTATTCTATTGTGCCTGGTTGCAGTACTCGATACAAGACACCAAACTAGAAACTATCCCTATTTAGCATCATACCAAAGGAAGAATCTGTGCTAGAAGAGCGGAAAAGATTAATTCTTTTCGGCACAGATAAAGTCTGTTCGTAAAATCAGAAATTGCTGACTGACATCGGAATTTACACACGACTTTTTTAGAAAATGTGACCTCCTTATTTTAAGTTTTCATTATAGAAACAAAATTATATTAAAATATTCTTGGTGCCGAATACAAGTTTGGAATTAAAATTAGGTGTGCCCAGAGTGGGACCACTGTGCCGGAAAGGATTAATTCCCTGATGATAAAAAATTAACTTCAAAATCAGTTACATCTGAAATATACACTTACAAGAAGATTTTATTAACAGAAATTATACTCATGTTGTTAGTAGTGAAGCAGTTACTTTTGCTAGAGTTAAATATTTTTAAAGCAGATGTTGTGATCGCCCTATTATTGTACCGCATCGTTGCAAGTTTATCGACTGCAATTTTTTAGCACTTTTTAAAGCATTATCCGTTTGGCTTTTTTTTTTTTTTTAATTCCGAAATTTTGCATTCATACCAGAAATTCCTATAATGTTCTTTTCTTTACTTAATTGCAGATATTTCGTGACTTCTTAAAGTAAAAATTCTTGTTTCAGAATATCCGGTTTTAATTAAAAAATTTGAATTAAAAAACGGTAAAACCGTTTTCTACACTATGTATTCTAGGCGCTGTAATACCGGGTCATCGAAAAAGGTTGAACAGATTTGAAAGAAACATAACTCCAAAGGTAATTAAGTAAACGCAATCATTTTCTTTCCAAAGTACCCGGCAATTGTCCAATATTCGTTGGATGTAGTTGTTTTAAAGTCGTGACATCCAGACGATGCGCAGAATCGATGATATGAAAATGCAAATCGCACTAATCATTCTTAGATGATTCCGGGGTGGAAAGCGTATAAGTATTAAACTATTGGTGGTATGGAAAAAATGTCAATTAAAGAGTTCTTCAGCATCGTTGATTTAGTAGGAAAAGATCCACTGTATACACAAATAGCCTAAGCAAAAAGTAAAAATCGCGAATGTGTGATGCGATTTCCAATTTCAGAGTCGTCTGAATGTCGCGACTTTAAAACAGCTACATCTCACATATCTTGAAGAATATTCGAGTACTTTGAAAAGAAAATATTTGCATTTACTCATTCACTTTTAGAGTTTTGATTCTCTCAAATCTGACCGACCTTATTCGATGAAAAAGTATAATAAATATAGTGCATTAAACATTAATGTATTTTTAAAAAATACATACCGGAAAAAAATAAAAGAAACATATTTAATTAAAATTAAATTTAAAGAATAGTCCCAAGATTTTGCACTATTTTTTCAAATCGTTCTATCTAACCATACCTTTAAGCAAGTTAGAGGCCAATACATGTTTCAAGCATATTAAACACTTTCTCACACTTGCAGAATACTTTAACAAATCTTCGCTGAATAATAAGGTAAGTAAGATATCGTCTATCTATACATTTTTCAAAGCGCAAACACATTTGAAAACCAGATATCAGAACTTACAGACCATAGCCAGAAAAGTACTGCAATTCTTTCGTTCAGGTATGTAACATAGCTGCCAACTTTTACGCTTTTTTGATACCACTAAAAATTAATAGAAACTTTTGCGTTATATATATATATATATATATATATATATGCTCAATAAAGATTAAAAATAAACTAAAATAAAAATAAAAATAAAAGTAAAATCCATGCGATAAGCACTATAGCTGCAATTGATCATACAGATTAAATATAGCACAATATGTATTAAATGTATTCGGCAGACCCAGAATTCCGCACCATAATTAAACTAGGAATAAATAACAAACATAAAAAATAAACAGATATAATCTGAACAAGAAACAACCAAGAAAAACAACCAAAAATCTGTGGCCTCATCAGCAGTGGGCATATTAAAAAGCACAGCGATGTTTCCGACTAATTACAAGCACAACAAACTATTATACCGTAGTGGCAGTGGGTTTCGGCCAGAATGTCGTGAAGCATAAATCAAATGCATGAAAACAAATGAAAGCATGTCACGAAGATTCCCTCACCGGACCCAACGCCACAAACAACAGCACGACTGAATACAAAACGTATGCTTAACATACACTGAACCAACAATAGAATTATCTTACCCCCTCCTGAGCCACACAGCCACAAAAACAATAAACAATAACCAAATCCAGTGATCCAAAATCTGTCCATGTACGTTCCGTGTCTGTTGCCACAAAACTGCAAACATCCTTGTAAAACCGTCCTCGAAAGGCTTTAAGTTATACAAATCATTAATTGTCAATTACGTAGCAACTACTCAAAAATGAAGACTGTCTGTAAAACTAGTATATCTATTAATGAAACTCAAAGGCATGTTATTTTTATAATACAAGATACTGGTTAAATTAAAAAGTTCTTTAAGAAATAAATTTTTATTCGTGCAGAGTTTATAGTAGCGAAAAATCTGACCTATGATAATATTAATGTAAATACGTTTATGTACATTCGAACACCAGTTAACTAATTGGTTAACTTCAAAACTTAAGCCATACCGTTTATTGTAGATTGCAATGTTTATTCCATTAGAAATGTGTATTTTTAAATCAAGATAATCAGCCTCATTATTATTTCCATTTGTTTTTTTCAAAATTAAGATATTAGGATAAATGTCACATGATATCCCCAAAAAATCGTGATCACAGTTCAAAATTATTAAATCGTCAATATATCTGAAAGCCAGAAAATTAACGTCATTATTAACCGTACAAAATTGAAATTCATAAAAAAATAAAAAATAAATTAGCTGCCGTAGAGGAGTAACATGTACCCATTCCTATCCCATTTTTCTGTAAATAAATATTTGAACCTGTATAAACATAGTTGTTATATAAGCAAAATTTACACAATAACATAAATAAATTAAAATCAGCAATTAAATCAACAATTTTTAAAAAATTGTCAGTAGAAAAATTGAAAAACATCCTATGGAGCGATGAATCACGCTAGCAATTTTGGCAGTCCAATGGACGTGTTTGTGTGCGGCGAGTGCCTGGCGAACGATATTGACAGGACTGTTTCGTACCCAGAGTGGAATTTGGCGGAGGTGGGATCCTGTTGTTTTAATTTCTGGGAGTATGAATACCGAAGCCTACAAAACAATTCTGGACAATTCAGCGCTACCGATATTTTGGCAACACTTTGGTCTTGTTCCATACCTGTTTCAGCATGACAATGCTCCATGTCATACAGCAGATGTTGTTAAGACGTGGTTTGAAGAAATTGTTGCGGAAAAACTTCCCTGGCTAGCTCAAAGTCCAGACCTCAACACTTTGGAACACCTTTGGGATGAGTTAGAGCGCCGATTTAGAGCCAGTCCAACTCGGCCAAAAACACCACAGAACTGTTTGCTACTCTACAGGATGAATGGAGCAAGATTCCTCCAGAAACGTATCGAAAACTGGTAGAAAGTTTTACCTCAAAGAGTTGCAGCAGTTATTGCGGCGAAGGGTGGCCCTACACGATACTAAAGTTATGCTGAGTCCCCTTTAAATTCATAGTATGAGGGGCAATAACATCGCAGTTTAAAAATTAAGAGGGGGAGGGGTGGCTAAATAAGTTTCTAACTCAGTTTTTTTTTTCAAAATAACTGCGAAAATTAGAAAATCAATTAATAATAGAGCTTCTCATTAATAAGCAAATATGTAGATTAATTAATAATTAATTTGATTGAAAATTCAAAATGTGTTTGCGCATTATTTCATTTTTATTTTCATTTAACTAAGAATTAAATTCAGTTTTAAGATGTTTTGAAATATTACATCAGGGTACAAAATATATATTTCATTAATAATACTGAAAAAATAAGAAAAAACTAATAACAAATGAAAATACACATAAAAATTTTGGCATAATAACATAAAGTAAGTGCGCTTCGCTAAAGTTGCGTTGAAAATGGATTCAGCATGTACTCCCTCCCTCCCTCCTCTTACCCTAGAGCAGCACAAATGTCTAACAAATACATTGCTATGGATTTTCGAAGAATATCCCCCCCCCCCTGATTTCTTACGGTCCTAATGACAGGACTGCCAATAGCGATTATTTTTATATTCTATTTTCACGATTCTTTTCAAAAAATAAATTTTGTATTATGTTTCTCTTACACATGTTGTTAAAGCGCATGTGAAAAAATTTTATTTTGAAAAAGTGGTACAAGAAAAAGTTAAAAAGTAGTCGCCAGTGTCAGCTCTGTAATAAGGTGTCTTGTGACAAATCGCCATGTACATGCTGGTTTTCCAAGAAAAACTAAAGTGTCAATAAACAATAAAAAATAGCATACAAATTAAGATATCTGACTATATTTAAAATGCGATTTTTGTCTAAAATTTTCATTTTTATTGTATTACATTTCATTAAAGCCCGCATTTTTACCTTTCCAAATCTGCGCTTACATTTATCCTAATAATATTATAAATCTCATTGTGTGCAAATGTTAGGCTGAAGCCAGTGTCAAAATGGAGCATTTAATAATCCTGTATCTTTGCATATAGGGTGATTATAACCCTCATATGAACATAGACTGGGTTTTGTTTATTTTATTCAAATATTTTTCTTAATAATTCAAAATTTCGTTATTTTCATTGAGAATAAATGGACATTTTTTTCGTATAGCATTTTAAAATTGTTAAATTTACTTTACCGTTACTAATACTTTATCGTTGCCAAAACTAATTCAAAACCCGAAAAAATAATTTTTACTCAACAATTTAGTTTCAATTGAAAAAATTACACGGGAAAAATGAAAATGAAATTTAAAAAAATTAAAGAATTAAGAAGAAGATTAAATAATATTATTAGAAATAAAACGTACTTTTTTAGTTTTTGATAATAATACAAGGTTTCAATATGCGTAACCATAGGAAACAGGCGAATATGACGTCATGTAGTATTGAAAATAAAGCGGATATGCTTTGATTGGTGAAATAAAATGATCTTGGGTTTTTTTCTTCACTTTTTTTTCTTTTGTATGGTAACAATACTTGCCGTTTTACCGTCTGCGCACGGCTAATATAACTAACTATACCGTATTTTTTATTTAAATTTTAAAAAAGTAAAAAGAAGTTTCAAAAGAAAATGGTTAGCAAATGTCAATAATACGCTCCGCAAAATTATCCATGTCGTAAATGATGTCATGGATCGCGAGAAATAGTGATTTTTCACTCTTAAAACTAAAAGAAATATCTCGATTACCTAAAAAGAAATGGCGAATGTTAATAGTTCCATTTTTGTTGATAAAACCTAATGATTTAATATTATTTTAAAAAACACAAATTGCACAAATTGTGCTTATTAGTTGCTAAAATCAGTGTAAAAATTGTTTTAAACTCATAAAAGAGCTAAAATCCTACATGTTTCGGCTTTAAACTTAAAGCCATCATCGGGGAAGAGGAACAACACAAACGACTACTGATCTTTTAATTTTCGACACGAGAAAATTGAAATCAACAGTATGGAAAAATTTAAATAAAATAAGCGGGCGCTCTCTGTTGCCAAAGAGCGAAAAACAAAACAATGAATTAACAAGGGGTTAAAAATGTATCCCATAGACTAGGTATGTTGAAAGAAAAGTTATCATTACAAATACAATCTTTTCTAATTTTGATTTCCAATGATTCCCTAATGGCGGCTTTAAATGGGTTATTGAACCTATGGATAATTCTTGCTTTATCGAAATTAATTACAGTATCATTATTTTTAGCGTAAAACCGGGAGAGTGCAGTGGATAACTTTCCAAATTTTATGTCGTTTTTATGCTCTTTTAACCTTTCCAAAAACTTTCTTTTAGTCATACCAATGTAAAAAATTATACTATTATTATTTAAGCTAATGGGGATTTCATAAACCCCTGCGAATTGATCAGGGGGGATAGGATCTAATTTACATGAAACTAAGTCAACCAATTTTCTGGGAGGAACAGCAATAAGATGGATATTGTATTTACGGAGGGCCCTTTTAATCCTTTCAAATATAATAGGTATATATTGGAATTTACGATAGTTTGGTTTATTATTGCTAGGGACAGGATGCTGAATTAAATGGCCATTGAATTTTTCTATAATTTTCTGTACGTGATGAGCGGGGAAACCATGGTCAATGGCGATATCTCTGATAAAATTAAGTTCATCTTGGATGAATTCACTTGAACAAACCAGAAAAGCACGCTTGATGAATGAATTGAAGGCAGCAATCTTATAAGTGAAAGTTGTAGAGGCATTAAATGGGATTATTGTGTTACTTCTCATCGGTTTACGATAGACTTTACGTTTTAGGTTGTTGTCATCTTTAATTAATTGAATATCCAGGAACGGTAGTGATGAATTTTCTTCTATTTCCAACGTAAACTTAATATTTTCATCTATTTCGTTTATTTTTGAGAGGAAAGATAGGAGTTCTTGCTTTCCATGATTCCATGTGATAAAGATATCATCCACGTATCTTAGCCAAACTTCTGGTGTCAAATTCAAACTTTTAAAAATAAATTCCTCCATCGGTCTAAGTTTAAATTCAGCCAACAGACCGGAAATAGGAGATCCCATAGGTTAGACCTATGATAGGACCTAGGGACCCATAGGAGACCTATGGGATCTCCTATTTCCGGTCTGTTGGCTGAATTTAAACTTAGACCGATGGAGGAATTTATTTTTAAAAGTTTGAATTTGACACCAGAAGTTTGGCTAAGATACGTGGATGATATCTTTATCACATGGAATCATGGAAAGCAAGAACTCCTATCTTTCCTCTCAAAAATAAACGAAATAGATGAAAATATTAAGTTTACGTTGGAAATAGAAGAAAATTCATCACTACCGTTCCTGGATATTCAATTAATTAAAGATGACAACAACCTAAAACGTAAAGTCTATCGTAAACCGATGAGAAGTAACACAATAATCCCATTTAATGCCTCTACAACTTTCACTTATAAGATTGCTGCCTTCAATTCATTCATCAAGCGTGCTTTTCTGGTTTGTTCAAGTGAATTCATCCAAGATGAACTTAATTTTATCAGAGATATCGCCATTGACCATGGTTTCCCCGCTCATCACGTACAGAAAATTATAGAAAAATTCAATGGCCATTTAATTCAGCATCCTGTCCCTAGCAATAATAAACCAAACTATCGTAAATTCCAATATATACCTATTATATTTGAAAGGATTAAAAGGGCCCTCCGTAAATACAATATCCATCTTATTGCTGTTCCTCCCAGAAAATTGGTTGACTTAGTTTCATGTAAATTAGATCCTATCCCCCCTGATCAATTCGCAGGTGTTTATGAAATCCCCATTAGCTTAAATAATAATAGTATAATTTTTTACATTGGTATGACTAAAAGAAAGTTTTTGGAAAGGTTAAAAGAGCATAAAAACGACATAAAATTTGGAAAGTTATCCACTGCACTCTCCCGGTTTTACGCTAAAAATAATGATACTGTAATTAATTTCGATAAAGCAAGAATTATCCATAGGTTCAATAACCCATTTAAAGCCGCCATTAGGGAATCATTGGAAATCAAAATTAGAAAAGATTGTATTTGTAATGATAACTTTTCTTTCAACATACCTAGTCTATGGGATACATTTTTAACCCCTTGTTAATTCATTGTTTTGTTTTTCGCTCTTTGGCAACAGAGAGCGCCCGCTTATTTTATTTAAATTTTTCCATACTGTTGATTTCAATTTTCTCGTGTCGAAAATTAAAAGATCAGTAGTCGTTTGTGTTGTTCCTCTTCCCCGATGATGGCTTTAAGTTTAAAGCCGAAACATGTAGGATTTTAGCTCTTTTATGAGTTTAAAACAATTTTTACACTGATTTTAGCAACTAATAAGCACAATTTGTGCAATTTGTGTTTTTTAAAATAATATTAAATCATTAGGTTTTATCAACAAAAATGGAACTATTAACATTCGCCATTTCTTTTTAGGTAATCGAGATATTTCTTTTAGTTTTAAGAGTGAAAAATCACTATTTCTCGCGATCCATGACATCATTTACGACATGGATAATTTTGCGGAGCGTATTATTGACATTTGCTAACCATTTTCTTTTGAAACTTCTTTTTACTTTTTTAAAATTTAAATAAAAAATACGGTATAGTTAGTTATATTAGCCGTGCGCAGACGGTAAAACGGCAAGTATTGTTACCATACAAAAGAAAAAAAAGTGAAGAAAAAAACCCAAGATCATTTTATTTCACCAATCAAAGCATATCCGCTTTATTTTCAATACTACATGACGTCATATTCGCCTGTTTCCTATGGTTACGCATATTGAAACCTTGTATTATTATCAAAAACTAAAAAAGTACGTTTTATTTCTAATAATATTATTTAATCTTCTTCTTAATTCTTTAATTTTTTTAAATTTCATTTTCATTTTTCCCGTGTAATTTTTTCAATTGAAACTAAATTGTTGAGTAAAAATTATTTTTTCGGGTTTTGAATTAGTTTTGGCAACGATAAAGTATTAGTAACGGTAAAGTAAATTTAACAATTTTAAAATGCTATACGAAAAAAATGTCCATTTATTCTCAATGAAAATAACGAAATTTTGAATTATTAAGAAAAATATTTGAATAAAATAAACAAAACCCAGTCTATGTTCATATGAGGGTTATAATCACCCTATATGCAAAGATACAGGATTATTAAATGCTCCATTTTGACACTGGCTTCAGCCTAACATTTGCACACAATGAGATTTATAATATTATTAGGATAAATGTAAGCGCAGATTTGGAAAGGTAAAAATGCGGGCTTTAATGAAATGTAATACAATAAAAATGAAAATTTTAGACAAAAATCGCATTTTAAATATAGTCAGATATCTTAATTTGTATGCTATTTTTTATTGTTTATTGACACTTTAGTTTTTCTTGGAAAACCAGCATGTACATGGCGATTTGTCACAAGACACCTTATTACAGAGCTGACACTGGCGACTACTTTTTAACTTTTTCTTGTACCACTTTTTCAAAATAAAATTTTTTCACATGCGCTTTAACAACATGTGTAAGAGAAACATAATACAAAATTTATTTTTTGAAAAGAATCGTGAAAATAGAATATAAAAATAATCGCTATTGGCAGTCCTGTCATTAGGACCGTAAGAAATCAGGGGGGGGGGGGATATTCTTCGAAAATCCATAGCAATGTATTTGTTAGACATTTGTGCTGCTCTAGGGTAAGAGGAGGGAGGGAGGGAGTACATGCTGAATCCATTTTCAACGCAACTTTAGCGAAGCGCACTTACTTTATGTTATTATGCCAAAATTTTTATGTGTATTTTCATTTGTTATTAGTTTTTTCTTATTTTTTCAGTATTATTAATGAAATATATATTTTGTACCCTGATGTAATATTTCAAAACATCTTAAAACTGAATTTAATTCTTAGTTAAATGAAAATAAAAATGAAATAATGCGCAAACACATTTTGAATTTTCAATCAAATTAATTATTAATTAATCTACATATTTGCTTATTAATGAGAAGCTCTATTATTAATTGATTTTCTAATTTTCGCAGTTATTTTGAAAAAAAAAACTGAGTTAGAAACTTATTTAGCCACCCCTCCCCCTCTTAATTTTTAAACTGCGATGTTATTGCCCCTCATACTATGAATTTAAAGGGGACTCAGCATAACTTTAGTATCGTGTAGGGCCACCCTTCGCCGCAATAACTGCTGCAACTCTTTGAGGTAAAACTTTCTACCAGTTTTCGATACGTTTCTGGAGGAATCTTGCTCCATTCATCCTGTAGAGTAGCAAACAGTTCTGTGGTGTTTTTGGCCGAGTTGGACTGGCTCTAAATCGGCGCTCTAACTCATCCCAAAGGTGTTCCAAAGTGTTGAGGTCTGGACTTTGAGCTAGCCAGGGAAGTTTTTCCGCAACAATTTCTTCAAACCACGTCTTAACAACATCTGCTGTATGACATGGAGCATTGTCATGCTGAAACAGGTATGGAACAAGACCAAAGTGTTGCCAAAATATCGGTAGCGCTGAATTGTCCAGAATTGTTTTGTAGGCTTCGGTATTCATACTCCCAGAAATTAAAACAACAGGATCCCACCTCCGCCAAATTCCACTCTGGGTACGAAACAGTCCTGTCAATATCGTTCGCCAGGCACTCGCCGCACACAAACACGTCCATTGGACTGCCAAAATTGCTAGCGTGATTCATCGCTCCATAGGATGTTTTTCAATTTTTCTACTGACAATTTTTTAAAAATTGTTGATTTAATTGCTGATTTTAATTTATTTATGTTATTGTGTAAATTTTGCTTATATAACAACTATGTTTATACAGGTTCAAATATTTATTTACAGAAAAATGGGATAGGAATGGGTACATGTTACTCCTCTACGGCAGCTAATTTATTTTTTATTTTTTTATGAATTTCAATTTTGTACGGTTAATAATGACGTTAATTTTCTGGCTTTCAGATATATTGACGATTTAATAATTTTGAACTGTGATCACGATTTTTTGGGGATATCATGTGACATTTATCCTAATATCTTAATTTTGAAAAAAACAAATGGAAATAATAATGAGGCTGATTATCTTGATTTAAAAATACACATTTCTAATGGAATAAACATTGCAATCTACAATAAACGGTATGGCTTAAGTTTTGAAGTTAACCAATTAGTTAACTGGTGTTCGAATGTACATAAACGTATTTACATTAATATTATCATAGGTCAGATTTTTCGCTACTATAAACTCTGCACGAATAAAAATTTATTTCTTAAAGAACTTTTTAATTTAACCAGTATCTTGTATTATAAAAATAACATGCCTTTGAGTTTCATTAATAGATATACTAGTTTTACAGACAGTCTTCATTTTTGAGTAGTTGCTACGTAATTGACAATTAATGATTTGTATAACTTAAAGCCTTTCGAGGACGGTTTTACAAGGATGTTTGCAGTTTTGTGGCAACAGACACGGAACGTACATGGACAGATTTTGGATCACTGGATTTGGTTATTGTTTATTGTTTTTGTGGCTGTGTGGCTCAGGAGGGGGTAAGATAATTCTATTGTTGGTTCAGTGTATGTTAAGCATACGTTTTGTATTCAGTCGTGCTGTTGTTTGTGGCGTTGGGTCCGGTGAGGGAATCTTCGTGACATGCTTTCATTTGTTTTCATGCATTTGATTTATGCTTCACGACATTCTGGCCGAAACCCACTGCCACTACGGTATAATAGTTTGTTGTGCTTGTAATTAGTCGGAAACATCGCTGTGCTTTTTAATATGCCCACTGCTGATGAGGCCACAGATTTTTGGTTGTTTTTCTTGGTTGTTTCTTGTTCAGATTATATCTGTTTATTTTTTATGTTTGTTATTTATTCCTAGTTTAATTATGGTGCGGAATTCTGGGTCTGCCGAATACATTTAATACATATTGTGCTATATTTAATCTGTATGATCAATTGCAGCTATAGTGCTTATCGCATGGATTTTACTTTTATTTTTATTTTTATTTTAGTTTATTTTTAATCTTTATTGAGCATATATATATATATATATATATATATATAACGCAAAAGTTTCTATTAATTTTTAGTGGTATCAAAAAAGCGTAAAAGTTGGCAGCTATGTTACATACCTGAACGAAAGAATTGCAGTACTTTTCTGGCTATGGTCTGTAAGTTCTGATATCTGGTTTTCAAATGTGTTTGCGCTTTGAAAAATGTATAGATAGACGATATCTTACTTACCTTATTATTCAGCGAAGATTTGTTAAAGTATTCTGCAAGTGTGAGAAAGTGTTTAATATGCTTGAAACATGTATTGGCCTCTAACTTGCTTAAAGGTATGGTTAGATAGAACGATTTGAAAAAATAGTGCAAAATCTTGGGACTATTCTTTAAATTTAATTTTAATTAAATATGTTTCTTTTATTTTTTTCCGGTATGTATTTTTTAAAAATACATTAATGTTTAATGCACTATATTTATTATACTTTTTCATCGAATAAGGTCGGTCAGATTTGAGAGAATCAAAACTCTAAAAGTGAATGAGTAAATGCAAATATTTTCTTTTCAAAGTACTCGAATATTCTTCAAGATATGTGAGATGTAGCTGTTTTAAAGTCGCGACATTCAGACGACTCTGAAATTGGAAATCGCATCACACATTCGCGATTTTTACTTTTTGCTTAGGCTATTTGTGTATACAGTGGATCTTTTCCTACTAAATCAACGATGCTGAAGAACTCTTTAATTGACATTTTTTCCATACCACCAATAGTTTAATACTTATACGCTTTCCACCCCGGAATCATCTAAGAATGATTAGTGCGATTTGCATTTTCATATCATCGATTCTGCGCATCGTCTGGATGTCACGACTTTAAAACAACTACATCCAACGAATATTGGACAATTGCCGGGTACTTTGGAAAGAAAATGATTGCGTTTACTTAATTACCTTTGGAGTTATGTTTCTTTCAAATCTGTTCAACCTTTTTCGATGACCCGGTATTACAGCGCCTAGAATACATAGTGTAGAAAACGGTTTTACCGTTTTTTAATTCAAATTTTTTAATTAAAACCGGATATTCTGAAACAAGAATTTTTACTTTAAGAAGTCACGAAATATCTGCAATTAAGTAAAGAAAAGAACATTATAGGAATTTCTGGTATGAATGCAAAATTTCGGAATTAAAAAAAAAAAAAAAGCCAAACGGATAATGCTTTAAAAAGTGCTAAAAAATTGCAGTCGATAAACTTGCAACGATGCGGTACAATAATAGGGCGATCACAACATCTGCTTTAAAAATATTTAACTCTAGCAAAAGTAACTGCTTCACTACTAACAACATGAGTATAATTTCTGTTAATAAAATCTTCTTGTAAGTGTATATTTCAGATGTAACTGATTTTGAAGTTAATTTTTTATCATCAGGGAATTAATCCTTTCCGGCACAGTGGTCCCACTCTGGGCACACCTAATTTTAATTCCAAACTTGTATTCGGCACCAAGAATATTTTAATATAATTTTGTTTCTATAATGAAAACTTAAAATAAGGAGGTCACATTTTCTAAAAAAGTCGTGTGTAAATTCCGATGTCAGTCAGCAATTTCTGATTTTACGAACAGACTTTATCTGTGCCGAAAAGAATTAATCTTTTCCGCTCTTCTAGCACAGATTCTTCCTTTGGTATGATGCTAAATAGGGATAGTTTCTAGTTGCAGATATTTCGTGACTTCTTAAAGTAAAAATTCTTGTTTCAGAATATCCGGTTTTAATTAAAAAATTTGAATTAAAAAACGGTAAAACCGTTTTCTACACTATGTATTCTAGGCGCTGTAATACCGGGTCATCGAAAAAGGTTGAACAGATTTGAAAGAAACATAACTCCAAAGGTAATTAAGTAAACGCAATCATTTTCTTTCCAAAGTACCCGGCAATTGTCCAATATTCGTTGGATGTAGTTGTTTTAAAGTCGTGACATCCAGACGATGCGCAGAATCGATGATATGAAAATGCAAATCGCACTAATCATTCTTAGATGATTCCGGGGTGGAAAGCGTATAAGTATTAAACTATTGGTGGTATGGAAAAAATGTCAATTAAAGAGTTCTTCAGCATCGTTGATTTAGTAGGAAAAGATCCACTGTATACACAAATAGCCTAAGCAAAAAGTAAAAATCGCGAATGTGTGATGCGATTTCCAATTTCAGAGTCGTCTGAATGTCGCGACTTTAAAACAGCTACATCTCACATATCTTGAAGAATATTCGAGTACTTTGAAAAGAAAATATTTGCATTTACTCATTCACTTTTAGAGTTTTGATTCTCTCAAATCTGACCGACCTTATTCGATGAAAAAGTATAATAAATATAGTGCATTAAACATTAATGTATTTTTAAAAAATACATACCGGAAAAAAATAAAAGAAACATATTTAATTAAAATTAAATTTAAAGAATAGTCCCAAGATTTTGCACTATTTTTTCAAATCGTTCTATCTAACCATACCTTTAAGCAAGTTAGAGGCCAATACATGTTTCAAGCATATTAAACACTTTCTCACACTTGCAGAATACTTTAACAAATCTTCGCTGAATAATAAGGTAAGTAAGATATCGTCTATCTATACATTTTTCAAAGCGCAAACACATTTGAAAACCAGATATCAGAACTTACAGACCATAGCCAGAAAAGTACTGCAATTCTTTCGTTCAGGTATGTAACATAGCTGCCAACTTTTACGCTTTTTTGATACCACTAAAAATTAATAGAAACTTTTGCGTTATATATATATATATATATATATATATATATGCTCAATAAAGATTAAAAATAAACTAAAATAAAAATAAAAATAAAAGTAAAATCCATGCGATAAGCACTATAGCTGCAATTGATCATACAGATTAAATATAGCACAATATGTATTAAATGTATTCGGCAGACCCAGAATTCCGCACCATAATTAAACTAGGAATAAATAACAAACATAAAAAATAAACAGATATAATCTGAACAAGAAACAACCAAGAAAAACAACCAAAAATCTGTGGCCTCATCAGCAGTGGGCATATTAAAAAGCACAGCGATGTTTCCGACTAATTACAAGCACAACAAACTATTATACCGTAGTGGCAGTGGGTTTCGGCCAGAATGTCGTGAAGCATAAATCAAATGCATGAAAACAAATGAAAGCATGTCACGAAGATTCCCTCACCGGACCCAACGCCACAAACAACAGCACGACTGAATACAAAACGTATGCTTAACATACACTGAACCAACAATAGAATTATCTTACCCCCTCCTGAGCCACACAGCCACAAAAACAATAAACAATAACCAAATCCAGTGATCCAAAATCTGTCCATGTACGTTCCGTGTCTGTTGCCACAAAACTGCAAACATCCTTGTAAAACCGTCCTCGAAAGGCTTTAAGTTATACAAATCATTAATTGTCAATTACGTAGCAACTACTCAAAAATGAAGACTGTCTGTAAAACTAGTATATCTATTAATGAAACTCAAAGGCATGTTATTTTTATAATACAAGATACTGGTTAAATTAAAAAGTTCTTTAAGAAATAAATTTTTATTCGTGCAGAGTTTATAGTAGCGAAAAATCTGACCTATGATAATATTAATGTAAATACGTTTATGTACATTCGAACACCAGTTAACTAATTGGTTAACTTCAAAACTTAAGCCATACCGTTTATTGTAGATTGCAATGTTTATTCCATTAGAAATGTGTATTTTTAAATCAAGATAATCAGCCTCATTATTATTTCCATTTGTTTTTTTCAAAATTAAGATATTAGGATAAATGTCACATGATATCCCCAAAAAATCGTGATCACAGTTCAAAATTATTAAATCGTCAATATATCTGAAAGCCAGAAAATTAACGTCATTATTAACCGTACAAAATTGAAATTCATAAAAAAATAAAAAATAAATTAGCTGCCGTAGAGGAGTAACATGTACCCATTCCTATCCCATTTTTCTGTAAATAAATATTTGAACCTGTATAAACATAGTTGTTATATAAGCAAAATTTACACAATAACATAAATAAATTAAAATCAGCAATTAAATCAACAATTTTTAAAAAATTGTCAGTAGAAAAATTGAAAAACATCCTATGGAGCGATGAATCACGCTAGCAATTTTGGCAGTCCAATGGACGTGTTTGTGTGCGGCGAGTGCCTGGCGAACGATATTGACAGGACTGTTTCGTACCCAGAGTGGAATTTGGCGGAGGTGGGATCCTGTTGTTTTAATTTCTGGGAGTATGAATACCGAAGCCTACAAAACAATTCTGGACAATTCAGCGCTACCGATATTTTGGCAACACTTTGGTCTTGTTCCATACCTGTTTCAGCATGACAATGCTCCATGTCATACAGCAGATGTTGTTAAGACGTGGTTTGAAGAAATTGTTGCGGAAAAACTTCCCTGGCTAGCTCAAAGTCCAGACCTCAACACTTTGGAACACCTTTGGGATGAGTTAGAGCGCCGATTTAGAGCCAGTCCAACTCGGCCAAAAACACCACAGAACTGTTTGCTACTCTACAGGATGAATGGAGCAAGATTCCTCCAGAAACGTATCGAAAACTGGTAGAAAGTTTTACCTCAAAGAGTTGCAGCAGTTATTGCGGCGAAGGGTGGCCCTACACGATACTAAAGTTATGCTGAGTCCCCTTTAAATTCATAGTATGAGGGGCAATAACATCGCAGTTTAAAAATTAAGAGGGGGAGGGGTGGCTAAATAAATTTCTAACTCAGTTTTTTTTTTCAAAATAACTGCGAAAATTAGAAAATCAATTAATAATAGAGCTTCTCATTAATAAGCAAATATGTAGATTAATTAATAATTAATTTGATTGAAAATTCAAAATGTGTTTGCGCATTATTTCATTTTTATTTTCATTTAACTAAGAATTAAATTCAGTTTTAAGATGTTTTGAAATATTACATCAGGGTACAAAATATATATTTCATTAATAATACTGAAAAAATAAGAAAAAACTAATAACAAATGAAAATACACATAAAAATTTTGGCATAATAACATAAAGTAAGTGCGCTTCGCTAAAGTTGCGTTGAAAATGGATTCAGCATGTACTCCCTCCCTCCCTCCTCTTACCCTAGAGCAGCACAAATGTCTAACAAATACATTGCTATGGATTTTCGAAGAATATCCCCCCCCCCCTGATTTCTTACGGTCCTAATGACAGGACTGCCAATAGCGATTATTTTTATATTCTATTTTCACGATTCTTTTCAAAAAATAAATTTTGTATTATGTTTCTCTTACACATGTTGTTAAAGCGCATGTGAAAAAATTTTATTTTGAAAAAGTGGTACAAGAAAAAGTTAAAAAGTAGTCGCCAGTGTCAGCTCTGTAATAAGGTGTCTTGTGACAAATCGCCATGTACATGCTGGTTTTCCAAGAAAAACTAAAGTGTCAATAAACAATAAAAAATAGCATACAAATTAAGATATCTGACTATATTTAAAATGCGATTTTTGTCTAAAATTTTCATTTTTATTGTATTACATTTCATTAAAGCCCGCATTTTTACCTTTCCAAATCTGCGCTTACATTTATCCTAATAATATTATAAATCTCATTGTGTGCAAATGTTAGGCTGAAGCCAGTGTCAAAATGGAGCATTTAATAATCCTGTATCTTTGCATATAGGGTGATTATAACCCTCATATGAACATAGACTGGGTTTTGTTTATTTTATTCAAATATTTTTCTTAATAATTCAAAATTTCGTTATTTTCATTGAGAATAAATGGACATTTTTTTCGTATAGCATTTTAAAATTGTTAAATTTACTTTACCGTTACTAATACTTTATCGTTGCCAAAACTAATTCAAAACCCGAAAAAATAATTTTTACTCAACAATTTAGTTTCAATTGAAAAAATTACACGGGAAAAATGAAAATGAAATTTAAAAAAATTAAAGAATTAAGAAGAAGATTAAATAATATTATTAGAAATAAAACGTACTTTTTTAGTTTTTGATAATAATACAAGGTTTCAATATGCGTAACCATAGGAAACAGGCGAATATGACGTCATGTAGTATTGAAAATAAAGCGGATATGCTTTGATTGGTGAAATAAAATGATCTTGGGTTTTTTTCTTCACTTTTTTTTCTTTTGTATGGTAACAATACTTGCCGTTTTACCGTCTGCGCACGGCTAATATAACTAACTATACCGTATTTTTTATTTAAATTTTAAAAAAGTAAAAAGAAGTTTCAAAAGAAAATGGTTAGCAAATGTCAATAATACGCTCCGCAAAATTATCCATGTCGTAAATGATGTCATGGATCGCGAGAAATAGTGATTTTTCACTCTTAAAACTAAAAGAAATATCTCGATTACCTAAAAAGAAATGGCGAATGTTAATAGTTCCATTTTTGTTGATAAAACCTAATGATTTAATATTATTTTAAAAAACACAAATTGCACAAATTGTGCTTATTAGTTGCTAAAATCAGTGTAAAAATTGTTTTAAACTCATAAAAGAGCTAAAATCCTACATGTTTCGGCTTTAAACTTAAAGCCATCATCGGGGAAGAGGAACAACACAAACGACTACTGATCTTTTAATTTTCGACACGAGAAAATTGAAATCAACAGTATGGAAAAATTTAAATAAAATAAGCGGGCGCTCTCTGTTGCCAAAGAGCGAAAAACAAAACAATGAATTAACAAGGGGTTAAAAATGTATCCCATAGACTAGGTATGTTGAAAGAAAAGTTATCATTACAAATACAATCTTTTCTAATTTTGATTTCCAATGATTCCCTAATGGCGGCTTTAAATGGGTTATTGAACCTATGGATAATTCTTGCTTTATCGAAATTAATTACAGTATCATTATTTTTAGCGTAAAACCGGGAGAGTGCAGTGGATAACTTTCCAAATTTTATGTCGTTTTTATGCTCTTTTAACCTTTCCAAAAACTTTCTTTTAGTCATACCAATGTAAAAAATTATACTATTATTATTTAAGCTAATGGGGATTTCATAAACACCTGCGAATTGATCAGGGGGGATAGGATCTAATTTACATGAAACTAAGTCAACCAATTTTCTGGGAGGAACAGCAATAAGATGGATATTGTATTTACGGAGGGCCCTTTTAATCCTTTCAAATATAATAGGTATATATTGGAATTTACGATAGTTTGGTTTATTATTGCTAGGGACAGGATGCTGAATTAAATGGCCATTGAATTTTTCTATAATTTTCTGTACGTGATGAGCGGGGAAACCATGGTCAATGGCGATATCTCTGATAAAATTAAGTTCATCTTGGATGAATTCACTTGAACAAACCAGAAAAGCACGCTTGATGAATGAATTGAAGGCAGCAATCTTATAAGTGAAAGTTGTAGAGGCATTAAATGGGATTATTGTGTTACTTCTCATCGGTTTACGATAGACTTTACGTTTTAGGTTGTTGTCATCTTTAATTAATTGAATATCCAGGAACGGTAGTGATGAATTTTCTTCTATTTCCAACGTAAACTTAATATTTTCATCTATTTCGTTTATTTTTGAGAGGAAAGATAGGAGTTCTTGCTTTCCATGATTCCATGTGATAAAGATATCATCCACGTATCTTAGCCAAACTTCTGGTGTCAAATTCAAACTTTTAAAAATAAATTCCTCCATCGGTCTAAGTTTAAATTCAGCCAACAGACCGGAAATAGGAGATCCCATAGGTCTCCTATGGGTCCCTAGGTCCTATCATAGGTCTAACCTATGGGATCTCCTATTTCCGGTCTGTTGGCTGAATTTAAACTTAGACCGATGGAGGAATTTATTTTTAAAAGTTTGAATTTGACACCAGAAGTTTGGCTAAGATACGTGGATGATATCTTTATCACATGGAATCATGGAAAGCAAGAACTCCTATCTTTCCTCTCAAAAATAAACGAAATAGATGAAAATATTAAGTTTACGTTGGAAATAGAAGAAAATTCATCACTACCGTTCCTGGATATTCAATTAATTAAAGATGACAACAACCTAAAACGTAAAGTCTATCGTAAACCGATGAGAAGTAACACAATAATCCCATTTAATGCCTCTACAACTTTCACTTATAAGATTGCTGCCTTCAATTCATTCATCAAGCGTGCTTTTCTGGTTTGTTCAAGTGAATTCATCCAAGATGAACTTAATTTTATCAGAGATATCGCCATTGACCATGGTTTCCCCGCTCATCACGTACAGAAAATTATAGAAAAATTCAATGGCCATTTAATTCAGCATCCTGTCCCTAGCAATAATAAACCAAACTATCGTAAATTCCAATATATACCTATTATATTTGAAAGGATTAAAAGGGCCCTCCGTAAATACAATATCCATCTTATTGCTGTTCCTCCCAGAAAATTGGTTGACTTAGTTTCATGTAAATTAGATCCTATCCCCCCTGATCAATTCGCAGGGGTTTATGAAATCCCCATTAGCTTAAATAATAATAGTATAATTTTTTACATTGGTATGACTAAAAGAAAGTTTTTGGAAAGGTTAAAAGAGCATAAAAACGACATAAAATTTGGAAAGTTATCCACTGCACTCTCCCGGTTTTACGCTAAAAATAATGATACTGTAATTAATTTCGATAAAGCAAGAATTATCCATAGGTTCAATAACCCATTTAAAGCCGCCATTAGGGAATCATTGGAAATCAAAATTAGAAAAGATTGTATTTGTAATGATAACTTTTCTTTCAACATACCTAGTCTATGGGATACATTTTTAACCCCTTGTTAATTCATTGTTTTGTTTTTCGCTCTTTGGCAACAGAGAGCGCCCGCTTATTTTATTTAAATTTTTCCATACTGTTGATTTCAATTTTCTCGTGTCGAAAATTAAAAGATCAGTAGTCGTTTGTGTTGTTCCTCTTCCCCGATGATGGCTTTAAGTTTAAAGCCGAAACATGTAGGATTTTAGCTCTTTTATGAGTTTAAAACAATTTTTACACTGATTTTAGCAACTAATAAGCACAATTTGTGCAATTTGTGTTTTTAAAA
Organism: Maratus michaelseni; assembly: GCA_963931845.1. NCBI lineage: Eukaryota > Metazoa > Arthropoda > Arachnida > Araneae > Salticidae > Maratus > Maratus michaelseni. Next base: position 32,040,206 of record OZ007589.1, on the reverse strand, counting down.
TACTAGTTAACAGTGTAGTGTCCAAATGGATTCAATTGTGATTTAATATTATTTTGTAACATAATTTTCCCTATGCGAGTATTGAAATTAATTGCCTGGAAAATAAAATTAACACGAATTATGTCATTAAAAAGGGATTTCTCTGGGGAAAAAGGAGACGTCCTATTTGAAATAAAACAGGAATTTTCCAATATATTTTAAATTGAGTGTGAATCATTTCCTTACATTAATAATACAAGGATCAATAAGTATAGAAAGTAGATGAGTTTCACGCCATATTTATAACGAAAAATTTAAATGTTTTGTTACTATACTGATTATTAAGCATGACCATGAGTATCCGTTATTTCGTTATTTCGTTCCGCATGAGTATCCGAGTTTTCTGCTAAAAATCACATCATAATTTTAAGAAAAGGAAAATGAACACGAATCTATTTTATTAAAATCTGACCGTGTGTTTGTATTTCGCAACTACTCCTAGACTATCGAACGCAACGCGATTTACTACCGGTTAGTTTACTACCGGTTTAGCGAATACCGGTTATAATTGATCCGAGGATGTCACACAAATTCTCAGAATTAAAAAAATTAAATTAAATGCCATTTTTTTAACGAAGTTTTTCTAAAAACGGAAAGTAACTTACTCCATATTTGTGTATAAAAAAGGAGAAATAAAACAGATCAGTATATTTTTTACACCATTTTCTCATTAAAACTGAAAAACAGAATTTATTTTCACTTTGAATAGATGGTGAAAACAAAATCTTTATTTCAGTAAATCATCCGAAAAATACAAACATATTTTCACATATTCAAACTTCAAGAATCAATTTATTCTGAAGAACAAACATTGCCTGCCAATATACTGTCATTTAGAAAACAAGATTTGTTTCAACTATATATTAAACCAAGGAGGCAGAATTGAATTTAAAGAAAAAGCATATATACTATTTCTAATTAATGTTTTTTTTTTTTTTTTAAAGGATGGCTGTTAAAACGTTTCACAAAGGCGTTAAAAGTAAAATTGTTTATCAGGTAAAATTGACATTTGTTTTTACCCAATTCGTCTATTTCCACGATTTTATTTGGCCCTCCTTTTTGCATTGGTTGCAATTTCATTTTCGAGGTTATTTGGCACAAAATTTCACTTTTTTAAGACTGAGTTATGTCAAGGTCCCTATAATAATAAATACCGTATTGTCTCCTATGAAATGTGATAAATAGTTAGTTAATTATTAACGTTTTTAATTATTGGGAGTAAATATTTTGCTTAATTAATGTATTTATTCATCTTTTAATGTTGCGTGAACGAAGTCACGGGTAACAGCTAGTTGTACTATAAATAAAACCTAAGTTATCAGAATTTAAAAACTACTTGATAGTGAATGAAACGGAAGTGCCAAACTTTTCAACGTTAATTTTTTTTCCTTTGTGCAAAAACTGCCAAAACTTTCTTTTAGATATAAACAGAAAAAAAAAAAAAAAAAAAAAAAAAAAAAGACCTTGATCGATAACTACAGTAAAATTCCAATTCACATAACTGTTAAGTAAATGTTAAATAAAGTTTAAAATAGTTAAGTAAATATTTCTGTTGAATAAATGTATTTTATGGAAAATGCACTTTTCTGTGAAAATTCCATACGCAAAACATAATTTCTCAAAAAGCTATTGAAATATCACTATAAAAATCAAATTGCAAGTTATTGAATCTTAACTTATGAAAAATGTATAATATATCTGTATAATATATATATATATCTGTATAACAAAATGTATAATATAAATGTATAAATATACGTTATACACAAAATACATACGTATATATGCGATAGAATTTACCGTAGAGTGTTTTGCGTATTGGGCTAAATTTCACAAAATTTTATTATAAACACCTCAATTTACCTAAATGTAATCAATGTATGGACTATATTTTCCTTTTCATCGTAGTTTAGAATCAAAATCTTCCTAAACGTAACCGTAAACTATAATTAAATAGGTTTTTCAAAAAACTTTTTCCGAATGCTTTCAGATAACTTAAAAATAACAATTTGTGAACAATCCCTTATCAGTCATCGAGTTTTAGTCAGAAACTAAAAAACAGCTCACTCTAACGCCGATATCTCTCTGAACTTTTGCGATATTTGACTGATTTTTTTTTTATTAAGTTGCTCCAGAGAGCTGACTACTAAATTATGCAAAAAGTTCCTTGATATCGTTCGCGCATGCTCAGATAAAAATTATTTCATACAACTGCCCATATTTCCTTAAATATTTAATATATTTATATTCCAATAGCACTATGTTATTGCTACTACATTTTGTCCTTTTTTCTGAAATTGGCGTTAAATTTGGTTAAAAACCCTGTGTGTTATAAGCAAAAAACATGCAAGATTTTTTTTAATTAAAAAAAAATCGCTATATATCTATTAATATACATGCTATTCTTACACAAATGAATGCACATATTATACAATGTCTGCCTATGTATATTCTGCAGCGACAGATCATTTCGTGCATTTTATTTTACAGGGTGATCCCAAGTATTATTTTTTTTCTTTAATTTTTGGTTGGTCCCCTAATTGTCCTCCTTATCAAATCGACTTTAAAAAATATGAAGTCAAACCTGTTCTTTTTAATCCTATAATTCCAAAATAATCTGATATGTATATTTTTAAATATTTGAAAAAATGTATAAAACTGAAAGTTCCCATCATTTATGGCATTACAGTATATATATATATAAATATACCGGAGATTTATAACTTAAAATTTACTATAAAATTTTAGTGGTAGGAAAATAGCGTAAAAGTTGGCAGCTATGTGTATGTAATATGCACATTTGTAAATACTGTATATGGTATGCTACAATTAAGTTTAGAAAGAAAATCCATAACATAGTTCAAAATTCACCTTCAGCTGTTTCTACCAATACACGGAAACAGAAATGAATTATTTTGTACAGCCCAGTATATTACCTTAAGATTTTTATACACGCCACATATTAAGCTAAAATTTATTTCAGGTGAAAACACAATAAAAACTACTGACATCACACTTCCATAAATCGTCATACATATGAGGCCATGTATCATACATATGCATCATGCATATGAGATCATGTTATTTACATGGCACTGTATATAATTTATTTAATATTCAAGAAACATCTCTCTTATACTATATATATTTCACATTCAAAACGTATTACTCGATTTAAATATATATTGACCGTTTTTGTGAGAGTTTAGCAGATTTCTTCGATTAATATAAATATTTTTGCAGGTTAACCCTTGTCCTTTTTTTCGTCGCTGAAATTTATTCTCAAGTACTTTTTCTTGCTGATTGGCGTCCATAGGATCATTCCTTTCTTTATGTTCATTGTTATATTTTAATTTCTGTACCAAAAAAAAAAAAAAAAAAAACACCACCGTATTTTTCTAAAAAACAAATAATTAATTAAATTTTGGATGAATCAGGTTCATTAAAAATTCCTTATGAGGCGATATTACATTCATTTGTTCAAAAAATCGTCGTTATATCTGTTGTATGCATTGATAATAGTTGTTCATAAGTGGGTTTGTAATGATATGTATAGAAGTATGTTGAAATAATTTAAATGTGTAGAATGTATGATTATAAGCGCAAAAGTAAGAGAAAGATGTATGTGAGACATAACGTATTACCGCAATTTCCGGCGTATAATCCGCGGATCAAACAATCATGTTTTAACCCAGAAATTTTATTTTATAAAATGTAGCTTATTACATCGCTGTAAATGTTTGACTTCAATTATTGAATAAAATTTCTGTGTTAAAACACAATTGTTTGATCCGCGGGATATACGCCGAAAATTACGGTAAGTATGAAACTTTGAGCTTGAAAATGACTTAAACATTTACAGTTTTAAAAACTTTAACCGATATGACAAAACCCATTAAAAGATGAATTTTCTTTTATTATTTTACATTTTTACTTAAGAAAGAAAATAATAAAAAAGTATATTAGGCGTTTATACATATTTAAATTCTCATAGAAGATACATTTTTAATTTATAAAAGTTCCTTTATTTACTAATAAAGATTATTTTCAACATTATCTAATATTATACATTGATATAACACAACGCGTTTAAGAAAATACAAAAAATTGTAAGTGAACCATCTTTCGTTAAAATTTTCAATTTTTTTTCACCATTTATGGATAATTTTAACACTGACAGAAGCTTCTATAAACAGACACAAACATAAATTTATGTTATGCTTTATCACACATCAAATAAATTTTAACTGCTTTTATGATAAGCATAAAATTTATGTTACTGGCCTGCTGAATACATTTTAGTCATGTTAAATTAAATGTCAAGACATATATTTTCTCTTTTCAGAATAAATTATAAATGCTAGGTAAATCTTTAGAAAAATTTGCATTTAAAAGCATTGTAAAGTACAACACCATGTACAGTCGTGGAAAAAAGAAACTGAACACCCCTACTAACTCTGCAACAAATTATTGTAGAAGAAAGTTATTTGTACCAAACGATTGGACATAAAGTCAATTTCTAAATTATGTATATAAAATTTTCTTAGGAGGCGATCTACCTATTAAAATAAACCCAAACTTTGTTTTTTTCAATAGCAAGACCCAAATTTGACAGGATATTTTAAATCTGCAGTTCAAACTATGCCTAAGTACCAAATTTCATGAAATTTCTACGATTAATTTAAAAGAAATTAATTATTTTAAAATGAGCATATTTTATGGGCTGTATCCAAATTGAAGTTCGGTATTCGATTGTTGAAATGCTGCAGAATGACTGAGTCACTTCGTTTAATGTATTATTTCTTGCCAATATGACCATTTTACTCACTTAATAAGTTTCGGTTATTGTTATATGCGGTAAAATAATGTTTACAAGTATTGCATTATCCTATTTTAAAAAATATAAGATTATCTGTAATTAAAATGGTTTTAGAATATGTAAATGATAATATTGCAAATACAAAATTTAGAATAAAAAATAGTATGAAGCAGCGTAAGGAAACAATGTAGAATTAACGCAGATTCCCAAGTCGTTTTTTTTTTTTTTATTATTGTGGGAGCTGGGGGTGGGTGTTTCCAGATCTCTTCGCATGATTTATATTCCGATTTATTTGAAGAAGTAAAACTAAATCTATGTTAAAAAGACACCTGAATAACTTTCCATTCGTTATTCACCTTTGTAATATTGTTAATAATTATATGATTAAACCTATTCTGTCAGTTAATTTGAAATTTTACAATTAGCTCATTAATGCCGCTTGACAAGAAAACTTGCCATTCGACATTTTAATTTTTTAAATATTTTAAATGTTTTTGCACACTGCTAGCGATTGGCAAGGAAACTTGCCTCTCAGAAAATCATAAAATAACTTCTATTTTTTTTATTATTATTATTAGCTTGTGTAATCGAATAGATTTAAATACGAAGAATAGAACGGTTAAAACGCGCATTTTTTTTTTTTTTTTTTTTTTTTTTTTTTTTTTTTTTGTGATTTCCTACACTGTGACGTGACAAAACGATCTTAGAAAGAAAAATACAAACAGTTATGAACAGGGCTTTACAAATTTGATAAAATCTGGTAGCCCGCAAAAATTTCTAGTCACCAGTAAAAAAAATATACCCCCCCTCCCCCCTCCCGGTCCTTGTTTTTCAAAAAGCACAAAAGTTTTTTTTTTTTTAGCATTCGATGTGCGGTGTATTTTAAATGGTTGCTATCATCTGAAATAGTATTTCATATATATAGGTATATATAGTAGGGTATTTGAGCATTATGTTACACGAGGCTGTATCATTTTCAAATACCAGCCATGGAAATTCCTTTAACCACTTTTTTTTTTAATTTTGTTGTCCAGATTTGTTGTTAGGACCAGATGTTTGTTGTCCAGATTTTTTATTCGGATCATTTGTATTACGTTGTGGCAGTTCTGCATTTTGTAAAACTTGTGTTTGTTCATTTGGTTTTGATTGTTTGCCATCATTTTGTTCTTTATTATCACTTTTATGAGTTCCAGATGATATATTTTTTGTTTTTTACGCTCCATAGTAAAAAATACTTCAAGAAAACCGAAAAATTGAAATGCAAAAATATTCTAGGGCTGATCGCAAAAGTTAGCATCCACTACCGAAATAAATTGTTACCAAACGAAAAAGGGACACTTAATATATATTTTTTAATTATTTTTCCTTTTTTAAAAGAAGCGAATCTCTGCAAAGAAGTAGAACTCTCAATCTTTTACGTCATATAGAATAGACAATCGTCTGAAAACCAGGCTGGCGCCTATTTATTGTACAATGTGTGTAATGTGCAGGTAATAAAAGCCCAATGCATTTTACGGAAGGGAGAAATATATTTTTATAAAATACATTATTTTTTTTATGAAAGGGAATCCATTTGTGATCATTTCATCGATCAATTTTTGTAAAAAATATAAATAAATAAATTAAACACAAAATAAATAAAAATAAATTATAAAAAGCCAGTTTAAAACTTTGTTCGCCATATAGTAACAGTTGGCCGCCAGTGGCTACCTGGCGACCACATTTGATAATCCCTGGTTATGAAACAGCAGGTCTGTGCGACCCCTCCACAAACATTGCAGGACATTAAACGACGCTATTATGGACGCTTGTTCCAACGTTTCACCATCTATGCTCCAACGTGTGCAACGTGAAATTCAAACAAACATTCAAATATGCATTGCAGCTGACGATGAAGTTTGAAAATCTAAAATAAAGGTATATTATTATAACTAGTTGCCTTTTTTCTTTCTAAGATCATTTTGTCTCGTCACAGTGTTGGAAATCCCTAAAAGACAAATGCGTGTTTTAACCGTTCTATTCTTCGCATTACTGTCGACAATGTGTCTTTTCGTACTAAATCAATGATGCTCTACAACTTTGTAAATCACTTTTTTCTTTATCTCTTTCCGTTTTCGAGATAGGAATGCTAACGCCGCAACATTCCACCAGGTGGCGCCGTAGGCTGTTTCATTGAGTAGCGCATGGCTATTTTACTATACCTAGACACTACTTTTATGAATATAGCAGCAGCCGTTCCGAAGTTAAGAGGGTGGCAAGGGACTTTAGTGGGCATATTGTATATATATATATATATATACTGGTGCCTGGTTATCTTACGTATTAATCCAACCACAGGTCGTTGTCAGGTTTTTTGTACTCGCGCGCGCATTCACTTACGCTTCAGTTTGAGCTAGCTTTCAACTTAACGTAAGATCGCGAAGCACTGAAATACGGTTTACGTATTGTTTATATTGTAAGACAGACTTACATTCTAAGTTTAACGAGGCACTGTAATCCCAGCCTATGAGTAAAATATTTTTTTTAACAGGGATGAGAGCGCTCCGTCCCGAATGTCCTATTCTTACCACTAAATTTTAATAGTATTCTCCACCGTATTGAATTCCAGAAATTCTGTCCTTAAATAAGGTGAAAAATACTATTAAAATTTAGTGGTGACAATCGGGCATTCGGGTCGAAGCGCACTCATCCCTGTTCAAATTATGCTTTAATGCACATCATAGACGGCACTTTAACCCCTTCAGGGGCAAAGCACTCTTGTAGCTAAAATATTGAAATGAGTGATTGACACCAGGATTCACGAACGAATTTATTTTAAAATAAGTAAAAAGTTTTCCTCACGTACCTTATAAATTCGAAATTTGATTATAAATTTCTGGTGTCATTGTGGCATTTTGGGATTAAAATTAAGTGGTATATACAGGGTGATTTTTTTAAAGTTGTGAAAGTAAAACCCTATAACGAAAGAACCACTGATCCAAATGACCGGAAATTTCACCAGTATGCTCCCAAAGCAATGGGTATTTTTTAGGCGTGGTTAAAAAAACTTAAAATCTCATCGACAGATGGCGCTGTATAAGCAGTAAACTCGGTAGAGGAGATTGTGCAAGACACACGCACAGTGGATACTCTTCACGTGGAACATGCGGTTTCACGTTTCCAACTCGTAGCTGAAAACATTGGACAGCACACTGAAAATCGTATGCGTTAGTTACGCAGTTCTGTACGAATGTTTTACTCCATATTTTTATTTCGTTCTGTTTCTGCAGGTGTTTGCAGTTCCTTTTCCCAATTACAGCATTCTGTATATCAAAAACATACAGAATGCAGTAATTGGGAAAAGGAACTGCAAACACCTGCAGAAACAGAACGAAATAAAAATATGGAGTAAAACATTCCTACAGAACTGCGCAACTAACGCATACGATTTTCAGTGTGCTGTCCAATGTTTTCAGATACAAGTTGGAAAAGTGAAACCGCATTATCCACAACAGAGTGAAGAGTGCCTGTGCCTGTGCCTGTGTCTTGCACAAGCTCCTCTCCCTACTTTACTGCATATACAGCGCCATCTGTCGGTGATATTTTAAGTTTTTTTAACCATACCTAAAAAATACCCATTGCTTTGGGAGCATACTGGTGAAATTTCCGTTCATTTGGATCAGTGGTTCTTTCGTTATAGGGTTTTACTTTCACAACTTTATAAAAAATCACCCTGTATAATATACTGGTGCCCTTCAAGGGGTTAAAGAAGCATCTTGTCGTTTTTTAAGCATAATTTGAAAACTATTTGGAAGAAAAATTGGAAATTTTGAATACGCATAAAGCAGGACGTAATAAATATAAATCCATCAAAAAAATTGTAGGTTGCAATTCTTAATTTTTTCGAATGTTAATTTCATAATTCATAATTCATATTCTAAAATTATAAAAATTACAAATTCGTCGTATTTATTTTTGGGTTTTTGAGTATTATAACCAAACAAAACATTAGCACATTAGGATTATAATTTCAGGAGATATTAATAAAAATATGAAAATGTAATTCAACATTAGAAGCTATAAATTTTGGATGTTTGTAATTCAAAAACTTATCATCCAAATGACTTGAAATTTGGTATCTAGGCACAGGACTGCCAACTACTACGCTTATTTCGAGTCAAATAATTCTTTTAGAATCGGAAATTTTAGTTAACAAACGCAATAAAGTGTAAAGCATTGCATACCATTAATTAAATTCTGTACGCAATTTATTAATATTTTTCTGGTTCTAAACATGAATATTTGATTTCAAAAGGCGTAGTTGTTGGCAGCCCTGTAGGCATAGTTTGAACCAAAGATTTAAAATATCGTGTCAAAATTGGGTGTTGCTATTGAAGAAAATAAAGTTTGGGTTGGTTTTGATATGTAGATGTCCCCCTAAGCAAATTGTATATTCATAATTTAAAAGTAGACTTTATTTCGTTTGGTACCAGTAACTTCCTTCTACTATGATTTGTTGCGGAGTAAGTGGGGGAGGGGGGGGGGGTTCAGTTTCTTTTTTCCACGACTGTACATTTTTTATCTAACATATTTAATTTATATTATAATGAAAATAATATAATTTAAATAGCTTTATTATTATTGAAATTTAATTATTTTTAAAAAGGAGCCGTTATTCTTCCAATTGCAAAAAATAGTGAATCATTTTTTTGCAATTTTTTCTTCAAATGAATTTTAGACATTCGTAGTATCGTACATTAATTTCAACACAATTATTCTAATTGGTAAATAAATCACATGAGTCGTAGTTTTCCAACTAGATAAAAAAGTGTTCAGAAAAATTGACTAATTGTAGTGACACGTTTCATCCATTTGGAAAACTAAAACTCATGTGATTGATTTACCAATTAGAATAATTGTGTCAAAATTAATGGAGTATTATTACTTATCAAACGTTTCTTGGCGTCCAATTACCTACAATTTATTCTGTTGAGCTTATTCAGATATAAGACCACATCTTATAATCGAAAAGGCTCTCTGAATGAACTGTGTCTGTTAGATTTCCTCAGGATAGCTCAGTTGGCAGAGTCTTGAAAGCTTACGTCAGAAAGTACCTGGTTCGAATCCTGAAACTGAACACATTTCATCCAGTTGGAAAACTACAACTCATTCGTTGTATATTTTAAAGGAGTTTCGAAAAATCATATTTTTAAAAATACGTGAAAGTAACCAGCCATTTTTACTATATTTTTACGTATATCATGACATTTTATTTTTTTCTTAAACAAATTAACTCTTTGAAAATCTGATGTTTGCCGTTACACATAAAAACAAACATTAAAAATGATTAAATTGATTAAATCCTTTTATTTCTTAAAACTATTTAATAATATGTCAAAAAGTTTACAAGAAACATAATTTAAAAAATATATATAGCGAATCGGTTTCTTATAAACGTTTGAGGGATTTTATAAAAGATATACGAATAAGATAAAGTATTTGTTTCATAAACATTAGATGGATATGCCTAAATCATAGTTCTCATTTTATTTCTGTAAACATAAGATCGTGACTGAATATCAGTGAAATATATTTGAATATAAGTAAAATATATATAGAATTCAGTGTTTATAACTCCTGCAATATGTCTATTATCTCTGTTATTTACCTGAAAAACGGTTAATATAGCCATTTAAATATAAATATAAATATCGTATTTACACTGGGTTGTGTTGTGTTGTGTTGATTATTGACGGCCAATTACCTACACTTGGGATATAGGCCCGCGGGGGGTGCCCTTCGTGGGGGTATTTCTAAGGGAACCTAACCCGTATTTACGCATGGATAAAGCCACTGCTCGAAGAAAACCACGAAAACTCCGAACGAATAGGCGGACGGGCGCGATTGGGATCGAACCCAGCACCTCCCGTCTACCAGCTTCGAGAGCAGAACCTCTCAGCCACTGGTGGGGCCGTATTTACACTGGAAAACTCTGGTATAATGTCCAGTTTTTTCATAAATTAAAAGATGGATGCGCATTAAACACGGCATATTTCCTAAAATGATGTGAAACCTTACATAATTTCACTGATCACCACTTCTGTGATGGATAATTTTTAATATCCTTTTTTCATAATCGTATGCAAAACCTATGGCAGCAATACCGACTATATACGAACATCCAATTTTTGAGCTGGATAACAAATTATTAATGCAAAAACCAAGACTCCCTTATCATAGATCAGACTTGACAATCCGGAGAAAGTCTATGGGAGAAAATGTCTGCAGTAATTGCCAACTTATTAATTGACTTTCTCCGGAAAGTATCGCCGCCTGGTGGATACTACCGCACAGTTGTCATGTTTCGGGCTTTTTGAACACCAGTATATTTTTAGAGAAAATGTTGTTCTTTTAAATCCCAGAATTCTCCGATCAAACAAAACAAAATTGTCTCTACTAAAAAACTGGTATCCAAAAATATAATAGAAAAATCTATAGAAAAATCCAGCTGGTCTGCTACCGCATAGCTGCCAACTCTTACGCTTTTTTCTTACCACTAAAATTTAATAGAATTTTTTTCGTCATGTAATCACACGATCTTGTCAATTTAATAAGATAAAATTTACTATAAAATTTTAGTGGTAGGAAAACTACTAGTTCATAAGCAAATGCATAGAACAAATGGAGCTGTGAAAAAATTTCGTGTGATTTCGTGTCGTAAATACTATTACTGACGATTGATGGCGCTAGTAGCAGGACAAGTATAGCGGTCAAAGGCAACTTGCTGATTGAGAGGTCTGATACTATGATAAGGAGGTCTTGGCAAAAACAATGCTCCTAGAATGCAAAACTTGTAGTTTGAAAGCCACCGACGTGACGGTGGGACTTGTACTCTTTCCCATCGCTCACTTTCTAAATACAGAAAAAGCAAGTACGTAGTGCAGAACCAATGTTTCAGCTTTTCATAATTGCTACTAATTACTATAATATTACATTATAATATTACATTTTTGATAGATATTTAAAATCCTCTTTAATAAAAAGGTATGTGTTGCTGACGACTGGGATCGTTGCCACAGATTAATCTCAGAAAATGAAACATTTGAAGTTACTGAAAAAATTAATTGCTCGAAAAGTATTTGTCAGAAAATTGTTTGACAAACTGCGTTAGAAAGGTAAAAAATTGTATTTTTCTTGATATAAATTTCAAATCCACTGTTTATGCCATTTTTCAAATATTGAATTTCAAAAATGACCAAATTTCACAATGCATACCATAGCGAAAACTTCACGCGTAAAAAAATAATAATAACAGCAATATGTCAGCACAAGTCACAAATTATAGTAACCGTATGATTTTTATTTAATTCTCGATAAATACTAGATGCGCCATTTCTATTTAGTTGTGAATAATATAGGTTTATTTCCGTTATTAAAAAATGTAGCTATAAAACATATAAATCAATGGAAAACGGTTGGTAATAAATTGTAAAAGTAATAATAAACCGTATTAAAAAAACATAACTTAGTGAAATAAGTATCCGTTTTTATGTTATTATAGGATATCTAGGTAAAGGTACAGGTTACTTTAAAATACAAGGTTAAATTCACCGATATATTTCGTTTGATTCAAGGTTCTTTTGGAGAAACCGACCAGCGCAGCGGGCGTAGTCTGCTAGTATATATATATTCTGAGACTTGCATATACTGCTTAGACTTTATATTACTCTATTTCATAGTATGGCAAATATACAATAGTCAATACGGAAATTTAAACTCGATTATCTTTTCTGTTCATCAGGATTTTTATAAAATTTTCTAAAATGCTGTATTTGCAGCCGTTAAAATAATATGTTGCGCGCGTTTCCCACGAAACACATTTTTTTTTTGTTTTACCAATCACAAGAAGGGGGTGCACATGATACATGAGTAAATATTGTAAAAGTTTTTTATTTATTTATTTAAATAGTGGGACAAATTAAAATATGTTTTCTGATAAATTTACAAAATGCTCTGTAAAAAACAGTCGATTAAAACAAGAAATATTAATATTATAAAAGTTAAAATATCTTTTAGCATTTTATAAAATTTCTTCTTTATCTAAGATTTTTTTTTACATGTATTTCTTTTGAAAAACAAAAGTAACGTAGATTTAAAATAAATAAATAAATACAGCTATGTAAACCGCAAGAAAGTTAAAATAAACCTCTGGCAACATATGTCAGTAATAACATAAAAATAGTTTTTCTATTCGAATGCATGTTGACTGAATCAATACGAAATCATAGGAATTTTTCTGAAAAGAAAACCTTTTTACTATATTATTAACTATGGCGTGGAATGAATGGCCGCGTCAACTTTCCACCTCTGAGAAATAAAAAAGTATCAAACAAGAAAAAAAATTTTCCTTGAAGACTGACAAATAAAATAAGTTATACAAATACTAATAAAATAAGAAATGTTTTCCTACATATGTGGTTTTTTCCATCAATGTTAAATATAAAAAAAAAACAATCAGAATGAAACAAAAACATTCTAACTACAGCATACGTAAGTGTTTTTCTGTCCTTATTTTTTTATTTTGACAGCAAATGAAAAATATAATTTGAAAATGGAACAATAATTATTAATATATAGCAATAACTAGTACTATTTTATCAAAGAATTCGTATATGCATTATCAAGATGTATAATAAGAAATTTATGAAATAAGTATAAAAAAATAATGAAATTTAAATACATATTATAAAAGCCTATTTAAAAACAGAAATATATTGTTAATGTTCCTTTCATTTATCATCTCAACGTTTTTCAATACTTAAAAACCCAAAATAAAGTAACAGAATAACGTGAAGATAATGCAAAGCGAAATTAATGATTCTACTTCGAATCAGGATCTTAATCATACTAAGAAATTTTCTCGTTAATTTACACATCAAATAAAAAGGTTCAGATAAGTAAAACTAACAAATTATTTATTATAACCATGCAAAAGCCTGGTTCAGAAAATAGCTGGTTATACCGCCAGCCACTCGGTTCAAGGTTACATCTCAAATCAGAGTTAAAACACTAACTAACAGCAAAATAAAGGGTTACAACAATTATTCTTGGCGACGCCTAATCTCGCCAATCAAAACAACAGAAAGGGGGATTTTACACACTGCCCCCGGATGAACAATTACTATTGTTCATAATTCAAATTAAATTTCTAAAAAATTTTAAACTACATTGATAAGATAAAAATAGAACATACTTACAATAAGGAATAATACTCACAGGAGTTAATACTGAAACTAAAATAAACAAAATAATGGTATTAGAAAACGTTAATAATAAGAAAATACAAATAAAATGTTCATGATAATGTTCATAAAAAATTTTTAGTCCATAACATCTAGTTCCAGTTTGTAAATCAATTGGATTGGTCTTCTTATCACGCCGGAAACAGTCTGAATGGCACATTGATCTAATTTTTGAATCTCTTCCTAAAAACAGTTCTGTTATTCGTCCACATTTCCACATGTGCTTTGGAGTTTTATCCTCATTAATCAACACAACATCTCCAATTTCGAATTCAGTTGGAGTTTTGACTGGAACTGTAAAATTAGCAGAACGCAGTTCTCGTAAATATTCCTGCCTCCAACGTTTCCAAAAATGGTTTAAAACTTGATCTCGATATCTCAAAATTTTTGTCAGTGTTATTTTATTCGATTTAGTTTCTGAAACACAATGAAGATCTGGTAGAGAATTTATTCGCTTGCCAATCAAAAAATGAGAAGGTGTGAGTGGAAGCGGTTCACTGTTTTCTTCATAGACATACGTCAATGGGCGACCATTAATCACAGCCTCAATTTCGGTCAAAGTGGTTTGAATTTCTTCAAAGGAGAGACAAGATCTACCAAGAACTTTCTTCAACGGAGTTTTTACCGAACGAACCATTCGTTCCCAAAATCCCCCCCACCAACTGGCTCTTGGAACAATAAATTTCCAAACGATCTTATTTTTATTAAAATATCGTAAAACTTCAGCTTTTGATATTCTGCTCCAAACTTCTCTAAGTAAATTATCTGTTTTGATAAAAGTTTTCGCATTGTCACTATACATAGTTTTACATATTCCTCTACGTGATATAAATCGTTTAAATGCTAAAAGGAAGGTTTCAGTAGATAAATTCGAACATAATTCGAGATGTACGGCTCTAGTGACTGCGCACGTGAAAAGAACTATGTAAGCCTTTTCTTGGCCAGTTTTTGTTTTTACATAAATAGGACCTGCAAAATCCACAGCACAGGTCTGGAAGGGGGGGGGGGGGATTCTATTACACGATCTTTTGGTAAAGGTGCAATTTCCTGCTTTCCCGGAGAAGCTTTAAATTTTGAACAAATGAGGCATTTTTTCAGTACGGATTTTATCAATTTTCGTGCTCTGATTATAAAATATTTTTCTCTTAAATGAGCTAATGTAGTTGTGATTCCATAATGGAAAACCTTTTCATGGGCATTCTGAATCAACAATTTTGTGAAAGAACTGCCATTTGGAAGTATAAAAGGATGTTTTTCCCTTTGAGAAAATTCTGAAAATTGTAATCTTCCCGATGCAATCAGTAAATCATTCTCGTCTAATTTTGGATTCAGATTATACAATGCTGAATCTTTATCGATGGGCTTTCCCCTTTTCAAAAAGTCAATTTCGCGATTAAATACAGATAACTGAGTTTGTTTTATCCAATAAATTTCTGCCTTTTCAATTTCTGGAGCTGTCAGCTCACCTGAAATTTTAGTTTTACTTTTGTTGATATTATTTAGAAATCTAAAAATCCATGCTGTGATGTTAAGTAATTTTGAAATATTACTAAAATTTTCTAATTTTAACAATGATTCTGGAGGTACAACACCTACTGCACAAGATATTTGGTCAGAACTCAACTTCGATGATTTTCTTTCATTCAAAGTGCTTTGATTTAGGATGTTTATGTTAAATGGTACCTTTCAGGTTTTGGCCAACTGTCCTTTGGTAATGATAACCATTCTGGACCATAGTACCATAATTTATTTTTAGTGATGTTATGTAAATTCTCGCCTCTAGTAAGAAGATCACTCGGGTTGTCCTTACCCGGGATATATTTCCACAATTTCGGATCAGTCAAAGACTGTATTTCTACAACCCTGTTAGCCACAAAGGGCTTCCAATTATTGGCTGATCCTTTTATCCAGTATAACGTAATAGTGGAATCTGACCAGCTATGCATTTCCAAATTTTGAAAATTAAATACATTTTTTAAATATTTAGACATCCTAGCAGCTATTAATGCCCCCATTAATTCAAGACGAGGGATTGTCAAACACTTAATCGGGGAAACTCTAGATTTTGCCCAAATAAGACTGGTCATAATTTCATTATTACTTGTGATATATCGAAAATAAGCTACAGCCCCATAAGCCTTAGGGCTGGCATCGGAAAAAATATGAATTTCAATTGGGTCTGAAAATTCTAGGCCCTGCGGAAAATATTTGCGGGGAACCTCAAATTTATCTAAATGTTCTATTTCTGAACACCATTTTTCCCATTCAATTTTTAAATCATCAGGGAATTTTTCATCCCATTCCAATCCCCTTTTCCATGTTTCCTGTACCAAACTTTTCATACGAATAGAAAATGGAGAGATGAATCCAGTCGGATCAAAGATTTTTAACATGGCTTTAAGAACAACGCGTTTCGTTGGATTAAATTTCCATTCATCAGGAAAGGATTGTACATCAAAACGTAAAATATCCCAATTGGTATCCCATAATAATCCCGAAATCTTTAAAGAATTATTCGAACTTTCTTCTGAGTCACATAATTTGTTTTCCTCCCATATTTTTCTAAGTTTAACAGAATTAGTTTTGAATTTTCGCAAATTCATACCAGCTTCCCTAAAAATATCCGAAGCGGTTGATGATAGGTAAAAAGCATCTTCATCAGATTTTGACCCCGTTATTAAATCATCTACGTACAAAGATGAATTCAAGATCTTAACAACTTCAGGATGGTCAATATATTTACGGATATCTAATCGTTGCAGCCAAAATAAAGGGACTGCAAGTTAAACCAAAAGCAGCTGTAGTATATCTCAAAAAAATTAAGTTATCATTTTCGTCACCAAACCACAAAAATTTTAAATAATCCCGATCCTCTTCTGATATCCCAATTTGCAAAAAGGCCTTTTCTAAATCAGCGCAAAATGCAATATTATATTTTCTAAAATTCATTATAACATCAAGTATGTTCGGATTAAGATTAGGACCTGGATATAAACAGTCATTTAAAGAATTTAAATGCTTTTCTTTAGAAGAAGCATCGAAAACCATCCTCACTTTAGTAGTTAATTTATCCTCTCTTAAAACTGGTCTATGAGGCATAAAATTCCCATTCTCAATTATTCTATCAGGGCAGTCTTCTACAATTCCGGTAGTTTTTTGTTCCAATACAATAGCCTTATATTTTTTACATAATTCTTTATCCTTTTCGAGTTTACGATTTAATTCGTTAAAACGATTCCTTGCTATTATAAAATTATTATCTACTCTAGTTTTCTCATCCTTCCACAATAAACCCGTTTCGTACCTATTATTTACAAATTTTAAATTATTCTCAAATTTATTCACAATTTCCTTATCCATATCTGAAATATTTTCATTTGGTTGCGTAATACCCAAAGATTCAATTTCCCATAAAAATTTCAAATCCTCCCTTTCTAGATTTACAACGGACAGATTTAAAACAGATGCGTATTTAAAATTCTTTTTTTCATCCTCATAGATTCCACATAATGAATGTCCGAATAAACTTTCACATAAAAATAGAGATTTAGTTATTTTTTGCACTTTTCCCTCGTGACAGATTTGATAAAAATAATCCGCTACAATTAATATATTTATTTGAGAATCGCATGGCGCGGCAAAATTCGACAACTGGTAAGGCGCCAATTTGTCTGTTATCTGTTTGTTGAGAAGTGGGGGATGAATCGTTGCGTTAGAAATTACGTCTGTTACTAAAGCTTCAATAAAAATGAAACGCGATTTGTCTTCAACATGAGATAATTTTAATTGCACGACGTCATAAGGTTTTATTTGTGGCTTAATAGCTGCAAAGGAAAAAATCTGAAGTTTTTCTCTACGAATAATTCGTGGATTTAATTTTGAAATTAATTCTTGTGTCACAAAAGACTTTTGACTACCTAAATCATATAAACATAAGGAAAGTTCAGAATTTATTCCAGATTCCACTTTTACGCAAGCTGTTTGTAAAATAACCTCTTTAAAGGAATTTTCATTTGAGTTGGCTTTACAATGAGAAATTGAAGTGATTACAGAGTCTGCTGATTTGATTTCTTTCGGGACGGTTTGATTAGAATTCCTATTTAAACAAACCGAAAAATGGTGAAAATTGCTATTACAATATTTATATTTTTCAGAATTAAATTTACACTTGGCCGACACATGAAATTTTCTGAAACAAACAAAGCAACGACCGTGGATGCGCAATTTATCACGTTTTTGATGAACAGAACAATCTTTACATGATTTAGAATCGTGATCATTTTCACAAAATATACAAACACATTTTACATTAGTAGCCAATGCAGAGGCTGAAGGAATGTCGCGTTTATAATTATTCAACTGTTTATAATTGTTATTATACTTTGTATTTTTAGCACTAAAACTATTTTCAGAGTTCTGCAGTGTCATCGTAACTTCTCGAGATTGCACTTCGTTTTTAATGAAGGAAAGAAGATCTTCGATCTCCATTTTTTCAGTATTGGCTCTTTTACGATTAAAATCTAGTGCTATTTCAGAAGGTATTAATATCATTAAAATCGGGCAGAGAAGGTGACCATAACTTCCGGACGTAACACCAAGAGAATTTAAATTTCTTATTTGTATCTCGCATTTATCATACAATTCTCGTAATTCTTTAACATTCGAAGCATTCTTTACCTGTTTTAAATTTAACAATTTACTCATATGAGCATTGATAACTAGGTCGCTACGACCATAGCGATCTTTTAACAAATCAACAGCAGCTTTGAAATTTTCCTCGGAAAGTGAAAAACCTGCAACAGCATTATACGCACTGCCTCCAAGCAGGGATTTTAAATATACGAATTTATCAATTGGGGTTAAATTAGAATTCTTCTCAATAGCATTAGAAAATTGCCCCCAAAATTCGAGCCAAGAACTGCTATCACCATAAAATTTGTTTATTGTTAGCTTCGGCAAGTTCATAGATATCTCTATATTTCCGTTTTGAGAAACGGAATTATTTTTCATAAAATTTTGAAAAGCATTATTTTGGTTTTTGGAGTTGCGTTCATTTAAGAACTTCGTTATTTTGTAACGCGATTCGATATTTTTTTCACTATAGCTTTCTGAACTTTCGATTTCTTTTTCGAAATCTGCATCGGCGATTTCGTCTTGTATGTCAGAATTTAATTTTTTTAATATTTCGTATTTCTCATTTAACTGATCTTTACAGATATTTAACATATCAAACTTGTTTTCTAATGACATAGAGTCATCTTCAAGAATTGTACATATTTTAGTACACAACTTTGTTGTTTGCGTTCGTAAACCAGAACGCTTCTTTTTTAAAGTATCTATAGTAGACATATCAATTTTATTTTACAGTTCAACAAAAATATAAATTAGACTGAGCTTACCTCAAGTCTTCAGAGAACCATTTATCAAGAACAAATCATAAATCCAGTGCAGACATCCGGTCACGGGACGCCAGAAATGAAGACAATGCAAAACCAAATTAATGATTCTACTTCGAATCAGGATCTTAATCATACTAAGAAATTTTCTCGTTAATTTACACATCAAATAAAAAGGTTCAGATAAGTAAAACTAACAATTTATTTATTATAACCATGCAAACGCCTGGTTCAGAAAATAGCTGGTTATACGCCAGCCACTCGGTTCAAGGTTACATCTCAAATCAGAGTTAAAACACTAACTAACAGCAAAATAAAGGGTTACAACAATTATTCTTGGTGACGCCTAATCTCGCCAATCAAAACAACAGAAAGGGGGATTTTACATAACGAAAGTAAAAGTTAAAAATTAATAATTCAAATAAAGTTGGATATTTAATAAACTTGCATAGTCTCTATTTTATTGAATGCCATTTGCATGCTCTGATATATATAGAAGTAACATACAAAGCGTAAAAAATAGATGAAGAATTGAATGGAAAAATAGATAATATATTTTTAAATATTACCTTACGTAACACAGTAAAAAATAATTTGAATCATTTATATCAGAAACCGCATAACTGACAAAAAATTCGCTAGTGGGTTAATACTGTTTGCTTAAGTGCATAGTGACACTTTGATTAATGCAAATACGCACTAAAATAATGTTTTCAATTCAATCGTTTCGCGTCTTTGAAATATTCGTTTAGTGCAAATTCCGCATAAGCGACGCCGGTTAAATTTGTGCTTTAAAAGTTTTCAATTTTTTAATTTTACAAAATACTTCACCGGTTCAAAATATTTTACGCTAGCTTATTTTCTATATTATAAAAAAATTGCTTCATTCATTTTTTTTTCAATTTACCAAAAAGTTCAGAGGTATATAAAATATTTTGAACAATTCGTTATTTTTATATATATATATATATATATATATATATATATATATATACATTTTATTTTGTAACTGATCAAAATACATTTCAGGTTTACTGAAAATTTCACTTTTATCAATTAATTTTTAGCCCAGTTTAGTAATTCAATACAAATCGTAAACCACATCATGAAAATAGAGATACGAAATGTGTCTTTTTTCAGAAACAGTATAACAACTAAAATACTTCAATTATAGATCTAATATTCTGTAATATTTCAATTATAGAGCTAATATTCTGCTCTGATTCGCAGTCAAAGTTGTCGTGAAACATAAGCCGTGCTGCAACAATTATTTTCAAGTGAATGAGGATTGCAATACTTATTTCACCAACAAAGAGCTACTTTAGAATTATTTAGCACATTTTAAAACAGTGTTTCATTTACTTTGTTGAAAGCAAAAACATATTTTCTTTCTTCTTCATTAAAATTAGAATATAAATTTTCATATGCTTGTAATTAGTATCGTTTCTTTTTTAGAAAACAAATAAAAAATATTTTACTGCTAATAAAAATCACTAAATTAAGTCACGTTTTGGTGAAACATATTTGTTATATGGAAATAAGTTTAACCCTTAATTGCATAGTGATGTAAATTTCCATCACTTTTTATTTAACTTTTAATAAATAAATCAACTTCTTCGCCACCACTATATTTATATGGAAATATTAATGGAGTAAATTTCCCCGTGAACTATGTCGCTGAACTAAGTTAAAAATCTATCTTAAAATTTCTGGTGTCTAATATTTAATATATGTATAAAAAACACAATTGTAAAAGAAAAACTCATGCAAAGAAGGGTTAACGTAAGCAGTAAAAAAAATTTAATTGAGATATAAGAGAAAATATTTATCAGTTATCTTCACAGAATGGTTCAAAAAATTTTTAGCAGCAAAACCCGGCGGCCAATATCTTCAAAAATCGGATACCAAATCGGATCTCAATCGAAAGGTAAGTTCGGGATCTATCATGTCCACTTACATGTATTGATACATAGCAACATCATAAAAATAAACAACAAAAACGATCTCTGGGAACCTAAAAATGTGAGGATAGGGAGGGTATTATATTATAAACGCATACATACAAACATCATGAGGAATAGTTTCAAAAATAGCGAATGTGGATTCAAGAAACCTCATTATGAAAATATATTCCAATATTTCCATAATCGGATTTTTATCGTTGTTACAATAATTTTCTCACTCTATATGTGTGCAGAAAGTAAAAATTAGTCGATTACGCAACTTGTGATTTTTAATTAAATCAGTTGCAATTTATCGTGAAGAAATTTTTTTACATGAATTACACGACTTTACTATAAATTAACCCTTTCGCGACGAGCGTCCTTTACAGAATTTTTAATCTTTCACCACCGGTTTCTCAAAACAGAAATTTTCGCCTAATTGAATCGCAGAAATGCTGCCATTAAATAAGGCAAAGCTTACAATAAAAAGTAACTGGTGGGAATATTCGAGGATTCTGAGCATCTTATGTGTCATGCATGCGTATCGCTCGCCCTCAAGGGGTTAAATGCAATTGATTATTTAAATATATTTAATTTATTCTAATTAATTTTTCTGGTGTAAAGATTTGCTTTAAATAAATGTACTTTAAATAACACCCATAAAATACACAACACAGCTACAGAATTAATGGTTTGCTTTTTAAATACCGGTATTTTCTTAGAAAATTTTTATTTTTAGATTTTCTTTGCAAATTTTGCAGAAACCACCCTCGGAAGTAATTTTTTACTGGAACGTTGTAGAAACCTACCATGAAATTTTCAGTTAAAATTTATTGGTATTCAGTTGGCGGGCCATATGGGAGCCCTGCACCTACAAATTATATAACAGAATGGCAGAATTCAATATTTTTAGCACCTAGTTCTATTTTTTGTTTCACCATAGACATCTCTGTCGTCACCAAATGTATAGTTTATTTCACTATTTTTCACATCTGGAATAAGACAGCTGTATAGTAATAAAAAGCTGCTCACCGGGCCCTCGGGTCGAATCAACAACAACAACAACAACAACAACAATTTTTCACATCTGTGTGTACAACTACTACTGCCATCTCCTAAAAATCGGAGCTCATCTTTCGACGATTGCCAAGAATGAGTACCTGTTTTTATAAAAGTATAATGACGGTGACAACGACTGCCTTTATGACTTTCTCTTTTAGTGCTTATACATATACATCACTTCTGCAAATTGCATAATTTTTATTTTCAAGTAAGGAAATTCAATAATCAAATAGGGAAAAATGTACTTTTAAATAATTTTTTTTTAAAACTCTAACTATATTTAATTGTTTTTAATAGTTTAATGAGTAATTTTCAGACGTGATTTGTTTAAAAAAAATATCCCAACAATGTTTTTCGGTATTTTCGGTGTTTTCTCTAATAACGTAAAGTAGGCAGTAACGAATGAGCCACAATTTGCAGTTGATTGCCCAGAGCAAACTCAAAAATGCAGATTTCTGTAAGAAATAAAATTTTACAAATTTAGGTCCATCAATGTAGGTTTTACGTTGAAGTTAGCTCAAATGAATTAATTTAAATGTCGAATATATAGTTACTTTAATATAGAAATTAAGAATTAAAATCTATTTTATTTATGTCAAAATGTATGTTGCAAAATTTAAAATTCCATATCATATTAAATTTATTGTATAAAACATTCCTTTTATTAATATTCTATTTACAACCCCAGTTTATTAAAATATTCCCTTTCTTAAAAATATTCCATTACTGTCCATTTTTAAACATTTTTTATCCTAATCTACTTAAATGCCCTTTCTTATTTCTCAACAACTAAGATATACAAATATTTCTTCTTTAAAATAACATATTTTCCTAAATTCTTTATTATATTAAATATTTCCTATTTATTCCCGCATTTAAATATTTCTTATTTCTTTTAATCTGTGTAAATTCGCCATTTGTCCTTTCCTAATAGTCTCAAAAATCATTCTTTTAAATTGTTTTCTCGATACGCAAAAGCCAAATTTTATTCTATTAATTTCCTGCGTTTCTTAATTTCGATAATGTTCTAGAAAATTCTTTACCCGCTAAAAACATTGGAGAAACATATTTCTTCAATATTAATCCACAGATAAAATGAGTGCGAGCCGAAATTTGAACATGCATTGGTTAAGTAGGTCATGTGTTGCGAAATGCATCTTGCGAATTCTTCACTTAAAACGAACTGACGGACTCAGAGAGACAGGACTTTTTTGGTCGAAGTGAGTGTTAAAAATTAAATGCTACTGGATTGGTGTCTAATAAAAAATTATGCTGTTCTTTAAGATGGATAGTTTTTAAGATTATCGTTCTATAAAGAGAGCATTCCCTTGGGATATTAAGATGACTAGATTTAAATAAATGGATTCGAGTGTCATCGTGTTTTTTTCTGCTATCTACATTTTTACTCGGCTGCTGATGCGTAGAGTACGACTACATTAAATCTGGAGATGTTTGCCATATTTTTACTTTGACTGTTGTATGGAGCTAAAAAAAATAGCAGAATACAACATGCATTTATTTAAAAATTATGTCGTTTTAATTTATTTTAATTAATTTTATGAATTACTATTGAAGTTCGCATTAAAACGGTAATGAAATGTGAAAATTGCATTTATAATTTATTTCCATTGTAAATTTTCTACACTATTTTACTCTAACTCCATTTGAAAAAACATGAATATATTTTGTAAAAAGAGAAATATAAATAACCATTATATACTTTTTAAAATGGTTTGTAAAGAACAGCGACAACAAAAAAATAGTATCCACTGAAAAACAAAATTTAAATAAGCTGATAACGATACGTTTTTTAGAACTCTTTTTTCCCCCTTTGAGATATGCAGTCGCGCCAAGTAATTAACTTTTCCATAACAAGACGTTCTATTAACGAGTGGCGGGAAATGATCTCAGCTCAATTTTATACGCAGGTAACCTTTTTCAGCATTTTCATGAACATAAATAAATCTGAATTTTTTTTTTCAGCAATTCATAATTTGACACCAGAGAGATTGGGGAAAAATAAGCAATTATCCTTCATAAGATTATTTTTTTGTAGACAAAACTATTTTTAACTCGTATACATGATATTACTTGGAATGTTATTTTTCTTTATACCAAGAAAACTGATATAGGAAAAATCATTTTTTAAGTGGCATATTTTAATATGCTTGTTTTGTTTATTATTAATTTTTTTCTATTTAAACTTATGTAAGTAACAAAATCTTCTACAATAATAAATTAAAATTGGGTTAATTATATGAATATCTGGCTTCAACATTTATCGTTTAAGAGTTTTATTGATATAATGTATGTAATATAATATGCAATATTTAATGTATATATAATAATGTAAAAAAATATATATATGAAAATTTCCAACAAAAGAATATCTGTAAAGCACTGTTTATTACTCACAAAAAGGAATTTTAAAAAAGACAAGAAAAAAAAATCACGCATCACCCATAGATTATGTAACGCTTTCCAACACTAATAGAATATTTTAAAGAGATTCGGTACTTCTCTATTATCTCGTCGACCACTTTTCATAACAGAAAACCATCGCCAATCTGTAAGATTAAACGCCAAAAATGCAGTCTCATTTACTTGATGTCAGAAGCATTATACGTGTTTGTTATGTCATCAAGTGGTTTTTAGTTCGACATTTGCGTGTATTTTTCATTATGTTTTACTGATTTATTAGTTATTTCATTAATTAAAATAACAATTATGTACTTAAAATCTTATATTTTATTTATTTATTTATTTTGACATTCCAGTGGCATCGTTCTCCCGTTTATTTGGCGTTACAGTTTGGCGATAGTTTTTTGTTATGAAAAGTGGTCGACGGGATAAAAGAGAAGTACCGAAATTTCTTTTTTTTTTCATACTATGCAATGGGATATCTAAAAAAACGAGTTAAATAAAATTCACCGCAAACGAGTTTTTTCCATCATATTGTAACGTAATTCGTTTGTATGTCCCAGTAAAAGATCTATAAAACTATGCACTCCATTTAGAATACTGAGCATTCTATAGTGAACATCAATGGCATGTCAATCCAAATATAATTACGCATGTTAGAGCAAGGACAGACCGATACGACAGACAATCTGATAAACACTTTCAAGTACGTTAGAAAGTGTTAAAAATTGAAAAAAAAATATTTTCCATATTTAATCTAATTTTAAGATAATAGAAATAAAAAAAAATATTTATTTATATTATCAGTATTAATATTATAACATTATACACACGTTTTTTACGAGGTCAGGGTTCCCAGCGAGGGGTACGCAGAGGTGCCAAGTTCCCACTAATCTTCCATAATATGTGGTTTTAATTGACCCAGTTTAACAACACTTGAAACCAGAAAAATTATTGGATAAATGTTTATTTATATTATTTCAGGTTTCTACGTGGAATTTATTTTATTTTATTTCTTAAAAAAATTTCTGGTGCGGAACGTGTTAAACCAGGGTCAAATTAACCCACATATTACGGAAGATTAATGAGAGCTTGGCACCTCTGGGGGTACGCATACCTCTATTATTTTAAAAGATATATACCTCATAACATTGTGAAATAATATATACTAAACAACTGGAAATAATGGAAAACTCATATTCGAAATTAGTATTAAATTAAATACAATATATTCTCATTCCATTCAGTTTGAAATTATCTTTAACCCCTTAATCGTCGCGCCCGAGACATTCACGGGCAGCATAGGTTACGCCTGTTTTATTCAGATTGTTTGATTCCCACCAGTTTTATAAAATAGTGTTACTGGCTTTATTCTCGCATTATTTTTATCTGTATATTAAACAAGACGAACATTTCTACTTAAAAAAACTGGTGGTAATCAAGCAATCTGAATTTTAAAAAAGTAGCCTACACTTAAAGGGCGCGACGATTAAGGGGTTAATATCAATATCTAGTATTTTTAGAATATGTTCTTAAAAATAGCCTTACAAAATTTCCTTTTGTGAGAATTTTACAAAATTTCATTTTGTAAGATTCATTTTGCAATACTTTTGAAATATATTTCAGTACTAGTGGTTTTTCATATGATATGTATAACTGAATAATATGAAACAGTATAAATGTACCAGCATTAAAAAATATGCAAACAATATGCAAATAAATAATGTAAATAAGTACACATCAATAATTTTTTATAATGAGCAATGGATTTTGAAAATTCAGTTTTATTAAGCATTAAAACTGAAAAATATTGTAAGTGACATTTAAATCTCAATAACAATATAAAAATATATATTTAAATATCAAATACTAAACACGACAGAAGTATGTACAGGAAATTGAACAAGTATTTTATTTTAAAAGTATGAATTTCTTTTAAGAGAAAGAGCTAATTGTATTTGAATAGCAACGATTATCAACTAAACTTGGAATATTTTATCAATCTTTATTTTATCTTTTTAAAATTTTTAGTATTGCATCATTTATTGTTACCGATTGCATTCTGATATTTGATTAGTATTTTTAACATTTTAAAACTTCTTTCTTATATTTATTTGATCATATTTCTATTATTTTTATTTGTATTGATTTAAATGCGCAGAAATACTTAAAGATTATTTCATAATTATTATAGAGGGTATGCTTTTTTTAAAAATATATTGCATATATTTTCTTTAAAAGATACATAATTGCTTTAAGTGTTCCAAATGTAAATACATAATAGTTTGTTTAAAATATTTGCTAATTACACTTTTATTACTCTATTACTTTTATTTACTCTAATAAGGTACTTTGAAAGTAATTTTCGAGATGCGGGATACTTTTATTTCATAACATATGGCATGGCACAGTAAGCCTCTGAAACTCTCTCTCGCCGGCACATCAGTAGGTCGGGGGAAGACCTATATCCTAACATAGACATCCTTGTTGCATTTTTCTACATTTCATTAAAAAGTACTTTTTATGTAATTCTAACATCAAATGTAAATTTCCTTTATGAAATGAAGTAAATGTAAAATTCAAATATTCTTAATAATAAAAAATAAATCTGTTTATTAGTATTTTAAATACGCTTCTATATATCACACACATTTTTGAAAATTACAATATTTGTTTTATTATTGTTATTGCTGTTCTATTACGCTCCCTGGAAGTTTGATACATGTTTGATACGTCTAAGAAAATTACGAAGAAGCAGAATAAGAGATGATGTTCGTTGATTTATAACACAATAGGTAGGAAAAATTATTTCATTTTAAAAGTTTTTTGCACTATTTTAATCGTTAGCGTACAGTTGTATGTGTTTGCATTGGGGGGGGGGGATGCTACATCAGTGTTACGTACAAACATGAGAATAAGAAGAATATATGTATTACCATAGGTGCCAACCTCTCATTAATATTCCGTAATATTCGGATTAATTTGGCCCAGTTTAACAACGCTTCAAACCAGAAAAATTATTGGATGAATCTTTATTTATTCAATTTCAGGTTTCTAAGTGGAATTTATTTAATTTCATTTCTTAAAAAAATTCTGATGCGAAACATGTTAAACCTGGGTCAAATTAATTCGTATATTACGGAATATTAATGAGTGGTTGGCACCTATGTATTACTGATTTTACGTGTAAGCAATTGGCACACCTACGGAAGCCAACATCTGTGCAATATTACTGGAATGCCATCATCCCAACTACTGCTTCATTTTAGCGTTCTGGGAGAGGGAGGGAATAAGTGCCTGACAGCATATCTCACTCTTTGTCCTTGGGAGTTTTTTGTACACATATAAGATATAACTCCTACATTGAAACATTTAAAAATAGTTTTGTAATATGTTGTTGTTACTAATAACCCTCTGGTCTCCCATTTCGATGGATCTCTCGCATAAAGGGCATCTTCCATTTGATCAGAGAGGAAATCTCCTAAATAAGTAAATCTTTACTCTCTGCCAACCTCCCAGCTAGAGGATGCCCCATGCCACTGATTTTTCGTGTCGGTATGTGACAGAGACTCTGTATCAACACCAGCGCAGCCATCCAAGCAGTTACTATTTAAAATGTTGAATCATATGTTGCTTAATTTTAGTTTACTGTATAGAACCGGTGATGTTTAGCATCGTATGCCGTTATTACTTTTTCATGTATTTAAAATTTAAAAAAAATGCATTTTCGCTTCATTAATTTAAGTTTGATAGTTCAAGATAATAAAATGTTACTGTACGGGGTTCTTTGTGTTTAATACATTTGAAAGACAAAAGAAATGTAGAGAAATAGTTTGAGCTCATTAAAGGTCAACAAATTTGTAGAACTATACTGATGTCCACTGATGTCCAAAAACAAGGTTCAGTGACAGATTTTTTTTATTTTGGACGTTCTGTCGAATATCTACTGAATTTTTTTAGAATTGTCCTTGAACTTCAAGAATGTAAAAAACATGTTTGACTTCATAATTTCCATTGAAGATTTTTTTCGCGAGGAAAATTAAGATTGGGGCAATCATAATTTTAATAATAAAATACTATAAGCAATCAACTAAGTAATTAAAAATTTTCAAAATGGTCTGTCACAGTAGCAAATGACAAAGTAAGTACTGTTCAACATTTGTTTGTATTTGTGTAAGCATAGTACGCAAAAGTAATTCATATAATCCTATGGGATTTCCTTCTCAATTTATTAGCTCACTGTATTGTCTGTATCTTTCTCAATTTTTGCGAAATTCGGATAAAAACTCTACATGCTAAATTTAAAAAAATGCATTTTTCACACAAACGTTAACATTTTCAAGAAAATGCATGCGATTTTTCTAGAAATGCACAAAAACTTTGAACAAGACGTAGATAGTATTTTGCTACAATGACGAATCATTTTGTGTATTATCTGTTTCTTTAGGAAATGCAAATATTATTTTATTATTTAATTTATTATTGCCCCCCTCCCTTCTGGACTAAATCTTCTCTGAAAAACATGAAGTCAAACATGTTCTTTACATCCTCAAATTTCAAGGGCATTTCGGGCATTTCCTTACGAATTTCAGTAGATATTCGACAAAACGTCTGAAACCGAATGTGTCTGGTCACTGCCCCTTAATTTCTGGACATCAGTGTATATTAAACGTAAATAAACAGCAAAAAAATCGTTCATCATTTACATTGATTGCTTTTTACAATAATTAACTCGAAAAAATTTGAAAAGATGTCGCAATCGTTCTTTTAAATAAAAAAATAACTGAATGGATTATAAAAAAATATATTTATTGAAGGTAAATACATTTTTTTTTTTGCTAAAATAAATATAATTTAAACGAAACGGTATTATGTTTGTCATTTATTCTTAGAAACTATTTTCGTGATATAAAGCATTGAATGTATCTTGATAAAAATATTTAAAATACATAATATTTGAAAAATTCCTATTTGAGAATAATAATCTCATTCCTAATTCAGATTTTCTTTAGAGTTTTGTGGATGTCTACAACACGAAGACAAATATATCCAACCGTAAAAGCATGAGTTAATATTAGAATTTTTGATGTTCTTCTTCTGCTATTTTATTTTCCAAAGAATGCATTTATTTGCTTGAAATATAAATATACTCTCAAGAGCAAATTTTAGATATACAACGTTTGAAATTAGTTGTTTTTCATAAGTCAAAAATATTAAACATTATATTTAATCTAAAAAAAAGACATTTTGATCAAAGATTTTATAAGTATTTGTTTAAACTATTCTATTTCTCTGTGTTGAAAAATAAAGTACAGGCGAATATTAGAATCAATTCCTGGTCGTAATTTTCTATATCATGTAAACTGATATAGATTGAATCCTTAGCTGTTTGAAGAAAAATTTTAGTTCTAAATATGAAACTTGCATATTTTCCAAGCTACTAGATCGAATGACTTGCCGTTTGATAACCCAAGGCAGAATTTAAATAAAAATCCAAATATGATGACAAGCTTATGTGTTCGTATTAAAATTTCAAAGTTTGATACAGTTTCTCTAGGGGAAAGTCACCCTAAGTTTAATATATTGACATATTTTTAAAGAAGACATAATTCTCAATTGCGTGACAATTTTCGCGTTTCTCTGCGTCTATTTCCTCATAAAATATAAGGAAAAAGAAGAGAAATCCTTTTCACAAACTCTACTTAAAAAAAACAAATTAAAACTTTCAAGCATTTCTCGAGATTTTCTACAAAATGTGCCCGGATGCTCTATACCTGCAGGGTATGAAATTCGGCTTTCTATAAAAATTCGAATCCTGGACGTCAAAGTATCTTTTGTTTTGTAAATTTTTGATTTATAATTTATATAAAGATATAGATTACAGGGGTGCAAAAATCTAGACGCCAATGGGCTAATTCAAACCACTAAATTTTATTAGTATTCTTCGTCAAATTTTATTAGTATACCTCGCATAAATTTTATGGGTATTCTTATTAGGCGAATAATACTATAAATTTAGTGGTGGGAATCGGCCCATAGGCGCCTAGATTTTTGAACCCCTGGATATAGATAGATCGATAGGTAGACAGATATATACAGAGACTGATAGATATACTGCGAAGTGACTGTCCCTTGAATTTGAGTATCACTTCTTCGCCGTATTTAATCGCTGACTTTATGTCATTTCATAAGACCAACATCACTTTCCGAAAAAGTAGTACAAATATTAAAGAACTTTATATATACTATATATATATATAACAAAATTTAAAATTTATCGCGATCCGCTAAAATATTTTCATAACATCCGATTCTAAACAACTCTATAAAATTTATTTCCTCCGTTTATTAATATATCCTAAATATATTTATTCCAAAAACCTCATATCTAAATTCAATATTTAATGGCGACTAGTTAACTAAATAAATTGCGTCTTTATCTTTAAATTGTAAAAGCTTCCCAATATTCATCCTTTTAAAAACCAGTATTCTTTCATTTTTATATTTCTAAATTCCTAAAAAGTCTGTGTTTATTTTAATAATTTCCGATATTAAATGTACCTCTCAAAATCATAAATATTTTTCTTATTTTAAAATGTAAAACATTGTATCCTAATTCCATTCTGGTTTTAATCCAAAATCAATAAACCATTTTCCTTTATTTTTATTTCTTTCCTTTTCGTTAACGTAAAATTTATTCTATAGCCTCGATTCAGTATTTAACAATAATCAGTTATCTTAACACACATCTGGTTCACAGCTAATATAGAGTATATGATAGAAAAATGTCGAAATTGCGTTGGCGCGCTTTTGGACAGGAAACCGTTTCTCCCTAAAATTCTGACCTCTCCCGTTAATGAATCCCAGTCTTCCATTGGCAAATCGGCATTCACATGATCTCTGTATTGATACTCTCATCGAAACTATATATCGCGGTCCGTGCTTCCGAGTGGCAGACGTAAAGAGAGACCCGAAGAATGTTGTTTGGCGTCCGAGCTCTTAATACATTCGAATTCGTACCTGGTATTGGTGAAATGGAGATGAAATATTTTTCCTGGATACTGCTTCTTAATAGATTATTAGGTATGATTAATTCTAACATTTTTTAATGACTTTATTTTGTCTTCGAGTTTATTTAAGCAAATAACATCTGCATCTATAATGTCATAAATCATTGGAGCCTATCTTAAGATCTTGAAATGGCAGATAATTGTGAAAGAGGTTCTCCGCCTAGCCTATAAAGCTGCAAATAAAAACCGTTTGGTGATTCCTCGAGTATTTATTCTGTCTATTCACACCGACATCTGCTATGAATACGACGACTGCACCTTGAAACTCCTAGCGTGGAACCGCCCTCGGATGAGTATCATAAAATAACATCCAGCATCTAGAAAGCCATTTCTATAAAAGTGGAGCTGCCACTGCAATACATCATCTTTAATCCTTAAATCGTGACACACACACACACATATATATATATATAACAAAATTTAAAATTTATCGCGATAAGCCAAAGTGTTTTTATTCCATCCTATTCTAACTTACTCTATAATATTTATTTCCTCCGTTTATTAATGTATTTTAACTCTATTTATTCCAAAAACCTCATATCTAAATTCAATATTTTAATTGCTGCTAATTAGTTCAATAAATCGTGTCTTTATCTTTAAATTATAAAAACTCCCTAATATTCATACTTTTAAAAAACCCGCATAATGTCCTTTTAATTTTCTAAATTCCTAAAAAGACTGTATTTATTTTAATAAGTTTCGATATTAAAATTAATTCGCCAGATCATAAAATATTTTTCTTATATTAAAATGTAAAAACACTTATTTTAATTCCATTCTGGCTGTGTTCCAAGTTCGATAGACTATTTTTCTTATTTTCTTTTTTCCATTCCGTAAAAGTCAAAATCATTCCATATTCTCGAACCAATAACTAACGGTAATCAGTTAAACTAAAACACTCTGGGTCATAGCTAAATCATCGAACATCATGGAATCTTCTGGAAATTTCCTTGGCGCTAAAAAATTAGCGGAAACTATTTTATTCCAATATTCTGGAGCCGTCGCATAGAATCCCGGTTAGATCCCGGCTCACGATTGGCGCACAGGCCGTCACGTGACCCATGTATTCCTACTCTTACTGAAATGATATATAGCCGCTTTCTCGTTTCGGAAAGCATTCGAAAGAGGGACGCTGGATCGGTGTTTGGTTTGTTAAATCGAATATCTGCCTGGTATTGGCGAAGCGACCTATAGTCTTTTCTGATACTATTTCGGAATGAATATTTACAAAAGCTAACCATCCGGCTTCTGCTGTAATGAAAACCCTGTCATCAAAACTAAAAAGTTGACTCGTGTGAAACCAGATCTGCACATGATGTCGTTTTAAACTTCTAAAATAATAGCTTTTTTGTGTGCTTGAATGAAGTTTCTTCTTATGCAAGCTCACACACGCCATCTACTGTGGATAATACGACTGCCATAAATCCTAGTGCGGAAACTTCCTCTGTTGACTTCTGAAAAGAACATCTAATATTGAAAAAACCATTTATTAAAAAATGGTATTGCTATTGCTCAATCATCTCGGCCCTGGAAACCATCACATATATACGATACATTATAGGAGGTATTTCGGCAGCAAACCATGGAAAGTTATGAAAATAATCGATTATATAAAAATATAAATTGTGTATTTAATATTAACACTTTCAATATTTTCCAAAAAGTATTTCAAGAATAGTTCCAAGATAATAATCCAAGAAGTATTACAAGAATTCTACATTTTTATTTTCCTTCTGTAATCGGATAGCATTAATTAATCCAAAAAAAATTAAAGTTAAGCGCGTTCAATATTCAAACATAAATTAAATTTGATTACAGAATTAGGCGGCTACGTGTTAATATTTGTCTAGAGAAACAATATTTAATGTTAATAAATGTCAATTGATGATTTAGAAAATGATTTTGTTTCATCTTCAGTTATTTTTTAGCATTTAATGATTATTTGTGGGTATGTCTCTAACCCGAATTTTTCTACCTTTGCTACAGCCAATTGGAAACAAAAATATTCGTGGCAGATTCCTTTAACATCTGCAAGGAGATCAACTACAAGATTATTATCTTGTAGTGGATTTCAATAGTTTTTTTTTAAATAGTAGTAGTAATTAAATTCTATACTTTTAGAAACGCTGCGATCCTTTATAATATCTTTATAAAAATTCAATATCAGGCAATTATACATGTCGTTCGTGAATTACAAATTTTTATTAACTATTTTTGTGTGACTTAAATACAAGATGACGAAGAAAATATTTCGTTTAAAGATTGTCATAAAACATCAAGTGATATTTTTGAGAGATTTCAATGGCGAATTCAAATAATTATAATGCGGAAGAAAATTTTGATTACCATTTTTGTAAATAAAAAATAAAGATCAACATATTAAAATCCCCATAACATGAATATATTAATAATCTCCAACGGCTATGGAACATAAAACTTAAACATCTTATGCAAATATGTTTTATTCTTTCTTATATTTTAATATATTATAATACAATAATCAGGGGTGTAAAAGTTGAGCGCCAATGGGCTGATTCTCACCCCTAAATTTTATTAGTATTCTTCTCCTAAAGTCTATCAGTATCAGTGTTGCTAGTGGGCTACTTTTTTTTTAAATTCAGATTGCTTGATTGGCACCACTTTTTTGGAATGGTATAATTCACCTTCTTTTTGAATTATATAATCTGTCAATAAACAAGTCGAATTTTAGTTTCTCAAAAAACTGATGGCAATCAAGAAAACTGAATTAAAAAAAAGTAGCCCACTGGCAACACTGATCAGTATTCTTATTAGGCGAAGAATACTAAAAATTAAGTGGTGGAAAACTGACCAATGGCGCCTAGATTTTTACACCCCTGACAATAATTCTAAGGTGCATCTTAAAAGTATATGAACAGGCGATTTTTTGAAATAACAGTTCAGAAATGAAGCAATAATCATAAAAAAATATGCATATAGTATCATAATATAAATTTATTACAGCAAAGAAATAAAGTATAAGTTTGACAGATTTTTTGTAAAAAAATAAAAATGAAAATAGGCTGTCCCAAAAATATATGAACTTTTCAAATATTTTGCATTTAAATTCAAATTTTGTATCTATTTCTTTTAATTATCTTGAAAATCCTATCAGGCATACTTCCAACTGGTGTTTAGAGTATGTGCGGCTGTAAAGAGAACAAACTCTGCTCTACTTGTTGCTGTAATTACTGAATAGTAGAAAACTGCCGACCATGGGCGTACACATCTCGTTCAAGTACTCCCCAAAGGTTTTCAATTGGATTCAAGTCTGGGCTGATGGCTGGCCAGTCTATAACAGTCATTTGATTTTGTTTAAACCAAGCTGTTGTTGAGTGGGAGGTGTGAATCGACGCATTGTTCTGTTGGAATTTCCAGTTTCCTCCACCTAAGATGCTTTCCATTGGAAGTAGATTTCTTTTAAGGACATTTTGATAATCCTCAGAGCACTGTCGACCATTAAGAAAAGCAATATCTGTAGTTCCGTTGAAACAGGATGCGCCCCACACCATTAGTGAACCCGCTCCTTTTTGTCGACTAAAGAACTCGCGAGGTTCTTTTCGTAAGGCATGCCAATAGTATGCTCAGTCATCAGGGCCATCCAAATTAATTTTTTTTCGTCACTGAAGGAAACACTTAACCATTCATCTGTCCAATGCATGTGTTTTTTAGCTCAAAGAACTCAAGCCTTTCCATGGTGCACTTACAGCATAGGTGTCCGACACATTCTACGATATTTATGATTTTCGTTTAACTGTATAAGACGGTAAACAGTAGATCTTTTGGGTTGAAACTGCTTTGGAACAGAAGATCTTTTAGGTTGAAACTGCTCTCAAAGTTCCTCTATCTTGTTTTAGAGATGTTTTTCTTGATCGACCTGAGCGTGTTTTTGCAATCGTATTGTCACTTTTTGATAAAATTGCATAAATTCCAGATCTGCTACGCTTCAATTGTTTTGCAATATCAGAAACTTTAACATTTTGAGCCTTTAAACGCAAAATTTTAGCAATATCTGCAGCGGAGAATTCAACGTTGCGAGGCATTTTCCAACTATTCGACAATTGAAGAAAGAGTAGTGATATTATATTTTGGAGTGGTTACGTCACAAGTACAGATCTCAGAAATGCAAATTTTTCAGATACAGCGGTAGTAAAAGCAATTCGTTTCATTGTCCATATATTTTTGAGATAGCTTATTTTGAATTTTATTTTTTTACAAACAATATGTGATATAAACATAACATTTCTGTATTGTAATAAACTTATGTTATGATTCCAAATGCTAATTATTTTTTTTTCGTGATTATTGCTTTATTTTCTTAGTTGTTATTTCGAAAAATCGCCTGTACATATAATTTTGAGACGCACTATATCTTCTTTTTTAAAAAGTAGAACTGGCATTTACTTAATCGAAGTAACAAAACACTCCGATAGATGAATAAATAGCGGTTTTTTTTTCGGTTTTCTATTAATAAATTTCTAATATTTAAAAAAAAAAAAAAATCATTTCTTTATTAAAAAAAAGTGTAGCAATTTCTGTGGATAAAATTAAAACTACTAAAATCGTTTGGCTCATTATATTATTTACATGTTTACTTAGAGATTAAGGCAAATCCTAATTTTTAATGGCCGTTATGGTAAAAAGAAGAAAAATATATTTTCTATTTAAAATAATCCCCTTTTTGCAGACACGCATATTTTTTATTTAAAATTCCCTTAATCCTATTACGTTAGTTTAAATATAATTAGTAAGAGTAAAGAAAAAGAACGCCGATTGTAACAGTTATGTTATATATAAGTATGTTAAAAATAATCGTGTCAATAAATATTATTTTAAGTCATTTAAGCAGCAAAAGTAAACTATGTAAGATAAACAGATAGTAAATTTTTAATAGGATTTTTTTATTGAAAACTAAAAACAACAACAACAAAAAACTGAAAGATATTCCCGATCGTATAAAACAAACAAGAGTTAAAACACTAAAAATAAATCAGGTATTAAGAAAAAAAGAGAAAAAGGAAAAGAAAAAGAGAAAAAAGTACATTCATGCTAAAAATATTTATTTCTTCTTCTATAGAACACTCGCATCACAGTATTGTAAAATAATACATATCCCTAAAAAGTGTAAGCGAAACAAATATGTATTAGTTAATATTTCAATGTATTTTCCTTTGCAAAATATTTTTAACGTAGGTTATATGTATATCTTTAAATAAAGAATATGATCATTAAGTAAATATTATTTTTCATTCTTCAAAAGTCAAATATAACTCTGTGACCATTTCCTTGAATTTTATGATAGCAATTTATTTTTCTTTTTGAGTTTCATAATTTGCTTTACACTGTTTGTAAATTGTAATTGAAACAAATATAATATACGTGAAGTTTTTAAGTTGTATTTTAATTTTAAGACATTTACTTGAGAAGGTCAAACAAATTTTTACCCAAATTAAATTAAAACATCTGGTTGTCTTTCATGAGTTCAGTATCATGTTTGTAATCACTTTTAATTTATGTTTTATGTCAATTTATTTTGTTCTATGATCTTTTGTTTATTCCATGCTAAATATTTCCTAATTTTTTATATCGCTAATTTAATTTGCATAAATTTTTTTCTGTTCTCTTGTTACTTACCCATCATACGTAGTATAGGGAAAGTCTTGTAATCGTTTTGAAAATCGAAAAAAAAATTTTGACGAATTTACACGTTTCAGACACTAGAGATTCCAAAATACATATTTTTAGAAAAAAATTGCCGTCCGTCTGTCTGTGTGTCTGTGAGTGTGTCTGTAAACGCTCTATCTCACGAACAAATTGAGATAGAGACTTGAAATTTGGTATCTACTTTGTATGTAATAATGGGAAGAAGCTTATTGAATTTCAACAACATCGATTTTCCGGAACTATTGTTTTCGGATTTTCGAAATATTCGTTCTGATGAAAGGTATATAAAAATTTTCGAAATTGTTTATTTTAAGGAGTGAATATAATATACAATAAAAAAACATAAATTTTGCATAAAGCATGAAGTCGATAGGATAATTAGTTGCCGAGATATTTGTAACCCTATTTACCATACTCTTCGATTTTTCATGACTCTGTATTTCATCCAAATTTCAATTCAAAAATATATTTTAATTGGAAATGAGACGCTCAATCAGATGCAATAAACTGCTAGTTACTAGGATTATTGTTTTTGGAGTTATAAGGATGTTTCTTTTAACCAATTCAGTAATTGAGCCTTTAAAGTTTATGACGTCATCAAGCCACGATTTTATTCGAATTGCAATGCTTTTTATAAGTAGTTTACACATTTTTTATTTTAATATTTTACATTATGCACATTCATGATGGGTAAGTATTACGGTGGCCCCTAATGACTAGTTTTTATGTTTATTGGTTATATGGAAAAATATTTTTATTAATTTCGATTTTATCAATACATTTATTAATGAATTCCGTAAGGAAATCACTTATCATAACTACATAAATATCAGGGCGGATCACATGAAAACGTAACGGGATTCACATAATGAAATTACATAGTTTATTTTAAACAAAATCTCCAAAGCTCCACAAGAACTTGCCCACCGTTTCACCAACTAATAAATACCTTATTCGTAGAAGTCCTTTGGCTGAAATGGGAACCAGTTTCGAACATTGTCCATGACTTCTCTGTCAGACTAAAAACTACAAACCTACAATTCCTTTTTCAGCGGACAGAAAATGGGAAAGCTATATGGCGAAAGATCAAGGCCATACGGTTGGTATTCCAACTTACAGAACTTCACCAGATCCCCACACGGAAGTGCTTGTGACCTTCTTGCACACGAGTTAATTACAGTGCATGTTCTTCATACACTGCCTTTAATCTCCGATGCACTTCGCAAAATCCAACTCGTTCTGCCAGTAAATAAGAACGGCAGTGCGTTTCTCAATTTTACGCTCACACATTCCAGAGATGCAGATGAATAACAACAACAACCGATTCTCGGCCGGACGGTACTGTTGGCCGACTGACAGCGCATATCACGTTCTGCTGCGTGACTATCTAATTCATGTCCATTTTAGCAATAGGGATTATCTTCTTTACTTCCCGGTTTGCTTCTACACAAAGTTTCGCAACAGTCATACAAAAATGAATTTTTACCATTGTTTCGTTTTCATTTGATCCACTCATATATACAGAATGCGCCTTAAGTCCCTTACCACCCTCTTAACTTCGGAACGGCTGCTGCTATATTTATAAAAGTGGTGTCTAGGTATAGTGAAGTAGCCATGCGCTACTGAATAAAATCGCCTACGGCGCCACCTGGTGAAAAACTGCGGAGTTGGCATTCCTATCACGAAAACGAAAAGAGATTGGTGGAAAACAGATTTACAAAGTTATAGAGCATTGTCAATTTAGTACGAAAAGACACCTTGTGGATATTAATGCGAAGAATAGAACGGTTCAAACGCGCATTTGTTTTTTTCTTTCGTGATTTTCTACACTGTGATTTGACAAAACAATCTTGGAAAGAAAAAAACAACTAGTTGAAACAATATACCTTTATTGGAGGTGTTCAAATCTCTCACTGTCAGCTGCAATGCACATTTGGATCCTTGTTTGAATTTCACGTTGCACACGTTGGAGCATAGATGGTAACACGTAGGCACAAGCGTTCGTAATGCTTTGTTTTGATTGTGAATCACAAGCGATACCACTGTTTCACATTGCGGTGTCGTGTTTTGTTTGAAAGCTAATCATTTCTCCTTCCATTCAAATTTCGTGAAGAAACAGTGTAGGAAATGACAAAAATAAAATGCGCGTTTTAACCGTTCTATTCTTCGCATTAATGTCCACAAGGTATCTTTTCGTATTAAATCGATGATGCTCTACAACTTTGTAAATCACTTTTTTCCCTATCTTTTTCCGTTTTCGAGAGAGGAATGCTAACTTTGTAGTTTGCAACCAGGTGGCGCCGTAGGCGGGCGGTTTGTTTCAGTAGCGTATGGCTATTTTACTATACCTAGACACCACGTTTATAAATTAAGAAGCAGCCGTTCTGAAGTTAAGAGGGTGGCAAGAGACTTTAGTGGGCATGCTGTATATATATATATATATATATATATATATATATATATATATATATATATATAATATATATATGTTACGGTGAAACACCGAAATCTGGAGAATGTCGACTTTCACCGGTGAATGTCAACAAACACATAGTCGCTTGGTGTATGTCCGAAATATTTGCTAAATACCCTTATTTCTGACTTACACCGGTAAATGTCAACATTCACCATGCACTAATGGTGAATGTTGAACATGTCCGAGATTTATAGTTTTTTCTCCGTAATACAGTCGCGATAAATTTTTCGCCTCTCTTTCTGAGAGGAATGACTAAGAACTTAAAACACACAGTACATTCAAAATGAGAAAGGAAAATAATAGAAGTTAAAAACTTACTTAATTATACAGTACATTCAAAATCAGAAAGAAAAATAATAGAAGTTAAAAACTTACTTAATTATACAGTACGTTCTAAATGAGAAAATAAAATAATAGTAATAAAAAACTTACTAAATTATGTGATTCAAATCTTATTTATTGCAACAACTTAAACTATTATGACACTTTGAATTGCACAAGAGGCCCTTGCTTTTATAACTGCATTTATCTGTGGAACACTTCCTTTTGCAATGACAACGTGTATAGCCTTGCCCACCGCTTCTCGAATTAGCTGCAGCTGCGGCTCTCAGCGAAATTTCTTTAAAATAAATCTCATCTATGGAAAATAACTTTTCTTTACAAATTACGAACAGATTACGTGTATAAAGCTGCTTGAGGGTACCATTTTCATTTGCAAGTTTATAGAAGTCGGAGTCTTCTATTCCAACAACAACCGCTAACACATTTCGGTTATCTGTACGACCACGGTCCACATCAGGGACTTGTATTCGTTCAGTATCACTAATTTGAGCAAAAGGAAATTGTTTTTGTGAGGTTCGTAACATTTTTGTTGCTTGCAGTAGAAGATTCTCTTTCGCGGCCGCTCTTTTTATAGAAATTAACTCGTGTTTTTCAGTTGGAACTTGATGTGAAGACGTGGTAAATTGCAAGTCCTCTTCAATATTTTTCTTTGGAATATAGTTTTCGGCATGACCACCGCGCAAATTTTTTTCAGAAGTATTACCAATTTCTTCAAGCTGTTCTTCGGTTTCAAAAGTATTGGCAATTTCTTCAAGTTGTTCTTCGGTTTCAAAAGTATTGGCAATTTCTTCAAGTTGTTCTTCGGTTTCGATATTTGCGATTTGTTTTCTAGGCATAAAAGACGATGCTATGCCTCTTTTCGCTTTAATGCCAAACATGGCTTCATAAGTTCTTTGGTGTATTCCTTCGTGGTATGTGGTGTTTTTGG
The DNA here is from genome assembly GCA_963931845.1 of Maratus michaelseni. Taxonomy (NCBI): domain Eukaryota; kingdom Metazoa; phylum Arthropoda; class Arachnida; order Araneae; family Salticidae; genus Maratus; species Maratus michaelseni. The sequence goes on along the minus strand of OZ007589.1, from coordinate 31,998,747 downwards.
CAAATTGAATAAAGGGTAAACCTTCTGACCATTTATTTGTATGTTATCGTTCACCCATGCAGTTAGCATATTCTGTATATCCTGATCAGCCCTTTCAACTGAGCCTTGTGTTTGACTGTGACGAGGCTTTCCATGAACTATCTTAACATCTTTCCACATAGCGCATGTTTCGCATATGACTTGATTACTGAATTCTCTACCATTATCTTATTGCAATATTGCTAGAGCCCCAAATGTTAAAAATATTGGAAGAACGTGATACGCTACTTCTTCCGCCCTCTTAGTTTTTAAAGGTCGTAGCTGGACAAACTTAGTTAAATGATCTTGATACACCATTATGAACTTATATTCGCCATCTCGACTGCAGATCTATCAGATCAACTTGACATCTAGAGTTTAACTCAGAACTGATCATTGGTTTCACAACAATACCTTTCTTACGTGCACTGTGTTTCATTTGACACTGTTTGCATAAATTTAAATACAACATTACAACTTCATATGTAATTGTTTTGTATTTATTTTGCAACTCTTTAAGCATACGTGTTCTTCCTCCGTGGCCTATTTTGGTGTGAGTTTCATATAGTATACTGAACAATTCCTCATTGGTAACATAATACTGTATATTCGTTTCTCCTTGTTTTAATGGTACAATTAACTTCTCTTCATCATTAATTTTTAAAACGTCAAAACGTTTCAATCGTCTGTAATCCAAAGGTGTGTTGCACTTAGTTTTAGCAGAAACCACTTCCGAAAGTATTTTAGAGTACTTTTCTTGAGAAAAATGAAAACAATTGTCTTATCGTTTACCCGCAATTAATGCATTTAACTTTTCAAGAAAAAGATCACGATTCACTGCAGTATCCATTCTGTATAAATTAGGGTATCGGAAAAAAATAAGAAACCATCAAACCTTACCATCAAACCTTGCATAAGACTGACAAAGCTGACTGACTCCACCAGCACAAAAGATTTAGCGGGAACCAGCCAGTCGCCTCTTTGTCGGCTCAGGGCCTTCTCGATGATCGCGTTGCGCGCGCAGGTCATTAACACTTCTCTCCGGGCCTAAATGTACGGATTGTGACGTCACACTTTCACGCTAGTTACCTAGGGCTCCTATAGGAGCCTTATAGCTACCACAAGGGAGAAAGAGATTCAAGTTCCTCTCTTTTCGACCTCCACCAGAGCATATCTGTGATTGTCGACATACACCGGTGAGGGTACGAATGTACAAGAATGTAATGAAATATTCGATCTTTCACCAACGTATTTGGTGTTTGTTGATATACAACGGTGAAAGTCGACATTCTCCAATTTCGGTCTTTCACGGTAACATATATATGCTCAAAATGATTAAAGAAAAAAAATTAAAAAGAAAAATATATTAATAACCAATCTAGGTTTCTTTATTGAAAGGTTACAGCAATCAACTTTAGCATATGTATTTATACATTTATTAAAGTTGAATTTTTGAATTTTTTATTAATTTAATATCACTAAATATACATTCACATTTTTTTTAAAATTGTGCTTGAATTTTTAATTGCTTAAAATAAATAATTTAATTTAAATTACGTATTTATTGACTGTTAAGTATATTAATACGATTTGAAGTAATTGCTTTGTACTTTTGCAAAGTAATGTTTTTATTTAATGTAAAATAGCCATTTGTTTCGCTTGTTAAAATCAATAAACTCTACATAGCAATAGCATACATTTTATACTAGGTAGAAACAGCAAAATATTGTATAACATACGGAAAGTAAAAATGAAGTTTATAATATACGAGTAATTAAGAAAAAAAAATTAAATACTTACCTGAGGAAAATCTCACCCTAAAAATTTTCTGACATATAACAACCAGTTAATCATAAATATTGGAATTTATATTATTTTTTTAAAAAAAGTCTATTATGCGATAAACAAAAATCAAATCTGATTAGGGGCAAATAGTCCTATTCAACTGGGCATGCTGTTTCCCAACAATAATTTCTAATATGTTTTCGAAGGAACATTCTGCGATTAATCAAAACGATCAAATCGTTTCATAAAAACTGGTGAAATTGACAATGCCCAGGTTATATAGCAAGATCCGCCGCTGAATTTGAAATATATAAACATATGTAGACGAAATATGCATTTAGAGCCTCATTCGTGTTTTATCGTGATTTTTATTATGTTATCACGATATTGATATCTTTTCAGTTTATTAAACAAAATTAAACATAAAACCTCAAATTTTCCAAAGATGTGGGGATTCATTACTGTCTTTCGTCGAACTGAAAAATGAAAATTTCATAACAATATTTATAAGTTATTGGAAAGCGTTTTGAAGTTTATGCACGGCGTAGGGCTTTCCATTCTTGTTTTTTTTTTTTTTAAAGAATCTCCATATGGGTATTTTTACACAATATGGTATTATACGTAATGCTTTGAAACTACCAATCAAGACTCATAAATCTTCGATTCTCTAAAACACACTACACTTATGTAGTGTTTTTAGAGAATCGAAGACATGTGAGTCTTGTACAGAGTGTCTCATTTATTTTGCAACCCACGTAAACGCGAAGCAAGTGAACGACACGAGTGCACGCGCACGCCGTTAGCGCTGGTAGCAGTGTGGAGGGGCGTGAGAGAAACACTACCAACACGCTAGAAAACCGCACGAGACACTTCAGTGCTAAGGAGAACGAAGTGAAAGGTAGTTTTGCGTCATGGTGCTATGTGCAGAAAAACGCGCGTTTATTATTGAACATTATTTTCGAGCGTCTTCTTACAAAACAATCAAGGAACGATATGAAAACAAGTTTCCAGATTCGGTGGTGCCGAATAAAAGCACAATTAAGCGAATCGTGGACCATTTTCAAACAAAATGGACTGTGGAACCGAAAAGAAAGAACCGTCTGTCGTTTGTTCTAACTGAACACAAAAGGAAGGCAATCGAGACGCTGCTTAGAAATATAATTTCTGTTATTTCGTATTAAAATTCCTTCTACATTATTTTCGTGCATATATTTCGTACACATAGATCAAAAGCCCTTTCATAAACTTTAAGAGGTGGTATAGCTTAATACATCAAGCATTTTATAATAATAAACGAGCGTCATACATAGATGTCAACCTCTCATTAATATTTCGTAATAGGCGGGTTTAATTTAACCAAGGTTTAACACGTTTCGCACCAGAAATTTTTTTAAGAAATTAATTTAAATAAATTCCACGTAGAAACCTGAAATTGAATAAATAAAGATTCATCAAATAATTTTTCTGGTTTGAAGCGTTGTTAAACTGGGTCATATTAACCCGCATATTACGGAATATTAATGAGAGGTTGGCACCTATGGTCATAATATATTTATTTAGCCAAATATACAGGGTGTCCCGCTCTAAACGGAATAAAACTACTGTTCATAATTTTATTCAAAATGAAGATATTTTGACGGACTTTTCATAAGAGTGATTTTGCTTTGTGTAAACAAGCAAACAAACAAAAAAAAATCACGAAAAGCGTTGGATGTATACAGTATTTCGAGCAGTGAGACCGTTTGCAAAGTTAGTTACAGTCGGAAATATGAGGAGTCTAACCCAACGTACCTGAATGCCGATCGTACCCATTTCTACTATTTGTTGTAATACTGTTATATTTCACTCAGACAAAAGTAAGTGTATTACAACTTCTATTAAAATACCTAATGTTATGAACGAAGTTCTGGGTTAGGTCTAGAGTGCGACACCGTGTATTTTTCACTGAATAAGAGGATTACGACTCTGGTTTATTCCACAAAAATTGCTTGTGGTAGTATATATACTCTATCACCTCTTACACTTTGTCTAGGTACTTTTGACTCACCCTGAAGAACTAATGCTATTGCCTTTCGAGTAAGAAGACTAAAAAGCTACATTTTATTAAATAAAATATGTGATCGGAAAACGAATTAATTAATCCGTGGCTTATAGCTCCGAAATTCTGGTATATGTACACCTGCCTGATAATGTTACACTTCTACAAGCGATTACTACTGTCTATTTAATCTTGTGATTAATCATTGAAAAATGAACATTTTAGGGATTATAATAAATTATTTTATATAGTGAAAAATCCACAATATCTCACTCGAAACCCCTGTCATAGTTGCCAACCTCCCGATTTTTTTCATACCAATAGTTTTATACAAAAATATTTGTTTTGTTTAATCATACAATTTCTGCATTTTAATAAAGCTAAAATTTTTGTAAGATTTTACTGGTATTAAAAAAATCGGGAGGGTGGCAACTATGCCCTGTATACAGCTCAGAACCAGCATAGGGTTTCCCCATGTAAAATATACTTTCCTCAGATTTTTGACAGAGTCCATAAATCTGCCGGTGATTATCAAAAGATCCTATACACCAGCACCCATCTTCAAGTTTGAAGTTACAGAGACAACTACCACAATGTAACGAGCCGGGAAGTATACCTTTCATCCTACCCGCAAGCAGGACGCAGATGATAGTGAAACTAGAGATCACAGTGACATCATGTCTTATTCTCCAATGAAAGCAGACTTTTTCAATGACATCACTTTCCAGCGCTACAACTGGCTAGAGAAACATGTTTTGTTCCGTCCGACAAAACAGAAAATATTTTAGATCGTAAATGGACTGTTTGTGTTAGTTAATGAAATAATTTTCAGATGATTTGAATCTGCAGATCAGTGTCTTAGTGCCGAGCGGGAAGCGATTTCGGGCGATTACATAGAGTCCCCGTTGTGAAAAGCGATCCTCGGCTAATATTTTAAGGTTGAAACTGTCAATCTAGTCTTCAAAGTAAGAAATCTTCCTGATTCTTTAGGACAGCGAGAGTATTTTGTGTTAGACAATATTTACCTAATGAGTATTAAGGCGTGAGAACTGTTAATTACCTCCTTTTTTTCTAAATCAATTTTCTTCACAACATCTTATAGAAGTAAAAAAGAATGTTCTTACCGTTTGGTAGCTTCGTCAGTGATATATCCGAGTAATCCGTTATAAACAACTTTGTTTGTTGTTGTGTGAATATTATTTTGTTTGAAGTATACATTTGAAAATAAATTATATGATTTCACTAGAAAGATGATCACCGCTATAGAATTATGTATTCCATAGTATTGTAGTGGTATACCAAGTAGAGAAAATCATCTTCACACTTTTTAAAAGGAAAAGAAAGAAATTAATATAAGATAAAATTAAGACTGAACATTTTGCACCCTCTTAGTCGGGTGTTCAAGCACGAAGTGAGCAAAAACATATATACGAAAATACACACGTGCTTTTTTCAAAAAGTGGGTTACATTCAAAAGGTTATATGCGTGATAAACATCATTATCTAAAATTGGCCATTTTGCATCATTAAAAGTCAAATTCAAGTGTTTATAAAAAAAGAGTCAGTAAAAGTCTCGTTAAAAAGAAGTTGAGCTAAACTGTCTTTAAAGTGTCCGACGATACTTAACACAAATATTCTGCAGATGGCTAACGAATAAAGTATTTTCTAACAGGCAATAAATTTGCCTCGTTACTGTCAGCTAACCAGATGTGAGCGGCACAGAAAGATTGTCCAGATGTAAGTTCTATAAGATGGAGATGCAACTTTTTCTTTATTTAGTTTTAGCACTTGTCTTAATTAGGAGGCTTAATTCCGTAACACCGTCAACAAAGCCCCCCTTAAGTCCCTAATGAAGATCACTTAGCAGATTCAGTTTGTCCCTGTTTTCTTGAAATATAGGTTTGGGTTCCGGTTTCGTAAACACGTCTGCATCATAGATTTGCTTGGGCAGTAACACATTTCTATTGTTCCATTTTCCTTCATATGTTTGATTGAGTGGTATTTCAAATCAATATGCTTTGTTTTATTTGTATATTTGTCTCGGATTCAATCATCTTAATGCATGAAATGTTGTCTTCATAGACAGTAATCGGAAGAGATTGGATTAAATTTAAGTCTTCTAACAATCTTAATAACCATGTAAGTTCTTGAACGGCTGTTGAAGCTGCTACAAATTCAGCTTCTGCTGATGATTGAGTAATACACGACTGGCGCTTTGTTATCCAATGTATTGCATTCTTCCCTAATAGGTATAAATTTCCAGTAGTAGATCTTCTGGTTTGTGTATCACCGGCCCAATCAGCGTCGGTGTACACTTCTAACACTGGTGGATGTTCGTTGCTGATTACCAAATTTAGATCTTTACTGTGATTTAGGTAACGAATAAGTCGTTTAACACCTTTCCAATCTTCTTCGGACGGATTTTCACATTTTCGACTCAAAATGTTCACTGCCAATAATATGTCTGGCCTTGTAATTGTCGCGATATATAATAACGCACCGATTGCTTGTCTAAATTTTGTGTTATTGGGCATTGGATTTTCTTCCTTTGCTGATCTTAGGAAATTCGTTTGCATTGGTGTCCCGTATGGCTTTGATTCTTCGAGATTAAATTTCTTAACAATTTTCATTATTTTAGCTGCTTGATTTAATTTAAAGCCATTGTGTGTTTTCTGAATTTTTATCCCAAGATAATTGCTGATTTCCCCTAAATCTTCGAGTGTGTATTGTGTTTTTAATTTATTTATGACATCTTCAATTAATTGGATGCTTCCTGCAACACTGTATCTGCCCCTTGTCCTCTAGAAAATAGACAGGTGTCTGCTTTACTCTGTATAAAATTTAACTCTTTTAAGCGATTCAGTAATTTTTGTATACCTGGCCCGGACTGCTTGCTACAGCCCGTATATGGCCTTACGAAGTTTACAGACCTTTTCTGGTTCGTTTGCGTTCACATACCCTTCGGGTTGTGCTATGTACACTTCTTCATCAACTTTTCCATGCAAGAAAGCAGTTTTTATATCTATTTGCCTAACATTAAGGTTTTTGTAAGCTGCGGCAGTTAAGAAACATCTTAAGATGGTGTGTGATACTACGGGAGCATATGTCTCATCGTAGTCTATCCCGTATTTTTGCTTGAAGCCTTGAGCCACCAATCTGGCTTTATAACGCTTTATTTGTCCATTTTCATCATATTTAGCCTTGTAGGTCCATCTGGATCCAATTACTTTGGCTCCCTGTGGTGGTTTCACCAAAATCCAGGTTTCATTTTCCATAAGTGAATTTATTTCGTCTCGTGTCGCGTCAATCCAGTTATTTTTTTCTTGCGAATTGTCAATGTTTAGCATATCTTGCCAACCTTTTGGTTCATATACTGGATCGTGCCGGACTGCATATGCAAACCTGTCCGGTGGCACACCTCTATTGTGTCTTTCAGATCTTCTCGGTTGTTGTGTTTGTTGAGACGCGGATGGTGTATCTGTAGCAGTTTGGTTTGGTGTTAGATCAAATTCTACTATACTAGTGTCATTCTGTTGCGCTTGTTTGTTTGTTTCTGACATCAGCTCAATTGTGTCAACATTTTTCTCAACATTTGAATTACACATGTTATTTTCAGCGAATTTGACGATACTGGCTAAAATTACTCTTCCGTCTCCTGTAAATATTCTGTACGCTTTACACCGGTTGTCATATCCCACGAACGTGCCTTTCTCAGCTCTGTCGTCTAATTTGCCGCGTTTAGATTTATGAATATATGCGTATGCGGTACATCCAAATACTTTCAAATATTTTATATTTGGTTCTCTGTTTAACCATAGTTCGTAGGGGGTAGAGCTAATGGATTTCGATGGTAAGCGATTCTGCAAATGATTGGCTGTACATATGGCTTCTCCCCAGAGTCTATGTGGGAGGTTAGCCTCACTTAACATGTTTCTAGTCATGTCTAAAAGTGATCTATTTTTACGCTCAGCAATCCCGTTCTGGCTCGGGCAATACGGTACTGTGTGCTGATGCTCAATACCGTTATGCTTGAGGTATTCTTCTAATTCATCGTTAACATATTCTCCGCCATTATCGGATATGATGGCGGTTGGAAATTTTCCAAATTTATTTTTCACGGTCGAAATGTATTCCCTTAACTTTTCATACGCTTCACTTTTTTTCGTCATTAGATAGATGACACAGAATCTAGAGTAATCATCTATGAAAGTGATGAAATAGCGTTTTCCCCCTATGGTAGGAGTATTTATCGGACCACACACATCACCGTGCGCTAACTCTAACTTTTTTGTGGCTCTATATGCGACCGATTTTGGAAATGGGGTATCGTTTGTTTTGGATTTAATGCATACCTCACAATAGGTGTTGTGTTTGCAGAAATTTAGGGTTATACCATTTACAAGTTGTTTTTGTACAATGGTTTTAATTGCATCGTAACTTCTATGTATTGTAGTGGTATACCAAGTAGATAAAATCATCTTCACACTTTTTAAAAGGAAAAGAAAGAATTTAATATAAGATAAAATTAAGACTGAACATTTTGCACCCCCTTAGTCGGGTGTTCAAGCACGAAGTGAGCAAAAAACATATATACGAAAATACACACGTGCTTTTCTCAAAAAGTGGGTTACATTCAAAAGGTTATATGCGTGATAAACAACATTATCTAAAATTGGACATTTTGCATCATTAAAAGTCAAATTCAAGTGTTTATAAAAAAAGAGTCAGTAAAAGTCTCGTTAAAAGGAAGTTGGGCTAAACTGTCTTTAAAGTGTCCGACGATACTTAACACAAATATTCTGCAGATGGCTAACGAATAAAGTTTTTTCTAACAGGCAATAAATTTGCCTCGTTACTGTCAGCTAACCAGATGTGAGCGGCACAGAAAGATTGTCCAGATGTAAGTTCTATAAGATGGAGATGTAACTTTTTCTTTATTTTTTTTTAGCACTTGTCTTAATTAGGAGGCTTAATTCCGTAACACGGGTAACATTTTGTAGGAGTAATTTTGTGACGGATGCTGTTATGGGAAGATAAGTTCTCCCTCTCGCTTGTTTATTTCTATACTAATAAATTAACTTATTAATAAATTTGTTTGGAAAACCATTTTCATTTGCAATCACTTTAATTTTGTTCAACTCTTCGTTTACATAAACTTCTGAACAAACCTCAAACACACTTTTGATATAAAACCGATATGCTGCTGTTTTGTAATTAAACGGAACATTACTATTTTTGGATATTGTGTTATTAGATCTGCAAGGTTTTCTATAAATTTTTCTATCGATGCTAAGTATTGAAATATTTCTGATACGTTCTATATCTAAAAATAATAATGAACTATTTTCTTCAATTTCACAAGTAAATTGTATATTTCTATCTATACTGTTGGCATGCGCCAGAAATTCATTTAATGTAGACATACCGTGATTCCATATGATCGGTATGTCATCGACATATCTAACCCATAATGCAGGTTTAAAGAGGGTTGTGTAGAATTGATGAGTTTTTCCAGAGGTCGTAATTTTAATTCTGCCAGTAATCCAGATATAGGTGAAACAAATAAAAATATATAGAAAATTCCATATAATATGAACGTCAAATTCACCTTATTAAACTTATAAAATACAATGTAAACACATTGATAATTTGTTTGTTACTATAATAGGTGCAATAATTAAAACCACAGTTTTAAAACATTAAAACTATTAGATGTCAAAATACATGAGCTTTCGGCTGAACATTAGCCTTCCTCAGATGATAACAAGTCGACAAACGCAGTTCCGAAGAAGTTCACTGGACAGGGGGAAAATAGGCGAAATCAACAAACTATGAAATTGAGGTAGTGAAGAAAGATGGGATAATACCACTGAAAGCTGGGGGGGGGGGGGATCAACAAAAACCAAGAACTCCAGTTACACCAAGTACATTTTACCAAATACGAGTGATCTGATAAGACAATACATCATTACATGTATTATCACCTCTTTTCAAAATCTCTAGTGACTCTCTGATTATGCAACTACTATACTGTGAACCTTTTGAAATTATATTAGCCTTACTGAAAACTACATCAATTTCTTTAGCTTGATTTAATCTGGATAAACCGGTGGATAATTTACCTTTTTTATGTCAGCTGTATGTTCCTTAATACTTTACTTTAATTTGCGAGTTGTCATGCCTATATATGAATATGTTTTAGAACTGCCATAAACTTTAAAAGGAATAATATATATGCCAGATTTATCTCCGTTATCAATGGGGTCAATCATTCTATGTACAAGATATTTTAGCTTTGTTGGGGGCTTTGCAATAAGAGTTACATTATATTTCTTTAATGCGTTCATAATTCACATATATCTGGATTACTGGCAGAATTAAAATTACGACCTCTGGAAAAACATCATTTCTACATCCTTTAAACCTGCATTATGGGTTAGGTATGTCGATGACATGATCATATGGAATCACGGTATCTGTACATTAAATGATTTTCTGGCGCATGCCAACAGTATAGGTAGAAATATACAATTTACTTGTGAAATTGAAGGAAATAGTTCATTACCATTTTTAGATATAGAACTTATCAAAAATATTTTGACACTTAGCATCGATAGAAAAATTTATAGAAAACCTTGCAGATCTAATAACACAATATCCTTCAATAGTAATGTTCCGTTTAATTCCAAAGCAGCAGCATATCGGTTTTATATCAAAAGGGCGCTTGAAGTTAGTTCAGAAGTTTATTTAAACGAAGAGTTGAACAAAATTAAAGTGATTGCAAATAAAAATGGTTTTTCAAACAAATTTATTAATAAGTTAAAATAAGACACCAAATTTCTATTAAAAAAATGGTGTGAAATGCACTTTTTCTCATTTTTCTAAAGCGTTACAAAGTTGGGACGATAGGAATAAATGGGTTAAAAAAATTTAATTTAAAACAGTATTTTTCAGATTTACAAATATATTAAACATATATAGCAGTTATTCAAACATGCGATCAAACTTTTATCCGTATTTCCCAATATGCTATTTATATTCTCATTTTTTTTTTATCTTATGATGACTAGAATTTTTTACTCAACATTATTGAAATGGTGAGATATTATTAAGGAATCAGTGTAAACGGTTCATTAGTTATAAAAAATCCCAAACATTTTCAAGGATATATGTGTGTACTCAATGTACGATAATCAAGATTCAAGTATAAGTATCCATCCGTATCTAAAACCACATTAATAAATATAAAAACAATACATCCTGTGAAAATAAAATGATATGGGAACCAAAACAAAAATTACGTTTTAGACAAATTTTCGTCTTATCAGTTAGTATAAAATTAGTAAAGTTTTTTTTTCCATCGGGACCATCCTATTTTTGTTTACTATTTCAAGGCATGTAATTTCGTTTCTATAATATTCACTTAAATACAGATTTTTTTTTATATTTTTATTATAAAATAAGGAAATAGATTTCTATAGTTTTTATAGCTGACGTGCACTCTCATTCCCCTAAATATCCCCTTACGTATATAAGTAAAAGAATACGATGCAGTCTCCGGCTCTTTGGATACCAGTACAAGAAATGTTGTTTTATTTAATCTAAGCCTTTTGGAATTTAAAAGAACAACATTTTCTGTAAGAAAATACTGGTGTGAAAAAAGACAATTCTGACGCTATAAATTTAGACATGTATGTTAGCCTGTATATAAGAAAAAGTGCATAAATAAAATGCAATTATAAATAAAATATTAATAATTAATATTATATTAAATTATTATTATATTATTAATTAATTATTAATTAATATTATTATTATATTTTATTAATTATTATATCAAATAATTATTATAAATTTTATATTAATAATTAAAATATAAATAAAATGAAATTATGAAATATATCTTTCTGTAAATTTTTCTATTGGATGGTAATAATGTATCTTAAAGCTACTAGTAAAGTCATTAGTACTCATTAATACGAATTTATAAATAAATAAAAATAAAATAAATAAATTCATAAATATGTTTTTTTTTCAATTCCCGAAGATTTATATCCTTTCATTTCTACTACAATGTCATTTAGATTGATTGGAATTCTTTTTAATTATTTTTTAATGTGAAAAACAAGGAGGTTTCAAACTTCAAACTATAAAAAAAGGCGGCTAATGGTAAGATATAATTTTTATGTAAATGTATCAAACATAATCTCATATATAATTTTTTGTTTGTGTTACGTTATGAGCGAGAAATACATATGCGTAACATGCATACGCATAGAGACAGCATTATATTTTATTTTTGAACACTGATGCATATATTTGAACAAAATCGCGTTACCAATAACTTTTTTAACCATCTGTATATAAAAATACATAATTTATTTTATATTATATAGCAACATGTTATCTGTACAATACATGATTTAATAGAATATAAACCAATCGAAAATTAATTAAAATCCTGAAACATGTATTACATTTTAGAAACAATGTTTATGATAACGTCTTATAAATCTCATGAAAATAATAAATAGCTGCTGAATAAATCTTGCTCTATAGAATTAATGCCTCGCTTCATTTAATTAAAAAGGTTATTTTGTATTAAATTCCTGTATCCTGTAAAACGTAATTAACTAAAGCCAAAGCACAATGAATTTACGTAGAAATCAATGTTTTACCGCCAAAATTAATTATTCACGATTGCATGTTTTTGAATGTTGTCCTGTACGTATTCATCAACTCTTATTTAATTTCATATTTCATTTCACGATCATATTTAAATAGTATTATATAAGAATAATAAAGTTTGAAAAATAAATACGTATAAAAGTAATAAACGTTTGTATATATAAAAGTTTTGATATGTTTTAAAAGAACATTGCCCAATTTCAATATTTCAATATTGTTCAAAACAATGTCCACTAGAATATTGGGCGCGGGCCACGATTAATGAAAGTCAGAACGATCACTTCAGCTTCGTAGAAATCTCGAACTAGTGAATTCGTTAAAATAAAAAAAATCGATTTAATATATGGCAAAAGGAAAGTACCAAAAGATTTATTATACTCAAGCAAATGTCATATTAATGTCAGATAAAACTACCAGAGAAATATTTATGATTGAGGCATCTGGAAATAGATTAAAAAAATAACTTTTTGCTCAGTTTCTTTGAAAGATATTTTAAACTACACTACTGGACACCCAAAATGCTACATCATGAAGGAATGCAAATAACAGAATGATATTTATTGGACAAATACATTATAATGGGAAGGACAGGTGATTACATTTTTAGAAAATTAGGAGATATATATCCTGAGAAAACACTACCCAAAGCACCCCACCTCTGGCCGCAAGAACAGCATTTATCTGCCTATCCATGCAGTCGAACAGAGATTGGATGTCATGTACGGGTACAGCAGTCCATACACCTTCAACACTATGCCACAGTTCATCAACAGTAGTGATGGGCGAGTGGTGGTGGGCCAGTCGCCCAGAAGCCATTGACAGGACATTTTCAATTGGTGAGAAATCAGGAGAACGTGCCGGCTAGGGCAACAGTCGAACATGTTCTGTATCAAGGAAGGTCAGGATAGTAGGAGCAACGTGCGGTCTTGCATTGCCCTGCTAAAATGTAAAGTTGCGGAGACATCGAAGATAAGGCAGAACCATGGGCCGTAACACATAAGAAATGCAACGCTGCTGTTAAAATTGCCGGCAATGCGAAAAGAGGTTACCGAGACGTGTATCGAATGACACTTCATGCCGTCACTCCAGATGATATGACAGTATAACGATTCGAATGCAAGCTGGCAATGTACGTTTTCCACGATGCCGCCAAACATGAATGCTGGCATCATGATGCTGTATATGACGCAGGAATGGCGCCTCACGTCGTCTTTGATGAATCCAAGCTCTGTATGCAGCATCATGATGCACCCGTACATGACATCCAATCTCTGTTCCACTCCATGGCTAGGCAGATAAATGCTGTTATTGCGGCCAGAGGTGGGTGCTTTGGGTAGTGTTTTCTCAGGATCTATATCTCCTAATTTTCTAAAAATGTAATCACCTGTCCTTCCCATTATAATGTATTTGTCCAATAAATATCATTCTGCTATTTGCATTCCTTAATGGTGTAGCAGTTTGGATGGCCAGTAGTGTGTATATTCATGATTTATAAATTATTTACTCAACGTACAATTATAATTATTTAACCATAGTTGCCAAGTCTCCGGATTTTTGCACACCAGAAATTTTTTAGAAAAAATGTTGTTCCTTTAACCCTTTCCGGCACAGTGGTTCCATTCGGGAACATATAATTTTAATTCCAAACTTGCATTCGACACCAAGAATATTTTAATAAAAAATTTTTCTATAATGAAATCTTAAAATATGGAGTTCTTATTTTCTAAAAAAGTCGTTTGTAAATTCTGGTGTCAGGCAGTAATTTCTCATTTTACGAACAGAATTTATCTGTGGCGGAAATGGTTAAATCGCGAAATGCTTTCATTAAATAATACAACATTTTCTGTACTAAATTACTGGTGTCCAAAACGCCAGAAACTTGGCAGGTCTGATTTAACTAATAACTGATACTAATAATTGGTAATTAAATTCTGAAAATATAAACATTTTGTACTGACATTGAGCACACACAACAGTACGTTAAGGTGAATAAAAGCGTGAAATGAATATCGCTGTTTTTTTTGCGATTAAACTTTAATTTACAATGCTATAAAAATAACTTTTATTTTAATTTACTATCTGTTAGTGTTTCCTAATTTAGCCAATTTATGTTTTAATTCTAAAAATTACCAGAATTTTCAAACAGTAAAGTTTACTTTATTTTACCACTGAATTTCTGTCATAAAGTGAAGCACAAATTTATTTTAGGGAAATCTAGTAGATATTTTCAAACAAAATTCTTAAACAAGCAATACTTGTTATCTGTACATGAAACTATGAATGGAGTTAAATGATTAAAAATATCAGATACAAAGAAATAAATAGTTAAGAACTTATGCTGTTACAGAATTCTCGCTGCCGATTGTCATAGCTACAAATCGCAACAAAAATAGCTAAACTGCTACAGTTAAAAAGAAAAATCCTCTCAACTTATGTTATTGAAAGATTGAACACTTTTCTGTGCAATTTACTATTTGTATTTTATTTTTTTATTTTTTTAGAATTTATTCAGATTTTCAAAAAAAATATATATATTTGTTTGAATTTACCCAATATCATGCTATCCCGAATGAACCAGGTTTTGTTTTATAAATCTTTAATGATAAGACGGCATAGATTTTGTTTCGATTTTGGAAAGCATATGGAACACACTTTAATAAACATTTCTAAAATCTAAAAGTTACATTTTGATCAATAAATATTTTAAAATAAAATAAAAGTAACGCATAAACATATTAAAGGTAAAAAGAGAGTACTTTAGAATGTTTAAAGAGCAAATTTATAATCCAGTGCTTCCCAACCTTTTTTCTTTCACGCACCCCTTGCTTAGGCTTTTCATTTCGAAGTACGCCCATTTATCACCCCCCCCCCCCCACACACACACACATTATTAAAATTTTCATATCCCGTGAATAGAAAATCCATATTTTAAGAATTATTCATTATTATATTTTCTATTCATTGATAGAGCACTGATGTTTTCAGTATTATTTAAAGTATTATAAAATATAAAGTATTATTATTCAGTATTTATCGGTTATGAGAACATGCCTATTAACAGCTGCACTCAGGTTCTCTTGTATTTCAAAATAATCAGAATGTTGGGAAGAACTCGTAGTTCCCTAATCATCAGGTTGAATTTTAATCGCAGTTGTAGTAATCTTAAGAATCCCAGATTTCAATTAATAATCCACTTTAAATTTAAAACAAAGTCATTCGAATAATAAGTAAACACTTCAAATTAAATACCTATTAAAAGGAAGGAAACTTTCCGATTAGTATACGTTAATGATATAACTCCGCCTATTCGAAAACGAAAATAATGGCCTGCTTTTCAACACATTTTAAAATAAAACATTAAAACCGCTAACTCTGGCGTAATTTTGTCGTTTTGTAATTATTATTAAAAAGGGGATAAAAATAAGGCGGGTGAAAATAACATTGTATCACAATATATATTTATGTATAATCAATAGTAGTTTTCGCAAAAATTGGAAAACTATATAAGTACTCATGCAATAAGATTAGCAGTGGGCGGAGCTAAAGATATTGAATAATCAATGGTTTATTAAGTCTAGTGGGCTTTTTCGCTCATTTTGAGTGTAACATATTGGAGTTAAAGTGACATATTGGAGTTACACCTGATACTAACTTTGTAATCTAAACGTTAGTGATATAACTCCGACTGTTAGGAAATGAAAATAAGGGCCTGCTTTTCAACACGTTTTAAAATAAAACATTAAACTAGAAGCTCTGGCGTAATTTAGGCGTTTTGTAATTATTATTAGAAACGGGAATAAATAAGGCATGGAAAAAGAACATTGTAAAATGATCAATGAAAGTTTTAGCAAAGATTGGGAAAATATATAAGTACTCATGCAATATGATCAGCAGTAGGCGGAGCTAGTGGCATAGAATTATCAATGAAGTCTAGTAGGCTTTTACTACAGTGCCTAGAAGTATATAGTGTTGTTATCGGCGTCAATATTATACTTCAGAAATAGAGGACGCCGATAGATGGCGCCAGTGTTCTCGCCGCGGCTATGGTAACTTTTGTTTTTACATACACCTCATTTTAAATCTATTTTTTTCTGCATAAATCAGTACTTTAAAATGCTCTAGATAAAAAATAAACAAGGAAAAAAATTCTAATAATGAATATACAGTTGAAGAGAAATGTAATTGATTTCATAACAACTAATTGTAATGAACTCAAACAGTTACAAACTTTATCATAGGACAATGTTTTTCTTCCTACAATATTTAGTTATTTCTAAAATTGGATAAATACAATATATTGGATAAATACATTATACTATGATGAATTCTTGCAAAAACATGTCCCTATTTTGACAACTTTTTAATCGGTATTCATTATTACATAACTTTTTTACATCCTGTTAACAAACTAAGAGTAAATTGAGTTGTTAAAAATTTCTGACATTTCGGAGCTTTAGTTTTGAGTAAAATAATTTAAGGTATACTAGCAAACATCAAACATTAAATTAATGATAATTTCAAATCTAGAAAAAAAAAAATAATACTCTCCTGAAAGTATGACAAGAATACATTTTCTTTAAATTAGGGTAGATGCGCCAATCATCCTTAAAAAATTATTTTTGATTAATAGTTATTATTATATATTATTATTATTATTATTATTATTATTATTATTATTACATTAAGTTATCAACAATATTTAACCATTCTCATACTCACATTTCTCAAATGTGAATCAAAATTTTAATAACAGAAATAAATCAAACACTTTCCAGTTTTTTTCGAGTAATAGACACCCTACAAAAAGTAATACATTGATTTTGTGAATGTATTTAAAACCATGATTGAATGAAAGCATACTAATGAAGCAAAATAGTCATGTTAAAATAAATTTTAAAGTTAGGATATCAATAATTAATAAAATATTTATGATAATGTTCATTGTTTAAATTATTTATTGTCATTATCACAAGATAAATATTTTAATTATTTTAGACAGAAAAATTAAAATACTAAATTAAAAATAATTGAGCAAATCTTCTTTCCCTTCAATAGTGTATTTGTAATTTCTCTCAATAAATCGCTCATGAAAATGCGATTCACATTAGAGTCCTGCATCGGGTCGGGTTACCCGCACCCGACCCGTCCCGCGGTTCGGGTCGGGTTGGCGCTCTTTTTTTTTTGTTGAGGTTCGGGTCGGGTTGACTTCTACTTTTTGCTGCGGGCCGGTTGACATTCACTTTTTCGGGTTCGGGTTGGGTTTTTACTCTTGCGGGTCGGGTTCGGGATGACCCGCTTTTTCAAAAGAATGTCCAATATTTTTTTCAGATTAAGGAAATCGAGGTAAATTTTTTGTCGGGTTCGGGTCGGGTTGCTAGTTGACTTCAAATGAAATTTGCGGGTTCGGGTCGGGTACAACCCGACCCATGCAGGACTCTAATTCACATGCAACTGAATGTTGGTTCAGATCTTTGTCGGCACGAGGAATGACTTTTAACCATTTTTCAAATTAGTTTTAGTCTTTGGGGGGGGGGGGGGGATAGAGTTATGTTAGTTCTGTTGCTTTTATATCCACTAGTATATCCGGGAACGAAGCATGTTCAGGGCTTAATTTGCGCCGGAGCCCACCAGACCTCAGCTCCGGTACTTCTCTATTTTTAGTAAATGTTTAAATATTGGCCAGAATTCACCGGAGCTCATAAACACTGCGCTCCGGAGCCCAGTGCAATAACGCTTCCGAAAAACGAATTCTAAATTAGCCTTTCCTTTCCCTCCCATCCCCAATTTTTTGCCTGCTTTTGTATCAAAACACTTATAAGTGTCGCTCACGTAAGAGATTGAGATAAAACGGGCTCGGTTTTTATATCAGTCTTGGGATGCTTGAACTCAATCTGTCTTAAATTCAAATTTTATTTATTTCCATTTCAAATCATTTTAATGCTATTTTGATCAGAATAAAGAGTAAACAGAAATAGTCTTTTTTCTATTCCGCATAGCTGCGAACTATTAATTTTTTGTGTTAACACTATTTCCGAATCATAATCCTGAGCTTATTTAATCGCAGAATTCTGCGATTAATTAACATTAAGATTAGGTAACGCAAAGGTTTCTATTTGGAAGTAGTAATAACAAAAAAATGGAACAGTTGATATCTAAGTATACGTAGATAGATGCATTTAATTATTTTTATTTTGCTTTAAAAAAAAAAAAAAAAAAAGTGTTTTAAATTTTGAAGATAATGTATGAAATATAAATAGGCAGACTGGAGTGACGGAGGGGGGGGGGGGGGGTGCGTGTTAGTACCGCAGAATATTAGGGCTCCGGCACTTTTTTTCTTAGAAATTAAGCCCGGAGCATGTTCGATCAGCTTTTCTTTTCTTAGTATTTGCAGATTTATCCATACTGATTTATCATTAAACAGGCATAATATATGTTTACTTTAAAATATTATAGAAATAGAAACATTCGTATAGTTTGTTTGAAAATACAGCGTTAATTACATTGAAACTAACATTAGGATCAAGCCTGTTAAATGAAACTTCAAACGATAATAACGGCGGTGGGAACTCGACGCCCTCTCGCGGAGAATCTGGTTTTCCTCCTGTTAGGGACATTTTTTTTATTGCGGTTGTATTGGCGATAAGCACACTACTTACTTCTAGGCACTGTACTTTTACCCTCATTTTGAGTGTAACATATTGGAGTAACACATGAGACTAACTTTGTAATCCAAACCTACCAACTTTCTTTATGTGTTTTCAGTTAAATAATTTTTGTGATTTCCGCCATTACCGCTATGATTCTCACGCACCCCCAACAGGCCCGCCACGTACCCCTAGGGTTACGCGTACCCCAGGTTGGGAATCGCTGGTATAATCGTTTCATAACGATTCTACAACCAAGAATGTTTCCCTATTTGGCTTAATTTTTATTTGATGATAAGCGAGACTTTGTGAGAAAAAAGCCAGTGATAACTATGCCAGTCAGCATATGAATTTGCTAACTAATGTTAATCAATAGAGTCATTGTTTATAAACTTTTCAGTTGCATTTCACTATTTTTAACGTTAGAACGATCAGTAATTTTACACAAGTTCTATAAAAATATTCTACACCACAATTTTTAATTAAAATTATTTAATTTAAATATTTTACTTATTTTACACGTGCAATATTTGTATTCTTAAGTTATTTATAAAGAAATTTCTGGGTAAAATTAACATTTTTTCAGTTGGTCAGAGTCCAAGTGTTTCCTACAGGTCGTTGTAATGTTAAGTTATTATTTTTGTCTAGGTAATCACAGGTCGATGTGTGATAATGTATCTATATACGTTTTCGATTTTGGTTGCAGTTTCATTCTGCAACGCTCTCAATTTCGAGAAAAAAATGGTTCGTTCGAA
Source organism: Maratus michaelseni (assembly GCA_963931845.1). NCBI lineage: Eukaryota > Metazoa > Arthropoda > Arachnida > Araneae > Salticidae > Maratus > Maratus michaelseni. The sequence goes on along the minus strand of OZ007589.1, from coordinate 31,978,819 downwards.
AATTGATTGTGTCCTCAGAATTAAGCTGCAAACAAAATAAACGACCTCATATATCCTATGCAAACATAATCCTTAAAATATATTTAAATGCAAACTTTGAAGGGTTTGGCAAATCTATACTAATAAAAGAAAGTTTCGCTCTGTGTGTGTGTGTGTGTTGGCGATGGCTAGGAAAATCTAGCCCATCTAGAAGGCTGGAAATTTAGGTGTGGATAGTTCAAGGTCTGGCCATGTTCACCTGAGTCTCAGAATTTTAATATTTTGATAATTAGCCTAGATATTAATTAGATTCTCATTAACCATCGCTTCTAAAATATTAGCTTAAATTCTTTTTTTAATCATCGCGTTAATGTACGTGACGATGGTTCTCTTGAACAAATTATTCATTATATTTGCGGGTATGGGGAGGGAGGGGGGTTAACGCCTTTCTCTGAGATTGTAATTATCTCGGGCCCGGGCAACACCGGGCGAGTTAGCTAGTATTAAATAATTTATGCTCATATGTTTGTGTAAATCTCACATAAATGTAGGACCAAGTCGTGGTTTCTTTTCTTTTTTTTTAGTATATTGTTCCGTTATACCAAGTAAAATTATGATTTTCTTAATTTAATATCCATCGGGATGCCCTTCAGTTATGAATAAAGACTGTTTTATTTGTTTTAGGAAAATTTATTTCTCCTAATTATAAAAGTTTTTATGAAAATCCGAAGCTTTCACAAGATAACATTAATATATCTAGGTCCTATACTTTTTCCTAATCAATTGTTTGGGAATAAAATTAATTAATTTGTTGTTTATGTTCTAGTTAAAGAACATTAACTAACAGAAAAATGATAATGTATCGCAGTAAATCAATTTGTTAAAGAATTTTCTATGAATGGTTTTTTATCTTTTTTGTAATTTCTTATTCAGTTTCATATTTTTAGGTATGATTAGTCATAAATAATTCATGTAAAAAATATAAAAATCGTAAATATACATATCTGGTTTATCATAATAACAATAATTACTCGCGTATATTTCTCAACTTTTATGCTATTTCTTTGGCAAAGAAACATACGCACAATGTGAAACATGTGTTTTACGAGTCATCCAAGATTCCAAAAAGTGTGAAAACTCATTTCAATATACATGGATTTTTAAATGACGTGACGATTGAATGTTAAAACATAAATTAATTTCAAGTAATTTTTTCATGCAATACATAACTTATATTTCCTTGTTTACTTGTATTTACTTAAATATAAGAAGCAATCAGAAGTTTATATTCTATTCAATATACTTTTTTTCATTAATAGAATTAAAGTATATGACGTCCTTATTTTTATACACACGGGGATTTCCCCCATTAATGAATGAATATGAAGTTGATTTGTTAGAGAAATACTATTTTGTTCTAATTGTATATGATGGAAAAAAAATATCCGAGGCTTTAAGAAACTACCATTAAAAAGACGATGCCTCAGACATTTTCCCTTAATCAATTGTATACTAGGACTTCCCTCAAAGGGATTAGTCTGAGTGATATTGCTGAAAACATAAAGTTAACAATTACGATATAAAGAAGATATCAACAAGAATCTAAGTGAATATACAGCATATGATAGACAAGAGATAGATAAAGATACAACATATGAAAAATAGCAAATTAAATTATATAATTACAAAATATCATATATAAATTCATATACTGTTATGTTTTCATATGCATTTTTAATAACATTTGGCAAATAATCTCATTTTCTTAAGCGGGAATTGCTCAAAACTTAAAAAAAAAACGCCGGATCTTTTAAAACGATATTTTTAAAGTCACATAATCATATTTGCAGCCAATAGCGTATTTTAGCAAGCGTAGTTTAATGCAAATTTAATTTATTTTTTGCAACATTTTCTTTGTGACAAATATCTAAATAAAATATTAAAAAATAAAATATTAAATATTGAAATATTAAATCAAATATTTAATATTTGAATTAAAAAAATTTCCTTTGTTTATTTGTATAACTATTTATAGAAACTCGTATACCTCAAACCACATTGATAACATGCTTTGCTACTAACGTGTCTACCAGTCTAACTACTCGTATGTCTTAGCTGTGTCTCTCTCCGAACTCATCTGTCTACTGTCTCTCTACTCTTCTGTATACCCGTCTCAGTATCCGTCTGTCTTTCTACCCGACTCTTTAATCGTGTCTCTACCTGTCTCGCTTCCCGTTACACTACTCGTCTATCAACCCGTCTGTCTGTCTATATACCCCTCTCTCTACCCGTCTGTCAAGTCGTCTCTGTACTCGTCTCTCTATCCACCACGCTACCCGTCTCCCTACCCATCTCCCTACCCCTCTGTCAACCCTTTTTTGCACCTGCCTCGCTACCCGTCTGTCTATTCGTTTCGCTACCCGTTAGCTTATCTCTGTCGCTATTCGCCTCTCTACCCGTCTGTCTACCCGTTTCTTTACACGTCTATCTATCTCTCGCCAACTCTTCCCAATATTTAAACAATTTAGTAAACGGAAGCCGTTTATCTTTTATTAAATGCAAACAGGAGTAATTTATCTAAAGAGTGTAATCAGATGCAATTTTTTTAAATACATACATAAACCAGCATAATAATTCACCAGTTTTATTTTCATAGTAGTTTATGTCATTTGACAGTAAATCTCAACTTCTTCAACCCGAACTGCGTCAAGCTTTTTAAAAAAGCCCCAAGGTCCGTATAACTGGGAAGGGGAATTGTCCTCAGGGCTATTAGATACATGTTATTAAGTTAAGTGAAAGTTTCGTAATCGGGTTCGCAGCCAATTTCTTATGTCAGAAAGGGTGGCTTCACGCCATTTTAAATTCATTTCTGTAACTTTCCTTTTCTTTTTTTGGTGGGTGGTTCCAAATATATACACTTAAATTCAAACTTTTGCCCCCATGTTAATATTAGTGTTGTTTGTATTATCAATTAATACTTTGTTGATCGAGCTTCATTCGAAACAAATGTAAAAGACTTCTACAGTTTTTTTTTCTAGGAGAAAGTTCCGTAATCGGGCCCTAAGCTAATCGGGGAATTTAATATCATTATTGTTTCTAACTCTTATAGAGTTAAAACAATATTGTTGCTAGCATTACTCTTGTTTGTGACCAACCTCTTCTGTGTATCTGAATAGGGAAAAGTTCCGTATCATGTAATGGTTGGTGCCAAAGGCAGTTGTAGAATCTTACAAATTTTTCTAGAGAGCGGAAAAACATGTTTTTTAAAATATTTACAAATATACGTTTATTAAACCATGTTTTTGAGCCATTTTAAAAAATTAAGTACGGTGCTAAAATAAAATTTTATTGCCATTTTCGATATTTTAATAAGAAATGAAAATACATAACAAACAAATTTAAAAAAACTAAGCCATTTTTGGGTACTTCTCTATTATCCCGTCGACCACTTTTCATAACAAAAAACTATCGCCAAACTAAGATTAAACGCCAAAAATACAGTCCCATTTACTTGATGCCAGAAGCATTATACGTATTTGTTATGCCATCAAGTGGTTTTTAATTCGACATTTGCGTGTATTTTTCATTATGTTTTACTGATTTATTAGTTATTTCATTCATTAAAGTAACAATTGTGTCCTTAAATTCTTATATTTTATTTATTTTGATATTTCAATGGCAACGTTCTCCCGTTTATTTAGCGTTACAGTTTGGTGATAGGTTTTTGTTATGAAAAGTGGTCGACGGGATAATAGAGAAGTACCCATTTTTTGTGATAAATAATTGTTATTGCCAGGAGGGCAAATTGTAAATAATTAATAAGCGAACTAAAAAAATTACCGGAAAAAACTTGTGGGAATCTCAAGAAAGAAATATCTGATATAAATAGCATTTAAAATCTTAAAATGGAGAAGTGGTCCGTATAAAAATGCAAAACATTATACACCTGATATAAGAATTTTTTAATTTTTTTATATTTCCGAAAGCACAGTTAAAAGGGTAAAAATCCCGGCACAGATGCCATATACTTACCACGTTGGCGCGATTTTTCCCCCGCCCCTTTGGCGAAAACTGTTTGTTGTGTTTGTTTACTTTTATTTTTTATTTTAATTCTATAGATTATTTTTATATGTATATCAATATTAATTTAGGCACAGATGTTATATACGCACCAGATTGGCGCGATTTTTCCCCCGCCAATTTGGCGAAAACTTTGTTTTTGAATATTAGTTACAAATACCATACAATAATAGCATGTAATTTTTTATTTCAATATAAAAATAAAATAACGTAATAAATGAAATAGCTCCTATTATTCAAAAATGGGAAATAAAAATAAATAAATGATAGTTTGATATAAATAAATATTGATATATATAATAAAAACAATTTATAGAATTAAAATAAAAAATAAAAGTTAATAAACAACAATTGAAACAAAATAACCGGGTTACCATGTGAGGCATAAAATTGCCATTTTGTTGCAATCGCGCCAATGTGGTGCGTATATGACATCCGCGCCTTTATTTATATCAAACTATTATTTATTTATTTTTATTTCCTTTTTTAAAATAATAGAAGCTGTTTCATTTATTACGTTATTTTATTTTTATATTGAAATAAAAAATCACGTGTACTATTTGTCACACTATTTGTAACTAATATTCAAAAACAAAGTTTTCCCCAAGCTGGTGGAGGGAAAAATCGCGCCAACGTGGTGCGTATATGACATCTGTGCCTTGTTTCATTTCACATAGAGGTACTGCTCTATTATCCCGTCGACCACTTTTCATAACAAAAAACTATCGCCAAACTGTTAGATTAAACGCCAAAAATGCAGTCTCATTTACTTGATATCAGAAGCATTATACGTGTTTGTTACGTCATCAAGTGGTTTTTAACGCGACATTTGCGTGTATTTTTCATTATGTTTTACTGATTTATTAGTTATTTCATTCATTAAAATAACAATTGTGTCCTTAAATTCTTATATTTTATTTATTTATGTATTTTGATATTTCAATGACAACGTTCTCCCGTTTATTTGGCGATAGTTTTTTGTTATGAAAAGTGGTCGATGGGATAATAGAGAAGTACCCACATATGTATTGGTACTTTTATGTTAACTTGGCGCAGTTGATAAATCGCCAAATATTTTTCTCATAACATCTTCATATTGCATTCATTTCATTTAAATATAAATCTTTCACTGATTTCATTTGAAATACATACATTAAAAATACACGTCTTTCACTCATTTAATTTAAAATACACGCCTTTCACTAATTCCATTTAAAATACTAAAAAGGAAAAGAAAATAAGAAATAATGCCACAAATCGAAACCTTTTATTTAAACATCAAAGAATTGTTCCTAACATACACACGCGAAATAAAAAAGCTGCTAATGGTGTGATTTACGCCAAATCTCTAATACTAATACTACTCTTACTAATCTCTAATACTTTTCAAACAGAAAAAATTCCAGATTAACTTTCCATTTTTATTAAATTGAAATATATTTTATTGTGCTGAATATTAGTGCTTACATATTTTTTTGCTCCATGTATTCCATGAATTTTTCAATTCCGATTTTCTACGAAAATCTCCCGCCGTTGAAAATGACGTACGCACAAAATTTAGTGACGTATGTACTTTAATTGTGCTTTTTTATCTATTTTTTTAATATAACTTCCAAACGGTTTGACACTTATTCTTGGTAATAAATAGACGACGTTGTCACCTTTATAGGTACCTGCTGTAAAAATTTGAACGAAATCCGTTAAATATTTTTTGAGTTATGCTTGACGAAAGGTTTTATTATCCATCGTAGCTATATATGGGGCAAAGTAATATTGCGCTGTGTATGAGTCTTCGTTGCACTCAGACAATTAATGAAATTTATTTATTTAGTGTTTATACTGTAAATGAAAAAGAAGCAAACAAAATAATATCTCATTATTTACTACGTATCTGATAATCAATATATCCTAATTCAGTTTGCATGCATTCAATTCTATTTTTTATATATTTTTTTATCCAGTATATGTTTTTATTTCGCCTTACATACTTCAGGCAAGAAATATAAATATTGAAAATATGCATTTCTAGAATATTAATTTGTCTGAAAAGAAGTGTGAAGTATTTGTCAGAAGAGTTCAATATACATATAACTCAATAATTCCATATTAGATACACGTTACATTTTTCTTTATCTTTATAAGATAATTATCTCCTAATGTATGATATGATTTTCGCTATATGTACTATGCATGTTTTATAAATAGTGCATTTGTTAGGTGCGTTCGTAATTATATAAATACGTAGCACCTATTGTCGTCTTCTGGTCCGTCCGTCTGTCTGTCTGCCCGTCCGTCCGCATATAAAAACGCAAAAACTACCCAACCGAATGGTTTGAAATTTAAGATATATTATTTTTGCAGAATTTTGTCGACACATTTCAAATTTAATAAAAATCGAATCAAAACATTAGAATATATTAATAAAAACATTTATTAAGAAAATCGATTTTTTTTTAAAAATCGGTGCTTTCTTGTTATAGGAACTTCCAATGTTTAACCGTCAAGCGACCGAGTTACCTATTTTATTATAGAAATTAATCTGAAGACGATATAATTCATTTAACAGAATTAAAACTCATTAAATATTTATATAACTAGCTATAGTACTAACGCACCTCATTTGTCATGCTTAACGTACTACTTCCAACTTGTTCTGAACTATTATTTAAAAAATTGTCAAAATATTTAGTACTTAAAAATATATAAAACTGATAAAGGAGTGATTAAATGCATTTACTATAAATTTTAATTCTAACTTTTCATGTCTAATTATTGTTTCAGAAATTAAAAATAAATTATATTTCTGAATTTCCATAAGAATTTTCCAAGCAATAATTAAATTTTGTGATCGATATTAATATATTTTTTATTTCTGATACAGAAATTATTTTCAAGCAATTGTTCCAAGTAATACATAATTACGAGGGTCATCCTGAAAGTTTTGCAATACCAAAAAACTACAGCATGTAAACGTTTTACTTTTTGTCAAAATAATCACTTTTACACTCAATACACATACTCACTCTTATAGGAACTTCCAATGTTTAACCGTCAAGCGACCGAGATACCTATTTTATTACAGAAATTAATCTGCAGACGATATAATTCATTTAACAGAATTAAAACTCATTGAATCTTTATATAACTAGCTATAGTACTAACGCACCTCATTTGTCATGCTTAACGTACTACTTCCAACTAGTTCTGAACTATTATTTAAAAAAGTGTCAAAATCTTTAGTACTTAAAACTATATAAAACTGATAAAGGAGTGATTAAATGTATTTACTATAAATTTTAATTCTAACTTTTCATGTCTAATTATTGTTTCAGAAATTAAATAAATTATATTTCTGAATTTCCATAAGAATTTTCCAAGCAATAATTAAATTTTGTGAAAGATATTAATATATTTTTTATTTTTGATACAGAAATTATTTTCAAGCAATTGTTCCAAGTAATACATAATTACGAGGGTCACCCTGAAAGTTTTGCAATACCAAAAAACTACAGCATGTAAACGTTTTACTTTTTGTCAAAATAATCACTTTTACACTCAATACACATATTCACTCTTTGAAAAAAGATTTCAATATTTTTCTCACTCATCCAGGCTAATTTCTTCAAGGAGGGTCAAAACGAAATCCAGTTCAACATTCATACTGGTTAAATTTGTGCCACAAAGCCATTCCTTGATTTAAAAAACTGATAAAATTCACATGGGGCGAAGTTAGGACAGTATGGTGGATGCCCAATCAATTGGATCTGATTTATTTTCTGAAAGTCCTTTGTTTTGTTTTTGTAGCAGAATGAGTTAAGGCATTTTCATGGTGAAGAATGCCTCTTGTGTCTGTATTTTGCCGCTTTTCCCCAAAACTTTTAATGACCTCTGGTAGACAAACCTATGAATACCAGTTTTTCGCTCATGTAAAGATACTGAGGCACAACGGCCAATTTTGGATACAAAAATAAAGCCACCATTTTTTTTTTTTTTTTTTTTTTTTTTCATTTTTTACTTTCTTTGGCGTTGAATTTGTGGGTCAAATTGGTAAATCCATGATTATTTTCTTATAACAACTTCATAAACACGATCGGTGATGCCAGAATAGAATTTTAACAACAGTTCTCGGCACCATATCACTCTTGTCTGTTTTTGTTCCTGGTCTACTCATGCGGCGTCCATCTGCTACAAAGCTTCCTCACTTTTAAATATTTTTGTAGCAACTTGAAAATATCTGCCGATCCAATATTTAGAGTCTGTTGAATATATTGATATGTAATATATGGGTTTTATTTTAAAATTACATTTAGCTTTTTAGCATTTTCTTTTGAGTATGCCGTTGAGCGCCTTCCACATCGCCCGCGATCTTTGAAATCAGATTTTCTATGACTAAATTCTCGAAACCATGTACATCTACTTGCATATGAAAGAGGAGAAGTTGGAAAAGCCTTTGACATTACATTCTAAAACAGTCTTAGTAAAATCTTCTTTAAAATCATAATAAATCATTACGCGGAAATGTTCTGGCGATTTCCACATTCATAGTGTTATTTAGTCAGCATAAGATTTAGTATCAACTAGCCCTGGCAGCCACGTGACAACGCGTAGGCGCGAGACATTTGACACGCCATATACTGAGTGCGGATATTTAATTAAGCGGTCACCTGTTATGTTATCTCGCCTGCCAATTTTTCCTAATGCAAAACTTTCAGAGTGACATCCCTTATGTTCACTTGCTTACTTGTATCTCCTTAAAAATGGAAGAATTCTGAAGCTTATGTTTTATTCATTATATATTTCTTTGCTGTAAAAAATGAAATTACGACCATCTTATTGTAATATCCATAAGGATTTTTCTCATTAATGAATAAATATGAAGTAGATTGATTGCTTACAGAAAAATTATTTCGTCATAACTGTACGTGAATGAAAAATACAAACCTACACCAAAATGTATTCAATGTAGTAATACCGTATGTATTTGTCTGTAATATTTGTCACCTTAGTTAAATTAATTTATTTATTGTTTTAATTGTAACTGCGGAATATTGACCAAAATAAGAATATCTCATTAATCAATACGTTGCAAAAACTGAATTTTCTAATGCCAATTAAATGTTCACATTGAACTATCGTTTAGAATGTTAAATAAATTGTAGATTTTAGTTTGTTTTAATTGTTGATTAGTTCTCATGTTATTTATGATGCAGAAATTAATTTCAAATATTTGTTACAAATATCAGACAATTTACCGTAATTTCCGGCGTATAATCCGCGGATCAAACAATTCGGTTTCAACCCAGAAATTTTATTCAATAATTGAAGGCAAATATTTACAACGATCTGGCAAGTAACAATTTTTAAAATAAAATTTCGGGGTCCAAACATGATTGTTTCATCTGCGGATTATACGCCGGAAATTACGGTATGTTTATATTACTGCTTGTGTCTTCTTGAAAAATTATGAAGAACCATAGTTTTCTTTTTTTTCAATATGTATTTCTGCATTATACTGGGTAAAATTATAACTATCTTATGCTAATACCCATAGGGATTTTCCTCATTAGTGAATAAAGAATAAGTAGATTTCTTTGAGAAATATTATTTGGTATTAATTATATGCAACAAGATAAAATAGAACAATCCGAAGCTCTGACAGAATATCATTAATATGGCCAAATATTTTTTTGCTTAATCAGTTGCGCGTTTATAAAATTAATTTATTGTCCATGTTTTAACTAAAGAACAATAACCAAGAGAAAAAAAAATCTCATTAGTTAATATACCGTAATTTCCGGCGTATAATCCGCAGCTCAAAGAGTCGTTTTTCGACCCAGAAATATTATTTTATAAAATGTAACTTAAAAGATCGCTGTAAATATTTAACTACAATTATTGAATAAAATTTCTGGATCGAAAACCGACTCTTTGAGCTGCGGATTATACGCCGGAAATTACGGTATGTTTCAAAAATCAATGCGTTGAGTTTCTATACGTACGATTCTAGGTTTATTTGTTTTATTAAGTATGTGTCTTTATTCCTAATGTCTGTCAGAAATTACCCACACAAGAAATGCAACAACTGAATATATATATATATATAAATCGGATATATATATATATATTTATCTGATTTAATATATTTATGAAATATTGGAAGAAAAATCCGTAAATGCAGGGATGAAAGCACTGCGCCACAAATTGCCGATTGTCACCACTAATTTTTAAAAGTATTTATCACCTTATTTAATCACAGCATTTCTGAAATTTAGTAAAGCAAAGAATACTATTAAACTGTAGTGGTGACATCTGCCCATTTGTGGCGCAGCGCTTTCATCCCTGGTAAATGTCAAAAAATAAGGGCAATGCCTTATACTTTTCTTCTTGATCTATTATTGCGCAATCAGAAAATTATTTAATTAAATATTAATATTGTAGCTAAAAAAACATTAACCATTAGGAAAACATCTCATTTATTAATTCGATGCAACAAAAGATGAGCTAAATCTATTTACATATGCGGATTCCATTGGTTTGTATTTTTCATGATTAATTATATATCTTTGTACCCTAAATAATACATGTAAGTAATAGAAATATTGAATATATGCATTTCTAATCCAATTAAAACATAAAACATAAAGAAATAAAATAAATAAATTATTGTTCGAGTTATGTCTAAATAATCGAAATGAGTCTTTATATTAATTGGTTCAATTTTGAATACGTTACATTCCACTAATGGAACTGTCAAAATTGATTTAAAAATTGCATGCTAATATTTTTTAAATATTGGAAGGTGGGCGGTATCGAACATATTAAAAATATATAATTTTAAAGAGTTTAATGTTACCAACATAAAGATAATTTTTAATATATATATACCTGTTACCAGAAAAGTCACATAGAAACAAATATGAGGATAAACAATTTGTAACCTTACGTTCGACATGTACCCATGTTGGGCTGATTCAAGTGCTGGTTGTCCGAGTGACTCGGATGCTAAAGTGACTACAACAATAGCATTTTCCCGAATGTGAAGCTAATATGTTTTACATTTTAATCTCTTTCTTAAACATCAATTGCACTTATTCATTCATCATAGATGATCCTTTTGAATGTTAAAAGTACATAAAGTTAAAAAATTACATCTTTATTTTAAATTTATTTATGATAATAAAGAAGACGGGAATAATGAACAGAGTAAAAAAAAAAGGGTTGAATCCTCAAACAAGGGCGATGCTTGGCTGCGTCGAATTTGGCAAAGCGATAAATGAGTTTTTCTTGCTACCGGTTTGTTCCTTTCATTTCTTCCCCGCCTACTACGGTTTGATCTAGAAATTTGATTGGTTTATGAGTGAATTACGTTCGTTTGGTTGGGTTGGTTGGTTTATTGTGTGCCGTATTGTTGGATTCAGAGAGTGATGAGTTAGATAGAGGTGCACTATACCGTAAAAATGTTTTTGAGAATGAAACCGATAATGTAGCATTCTCATTGGTCAGAAAATAGAGAGCCTTTATAAACAGAGGTAATTTTTCATGATATTTTTAACAGTGTATGGAAGAAGGGCTGAATTTATTGGACAGTGAGAGGTTTTCAAATCAAGTCCCAAGTTGTTTGGGCCGACTTTAGTGTTGCATCACGGCACATCGCATGTTTATTTTTGTTTGAACTCTGGGATTTGCGAAGTGAAGTGAATTTAATCTTTTGACGTGTTGTTTTTTTATGAAGAATTCGGCGAAGCGGCAAGTGTGAATTTGAAATAGTGTGTGTAGTGTGTTGTTAATGAAAATTTAGGATATTTTAGGTGTTTTTGATAGATTATTTAGAGGTAAATTTGAATTTTGTCCTCTTGAGTGAGCAGTTTAAGGGTTTGTTTGTTTGTTTGTTTGTTTCTTGAGGAGATACATCTGACTTGTGTGCTTGACATCAAGTGCCTGCTTATATCGTCAATATACATCAGTTTAAGGGTTATTTTTGTATAAATACTGCTGCCTCATCAGAAGTGATCGGCGATAGCGATTATGACAAACCGAAGCCTTAAAAAAAAAGGTAAATTTGAAAAATAAAAGTAAGTGAATTTTTATTGATTTTATTTGATAAGTGTGTGTCTTGCATTTTAGATATTACTGTAGAGGTAGTTTCGTGCATCGAGTGTTGTTTTTTTGTTTTTGATAATGTGTACAGGATACATACATACGTTATTGATTGCTGTGTGAACGAATTTCGTACATTCTAGAGATTGCTGTACAGCGAGTTTCATGCATCCAGTGATGTTTTTTTTCGGTTAATGTACGCGAAGCGTACATACATCAGTTATTGATCGCTGCGTGAATGAGTTTCATGCATTCTAGAGATTGCTGTACAGCGAGTTTCATGCATCCAGTGATGTTTTTTTTCGGTTAATGTACGCGAAGCGTACATACATAAGTTACTGACCGCTGAGTGAATGAGTTTCATGCATTCTAGAGATTGCTGTACAGCGAGTTTCATGCATCCAGTGATGTTTTTTTTCGGTTAATGTACGCGAGGCGTACATACATAAGTTACTGACCGCTGCGTGAATGAGTTTCATGCATTCTAGAGATTGCTGTACAGTGAGTTTCATGCATCCAGTGATGTTTTTTTTCGGTTAATGTACGCGAAGCGTACATACATAAGTTGCTGACCGCTGCGTGAATGAATTTTACGTATTTAAAAAATTAGGAATTTAGAGATTTTGTCCAATTGTAATATTTGTGCTTTGTGGCAAAGAAGTGATTATTTACACAATTTGTATGAGAGTTTCTTTCACGACGTAAACGTTGTTTTTATTTCGTTTTGTTGCAATTTACAAAGTTTAAGGGGTATTTTTTGTTAGGAAAAAATTGACTGTTAAATTTTCGAATTCTTTGTAAAAATCGGGAGGAAAGAATAGTTAAAAATTTGTAAAAATGGAAAAACCTGGAAGAAAAAATAGCTAAAAATTTGTAAAAATAGAAAAATTTGGAGGAAAAAAATAGCTAAAATTTTGTAAAAATGGAAAAATCTGGAGGAAAAATAGCTAAAAATTTGTAAAAATAAAAAAATCTGGGGGGGAAAAATAGCTAAAAATTTGTAAAAATGGAAAAATCTGGAGGAAAAAATAGCTAAAAATTTGTAAAAATGGAAAAATCTGGAGGAAAAAATAGCTAAAAATTTGTAAAAATGGAAAAATCTGGAGGAAAAAATAGCTAAAAATTTGTAAAAATGGAAAAATCTGGGGGAAAAAAAGCTAAAAATTTGTAAAAATGGAAAAATCTGGGGGAAAAAATAGCTAAAAATTTGTAAAAATGGAAAAATCTGGAGGAAAAAATAGCTAAAAATTTGTAAAAATGGAAAAATCTGGAGGAAAAAATAGCTAAAAATTTGTAAAAATGGAAAAATCTGGAGGAAAAAATAGCTAAAAATTTGTAAAAATGGAAAAATCTGGAGGAAAAAATAGCTAAAAATTTGTAAAAATGGAAAAATCTGGAGGAAAAAATAGCTAAAAATTTGTGAAAATGGAAAAATCCGGAGGAAAAAATAGCTAAAAATTTGTAAAAATGGAAAAATCCGGAGGAAAAAATAGTTAGAAATTTGTAAAAATGGGAAAAATCCGGAGGAAAAAATAGTTAAAAATTGTAAAAATTAAAAAATCTGAATGAAAATATTGCTAAAAGTATGTAAAAATGGAGAAATCTCGCAAAAAAACTTTTCAAAACTTTGTAAATAGCAGTAAAACGAAATAAAATCAGTATTTACTTTGTGAAAGAAATTGGCCTAGGAATTGTGTAAGTAGTGACTTGTCTGCCGAAAAGTACGTGTTCTGATTGGGTGGAATTTGGAGGTTGCCGTTTTTTAGGTTGGCGCGCGTCCGTGCTTGGCGCGCGTCAAAAAAATCGCCAAATCGGGGGTCGCCCTTGTTTGAGGATTTTGCCCACCGCCTTTTTAATTACTCTCAACTATACATTTTCGATCATGCTTCTTCTGAGATGCAACATTTTTAATTATTCAAGAGTTGAATGAACCAAAATAACTTTACAATAATAGTCTACATTTTAAAGTGGTCTTTTATTGATATAAAGCTTAAGTTAAATTCCTTAAAATTAAACTTGTGGTGAAAAATCGGAAATAATTAAAAATATTGCGATTTGTAACTATGCAAGAAGTTTCAGTACATGTTTTACATGGACAATTATTGTATGTATATGTTCATCATAATTTATGATAGGAAATAATAATAACAAATAGCATAATAATTTTATTAATTATAAATTTAAAAAAGACACTAAATTTTAAATTAATTCATACAAACTTTGTAATTTGCAATTTGAGTACACCACAGTCTGTGACTTACAAAATACTGTGCCAAAAAGTGTTGAAAATAAAAGAAAAATGACAAATAAAGAATTACATTCCACGTACTTTATGACATATGTGAAGCATAGTCTTCTGGCCTGCGCTGCACAGTTCAATGTCGGAAGGCAGACGAACGGACATTATTATAATAGGTGTTCGAAGTTGCGCCCATTAACAGAATCGCACAGCCAACAGCGACGTCGTAAAGATTGGCGAACACGCCGAAAAACTCCGACGGAGTTGGGAATGTCTCCTGCAGCGACAACGATTCGCGCTAGTAAATCCTCCGGTGTATCCACAGGCGTTTCATACACCAGCGATTTAAGGTGTCCCCAAACAAAAAAGTCTAACGGATTGAGGTCTGGAGAGCGTGCAGGCCAAGCAACAGGTCCACTGCGTCCAATCCATTTCCCAGGATATGTTGAATTGAGGTGATTGCGAACACCTATGAAAAAATGTGCCGGTGCGCCATCGTGCATAAACCACATATTGTGGCGCAATGTTGCTGGCACATTTTGCAGTAACTGCGGTAAGATATCCCGTAGGAAAACCAAGTACGTACTGCCATTGAGTACATCTGGGAGTAAATATGGTCCTATGAGATAATCGCCGAGGACACCTGCCCATATGTTCACACTGAACTTTTGTTGTGCGTTCGACGGGAAAACAGTGTGCGGATTTGTATATGACCATGTGTGCATATTGTGCGTGTTTACCACGCCCTCTCTCGTAAATGTTGCTTCATCAGTAAATAAAATATTTTCCAGAAATTGTGGATTATTTTCTGTTACATTAAGCAACCAGCGTACGAATTCTGTCCGCTGAGCACAATCTGTTACTGATAACAGTTGTACCCGCTACACATGAAAGGGGTGCATGTTTTCGGCACGCAGAACACGCCACACACTTTGGTGAGAAACACCGACTTCAGACGCAGCAGCTCGTGTACTCGTGGAGGGGTTATCTTTAAAAATATTCAGTACATCTTCTTCCATTGCAGGTGTTCGTACATGTCGAGGTTTCCCTGCATCAATGTTTGCTGTATTAAACGATCCAGTCTCCTGTAATCGTCTATCGATTTTTATGAAGAGTTTCGAACTTGGGCAACGTCTCCTTGGAAATTGCTCACGGTACATGCGCTGTGCTAGACATGCATTTCCATGAGCTTGCCCGTACATCAGATGCATGGCCGCATATTCTTCGTTAGAGTATTCCGGCATAATTATTATACATCAACTTACTACAATCCCACTTACAACAGCCTCCCTTTAACATAACGCCCACTGATGACTGCTGTTTTATTACACTTTTCTTCCTATACACATAGAAAATTTGCATAAAAAGTACTTCTTCTTCATCATCCTGAAAGTTCATGGAGGAAACGCAGCAGTCACGGAGTTTGCTTTAAGACAAGGCGAGAGCTGCACAATATGTCATTCACTTGACCAGACTGAATAATGAAAGGGTATTGATAGAGGTTGATCAGAAATGTATAATTGAAAGATATTAAAACGGGGTGTTTACAATCGTCATGGGTGGAGTTTCGCTCTTTCCGAGCGTGCAACAGTACAGAGTTGTAACTAGGGAACTGCTTGATTTCTCCCATATAATTAAACTGATATGGTTTATTGTCAGCTTCTTCGAAAGCTTTCGGAATGGACCAAATTTTATAACATTTTCCTTGATGTAGGTAGAGTTGCATTTTTGGAATTAACGATTAACTATTTTGCTAAATATTTGATTTTGTATTTTTTCACTGTTTCAGAGCTTGTAACTCGCCATTAATTCTCAATATTCTAAAACAACTTATGTCATTTCGTAGGATTTTTTCTGCTCTTTCTAAATATGTGCTTCGTTTTTATGTAGCATTATCGATAGTTTAGCAATGAGGGTTTTTTTTACAAATTTCCGATTTTTCATTCTATTTGCTGTAACTTGAAAATTATTGAGATCCGGCCAGGCATTATATACTTATTTATGCTCCGTGTGATCTCCTCTATTACCCCTATTAATATTGGACTCCTTTAACGTAACACCCTGTATATGTGTGTATGTACATATATACATGTATATATATCACTGGTGCCGGCTAACCGAAAAGTACAAAAAAAAAATATTGCAAAAATAATGTCGTACACTTGAAACATCTTTTGGCTTAAAATCTTTCATCAAAACTGTTTTTCTTCTTTTTTCTTTTCTTTCTTTTTGTTTCTTTTAAAAAAAAATAAAATTACTAGCTGTTTTTTCTTTTATTTTTCGAGATGTATAGTCATTTTAATTCTTTCTGCAACAAAAAAACACCTTTTGGCTTAAAATCAAATTATTTAGGGTCAAAAGTAAATTCAAAATCGCCAAAAATAAAGGATAAACCGCCAAATATTTTTTCAATAGCAGTCTTGCCAATTGGATAATTTTTTAAGCATTACGAATATTCCCAATCATGTTTAAATTAAATATTTTCGTTTCATAATATTATCTATCATCAAAACTGTTTTTCATCTTTTCTCTTTCTTTTTTTCTTTATTTTCTTTTCTTAGTAAAATTAGCACAGTTTTTTCTCTTATTTTTCGAGATGTATAGCATTTTTAATTATTTCTCCAACAGTAATGGTCGCCAAAAAATTAGCAATGGTAACCTTTTCAGCCAAAATAACAGAACTTTTTATCATAATTTTATAACTAATGTACGTAGAACAATATGTTATATACTAAAACCTTCCCTGTACAATTATCTATAGAACAGTGTAAGTTCCATCAAAATCCATTTAGCGGAACTCGAGTTATAAAGGAACGGAACGAAATTTCCGTTTGTGTTTTATATATATAGTAGATATGCTATTCTGATATTTTGGACGTATACGCTGTAATATAAATATTTCACATTTATTAAAACAGAAAATAATATTTTGTCAATGTTTCATATAAATTCATCAAATTTCAATCATATATTTTTAGCTAAAATTGTATCTCCAGTTATATTAGCATAAAAAATTAAATTAATACCTATTAAAGAAATACTATTTTGCGTGCTGCACTATAAAAAGACAGCGGCTATAAATCATATTACACCAGGTGAAACAAAAGCATTTGAGCTGCGCAGAAACCCTTCAGTCAATCCCTTGGGTCAAATCAAACTTACGAATATTCAGAAAATCGCGTCCAAACAATACAAACAAAAAGGAGAATCTTACAGACAGAAATTAGATATATCGCCGCAATCCAAGTGAAAAGAGAAAAAACAAATAAAAAATACTCCAAAGGACAAGGATTATTTATCATGTCAAAATATAAATAAGAGGAGTCTCCCATTTTGGTTTTGTAGCAATTATTTTCTTAAAGAACAGTCTAGAGAAAAACAGATATTCATTTGAAAACAATTTTTATCAGGTAAATAATTTAAAATTTTTAAGATTAATCTTTTATGTATTTTACATTTAAATAGCTATTAATCTTAAAAATTGAAATGGAAAAATTACATTTAAATTTACGTTATAGGATTATTGGTTTTGTGCTAAACGTATTAATGCTTAACGTGATTTTTCTTATTACCGTAATTTCGCGCGTTTACGCCGCACCTCAGACAATTCGATTTCCTACCAGAATTTATTTTAAATAAAATATGACTTACTTCTGCTTAGCACTTATTTGACTTCTTATTTTCAATAAAATTTCAGGTTTGAAAAAGACTTAACTAAACTGCGGCGCATACGCGTGAAATTACGTTATCCTAATTAACACTACATAAAGAATTGCCAAGTCTCTGGCTTTTGCATACCAGTATTATCATTGATAAAATGTTGTTCTTCTAAATAGGAAAATGCCCCGATTACTTAAAGCAACTTTTTACAGAAAACTTTAGTACAGAAAATTTGTTTTTAATTAATCTTTTTAAAAATATTTAGAAGTATTCATTTTTGCTGAAATTCTCAAGCGTGCTGTGTAATATTAATAAATCACGTTGTCATGATTCATATCGTCATTTACTATCATCACTGAACCTTAAGTACAATTGATTTAACTGAAGTCGATTCAATTTCCCGTAATTATGAAGCACGTTCTCTGCTATAATTGTTATGATTCTTTTTACCATAGAAACTTTGGTTTTGAGGTACGCTCTCTCTTAATGAAGTTTTCTCTCAGCATAGCATAAATCAAATTTAAGTAGTCAATAAATGCCATTATGTCAATAACTCTAAAATCTGACAAAGTTGTGACTGCTGAAAGATATTTTATTAAATGTTGAAATCTTCTAAAGTATGGGAGATGGAAAAAACATTTAAAATTTAAACTTAAATTTCGTCGTTTATAAACTATTTTCCGTTTTAATTTACTGTAACAGATATTTCTCAAAAATACGTACGCATAACAAAAATGTTCAAAAAGAAGTTAGAATTGATATAATTAGTGAGCTTGTACAAAACTTTCTCACTGTAGATTTTTCGATTATTTGCAAATACGTTTTTTTTTTCAATCATTTTTATTGCACTGCATTTATTAATCAAACAGCGTGTTTCATCAAAATGTAAGTGTACGATGTCAAATGCCTGTTGAAGAAAAATTCGCGCCATACCACATTTATCGTTAAATGTATTGTATGGGCATACAAAAACATAGCTACCAACTTTTATGCATTTTTGTTACTGCTAAAATGTAATACTATTTATTGTCTTGTTGAACCACAGATTTTGGCGAATAAATATGACAAAATTGATTCTTAAATTTTACTGATAGGAAAAGGGTTTGTTGACATCTGAAATAATATACACTGGAACTCGGAAAAGCAAGGAAATTATAACCTGTAAAATATTGTGACGTCACGGTGATATCACATTAACGTCATACTGTGACTTTGTGACCATCGATGTGACGTCACATGACGTGGTTGTGAAATCACTGTGACATGAATGCGAAGCCGTTATGGCCCTTTTCAAGCCTTTCTGTGATTTCACATTGTGACTACTTTATGAAGTCACTGTTTTACTTTAATATGGAAAATGTGACATTTGTGACGATTCGGCGACGGGTAGGATGACCAGATTTTAGTTGAATCCGATCGGAATAGTTGGGGCGAAATTTTGTTTCTTCTACAGGTTTGTGACATTTGTGACGACTCTGCATAGGGTCGGGTGACCAATTTTTACCAGAATGTAATCCAGATATTTCCAGGCTGACATTTGTTTTCCTTCGCTACAGATTTGTGACATTTGTGAAGATTCTTCATCGGATCGGGTGACTAGATTTTACCTGACTCTGACTCAAAAAATTGGAGATCGCCTTTTTTTTAAAAGGTTTGTTTCGGATTAAAAATCCGCTGTTAGGTGAGAAACCCGAATTTGAGAGATTTTTTTTTTTTTTTTTTTTTTTGCTGAAGGTCGAGTTTGGTTTAGAATCCTGCATTCGGCAGGACAACGAGATTTTAATGGAATCCTTCACGATTCAGACGACTAGGTTTATTTTTTTATTTTTATTTTTTTAGCTCAACTGTGAAATCTATTAAACTTGGAAAGTTATCAAATGAAACTGCAAGTTCAAGCAACTCCCTAACATCTTTAAGAATCCTGCTCTCACATAGTGCTAAAAAAGATACGTATTCTACAATAAACCTTTAGACATTTTAATGTCAAAATGGCTGATGATACATCTTGTTGTAAAACGTCAAATTTAAACATAACATACATATTTACTGTGTATATTGAAATACAACTTCAAATTTTTGGTCCCAGATAGAGATAACAAATTTCAAGTCATTTACACAAAAACATTTTTGAATCACAGTTCTCACCCTCTAACCTTAAATTACTTGTGTAAGTTTTTCATTATATTTTGCAAAATATCAATCTCATCATGCTGATTCTTTCATGTGAACATACAACATAAAATGGCGAGCGAAAATCTTTTTTCTTTTTTTCTCTCACAATTTTGTGATTTGAAATATTTTTTTTTAAAAATAAATATCAAAACAAATATTAGTTATAACATATTACATTTTTTATAGCATGAGAATGGTAAATAATTCCTATGCGCGTATACAAAATTTTAGCTCGTAGTGTTTGTACTCATAGTGTTACTCCTATCGACGAGCGCGACATGCGTCCGAACCAGTTTCTCCAGTCTAGTGGCTTAGCCAGGGACGGGAAGGGTGTCTAGATGCCTCGGAAAACACTAATTTTGTTAAGTTTTCTTTGCCTTATATAATCGGAGAACTTTTTGCTATTATCAAGTAGAAGAAAACTTTACAATATTACAGGTATCCAGAGCATTTGGACCCCTTCCTCAGCTACGCCACTGCTTCAGTCTACAACCTTGGAGAGAAGAACGTGTCAGTCGCTGGTCGGCATGCCTACACATAAACTAAATTACATATGTTTACACATATAGGTCTAAAAATTCATTTGCTTTTCATAGTAGTCTTTCACTGAAATTTCGGCAATAAGTTTAATTTCCTCTGCCAGTAAACAGTGGAAATCATTACAACCTAGAAACAATATGAAAAATTTTATAGTATACAAATGTTCAAATTCAAAAGAACATACATCTACTGAAAGACATCCATCGGCCTACGACAGCCGATATAGGTTTTTTAAAAGGTATTTTTAAGCTCTTTTCTTTAACAATTAATATTTCAAATATACAAGCAAAAAAAAATCAACAGATAAAAACTTTAAACAAGTATTCTTTTAAATATTTCCGATACCAATTGTAAAAATGAGAAATGTTTTTTATCTAGCAAGAAGGTTTTGGAAATTATAATAAAATTATAATATAAGTTGGTCTGAGTTAGTAAGAATTCCCCAAACCGTTCCTTTATCTTCAGAAACCAATAGATTTCCGAGATTTAGAGAAGCATTTTTGAAGCAAAAGTTTGCTTGTCGTTCGTATCTTACGGAAAAATTCTAAATAATTTGTAATGTGTTTTAATCAGTTTTCTCAACCCGGAATAACAGTTTTTAGGATGCTAAAAAATATTAAGCAAACATTTTCACGTTAAATAAAACATTTTAATCCATATTAAAAATATGTTAAATTATCAGAATCAACAACCAGATTAAAATTAACATTGTTAACATTGTTTAACTTGCATGTATATCTTCAGTTATGCAGTTGAAAATGTTTATTTGATAAATGATAGCATCATAAAGAACCGGTAATCTAGATACAGAAAACTAAGCAATATATTATAGAATCTATTCGAAAAAAATTCTTAAAATTACGGGTAGCAAAAAAGTTTTCTTTAAAAAAAATGCTTCTTTAAATTACATAAATCTATTGTTTGCTGAGGTAGTGAAAGATAAAGAAACTGTTTTCGGAATAGTCGGTAACTCGGTAGAATTTACAGTATATTTTTGCAAAACTCCTCGCAACATTTTGCATTTTTTATAGTACATTATTGGTGAGTTTTCAAAAAGTTCAAGGAGTCAAAAAAGTTGAATTTTCTGATTTAATTGTGATTATCTTAACACGTGTGAATATATTAAATTACTATTGTAATTAGTTTTTGTTTAAATATTGTACGGAAATATAGAAACTAGTGCATAATCAAACAGATATAATGAAGAGCAAAAAAGTATTAAAGTATTTAATGCATATATGATGCAGGGCTCGCAGCGTTCCTAAATTTTTTATCTTTGCTACCACTATTTTAAAACAAAAATCTTAATTGTACATTCTTTTAACATCTGCAATGGAAATAAACCAGAAATTTTACTGTTTCATAATAGTGGTAGCAAAGATAGAAAATTTTAGGAACGCTGCAAACCCTGTATGATGCCTTAAAATAGACTGAACGGTTTTAAAATTCACTAAGAAATAAGTTCTGACAGAGATTTTAGTTTTTTAAAGGCGAGTAATGTGTAAAGTCAGGAATTTCTGTGCTACACTTCCGTATTTTATCTCCAAATATCACCTATAGATCACGCTGAACTCGAAATTACCTTCCAATTTCACGCAAACTAATTTTTGCCGTTTTGTAAGAGAATGAAGTTTTAAACTGAGGGAATTTTGGTCCATACGCTAGTCTGGGCGTTCTAATAGTTTGAGACACCACAGTGCCATCTGTCGTTAATATTTTCACCTAAAACAATGATGCGTAGAAGATAAATTTCCCACATTAATCTCCTCCCACTAGAACTTCAGCAGCGGTCGCTCTGTACTTGTTATTGAAAATTTAAAATGTACGTGCATTTTAAGCCCTCTTTATATACAAAGTTCACAGAAAAATCCCTTTACTTTGATATAATTCTTGAACAAACAAATCTAGAATTATAGAACAATTATCTCTACTTATAGTAAGAAGACAATGCACTGCAATATCAGAGTGATTTTAGTGCCTTTTTGCAAAATTTGGACGTAATGAGCCGTTTCTCAAAAACTATGAAATAAAGCGAAAAAAATTCAATTGTACAGGAGTAAGACGTCCTCGGTGTAATATGAAATAACGTTTTAATATTGTGACGGGTCCGATGTTATGGTTTGAAGTAATAACGTGGTCCTTCAATGAGTCCGCTCTTAAAATAAAGATGCATTTATTGTATTCTATAAGGCAACAATAAGTTTCTTGAATAAATGAAATTACACAATAAAAAGGGTTCTATAAGTTTATAATCTAGTGCAATTAATATCAGGTCCAATAATCATGAAATCTGTGCTCACGGCACGAAAGTTTCTGAAAGTTCTCCTTAAAGCTTTGGCATGAGGGGAAACTTAATTTCCCGCATTAGGATCCTTCACAAAAATACTCGAAAACAAAATGCTCTTTCGAATGGACGGGAGATGATTGTTCTCGCCGTCCTAAATAATCAGGAAGACTTCTTACTGTGCGGAGCACGTTGACAGCTTCAACCTCAAAACGTTAGCCGAAGATGACTTTTTCAAAACGGGGACGCTACGTAATCGCCCGAAGTAGTCACTTCCCACTCGGTGTCAAGACTCCGATCTGCAGGTTCAAATTAGCTGAAAATTACTTAATTAACTAACTCAAAATATTTCTGTGCAATGTAATATATCATCGGTTTTGTCGCACGAAACAAAAGTTGATTCTTCAGCCAGTCGTAGAGCTGTAAAGTGATGTCATTGAGAAAGTCTGCTCTCATTGGAGAATAAGATTTCTCATGATGTCACCGCGATCTCCTGCTTCACTATCATCTGCGTCCTGTTTGTGGAGTTTCGTGGTAGGATGAAAGGTATACCCCCCGGTTCATTCCATTGTGGAAGTTGTCTCTGTAACTTCAAAATGGAAGATGGGTGATGATGTATAGGATCGTTTGATGAAATCTGAGAAAAGTATAATTTACATGGAAACCCTATGCTAGTTTCTGAGCTGTATTCAGGTCAGGGATGAGATATCTCCGCTTTTTTTCATACCAGTATAATTTTACAGAAAATATTATCTTATTTAATCGTAACATTCTGCTATTTGACAGAGCAATGTTCTCTCTAAGATTATACTGGTATGCAAAAAAGCGAGAAATCTCACCTCTGATTCAGGTGTTCTGTGTAAGATATTGTGCATTTATCACAATATCAAAATATTTTCTTATATTCCCTAAACTATTCATTTTTCAATAATTAATCACCGGTTAAATAGTCAGTAATCGCTTGTAGAAGTGTGATATTATAAGGCAGATGTATATCTACCGGAATTTCGGAGGTATAAGCCTCGGATTCAGTTTCTGACCAGAGATTTAATAAAATTTAACTTTTGAGTCTTCTTACTCGAAACGCAACAGCATTAGAGCTTCATTGTGAGGCAAAAGTACTGAAACAAAGTTTAAGCGGTAATAGAGTATATATACTACCACAAACAATTTTTGTGTAATAAACCAAGTTTGTAATCCTCTTATTCAGTGAAAAATACACGGTATCGCACTCTAGTTCTAACTTTAATAGTAATTTAGATATTTTAATAGAAGTTATAATAGACTTACCTGTTTCTGTGCGAAATATAACGATATTACGACAAATGGTAGCAATGGGTACTGTCAGCATTCAAATACGTTGGGTTAGACTGCTCCTATTCCCGATTGTAACTAACTTTGCATACGGTCCCACTGTTCGAAATACTGTATATATCAATCTCTTTTCGTAATGTATTTTTGTTGTTGTTGTTTACACAGAGCAAAATAACTCTTATGAAAAGTCCGTCAAAATATTTTTATTTTGAATAAAATTATGAACAGTAGTTGTATTCCGATTAGAGCGGGACACCCTGTATATTTGGCTAAATAAGTGGATTATAGTGGTCTTTTACTATACAAAAACTGCTTGATGTATTATGCTCTACCAGCTCTTAAAGTTTTTGAAAGGATTTTTGACCTAACCCCTGTAAGAAAAAAAATGTAGAAAGAATTTCAATGCGAGAAAACAAATATTCTATTTTTATACAACGTCCTATTCAAAATACGATATTCTTTATAAATTACATCATTCAACTGGAAACGACTATATATTTGTTTGATTTTCTCGACTACCTGATGCAATAAATACACACATTCGAGTTTAAAATTCTTGACAACATTTTAAAAAACACAAATTGCACAAATTGTGCTTATTAGTTGCTAAAATCAGTGTAAAAATTGTTTTAAACTCATAAAAGAGCTAAAATCCTACATGTTTCGGCTTTAAACTTAAAGCCATCATCGGGGAAGAGGAACAACACAAACGACTACTGATCTTTTAATTTTCGACACGAGAAAATTGAAATCAACAGTATGGAAAAATTTAAATAAAATAAGCGGGCGCTCTCTGTTGCCAAAGAGCGAAAAACAAAACAATGAATTAACCAGGGGTTAAAAATGTATCCATAAACCAGGTATGCTGAAAGAAAAGTTATCATTACAAATACAATCTTTTCTAATTTTAATTTCCAATGATTCCCTAATGGCGGCTTTAAATGGGTTATTGAACCTATGGATAATTCTTGCTTTATCGAAATTAATTACAATAACATTATTTTTAGCGTAAAACCGGGAGAGTGCAGTGGATAACTTTCCAAATTTTATGTCGTTTTTATGCTCTTTTAACCTTTCCAAAAACTTTCTTTTAGTCATACCAATGTAAAAAATTATACTATTTCGATTTATATATATATATATGTCAATTGGGGTTAGGTCAAAAATCCTTTCAAAAATCAAAATCGAAATTCGAAATAAATCGAAAATCTGTTATATATATATATATTTGAAATCGATTAAATCGATTTCAAAAATACAAAATAAATTTTACATTGGTATGACTAAAAGAAAGTTTTTGGAAAGGTTAAAAGAGCATAAAAACGACATAAAATTTGGAAAGTTATCCACTGCACTCTCCCGGTTTTACGCTAAAAATAATGATATTGTAATTAATTTCGATAAAGCAAGAATTATCCATAGGTTCAATAACCCATTTAAAGCCGCCATTAGGGAATCATTGGAAATTAAAATTAGAAAAGATTGTATTTGTAATGATAACTTTTCTTTCAGCATACCTGGTTTATGGGATACATTTTTAACCCCTGGTTAATTCATTGTTTTGTTTTTCGCTCTTTGGCAACAGAGAGCGCCCGCTTATTTTATTTAAATTTTTCCATACTGTTGATTTCAATTTTCTCGTGTCGAAAATTAAAAGATCAGTAGTCGTTTGTGTTGTTCCTCTTCCCCGATGATGGCTTTAAGTTTAAAGCCGAAACATGTAGGATTTTAGCTCTTTTATGAGTTTAAAACAATTTTTACACTGATTTTAGCAACTAATAAGCACAATTTGTGCAATTTGTGTTTTTTAAAATACTAGTTAACAGTGTAGTGTCCAAATAGATTCAATTCTTGACAACATTTCTCAAGTTATTAGAAAATCGTTTTTAAGGTTTACACGTATCACAATATGATCATAAGGAAACTCAAATATTATCTTTTCTGTTTGACAAACTAAACACAACATTGGATCCAAATAAGGACAGAATAAATGATGAAATCTCATTTCAAAAGGTTTATCTTGAAACAGGTAAACAGCTCAAGGCATCGTCTTGTATTTGTCAAACTAAAAATACACCAGGATGCTGCTGTTTGCTTCAAACATTTCAAACAAGAATCTCTATTTTCCTTTGTCATTTTACTATATACTATGGCGAATTTTACAAAATGTAAGATTATTAAAAATGAACTTTAAATAAAATTTCTATAAAAGAATTTAATTATTTTTTCCTCTTAAAGTAGTTAGAAATTATTTTAAATCTTTTGTATATAATTTATAGAGTATGGGTAAAAAATATATCATGTAAATCAAAAATTATCATATTAAAAAATAAATGATTATTTCAATCAGCAGATATTTGAGTCAATGGTTGATTGAATCAGATGTTGAATTAACGGTTACTTGAATCATTGTTTAATAGAATCAAAATTTATATGAAATGCGGTTTATAGTTTATATGAATAACGTGTTTAATTAATGCTTGCATGAATCATAGGTTCATTGAATCAATGCTTTATATGAAAAGCCGTTTAAAAGAATCGCTGGTTAATTAAATCGGTATTTATTTGAAAAAACGATTAAGTGTATCACATGATTTACCGTTTATTTGAATCAGCGTTTAAAGGAATCCTAATTTTATATTGGGAAAATGATCCATCTTGGTCATTTTCTATGGTCATTTTCTCTTAACCCCTTGAAGGGCACCGGTATATTATATATACCACTTAATTTTAATCCCAAAATGCCACATTGACACCAGAATTTAATAATCATATTTTAAATTTATAAGATACATGAGGAAAAGCTTTTACTTATTTTAAAATAAATTCGTTCGTGAATCCTGGTGTCAATCAATCATTTCAATATTTTAGCTACAAAAGTACTTTGCCCCTGAAGGGGTT
Organism: Maratus michaelseni; assembly: GCA_963931845.1. Classification (NCBI taxonomy): domain Eukaryota; kingdom Metazoa; phylum Arthropoda; class Arachnida; order Araneae; family Salticidae; genus Maratus; species Maratus michaelseni. The sequence goes on along the minus strand of OZ007589.1, from coordinate 31,951,553 downwards.
AACAGAACAATTAGAGCACTATATATTTTTAAAAATTAATATTTTTGCCCCCTTTAAAATTGTGTTATATTTTTTTTAGGAGCTGTCTCTAAGTAATAAAATACTGTCAGAATTTTTTTCCCAATGTTAATCACCTCAAAATAAAATTTAAAATTTTTAAGTAGATAGAGAACTAGCAAAGTGAAACAGAAGAATGACACGTAGACAGAGAAATGACAAGGAAAAAAACAGGGGTATGAGAAAAAGTAAGGTTAGGTTGCCTACTATCATAACAATATACACTAAAAGGAATTCCATTTAAAGATAACTTTAAAAACTTGATACAAATAAGACTTAATCTCTGATTGAGGTTTCATTACAAAAATAGGGAAACTAAATGAGACGGGGTAATGACAGACAATAAAAATATTTACCAAGATATAACTGGAAATCTCTAAGCTTTACTTGTCTATACTTGTTTCTGCAAAAACAACAATTAAAGATAGCTTCTGCTTCTGTGATGATGTCACTGATCACAGGGGAAAGTTTCAGGTAATAGGACTGTTGCCACATGTTAGAATTATTATTTTCATTTTATGACAGGGAGATAACAATAAAACAAAGGACTTTTTTTTATTATTTTCTCTAAAAAATACAAACTATAAAAATCTTTACTTTTTCGATTTTTAGTATTATATGATAGTTTTTAATAATTTAAACAAGAAATTTATCGGAAATATATTTGGATGGTTGACTTTTAATAACCATTTCTGTGCTAAAGGGCAGGGTAGGAAAACACGGGGGAATGACATTTATGACATAAACAAATTTAATTAAGTGGCATATATTTATAAACAATATATTTTAACCCGTTTTACAGACATAAAAAAACATATGATTATTGTAGCCTAGCATTCTGTTTCATTTTTATACAAGTTTATTCATTATTTTTGATGCGGGAACAGGAATTTCGGTGTTTAGAGAAAATAACTTTTATATGAAAATACGGTTAACTAAATAATCCTCTTACATCAATGAACGGTTATTTAAATCAGCAGTTCTTTAAATATACAATTATATATATGTAACACGCGATTTTTCCTTTATTTGAATCTGCGTTAAATGGATTCTAGCATTTTATATAAAAAGTTGCTAATGTGAATCTACGGCTAATTGAAGGGGCTTTACACGAATGAGCAGTTTTTTTGAAATAATTTAACATCATTAAAATACACTGCAAAGGATTTTTCCCATAGATCATAATGCAATGGCATTCTTTTGAGTACCCCTGTATTCGAAGTATGAGTTCTACATACCTCATTTTCAAAACGAAACATGTCATTACATATATAAATATCATATATCAATTGCATGGCAATCCGAGTATATTTATCTGAGTTAGAGCACGGACAGACAGATGGATTGGCGGAGAAACCGAATTCATAAACGCTTTTCAACTATGTTGGAAAGTGTTTAAAATAAAATAAAATCAGTTTGCCATCAATTTAGTTTAATTATCGTATACACCATTAAAAATAATGTTTGCTTTAAATTATCACTGAAAAATAAATAATGGATCGAAGACTACGTGTTTGAATTTTCTGAACAGAAATACTGTTATTAGATTATTAAATCCGGAAAGAAAAATTATGAGTCAAGCATAAATTATGAAACACTTTTCCGGAATTAGAAAAACCTTGTTGATTAATCAGGCAAATAAGATACCGATGTAAGCATTTTAGAAAACGTATAATGCATTTGAAAACCAGATTTAAGCGATTAACGTCCATAGCCTGAGAAGTAATTCAAGTCATTTGCGTCTAATATTGTGTCATTTGTGTCTAATATGATCTATAGATTTGTATGTAATCTACATAGTATGCTAAAATTTAGTTTACAAAAAAACGCATAACAGTTTAAATATCACCTTCAGCAGTTTCTACGAATATACGGAAACATACTTGAATTATTTTGTGCAATAGTTTATATTGCTTTCATATTTTATACACGCTCTATTGATTAAACCGTTTGGTTTATTTACAAAAAGAAAAACATATTCTGAGAGAGAGAGAGAGAGAGAGAGAGAAAGATTGCACTCTTACGTCTCTAATACCGTAATCAATTGAAAAAAAAAAATGTTACCCTCTGAAAATCATTTTTTTAAAAAGGTAGTTTTTCCGTGTGGATGATTTCTTCCTTACGGCAACGACCCTGAAGGGCGAAATTTTAGATATATATACAAACTAAAAATATGCTCATAAAGTCGACACCTTCTTCTATGGTATAATTGGTTTTTAAAAAATACAAATTTTAATTCTTTCACTAATATTGCCAAACGCATAATAGTTTGGCATTTCGGGCGTATCGAGACGAGCTTTTTCTTACTCTAAAAGTAACCAAACGTCCGTATTTCTGCACAATCTTTTTAGAGCATCTCGGTATAGACCTGATTTATATCACGTACGACAATTTTGAAACGTTCGGGTGAGAATAAATGTTTTTTTAAATAAAAAATTTGAGAAATTTTCGACGAAACGCATAACAACGAGGTGTTTCTGTTTACGTTTTCACTATTTAATATGCATATATTTTCACAAAATTTTATAGAGAACTTGCAAACATTTATATTTATAACATACAAAAAATTCAGAGAGTTCGGACGACGAAAACTATTTTCTTTTTTTATTATGTTAACGGACCCGACGCGAAAACAAAAACCATGAAGGAGAAATATATGTATTGTAACTAGATAACAATATTTCTGACGTATTTTTTAACGGACTGTTAAATCGTTATATTTATAATTATTAAACATTTCAATGGGTTCGGACAACAAAAACTATATTTTTAGTTGTTTGGTTGGTTTATTTATGAGGGCCGATTATCTACTCAAGAGATATAGGCCCTAGGGGAAAAGTGCCCTCCGTGGGGTTATTTCTAAGGCATCCTAACCCGTATTAACTGCAAGGTTCGAAGAAAACCACGGTGTTTGAACCTAGCACCGTCCGTCTAACAGCTTTGAGAGCAGAACCTCTCAGCCACTGGTGGATCCTATATTTTTAAAACTATGAAAACAACCTAAGTGAAAAAAGAAGAAAAAATTTTCTTGCGAGCACTTTTATCAATAACTAGCAAAACCAGCGGCTTCGCTCGCGTTAATTCTTGAAAAATACCAAGTGGTATTCGTTGGCCTATTTTCATTAGAGGAAATTTTACTGTCACAAATAATTCATAAATTACTCATTAAGCAAATTTCTGTAATAACTATATCACAGAAATTGCAATTTTAAAACTTTTCTGTTTCTGCCCACATTAAAATTTCAAAAATTTTTTATACTGTTCTGTGAATGCATTTGTGTCTCTAACGTAACAGCCATGTAAAATTTCAAGTCTCTATCCCTAAAAATTTCAGATAAATCATTGTTTAGATGGTGTTTAGAACTTTTCCAGCTTATTTCATTTTTTAAAATTTCGATTATTTTTTAGAAAGCGTTTTTAGCGAGCACTGAAATCGTCAAACTAGCCATCATGCCAAATTTCAACTTCCTATACCAGCAGCATCACTAAAATCGCAATTTTGGAATGTTTTTTGCTTCGGCACCTTTTTTAAATTTCGAATTTTGTAAAAACTGTTCTGTGGAATCTATTACGTATTAAAAAAATAACAGGCATGTTAAATTCTAAGTTTCTATCACTAACAATGTTGAAAAAACATAATTTATAACATTTTCCGCTCAGTTTACACCTTTAAACTTCGAATTTTTAATGGATTTGGAACATTTTTAAACCGTTTTCCGCTCATTTCAGCCTTTTAAATTTCGATTAAATTAGAAACCGGTCTTAGCGAGCATTTGCATTTTAACAGTAACCACCATGCCAAATACGAAGCTTCTATACCAGCTGTATCACATAAATTGCAATTTTAGTACTTTTTTTTTTTGCTCCTGTCCTTTTACATTTCGCATTTTTAGTAAACTGTTCTGTGTGATCATTTACATGAGTAACAGCCAGGTGAAATTTTAAGTTTAAAGCCTTAAAAGTTTCAAATAAATCGTAATTTAGAACGTTTTTTGAACGCTTCTCGCGCATTTCACTCTTTTAAATTTCGATTTTGTTTTTCAAATTGTTCTGTGCGACTATTTATGATTTAAAAGGAACAACCATGTCAAATTTTAAGTTTCTACCCCTAATAATTCAATAGTAATTGCACTTTAGAACGCTTTTTAATCGATTTCCGCTCCTTTCACCCTTTTAAATTTTGAACTTCTGTACAAACCATTGTTAGCTAGCTTTTGTATCTTAAAAGTAATCGCCTTGCCAAATTTAAAGTATCTAATCCTGTAAATTAAATAGAAAAAAATCGTAATTTAGAACTTTTTTTTCACCCTTTTAAATTTCGATTTATCTTAAAAAAAACTGTTCTGTGTGTGCACTTGTGTCTCAAATAGTATCAGCCATGTCAAATTTCAAGATTTTGTCCTTAACAATTCCATAGAAATCGTAATTTAGAATGTTTTTATAACAGTTTTCCTTCATATCACTCTTTTAAATTTCGAATTTTTTGGAAACTGTCCTTAGAGAGCATGTATATCTTATAAGTTACTGCCTTGCCCAATTTCCAGTTTCTAATCACTTCAGTATAATAAAAATTGCAATTTTAGAACGTTTTTCACTCTTGCAACCCCTGAGTGTAATGGCACTGACATAAAATATATCCTGTGTTAGTGCACAGACTGTCCCCATAAATTTGCGAGCATTACGTTTAAAATAGGTTCGGTAGTTTCAAAGATTCCACAGGAATTGTAATTTGGAACGTTTCTAGAATATATTAAGCTCATTTCACCCTTTTACATATCAAACTTTTTAGAAACTGTTTTTAGAGAGCATTTACATCTTATAAGTAACAACAATGCCAAATTTCAAGTTACTAGTTCCTTCAGTATAAAAAAAAGTCGAAATTTTTAGAAGGCTTTTAGCTCTTGCACTCCCTTGTGGTTGTGGCACCGATATAAAATATAGTTTATGTTACAGTAGGGACTGTTCCCATCAATTTACCCCCATCACTTTACAAAATGGTTCTGTAGGTCCAGAGATTCCATAGAAATTGTAATTTAGAATGCTTTTAGAACGCTTTTCGCTCATCTCACTCTTTTAAATTTCGAATTTTTCTAGAATTTATTTTTAGAGAACATTTACATCTTGTAAATAACTACCATGCCCAATTCTACCATGCTTCATTATAAAAAAAATCGAAATTTTAGAACGTTTTTCGCTCTTGCACCCCACTGGGGGTAGTGACACCGACATAAAATATAGTCTATGTTACAGCAAGGACAGTTACCATCAATTTGCCACCATCACTTTTGGAAACGGTTCTGCAGTTCTAGAGATTCGATAGAAATTGTAAATTATAATGTTCTTAGAACGCTTTTTGCTCATCTCACCCTTTTAAATTTCAAATTGTTTTTTAGAATTTGTTCTTAGAGAGCATTTACTTCTTATACGTAACTATCATACCAAATTTCATGTTTCTAGATCCTTCAGTCTAAAAAAAATCCAAATTTAACGTTTTTCGCTCCTGCACCCACCCTGGGAGTTGTGACAATGACATAAAATACAGCCTATGTTGTAGCAGGGATTGTTACCATCAATTTACCATCATCAGTTTTGAAATCGCTTCGGTAGTTTCAGTGATTACTTTTACAAAATAACAAACAAACAAAAAAACAATCGTTACTTCTTTATAATATTAGTACAGATTATCATTAATTTTTCGTGATTTTGTCATTAAAAGTATAAATTCATGCAAAATCCGGTTAAAGATATAAAAAAAAATTAAATGGGGGTTTATTTAAGGTTATTATCATGGTCCCGGCCAACGTCGGGTGAGTCAGCTAGTAGAGTATAAAACATTCATAACCCTTAACTAGCATCGTGAACTTTTTGTGCACAACTGGTGTCATGATGTCGTTTCTTCCACATGTAATATTATAACTTATAAAGATAAACAAATAATTTTTTTTTTATAAAAACAGTGGTATTTGTACATGAATATATTATATTCTTATATACACATTCAATTCCGTTGATAATTAAATTCATTCAGATAACGTGAACTAGATACGTCTTTACAATAAACATAGAATATCAAATGACAAAAATTAAAGAAACTAAATTATGCATTCTATGAATTTAAATACCAATGAAGTGAATTGTTAAGCAAAGAATTGTAATTTGAATTAAATTAAATATTAATATATTCCTAGTCACGAATTCTTTTTAAGGTATTACAATCCTATGAATGTATTTTTTTTTATATATAATAACTTCAAAGAAATATGTGTGTTGTTTAAAAACTGTTTTGGCCTGCGTTTTATTACGCCAACATATATATATATATATATATATATTCCTTCTCTTTAAATACATCATGATTCTTTTTCATCGCTTTGCTGTTTCAATACTTGAATTAATAGCGATTATTTCACTATTCTCCACTAACACATTTCTAATATATATATATTTTTTTATTTAAAAAACTTTATTTAATTCGTTTATTTAAAGAAATGTAATAATTTATGTACATAAAATTAAAAATTCTAATCTCTTTTCAGATCTTTCTCATTATATGTATAATTTTAATATTTTCTAACAGATTAAATTAAGGTTTAAATTTTTATGTTAAAGATTAATTATAATTATTTTTAGTGTAAAAGCTTTAAAAACTGTAGACCGCTTTATATATTATTATTTATTTCAAAGATTCATATTTGTACTAAAACTACAATAATCTTATTACTATAAATTATAATTAAAAAGCTTAAAGAATAAATGTTAGACTTGGTTGTTAATTATCTGTTTTTCTTAATACATTGGCGACCGAAACGTTTTTATGAAAGCTGTGTTTAAAAACAGTAGAAGCTCCTCCCTTTTAGGAAAGCCTTTTTTAAATTGGTTTACTAGATTCGAGTTTACGCGTCGATGAATATCTTTCAATGTTCATATTTAATATAAAATATCTTACTGTCTAAAAAAGAAGAAATATGGACATTGTGATATAAATACCATAGGCGTGATAAATGCGTGATATAAATGCCTTATTACCAAAAATAAAAGTTTCAATGTTAGACACTGATCTCAGATATTTTATTGACACATTACCAATGTCCTGTCGGTAATGTGTCAATAAGATACCTGGGATCAAAGTCTCACATTGAATCTTTATTTTCATTATTATTATGGTTGCAGCGCATTGTAAGGACAATTCTATTTCGGATACCAACAAATGATTTTTGTTTTCGAAATTGTAACTAGACTCAAATTAAAATAGCAACAAAAATAAAATAACTACAATGTTACAACGTGACATCGGCCTCATATATGCTCTGCAAAAGGATCATTTAAAAATGGTGAAATACAAACGAAAAATTTGCCAAGAAGGCCTCAATTGGTTCTTCATTAGCTTGGAAATTTTTACGCTCACTAGTATAGTCTATTTCACTTTTTTTTTTTACTTTTATTTAAAACAAACGTTTTATTATAATTTAAATTTATCCAATCCGACACAATTATTTCTACACGGAATATTTTACATTAGAATATCTCAAAAAATCCGCAATTAAATTATGGAAAAACAGTTTGTCAAAAAACGTTGTGCCAAAACAATAATAATTGGAAATAGCACATTTGGATAATAAAAATATATTTTCGGAAATAGGGCAGCATTAGCTTCTTAAGGGTTAAACTTCCATCGGTATGAACCAATATGACAAAATATTTTTAATTTTTTTAACCCCTTGGCGACGAGCGTCCTTTACAGAATTTTTAATCTTTTACCACCGGTTTTTCAAAACAGAAATTTTCGCCTCATTGAATCCTAGAAATGCAAGCATTAAATAAGGCAAAGCTTACAATAAAAATTAACTGGTGGGAATAATCAAGGATTCTGAGCATGTTATGTGTCACGTATACGTGTCGCTCGTCCCCAAGGAGTTAATAATGATTAAAATTATGTACAATTGTGTCTAATATAAAAGGATGTTGTTCTATGGAGAGTTGTTAATATTACCGTTGTGTAAAGAGAACTTTCCCCGGAATCTAAAGATAATTCTAATTAAATAAAATGGATTCGAGTGCCAATCGTGTTTTTCTTTTCTGCCATGTACATTTTTACTTGGCTGCTGATCGTAAAAACTTCGAGTACGACAGCATAAATTAGGAGATGTTTGACATATTTTTTTCTTCGACTGTTGTATTGTAGCTAAAACATAGCAGAATGCAACATGTATATAGACCGACCTAACTCATTTTAAACTTTCAGCTGCCAGAGCTTGTGGATGGAATAATAACTACTCGGGAAACTACAAAGAGCAGATCTTGAACTTGGAAATTTATTTGTTTTCCTTTTAATTTTACAGTAGTTTTTTTTTTAATAAAATGTTATCTGTTGAAATTAATGCTATTTTTACTGCTCTCACGATCACATTACAAAATAATGTGTGGTATTTATTAGGTACTAAAAATGTGTCGAAAAATAATCGATAATTATTTTTCAGTACCAATCTACGGGACTAATTAAAGATAATCATAAGTTTATATAAAAAAACAGTAGCTATTAAAGTGACACGAATTCTCGTCTAATTTTATTGTGGAAAAAAGTGTTTCCCATGTGCTTCACTTCGGGTGTACATAGTGGAACATGATAGTTTGAACAAATAGCTCAAAGTTTCAATTAACCCTTTCAGTGCGGAATTTTTTTGGGGAGGGTTAATGCCCTGTGTAGGATATTCTGACCAAAAAAGTGACATTATTTATCTGATTACCGAGCAGAATTTTTCGGTACGAATTGATTTTCCCAAAAGGACACGACTTTCCGAACGACCCAATACAAAACTAAAAATCATATCTTATGGTTATACGAAAAGCACGCTACTGGTTTTGGTTATAGCCAAATTACTGCACTACGCAGGCGCAGTACATGAACGCCTAGACGACTTTTGTCGAAGCTTAATGTAGTCTGCAGCACCCAACTCCTAGATGACAACGTTAGTCGACCCCCGCACTTAAAGGGTTAATCAGGTTAGTAAACGGGACATTAATTATGAATGTTACTATTATTTATAGTCTATACATCAAACATAGTGCCCATTACCACAATCCAGGGTGTATTCGGAACCGTTGCAGAATATAGAAACTTACATGAGTTAAAAATAGCAATAGTATTAGTATTGTTTATCTGTGATTAAATGCAGTGACCTCTCACTTATACGCGGTAATTATATTTCAGTACCAGTGTTTTTTTTCGCCTTATTTAATCTCAGAATTTATGAAACGAATTTTACTATTTTAAAATAGTGATACTGAAATTAATTACTGAACATCGCGTATAAGTGAGAGGTCACTATAATTGATGGTGAAAATTACTATTCTTTTTTACTGGTGAATGTTTACATGTTGCAATTACGGCCCTGGATTAATCTATATTTTAAAATGTTCCATAAGTTTTAATTTTTGTTCACTATACTCGATAATGGTACAAGACATTTTTGATCCATATTACAAGAAATTTGAGAATGCAATTTTTTCATCCAACTGACAGATGTTAATAAAAGACATAAAAATCGTACAAAATGGAATTTTCATTAAAATCCTATTTTATTGCTAATTTGAAATCCTTAGTTAATCAACAATCCTAAAAGAATTCATAGATTCCCTGTATAATTTGTCAGATTAACCCTTAACCCCTTGAAGAGCGGTGGTACATTTTTGTACAACTTAACACCAGTATTTTGTAATAAAATCTTTCATTTATAATATACGTGAAAACATGTTTTCACTTCTTTTCAAATACATTTGTTCGGTAATTCTGTTGTCAATCAGTCATTTCAACATTTTAGCACCAGGAGTAGTTTTGTCCCTGAAAGGGTAAATTATATACAGAAATTTTAAATAAAACGCATGGAACATTTTAACGATGCATAGATCACGAAAAAACTGTTTTGAGAAACATGCATATTAAGTATAAAAATAAACTTTTTGCCAGGTGCATGTCAATATATATATATATTTATATATTATTTTAGTATAAAAATTTAAGGAAAAAACACAAATTCGCATTTTTTTTTTTCAAAGTCACATCCGCCCAACAAACGTGTGTGTCAGATAGCATGATGATGGAATTAACAAATCATCATATATCATTATTTATTCACCAATTAAAAGTAAAACGATACTTTTACAAATACCACTTAACCAAAAACTTCCTTCATTTAAAAAATATTATTATCTTATAAATATCTTATAAATAAATAATTATAAATATTATTATAATTCTTTAATGAATGATTTCCAAATATTCAGCGGATAATAAAATAAATAAATAAATAAGAAAACAAATCAACTTTTCTACCAACAGTGCAATTACATTTATCTGACCATTAAAATAAAATATTAAAAAAAGATCCATTTTTATAATTGCTTTTCCAGGCAATAATCTAAAAACTTTTATTTATTCTCACATTCGAGGATACAAATTACTTATTTCAACAGGGATGAGATTTCTCCGCTTTTTTGCATACCAGTATAATCTTTGAGAAAACATTGTCCTCTTAAATCGCAGAATGTTCCGATTAAATAAAAAAAATATTTTCTGTAAGATTATACTGGTATGCAAAAAAGCGGAGAAATCTCATCCCTGTTATTTCTCTTGCAATTCAAACTTAAGTATGATCTACAGTCGAATCCGGTTAAGACACTCACAGTTAATACGCGAATTTTTTCGGTATTTTGTACATCGCCCATAATACTAATACAGAAATATCACGTTTAATACGCGAACAGTTAATACGCGATCCCGCTAAATAGGCGAAAAAGTTTCGGTCTCATGAGGAAAAAAATATCGCTTTTAATACGCGAATACATAGATCAAGATACGAATTTCTTCTCTCTTCTGCAGTGTTGCCAATTTAGTGCTATTTTTTATTAGCACTTTCCAACCTAGTTGAAAAGTGCTTATGACTTCGGCTTGTCTGCCGTCTGCCGTCTGTCCGTGCTCTAACTCCCGTAAATATGCTCGGATTGCTCTGCAATTTTTATATGTTATTGTCGTTATCTATAGCATGTTCCCTATTTCAACGGAAGTGTGTAGCACTGATAGTTTTTTTACAGGGACACTCAAAAGAATTCCGTTACATTGCGGTCTATGGGGAAAAATCATTTGCGGTTTATTTAAATAATGTTTCACTATTTTAAACGCATTGAAATTTATATATATCACTAAGGTGCATTAGAAGAAGCTTAATATGGAATAGGGTGTGCATAGCACTTATAGTTACTTTACAGGGACAGTCAAAAGAATTCCGTTACATTACGTCTATGGAGAAAACTCGTCTGCGGTTTATTTAAATAATGTTTCATTATTTTAAACGCATTGAAATTTATATATATTACTAAGGTGCATTACAAGAGGCTTACTACAGAATAGTGTGTATAGCAGTCATCGTTCATTTACAGGGACACACAAAATAATTCTCTACTGTCTGTTAACAATAATTCCTGGAAGTGCGTTTTAAGTTACTGAACGCGATTTTAATTTTAACTCGGTTTTTGTCTATTACGTGGTGTGTATAAGTTCTGTAGATCTTATACAGGGCAGCACAAAAGTTCGCGAACACATTTCCGTTTACTGACAGAAACTCCAGAAGGATAATTTTAAACTCTGCTACGCGTTTCCTAACTAAACTAAAATTTAGCATCCTATGTAGTATATATACAAATCTATAGATCCTATACAGGGCTGAATAAAATTCGGATATTTTTCCGAATATTGTATCTGTTTGGAAATTCCTGAAATTATGTTTTTAAATATGTTATGCGTTTTCCAAATTGTTTACTTAGATGTTATCTTTTAGCTTATTAAACGGTATGTTTTGTAAAATTATTTTGGAAGCGTTGGAAAGTGCTACATAATCTATGCTTGAAGCATGATTTTTCGTTCTTGTTTAGATATCTATCACTAATTCCGAATAATAATATTAGGCTTATTGAATGACAGATTAATTAAAGCGAATATTACTAATCGGATATAGTGGAAGCCATTTGAAATTTTTTTTTAATCTCGCAACACTGGGACGCGTTTTTGATCCCGCATCCTAATATTCTTTGTTTCTCGCTTCGTGTATATTTTTACCGAAGTAGAGAAAGATAGTCGAATTTTTGTCACTATTTGTTATTTATATTTCTTTCTTTGCATGACGTATATTGTCCATTTTTAGGGCCTCGTTCATCTCACGAAACCCTATTACTCCCGCTGCGTTGTCTGTCCGTGACAGAGCCGGTTCTCAGAAACTATGTAACTTACACTCATGAAATTTTGTGTACTTATTTCCATCATTTTTCTCATATCTTAAATAATATACTTTGGCATGTAAAACAAGTATTCTGTATTCTATATTTGATTTGTTTGTAAATAATGTTCAATGACTTGACATCTTAATAATTAGTTTGAAATCAAAGTTTTGAGTGATTTGATTTGTATCACCAATTTTAAAGTTCCATTCAAAGATCGACGAATCATCAATGATAACGATATTTTACTGTCAAATTTACGAGTGACATTACTTATCAACAGCCAGTAACAAAGTTTCGTCAGTGCTCAATCAATATTCATTTTGAACAATTTTTGAAAACAGACTTCTGAGTGACATGATTTATCTGTTACCATAAACAAAATCAATCAACTGTCATAAGTGTGATATTTTTCAACCTGAATTTGAAATGAAACTATTTGGCACTTAAGCTAAATATGTCAGTCAAGTTTAATTTAGTATGACATTGTAGAGAAACATTACTAGTTTTGTTTCGAAAGTTATTTTTTATGTTAAACTTATTGTGAAGTTGGGCTTATTTAAAATGTGAATAAAATAACTTTTCATTTTACTGCTTACATTAATTTGCGAAATAGCGAACCTGCATTTTTTAATGTACAATTTTTATCTATTTTCACCTATGATTAGAGGAAATTACACATATGCATTGACATAGAACTTTTATTGAATTCAATATATTTTTTTTAATTAAATATACTAAACAAAATCTAAAGCAGAGTCATTTGAAGAGCGAGACAACTTTCCGTCGTAAACAGTATTCTGCCTTAGACTGAGTTTGCTGTACGAAAATCGTTCTATGTGACTCTAAAATTTTTCCACATAAGAGAGATTTCTGTCTTAACCACAGTGAGTCTGCTTTAGACAGTGGGACCTCTATTGTTTTCCTCATAAAAACGAAACTGTTCGATTTTATTACATTTTTACTTTACTTCTATATAGCTTATAGATTATAATATAATGCTTATCCACTGATGCCTATTTCATCATAAAAATAAATTATACGTTTATCTGAGTTTACAAAATACCTTCAAGACAGTACGGCCAAAAAAGTCATTTACAGGGTTCGTACGCTTTTACCACAATTTGTAAATAGAATATTTAGCTTTATTTAAATGCAGAAAAGTATTACAAATCCTGCAATTAACCGAGGCGTCTATAATTTCTGCTATTTAAATATTTAAATGTTAATTATGAAAAATATCTAAAAAATTGTGGAAAAGCGTACGAACCTTGATTCACATGTTTAAAGCCCATAAATTTGTTACTGCATGAATTTAGGTTATTAATAATTAAACTTATATTTTAATCGGCCTAGTCATTTTAGATCCGTATTTGTGAACCTAATTACCAGTCCTCAAAAGTATCCGTTTCTGAAAAATGTGCTTTATCTGTTATCTACAGTGTCACTTTGTTTGTTCAATAGAAATGAATGTGTATTGTGTATTTAGTACTAGGACTTCCCTCAAAGGGATTAGTCTGAGTGATATTTCTCAGAACATAGGGTTAACAATTACGATATAAAGAAGATACAATGTGTGAAAAAGAGCAAATTAAATGATAGAATTACAAAATATCATATATAAATTCATATATACTGTTATGTTTTCATATATATATATATATATATATAATTTGGCAAATAATCTCATTTTCTTAAGTTGGAATAGCTCAAAACTTTAAAAAACAAACAAACAAACAAACAACAACAACAACAAAAAAAGCCGGATTTTTTTTTAAACTCCAAGGGTTTTAAAGTCACGTAATCAGATTTGCAGCCGAGAGCGTATTTTAGCAAGCGTAGTTTAACGCAAATTTAATTTCATTGTTGAAACATTTTCTTTGTGACAAATATTTACATTTGAATTTAAAAATTTTCCTCCTTGTTTATTTGCATAACTATTTATAGAAACTCATACACTTCAAACCACATTGGTAACAAGCTTTACTACAAACCTGATTACGAAACTGTAGCCTAAATTCCTACTAAAGTAATATCAAAAAATCTTTCGATCACTTCTGTAAAAATCAAATTGAAAAAAATACATATATTTCAAAGATAATACTTCTTGATTATTTTCTAGGAGACTCTACCCCCTGCGCTTTTACTGCTTCAAACCTCATTTTTCTTCTGCCTGTCTGCCTGTCTCTCTCTACAATCTGTTTGTTTCCCTATCCGTTCTTCTACCCATTTCCATACCCGATTGACTGTCTCTCCACACGTCTCGCTACATGTCGTATATTTCCCTACTGGTCTCTCTACCCATTTATCTGTTTCTCTAACCATCGCTGTGTAACTACTTTTATGTCTAGCCGTGTGTCTATGCTGTATTTCTCTCCGTACCCATCTGTCGACTGCCTCTCTACTCGTCTGTATACCCGTCTCACTATCCATGTGTTTTTCCATGACATCTTTAAGCGTCTCGCTACCCATCTGTCTATCCGTCTCTCTAACTGTCTCGCTTCCCGTTTCACTACCCATCTCTCGACACGTCTGTCTGTCTATATACCCCCTCTCTCTACCCGTCTGTCAACTCGTCGCTGTACTCATCTCTGTACTCATCTCTCTATTCACCACGCTACCCATCTCGCAACCTTTCCCTCTACATGCCTGTCTACCGGCCTGGCTACTCGTGTCTGTACCCGTCTCCCTACCTATCTCGCTACCCCTCTGTCAACCCTCTTTTGTCTCAGTACCCATCTGTCTATTCGTTTCGCTACCCGTTAGCTTATCTATGTCGCTATCCGTCTCTACCCGTCTCTCTACTCATCTCACTACCCGTCTGTCTACTCGTTCGTTTACACGTCTCTGTACATCTCGCCACCTTCCTAATATTTAAACAATTTAGTATACAGAAGCTGTTCATCTGTTATTAAATGCAAACAGAAGTAATTTATCTAATAAGTGTAATCAGATGCAATTTTTTTAAATACATACCTATACCAGCATAATAATTCATCAGGTTTATTTTCATTGTAGTTTATGTCATTTGGCAGTAAATCTGAACTTCTTAAAACCGAACTGCGTTAAGCTTTTTAAAAAAGCCCCAAGGTCCGTATAACTGGGAAGGAAAAGTACCCTAAGGGCTACTTTATACATGTTATTAAGTTAAGTGAAAGTTTCGTAATCGAGTTCGCAGCAATTGCTTATGTCAGAAAGCGTGGCTTAACGCCATTTTAAATTCATTTCTGTAACTTCCTTTTACTTTTTTTTTGAGGGTGGGTGGGGGGGAGGGTTCCAAATATTTACATTTAAATTCAAAGTATTACCCCCATGTTAATATTAGTGTTGTTTGTATTATTATGACCGAGCTTCATTCGAAACAAATGTAAAAGGCTTCTTCCACAGTTTTCTTTTCTAGGAGAAACTTCCGTAAGCGGGCCCAAAGCTAATCGGAGAATTTAATATCATTATTGTTTGTAACTCTTATAGAGTTAAAACAATATTGTTGCTAGCATTACTCTTGTTTCAGACCAACTTTGTTTGTGTATCTGAATGGGGAAAAGTTCTGTATCATGTGCTGGTTGGCATGATTGGCGAAAAAATTAAAAATGGTGCTAAAAGACAGTTTTAGCATCTTACCAAAATTTCCTAGAGAGAGGAAAAATATGGTTTTCAAGTATTTACAAATATACATTTATTAAACCATGTTTTTGCGTCATCTTAAAAATATAAGTACGATGCTAAAATAAAATTTTATTGCCATTTTCGATATTTTAATGAAAATACATAACAAACATATATAACAAAACTAAGAGACATTTTTGTGATAAATAATTGTTGTTGTCAGGGGGGGGGGGGGCAAATTGTAAACAATTAATAAGCGAACCAACAGATTACCGAAAATAACTTGTGGGAATTTCAGGGAAGAAATATCTGATATAATTAACTTTTAAAATCTTATAATGGAGAAGTGGTCCGTATAAAAATGCAAAACATAATACGCCTGATATAAGTATTTTTTAATTTTTTGATATTTCCAAAAGAACAGATAAAAGGGTAAAACTCCCGGCGAAGATGTCATATACTCACCACGTTGGCGCGATTTTCCCCCTGCCAATTTGTCAAAAACTGTTTGTTGTGTTTATTTACTTTTATTTTTTATTTTAATTCTATAGATTATTTTTATATGTATGTCAATATTTATTGATATCAAACTATTATTTATTTATTTTTATTTCCTTTTTTAAAATAGTAGAAGTTACGTTTATTACGTTATTTTATTTTTATATTGAAATAAAAAATCATGTGCTATTATTGCCTGATATTTGTGACTAAAATTCAAAAACAAAGTTTTCGCCGAATTGGTGGGGGAAAAAATCACGCCAACGTGGTGCATATATGACATCCGTCATTTCACTTATGTATTGGTACTTTTATGTTAATTTGGCGCAGTTGATAACTCGCCAAATATTGTTCTCATAACATCTTTATATTTCATTAATTTCATTTAACGGTACTTACGTATTATCCGTGCCAGTTTTAAGCCAACTGCGCCAATGGAGCCAATATTACTAATTATATTAACCCTTATATATATTTTTCTTGCTACATGGTACATGCCTGTGAATAATCTATAATGTTATTCTTTCTTATTTACTATGCTATTTACCATTTATTAATTTTACTATAATAATGTTATTTACTATTTTTAACAATGTTAAAAATTTAATAAACATATATTACATTTTATTTATTTTATATTAATTACCATTTTTAACTATGTTATTTGATAATGTTAAATTACTGTGTTTGAAAACATGATTGGCAACGATAAACAAGATTGGTACTTGGCAGCCATTTTTGGCGATCAATCTCCTGTCACGGATAATACGTAAGTACCCATTTAACTATAAACCTTTCACTCATTTCATTTGAAATACATACATTAAAAATACATGTCTTCTACTCATTTAATTTAAAATACATGCCTTTCACTAATTCCATTTAAAATACTAAGAAGAAAATAAAAAGAAATAATGCCGCAAATCAAAATCTTTTATTTAAACATCATAGAATTGATTCCCATTTACACACGCGAAATAAAAAGCTGCCAATGTTGAGATTTGCGCCAAATCTCTAATACAAAGTTATTGCGGATTTTTTTCTTTCAAACAGAAAAAATTTCAGATTAATTTTCCATTTTTAATAAATGGAAATATGTTTTATTGTACTGATATTGTATTGTATTGTGCGTGCATATATTTTTGCTCCATGTTACTCCATGAACTTTTAAAATCTTATTATTTACGAAAATCTCCGCCGGTGAAAATGACGTATGTACTAAATTTTAGTGACGTATGTACTTTAATTGTGCTTTTTTATCTATATTTTAAATATAATTTCCAAACGGTTTGACAGTTATTCTTGGTAATAAATAGACGTCGTTGTCACCTTTATAGGTACCTGCTGTAAAAATTTGAACGAAATCCGTTAAATATTTTTTGAGTTATGCTTGACGAAAGGTTTTAATATCCATCGTAGCTATATATGCGGCAAAGTAATACTGCGCTGTGTATGAGTCTTCGTTGCACTCAGACAATTATTCTTATTTCAGATCATAAGAGGTTAATGCTGCTTTGCATTAATTTAATTTATTAAGATGATTACCAGTCCTCAAAAGTATCCGTTTCTGAAAAAAGTGCTTTATCTGTTATCTACAGTGTCACTTTGTTTGTTCAATAGAAATGAATGTGTATTTAGTATTATTTTAATTTCAGATCATAAGAGGTTAATGCTGCTTTGCATTAATTTAATTTATTAAGATGATTACCAGTCCTCAAAAGTATCCGTTTCTGAAAAAAGTGCTTTATCTGTTATCTACAGTGTCACTTTGTTTGTTCAATAGAAAGGAATGTGTATTTAGTATTATTTTAATTTCAGATCATAAGAGGTTAATGCTGCTTTGCATTAATTTAATTTATTAAGATGATCAGATGCTTAGAAATGTAAAATGTAAAATCAATTATGGTATTCTTTTCCTAATATTTAAAGTTCTGTGCTAGAGCAAGATGGGCATTAATTAAAGTGTTCCGCTAGAATTCAGATGGTTGGCGAACCCTTCCTGTTCTGTGAAGGTTGTATAGAAGCACCGCCTCCTGAATACTAGGCCTGCAGTATGACACAAAAATGGTGGCTGTCGTACGTGGCGGATTTTTTTTTTCAGACTATGTATAGGCCCTTGAATTTGAATACCATTAATATTTTTACGTTTCCACCACCTTATTTTTTTCGATTAAATCAGTAATAGATAACTATTTGAAATTACTGGTATGTAAGTTCAGGGGACTGTACAAACACTTAAAAAATCCGTCTATGACAGACTGTAGGTCTATTAATCAGGGGACAATGTCAAAAATGCAGAATAGTGCAGAATAGATTTTTGTTCTAACACCATTTTCTTAACATACGTATAAGTTTTCTATGCAATAAAATTTATAAATCAATTTCTATTCGTGTATATACTTCGTTACGATAAGTGTTTTTATATTACTACTAAATAACAGTTAATTCCTCAAAAACCATTTCAATTTGCTCTAAGCTACGGCTGCACAAAAGTTTTACTTGAAAATCGTTCGCCACCGCAATTTCTGAAATGTGAACATAGTTTTGTTTAACTACAAAGTTTCTGTCATTAAGAGCCTACGCTAGTCACGCGAAGAAACGCTCCAGCTAATGTTAAGTCTATGGGAAGGTTATCGCACGATTTCTCGCTCGCATTTTAATATTTTTAAATGATTTTTTTTGCATAGGATAGCTGAGGTCGATCTATAACGTTGTTAGTTTTTACTTTTTCAATTTTAGTTCCAGTTTTTTTATATAAGGGTTTTTTATATAAGGGTTTTTTATATAAGGGGGTAATTTCAGAACCGGTTCCAACCGGTTCCAAAATGAGAAATGTCCGCTTATAAAAAAAACTGTAACTAAAATCGAAAAAGTAAAAACTAACAACGTTAGGGACTGGCCTCAGCTATCTTATGCAAAAAAAATCATTTAAATATATTAAAATGCGAGCGAGAAATCGCGCGATAACCTTCCCATAGACTTAACATTAGCTGGAGCGTTTCTTCGCGTGACTAGCGTAGGCTCTTAAACGGGACAAATCATTTTTTACTAATATGGTAGTAGCTTTTTGGCTTACTACAGGCCAGCGGATCTGTACCCTTCTTTAACCCTCTAATTCACATGGTAGAATACGTTCTAGAAATTACATAAATCAAAAAATCTGAATTCATACCAGAAAATTTCGCTAATAAATTTAGGTTTATTATTTAATGAAGCAAATATTGCTATTTTAAATTTCTGGAATGAATATGGAATATCTGAATTAAAAAATCTACTTAATTGGAAACAGTGGTGGTAGCATATATGCTACCATGGGCATTAGAGGGTTAGACTTATAAAAATGACTTTCCTTATATTTAGGATGTAAAATAACACTATTTACAACTAAATAATATTTAACTTGCTTCGTCAGGGTTCGTAGGCTTTTACCACAATATTTAAATAGCAGAATTTGCGGGATTTGTAATACTTTTCTGAATTTAAATAGTGTCGTGTAGTACCGCTCATTTTGACAAGCGGTAGACAATCAAATCTTATAAAACAGTAACATTTTGTAAAACATAAGATTTAAATATATGCTTCAAAACTTTACGCATTTCTATTTCAAAATTTCACAATTAAGGTTTCTAGAAAACTGGGTTGTCCTAAAATTATATGTCCACGTGCTTGTATAGTTGCTGTAAAAGAGGTGCCGTATCCGAATACCAATTAGGCATGGATGTGTGTAGAATGCCAGAATCCATTTTACACGGAGGCCCCGATCTGATTAACCCTTGTATGAAAAATATGCTCATAACGCCCTCAATAAAACAACGAATCTCAAAGTTTAACTTTTATTATTGCATATTTATAGACTATACAGACATTTTTGTATGTTATTGTACTAATTGTTTGTTGAACTGGTTGTACATTAGGTTTGAACGAAAATAATGGTTAATTTTTTTTTCAGTTAGAAATTTGCTATAGCCGGCAAAAGTTGCCTTTTGGGATTAGAATGAAGAAAATAAAATTTTGTTGCTGTGCTAAAATATTTTCAGGTGCCGCAAAGAGCTTCAAAAATGACTTTTCTATGAAAAACCGATAAAAATTGCCTTTTTTAAACAAAAAGTTTTTTTCTTGATTATTAACATAATATACATAAATTTTGTAAACAGAATATTCAAAATATGATACTTATGCAGAAAATTTGCACAGTCTATGTATTGCGAATTTTTAGACGCCAGGAAGAATTATTTTGTAGAATTTAGCGATTTTCACCATATTATTTTTTATTAATTTTACAGTAACATATTCTTATAGTACTACATTAAAATGAAAGAAATGCAATCTTTAATTATCGTATCTTAGTTAAACAAATCACACTTATTTAGAAAAACTTTAAAAGAGTGAAACCTCTGATTAACGGATACCTATGTGACCTAAAAAAAATGGTCTGAAAAAATGAGGTGACTGCAGGAGATTGGTAGTTAGTTATAACGAGAGGTTATGTTCACTGAGAAATTTTAATTTGGCCGTAAGAGAGGAGGTGACCGTATATAAGGGTGTCCGTTAAAAGAGGTTTTACTTTATATTGTTTTAAAGGCAAAACATTATTTTTAAGAAACATTAATTTTTCTCTAATGTCCACAGTAATCATACATGGTCCATGATAATCACACATGGTCCATAATAATCACACATGCTCCATAATAATCACACTGACACATTGGAATTTTTTTTGTTTGTTTGTTTCGTTTTTTGTTTCAAATCTTGGCATGATCTCTTGAAAATTTATTTTGGTTTTTATGAATCCATCTCTTTTAAAAGTGCTGCAAACTGACAAGGATAACTCGGTAACTAATTTAACAATCCTTTTAACTGTGTGTGAAAACTTGTGTGTGACATAGGGGAAAATTGAAGTTGACTCTCATGATCAGGTTCTTCTGCTTGCTTTATTTACTGCTCTAGTTTGTCGTCAGCAATATACATTGCCATAGGAGGTTATGTTACTTTAACATCATGCCATTGAATCATATCAATATAATCCGTGACATCAAAGTTTATGCATACAGGAATTTAAAAAATTCTGATGCAACTTCATTTCCAGTCCCTGCTTTTACAATTTGGCGTAATGCAAACTCTTTAATGACTTCTATCACCTGATATCATACAATAGAGTACATTTTCATGTGTAAAGTACGCATTGCTTTGGCTGATTGGATCAATTACATTTTTAGGAGTGTAATTGAGGTAACGTAAATAGCTGACACGTTTTCACAAGTGCTCCGTCTATAGATAGATGGTTTCAACTTTATGTTAAACCAAACAGTTGCATACACTTTTAAAATGTACTCAGTCAGTATTTGGAGATTTTGTGATGGATATTCTGTTCTTACGTACAAGCGAATTATTCTGTTTGCTAAGGTAAATCATGGTGAATGACAATTTTTTTCTGGATTCTTTATAGGCAAATCAGAAGAGCAACTTCTAACGGAGATTGTGTTACATATTTTTAAGAAATATATTTGGCTCATACTTAAATTACCCTTTAATTTTAGGAATGGAATGTTATTTTCAATAGGTGAAAACTCAGTCAGTGGAAGCTCATAACACTTTTCCAGTTGTTTCCTTATTTTCACTCCAAATTCATTTGGATTTTTAGTTTTTCCATCTATGAAAGAAAATAGATGACGAACGGCTAGTTCATTTCCATGAAACAGACAAATCAAGCACTGCAGTGGCTTTCATAATTCTTTTTTCCAATAAAGCAATCGCACCATTATTCAATCCATTGTTCGGGCCAGTTCCATAATATCCAATTGCAGTAATGTTTATATATTGGTTGTTGCCATTTAAAATGTCATTATGTTGTCTTTTATACCCTTTCCAGTGCCAGAAATAGGTTTTACGTGTCTTGAAAATTTTGATCCAAGTTCTGGAACAAGTGATAGATGTTCTTCGATAACATTTATTTTGTAATACTTAGTTCTTTTCTTCTCTTGTATAATAGTCTTGTCTTTTCTTACATAAAAAAACAATTACTTTCTGTAACTAGTTTTACAGTTTCTTCTACATATCTTTTTTGGTTCTATATTTGTTCTCATCTAATTTTCATTCTGTCAATACATTTCTGTCATACATCTTTCTTCATCACTAATCAGACCAATATCCTGCAGAGCGGCGCTTGGAATTGTTGCAGCAATTTTGTCTGATACTCAAGTTCGATCGCAAGTAGAAGCCACAAATCGCAGTTTCATACGCATTTGACTATGATTTTGATTACTTCAGGTTTCAGAGACACTGGATGTAGAGGCAATAAAAAAATTGGGATAGTATAGTGTTCTCTTCTGAACTTTGTTCTGTTTCTACCTCATTGTATACTATTTATGTTTCATTATTTTTGTAATTGAAATGTATTACGCAGTAAGTTTACCATGTTTTCTGATTAAAAATATTTAATAATGATTAAAACTGACTTAAAAGTTAACATGAAAACTATAGCCTATTGAAAAAAAATTAAACATAATTGCGAAATTTATCAAAATTTAAAAAAATCCCTAAAGTTTTCCCTTCTTGTGGCACCACTAAACATAATCCAATTACGCTGATATTTAATTTCCGTCTTTATTTTGATTTAAAGCAACTTTTGAAAACTATAGTATATTCAAATTATTATTATTATTATTTTCTACATAACTGCGAAAATTGTCAAAATTTTAATAAAAACTTCAAGTTTACCCTTCTTGCGGCACCTGGAAACATAATCCAATTACGCTGATATTTAATTTCCGTCTTTATTTTGATCAAAGGCAACTTTTGAAAACTATAGCATTTTGAAATTAAAAAAAAAGTTTTTTCGTTCCAACCTATTGTACATTTTAACACGCGCAGATAACATAGTTTTCAATCCAACATATTTAAAGTAACATAACTGTGAGATAGTTTGGATGGAGAATATGTGGAAATTACATTAAATTATAATGAAATGAAGTGTTTCTAAAATAATAATGTTTAAAATTGAATGCATTTATAGGGAACAAAAGCGTCAATTTCGGATGTGAAAAAGTATGTTACAAGTGATTGTTTCAATTTGAAAAACATGCACTGTTAGCCAGAAAAACTGAATTAGTTTTTCTTTTAATTTAAACATTGATATGTGTAATAATTTTCAGTTGAAACCCTTTATTTGAACATAGAATATAAACAAAGCTTGATATTCCCAGTTGTGAATAGGTAATGTAATAGTAAATACATGCACATGCGCATATAATTATAGAGATAGATACATTCTCGCTATCAATCTGGATTTTTAAGCCAACTTGAGCTAAAAAATGTACTTAACAAAAGATTAATTATTTTATTTTTTAAAATTTGTGGTTTCAGTTTAATTAAAAAAGAAATAAAAAGAAAATAAAGCAAGCACATATTTATGTATACATGGAAAACTAGATTATAGTTGGTAGGATTTACGATAAATATAAAATTTTCATTAATTACCTTTCTTAAAGCAAATCAAAATTTAATTGACACCAATTTGTTTTATAGAAAATCTAACTCTTCTACAAATTTATAAAATTTAGTATCTTGAAAGTAACAAGTAAACACCATGTTCAATTATAAATACTGGTCACGTTTGCGGGGATAAATTACAGGATATTTAAAAGCAATTAAACAGCTCTTTACGCTTGTACATTTAAAGTTTTAAAAGTTTTCCTGAGATTGTAATTGCTTCTTTTTTTTTGCGTTCTTTAAAGGAGCAGTTGTTACCGGCGGCTAATTAATTGAGTAACAAAATTGTTCAAAAAATTGTAATTTTCAAATGAGCACGGTTAACATGATTACAATTAAAAGCTTTCAGACATTAATCTTTAATACAAGCATTATTATTATTTTTTTTTAACTGGAGAAATAACATATGGGAGCATGCTATTTATAAAAGAAGCATTACTCAAATCCTACTTAATATATTAAATAAGAAAGCCTGTAAGTCCGTTTTAAACAAAGTGTAAGAAAAAAAATTTTTAGCCTCTAATAGATAAAATAAATTATTAATTAACCATAAAAATAGAAAATAATATATTGATACAAAATATATATTGTGATTTTAGGTTAGAATGTTTAGAATCTGAAATTTTATAAAATTTACATTACGAAATTTATTTTATTATAATTTTTACATTCTATTAATAAGACAATACTTCTAATAATTCTTTTCGTTTTTAAATTTAAAATAATTAAAAACTAACTATAACAGGGTTCGTACTTTTTTACCACAATTTTTAGATAGAATTTTCTATTTTCTAGTTAAATTTTAAATAGGAGAAATTGCAGACGGTTCGTTTAATTGCAGAAACTGTGATACTTTTCTGCATTTAAATAAAGCGAACATTTCTATTAAAAATTGTGGTAAAAGCGTACGAACCCTGTATAATTTAAATACTTACATTTTTTTAATCTTAATTAAAATAACTTGAAAAATGTAATATTAACTAGCTGAAATTTCTAAAGGTTCAAAAGCTTCATTTACAAGTGCTGCATTTTTTTTAAAATGGAAAATCCCTAGAGTATGCAATTTTTAAAATTCGTATATCTTGATGTGTAAATAATTGTTCCATGAAATACTATATCGAAATTATATCCTTTTATGTGAGTAATTAACGTTCACTCCACCTTCTGTTGGTAAGTAACTTGTTTACTCATCGGTTGAATTCACGTCATTTACGATTATCTTTTACACTGCTTCGGGGAAAACGGACTATTTCAAACAGCAGTTATTCAATTCCTGTTACATTAAAACTTGTTCTCGTTTGTCGGGAACAAAAATTTATCAGAAATATACTAGCAGAATTCAATTAACATGTTCTAAAATACTGCGAATTTGTTAAGAAGTTTATTTTAATGTGCATTTAAATATTTGATAAATTTCACATACTGTTTTATCAGAATAATTTTCTTTTTGCCATTCTTGTTTAGAAATGATATATTGAAAAATGAATGTTCACTTATAATAGTAATAAATGGCTAATATGTAAAAAATTCAATCAATTGAAAAGTGAATTTGATTTAACAATATTTTGCATTTACGTACTACAGGGTAGGCCAAAATTCCCGCATCACAGGAGTTTTTTATTTTTTTTTTATAATTTGTAGGTGAAAGTTTCCTATGATGCGAGACTTTTTCTAAATTAAAGAGATATGATTTAAATATTACAGAACATTCATAGTAATTCATAGGAAACTTTCACCTACAAATTAAAAAAAAATAATAAAAACTCCTATGATGCGGGACTTTTGGTCCACCCTTTATTTCTATGTTTCATCGTTTATGTTTTCGTACTTTTCTGCAGTCAACTTGAAAAAAATCTTGATAATCTATGATTTAAGAAACGAAATATTTATGTTTTTATTTTTGACAAATTAAAATAAGTACAAAAGTTAAGGATATAGGAAATAATATTTATTATATTGTGTTTTATTTTTATTTTAAGAATGCTTGATTTTCCAGGATATAAAAATGCTTTAAAAAAATTTTAAATGAGCATCCATACACTGGAATGCGAGAAATACATCGACAATTTTAATATAACTGCGGTTAGACAGTATATTTATTTCGATAAAATCTCTTATTTAATTAAAATCTCCTATTAATTTTTTTTTTCACAAAGCTGTGTAATCTTACTCTTTTCATATACGTTTGTTCAAAATGCACTTATGATTATTCTCATGTTTCGATGTAGAATGTTTTCTTATAAATTGTTTGATAAACAGAATAAGTTAAAAAAAATAATAACAAATTATTTTACTTAATAAAGTTACAAAGGGTATGACTGTACCTACTTATTAGACTATTACTACTTTTCGTTTGTAATAGATTAAATTCTTTTATATTCAAGAAACATTTCTGCAAATTTTAAGAAATATAAGAATCATTTAAAGATAAAATTTAAGCCGTAAAAGTTCATAAATTGGGTACTTTGCTGTAGCAAATAATATTAACTGTAAACGACCTTTATATTTCAAACTGTCTAATCTAGTTTGACAAGAAAAATAGCGTTCCTATCTATTCAAACAACTTTTTATTATGCATGCAATTCCATTCAACATTCTTCAATTCTTAAAATATATATCCATAAGTCAAGTATCTCCATAGAAAATATTTAGAAATTGATGAATCACTATAGGTTTTGCATTATTCGACCGACTACTACAAACACCAATATCGCAAGCTGAAGCCTTAGAAATATTGAAAATACTTTGAGATATCTGTAACATAAATCATGAATCTTGTAACCCTATAAAAATTGCTTTTAATGATAAAATCAATTTATCTATCTTATTAAGATATATAAGAAAATAAGATATATAAGTAAAAGATGTATTAATTCAGTTTTTTGACAAGAAGCATATGTTAGCATCATTTTAATATCTTTTAAAAATATTTTTCTTATTTTTCAGAAGCACATTTGTTATTCGCATTGATTCACGAGTTTACGATAGGGTGTATTCAAAGGCACTTCAGAAAATATATGTAATATGTTTTAAGATATTTAATTTTGTAGTATAATATATGGAGTAAAAGAATTTTACTCGATTTGAAAATTGTGCAAGTAAAAGTTACAAATATATGTCTTTTAAGGACTGCAAATTGTTCCATACATAATTATTCAATTGGCGTAATAATCTGTTGTGCTTTTCTATTTTAACACTTTGGAGGAGTACGGCATTTTCGGTGTTTTTGAATGTGTAGGGTGAAAATTGAGCTAATCCAACTGGATCAACTTAATAACATGCATTCGGAATCACTGCTAGGCAATGATAAATACGAGTGAGTTTTTCCCTCCGAAAAATTTCACTATGCTTAGAGTAATTACTGTCAAAAACTGAAAGTTCACGAGCACTACAAGAATAATATAAAAACTTACCACTAGTGTTGACAAAGCTGGCAGATCTTTTTTCCGAAATGTCACTAGAAAGTCTTAATCGTTTTTTTAAATTTATATAAAATAAACATTCAGTGAATAAAAATTTAAAAAATACTATTCAAAACTTGCTGGTATGGAATCGGAGTAATGGTTACGCAACTCATATTACAGTTTCCCTTTTTCGACGTTTGTTCTATTCAGTTACCTTGCCCCAAAATTGCTAAAGTAATGTTATATATTTACTTTCGTGAATATATTTCCTACACACGGCGTAGTTCTTTTTTACTTTACTGCTCTAGAGGGACTGCTCAAATGTGTAGTTTATTAGTCTTTATTTTAATCATGATTAATAATCTCAAAATAAGTATTATGAGGTATTATGATAACTATATTTTAATATAATTTTTCGGCTTATTTAAATGCAGAAATGTTTTAGAAATCCTGCAATTTAACGGGGGGATCTGCAATATCTGCTATTTAACCCTTTAACGGATAAAGCACTTCAATTGCTAAAATGTTGAAATAAATGATTGACACCGGAAATTATAAACAAATTTATTTTTATGTAACAAAAAAGCGATATTTCACTTACATAATAAATGGAAAACATTTCTATTAAAATTCTACTGTCATTGTTGAATTTCGTAATTAAAGTTTTGTGGTTTTGTAGGGAAACCAATGTCCATTAAAGAGTTAAATATTAAATAGGAACATTCTATTAAAATATTGTCGTAAAAGCGTATGAACCCTGTTTAGCTAACAAAAAACGTGGGTTTGTATGCCTTGGTTTATTTGATTACCTAGTACATTTAATCCTCTAGATTGCTTATTTGCAATCGTTTTTAAAATTACCGCATGATTTATAAATTGATTATACTAATTCCGATCATACATTTATAGCCGAAATTATATATATTTACAAATATCAGCGTTACTTCTAGTTACAAAATATATCAATGCTGTTAAATGAATAAAATCAAACTAGTAATTCGATATACAGATTCATCGGCGTGTGATGATATAACTTTCTGCATGCGTCTTGAAATAGGTTCAACAACATGTTAAAAATTGCATGAACTTTCATTTTTGGTTAGTTGGTTGGTTGATTTTATGACGGTCGATTATCTACACGAGGGATATAGGCCCTAGGGGAGAGTGCTCTCCGTGTGGTTCTGTCTAAGGGATCCTAACCCGTATTTGCGGCAAGGTTCGAAGAAAACCACGGAAAACTGCAAGCGATTAGGTCGATAAGCGCGACAGGGATTTTACCCCAGCACCTCCCGTCTACTAGCTTTGAGAGCGGAACCTCTCAATCACTGCTGGGGAACTTTTTTTTTAAACAGTAACATCCACTTTTACATTTTATTTGAGTTCCTTGGAATAAATCAAACTTAATTAAAAAAAAATAGTTAAGCATTATTCCTCAAGTCTTCGTAGAGTTAGAGGATGTCAATGTTGGAAGATGATAATGTTAACTTCATGTGACAAACTTCAATTTATACCTTTACTAAAAATGATCTGATTTTTTTTTAATGATACAATGTACGGAACCTAATATGATTCAGGGATTTTTTTTTTCAAGGAATGTTTGTTTTTATAATATTATAAAAATTCGCTCCCTAAATACGTTTTTACTCGAATGTCCCCTAAGTGAATTCAAACAATACCTAGGGGGTGGGCGATATTGCCCATTTTGGGATCTATATCTTTACGCTGAAGAGGTAACATAAGTGCCGTTAAAGATTGTCAGAAACATTTAACGAGCGAAACAAATGCGCTCGAACGATTTACTTTTTGAAGTTGTAGCGGAAGCGCAAGGAGAGTGGATAAGCCTTGCTGTTTTATTTATTTTATTTTTTTTTTTACATTTTCAGCAACCCACATAGGATGACAATTACATGAAACATTCAGTGAATTGTTAAGTGATCAAATTATCTATTTTTTCATAATACTTATTAGGCTTAAATTTACCGGTATTAATTATTTAAAACGAAGCATTTCTAAAAAGCTACACTTTCATTAATAGTAAAAAAAAAACATAACATGAAAAATAAAAAATATTTATGACTATTGACTATTTAAAAACTCTTATAATTTTTTAATTCAGTAATCAATTTAGATAGCAGCGGAAAAGGTCCATTTCTTCAAAATTCAAATTTTATGAACACAGCTGTCCAAAAAATAAGAGGCAGTGACCTGACACTTTCGCTTTTTACTCGGTTTGTCAAATATCTAAAGAAATCTTTGACAAATTGTTCTTGAAATTCAAAGATGTAAAGCACATGTTTGACTTCAAGAACAGTAGAAAGAGCATATTGCAATTAAAAAATTAATATATTGAATATCTGATGTGATATGTGCATTTGTATGAAATAATTTATATTTGTGCATGCGCGAACTATACCAAAGATTTTTTTCCCGTGATTCGGTAGTCAATGCTATAGAGTAACGTACACAAAATGACCAGTCAAATATCCTGAAAACTTAGAAATATACGAGCAATACAGTGAGACAATCGACAAATTCGGGTGGAAATCCCATACGATCCAACGGGATTTCCTTCTATCATTCTTCTTTCGGAATTTGCGGTATGAGTTCGTAATTTCTGAATTAAAAAAAGACCATACTGGCAACCACAGCCGGGAGATCTTTGGCTTAATACGCAATGTCTTGCCAAATGCAGAGTTGCCAAGTCTCCGGCTTTTTGAACACCAGTATTTTATTAGAAAAAAATGTTGTTCTTTTAAATCGCAGTGTGCTCCGATTAAAAAAAGTCAACTTTTTCTGTACTAAAATACTGATATCCAAAAAGCCGGAGACTTGGCAGCTCTGCAAATGTGTTATTCTGGACGACGCTGGACGAAACACTTTACTCACATATCCTGTTGGCATTATCATCTATTCTATGATTTATAGCACTATAGATGAAACTTCAAAACATGGAGTTTCATTAAAGGCTGAATACTACACGCCATTGCGAATTTATCACATACCAATCACTTTTATTTCAGTTGGAAATTAAAAAAAATTCTATTCTTTTTCGCAAAGCTATCTATGTCTAGTCAATGTGACTGGAACATAACAAATTTGTATTAACTTATATTTGAGCATGTCATGTTTTCATTTAAAATTCAGTTAGATTTTGAAAATATCTAGTTCTGAAGTATTTCACAATCAGTTATGGAACAGTGGTGCATCAGAAAATCAATTTGCGCCGTTAAATTTAAGTAGTATTCTTCGTCTTATATAAAGGCAGAATGTCTTAAATCCTTTAATACGAAGAATACTATGAAAATTTAGTGGTGACAATCGCCCAAATGGTGCGCCACTGCTTCATCACTGTATTCATAAAATATTGTGTTGTCCGCAAAGTTCGCAATGGTTGGGAAAATCAATTCGCACCGGAAAATTCTACCCGTTAATTATTAGACATTAGATATCCGAATCGATGTCTAATAATTAAATGATAGAATTTTGCGGTACGAATTGATTTTCTCAACTGGCACGAACTTTCTGGTCAACCCAATAGCATTTTATTTTCACTTAACAATTTATTTTATATTCAGATAAAGAAAAATCAAGTAATAAAACATCGTATAAAGAGTAATACTGTAGAATGTGTATTGCATTCGATTTTCTTAGGCTATATCTTGATCGAAAGTGTTTCTAAGACCGTGTATTTAACTTATAGTAAATTACTCTCGTTGTCGGAGCAAAGCTCCGGCTTCCCATGAAAAATTACACTTTTGTGTACACGATAGCGGCCAAAATATTTGCCGCATTGATACCAAAATTGGACTGGAAGTCGGTAGTGGCAAAATCTCGCCGGGGATTGAAAAACAGAAACATTCGTCAACTCTAACGCCCGGAATCGTCTGCTCTAGAATTTTCCATTTCCCCATAGAGATAACATTGCGATTGTTTGAATTAAATAAAAAGAAATTTGAAATAATTTATATTGTTGCCATTTTTTATCATGAAAAACTTTTGAATTAAATAAAAAGAAAATTGAAATAATTTATATTGTTGCCATTCTTTATCATGAGAAACTTATTTAAATAACAATATACTCGGAAACAACCTTTTAGTACAAGCTCTTAATCTCGGTCCCATATATTTTACTTTTATATATTTTACATATAGTTTACTTTTCTGAAATAAGGACCCCATACATTTTTATTTTAAAAAACACGTGCAATGAAGTCTAAATCGTATTAAGTACATGAGTTTAGTTTTTTTTAAATCGAACTCAGCAATTGGTGTAATTAAACTTTTTCTTTCCATTTCAAAATATTTTTTTTCCTTTTCATTCAAGCTTATTGTATAAAAGAAGTATGAGAGTAAATCTGTTTATTTTGATATAGTCCAGCCAATCCAGGATTAAAAAAAATATATGTTAAGAAACATTTTATATATGGACGGATTATATGTTTTTATTATATAGAATTTGCAAGGATGCCAGTTAAGAGAAAGCAATCAGCTGAAATGAGAAGAATTGCGAATCGTAATTCAATGCGGAGAAGTCGCACAAGTCAGTTACCTTCAGATTTTTGCCGCGTACCGGTATACTGACAACTCAAATGAATGAAGCAATCAGGTTTGATAGAGAGGTATCGCAAATCACCTATGTGTCCTGTAATACGTGTCACAGAGCTTTCCCTGATATCATATTAAATGCTGCTGGGCTCTGCTAGACATGCAAGTGTAGAGACGGTGCTTTCAAGTTTTCTGCCACTAATTGGATGGACCCAGGTCCAGTTCCTATTTGTCTCAAAGATCTGAGCTACATTGAACAAATGATGGTCGCTCAAATACATCCAGTGGTTTCTCTTTACCGTATACGAGGCTCACAGTATGGATACAGCGGAAATGTAATCAGCTTTAAACAAAATATTGAGAGTTTTATTTCGCGCCTGCCTGTCAATCCTTCAGATATGACTTCAATTGTGTTAGTGACAAAAGATACTTTATCAGGATGTGCAGAGTTTTCTGTTCGCTCACAACGTCTTCTAGAAGCACTCAATGGCTTAAAGCTCACAATCCTTATTATTCAAATATCACAACTGATGAAGATTTGATCGCTACATTACCTAAGAATGGTGACGTATCTCAAATGTTACCAACAGCAACCGATATTACTGAGGATATTGATACTTTGAACGAGGAAATAGGGCGCGAGTCATTTAGACCGGTAGATCAAAACAACTTAATAAATGACGCAATTCGTGTGCCGCACCCTTCATTAAATTCACAGCCTATCAACGAATTTCAAGAAGAGGGTTACATAGCACGTGCTTTTCCTCATCTTTTTCCACATGGTACAGCTGACTTACGACAACCTCGTCAAAAAGCAGTCTCTCCTGATGAGTATTTTAAGTTCCTAATGCAGTATGAAGATGGGCGATTTGCTAAAGACCCCCGATTTCGCTACTTTGCCATGAATTCAATTCTTCGGTGGCAGTCTTTGGCTAAAGGGCGTTTTTTCGTTCAGCGAAATAGGTTCAGCAATAAGACGGTAGAGCAGTGCGTGATATTCTGAATAGGCAACCAGAAAGGGCAAAACACATTATGATTTATGCTAGCAAATTAAGATCCACAAAAGGATACTGGAGTGCACGTTGTGGGGAACTCCTTTCCATGGTAGGACAAATTGGAGCACCAACAATTTTTTTTACACTGTCTGCAGCTGATTATCACTGGCCTGATCTTTTTAGACTTTTAGAGCCTAACAGAGATCCAAATGAGCTGACTGATACAGAACGCAGACAATTAATGCACGACAACCCTCTGTTGACTGGTTGGCTCTTTCAAAAAAGTTGTGATATATTTTTGAGAAAAATCTTGACGCCGTTGTTTTTAATAGACGACTACTGGGTTCGTTTCGAATGGCAGTGGCGTGGAAGTCCTCACATGCATGGATTGTTGTGGTTAAGAGGGGCGCCAAACATGGAAACACTAGACATGACTAACGCTGAAAATGTAGCAGCCGTAACAGCATATTTTGAAAAACTATGCAGTGCTGTTAATCCTGACAAGGACGTCCTCGTAAATGATATACACCGCTGTCGAGTTCGCTTTTCAGACATTTCCAGTGAAGATCGTGAAAAAGATCTCGCTCAGCTCTTAAATCAAGTCCAACGTCACACAAGACATGGAGATTATTGCCTAAGGAAAAAAAGAGGTACAAATAGTTATAGCTGCAGATTTGGTTTTCCAAAAGCAGAGTGCGACTCTCCAAAGCTTCAAGTAGAAAATGGCATAATTAGCTTTTTGCCAAAAAGAAACGATTCTGAAATGAATACCTACAACTGCTTCGTGTCACAAGTTTGGAGAGCTAACACGGATTTCAGTCCTATTACATCAAAGGATGCGGTTTTGCATTACATTGCCAAATATGCCTCAAAATCAGAAACAGCTTCTGTTCCTTACAAGGAATTGTTATCTGAGATTTTAAATAAGATGAACGAAACAAATCCAGCGGTTCAAGAAGTCCAAAAACTTATTTTGTCTTCTTTTCTAAAATGGATTACTCAGCCCAAGAGGTAGTACACATATTAATGGGATGGCCAATGTATCACAGTAGTCGGGAAGTAGTTACAATACGGCTTCATGATAAGAACTGGGAAGAAATCAACTTTTCAAGCGACGAAAGACCATCAAAAAGCATGCTTCAGAAATATTGCGCGCGGCCGGAGAAACTTATTTCCTGCACGCTTCTTAAGTTTGCAAAATCTTTCTCAGTAAGAGGAGTCGATTATCACCAAAGAAGAAAAGATGCAGTTGTCAGAGTTTTTCCTCTTACATCACTCAACCACGACCCAACTCTAGCCAAAGAATACTATAGGCAACAAGTATTACTCAATTATACTTGGAGAGGTAATTCTGACTCTTTATTGCAAGAAGGCCTGCCGTCTGCGTATCACTCATGAGAGGAAGCATTCAATGATCTAAATATTGATTCACACGAAAAAATAAATTTTCCTGCTGTTAGCAGTACACATGAGACAGAAATCCTGCAAGAAGAATACCGCGAGATTGATCCATATATGGCAGCAGTTGCCATAGTTCCCGTGCAGACAAACGAGGATACTTTGGGGCAACGCGTGATTGATCATGCATGTGAGTGGAAAAGTGAGAGTTACAAGTACCCTGATCGCAATTTTACTTCATTTTTAAATTACTGTAAAGAGCAACAACTTACAGTGCATCAAAATTACGATACGGCTGAAATCAGATTTACAGATGAGCAGCAAAAAATACTTCACTTATGCACGCAACAGCTTTCGTCTTTGCAATCAAGATTTATAAATTGCCCTAAACGTACTTTTATTATTGGGAAAGCCGGAGCTGGAAAAAAGTACGGTGATAAAAGAAATTCGTAAAAGAGTTACCGAGCAGTTAGGACCGGAAGTTATTATGGTTTTGGCTCCAACAGGTGCTGCTGCAATTAATGTCGAGGGCAAAACAATTCACTCTGCACTAAAAGTACCAACATGTTTTAAATCGTTTGCTGATTTAGGAAGTGAAGCAGCAAGAAATCTACAGCTCAGCATGAATCCAGTTTCATTTCTCATTATTGACGAATTTTCAATGATCGGATGCCGTCTGATGGCTGCACTTGAGCAAAGATGTCGCGAAGGTAAACCAGACAGCATTGAACCTTTTGGAGGCTTATTTGTTTACCTGATTGGAGATATTAGGCAGCTACAGCCTGTAAAAGACACACCTCTATATAGGAGACATTCTATAAAAGACATTTTGGCTTTACGTGGACAAACAGTTCTTAAGATGTTTGAAAAATGTTTCACCTTAACAAAGTCAATGAGACAAAGCGACGATCAGCAAATACAGTTTAGAGAGACTCTTGATTCGCTTTCCGTAGGTGAAGTTACAGGCGACCAATACGCATCCCTTATGCAACGACGTAAAGCTATACAGCCTCCGGCTGAACTTGAAAGGTTTCAAGATGCCATACGCCTTTTTGCCACAAACAAGCAAGCTGAAGAACATAATCAAGAAGTACTTCGTAAATCAAAATGGCCAGTGGCAAGAATATTAGCAGACCACAATAATCAAATAGCAAGATGGAGTGAAGATGAGCACGCGTCTGGACTTCAGGCTGAACTTTTTTTAGCAATTGGATGCAGAATTATGTTGCGTACCAATCTGTGTACAGAGGGAGGATTGGTCAACGGTGCATTTGGTACGGTAAAAGATATTGTCTACGGACCAGGATTGCGGCCTCCAGGCTTGCCACAGGCAGTAATGGTTCATTTTGATGATTATCGGGGACCATTTCTCACAGAAAGACTTTTTCCTGTCACACGTATTACAAAGTCTTGGAAAGAAAACAATGTCTCATGCTCCCGTACTCAGTTACCTTTAACAGTTTCATACGCTGTCACCATACACACTTCCCAAGGTTTAACTTTGTCAAAAATAGCTGTGGACATTGGTGAAAAGGAGTTGTCACTTGGAGCAACTTATGTCGCGTTTAGCAGGGTTCGACGTTTAGAGGATGTTCTGATTGAAGTGCCACTTGCTGATAGATTAGCATTTGAGCAGTATCTGAGGCAAGTGTTGACCGAATAAACACTTGAAGATTCAACAGCTGTTATTGTAAATTTTCTTTTATACTATTAAACAGTAAATATAAAAATAAAAAACATATATTATATATTGTTAATGTTATATTTTATGTTTATCCCACTCAATGCTCCGACATTTCGGCTTGACGGATTCTAGTACATTTATCCCTGTGATTTGTTTCAGATTACAATATCAAAGGTAATTTACAAGATTTACTAGTCGAATGTTCTGTCATTCTGATTTACAGAGTGTTACGCTCTGATGCATTGTCTCTAACGAATTACTATTGTAACTGTAGAATAAATTGTAAATGTAACAGTCAAGATCTTAAACTTGCAAGAATTCGAAATATAATTCATTGCACTTTTTTTTCTTTACTTTTCTTCTCTCTCTCTCTCTCTCTCTCTCTCTCTCTCTCTCTTTTTTTTTTTTTAAATGAGAAGCTATCGTATAAATGTTTTCACTTTATAGAAATTACAAGAATTATATATATATATATATATCTATATATATAATACGTGTATTTTTCATTTTGGCTACAAATTAAAACACTTATCATATAATGCTATGATTTGAAGATTGCTCTTTTTCACTTTACGTTGTTTTGCCTCTGAACTGAATATTTTGGCAGAAATACTGTTTTCTATGTACAATTTGAATTTTTTTAATGATGTTTTTAACATTAAGCTTTAAAGAAAGGAAGCTGTTCAGATTTAAATCTGGAATGAATTGTACTTTAAAAATAACGAACTTCAGGTACTTATTCTTGCGTATATTTCATAATGTTACAAACTGTTTCCTATTTTTCTTTTTAAAGTTAAATTTTCGAACACTTTTTGGTAAATATATTTAAATTTAAGAGAAGGTTTTATAAAAAAAATAATGCCATTCTTGATATTATTTACAAAATAAATTTTCAAAAAAAATTTTTAAAAATAAAAGTTTGAAATTCATTTATGGATAAGCTATAAAATAATAATAAAAAAGTTAATAGAAAAATTATTTTGTAGTGTAATTTAAAATTGGTTAAAATGCAATGAATACTTTTAAACATGACATTGTGAACAGATTAGATAATAAGATTAAAATTTAATTTAAAATTTGTATAATATTACAGAATTTTTTTAAATTTATTTTTACGATTAATTTACAACAGTTTATTATTCAAATTTAATTCAAACAAGTATGAAGTCAAGCAGCAACTGAAAATTTCTCATTTCTATCTGTAAGTAAATAAAACAGTAATATCAAAACACATAATAAAGGTAATTCTTTGTTTCTAAATACTTATATATTTTTTAATCAGTGGTTATGGAAATGCATGGAATATCGCGCAGAGTTGCCAAGTCTTCGGCTTTTGGCACACCTGTATTTTTTTACAGAAAAATATTGTTCTTTCAAATCACAGAATGCTAGAATTAAATAAATTAATATTTTCTGTACTAAAATACTGGTATTCAAAAAGCCGGAGACATGGCAATTCTGCATCATGGAGTCACGCATCATTTTTCTAAAACATTCAGATGAAAGTTAAACCTAGAATATTTGCACCAACATTGAATAGATATTCTTTCATTTAAATTCAAATACGCTGAGACACTCAAAACCGATGGTCTCGATTATATCAAAATTTGTTATTAAAATAAACATCAACTAGATGGAACCCGTCAAAACGTGACGGAAAAAATACTATAACAATATCAGTAAAATAAGCTTCTTTATTATTTAAGTAGGGCTTCGTATGAAACAGTCTTTCAAATATTTTATTTTAAAAAATCCCCCCCCCCCCCAGTGAAATGCTATTTCCGATGCAAACTCCAAATGAACACTCCGTAAACAAATGTGTAATGCAAATCAGTTTGACATTACCACCATATTCCCCACGACAAAAAAAAAAAAAAAAAAAAAAAAAAAAAGGTCATGGACCTATAAGGGGACAGATCACCTTTAAAATGGTCAAAAATTCAATTTCAAGGTTTTGATGTCAGTAAATAGTGCATTTTATTCTGAGTAGAAAGGTACCAATGTTTTTCAGAAGCGATAATTATTGACGAAGATATAAAGTAAAACGCAATTCTTTGTTTTTGAAAGGAGAGTGAAAACTTTAAATGAATTTAATTCTCAACAATGATTTTCAAACTTGCGCGCACGATTTCGCCAAAAATAATTTAGATAGAACCTCAATTTTTTTCAAACTTATTAATGTTGTAACAATGAACAAAATGAACTAGAATCTTTTAATTTGGTCAATAAATTAAAAAATAATTAACTGTAATTCATCGAAAAGCGCATTCAAAATGCGTTTTTAATTTAATCAATTTAAGCTAATCAATTTTTATGTAAAGATGAAGAATTCTTTTTACAATAATAAATCAATCTGCAGATAAGGAGATTTTTAATGTTTTCAAGTGTAATTTATTTGTATGGTTTCTTCATTCCTTTACATAATCAGGATGATTATACCTTTTCCATAATTAAGAGAAATAATGTAAATAAATAAATATCCAAGATTATTTTTAATTCTGTTTTCATTAATATATTGTAAATTTTATTGTTAAAAGTTACTGATAAATGATACTTTAGTAAATGGGGCTTTTCTTAATTATTTTATTATTATTATTATTATTTTTCTTTTTTTAAGATTTAATGGCAACATTCTTCCGTTTGTTTATTGGGCGCTACAGTTTGGCGAATTATTTGAGGTACTTTTCGGTTAGCAGGGCGCCAATGAAGTATATATATATATATATATATATATATATATATATATAGTTGTCTGAGTGCAACGAAGACTCATACACAGCGCAGTATTACTTTGCCCCATATATAGCTACGATGGATATTAAAACCTTTCGTCAAGCATAACTCAAAAAATATTTAACGGATCTCGTTCAAATTTTTACAGCAGGTACCTATAAAGGTGACAACGTCGTCTATTTATTACCAAGAATAAGTGTCAAACCGTTTGGAAGTTATATTAAAAAAATAGATAAAAAAGCACAATTAAAGTACATACGTCACTAAATTTTGTGCGTACGTCATTTTCCCCGGCGGGAGATTTTCGTAGACAATCGGAATTGAAAAGTTCATGGAATACATGGAGCAAAAAAATATGCAAGCACTAATATTCAGCACAATAAAATATATTTCAATTTAATAAAAATGGAAAGTTAATCTGGAATTTTTTCTGTTTGAAAAGTATTAGATATTAGTAAGAGTAGTATTAGTATTAGAGATTTGGCGTAAATCACACCATTAGCAGCTTTTTTATTTCGCGTGTGTATGTTAGGAACAATTCTTTGATGTTTAAATAAAAGGTTTCGATTTGTGGCATTATTTTTTATTTTCTTTTCCTTTTTAGTATTTTAAATGGAATTAGTGAAAGGCGTGTATTTTAAATTAAGTGAGTGAAAGACGTGTATTTTTAATGTATGTATTGAAATCAGTGAAAGATTTATATTTAAATGAAATGAATGCAATATGAAGATGTTATGAGAAAAATATTTGGCGATTTATCAACTGCGCCAAGTTAACATAAAAGTACCAATACATATGTGGGTACTTCTCTATTATCCCGTCGACCACTTTTCATAACAAAAAACTATCACCAAATAAACGGGAGAACGTTGTCATTGAAATATCAAAATACATAAATAAATAAAATATAAGAATTTAAAGACACAATTGTTATTTTAATGAATGAAATAACTAATAAATCAGTAAAACATAATGAAAAATACACGCAAATGTCGCGTTAAAAACCACTTGATGACGTAACAAACACGTATAATGCTTCTGATATCAAGTAAATGGGACTGCATTTTTGGCGTTTAATCTAACAGTTTGGCGATAGTTTTTTGTTATGAAAAGTGGTCGACGGGATAATAGAGCAGTACCTCTTATGTGAAATGAAACAAGGCACAGATGTCATATACGCACCACGTTGGCGCGATTTTTCCCTCCACCAGCTTGGGGAAAACTTTGTTTTTGAATATTAGTTACAAATAGTGTGACAAATAGTACACGTGATTTTTTATTTCAATATAAAAATAAAATAACGTAATAAATGAAACAGCTTCTATTATTTTAAAAAAGGAAATAAAAATAAATAAATAATAGTTTGATATAAATAAAGGCGCGGATGTCATATACGCACCACATTGGCGCGATTGCAACAAAATGGCAATTTTATGCCTCACATGGTAACCCGGTTATTTTGTTTCAATTGTTGTTTATTAACTTTTATTTTTTATTTTAATTCTATAAATTGTTTTTATTATATATATCAATATTTATTTATATCAAACTATCATTTATTTATTTTTATTTCCCATTTTTGAATAACAGGAGCTATTTCATTTATTACGTTATTTTATTTTTATATTGAAATAAAAAATTACAAGCTATTATTGTATGGTATTTGTAACTAATATTCAAAAACGAAGTTTTCGCCAAATTGGCAGGGGAAAAATCGCGCCAATCTGGTGCGTATATGACATCTGTGCCTAAATTAATATTGATATACATATAAAAATAATCTATAGAATTAAAATAAAAAATAAAAGTAAACAAACACAACAAACAGTTTTCGCCAAAGGAGCGGGGGAAAAACCGCGCCAACGTGGTGAGTATATGGCATCTGTGCCGGGATTTTTACCCTTTTATCTGTGCTTTCGGAAATATAAAAAAATTAAAAAATTCTTATATCAGGTGTATAATGTTTTGCATTTTTATACGGACCACTTCTCCATTTTAAGATTTTAAATGCTATTTATATCAGATATTTCTTTCTTGAGATTCCCACAAGTTTTTTCCGGTAATTCTTTTAGTTCGCTTATTCATTGTTTACAATTTGCCCCCCTGGCAATAACAATTATTTATCACAAAAAATGGGTACTTCTCTATTATCCCGTCGACCACTTTTCATAACAAAAAACTATCGCCAAACTGTAACGCTAAATAAACGGGAGAACGTTGCCATTGAAATATCAAAATAAATAAAATATAAGAATTTAAGGACACAATTGTTACTTTAATGAATGAAATAACTAATAAATCAGTAAAACATAATGAAAAATACACGCAAATGTCGAATTAAAAACCACTTGATGGCATAACAAATACGTATGATGCTTCTAGCATCAAGTAAATGGGACTGTATTTTTGGCGTTTAATCTTAGTTTGGCGATAGTTTTTTGTTATGAAAAGTGGTCGACGGGATAATAGAGAAGTACCCAAAAATGGCTTAGTTTTGTTAAATTTGTTTGTTATGTATTTTCATTTCTTATTAAAATATCGAAAATGGCAATAAAATTTTATTTTAGCACCGTACTTAATTTTTTAAAATGGCTCAAAAACATGGTTTAATAAACGTATATTTGTAAATATTTAAAAGAAACATGTTTTTCCGCTCTCTAGAAAAATTTGTAAGATTCTACAACTGCCTTTGGCACCAACCAGTACATGATACGGAACTTTTCCCTATTCAGATACACAGAAGAGGTTGTTCACAAACAAGAGTAATGCTAGCAACAATATTGTTTTAACTCTATAAGAGTTAGAAACAATAATGATATTAAATTCCCCGATTAGCTTAGGGCCCGATTACGGAACTTTCTCCTAGAAAAAAAAACTGTAGAAGTCTTTTACATTTGTTTCGAATGAAGCTCGATCAACAAAGTATTAATTGATAATACAAACAACACTAATATTAACATGGGGGCAAAAGTTTGAATTTAAGTGTATATATTTGGAACCCTCCCCCCCCCCCAACCACCCACCAAAAAAAGAAAAAGAAAGTTACAGAAATGAATTTAAAATGGCGTGAAGCCACCCTTTCTGACATAAGAAATTGGCTGCGAACCCGATTACGAAACTTTCACTTAACTTAATAACATGTATCTAATAGCCCTGAGGACAAT
The DNA here is from genome assembly GCA_963931845.1 of Maratus michaelseni. Lineage (NCBI taxonomy): Eukaryota > Metazoa > Arthropoda > Arachnida > Araneae > Salticidae > Maratus > Maratus michaelseni. The sequence goes on along the minus strand of OZ007589.1, from coordinate 31,909,714 downwards.
TCCCCTTCCCAGTTATACGGACCTTGGGGCTTTTTTAAAAAGCTTGACGCAGTTCGGGTTGAAGAAGTTGAGATTTACTGTCAAATGACATAAACTACTATGAAAATAAAACTGGTGAATTAGTATGCTGGTTTATGTAGGTATTTAAAAAAATTGCATCTGATTACACTCTTTAGATAAATTACTCCTGTTTGCATTTAATAACAGATAAACGGCTTCCGTTTACTAAATTGTTTAAATATTGGGAAGAGTTGGCGAGAGATAGATAGACGTGTAAACAAACGGGTAGAGAGACAGGTACAGAGACAGATAGCGACAGAGATAAGCTAACGGGTAGCGAAACGAATAGACAGACGGGTAGCGAGGCAGGTGCAAAAAAGGGTTGACAGAGGGGTAGTGAGATGGGTAGGGAGACGGTTAGCGTGGTGGATAGAGAGACGAGTACAGAGACGACTTGACAGACGGGTAGAGAGAGGGGTATATAGACAGACAGACGTGTTGATAGACGAGTAGTGTAACGGGAAGCGAGACAGGTAGAGACACGATTAAAGAGTCGGGTAGAAAGACAGACGGATACTGAGACGGGTATACAGAAGAGTAGAGAGACAGTAGACAGATGAGTTCGGAGAGAGACACAGCTAAGACATACGAGTAGTTAGACTGGTAGACACGTTTGTAGCAAAGCATGTTATCAATGTGGTTTGAAGTATACGAGTTTCTATAAATAGTTATACAAATAAACAAAGGAAATTTTTTTAATTCAAATATTAAATATCTGATTTAATATTTCAATATTTAATATTTTATTTTTTAATATTTTATTTAGATATTTGTCACAAAGAAAATGTTGCAAAAATTAAATTAAATTTGCGTTAAACTACGCTTGCTAAAATAAGCTATTGGCTGCAAATCTGATTATGTGACTTTAAAAATATCGTTTTAAAAGATCCGGCGGGGTTTTTTTTTTTTTTATGTTTTGAGCAATTCCCGCTTAAGAAAATGAGATTATTTGCCAAATGTTATAAAAAAATGCATATGAAAACATAACAGTATATGAATTTATATATGATATTTTGTAATTATATCATTTAATTTGCTATTTTTCATATGTTGTATCTTTATCTATCTGTTGTCTATCATATGCTGTATATTCACTTAGATTCTTGTTGATATCTTCTTTATATCGTAATTGTTAACTTTATGTTCTCAGCAATATCACTCATACTAATCCCTTTGAGGGAAGTCCTAGTATATACATACATATATACAAATATATATAATGTATATAGTTTTGTTTTTCTAGTATTGAATTTATGTGGTTTATAGATTTTGGTTGGCTTTTGTGATAATAATTCTGCAAGTAATTTTCCATTGGAGTTTATTATTATGTATATATGCTAGGGGGCTCTGCCCCCTGCTCGCTGCGCTCACCAACCCCCGTTCTGATTGCACAGCCTCTTAAAACCTGGTAATGTATCCTGTAAAAGATGATGATGATGATATCACGAACGGCTACTATCTTCTGAAATCAGGTTAGAATGCTTTTTCATTTAACTGGTTATAATGCTTTTTCATTTACCTGGTTATAATGCTTTTTCATTTAACTGGTTATAATGCTTTTTCATTTAATTCATCTTTTTTATTTTTAATATTCATGTGTAAACACAATTTTTATGACGTAATTGTCTTTATTTCCTGCTTTCAACACGTGATCATTTAATTATTATTTTAAACTTTCATTATTGTTTTTAATAGTCTCGCGCAAATACATTTTTTATTTGAGATAAAACATAATCCTTTGCGCTTATTTAGCAACTGGCAACAATATAAAGAAATGGCTTTTTCAATAAAAGATTTTTTACTCGATTTTTAAGGATATTTGAGTTTTTATTGTCTGACCACGATAATTTTTGAATTTCTGAAAGCTTGTTATATTTCGCGTCTGGTGGTATGATTTTCGAATCCGTAGGATGGCTAGAAAAAAAGTAATAGCTCCTCAAAAAAGTCCCTAGTAAAAAAGCGATGAGAATAACCCGGAATATCTACGCAGAATTTGATTGATTCATTTCTAAATCGTTTTTGGCTCAGTTCCAGATTACTTTTTTTTTTAATATAGAAGGATATATTACTGGCGCCGGCTAACCGAAAAGTACCTAATTTGCATATAGTTTTGTTTTCTTAATGGGACGCCGGGATAATGCACGGAATTTCGACGGGATAATGAATATTTTTGATGGTACCAGAATATTTTTCTGTATTTTAAAGTTATATTAAGAAATACATATTTTATGGTTTGCTGAATCCCTTATTTGTTTACTTTTTCATGCATTATATTACTGAAGGTTGTTAGTTCTCTTATTCGTTTAAATATACCCTATACTTATATAAAAATAGCGTGTGTTCTCTGTGGTGTTTCGCATAAACGTTGTAAAATTCAGGTTATTAGATTTTATCCAACTTTGCTGTCATAACAGCTGATGAAGCAGCCATTTTCGGCGATTTTTCTGTTACCTGTAAAATGTTTGTTTTTGGTATAGCCCGAACTAAGAAAAAATTGAGTACTTTTCCATTATACGGACACCATTGTCGCGTAGCATATATTTACATGCATGGCATGGTGTCGGTATAACGGAAAAGAACCAAAATTCGCGATCGATCAAATAATTGAATTTCGTTAAACATTAAATTTTCTGGTACTTTTCTATTATCCGGTCGACCACTTTTCATAACAAAAAACTATCGCCAAACTGTAAAATTAAACGCCGAAAATGAAGTGCGATTTACTTGATGTCAGAAGCATTATACGTGTTTGTTACGTCATCAAGTGGTTTTTAATTCGAGATTTGCGTCTATTTTCCTTATGTTTTACTGATTTATTAGTTATTTCATTAATTAAAATAACAATTGTGTCCATAAATTCATGTATTTTATTTATTTATTTATGTTGATATTTCAATGGCAACGTTCTCCCGTTTATTTGGCGTTACAGTTTGGCGATAGTTTTTTGTTATGAAAAGTGGACGACGGGATAATAGAGAAGTACCAATTTTCTTATTTTTAATCTGAGAAAGAAGCAATAATCATGGATTTAATTAATTTTGCAATATGCGATGCAACCAAAATAATTTTGATTAAATCAGTACATATATCGCAGACGCACCTGGGTTATTTTTTGGCGCCTAAATGACGATTTTTGCTTTGTATGGCAACCTGGTGTTTTATAATAAATTTGAATATGTGTGTAAATAAATAAAATAAAATAGGTACTTTTATGTTAGCTGGGCGTCAAGGATAACTCTCCAAATCTTGTTTCAATTGGAATCGTTTAAATTGCAACATTTTACGTGAGATTTGTTATTCATATTGATATGTTTACGTTTAGATATTTTATTATGATTATATTCTAGCTAATTAAGTTTTTTTTTTTTAAGATTTTATACTACAATGTTAAAATATTACCTAGTTGATATTAGTTAATGTCAAAAGATTGGCGAACCACAGGGTTCAGGGAAAAAACTCTATGCCCTCAAAAGTGGGAGTTGTCAACTTTATGACGTCATAAGCAGAAGTAAATGTTTAATTGAAAATTACAGCTAATTAATTAAATTTTCGAACAAACGAATGCACGATAACAAATCTGTGTCCAAATATCTTTCATTTAAAAAAAGAATGGTGTGATTTGATGCAGTAGTTTGTTCTGACGGATTGCCGAAAGAAATCGCTTAGCGTTTTAAATATATAGATTTTTATTGTAATAAAATTTCATTTCATTTTTAAAATAACTTTAAAAAATATATGTATAGGTAATAAAAAAGCAGGTACTGATTAAAAAGGTATAAGTATTTAAGAAGAAGTAGAAATTTTCTTTTATTTATTAATAATTACAGTTTCATTAATTGTATCATAATTAATACCTTTCTTCGATCTCTGTATGAAAAATTCAAAATAGAATGCTGACCGGTACATTATTATCGATAAATGCAAAATTTGACATAATCTTTTGTCTCCGAAGCAAACAAATATAATAGGTTTACAAAAAAGGTTACACTAGGGAAAATGTAAGAGATTTATCATATGTCCTGGCATATCAGACAAGGATAAAGTAAATGTTTCCTATCCGAAATTTTATTAGCTTTGTGGTACTGGTCATTTTTTTTGGTAGCTTAATTTTACTTGGTACTTATTTGAATATTTTTAAAATAAAATTACCGGTTAAAAAAATTATATATATATATTTTAGCCACAAATTTTTCGCTGGCGATTAATGTATTTTAAAGTTTTAGTTGCTCTTTTATTAAATTACAAAAAATACAATATAATTGAATTGTGTTGAACTACATAATATTTTCTTTATACTAGAAATATTTTCTAAAGACTGCCTAAAAATGTTACCCCATAAAAACGGGAAAAAAACTTTAAATTTTGCGTAGAAACAAAAAAGGGAAAAGCATGATAAATGATCTATTTATTTCTTAAAGATTTTCCCTTACTTCTTTTAACTTTTTTTTTCTCTCTGAGGGCAGAAAAATATATCAGTTCTTTCCGAGATATATTTGCGTTTGTTTATATTATTTGGACGTGATTTTTCGAATGCACGTACGCTTGATTTGATCCAAAATTGTCTCTCTGATTGATGTCATGTTCTTAAATATTTCTAATGCTCCCGTTTTTGGATGTGAAGCAATATATTGTCGTGTGTATTTGTCTTTAAAAAAACACAAACTACTGTATTTGTATATCGGACAACTGTATTATAGATGACTCTTGTTATAAAAGATGACAAAAAGTATGTACAGTAGGGTGGGCCGCATTTAGTTTTTGTTTTTCGATTTTCGATAATGGATAGTGCGGAAAAGATACAACTGGTGGCACCAAGTGCGCACAAAATATTTAGGAATTTTAGGACAATTCCTTGATTTGCGCAAATGTCTTGATGTTTTGCTAAAATGCTGATTTTTGAGCTTTTTTAGAAAATTCTTTTAAATGTTAAATCTAATTAATTTTGGTTGTATTTACTTGAAAAGTCATTTTTAGTGTGCCAAATTTTTAAATAAGCTCTGATTACGCATTCTTTTAGTGCTATGTGTTTTAAAAATATGCAGTTTTTAGTTTGTTTTGCGTTCGGAACCAACGTGAAACAACTAAGAACTCACCACGAAACTTCACGGCGAGTACCACACGGAATGTTATATTCAGAATGTATACAGTTTAGGTTACGAACTCCTTCTTCGAAATGAATTTTGGCATCTTTGGTCGTGCTTTTAGTTTTGCTCTGATGAAGGTATCTTTTCCTTCATTCGCACATATCTTTGATGCAGTTTCTATCACAATTTTAACGGCTCTTTCCACAGCTCGAGAGTAACTTGGAAACCAGATTAGCGATTTATCTAACATGGATCCTGAAATTATGTTGTCTTTAATTTCTTCTGATGAAAGTGTTTTGGTTATTAGAGGCTCGCTGATTTCAGTGGTGATGCTGTCGATACAGTCATAGAACTCTGTAGCCCTAAAGTTCAGCTTTGAACCTGAAACTCTCCCACTTTGTCGAGTTGCGGCATTTTCAAATCCTTTTCCATTCTATTCTTCTAATATCTTTGTTATCGTCACTTGCCATTGATACAGGTAAATTCTAGGGATGGCCATAGTATCCATTTGTTGGAAGGACAGAATGCACTGTCAAACTCGTCTGGTAGAAAGGTTGACAATCTGCCACAGAGGTCAAGGCGCTCTGCGCAACCTGACCATTTCCTTACAGCATACCACGCTTGCGCATAAACTCGTATCACGTACTGCGGGGCTGCAAAGCTTCATCAGGATTTGAACTACTAACGTACAAGCGTAAAATTCTCCAGGCTGTTGTAATCATCTCGATTGCAGAATTGATCCTGGCTTTCTGTATTCAAATAATCAAGAACACTGCCCGGTTGAAACCACTGCACAATTATCAAATAAATATTTTCAATCTGTGCTGAAAACTTCAGCCTTTTGCATTTCTGATGTCTGTGAAACAGGAATAAGCTCGAACAAATCGACACGAAAATTTTCGCATCACATTTGTATAGCTCAGATTGGGACGGGAAAGGTCTTAGATGCCTTGGTGCCACAATCTAGGTTTAATAGTCAATGCCGAAGTGAAAGCTCCTTCGTATGAAGAATACATGTCAAATGTTGCAATTCTCTTCTTAATCTAAATGCGGCGAACGCTGTGGGAGAAAGGGTATGCCTTTGAGTGTGTCTGCTTTGGAAGGCCATGGTTTAAATTCTGATTCAGTCGAATTGCCTGCTTCAATGCGCCCACTACTTGAATCTTCTAACAATATATGTACATTAGATCTGGATCGAACTCTACTCGTTGATGGCCCTGTCGCGGATCCACTATACCTCGTTGAAATTACATCCCTTTTCCTTATCCGTGACATTGTGTTTGCAAGAGTTTTGCTCATTTTAAAATCAATATTTCCGATAAACCTAGTTCTAACAGTTCTTTGATCCTGCACGAAGTTCACCTCTCGGTGTGGAACTTTGCGATTGATGTCGCAAACACAATTGTTCAAGTCCTTACACTTACAAGCTGCAATGTGAAAGAGAGAGGCTTCCGCATCTCGTAGGAGTTATTTGCGGGCCTTCTTGTCTTTTACGCTTTTTTCTCTAGTGATCTACACTTGTTGTAATAAATCTTAATCTCTTTGTTAATTTTTCGTTTGAAAACTACTGGTATGGATACCTTTATCCAGATTTCGGTAATTGTTTCACCAACTATCTTAATAAGATCATCCACTGGTTGTCGATAAATATCACGATTTTCATCTGTGTCAATTCGCAACCAGTAGCAGTGGCGCATGACGTCAGAATAACTTGGCAATTGCAAACCATTCAATTCGCGCGGTGCCCCAAAAAAGCTACTTTTCACTCTATCGCGTGTCTTTACATCACCATGGCTTTTCGCACTAGCCATTGCTAAATTCATCCTGATATAACGCATAAAACAGAGTAATGGCACTTTAAAAGATCCAAATATCAATGTATCGCACAAAACAAAGGATTTATTTTCACACTGAACAAATCTCGCAGGTAAACTGAGCGCAGAAAAATAATAAACATCCTATCTCACACTTTCTCCCCTCTCCTATTTCCTTCCAAATCCTCACGATTACTCATTCTGTTCGCAATGAAAAACAAGTTGGAAATTGTACGTCAAACGTTACAAACGAGGTGCGTTCGTACTATAGCTAGTTATATAAATATTCATATCTTGATGATTTTTAATTCTGTGAAATGAATTATATCGTCTGCAGATTAATTTCTGTCATAAAATAAGTATCTCGGTCGCTTGATGATTAAACTTCGAAAGCTCCTATAAAAAGAAAGCACCGATTTAAAAAAAAAATAAAATTTCTTAATAAATGTTTTTATTAATATTTTATTAATATTTTCTTAAGTTTTGATTCGATTTTTAAAAAAAATTGAAATGTCTCCACAAAATTCTGCAAAGATAATATATCTTAAATTTCAAACCATTCGGTTGGGTAGTTTTTGCGTTGTTATATGCGGACGTCCAGACGGACGGACGGACAAACGGACGGACCAGACGACGACAATAGGTGCTACGTATTTATATAATTACGAACGCACCTAAAAAAAGGAAAAGCAAGGAACATAGAAAAGAACAAAATGAGAAACCGACGAACGATTCATACAATACTTACAACCTATGCCCATTTATACGCGGAAAGGCTGTAAAAATCGGATATTTTAAAATACACATAACAAATAAATAATGCATAAACAGAGTTTATTTAAACATTTGACGCGTGACTTTTCAAGTACATACAACCAAAATAATTTAAATATAACATTAAAAAAATTTCGCTAAAAAGTTCAAACATCAGCACTTAAAAAAAAATTTTAAGACATTTGCGGCAAATCAAGGAATTGTCCAAAATATCTTAATTTTTTTTGTGTGAACTTAGTGTCACTAGTGGTCTATTTTCCGCAATACCCATCATCAAAAATCGAAAAAAAGTTTTTTTTCGGCCTACCCTAATGTATAGCCTTTGAAACAAATAATGTAGAATTTAAAATTTATCCAAAAGCTGTGTAAGGTTTTTGTTTTCATTAACTAACACATTTAGTAAATATTGTTCTAGCAAAAAACAATGAAAATTATTACAGTCAAATTAAGCATTGCTATTATATGAACAACGTGAAATTCAAGAAACATTCATATCTGAAAATGTCTATTTTTCTCTCTATTTACCTTCTTTTTATATATTTCTATACACTGAAGAAGGAATTACAACGTCTGCGTTCGACCAGTTACGTATGTTTATTAAAGTTTGATTTTATAAATCATCTTAGTATTGAACGGGATTGCGAAGAGTGGACGGGCATATTTGTAACTGAATATTTCTCAAGCGTGCGTTATGGCACCACCCTCTGAATACTAGGCCTACGTGGTGAAAATAAAAGGAGGCCATGGTAGGCGGATTTTTATTTCAGTGTTTGCACGATCCATTGAAATTAAATACCAGTAAATTCTACAAGTATTGTTTGCTTATTTTATAAGAATGAACTAGGTAATGAATATCTTTAGAATTTACTGGTGTTGAAATTCAAGGGAGAATACAAGGGCTAAAAGGCTGCTTACAACCGCTGCCATTTTTGTGTCAGAGTGTTGGCCTAGTAACCAGAAGGCAATGGTTGTAGAAACTGAATAATGAGTCAGGATAAGGATGTCATTTTGTACGAATTTCGTTAAAATGACATTAGAACAACAGTAAGACTGTAAAAATTTACAAATTTAAACATACTGTTTTCTGCGTATGCAGTAGCGACTCATTTGGGGGTTGGTTTAAAATAATTTTACTTACAGAATTTTAGTTTTTAAATTTTGAGCTTATTTAATCATGTGATATTTTATGATAAAAGAAGGAGAAATTTAGTTTACGAATTTACTAGTAGCAAAGTGGTTGTGAATCCCTGACGAGCCGCTAATTTGCTTATGTTCCGTACCAGAAATATGTTTGGCTCCACGTAGCGGGCAACCTTTAAAAACGGCATTAAACTGTAAGATCTGATAAGCTTCAACATATCATTTATTATTCTCCACCCAATTCATGCGTTGACAATCAATTAATTCTTAATATTATTAGAAATTTTTGTAACATCTTTTTCACTGATGTACTCATAGATCTCATAGACTCGGAAACAAAGGAAATAATTTACTAAATGATTTTTCTCTCCATAAACACTTGTAGTAATAAGATCTGCTAAAGTTTCATTTATCTCTTACAAACATTTTACGTTATGTAACAAAAATTCGAGTTGTAACTTCGGAAGATGGTAAATAGCTGAATTTGAATCATAGAGATAATTTCTGGAAAATATTTTAAATTTTGAAACAATCGAAATTATATAACATGGAAAAATTGAATTTTACTCCTTGAAGGGCGGTGGAATATTTTTTTTATAAACAACGAAATTTAATCAAGATTTGTACCAGATATTTTGTACAAAAGTTTACTTTTTTAAGTTTGGTAATATAAAAGCCTTAAAATTCGGATTTTATTATTTAAAATTAATTTTTTTTTAAATTCTAGTACGAATTGAATTACAAAAATGCCCTTGAAAGGGTTGATAAGTAGAGTTTGAGTCTGATAAGTTATCTAATTGGACTTTAGAAGTTCACTTTTGGCATATGGTGAATTTCAAACCTTTTTCGTGTACAGTATACCGAATTTGTTGTACAAAATCCCGGTTATAATATTTTGTACAACAAGGGTACACTATCATACCCCCCTCTATCATAGGGCTTCAGAGATAAAATTTCATCGATACTAACTGCAAAATATTGATTTTTTATTTATTTTTCGAAAATTGGTGTCCTTTTTCCGAACGCAGCAAACAAAATGTCAAAATTTAGAAGGTCCTTAAAATTTTCTAGTCTATTTTACGAATGATGTAATTTTTTCCTTTAATTACAGTGACAAATTTCCGAATAAGGGACACCCAAGGGACCGAAACTGCTGTCCCTTAAATAAAAGTGTCCCTTATTCGGTGTTTTTACTTTTTTAATAAATCGTTCAGAAAGGACATAAAAATAGCGCAAAAAATTAAAGGTGAAGTTTAAATGTACCCGAGGCTATAAATTACGTTAATGAGACACAAAAGGAATAGTGAATTAATTAATTAAACTTTCCAATTAATTACTAAATCAATAAATCATTTATAGATTTAATGATTTGTAATTTTTATGTAAACATTTGTGTACATGCGAAAAGTACAATAATATTTAAAAGAATCTTACTTGAAGTAACGCATCAGAAGTGATTGTTTTGCAGATATCAATTTTTCACTACAAATCTTTCTTTCTAAGGGTTCATTTACCATACTTTTAAATTTTAGTCCTCCATTATCAGCAGTATTTAAGAAAAAATATTCAACTGCTTTGCGTATTTTAAAACACCTGTAAAAATATTTCTTTCACAAAAGTGCAACATCACTGCTTGTAAACTTGATAAGTTCACAAAAATCTGTAATCTAATTTTCATCATAGACTGCTTCATTATCTGAAATGCAAAAACCAGCCCTTTTAAAACAATGTTTCACACATTTTTCAAATTTAGAGTTAACAGATGCCGATATTCAATATACTGCTAGTAACACATTAACTAATTTGGCAAGTTGGTCGTAATTTTCAGAGAAATCACTTTGTGCAATAATGTGCCGTAGGAGGCATTTCCTGTATGATAACTTAAAACTTTTAAACACGTTGAGTGCCACCATATAAATAAATAAAGCTTTCATAGGGTGTCATTATTCAGTGATGGAACAGTTGGGTGAGTCTCACCACTAAATTTTAATCTCTGAAACTCTGTCCTTTAATAAGAGAAAGAGTACAATTGAAAGGATCAGAGTCCACGAGCAGGAAAGACCGAGCCATGCTCAGTCAAAATTAAATTTGAGTTCAAATTTGAGTTCAACCCATGACCAAAATGACCCACTAATTGAATTTTCTCGAACATGTGACGTAGCTCAACAGTCTTCTCGTGTCCAAAAACCATACGATGCAAAATTTAGTGTAAATAGTCTGAGCAGTTTTTAAGATAAAATAGCTTGACCCCTAATGACCCATGACCAAAATGACCCACTAATTGAATTTTCTCGAACATGTGACCTAGACCAACAGTCTTCTCGTTCCCGAAAACCATAGGATGCAAAATTTAGTGTAAATAGTCTGAACCGTTTTTTAGATACAATTAGCTTGACCATGACCCAAAATGACCCAAAATGACCCACTAATTGAATTTTCTCGAACATGTGACCTAGCCCAACAGTCTTCTCGTGCCCGAAAACCATTGTATGCAAAATTTAGTGTTAATTGAGCCGCTTTTTAGATCTTGACCCACAATGACCCAGAAATGACCCACTAATCGAATTTTCTCGGACATGTGACTTAGCCCAATGATTTTATCGTGCTCGAAACTCGTAGGACACAAAATTTAATCAAAATCGTTAGAGCCGTTTTTTAGATAAAATTAATTTGACCCGCGTTGACCCAAAAATGATTCACTAATCGAAAGTTCTCGAACATGTGACTCAATTATATAGTCTTCCCGTGCCCGAAAAGGGTCGGATACAAAATGTCATCAAAATCGTTTGAACCGTTTTTTAGATACAATTAGCTTAACCATGACCCAAAATGACCCAAAATGACCCACTAATTGAATTTTCTCGAACATGTGACGTAGCTCAACAGTCTTCTCGTGTCCAAAAACCATACGATGCAAAATTTAGTGTAAATAGTCTGAGCAGTTTTTAAGATAAAATAGCTTGACCCCTAATGACCCATGACCAAAATGACCCACTAATTGAATTTTCTCGAACATGTGACCTAGACCAACAGTCTTCTCGTTCCCGAAAACCATAGGATGCAAAATTTAGTGTAAATAGTCTGAACCGTTTTTTAGATACAATTAGCTTGACCATGACCCAAAATGACCCAAAATGACCCACTAATTGAATTTTCTCGAACATGTGACCTAGCCCAACAGTCTTCTCGTGCCCGAAAACCATTGTATGCAAAATTTAGTGTTAATTGAGCCGCTTTTTAGATCTTGACCCACAATGACCCAGAAATGACCCACTAATCGAATTTTCTCGGACATGTGACTTAGCCCAATGATTTTATCGTGCTCGAAACTCGTAGGACACAAAATTTAATCAAAATCGTTAGAGCCGTTTAAATTAATTTGACCCGCGTTGACCCAAAAATGATTCACTAATCGAAAGTTCTCGAACATGTGACTCAATTATATAGTCTTCCCATGCCCGAAAAGGGTCGGATACAAAATGTCATCAAAATCGTTTGAACCGTTTTTTAGATACAATTAGCTTAACCATGACCCAAAATGACCCAAAATGACCCACTAATCGAATTTTCTCGAACATGTGACCTATTCCGATCGTTTTCTGGTGCCCCAAATCGGTAGGATGCAAAATTTCATCAAAATCGTTAGAGCCGTTTTTAAGATAAAATTTGCATAGCCACACACACACACACACTCACAAGATTTGCTCGTATTAGAATGTATGGTAAGCCGTGATTATGGCCCATGAAATAGACTAAATCTCGATTTTGTTATACTGACTTAATTATTTCACTTTTTAATATTAGAAGGTTTAACCTGTACGATTTCAACTTTTGCATTTTGTTCTGATTTGTATGACTTACACAAGCTCAAAGTTCGTATTATTCGTAGTTTTTGAGAAAAATACGCAATTTCTCCTAATTTTACCTTAATTATTTATATGAGCGCAATCGTGCAACACTTTCTTCTTTACATATATTTTAAAATACATCAAAATGTACAAAATATGTAAAAGTAAAAGTGTTGCAAAACTGTGCTCATAGTAAAATATTAAAAAAATATATTAAAAATTGAAGTAAAATTAGGAGAAATTGCGTATTTTTCATCAAAAACTACGAATAATACGAACTTTGAGCTTGTGTAAGTAGTATAAAAACGAACAAAATGCAAAAAATATTGTTGAAATCGTACAAGATAAACCTTCTAATATTAAAAAGGGAAAAAATTAAGTCAGTATAACAAAATCGAATTTTAGTCTTATTTCATGTGCCAAAAACACGTTTTATGGACCCTGATCCTTTAACCCTTTCCGGCACAGTGGTCCCACTCCGGGCACACCTAATTTTAATTCCAAACTTGCATACGGCACCAAGAATACTTTAATAAAATTTTGTTTTTAGAATGAAAGCTTAAATAAGGAGTTATTATTTTCTAAAAAAGTCGTTAGTAAATTTCGATGTCAGTCAGTGATTTCTCATTTTACGAACAGAATTTTTATGTGCCGGAAAGGGTTAACGGTGTCAATTGATTCTCTGCAGCGCCACTGATCCATCACTGCATTATACATTTAGCAGTAAACTAATAACTTTAGTGATATTTCTTACAAGTGTAATAAAATTAACCCATTTATGCCTAACGTCCCAATTTTGGGACGCTTTAGTAAAATGGAAAAAAGGAGGAGAAATGGGAGAAAGGAGGATGGGAAAAAGGAATTTCGAGGCGTCCTCGATAAAGTAAGACACCAAATTTCTAATTAAAAAAAAAGTGGTGTGAAATGCAATTTTTCCTATTTTACTAAAGCATCGACGCTAGGCATAAATGGGTTAATAAAAATGTGTTTTATTTACCTCCGGCTGTCACGCAAGTAATATATATATATATATATATATATATATTTCCCCATTTATAATGATACGAAAATTGTTTTTATTTTAGTAATAACCAGAATTAGTAATAAAAATGGATCCAAGTTTTTTTTAATAGAAAACCTAAAACTGATGAAAGCGATTAAGTGAAGAAATAAAATTTTGCGTTGTAAGCAAAATATATTTTTAGTCCTTCTATGACTCATCCGAAATCTAAGATTAGAAATTAATTTTTAAAAATGCGTTATCTAGGTGCCATAGAACAACAGTAATGTATGATACTGGAGTGCCTTCAAAATTAATATGCTTTAAATTTAGATTTGCATATCACCGTGGCAATACGCCGGACAAACTAATAAAAATAAAGCACGACCGGAGGTGTACACATGGCACTCAACGTGTTAAAAGCGCAGTTGTCATTGTTATATCTATTTAATTGAAGAAAACTTTTTTATGGATTTCTACATAAAAGAAACGTGTTCAAACTCTGCAGTTTAATAAAAATATTTAAGAATTTGAAATTGTCCATAAAAATTGAAAAAAGTTGGAAATTGTACGTTAAACGTGACAAATGAGGTGAGTTCGTCTCGTGCTATAACTAGTTTTACAATGTAAAAAATTCATCGTTATTATTTCAGTGAAATACATAATATTGTCTGCTATGAGCGAAATGAGGATGCCTTTTTTTAGGGTTTCGTTCATCTCACGAAACCCTATGACTCCCGCTCCGTTGTCTGTCCGTCACAGAGCTATTCTCAGAAAGTATGTAACTTACAGAGTTGAAACTTCGTGTACATATCTGAATACCAGCTATGAAGAGCTCAAAATATTAAAATCTGAAAAATTCGTATTATTTTAATAAATAGAGATAAAAAACCAAAATTCTAACAAACTTTCCTATTAAATTTAAACATTTTTCGTTAGAGCAGATGCCAAAAATTAAAAATCCACGATGAAATTCTTTCTACAATAATTAATTTTCTATCAGACGATTTCCACGTGAAAAATGAAAATGAAATAAAAAGTTTCACCAATTTAAAAAAAGATTAATATGAAATAAATATGATTGACGTCATAGTAGTAATAAAGCGGAAAGTTTCAAAGATTTCTCAATAATACAAGGAGTATAAGTATGTGTATGTACACAAAACAGATTAATATCACGTCATTAGAGAATTAAAAAGACAATCTGACGCCATATTGGAAGGTTAACGAATTTTTCAGATGTTTGAGAATAATACACAGCAAGTATCAATATGAGTAATAGAGAATAGTAAATACATGAGTTTGAGAAGCATAGTGAATCATGATAAAAATCCGATTGTGGAAATATTCGCATATTTAAACATTTTGACGGTGTACAGCATGTTTAATTTTAAAATTATTTTTTATATCTCATTTTGTCCACGTGACAGATATTATTATGACAGAACATAATAGCCGGCTTCGCCCGCTATCGGGCTGGTTTGGATACTCGAAAAAACGAAAAAATAGATCGGTAAATAATTTTTACTTTATAAAAAACAAAAAACATGTTTTTTTTTTTTTTTTTTTTTTTTTTTTGGTTGCTAAATGAAATTTATTTAGATTTATTAAAGATTTTATTTAGATTTATTTAGATTTATTAAAGAAAGGATAGAGTGTTTTGAAAGGAATATTAAACGAAACCCTTTGAGCGATCTTCGATCACACTTACCCACTTGTTTCTTATTACGTATGCCATGTTTACAGATGCGAGTTTTTTTTTCGACACAAGACAGTGCTGCAAAATTCACAATGGAGATCTTGTTTACGATTAATTACCTCCATGGATTAATATTTTTATGAATCTCGATGAATGAAACTTTTGTTTATTTGCTCTAATGGATTTAGATATTCGGCTGTTAACCTAATTTTCACAGAAATTATCTCAGAATCTATAC
The DNA here is from genome assembly GCA_963931845.1 of Maratus michaelseni. Taxonomy (NCBI): domain Eukaryota; kingdom Metazoa; phylum Arthropoda; class Arachnida; order Araneae; family Salticidae; genus Maratus; species Maratus michaelseni. The sequence continues at coordinate 31,894,057 of OZ007589.1, read as the reverse complement.
ATTTTTTAATGTAACCCATCTTTAACTAATGTCCAATAATGCTTAAAGTGATAAAAACATAACACAGAATATTTTAAAATACCTTTTTCTTTAATGTAGATAACATATGTTTCATGCACAACTATCGGTGACATCTTCAGATCTTAATAATAAATACAAAATTCTCGCATATTTGAAAATAGTAAAACATCTACCACGAGATCGCATGTCAAAAATTAGTAGGTGCTTAATTTGGCCAAAACTGGGAAACGTGAAAGAGTTATTATTTATTTTATTTTTTTTATTGCTTTCCCATTTATCGATCATCGCGTGCCAAATTTTAGCAAATTCAAAGGAAACGGTTTCGTTACAAATGCAATCTTTTCGCAAATATATTTCTATAGATTCACGGATAATGGATGGGAAATAAGCTCTTGATTGAAAAATTATTTTATTATTATTGAAATCTATCTGCAACTGCTCCTTACTATATTGTCTAGCTAAAGCGGTGGTTCTTCTGTCATGTTTGATATCAGCCATGTGTTCTTTTATTCTTGTTTTAAATTTTCTGTTCGTCATTCCTATATAATATTGTATTGTTCCATCTACCTTGCATTATTTATTTAACCCATCTCTCAAGCAAACAGTTTTTTTGAACGATCTTCCTAAAAATGTAACTTTTATGCAATTTTATTCGAAAAAATAATTTTGAATAGAAATGACCGCTTGGCATATGGAAACAGATGTGCTTAGCCCGTATTTGTTTTCCATAGTCACATTACGTGCACTTTTACTATACAGATTACGTATGATAGGATTTAATAGGATAAAAAAACTTTTATGAATATCTTTTTCAGTTTTGATTCGAGTTTCATAAAATTTGAAATGACTCGACAGATTTCTGCAAAGATTATATATATTAAATTTCAAACAATTCGGTTGGGAAGTTTTTGCGCTGTTATATGCGGACAGACGGACGGACGGACCAGACGACGACTATAGGTGCTACGTATTTATATAATTACTAACGCACCTAAAAAGTACTGTAAGCGATATTTTGATTCTATTAAATGCAGTTTAAAGGGTCGTCTACATAAAATTCGTTGAATAGTTTTTTTAAACTGTTGCCAATATAAAATAACAAAAGTTTATAATACTTTTTTGTTCTCTGAAAATACCCGATATTCTTTTTGAAAGGTATATAAAATAAAAATATTTAAATAGATTTTTTTTTTCGAAAAGGAGATTTATTTTAGTTTGCTTAGCTGGAACGTATGGTTTTGTTCACCTGTGAAATGCTATTTGCATCACAGTTTATACTATTTATGATGATAAATTATTTATTTTATTCCATAAGCATACAGAAAAAAGAACTGAGTCAATACTGCCAGTTTTCATATTTTTCGTTTTACAAAATCGACGGCGATTACGTTAAAAATGCAAATCCTTTAATTTTAACGTCCAATATTTTAAATGCTAGGTAGAAATATATTCCACGTACATAAGAATACAATTCGTCTATTAACTGACGAAGCATTCGTTTCATATATTTATTTTAGGAAAACATTTGGTTTGTGTTTATTATGATAATATTAATACTAATATAAAATAACTTCAGTTTGTTTATGTAAAGAAAGAAACGAATTGTTGAATAAATACACAAAGATAACTAGAACGTATTAATCAATTTTACATCAGTACAAAATATTTGAATGGAGAACGAATGTTTTTCTGCTGTTATTTTAATATCTAAATATCTGAACGTTGATAACAGTTGTTGCCACATGAGAGCAGTGTTGCCAGTAGGCTATTTTTTTTAAAATTCAGATTGTTTGATTGGCACCACTTTTTTGAAATTGTATAAATTGCCTTATTTTTCCTTTTTTAATCTATCATTAAATTAGACGAATTTTACTTTCTCAAAAAACTGGTGGCAATCAAGAAAACTGAATTAAAAAAAGTAGCCCACTGGCAGCACTGCATGAGAGACATTTTTATCAAAAAAAACATACTAACAAAATTGCTGTATAATAATTATTTATTTATTTATTTACATTTTATTTAATTTTCTTAGAGCCATTAAATAAGTAAAAATGTATACACAGAATTTCTGGTAGGAATATACTTCTTAGAATGGGAATAAGGGCTAATTTTGGAAAACTAATTGAGGTTCTTCCATCTATCGACAATACTTGTAAAGCAATTCTGACAAGTCTTATTAATAAACCATAAAAGCATGTTTGAACTTTACTGATAAACATTTTTTAAATCAGAATGTCTGTATTAACCTGTATCCTATGACATTTTACATGTCACAGTGAGCTATGCATTTCCAGATCATGTCATTTGTAACTAGATTAGGACGTAAACAGAACACAGAATTTACTGCATGTTCTATCGGTTCCATTAAACATTACTATAAATAGACTGAAACATTTAAAAGAAATAGCAATAAGTTCCTATACGTCTTCAGAAATATTGTAAAATTAAGTTCAATAAGTTCAATTCGTGTCTATCTATACAGATAAGGATAAGTTATATTGTGAACGCTAGATTATTGGCACAAATACTTATTTAAAAAAATAATAATAAAAAAATAAGTGTTTTCCTTCTTGAAATGCAACTATAGTTTAATCATTTTATAATGAAACAAAAAGAATACATAAATCAAACTTTTAAAATAACAATAATGTGTTACATTGAGAAATAGTGTATAGTACAAAATACGTTTTCATAATATCATTCTATATCTCTAAATTAACATTTAATATGTGTTATAAAAGTTAGATACATATTGTATTTTGCAAAACTACTTTTTAACTAGATAAATGCATTAGAATTAACGCATTAAGATGGAATTGAGGAAAACATTTTATAAAAGTTTTCAAGAATAGGACACAATTTTACTGTCCAAAACAATAAAATGTCCTATATTCCAACAGTGTACAAAACAAAGTTCTTCGATTTATTTCCAGACTTTTTTTACTTTTTTGCAGGATTCTACAAGATAAAGAATTCAAATTTCTATCTGCATCTGTATCTTTGACATTTAAGCATCGGCAAGAAGGAAAGATCAGAATTTATCTCTTTTAGACCGATTAATGACGGTACGATTGCTTAATGGAAGAAACTCTAGATACTCTTTCTCAAACCTTTCTTTTTTGGAAGACACTTTAATTTCATCTGAAGAGAAAGGCAAAGAAGATATTTTACTGTCTCCACCCATTAGATACGATGTTTAATTTCTTTATCGGGATCTACATCCACAGTGATAATTATGTCAGAGAACATTTTTCTTTAACTTTTATTTAGAGAAGAAAATTTGATTTTTTAATTACTGTTTATTAAACAGGTCTTATTATTATTTCATTATGCATGGCATCCGTAAATTTATTTAGAACAGGAAAACAAAAATATTAACTGGTAAATGAAACTTTTGATAAACTTTTATATAAAATATCAGGAATACAATACATATACATACCGAATTGTTTCAAACTGTTTAACAAATTAATGAACTGAATTTGGTTAAATAAGATTTTATGACTAGAATATAACTGTCGACGAAAAGATAAAAAATCTAATATTCTAACAGTGTACAATTGCTAGTGGCTGTTTAATAGTGTACAACATTTGTATCCTTTATTAAAATCTTCGAAAATAAATTAAAACACTGTTCTAGATATTTGTTAATCCTTCAGCAAATTTATGTATGATATAAATAAAATTTATGTATTATGTTTTTCAAATCGTTTCAACAATATGATGAAATGGTTCTCTTAACAAAATTTGGAATGCAAAGATTCTAGCGGTTACTTATATAAAAAATACTTTTTAGAATGATAAATTTTGAAATACTATCCGTTAAAATAATCAAAAACGTATTTTCAAGATACCTACTATAAATTTTAACTAACATAAAAATTTAAAAAGAATGTGCACATGTCGCATTTTTGAAATTTGTTTTGCAATATAATGATATACAGTCGAACCTCGTTAACGCGAACACTCAAGGGGAAAATTTTTTTGTTCGTGTTAAAAGTAGTTCATGTTATCCGAACTTAAATACATTACATACAACTGGACGGGGCAATCGGAAACAGTTCATGCTAAAAGTAATTCGCGTTAAGCGTGTTCATGTTAACGAGGTTTGACTGTAGTACTGTTAACACAATTTAGAAGGCAAAAGTAAAAACCACCAAAACGAAACCAAACAAATTATGAAAAGATACAACAGCCGACTGCCTACAAACTTACTAGAATTACTACTTATATACTTGAATTTGAAATATTATCTGTTAAAAAAAAAAAAAAAAAAAAAAAAAAAAAATTATTTTTTCTAGATATCTAAAATAAATTTTAACTATCGTAAAATTTCGATAACAAAATAGATATACAAATCGCATCTTTAAAACCTGTTCAATGATATGATATAATGCAGTGTTACCAGTCCGTTACTTTTTTTATGCAGATTCCTTGATTGCCACCACTATTTTGAAATAATATAATTAACCTTATTTTCGACTTATTTAACAGGTCATAAAAAAGACGAATATTTCCATTTTAAAAAACCGGTAGATTTCAAACAATCTGAATAAAAAAAAACGAGTATCGGACTGGCAACTGTGATGAAATAACAAAAAAAAAAAATTTTTTTTTAATTTTCAAAGATAGATGCATTTTCAGAAATTTTTTCTAAATTAAAAAAAAAAAAATACTTTTAAAAGTATTTGGTGGGTGAAACATTTTAGTGTATAAAATGTTAAATATAAGAATAATAAGCATAAAAAATCAAACTCATTAGATATCTTATAAATCTTATCAATTTTAGAGCACATTTCAGAAAACCGAAAAAAATCCAAACAATAAAAAGTGAATTATTCTGTAATAAAAAGTGAATTATTCTCAAAAAGTACCAGCATGAGCTGATTGTTGTACTGTCGGTATAATGAAAAAAAAAATGTGAAATGATTAAATAAAACCTTATAAAAAAATTAAAACGTGATATCTAGATATATTTAATAAACTTTAATAAAGCATAAAACATCCATAATAAAAAACATATGCACGTCGTAACATTTTCATTAATCAAATGGAACTGTAATTTTTTATAACACTTTTTAAAATTAGAATACATTTTAGAAACAAAAGATAATGAAGAGAAAAATAATCAAATTCTCTATCAATCTCAAGTGTACAAGACTCAGCAACTCGATCTATTTCAGAAACTTTTTAAAAGGTTGTATGAAACAATGAATTATAAAGTCCATTTGTATCTCAATATCCGATAGCGAACCGCCCCACCAGTGGCCGAAAGGTTCTGCTCTCGAAGCCAGTAGACGGGAGGTGCTGGGTTCAAACCCTTGTCGCGCTCGTCGACCTAACGTTCAGAGTTTCTGTTGTTTTCTTCGAGCCTTGCCGTAAATACAGGTTAATATCCCTTAGAAAGACCCGCACAAAGGGCACTCTCCCTAGGGCCTATATTCCTCTAGTAGATAATTGGCCGTCATAAATCAACCAACCAACCGATAGCGAACCTTCAACAAGAAACAATGTTTAGAATATATCTTTCTTAGGTCGATTAATGACGGTACGAATTCTTAATGGAAGTAGCTCTTGTTACTGTTTTACTAGCTTTCCTTTTTTGTGAAACTCTTCAGTTTGGTCTAGGCAGGAACAAGCAGGCGATATTTTACTATCTATTTTTTCCACCGTTTACAGATGATGTTTAGGTTCTTTATCAAAATATGCTGCTGCTGCTACAGTGACAACTTAATTATCTTATAGAATGCATACGGAGATTTTTATTAAAGGGAGAAAATTTTAATTATTGTTCAGAGGAAAATGTATTATTTATTTGAATTGTTCAGAGCAAAATGTATTATTTATTTGAAATGTATGATATTACTAATATAAATTTTGGTATCCGCAAACAGTAAGTTGAAATGTAAAATGTTTCCAGAATGAATTCTCATTAAATATTGTTAGCCCTATGTATATATTTTTGGACCTTGAAACTTCTACATAATGTCACCTTTTCGTACTTGTCTAATTTTTCCATTCAATCCTGTATTCATTTTCTTCAGTCGCTATCGTTTTCCATTTCTAGTATCGTTCAAATCTTTCTTTTCGTTTTTCAACTCGCCAATCTAGGTTTATCTTCCAAACTGTTCGTTTCGATATCATTTCTCACATCGACCATCGTTTTCTCAGCCTTTTTCCGAATTCAGTTGCAACCGCCAGCTTCGATATCGTTTCAATCGTAATAGTATAGGGGAGCATGCGCCCAGACGCCGTGTAACAGTCTTCAAAGGCACTCTAGATTACTTTGCCGATGGGCAGTTTGAGAACTTCTCAACTTAACACATCAGAAAGGGGGCGTTTTCGGAAAGCGGTATGTTGATATTGTTTAAAAGGGATGAAAAAGGCAGGTTGAAGGGCGAGAGTGAGGCAGCTTTGGTAAAATGATATTGTAGATACCAAAAGAAACAATATCAGTGGCGGTATAAAGTCTTTTATGAGTGCAATGATGGTATTAAACGTTTTTTTTAGTGTTTGTTTATTTCTGCTGTTGAAGTTGTGGTTTTTCTTTCTTCTGTTGGTGATGCACGTTCATTTCAAGGATTAATTAATAGTGTGTGTGGACTGTTCTTCAACTTTTTTCTTCACATCTAATGCCATGGTGACTAATAAAATAAAAGGCCTGTTTTAATTTGTGTCATCACGTTCAATTAATTATCATGTAAGTTAAAATGAACTTTTCTTCAAGTATATTTTGAAGGCTGCATTTAAGTTACTTCATGCCATATTATTTTTTGCCACCTTGTTTTTGTTGCCATATGCCATTATTTTTTTTTATTTAATTAAATTGTCTGTCATATTTTTCATCTTTATTTTATTTTGTGATATGTTGAATAAACGTTAGCTTTATTTAAACCTAAAAACTGTTTCATGAATGTGTCTTATCTACATTTTTAACACTTTTGTCACTACCTTGCCAAATTTCAGCTATCAAACTTCCACGTACTCTGTTTTTCAATTTAATTACATTTTTAGACCGGTCCCTGTATCCGGACCGCTATCAAATATTACAAAACATTTCTAGTGCGAAAATCTTAAAAAGGGAGATGAGAACTCAATTATCTCAGAAAATACTTCGGAGAGTTTTATTTAACGAAGAAAATTTCAATTATTATTTATATATATTTTTTTTCAATTTATTATTTTTATATTATATGAATTTGGTATACGTACCCGTTATAAGATTCACTTCTTTATCGACATAATTCTCTACAAAGACAGCTTAATTATGTAACAAAGCACTCGTCTTTTATTTAACGAAAACCATTCTAATTTATATTTATCTTTTAGAGTAAAATTTCAGTGTCTCATTTTTCTTAAGTCGTCATCTACGCATTAAAATTGTTAGCAAATTTGTAATGCTCACTAGCTTACTACAATTTCATTATTATATATTTATGTTCGGCCTAACAAAAATAACCGAAATACAATTTATTTTTATCATTTGTGGTTGTATTAATAAACTATAAATTACTGAGAAATGAACCACCCAATGTGAAAGAATAGAGTCAATTCTTTAGACACAACTCGATCAATAAGTTATGTATTTATTACTTTTTTTGGCAAAATCCTCAAACAAGGGCGACCCCCGATTTGGCGATTTTTTTGACGCGCGCCAAGCACGGACGCGCGCCAACCTAAAAAACGGCAACCTCCAAATTCCACCCAATCAGAACACGTACTTTTCGGCAGACAAGTCACTACTTACACAATTCCTAGGCCAATTTCTTTCACAAAGTAAATACTGATTTTATTTCGTTTTACTGCTATTTACAAAGTTTTGAAAAGTTTTTTTGCGAGATTTCTCCATTTTTACATACTTTTAGCAATATTTTCATTCAGATTTTTTAATTTTTACAATTTTTAACTATTTTTTCCTCCGGATTTTTCCCATTTTTACAAATTTCTAACTATTTTTTCCTCCGGATTTTTCCATTTTTACAAATTTTTAGCTATTTTTTCCTCCGGATTTTTCCATTTTCACAAATTTTTAGCTATTTTTTCCTCCAGATTTTTCCATTTTTACAAATTTTTAGCTATTTTTTCCTCCAGATTTTTCCATTTTTACAAATTTTTAGCTATTTTTTCCTCCAGATTTTTCCATTTTTACAAATTTTTAGCTATTTTTTCCTCCAGATTTTTCCATTTTTACAAATTTTTAGCTATTTTTTCCTCCAGATTTTTCCATTTTTACAAATTTTTAGCTATTTTTTCCCCCAGATTTTTCCATTTTTACAAATTTTTAGCTTTTTTTCCCCCAGATTTTTCCATTTTTACAAATTTTTAGCTATTTTTTCCTCCAGATTTTTCCATTTTTACAAATTTTTAGCTATTTTTTCCTCCAGATTTTTCCATTTTTACAAATTTTTAGCTATTTTTTCCTCCAGATTTTTCCATTTTTACAAATTTTTAGCTATTTTTCCCCCCCAGATTTTTTTATTTTTACAAATTTTTAGCTATTTTTTTCCTCCAAATTTTTCTATTTTTACAAATTTTTAGCTATTTTTTCTTCCAGGTTTTTCCATTTTTACAAATTTTTAACTATTCTTTCCTCCCGATTTTTACAAAGAATTCGAAAATTTAACAGTCAATTTTTTCCTAACAAAAAATACCCCTTAAACTTTGTAAATTGCAACAAAACGAAATAAAAACAACGTTTACGTCGTGAAAGAAACTCTCATACAAATTGTGTAAATAATCACTTCTTTGCCACAAAGCACAAATATTACAATTGGACAAAATCTCTAAATTCCTAATTTTTTAAATACGTAAAATTCATTCACGCAGCGGTCAGCAACTTATGTATGTACGCTTCGCGTACATTAACCGAAAAAAAACATCACTGGATGCATGAAACTCACTGTACAGCAATCTCTAGAATACATGAAACTCATTCACGCAGCGGTCAGTAACTTATGTATGTACGCTTCGCGTACATTAACCGAAAAAAAACATCACTGGATGCATGAAACTCGCTGTACAGCAATCTCTAGAATGCATGAAACTCATTCACTCAGCGGTCAGTAACTTATGTATGTACGCTTCGCGTACATTAACCGAAAAAAAACATCACTGGATGCATGAAACTCGCTGTACAGCAATCTCTAGAATGCATGAAACTCATTCACGCAGCGATCAATAACTGATGTATGTACGCTTCGCGTACATTAACCGAAAAAAAACATCACTGGATGCATGAAACTCGCTGTACAGCAATCTCTAGAATGTACGAAATTCGTTCACACAGCAATCAATAACGTATGTATGTATCCTGTACACATTATCAAAAACAAAAAAACAACACTCGATGCACGAAACTACCTCTACAGTAATATCTAAAATGCAAGACACACACTTATCAAATAAAATCAATAAAAATTCACTTACTTTTATTTTTCAAATTTACCTTTTTTTTTAAGGCTTCGGTTTGTCATAATCGCTATCGCCGATCACTTCTGATGAGGCAGCAGTATTTATACAAAAATAACCCTTAAACTGATGTATATTGACGATATAAGCAGGCACTTGATGTCAAGCACACAAGTCAGATGTATCTCCTCAAGAAACAAACAAACAAACAAACAAACCCTTAAACTGCTCACTCAAGAGGACAAAATTCAAATTTACCTCTAAATAATCTATCAAAAACACCTAAAATATCCTAAATTTTCATTAACAACACACTACACACACTATTTCAAATTCACACTTGCCGCTTCGCCGAATTCTTCATAAAAAAACAACACGTCAAAAGATTAAATTCACTTCACTTCGCAAATCCCAGAGTTCAAACAAAAATAAACATGCGATGTGCCGTGATGCAACACTAAAGTCGGCCCAAACAACTTGGGACTTGATTTGAAAACCTCTCACTGTCCAATAAATTCAGCCCTTCTTCCATACACTGTTAAAAATATCATGAAAAATTACCTCTGTTTATAAAGGCTCTCTATTTTCTGACCAATGAGAATGCTACATTATCGGTTTCATTCTCAAAAACATTTTTACGGTATAGTGCACCTCTATCTAACTCATCACTCTCTGAATCCAACAATACGGCACACAATAAACCAACCAACCCAACCAAACGAACGTAATTCACTCATAAACCAATCAAATTTCTAGATCAAACCGTAGTAGGCGGGGAAGAAATGAAAGGAACAAACCGGTAGCAAGAAAAACTCATTTATCGCTTTGCCAAATTCGACGCAGCCAAGCATCGCCCTTGTTTGAGGATTCAACCAGGCGGTGTTTCCAATCGTGATGGGCGGAGTTTAACCTTTGCTAGTGTCAAAGAAAGCGGAGTTGTAACTAAGAAACTGATTAATTTCTCTCACACAATTAAACAGATATGGTTCATTGTAAGCTTTTTCGAAAGTTTTCGGAATGGACCAAATTTTACTACATTTTCCTTGTTGTAGCTAGAGTTGTCTTTTTGGAATTAACGATTAACTATTTTGATGTATATTGGATTTCGTACTTTTTTCACTGTTTCAGGGCTTGTAACTCGTCAATACATATTGCTATTTTAATACAATTGATGTCATTTTGTAGGTTTTTTTCTGCTCTTTCTAAATATGTGCTTCGTTTTTATGTAGCATTATCGATAGTTTAGCAATGAGGGTTCTTTTACAATTTTCCGAATTTTCATTCTATTTGCTGTAACTTGAAAACTATTGAGATCCGACCAGGCTTTATATACTGATTTATGCTCCATGTGATCTCCTCTATTACCCCTATTAATATTGGACCCCTTTAACGGAACACCCTGTATATACACATATATCTACACATATACAATATGTATGAAGATATATATACATATGTATATACCAGGGGTGATTGTTTTCCGGTATTTTGTACACCACAAAATTTATATAGTAATATTTTTAGTAGGTCACCACAGAATCAATCGATCAAACAAGAAAATGATTGCTGTATAAATTTAGTGGTGTACAAAATACCGGAACGCAATCACCCCTGGTATATACATATTTATTTATATATGTACATATATCACTGGCACCCGGCTAACCAAAAGTACCTTTTTTTTTCTTCAAATGTAAACTATATTAATAGCAATATAGTTCTATTTACTTCTACCTTCTATATTAAATTTCGTTCCGACTGCTTATAACTCGAGTTCTGCTGAATGGATTTTCGTAGAACTTAAACTGTAAGATAGATAATTTTTCAGGGAAGGTTTTATTGTATAACATATCGTTCTACGTAGCTTAGTTATAGAATTATTATGGGAAATTCTATAATCAGATCAATCCGATTATAAAAGATTAGCCTTTTTTAAAAGATACTGCCGAATGGATTTCGATGAAACCTACACGTTACTTAGATAATTTTGTAGGAAAAGTTTTATTATATAACATATCATTTTACGTTGCTTAGTTCTAGATTTATAGAGGGAAATTCGAAAATCGGGTAACCTTTTTTTATCAAATATTAGCCTTTTTAATATTTGATTCCGGTTATGAAAAATTAGCCTCCTGAAAAAGTTCTACTGGACGGATTTTGATGATAATTGTATTGTTAGTTAGATGCTATTTCAGGAATGGTTTTAGTGTACTACATATTGTTCTACTTTGCTTAGTCAAACAGTTAAGTGTGAAGGTTATATAGCAGGGTGGGCCGAAAAAAACTTTTTTTTTATTCGCTATACCGCGGAAAACTTGGCTTTAGGGTTGCTTAGTAAAATGAAAAAAAAATTAATTAAACTTTTAGTTTTGCGGCAGCGCAACGCAAATAAATTTATTGAAAAGCAATAGTTTTCTTTCTTTTTTTAAAGCTATAAAAGAAAAAAAAAACGCTATAGAGAAAAATCTTTAAATGAAAGATATAAAAATACATTATAATAAAAAAAGAAGCAAAATTACTCCATTTGAGGTATAGCGCAAAGCATTTAAAAAATCCTTAAATTAACGCAATCAAGTTGTATTCACTCAGTGAATGTTGGCCGGATTGTGGGCCGGGTCTTTTTTTCTGTTTTGATTCGCTATACCGAAAAAGACTTGAGTCTAGAGTAGCTTAGTAAAATGCAAAAACAAAATAAATAAAATTTTACTGTTGGTAGTAGCGCAAAAGACCTAAAATTTGAGAAAATTTGGCCTATAACTCGCGTTTTTTTCTCAAATTTTAGGCTTTTTGCGCTACCACCAGAAGTAAAATTTTATTTATTTTGTTTTTGCATTTTACTTAGCTACTATTTACTGAGTGAATACAACTTGATTGCGTTAATTTAAGGATTTTTTAAATGCTTTGCGCTACCTCAAATGAAGTAATTTTGCATCTTTTTTTATTATAATGTATTTTTATATATTTCTTTTAAAGATTTTACACTATAGCGTTTTTTTTCTTTTATAGCTTTAAAAAAAAGAAGGAAAACTATTGCTTTTCAATAAATTCATTTGCGTCGCGCTGCCTCAAAAAATAAAATAATAATTTTTTTTTTTTTTTTTTTTTTTTTTTTTTTACTAAGCAACCCTAAAGCCAAGTTTTCCGCGGTGTGGCGAATCAAAAAAAAAAGTTTTTTTCAGACCACCCTATTATATAATCAGGTGAACCCGATTCCGAAAGATTAGCCTTTTAGAAAGTTTTTACTGGGCGTATTTTTGGCGATTTGCATTGTTAAGTAGATAATTTTTAAGGATGGTTTAGTATATTTCATATCGTTCTATGTTAGTTTTATAATTATGTGGAAAAGTTCTATAATAAGATGAAACCGATTATTAAAGATTAGTCTTTATAAAAATTTCTACTGGATGACTTTTGTTAGTTAATTTGTTTGCATTGTTAGTTCGATATTTTTTAGTGATGGTTTTATTATATTGCATATAGTTTTAGCGTTCTTTAGCAAACACTAGCTGTAAATTACCAAATAAAATAGTTGGTCCTTAACAGGTAAAATTTTGACTGCACATTAGAAAATACAATAGCGCAATGGAGTCATTTTTCAGTAATGTGAAAGGATATTTCAGGTAAATATACATATTGCTTTCAAATACTAGGTCAAATTAAACGATATATTTCTTTTGATTCAATGTTCATTTTTAGAAACCGACCAGCGCAGCGGGCGTAGCTTGCTAGCATGGAATGAATGGTGTAACTAAAATTTATTTATAGTTATAAAATGGATCATAATTTAGGCAAATGCATGTTTTAAACCATGCAGCTTGAGCATTACATACGGTGTCCATATTTAGACTGAGATTACTTAGCGTGTTCTCTGGTGCGATCTAATTGCGAGAGTGAAGCAAGATTTCGTAGGAGGGTTAAATAAGACAGGGGCCAAAGATAAAGTTCGAAAACTTACCGCTAGACATATGTGGCGCTAGTTATTTTAGCGTAATCCTATGTCTACTTCCTTATGTAATCCTCTTACAAAATTTGGTTTCCATTTTCGCAATTTGATCGCGCTACAGAATATGCTGAGTGAAGGCTAAAAAAGGTAAGAGTAGCGTTGGTTTAAGCATTTTGATGTAGGAGATGCCACGAGGCTCCCATTTCCGGAAGTCATGTGACGTCAAAGCGAATCAACTTCATTTAGAGTTGTGGATAACCAGTAATATTATTCAAATAATGATTAATAGGTTCACTGTTTGAATCTAATGAAACAGACAGGCTGCTGCACTTAGTTTTGCATGCGTTTCCCTTCGGACCGCTAGAGTTATGTGATGCTCTTTTAATGCACTTGCGATCGTGCTTTTACTGAACTGGCGTCATGGAAACAGCATCACCTGAATTAATCGGACTGGAAAGAGACGAACTTGTAATGTGTTCTTTATTACGACTGGTATCGACGAGAGTGACATAGTTGGAAAGGAAGAAGGGTGCCCATCGCGGGGGTATTTTTAATGGAATCACATAAGCATTTATTCAAGGTACAGCAAATCTACCTGTTTTTTAGTTAGCCTCGTTATCTGCCTGAAGCTGCCGCAATGCATTACACGTGGACGCTTTTGGGGGCACTTGAGTCACGTGACGATCGTTTTGGAATGCAGAAAAGCACGAATGCAGCTTAACGAAAAGAGTATACGTGACTTTAGCGAACCGAATAGATATGAAAGAAAAATGTACTGCGCCAGCCTGTCTTTTTCAGCAGCCTGTCTTTTTCGTCAGCCTCGTTCGCTGCCATCATGGCCTTCTCAGGTATAAATATAAAGGAAGAATAATGCATCACACAGGTTAAGGAACATTTTCCAATATAATAAAAATGTTGTTACAAAATTTTAATCGTTAAATGTATCGTTTATTTTTTTTAATAGAAGAAGCACACGTTATCATTGATGCTGTTACTTAAAAAATAGATCCAATCAGTCTTGACTTGGAATCTGTGAGCATTTTCTATATAGTCACTGAAATATGTTTTTATACAAATAATATAAAATGCATTTATTGACAAAAATAATTTCTATTTGAAACATGCGAGAAACATTGATATGCATCAGATCATCTACATTTGTTGTTATACATAGTGTAACAGCATATATATTACAGATTAATTTTGACAATTTTTGAATCTGGTATTTTATTTGAAATATAATATTTTTTCCAAAACATCTTTGTAACACTGAATTCATATTTAACATAAAGTTTTTCCAAATCTACATGTAACAAACATTGAGTTAATAGTGAAAAATAAATTTTTTTAATATGAAATTTTAATATGTATCTTTCTGTCTGTATGTCTGTCTATATCTGTATCTATCTATCTATCTATAAGTAAGTCTACATCTATATGTATATCGATCGATCTATTTGCCTATCTATATCAGAATCTATTTATTTATCTATCTATATGTTAGTGTACATCTATATCTATATCTATCTATCTATCTATCTATCTCACTCATAAGTAATATGAAATATTTATAATATATTAATACGATTTCTATATATTTACATTTTTTTTTGAGAAACGCTGAGCAATTATCTTAAACAGAGAAGAAAAAGAAAAGTAAAAGACAAAAAAGAAATGAAAGAAAACTGCCGCAAGAAAAAAGAAAAAGAATGACTTTTATAAAACCCAAGTTGAAAGGGCTCTTTTTTATATTTTTGCATGATAAAGGATCTATTTGTTTTGTTTGTTTTCCAAATATTTTTATTCCTATTTCTCGTAGATTGCAGAGAAATATGCCATTTCGTTCTTTGAAATATTTGTATTTATTTAAATTGTATTGATATGACGTTAGAAATAATGTAATGTGTGATTTGACCCATGCGGTATATCTCTGATTGATCTGCGTACTTCAAATGCTATTCATTTTTCTGATTTAATATCATTTATAATCACTTTTTTATTTTTCCCTTATTTTCAGTAGAGAACACAAAAGAGTATCATTTGTACAGTAAGCTATTATTATATAAACGTAAGTTGTAAAAAATGAAACAATTTTGTCGAGTTTTGATGTGAGTATATTTTCAATAATTTATTCTCTGGATTTTAATTTCTAGATTTTTTTTCTAGTTAATATTTGTGTAAATTTATTTTCATTATCTGAATGATGTAGTAACTAAGTGTATTAATTAATACTCATATTATCGCATCAATTAGAATCCCATCAGAGAAAAGTATAATCGGCACAACACATAAGAGAAACCCCATCCATTGA
Organism: Maratus michaelseni; assembly: GCA_963931845.1. Classification (NCBI taxonomy): domain Eukaryota; kingdom Metazoa; phylum Arthropoda; class Arachnida; order Araneae; family Salticidae; genus Maratus; species Maratus michaelseni. Next base: position 31,878,374 of record OZ007589.1, on the reverse strand, counting down.
AATTACTAAACTATCACAGATGCAAACGGTAAAAGGTCATTCGACTGCTTTCCTTTTAATTGTGTCCTCTTTCAATTTTTGAAAAAAAAAGGAGGTGGTCGTCTGCATGGAAAAATTGTACGAAACTCTGAAATTTCCAATACGAGCAGCAAATTTTGACATCATATTTGATTTTTTTGGTACATTTTACCTTAGGATAGCTAACGGTAAGTTATTCGGTCAAACAGGTTTGGAATTCTGAAGATTTAAAATTTGGAACTCCTAATCTTAAATTTATTTATAATCATTGCAAAACAAATTGCAATGATAGTATTTCTAACATAATTCAAAAACAATTTAGAGGAATGAACTGTAATTTTGGATCTGCATATTTATTTGAAGGTGCAAAACTCGATTTCTGTTAAAAATTGTATAGGATGATTCATGTAATTTTCGAAAAACGTATAAATTGTAAGCTGTTTATTTTTAAACAAAAATCAATATTTAGTAGCTTTACATATGCGAATTTCAAATTGCAGCTTATGGCACTTAGCAGTTTTTGAAATATGGTTACAAAACTATCCGCATTATAATCTGTTTTGGAACACAAAAGAATTTAACATCAGTAGTTCAAAACTTTAAACCTTCAATAATTCCTAAATTACACTCATTGCCATAAAAATTTGCGCACCAAGAAATAATTGTGGGATCGTAACGAAACTTGCCATGAAAATACATATCAGGCAGATATGCAAATGATTAGAAATGTAGCGTGATTGCGCATTGCGTAATGCCACTAGAGGGCGTTGAACTTCGTCCTCCTTGGAGTAAAAAACTGGTAAGCAGAACTTGTCTGAGTGTACCTTTTCTTTTGCAAAGGAAACGCTGAGGTAGACATGCTGTTACGCAGCCATCGAAGACAATATGAGCAGCTGTCAGAGTTCGAGAGGGGAAGAATCATCGGGATGATGGAAGCTGGGTGGTCAGCTCGACGAGTAGCTCGTCAAGTAGGCCGTTCTGATTTTACTGTGAGGAAGTGTTGAGACCAGTGGACTGAAGAGACGTCATTTACACGGCGACCAGGCTCGGGACGCCCTCAACAGACCAGTCGTCGAGAAAACTGTCCCATCATACGAAACGCACGCGTAAAGCAAACTGCCTCATTGTCCGCTATCCAGACACAGGCAGCACCTTCACTACGGACCCCTGTGTCTTCCCGAACCATCACAAGGAGCCTGGCTGCAGGACATCTGGTATCGCGTCGCCCATTACGTGTGCTGCCAATGACACCCACCCACCGACGCGTCCGTTTGGAGTGGTGTCGCGCACGACGGGATTGAACTGCAACGGAATGGAACCAGGTCGTCTTCAGCAACGAGTCTAGATTCAATTTGAGCAGCGATGACAATCGGGTTCGTGTGTGCAGGCCCCGTGGTGAATGCCTCAATCCTGCCTTCGCTTTACAGCGACACACCGCTCCCACAGCTGGTGTGATGGTATGGTGTGCCATTGCTTACGATACAAGTTCACCCCTAATATTGATACGTGGCACAATGACAGCCCAATAATACGTCCAGGACATCCTTCAGCCACATGTGTTGCCACTCATGGCAGGGCTCCGAGGAGCCATTTTTTAGCAAGACAATGCTTGGCCACACACAGCTAGGACGTCACAAGCCTGCCTCCGCCACATTACCACCCTTCCCTGGCCTGCTCGATTTCCAGATTTGTCACCAATCGAGCATATTTGTGATCATTTGGGACGGCAAGTTGAACACCCTACGAGTTTGGTTGAACTCGAGGCGCGTTTACAGCAACTGTGGAACGAGATGTCTCAGGACATCATACGGAACTTGTATGACTCAATGCTCGCTCGTATCGCATCGTGCATTCGCTCTAGAGGGGGTCCAACAGAGTACTAAAATTTTCGTTCATTTGTACTTATTTCTGCAATAAATGATCCTTTTTCTTTGGTTTTCTAATCACTTACTTATATCACAGGAGTACTTACGCGTGTAAAATTTCATTTCATTTGGACGTCTTTTTCTTGGTGCGCAAATTTTTATGGCAATGAGTGTACTTGATCGAATAACTTACCATTTGGTATCTTAAAGACTGAGGTCTTTCCAATGTTTGGTAAAAAGAAATCCAGTTTTCTTTTTATACATTTCAAATTTCTAGTCCTAACAATTTGAAATAAATCGTAATTTAGAACGTTTTTAGAACGCTTTCCACTCATTTCATGTTTTTAATTTTCGAAACGTTTAGAAATCGTTCTTAAATAGAAATTTATATCTTTAAGGTAATCAACATATAACATTTTCCAGTCTAATCCCCAGCAGTGTAACATATATCGTAATTTTTGAACGTTTTTCCTTTCTCTGCAACCTTTTACATTTCATTTTTTTAGAAATTATTCTGTTGCAGGTATTTACGTCTTAAAAGTAACAGCCATGTCAAATTTCAAGTTTTTATCCATAGGAGTTCAAAATAATTCGTGATTTTAGAACGTTTTCCGCTCATTTCACCTTTTTAAATTTCGAATTTTTAAGAAATCGTTCTTGGAGAGCACTTACACCTTACAAATAACCACCATGCGAAATTTCAAGTTTTTAGTCCCAGCAATCGCAAAAATCGCAATTTTAAAACTTTTTTTTTCTGCACTCTGTACCATTTCGATTTTTTAAAAATTGTTCTGTTTAGAGTAGCAACCATATCAAATTTCAAGTTTATAACTCTAACAGTTGCTGACAAATCGTAATTTCGAACATTTTCAGACCATTATCCGCTCATTTCCCCATTTTTAATTTCGAACTTTTCAGAAAAAGCAAGTATTCTTAGTGAGTATTTACATTTTAAAAGTAACCACCACACGAAATTTCAAGTTTCTAGCGTCAACAATATCACAGAAATCTCAATTTTAGAACGTTTGTTGCCTCTGCACCACTTTGGGGTTGTTGTACCGACATAAAATACAGCCTATTTTGGAACGTAGATGGTCACCAGTATTTTGCTATCATTATTTTTGAAATCGACTCCGTAGTTTCACAAAATACCGTTTACAAACAAACAAACACACGTTTACAAACAACCATTACTTCTTATAATATCAGTATATATTGTATGCAAAACTGAATTCATCTCTTAATAATTTTTAAGTATCTCCATAAAATAATTATTTCAGAAGATACTTGAAAACACATCTCGGCTATTCCTATTGGAATAATTGTCTTAATGTAAATTGAAATTAAGTTTGGAATTATTCCTATCAACCAAAATTTTTATTAATTACACAATGTGCCTGAAAATTATACACAACAATATTAATCATATTAAGTAAACATTACTTTTATGTCTGTAGAAATCTAAGCCATATTTCACTTTTCAAAGACTCAGAAAGTAGAAGTTTAACAACATTATCGAATTTTTCAAAAGTGAAAACAAATAATAATTTTAAAGAATTTAAAAAAATATATTAATATAACTAATAAAGTCAAAAATAGTTTGTCGTGTTAAGTTATCACTGAATAGTATTAACAACAGAAGTACGTCTCTTTCATAAATAAATTTTATTGTCTTAGTTTTTACTTTGTCTTCAAAAGATCATCAATTCAGAAAGTAGATTTCGTCTTTATCTTCAGAGAAGAGAAGCCGTATTTCACTTGTCGAAATCTCAGAAAATGGAACAAGTTTAACTTAATTATCGAGTTTTTCAAAAGACAAAGGACATATCGAAGCGATTTATCTTCATTGAAATAAAAAAAAAAGTTGTCTTTATTTGTCTTTCTTGTGTGGGGCATGACTAAAAGATCAGAATAAATCAGTGAAAAGCATTACGCCTTATATGGCATAAAACAACATAAGAAATATTTTATCCTAGTAAATTTCCGTAACGTTCAACCACAGAACCACTGATAAATTTAAACTAGATATTGACGAATTTATTTTTGTAATCAAAATCTCTTAAATACGTGTCATGTAGGCTCTTATTGAATTATTTTTCCTAGCAAAATTTCGTAAATTTAAAAATTAACTTCGACTATTTTATCTTTTCTATGATTGTTTGATTCGATTTTTGAAACTAGTCTTAACGAATAGCCAGAAGTGGACAAAGAATATAACTGGGAATATCATAAATATTGTATACATATATTTCAGAATTTAAATGACTAATATCATTAAACTAAAGAATTAGAATGCAAGTTATGCAAACGAAAAATATTAAATATACCTCGATTTGAGTTGAGTTGAGTTGAGTTGATTTATGACGGCCAATTATCAACACGAGGGATATAGGCCCTGGGGGGATGCCCTCCGTGGGGGTCTTTTTAAGGGATCCTAACCCGTATTTACGGCAAGGTTCGAAGAAAACCACGGAAAACTCCGAACGGTTAGGTCAACGAGCGCGACAGGGGTTTGAACCCAGCACCTCTCGTCTACCAGCTTTGAGAGCAGAACCTCTCAGCCACTGGTGGGGCTTGATACCTCGATTTGAATTTGGCCTATAAAAGATTTTACGAAGAAATACTTCTAAAAAGTCAATCGACTCTGAGAATTGAACATCTGATTGCTTCTCCTAAAATAAAATCTAACTTCAAATCCACTTCAAATCTCTCTTGACGTAAAATTTGAATAAAATTCCATTTTAAGTCTCCTTTGAATATATAGCATCTTTATACCGCGTAAAATTCCTTGTACGGTGATTTAATAGGCATTTGAATTAAACTGACAGAAAAAAAACCCAACACCAAGAAAGACTTGTGTTAGATAAACGAAATTTGGTTGGCGTGTTTATATATCTGAATGATGACATCGATTCGAATTTCGCGCATAAGTGGGGCGCTAGCGGCGCCACTGAGAACTTGCAAATCAGATTTGCTTTAAATGCGGGCTGTAAAGTTCGTGAGCGTTATTTATCTTCGAAATTTGGCGTATTGAGTTGATGTTAGCCAAGAATGCCATTAAGAAGATGAAGAAGCCATTATCAACAGCTCACCGAGGTTGAACGAGGTCGTACAATAGGGCTACGAGAAGCTGGATTTTCTTTCTGCGATATTGCAGAAAGACTTGGCCGGAATGTATCCACTGTGCATGAGTGTTGGGTCAAGGGATGGTACAAGGGATGGTACAAGGGATGGTCAAGGGATGGTACTGTCTCAAGAAGACCGGGTTCAAGAAGCCGGCCACGTGGCACTACTGAGAGGGAATACCGCCATATTCGGCGTACGGCTGTGTCGCATCGTACTGCGTCCGCGGCAGAAATTCGAGCTGCTGTTGGTACCACTCTGATATAACGAACTTTTAGAAATCGGTTACTTCAAGGACAGCTCCGAGCCAGGCACCCTGTAACGTGTATTCCACTGACTACAAGCCTTTGCCGTTTGCGTCGCCAGTGGTGTCAAGCCAGAGCTCATTGGAGGACGGAGTGGAGATCTGCTGTGTTTTCTGATGAAAGCAGGTTCTGTCTTGGTGCCAGTGAAGGCCGTGTGTTGGTCAGGGGGAGGCCAGGGAAACGCCTGCAACGAAACTGTCTGAGGACTAGAGACACTGGATCTACACCTGGAGTCATGGTCTAGGGAGCAATTTCCTATGACAGCAGGAGCACACTCGTGGTTATCCCCAACACACTAACTGCAAATTTGTACGTCAGTCTGGTAATTCAACCTGTAGTGCTGCCATTCTTGAACAGCATTCAAGGAGGAGTTTTCCAACAGGATAACGTTCGCCCTCCTTCCGCTGTTGTAACTCAACGTACTCTACAGAGTGTCGACGTGTTACCTTGGCTTGCGAGATCACCAGATCTGTCTTCAATTGAGCACGTATGGGATATCATTGGACGACAACTCCAGCATCATCCACAGCCAGCACTGACCGTCCCAGTATTGACACAACAAGTGCAACAAGCATGGAACTCCATACCACAAAGTGACATTCGGCACCTGTATGACACAATGCATGCACGTTTGCAGGCTTGCACTAAAAATTCTGGTGGTTACACGGCTATTAATGTAACAGCATTTCACATTTGAAATGCATTTTCTTGAGCTTAAATTAACCCGTGATCTTGAAAATCTATTCAATTAAACATGTTAACTAGACAAATGCATTGTCCAAATTTTATTACTGTACAATAATTTTTTTTCTTTTTAATTCTTTTCGTCAGTGTATTTGAGAATAATTAATGTTTTTTTTCTATAATAATCGGAACAAGTGATTTAAAATCACGCTTATTTTAAAAATGCCACCCCTCTCATTTTATTTAAATTTATCTAGTTAAGAAAAAAAAATTGTAATTTTTGAAATATATTTTTTTTAAATTTTGGAATGTATAAATAAGTAATTTGTGTTTTCACTTTAAAAATACATTGTCCTCTTGTTAGTATTTATATTAACTTATAATTAAATCAGTCTGTCAGTTGTTCCATTTTGTTCTGCTAAACTGGATGTCCTTCAGAGCTCTCTATGGACTATTTTTTAAATACCACTATTTTCAAACAATAATGCCTGTGGTGGCTTTCTACAATATTTTCAATCGCAATGTATTATGAAGATTAATATTTAGAAATAGTGGTATTCAAATGAGGCATGACTCCTGGTCTTCTCTTTTCACTGATCAATTCTTAATTTCTAATTTCCAATTCGCTGCCAACCACGAGTATACTCGTGGTTTTTCAATCTAAAAATACGAATTCGCACCGGATATTTCGAAAGAAGAATTTTTATTTTATGTAATCACGAAATGTCTGTATTTAAATAAAGTAAATATTGCTATTAGTATTTTGTTGTATACTGGTATTCAAATTAGGCATGAATCCCGGCTTTCTCTTTCCACTGATCAATTGCTAATTTTTAAGACAGTAATATTAGAAGCATGGTTACAATTGCGCAGTTTGAAATGTTGTTCTACATCATATTAACACATCGTTGAGCGGTGACGAATATACTCGTCTTTTCATAGCGGCCACATTTGATATATATATATTACGAGACATTTTGAATAATATTCTTATCTTTATTTAAGCGCAGAAATATGTGATAAAAAAGGTGAATATTGATACATTATTTTCTTTAACTTGGTGTTTGTATGTAAAGATGGAATTTTACAATGCATTCTTCTTTTACTTCCTGGATACCACAATTATAAAATCTCTACTAATAAAAGAAAGTTTCGCTCTGTGTGTGTGTCTGTGTGTGTGTGTGTGTGTGTGTGTGTCTGTTGGCAATGGCTAGGAAAATTTAGCCCACCTAGAAGGCTGGAAATTTAGATTTGGGTAGTCCAAACTCTCTTCTGGTGCAAAATTACTTCAGAATTTTAATATTTTAATTACTTTCTGAAATATTAATTAAAATGCACAAAGCACTCTCATTAAAAATACGCTTTTATTCTCTTGGGTTGGTTGGTTCACTGGTTGGTTGCATCGATTCTTCACAGAAGTAATTAAATAAACCAGAGTAGCGATGCAAAAATAAGGATTTCTAAGGAAATAGTGACCGCACGGCTCTGCCGTTACAAACATACAACCGTGCACACGTAGCGCCATCTGCCGACGCGAAACTGAAAGTGTCATTAACGCAGAAGAACTGATGCAACTGTCCTACTCGAGCGCCATCACCATCTATTTGAAACATTTTAGAGGGACGTTTTTCGTTAGAAATCTTTGGATGAAAGTCGAGTGTTTCATGAATTACTGTTTTTTTTTTTCAGCTAAATAATTATATTTTCACACAAAAATTATACCCATGCTTAGGAAACATTTTTTTTAATACTCATAAAAATTTGGATAAAAGATTTTTTTTTTTAAAAACATTAAATAAAAAATTAGAACACTTCTAACAGGCAATTTTGTCACTACAAATTGGCAATTCTTAAGTTCTTGCTTAAGCTGCGGATAGTTTAGCGAGAATTCTTGAAACTTTCTATTGCAAATTTATTAATATTAATATTTTATATCTATATTAATAAAAGAAAGTTTCGCTCTATGTGTGTGTCCGTGTGTGTGTCTCTGTGTGTGTCTGTTGGCGATGGCTAGCAAAATCTAGCCCACCTAGAAGTCTGGAAATTTAGGTGTGGATAGTACAAGGCCTGGCCATGTGCACTTGAGCCTCAGAATTTTAATATTTTGATAATTAACCTAGATATTAATTAGATTCTCATTAACCATCGCTTCTAAAATGTCATCTTTTAAGTCAAAATGGCGAAAGAAACGAACTGGCGCGTTGGATTTGCAAGCGGAAATGAACAAATTCGAAATTATTTTACTAATTAGCGAATTTTAAGAAAACTAATTGAGATATCAATTTGAAAATTTCTGAGCATATGTAAAAAAAATATTCTGTATCTGAATATGTGATTTTTGAAAAATTCGGTTGGTATTTTTTTTATTTATGCAAAAAACTGCCAAAAATCTGCCGGAGCCAGTGAAAACGATCCGAGAAAGTTTCAGACAGGGATCTGCTTTCATTAAAAACTGAACTACAAAGAGATCTGTTTCTCGGGGCGAACAACTCCATTTAGTTTGCGAAAATGAAAGGAAATAATTGCCAATTTTTACTAATGAACAAAAATTTAGGTAACTAATTAAGATATAGATTTGAAATTGAGGTCGGGAAAGCGTGTCATCTGCCGGCTATTTTAGCGTAGCGTCTTCGTTATGTTCTAATTATCAGAAAAATGTAATTCTTTTTTTAATGATCGCGTTAATGTAGGTGACGGTGGTTCTCTTGAACAAATTATTCATTATATTTGCGGGTATGGGGAAGGAGGGGGTTAACGCCTTTCTCTGAGATTGTAATTATCTTGGGCCCGGGCAACGCCGGGCGGGTTAGCTAGTATATATATATATTTATAATTATAGTTATTCCTTTCCTATAATTCATCGGAAAAATATGTGTTTCTGAAGTCAATACAATATCTTTAGAATTTAATTATAAATTAAAAAGTTAATTTTAAGGATTTTTTTTCTTTAATCACAGACATTTACAGTGATCTCTCACTTATATGCGATGTTCAGTAATTACTTTTTCATACCGCTATTTTAAAACAGTAAAATTCGTTTTATAAATTCTGCGATTTAAGAAGCCGAAAATTACCTTAAAAAAACTGGTGCGGAAAAATTATTTCCGTGTATCACGTATAAGTGAGAGGTCACTGTATTAAATCACAAAATATTCTTTATGGTTACAATTTTATAGGAGTTATAACAATAGTGTATTTAATTAAGCACGAAAATAGGCCTATCGGGTGCGAAACTGCAAAAATTATTTTAAACAGTAACAGTAAAAATGGTACTTCTCTATTATCCCGTCGACCAGTTTTCATAACAAAAAACTATCGCCAAACTGTAAGATTAAAAGCCAAAAATGCAGTCCAATTTACTTGATGTCAGAAGCATTATACGTGTTTGTTATGTCATCAAGTGGTTTTTAATTCGAAATTTGCGTGTATTTTTCATTATGTTTTACTGATTTATTAGTTATTTCATTAATTAAAATAACAATTGTGTCCTTAAATTCTTATATTTTATTTATTTATTTATTTTGGTATTCCAATGGCAACCTTCTCCCGTTTATTTGGCGTTACAGTTTCGCGATAGTTTTTTGTTATGAAAAGTGGTCGACTGGATAGTAGAGAAGTAGAATATATATATATATATATATATTTAAAAAAATTAATCAATTAACAGTTTCATGTTAATTAAATTATGACTATACGTTGCGAAATCAATTAAAATATATTGAAAATATAGTTTGGGTATCGTAATAGTCAGTATTTATATCGTTGAAAGACACCAAACTGATATTACGTATTTAATAAATGTATACTAAATTATACTTATGTATTATTTTCGTTGCTTTTATATTGCTTACCCTTTTTGACGATGTTGCTCATTAATAAATGCATGTTAAACTACTATTTTGCACATGATTGGCGATTGGGAACAATTCTTACAAAAGTTAGACATGCAAGCCACATGCTCAACAGCTTGAAATTAGAAGAACTGAAGGGGATTGAAGGTTCCTCATATGAAGTGGGATATTTTTAATTTGTTTATGTGTATAATATAATCATCAGCTGTATTTAGTGCTTGATATCCTTAATATGCATTTTAATTTTTTATACGTTATAGGCATAGTGAATAAATTATATTTGTAGATATTAACGATAACAGCTTCCTTATTGCCACAAGTTATACAGAGGTAAAAATTACATACATTACTTTATTCGCAATTGTTTCCGATTAGTGAAATTGGGGAGAAAAAATGCTTATATTTTATATTATAATATTATTTATTTAGGCTGTATCACTATAGTTGCCTAAAGATATTAATAAGACAAGCTAAAGTTATCTGGAGAAAAGTAATTTTGTTTCTTTAATATAAAATTAATTGTTTTCTACAAATTTTAACTTTAAATATCTCAAAACATGTTTTTTTTTTTTTTTTTTTTTTTTGTGCGAAAAATGTTTTAAAAATTATTGAAGAGAATGGTTTGAAACTTTCAGAAAAAAGGATTTTTTTCTTTATACATAAAATGAACTAGAATCTTAGAACTATCTTAAGTATTAAACATTTCATAAATATATATATATAAAGAAAAAACGAGAATTTTTACATGAAAAACCTCTTTTTTTATTAATTATTAATTATAAATGCTATATATGAAGATTATAATATTTTACTTCATTATACTAAACCAATGTAATATCTTTAAATTAAAATGTATTTCAAGTTAATAAAATTAAATGAAAATGAGATATCATGCGCGAAGTAATAGGTAGTAATTATGAAAAAAAATTACATAATTAAGTTTTCCTAATTATTTTAAATATTTTACACCGATCTTTTTTTATTATTATTGTCACAAGTAATGGTATAAATATCTAACAGTCCTGAAGTTAATTCGTGAAAAGGCTGAAAATCAATATTCTAGCATCTTTAACTGGTTGAAAGTGAACTTAACCCCAAATCATTTCTTTCGGTTGCAAAGCACAACAGATAATAGCACGATTTGTAATATCAGATGCAAAGCACTCTATTAGTAGCAAAAAATACAAAATTTACCTACTGTTGGTAAATAAAAAAGAACAAATGTAAACAATTTCATACTACTTTAACAGTAAATTGTCGCAGAGAGATGCATGAAGTAACTTTAGATTGGGGATTCTTTTTTCGAATATAAAAAGTTTTGAAATAGGGGTCAACTACATATGGAAAATTGCACGAACTTTCATTTTTGACAGAGTAACCTTCAATTTCATATTTTATTTCGTTTCAAGAAATGAATCAATCGGAAAAAAAAAGTTTAGCATTTTTTCTTAAATTTTCGTAGAGTTATAACACGTCAATATTGGAAGATGTTGATGTTAAACCCACGTGGCGAACTTCAATTTATACCTTCTCCAAAAATGTTTGATTGCTGATTATACAAAAATGCTGATTATAATGTTTCTTTCTAAAGGATACATTAAACGGAGCTTAATATGATCTACGTTTTTTTTTTTAAATTTAAGAAATGTTTATTGCACAAAATAATATAAAATCGGCCCCGAAATACTTTTTCCATTCATTCTTGTTCCCTATGCGCTAGGAGGCGGGCGATATTGTGCACTTTGAGAACTACATGCTTACACTGTAGGCCGTTAAAGATTGACAGAAACGTTTAACGCACAGAACGAATGGGCTAGATCCATCTATTGCCAAGGTGCAAGAGCTAGATGCTTGTTACTTCATCCTCGCTTTTTTTCAATTTCTAGCCGCTCATAAAGAATGGCAATTACAAGAGAAGTTCAAGCTTAAACACAATTTATTCCGCTTAAGTATTTATTATTAACCAGCTGTTACCCGTGACTCCGTTCACGCAACATTAAAAGAAAAATAAATACATTAATTAAGCAAAATATTTCACTCCCGATAATTAAAAACGTTAATAATTAACTAACTATTTATCACATTTCATAGAAGACAATAAGGTATTTTTTGTTATAGGGACCTTGACATAACACAGTCTTAAAAAAGTGAAATTTTGTGCCAAATAATCGCAAAAATGAAATTGCAACCAATGCAAAAAGGAGGGCCAATTGAAATCGTGGAAATAGACGAATTGAGTAAAAACAAATGTCAATTTTATCTGGTAAACAATTTTAATTTTAACGCCTTTGTGAGACGTTTAAACAGCCATCCTTCAAAAAAACATTAATTGGATATAGTATATGCTTTTTCTTTAAATTCAATTCTGCCTCCTTGGTTTCATGTATATCTGAAACAAATCTTGTTTTCTTAATGACAGTATGTTGACAGGCAATTTTTGTTCTCCAGAATAAATTGATTCATAAAGTTTGAATATGTGAAAATATGTTTTTATTTTTCGGACAATTTACTGAAATCAAGATTTTGTTTTCACGATCTATTCAAAGTGAAAATAAATTCTGTTTTTCAGTTTTAATGAGAAAATAGTGCAAAAAATATACTGATCTGTTTTATTTCTCCTTTTTTATACACAAATATGGAGTAATTTACTTTCCGTTTTTAGAGAAACTTCGTTAAAATTTACAAAAAAAAAAAAAATAAATAAATAAATAAATAAATAAATATAAAATAAAAAAAATCTTGGCATCTTATTTAACTTTTTTAATTCTGGGAGTTTGTGTGACATCCTCGGATCAATGATGACCGCAGGTATTAAGTAAATCGCGTTGCGTTCGATAGTCTAAGAGTAGTTGCGAAATACAAACACACGATTTTAATATAATAGATTCGTGTTCATTTTCCTTTTCTTAAAATTATGATGTGATTTTTAGCAGAAAACTCTTATCTGTATATAACGGATACTCATGCTTAATAATCAGTATAGATAAAAACATTTAAAGTTTTCGTTATAAACAGGGCGTGAAACTCATCTACGTTCTATACTTACTGATCCCTGTTTTATTAATGTAAGGAATTGATTCACACTCATTTTAAAACATATTGGAAAATTTCCGGTTTATTTCAAACATGACGTCTCTTTTTCACCAGAGAAATCTCTTTTTAATGACATAATTCTTGTTAATTTTCTTTTCCATGCAATTAATTTCAATACTGGCATAGGAGAAATTATGTTACTTTAACGAAATAATATTAAATCTTTAGGTTTTATCATCAAAAATGGAACTATTAACATTCGTAATTTTTTTTAAGGTAATCGAGTTATTTCTTTTAGTTTTAAGATTGAAAATAACTATTTCTTGCTATCCATGACATCAGTTTCGACATGGATAACTTTGCAGAGCACATTATTGACATTTGCTAACCATTTTCTTTTGAAACTTCTTTTTACTTTCTTAAAATTTAAATACAAAATACGGTGTAGTTATATTAGCCGTGCGCAGACGGTAAAACGCCAAGTATTTTTACCATACAAAAGAAAAAAAAAAAAGAAAAAAAAGTGAAGAAAAAACCCCAAGATCATTTTATTTCACCAATCAAAGCATATCCGCTTTAATTTCGATGTTTGACGTTATATTCGCCTGTTTCCTATGGTTACGCATATTAAAACCTTGTATTATTATCAAAAACTAAAAAAAGTACGTTTTACTTCTAATAATATTATTTCATCTTCTTTTTAATTCTTTAATTTTTTTTATTTCATTTTCCTTTTTCACGTGAAAATTTTTCAATTGAAACTAAATTGTTGACCAAAAATTATTATTCCGGGTTTTGAATTAGTTTTGGCAACGATAAAGTATTAGCAACGGTAAAGTAAATTTAACCATTTTAAAATATTATACGAAAAAATGTCCATTTATTCTCTATGAAAATAACGAAATTTTGAATTATTAAGAAAAATATTTGAATAAAATAAACAAAAACCAGCCTATGTTCATTCGAGGGCTTTAATCAACCTATATGCAAAGATATAGGATTATTAAAAGCTCCATTTTGACGCTGGCTTCAGCCTAACATTTGCACACAATCAGATGTATAATATTATTAGGATTTTTTCATAATATTAAATCTACTTAAATTTACTGGGGCAAATTATTTAAAATGGAACATTTCTTAAAAGCAAAACGTTTTTTAATAGTAAAAAAAAAAGAACTTAAACTGAAATATATATAATTTGAAAACAAGTCATTTATAACAATATGGAATTTTCACAAATTTAATTATTTTTCTAAAGTCAATAATAAAACGTAATAACAAGAATAGTCAAACTTTTGTTACAAAATTGGATCTAAATGTTTGAACAAATATTGATACAAACATTTGAACAATAAAACAAACGAAAAATAAAATAAATAATTGATCAATATGAACAAATTTATGCATTTAAACAACTGATAAGTATGAAACATTTTTAAACACGAACATTTGATAAATTTGACCAATAAGAACAATATTATGCAACAATTTGAACAATAAAAACTAATAATGCAATTGTATCAACAACGTATTTGAATTTTTTTTAACAAATATCAGCCTTTACTGCGTATAGGAGAAATTTTATTGTTCTTACCACAATTTTTAAAAAATTATCTTCACCATAAATTTCTATTGCATATGTTAAACAAATTTATACTGAAGATTATTAATTGAAGATACTGCTAGGAATACTACATGATGACCTTAAATGTACTAAATTTTGTTCTTATAAAAAATGACATAACTTAAAGACGCTTTAATTTAATTCCAGAAATATAGTGATTTGTTTTCAACTATAACTGGTAGCTCATTTAAAATTCTCTTAAGATATGTACTTCGAAAGTGAAATGGAAATTATTATTTTTCATAAGAAATATTATAAAAAAAATATGGTTAAAGCCTGATATTTAATATATAATATTACTTACTAGAAATATATGTTTCATTTCTACATTAAGTCGACAAAAATGGTTAACCCTTTTTTTACACACTCTTATCATAAGAAAATTAACATCTGTGCGCCGAATATATTCCTTTAGACTAATCCCTTTGTTAGCATCTAAGATTTTTTCAAGATATTGTTTTTTGAAAAATATGGCATTAGTATCTTTTACTTGTTTACATATTGTAGCAATGTTATTTTATTTCACTAATTTTTGAAGAAACATGCACAAATGTATGAATTTTGATTTTTCGTCATTGTAACGTACCTTTTAAATTCATATTATTCATTCTATTAAAAAAATGAAAAAGAAAAACCCTCCACTTTGGTAGATTTTCTGTACGCGCCAGAGAGTATAAAAAATATTATTGTATAATTTTAAAATTATATTTACTAATAAAGCTTTCTCCGCTCTGTTACTGGGATTTTCAAAATTAACCTTGAATCAAATGAAAATCTTTTTAAACGAAAGTAGGAATGTTGGCCCCGCTGCAGCTGGCAGCGCAAAAAAAAATCTTTGTTTTTTTCTTTAAAAAAGCGTAATATAACATATCTCAAACGCACGCGGCAATTGACGAACATTAATGTTAAATTTCGATAATATTTTCTCACGTTGCTATAGGAACCGATTTGGCATTCTTTGAACTTGATTTTAATCACGAGAATAGCAAAACTTACAGGAAATTTCTCCTTTCCATTTTAGAAAAATATTCAATCACCTTAGTTTCTCTGACAATTAATTAAAAAATCCATTTCATATTTAAAAAAATCCTCACTTTCACCAGAAAAGAAAATCTTTGAGGGAAAAAAACAAATGAGGAGAACATTTACTATGATGGGCTGAAAGATTTAAACAATACTCTATCGACTAATGTCGAAAAATTCTCGCGACACGAGAGAAAACGCTGACAATCGAAAAAAATTGTTATACGAATTTCGAATAAACTTTGCTATATTTGAATAAAAGACTGATAATGGACTTCTTTTATTATATGGGAAAAATCGCCGTGAAACGCGAATAAATGCTAAAGATTGCATTAAAAATGTAAAATAAATCTGAATACTGTCTTCGAGGAGCATAACTTCAGACACACAGGTATCTTTCTGTTGTAGTTTTACGTCTAACACTCTCTTCAGAATACATCATATAGACACACATAAACATCTGTATTATTACTATTCTATGCATGAATGTAGTGTAAGTTACATAGCCGCAAAAGTGTACCGTTCTTGTCCACCGGTATTTTTTTTAAACAATTCTTTACTGTAGATATGTTAAATATATGGAATTGAATAAGTCAAAATTTCCTTTAATATAATTCTGGTAGTCAACACCACAGCCATTTACATCTCTGTGACTGACACTACATCCACACATGGAATTAGCCTACTATAGACGTCCTTCAAAATATTTGTTTCGTGTTTCGTTACAAAAACAACCTATCCTCCTAATTTCCCAATTCTACATCCAGCGTTTGAGGGTGAGTGTTAAATTTTTTTCTAATCGCAGTTTCTATAGTTTCCACTGGTAAAGAAACAAGAACGAAAAATCATTCGGCAGGTATAGATTATGTAACACTTTCCAACGCTTCCAAAATAATTTTACGAATCATACTCTTTAATAAGCTAAAAGATAACATCTAAGTAATCCGAATACTTTTATTCAGCCCTGTATAGGATCTATAGATTTGTATATATACTACATAGGATGCTAAATTTTAGTTCAGTTAGGAAACACGTAGCACAGTTTAAAATTCTCCGTCTGGAGTTAAATAATACGGAAATGTGTTCCCGAACTTTTGTGCTTCCCTGTATAGGATCTACAGAATTTATACACACCACGTAATATACAAAAAGCGATTTAAAATTAAAATCGCGTTCATTAACTTAAAACGCACTTCCAGGAATTATTGTTAACATACAGTAGAGAATTCTTTTGTGTGTCCCTGTAAATGAACGATGACTGCTATACACACAATATTCTGTAGTAAGTCTCTTGTAATGAACCTTATATAAATTTCAATGCGTTTAAAATAGGGAAACATTATTTAAATAAACCGCAGACGATTTTTCTCCATAGACGTAATGTAACGGAATTCTTTTGACTGTCCCTGTAAAGTAAGTATAAGTGCTATGCATACCCTATTCCATATTAAGCTTCTTCTAATGCACCTTAGTGATATATATAAATTTCAATGCGTTTAAAATAGTGAAACATTATTTAAATAAACCGCAAATGATTTTTACCCATAGACCGCAATGTAACGAAATTCTTTTGAGTGTCCCTGTAAAAAAACTATAAGTGCTACACACTTCCGTTGAAATAGGGAACATGCTATAGATAACGATTATAACATATAAAAATTGCAGGGCAATCCCAGCATATTTACGGGAGTTAGAGCACGGACAGACGGCCAGACAAACCGAAGTCATAAACACTTTTCAACTAGGTTGGAAAGTGTTAAAAAGAAACATCATATAGATACATGGCCAACACAATAAACTCAGCATGTAAAAAAAAAAAAAAAAAAAAAAAAAAAAACATATATATAAAATTAATTCGTTCCTAAATGTGAACATCTTAATCGCGTAAACATGTTTATAATAATAAACTTATGTTTTGTTATGAAAAACCATATAAAATATATTTCGGAAAAACGAACTTTCAAATATTCCATCTATAGCAAGACAAAAAAAAATAATATGAATGTCTAATAATGCATTTTAGGCAAAAGAAAAAAAAAACAATTCGCATTAATTAATATGCACAATTTTCTAAACTTAAAGATTATGATTTATTCCTCATCACCTTTAAAACACTTATTTCTTTTTTAAGGAAAGGTTTCTTTTTTCGAATATACCCTTGAAATTTGGATCTTTCATGTTCGTTCTCTGGCATATTTTATGGAAAGTGGGAGGATTTTTTTCCTTCAATCTCTTAGAAAGATTTATGCGTTGGCGAAAAGAAAGGCTTTTCATCATGTAACACTGAGAGGCCGACATTCTTTAAAATATTGAATTGTTTTGTTTATGAAAAGTGGGTAAAACATATATCTTAATAATAATAAATATATCTCATAAATTAACCAAGTGTTATAATTCAGCTATATATGTAAGAATAAAAGTTAATTTTAGATTTGTATTTTATTTTGAAAATAATCATTTAAACATATTCGCAGAGTCTACAGTGTTTCAATTTTTTTTTTCGAACACTATTATTGAATAGTACAATTTATAGCATATTTTTATTGCAAATCTTAAAATTAAAATAATGGTAGCAAAGGTTAAAACAAAAACAGAAAAAGAAAAAAAGAACGCTGCAATCCCTCTATTAATATATTGATGTTTATCTAAAGTCAATATTATAACAACTAAATTAAATATTGTTGTTCATTTTTAAATATTAAAATTAGTTTAAAAAATTAAATATTCGAGTGTTTTAATGATTTAAATTGATATTATTAGAGATTTAAAGAAAAAGAAATTGGATATCGATAACTTACGAGTTGTCTGAGAATAATGTTTCTTTTTTTTCTATAAATATGTTATGTTATTAATTTTATTCTCTTTTACTCAGCAATAGTGATACATTTTTAAATAATGTTAAAGCATTTATGCCCATTCATTAAATAATATCGTTTGGCACATATAATATGTAAAATACAGTAGTGCATGAATATGTTTATATTCATCGAAATGATTATTTTTATGTACTAAAAGTACATAATGAAATTCCTTCATAAGATATTCTTATGTACTAAAATTACATAGAGAGAAATATGTTTTGAATTTTTTTTTTTATCTGAGGGAAAAATTGTCCTGGCCACAGGGTTTCGAGTTTCATCTACTCGGAATAGTAATTGTTGCTTTATTTAACCGATAATACTTTCAGAACAATATTTTTATTTAAAAGTTAAAACTTTTTGAAATAAGATAGATACTATTACATTTTTATCTAAATTTTAAGACAAAATTATATATAATTTTGCAAAGTTCATGTTATTTGCATAAAAGCATCGCTAGGAATTAATATGATCGAACTTTTCCCATAATCAATATTACGTTGTTTTTGTTATTGTAATCAATAACAAAATGAGGCGAATAAGGGTTAATAACTGACATTTCGTGATTATATAAAGTAACAATTGTTCTTTCGGAATTTCCTGTATGTTTTCGTAATTTCTGGATAAGAAAAAAGACGCCATACTGGCAACCATAGCCAGGAAATTTATGGCGTAACATGCAATGTCTTTTTCACAATGTGATTCTGGACGATGCTGGACGAAGCATTTTATTCACATAACCTGTGTACATTATCATATATCAATTCTGTGATTTATAGCGCTATAGATGAAACTTCAAATCATGGAGTTCCATTATACAAGAAAGTCTACACGCCATTACGAATTTATCACATACTAACCACTTTTATTTCAGTTGGAAATAAAAGTTCTTTACCATATTTTCTGGCATACCCAGCTATCTGTAAGCAACGTGGTTGGACAAATAATAAATTCGTATTAACTTATATTTGAGCATGTCATGCGTTCATTTCAAATTCAATTGTATTTTGAAAGGATCTAGTTTATATTCTGGGCATTCGTTAAAGAGTATTTTATTTTCGCTAAAAAAATCTCTTTTATATTCAGATTAAAAAAAAAAATAAATTCAAAGAAGCATCGTGAAAGGAGTACCTCTATGAATTTTGAATCGCATCTGAATATGTTAAAGATATTTCTTAATCAAAAGTCAATCAAATCTTAATGCTAAAACCGTGGATTTAACTCATAGTGAATTACTCTCGCGGATTCCTCCCCGTGATTTGTTTGAGATTGCAAATCTCAAAGGCAATTTCCAATATTTAGCAGTTGAATGTTCTGTCATTCTGATTTATAGAGTGTTACGCTTGGATGCATAGTCTCTAAGGAATGACTATTGTTAACAGTAGAATAAGTTGTAAATGTAACAGTCAAGATCTTATACCAGCAAAACGTTTTAATACCTTTAATTCTGTAAGAAACTGCCTATTAATATCTTAATACGATTATATAAAGGACTTAATGCAAGAGCTATTTTCTAAAAGCCAGCCTGATTTGTTTGAGATTGCGAATCTCAAAGGCAATTTCCAAAATTTAGTAGTTGAATGTTCTGTCATTTGGATTTAGAGAGTGTTACGCTCTGATGCATAGTCTCTAAGGAATTACTATTGATAACAGTAGAATAAGTTGTAAATGTAACAGTCAAGATCTTATACCAAAAAAACTTTTAATACATTTAATTCCGTAACAAACTGCCTATTAATATCTTAATATGATTATATAAAGGACTTAATGCATAAGACATTTCCTAAAAGCCAACATAATGTAGCCAAAAAAAATTTCACGTGTCTTGTGAAGTGCATTCTCTAATCATAATAAGAGGAAGCACATAATGTTACGCTTATCTCTAACTAATCAGAAATTAAAAATTGTAATAATTAATTATCCTAAAGAGTCCTCGTAGGCATTTTTAGTGCGATGGAAAGAGTGTGCCTGCAGTGGTTGGTTAATTAATAGCGTTATGGTCGTCCAATCAAATAAATGTTAAATATATACTTTTCTGACTCTTAAAAACAGTTTTTTGTCAATAAAGTCTATCAATAAAATATTATAAATGCATTCCTCAAATGCATTCCAACTTTATTCAAATAAACTCTAAATCAGTTGAAGTTGGTCAATAAAGTAGCTGTATTCTGGCCTTGTCTGAAATAAATGTAATTCATATTCATACCCAAATCTTTTACTTTTTCGGATTCTGTAACATATTTTAAATTTCAATAAAAAATATGAGTTTTTGAAATTTTAAATAGATATTTCAGAATTTAATATTTGAAATTCTGATTTTCGGAAATATCCGGAAAAATTTTCGGATTCGGGGTTCGAAAGGATTGTTGCCAATATATAAGAACAATCAACAGGTTTTATTTACTCCAAACAGTTCGGTAAATACACAAGAATCTTCTCAAAAACACAAATATTGAGTAATCTTCAAATCTAATAACAGCACAGCAAAATTTCCCACAGAACAATATAGCGTATTGTTCAATATGGCGAATCAAATACAAAATCGCTCAAAGAAACACAGTTCTCAATGCAAAGCCTCTCGTGCGTATTCAATCGCATTTGACAGAGAACTCACTGAACTGAACTGGTGGAGGTCCTTATATAGGCTTTAAAGATAATTGTAGAATTTTCCAGAGCTTTCGGATGCTAGAAATTACCAGAATGTGCTTTAACTCTCGATAGAGTATCCCAAACGAGAAAGGATCCCAATGTAAAGGTATAAGGGGGGGGGGGATTTCACAAAAAATCGCCAAATCCGTCGTCAACTTGGCGACATTTGGCGATATATCGCCAAATTTGGCGACAAAATAAGTCGCCAAAACCATCACCAACTTGGCAATAAACCCATTCCTTGGCGATTTTCCAATAGAACTCCATTATAAAAACCGATGCTGTAAGGTTGTTTTCCTTGCAAACCACCTGAGGCCTTTAGCATTGAGTTACATGATGCTCAATAGGAAATACATTAATAATACTGCAATTTTCACAATAATAAAATAAAATAAATTTAAACAAATGGAATATGTACAGATATATACAAAATTCATAACATTGCCCCCCTCTCAAGGACTGCACGTCCCGGGCAGTTCAACCTTTGATCGGAAAGCAGACCCGTTACCAACAAATGCTATACTATTCAAAACACATTCAAAATGCTGAATTATACAAAATATACACTTATTTAAAAATAAAATAAAATTAAAGCATAGACATTATTACATACAAGTATTTAAATAATAATAACAATAATAATGATAATGCTAAGCAAAATAATTAATTACATTAATTTATATACAAGACCATGGTCATACTAATTTACATTATTTACATTACACTATTTACAATCAATGAACTAAGTACTATGGCCATAGTATGGATCCAGCCTGTCGTAATGAACGACTCTAGGCTTCGAACTTGGTGACTTTCGGATACGAATTACGACATCGTTCAGTCTGTTTAGGACTGTATAAGGACCGTCCCAGTGCGATTGCAGTTTTTGGAGAAAGTCCTTTACGTCGAGTCGGATTATAAAACCAAACCTTGTCACCTTCTTTGAATTGATGTCCCGTGGCTTTCGTGTCGTACCTGGTCTTCATCTTCTCCGTCTGTATGTTGATCCGCTCTCGAGCCAAGTTGTGGACGTCTTCAAATCGTGCCTGGAGATTCTGCACGTATCCCTCTGGCGATGAAGGCGCATCTGGAGGGCGACCAAAAATCAGATCACAAGGTAGACGAAGATCACGACCGAAAAGCATCTGAGACGGGGAATAGCCGGTTGTTTCATGGACGGCGCTGCGATAGGCGAGAAGAAACAAGGGAAGTTTTTGGTCCCAGTCTTGTTGGTTTCTTGAGACTAGCAGTGAGAGATTGTTGAGGATGGTACGATTAAATCTCTCAACCATGCCATCCGATTGTGGATGTAAAGGCGTCGTCCTAGTTTTGTCCATTCCGAGAAGTTGACAGAGACCCTCAATCACAGCAGAGATGAAATTTCTCCCCTGGTCAGAATGCATTTGAAGGAGAACTCCATACCTTGATATCCACTGGTGTACCAAGGCATCCGCAACCGTAGAAGCTTCTTGATCAGGGATGGCATAAACTTCAGGCCATTTCGTGAAATAATCTATGACAACAAGGAGGTATTTTTTGCCATCAGCACTTCTTGGCAGAGGGCCTAGGATGTCAAGGGCGATGCGTTCGAAAGGTGCTCCTACATTGTAGAGATGTAGTCTTCCTCGGCTACGTTTCTTTGGTCCTTTTCGAGCTGCACATGCATCGCAAGACTTGCACCATCGTTCGACGTCAGCTCTCGCTTTTCCCCAGAAGAAGCGCTCTCGGACTCTATGTAATGTTTTCATGACTCCAAAATGGCCACCAGTGGGACTGCCATGTAATTCCTTGAGGACCTCTGGTATTCGGGATCGAGGAAGTACCAACTGCCACCGAGATGTCTTCCCATCTTCCGATTCGAATATTCGGAACAGGACACCATTCCTGACGTGGAGAGAGTTCCAAAGAGCCCAATATTGCTTCGTCGTAGGACTGTAAGTCGAGATGTCTTTCCAACTGGGCTTCGTGATAGAAGATTCTAATAACTCCAAGATTGGTTTGATCTCAGAGTCTGCCATTTGATCTTCTCGAATCTTCTCATCACTCCAGGGATCTGGTGGCGTAAATAGTGAAGTCTTCGTCTGGCGTATGACATATTCGGGATTATACTTGCTCTCCGCTCTGGAACAATAGCGACAGCTCTCGGGACACGGTCTTCTTGATAGGGCATCGACGTTTCCATGCGATGAGCCTTTGCGATGCCTGATGTCAAAGTCGTATTCCTGGAGCCGTTGTATCCATCTGGCTACTTGGCCCTCTGGGTTCTTAAAATTCATCAGCCATGTTAGGGATGCGTGATCAGTACGAAGGAGAAATTTCCTGCCATAGAGATAGTGATGGAAGTGTTCTATGGCTTTCACTATAGCTAATAACTCCTTACGAGTGACGCAATAATTCCGCTCTGGTTTCGAGAAACATATGCTCCAGTATGCTACGACTCGTTCTTGGCCATCTATTTCTTGGGAAAGTACAGCGCCGACACTTTCATGACTGGCATCCGTGTCCACAATGAACTGTTTCTCGGGGTGCGGATAGGTAAGGACTGGAGAGGATGTGAGAGCTTCTTTCACCCGCTGGAAGGAATTCTCGCATTCTTGTGTCCATAGAAACTTCTGTTTGCTTTCAGTGAGCCTATGCAATGGTCTTGCGATGTTGGAGAACCCCTGGACAAACTTTCTGTAATAAGTGCATAGTCCCAGAAAGCTTCGCAACTGATGGACATTTTCGGGACGCTTCCAGTTCTTTACTGCGGACACTTTTTCAGGATCTGTTCGAACACCTTCAGCTGAAATGATGTGTCCTAGATAATTTACTTCCCGTTGGAAGAACTTGCATTTCAAAGGGTTCAGCTTTAAATTCGCCGCTCTTAGCTTCGTTAACACTTTTCGAATATTCTCTAGATGTTCTTCAAACGTGCGGCCACCAATGATGACGTCATCTAGGTAGATGAGACAAGCTTCAAAAGTCAGACCTTTTAACACTGTCTCCATGAGGCGCTCGAACGTTGCTGGAGCATTGCAGAGCCCGAACGGCATAACTTTTAATTGCCAAAGTCCTTGTCCAGTAGTAAATGCGGTCTTCTCTTTGTCATCAGGATGGATCTCTACTTGCCAATATCCACTCTTCAAATCCAGTGTGGAAAACCATTTATGCCCTGAAAGAGTATCTAGCGTGTCGTCTATTCTTGGTAGAGGATAGCTGTCCTTCTTAGTGATATCGTTAAGTTTACGATAATCCACACAAAATCTTGTGGAGCCATCTTTCTTTCGGACCAACACGATGGGAGAGGCCCACGGACTTGATGACGGTTCGATGATGTCACTATCCTGCATCTCTCGTAAGAGCTTAGAAACCTCTTCTTGTTTTGCAAACGGCAAGCGTCTTGGATGCTGTTTAATCGGTGGATGGTCGGCAGTGTCAATTCTATGACGTGTCAGAGAAGTGCGACCTATATCACTCTCGTTTTGTGAAAACACATCCTTAAACTCCTGGAACAGTCCTTCTGCGGCATGTCTTTGCTCAGGAGATAAATTCTCATTTCGTCCAATTTCAGGTGTTAAACTTGTAGGCGGCTCCGACAACGTCAAGCTCGGGTCTTTGCAAACACAGGTGACTGGAGCACAGGTAGCAAGCACTTCACCCTTCGGGATAATTCTAGACTTTTCACTTACGTTCGCAATCCTCACAGGGATCACATCTCTCGACAGATCTACCAGCGCTGATGCTATTAGCACTCCCTTTGGGCTCTTCTCAGGATATCCAGTCAAGCCATATTGGAAAATTCTTTCGTTTCCAGTTAATCCAGGTATCATCATTTCGGTCCGAGGAGGGATGATAACATCTGTCTTGGCTGTGATCCGTTGAATAGACCCGGACTCATTTCCAAGTTTGAAAATAGTGACATCTTCTTGAGCAGAGCGTAACTCGTTATTCTTAAAGTCCAGTGTAAATCCATGCTCTTTTAAAAAGTCCAGTCCGAGTATGAAAGGGTCTGAAATATCGGCTACGTAGACTGTATGGCGATAAGCAGCGTTCCCAAACTTTATTTTCAGTGTCATTCTTCCATGTATATCGATCTTATCTCCGGTCACAGTTTGAAGAATAACAGGCGGCGGGGTCCAGAAGATTTTTTCTTTCAGCCGCTGAGCTAGATCTTTCCGAATGATGGTCACATTGGCTCCTGTATCGATGATCATATTACAGGGCAAATCATTCACGCTTCCGACTAGAAAAACTCCGTTCTCGCCGGAACTTCTTGCAGAAATTTCACATACTTGAAAATGGGGCTTCTCAAAATCTGGCAACCTCCGCCCCGCAAGATGGCCATTAATCAGTTTTCCTGCTCCTCCTTTAGCGGGAGAGATATTACCTTCGGTGCTGGGTCGTCTTGGGCAGTCGATTTGGATATGGCCTTCTCCACCGCATTTCCAGCACTTGATCTTCCTGTAAGGTTCGTTGGCCATTAAGGAGTTCATCTTTCTCAATATGTCATTCATCTGCTGCTGCAAGCGCTCCACAGCTCTATACGACGTCTCAGGCAGGTTGGCTGCTCGATCTTTCCTAGTAGCTTGCTGGGCTGCCTCGAATTTCAGAGCGTAAACCAAAGCCCCTTTTAAATCATTGAGATCTGCAATCCGGAGTGCTGTCTGGATCTCAGGGTCACGCACACCATCGATAAAATGTTGCAGAGCTAAACTTTCTCTAGTTTCAGTCGGGCAGTCAGGATAAGCAAGATGGGAAATTCTCTCGACATCCGTAGCAAGTTCTTGCAGGGATTCAGTGGATTTCTGCTGTCGAGATTTGAGCTGGAGTCTGCTATATTCCTTCATGCATTTCTCGCCAAAGCGCAATTCTAAGGCACTGACGAGCGTTTCAAAATCCAGCGGTTCATTTGCAGGCAAAGTCTGCAGGACGTCGGCAGCATCAGCTCGTAGAGAAGCAGCTAACTGGCAAGCCTTTGTCTGGGAATCCCATCCATTGGCGTCCGCTACGATACCAAATTGTGTCTTAAAAACTGGCCATGAGGATTTTCCGACATAGGTCGAGAGTTTAATAGAGGCCCGAGGAAGCATATCTGAATACTTGAAATCTTCGGAAAAGTTTACGGCAGTTATCTTCTGTTTCTTGACTTTTTACAAATCTTTTTTTACATTCTCTATGCTTTCTTCAACGGTCCTGGCGATCTTTTGAACTTTTTCTACTACTCTTTCTTCTACGGTTTTGGCTGTCATTTGAATTTCTTCTACCTTTTCCTCTACGGTTTTGGCTGTATTTTGAACTTTTTCTTCTATTTCTTGAAATCTTTCTTCAACTTTGTTTTCTACGGAGTCAATTCTGTCATTTAAAGATGTTATTTTATCCTCTATTAAGTCTTTCAACTGACCAAGGTTGGTTGACACATCCTTCTTCATTTCATCTTTTAAGTCGCCAAGGTTGGCAGTCATTTTCTCATCCATTGCTGACATATCCTTCTTCATTTCAGCCATATTCGCAGGCATTTTCTGATCCATCGCTGACATATCTTTCTTTATTTCTTCTTTCAACTCGCCAAGGTTGGTTGACATCTCAGCCTGATTCGCAGCTAATTTCTCCAATAATTGTTTCAGTTGCTCCTCCATTGCTCTGGTGATCGGCATTCAACCCCACTCCTGACACCAAATGTTGTGAGCTCGGGGTTCGAAAGGATTGTTGCCAATATATAAGAACAATCAACAGGTTTTATTTACTCCAAACAGTTCGGTAAATACACAAGAATCTTCTCAAAGACACAAATATTGAGTAATCTTCAAATCTAATAACAGCACAGCAAAATTTCACACAGAACAATATAGCGTATTGTTCAATATGGCGAATCAAATACAAAATCGCTCAGAGAAACACAGTTCTCAATGCAAAGCCTCTCGTGCGTATTCAATCGCATTTGACAGAGAACTCACTGAACTGAACTGGTGGAGGTCTCTTATATAGGCTTTAAAGATAACTGTAGAATTTTCCAGAGCTTTCGGATGCTAGAAATTACCAGAATGTGCTTTAACTCT
The DNA here is from genome assembly GCA_963931845.1 of Maratus michaelseni. NCBI lineage: Eukaryota > Metazoa > Arthropoda > Arachnida > Araneae > Salticidae > Maratus > Maratus michaelseni. The sequence goes on along the minus strand of OZ007589.1, from coordinate 31,851,303 downwards.
CGATAGAGTATCCCAAACGAGAAAGGATCCCAATGTAAAGGTATAAGGGGGGGGGGTTGCACAAAAAATCGCCAAATCCGTCGCCAACTTGGCGACATTTGGCGATATATCGCCAAATTTGGCGACAAAAATAAGTCGCCAAAACCATCGCCAACTTGGCGATAAACCCATTCCTTGGCGATTTTCCAATAGAACTCCATTATAAAAACCGATGCTGTAAGGTTGTTTTCCTTGCAAACCACCTGAGGCCTTTAGCAATGAGTTACATGATGCTCAATAGGAAATACATTAATAATACTGCAATTTTCACAATAATAAAATAAAATAAATTTAAACAAATGGAATATGTACAGATATATACAAAATTCATAACAATATTTTGGATTTTCTCTTAGAAATTTTAAAATAAATGTACCGAAAATATTAAATCGAACAGTTGTAGTGCTATTAGTAAGTAAGGTGCATAAACTGATTTATGCATAAACTGAACACGGCTCCAGGGACTCTGATTAAAAATTGTTCCAAATTCCAAGATGTGTAAACTGATCGTAAAACTGGAGTTATGCTGTTTGGAAAATGTCTTTATATTTACCTAAGTTTGCAATTCGTGTTTTAAAATGATTAATATTGTTAAAATATTCTTCAACATTATTTCTTCATTTTCTTAATCTTTTTGCATAGATCCTGGTATAGGCTAACTATGGTATATTTCCGGATTTAGACATTCATATGTCCAAAGAGAACGCAATATAAAGGTGATCGTCTAATGCATTTAATACTAATAGAAAAAAGTGCAGTTTTTTAAGAACGCAAACAGAAAATAATCTTCGGATTGATTATATGGATAAATTACTATATGAGCCTCATTTCAATTCGGGAGAACGAAAGTGCTTTTCCACAAGAATAGACGAGTGGATAATTTTATACCCAAACTAAGAAATCCTTATTTGATTTACTTTATGAAACATTCGTTTCTTGGAAGATTATTCTTTCAATAATAAAATGTACACCCTTATTAAAAAATATATATGAAAGGATTTGTCTACATAGAAATCACATATATGCAACCTTTATTTATTTATTAAATTGTCTTTTTTTATGTAAAATATACACCTACATGAGTGATGACAAAACTTTTTCAGTGTGCGTGCCAAACATCTTAAAAGAGTTTAATGGCATTTTTACATGCCATAAGCATTCTAACTTGAAAAGCATCTTAGTTAGGAATATCTTTTTATAAAATTTTGACTAAAGCAATTTTTCACTTTTCATAAATTTGATTGTTAGCTTATAGCTGCATGTAGTCAAATTTATAGCCATTTCACACTGAAATATGTATTGATGATTAATGCGTGCAGTGAAAAACACTAATTTTCATGGAAATTATTTCAGGGAAAAGTTCAAATTAATGTTTCGATTGACACCGTTCTTAAACAGGAAATATTTACTTCCAGATAATTTGATGGGAAATGCATAAACGCCAAGTTAACGAAATTTTTTAAGACTGTTTTTTAATAGTAATCTTCAGCTTATTTAATTGCCTAAAATCCGCTATTTAACTAGGCAAAAATTACCTTTACAAAATAAGGAAAAAAAGAAAATCGTAGCAGTTTATTACTATGGAAATGACTTGAATTGCACAGAAAACGACAGCACACCATCAAGATTGAACAGCAACCTGACACAGAAGATTCCATTTCATGATGGAATTGGCTGAAATATCATTTTCCATGGACTCATAAACTTATAAATGAGATTTTTGTATATATTCTATACTGATACTAGTTCATATTTTGCTATTGCTTGTTGCATGATTGCAATCGTTGGTGCAATAAGCATTCTATTATTTGGACTACCTTTTAAATTTCAGTTAAAAAAATAAAGTACTTTCAATTCTATAGAGAGGCAAACATACATTTTGATTTGGAAAATATACATATTGAATAGTTTTGCGGCAATATACGGTTATTAAACGACTACAAAGAAGTTTATAATGTGATTAGAAGCAGAGGCGTAGCGTCAAGGGGGGCACGGATCACTTTAATACCAGTATTTTTATATACTATATTTGGCGTTATTTAATTCATGCCGTTCAAAGATTAAATAAGGCTAAATGTAGTATATAATCATACTGGTAGTAAAATGATCGTCCCCCCCCCCCTGACGCTACGCCACTGATTAGAAGAACAGCCCGGGTTTGTTCGTGTTAAATATGAGGGCTTTCCAGCTAGAATAACTAAAAATACAATAATACGCGATCTCAAAAATAGTTCTGTGCATTCGCGCCTATAATTCGTTAAAAAGACCATCAGAAAAAAAATGACGTTACTTTAACGCTGTCACAGTAAAAACCGCCAGTTTTGTAAATAAGAATGAAGATTTTCCTTGGCGTGTGTAACAGATACGATTTCGCAGGCAGTACGGATAAAACAAAATTATAACAATTCCAATTAAATGACGTAGCATTAAGAAATATTCTATATTTAGTAATATTTGAAGAAAATACGTCATTTTCTAGACGCTTTCAGTTGGGACGTCAGTCGTGAAGTTTTGTTTGAAAAGGAAAAGAAATGGCTCTAAATACGATTACTATATAATTTTCTAATTAAAAAAATAATGGAAAATGTTACCACTGCATCTAAAGTAATAAAACACTTACACTGCAAAAAATAATTGTTGATTTTACAGTATAAAACTGGCACCCCGGCTGCCAGTATTATACCGTAAAATTAACAGTATTAAACCGTAAAATAAGCAGTAATACGCTGCCGCGCAAGCAGTAATACGCTACCGAAAAAGACTTAGTAAAATGCCTTAGCTTAGTAAAATGCTTAGTTAAATGCTTAGTAAGTAGCTTAGTAAAATGCAAAAACAAAATAAATAAAATTTTACTGCTGGTGGTAGCGCAAAAGTCCTAAAATTTGAGAAAATTTGGCCTAAAACTCGAGTTTTTTTTCTTAAATTTTAGGCCCTTTGGCGCTACCACCAGAAGTAAAATTTTATTTATTTTGTTTTTGCATTTTACTAAGCTACTCTAGACTCAAGTCTTTTTCAGTATAGCGAATCAAAACAGAAAAAAAAACCCGGCCCACAATCCGGCCAACATTCACTGAGTGAATACAACTTGATTGCGTTAATTTAAGGATTTTTTAAATGCTTTGCGCTACTTCAAATGAAGTAATTTTGCTTCTTGTTTTATTATAATGTATTTTTATATCTTTCTTTTAAAGATTTTTCACTCTAGCAGTTTTTTTTTCTTTTATAGTTTTAAAAAAGGAAGGAAAACTTGCTTTTCAATAAATTCATTTGCGTTGCGCTGCCGCAAAAAATAAAATTTAATAATTTTTTTATTTTTATTTTACTAAGCAACCCTAAAGCCAAGTTTTCTGCGGTATAGCGAATCAAAAAGAAAAAAAATTTCGGCACACCCTAATAATAATAATAATAATATATATATATATATATATATACAGGGTGATTCATAAAAGATGGGCAGAACTTTAAGGGGTTATAGTACACTTAAAGACAAATAATATTAAATAGGAGACTAAGGGTCCCAGACGTATTCCCAAGGAGATAGGGGGCATTAAAGTTTAGGGTCCGAAATTTCAAATGATTATAAAACATGGAAAAATTGGTCGATTCGTTTGCGGTTTTTGCAAAAAAATTTCTTTATGCCAGTATTTTCTTGAAATAAAATTTTAAAGTTCAATTTCAAAAAATGCCGATAGGGGGCGCTTTAGACTTTGGAGTAACAAACAACTATTTTTTAACGTTATTTTTTGTATTTCTTTAAATGATTTCGAAAGCTTAGACTTAAACTTAAATTTTGATCTAAAAATCTGAGTCCTAACGAGTAGTTAAGTAGCGTAAACTGAAATTTGAAATTTGAAACCCTTCTCCCCCCAGAACAAAAATCAGTTATTCCCGATCTTTGTGTCGTAGATTAGGCTCTAACTACTGCCGCGTTTTGCTAAAATTATTCTTTATGTCAGTATTTTCTTAAAAATAAATTTTAAAGAAAATTTTCAAAAAATTCCGATAGAGGGCGCTTTAGACTTTGGAGTAACGAACAACTATTTTATACCGTTATTTTTTGTGTCTCATTAAATGCTTTCTAAGGCTTAGACTTAAACTTAAATTTTCAGCTCAAAATCTGAATCGCTGAGCGTGGTTCAGTAGCGAGGGCAGGGGGTTCAAATTTCAACTTCTGAACATAGTTCAGTTTGCACTACTTAACCATGCCCAACGATTCTGTGCTGTGATACGAGGCAAAAATACAACTTTCGTCAAGGACTGCATAGTCGGAATTCACTCATAAAGGCACTGGCACAGTTGGAAACGTCGCTCATGCAAACGTTAAAGCTCCATTCCTGACGCTAGTCACCGGGTGAAGAAGGAAACAGAAAGTATGCAAATGTCAAATGGGGAAGAAGAAGAACACGTATGCAAAATTTCGACACGATTCAGGCATAAAAACCACTGAACGGTGAGTCAAGTATAAGTCGCTGTAGTAATGAATCGGAAGATGGTGCCCTTCACGAATAAGGAAAAGGCTGAGATGCATTTAATTTACGGAGCGGCAGATGGAAATGGTGCAGAGGCACAACGAATGTACGGAGAGCGATTTCCTAACAGGCGGTTGCCTAACCGCAAAACTTTCGAGCGCTTGCACAGACAGTTGTGTGAGACGGGATCATTTCTCGCTTCCCGGTCGAATGCAGGTCGTGCAAAAAAGGACGAATCAGTAGTTGTTGCAGAAGCCATTCTGGATGTAGTAGCGGCGCTGCCAAGTACAAGTACACGAACAGTGGCTATCCAGGTGGATACCTCACAGTCCACGACTTGGAGGGTACTGAAGGATGAACATTTGCTCCCGTTTCATGTGCAACGAGTCCAGAAACTGTCTCCAGGGGATTATCCAAATCGTATTGAATTCGCCCGCTGGTTTCTGCAGCAGAACGCGCTAAATCCACATTTTGGACGAACTGTGCTTTTCACCGATGAATGTACCTTCACACGTGAAGGTACATTTAACACACACAATGCACATGTATGGGCGGATGTCAATCCACATGCTACGTATCCACATGCTCATCAGAGACGCTTTTCCATCAATGTTTGGGCAGGAATCCTCGGAGACCACCTAATCGGACCGTACCTTCTTCCTGAACGCCTCAACGGTAAAACATACCTCACATTTCTGCAACATGTGCTGCCAGACCTGTTAAACGTTGTTCCTCCACGCATCCGGCGGGTCATGTGGTTCCAGCACGATGGAGCGCCAGCCCATTACGTACGAGACGTCCGCAACTATCTGGACATCACATTTCCGAACAGATGGATTGGTCGAGGTGGTCCTGTTGCTTGGCCTGCTCGCTCGCCAGATCTTTCACCCCTCGATTTCTTTTTTTGGGGACGATTGAAGGCTTTTATGTATGAGACACCCATTGAATCCCCCGAGGAACTGGTCGCCAGACTTTCCGCCGCTGTAGGGGAAGTGCTCGAAAAGCCTGATGTTTTCGCGAATGTTCGCCGTTCCATTCGTCGCCGTTGTTCTGCGTGCATAACCTCTGGTGGTCACAATTTTGAACATTTATTGTGATTACATGTTAATAAATATGCTTTGGTAACATAATCCTAATTTGTGTCTTTTTACCTCGTATCACAGCACACAATGTGTGGACATGGTAAACTGAACTGTGCTCAGGAGTAGAAATTTCAAACCCCTCTCCCCAGAAACTTAACCACGTCTAACGATTCAGATTTTGGGCTGAAAATTTAAGTCTAAGCTTTAGAAAGCATTTAATGAGACACAAAAAATAACGGTATAAAATAAGTTGTTCGTTACTCCAAAGTCTAAAGCGCCCTCTATCGGAATTTTTTGAAAATTTTCTTTAAAATTTATTTTCAAGAAAATACTGACATAAAGAATAATTTTAGCAAAACGCGGCAGTAGTTAGAGCCTAATCTACGACACAAAGATCGGGAATAACTGATTTTTGTTCTGGGGGGAGAAGGGTTTCAAATTTCAAATTTCAGTTTACGCTACTTAACTACTCGTTAGGACTCAGATTTTTAGATCAAAATTTAAGTTTAAGTCTAAGCTTTCGAAATCATTTAAAGAAATACAAAAAATAACGTTAAAAAATAGTTGTTTGTTACTCCAAAGTCTAAAGCGCCCCCTATCGGCATTTTTTGAAATTGAACTTTAAAATTTTATTTCAAGAAAATACTGGCATAAAGAAAATTTTTTGCAAAAACCGCAAACGAATCGACCAATTTTTCCATGTTTTATAATCATTTGAAATTTCGGACCCTAAACTTTAATGCCCCCTATCTCCTTGGGAATACGTCTGGGACCCTTAGTCTCCTATTTAATATTATTTGTCTTTAAGTGTACTATAACCCCTTAAAGTTCTGCCCATCTTTTATGAATCACCCTGTATATATATATATATATATACGGATACAACAGAGTAAAGCGTACTATAGGATATAACTTAGTACAATGTTTACATCACAGTAATTTGGAGTGAGTTGCACACAGTTGATCACAGTAAGTTGCAACATACAGTTAATTAGTTTAAAAATGCAGTTTTTAGCATATCTTCTATAGCCTGCAATTTTTTTAAGTCACTCGCCCCATCATAAAATCCACTCGCCAGTGGCAAGTAAAAGAATATATTTCCCCACCCCTGTGTATTAAGTTAGCCACCAGTATGGGGTTTCTAAAGCATATATTACAATAGCACTACATATATGATAAAATTTAATGATTATGTGGAATCAAACAGAGGAGCCACAATTCAAAAAGAAAAAAAAATATTTTTATTTAAAAAGGGAAAAACATGTTTTACATACAGCTATTTACTTTTTTACATTGATTAAAACAAAACAATTTATATGCATTTTTTAAATGAAATTATCTGAAAATACTTGAGTTTATCCATATTTAGCTAACAGTGAATTTTAATGCTTATAAAAATTATACATTTTTTTATTTATAATATACAGAAGATTTTTTTCCCCTTCTCTGCTCCTAAGCGGTTTCATAATTTATTCCAGATAATTCCTCATGAAGAGAAAATTCCCTTCATATCTTGAGAATGTTCAATGTTGAAAAG